>OU026148.1:56238528-57643528 GCA_907269125.1 Eristalis pertinax | reverse complement strand
AGGCTGCTTCCATAAATTGAGCATAAATAAATAAAGATATTCCGCGAATCGTGAATGCTAGTACCACGAATTACTAGTATCTTACTAGTATCTAAATTTCTAACAAAGTTCTCGCTCCCTCCTTCTCATGGACGGCCCCCATTTGCTCCTTACGATCGACTGTCGGTGATTCTATTTTTGCCTCCCAAGTGGTAGTCGGAACTAAGCTATTTCCCTCTACTGACAACTGTTGCATTACTGGATATTTCAGAGCAACATGTATTCAATGACACCCCACCACCCACTTTATGGAATATCCAACTAAACATAACATCGTAGATATCATCGGACATTAATGGATTGTGCGAAATTGACAATTTGTTCGACTTCATTTCCACATATTTGAACCACAATAACACAGCAATTGTCCGCAATCATTTTCGGTAATGATAGGTCCAATGTACCATCGAGATACTCAGCTGCAATGAAAAGTCAAAGCACACACACATGTGCGTCATCGCATCGACTCACTGAGAAGATATTCGAACTGATTAATATTCATTCGTTGTCGTGCGTATATCACTTTTTTATCTGTCCAACTCCGCAGTGGATCGGGTTCACATCCCATGTTCCAAGTCCTGCGAAAAAGAAAGGCCCCAAGAACAATTTGCTCTGCGTCGGAATGAGTTGCACACACACAAACACGCATGCCTGGCCGATTCCCTCCCTATAATGTTGTACTAGTAGTACGAGTATTATCGAACGACATGACTACTAACAGCAGCCAAATGGAATCGAAATTACACTCGGTATCCACCTCAGGAGCACAAGGAGCAAATTACTGGGGATGAAGCAAGCGACGCACATACTACAAGCCCACATACTCACACACACACACAGAGCCAGAAAGAGGTTCCGTAGACAATGAGATGAGATGTGAGAAGCATATCCCATCCCGGAAGTTAGTGGAATTATAAACGATTTCTTAAACGATCCGGAGTGAAGGTGGATATCATCAGGATAATGCTATATCATTTGAGAATTTATGCTCGCACGATGTGCTGGTATGTGTGTTGTTTCAGCAGCTCCCTATGCTCTCTTCGTCTTCGTCTGTATCAATGCGAGGGGGATGGCAGCAGGAGGCAGCATCATCGGCCATTCGACCATTACGGGAGAATTTTATTTCAATTTCCATTACATTTTCTTTTGTTATGCTGGAAACGTGTCTGACCGATTTCTAACTCCTTGTGTTCCTTTTTTTTTTTTGTTTTTCTCTGCATTTCGGTACGAAGGCGGACGGACAACGTGGCCATTACAGGTGAGTCGGTGGGTTCTGGTTCTTGTGTTAGTCAACTTTGGGCGGCGGTGGTCGGTGAGGTGAACCACTCAGTTCCATGTGGACGTGATACATTGAAAGCTAATTAAATTTAATCCTAGTGATCATGCATGCTTCATTGTGGTGGTCCTCCTCGTGCAGAGACGACTTCATTTCTTCGCCTTTTTCTGTCTGCCTGCCGAGTCATATGATAATCGAAAACGTTGTCCGTTAAATATTCATGGGATTGAATAAGTGAGATTGGATTCGTGCCTCCGAAGGGCACATTTTAATTACGATATGAGACGGGCTGTGTGTGTTTACTTTTTATCTAATTATCTGCTTTAAATTCGATACGATGAATTCGCAACGAAATTCGAGTTCAGAGAAAAGTCTTAAACTTTATTGGAGTTTTTGGGACAGTTCAAAGTGAAATGACGGGTGGTTCATTTTAATTTGTTCTTTTTAAAGGTTTTTCTTTTTAACAGGCGTTCTGGAAATGGCCATAACCTCTGATTTGTCCACGTTTACCTTCATCCTGTACTGTATACTGCGGAGCCGAGGTAGACGAAGCCAATACTGCCTCGAAGTTATAGCTGCCCACTGCGACGCTCTGTCCAAGACGTCGATGTTGCACGTCCTTTCTTGAGGACAGCATCGTTTTGCCCAAAAGTAGGAATAACACCGGTACCAAGGTCAAAAGCAGAAAATCTCTTGCCAACCACTATTTCTATGGGCTCAAGAGTCAATCGACTAATGGAGCCATCTCTCGAAGGACCAAGCTGAGTTCTGATCATCCCAATCCTGCTGTACGGTGCGGACGTGTAGGCAATCTCAAAAGCGGATGTTCTTGGAGTCCTTGGCCTTTTCGAGAGAAGAGTTCTGCGTGCGATCTTTGGTCTTGTTTGTGTTGACGGTATTTGGATGAAAAGGTTGAAAGCATGAACTGTACGAGCTGTGCGATTTGAGCGTAGCCAGGCGTCTACGAATCCAACGCCTAAGGTGGCTGGGCCATGTAGAGCGTCCTCTCCGACCAGAAGAGTCTTCGACTACGAACCTGTGGGATAACGCAACAGAGGACGGCCGCGTCTGAGGTGCACTGAAGTGGAAAAGGACCTAAACCAACTTGGCGTGCGAAACTGGAGAGCTATCCAGCTAGCCAGCTAGCCAGAGATCGCGCTACATGGAGAAGCTTGTTGGTTGAGGCTCAGGTCCACCCTGACTGTAGCGCCATGCAAAGAAGAAGAAGAAGCTTCATGCCAACGGCCATAGATCTATCGAGTGCACGCTGGAGTTCCATCTGAGAGGATATGAGGATAACTCGCACCTCGAAAATATCTCCAAATAATTCAGCTGGATAACGAAAAGTCGCGTTCTGTTAAAAACTTTTGTGGACTTCGAGCAGCATATTATATGTCTCATCGGCCTTCCGATATCACACCTCGAGACTTTCTGTGGGCTTATGTGAAGTCTTCGACGATAAGCCAGTTACGAGCCAGGATTTGCAAGTCAACATTACTCGCATAGCGAATCAAAATCGGATCATCTGAATGGACCTTGTGTGGCGTAGTCGCTGGAAACATTTACACGAAATTATACTCAAAAAGTAAATGTCATTAAATGTTCCCTCTTTTTTTGTTGTAGATTTTAAACACTACGCTGGCGGACTCAGGCTCGAAAACTGATCCATTGTGCAACCAGGCAGCAACCTGCATTTGTCGAAATTGCATGGATTCCGGAGGAATACCAGCAAGTGATTCTGTGATGAGGAGCCTACATTATCAGTTCTCACCTCGCCAGCACAAAATAACTGCCGCCTGATTCGAGCAAAGGCAGCATAGTAGCTGAGGAAGTGCTCTGCACTGTCGTCGTCATCGTCTTCACAGGCATCGCAGAGAGTTTCATCACTTAGGCCAAACACATTTAGGTTTTGGCCGTTAGTACGCCGGTAAGTCGTCTACAGTCATCTCTGTTAAACAAGAATTAACAAGAATGCCGCGGATTTCTTACCAACGTTAGGGAGCATGCGCTTGGTTTGTCTACATCCTGGAGAGTAATGCAACCTCTGGTTGTGCCGTCGAGAAGATGGAAGCCCTAACGAAAGACGCGGGAAGTAGTAACGCAGGTTGTTCTTTCAATCCATAGTAACGTTACCGAAATCTAAATTAATTTTATGTGTTTTAAAAATATAAAAAAAAACCAAGTCCCATTCCATCGCGATCAACCCCTGTCCAAAGTCACATGGGCACAGTTTCCAAAGTCGGGCCTCCATTAAGTGGCGAAGAGAGACACCCCCCCCGCCCCACCCGGGTGAATACAAACCACTTAAATAAATAACAAAATAAATTTATAATAGTTCCTTTGAATTGATAACCTCGCAAAGAATCGGGGGCGGCCCCCAAGACCCCTAAGACGCATTAAAAATGTAAAGGCTGTACGAATATTTCGAGTATCCCTTCCGAAGGGACAAGCAAAACATATCAAAGTGCGCTCTCGATTTTTCAATGTCTCCCCAAAGAGTTCACCGTCAGGAGTGTCCTCAAGGAGACCCCCCCCCATGACCAAGCAGAAATCAGACAAAATCTGGAAAAAAAACGGAAAAAAAAGAAGATTATCCATGTATCCAAGCCGAAGGGGTTAAGAATCAATGCGTGAGATGAGTATATGTGCTTTGGTTCCGGATTTGACAATGTTGTGCAAGCATTTATTGAAATCCGTTTACATATGCTCCTCCGACGTAAGTCCACCTTCACTGCGAACGTATCCCCCTATCCCCATGTCCCCTTGAAGGATGTATAAAGGAGACGGACGAATGATTTAAGAGATATGACGAAAGGATAATGTAGTGGACGAAGGAGGATTAGGTCATCTCCTAGACGTACATATGTCGTCACGCACTACAGTCTCACGACTGTTGGCCATCTTCAGAACCTCCTGACGATCTGAGGATACAACTTATTTTCGCCCACAAATACACATGCAAATTGTGAAAGTTTTTGAATGGTCATAATATTTTTGTTTTCACTTTTCGCAGAGCACACACGCCCGTGCACATGTGTACACTTGTGGGACGCCTTGAATATATTTTTTTCCGTAATCCAACATGGGTCATAGATTGAGTTATAGTCACCATATTGAGGGGGGTGGGGGCTCTGGAGTTTGGAGCTGATGCTGGGACATATGGGCTGTCACCATGGGAGAAAGGATACAAAAAAAAAAAAAAACTCAGACACAGGAAAAAGAAGCAAAACAACATATTGCCCCAGGAGTCTTTGAGGAAAGCAAGCACATATCGGAGTAAGAGAAAAAAATGCGGTAGTGCCAAAGGACGAACCTTAAAAAAATCGCTAAGCTTCGTATTTAAATTTATGATTATGTCGTTGCCGTCATCTTGCACTTTGTGCGATGGGCAGCCCGCACAGGCGACTCGTCAGACTTGGGAGGAGGGACGGAAGATTTTAATTCAAATTTATGGATGACAGATTCTCCATTCTTTTGCTGCGGGTAAAAGGAATGAACAAAAAAAAAAAAACATCTCAGTCCGACGCATGTAGAGGACTTGGGCTGGGTGGTGCCGGAAAAAAACGACTGCCGATGATGATGCTAAGTGAGCATTATTTACAAGAGCAAATTGCTGGTTGCCGAAAAGTTGCCAACTTAATGCGGTGCGTTTATTCAGACGGAGATGAACATACGTTAGATCAGGTGGTATGCCTGGTTTGTGTTTGGTGTTCGACATGATGGCGTGTGTGGTTTGAGATGGCGAACGAATGGTTGACGGATTGACCAAGTACATGATTATAGTGTGAATGGGAAAGTCTAAAATATACAAATAATAAAAACTAAATTCGTAAAAATTCAAAGAAAAACGAAAGAAAATGGTATTTTAAACAAAAATGGTATAAATAAACAAATTTAAGCAAATGGATCGCATATCATGCTAAAATCTTTAGTTTTTAATAAAGACGTTCAAAAATAGTTATTTTTACATACATTTGCTTTTTTAAATAGAAATAAACTATTTATCCTTAAACTTTCCTAAATTAATGTGCTTAACTACATACTTGAAGCTCTCGATTCCACGCCTTTACAAATTTAATGTTCAATGTTTCACCGAAATACATAAATTTTCCAATTTTTTTATTTCATTCTCGCAGAAGAAATATTCTAACCTCAGCTGCTTGGCTGAGGATGGGAGAGAATATATTTAGAAACCGAAACTACTTGTTAAACTTAGTTGCAGTTAGCTTGGAAAGCATAGAATTTTTGTTCACAGTGTCGTAGTGTCTTCTAGAAGATTTTCAAAAAAATATACGCAGTAAACTGGGATCAGTACGAATGTAAAGAAAACAGAGTGAGGGATGACCTATGATGGTGCCTTCGGAGATTGTGCGAACTGTGATGCTAAGATCTTACGTGAACACTTTCATGCCAAAATTGATGAGTAGAGCGCCTTTGACGTAGTGATCGAAAACAACAACTACAACACGACACCAAACACAGGTTTCTCTGATATCTCACAAAACAATTCACACAGTCAGTGAATGTTCCGAACTCCGAATGTGTTCATTGGCGTGAGATATTAGTCGAATATACTGGACCTGGCGTGCGTCTGTGCGTCGATTCCTACGCTTTTGAACCTCGGGTTATGGGGTTCGATACCCAATACGACCAAATATAATTTTCACGGCCTCACCTCTTTCGAGTCACCGACAATGCTCAAAAGTATCACTATATAGAAAAGGCTTCTCAAACTTGGCCGTTCGGAGTCGGCATAAAACTGTAGGTCCCTTCCACCTGTAAGAGTGGAGGAGCGTGAGCACGCACAACACAAGTGGTTGCTGAGAAGCTAGGCCCGGGCTACGGACTACGGACTATAGCGCAAATATTCACAGGAGCATATGTCTACGCTGTGGAACATGATTCAGAACGTATCAAAAATTGATTCGTCCCTCGCCAAGAAGTACAAAACGTAACGAATGACAGTTACAATGTTGAGGCAGTTATGGAGTTTATCTTCCTCGGAAGAAAAGTCCGATAAGGTGAACGGCAGAGCTGATGCTTGTTGTCGGATATTCCGTCAAATTTGCGAGCAAGCCGAGTAGAGTAGAGAATACAAGTGATCTACAAAGATGTGGAGGGTGTCGGAAAGAAAAAAAGACGCAGTCAAACGGCGAGCGAATGCATAATGAACACCAAGGCTCGAGTTAAGAAGTTTTTGAATTCGAGCTTTTTGGTAGAAAAGCAGAGGAAGTCTGAATATCTTCCGATACGAAGACCAGGTAATAGAACTACATGAATGGAAGCAGATTTGCAGTTTTGACTCAGATTTGGACATTTCAATGGTTGCTGGATTGCGAAGCGAGTAAGTAACATTTCGTAGACAGCAGCTGGGTCGTAGTGAGTAAAATAATACGCGAATGGTACGTGGTTAAAGTTCCAGTCCAAACGACTTTCAGTTCACTCATTAAAGTACGATCTTCGGTTTTGGCAGTAAACTGTATCTCACCTCCACCTTTGAAAAAATAATAGGAGGGCTATTAAGCCCGAACACGAGTGTTTGCTGAACAAACTGGTCGAAACATCGAATTGAAGTGTCGTCCAAGATTTATACCAGACAATGCTTATAAATACGCTACATTCATACACGGGCTGATCCCAAGCCAGGAGCTCAAAGAACAATAGGGCTTGAGCTAGCAAAAATTACCACATGTCAATCATAATCAAAAACAAATCAAGAGTCAGTCGATCAGCTAGGAAATCGATTGGACCCAAAAATAGAGTTTAAATATTTAATCAATATCTTAGATAAACGAATCTATTTTCGACATCATCATCATATGCTACCAATCTAGAAAATAAACCCCCAATCAAGAAATTCGTGACATTTGTAATTAAATTACTCGTGGATGTCACACCTCACCTCAGGGCACTACACCTTGAAGTGCTAAAATGCAGATCTTACTCCATCAGTCACACACCCAGCTGAAGGGAAACAACATTATAAGGATGCCTTCACCTGTCCAGCAGCTGACCGTAAATAGTTTTCCAGAAAAATATTCCTCCCCCATATTCAGTGCTCGACGGGAAATGTTTTTCTGTTTCCTGTATGCTCATTGAAATAAAAGGAATCCCCAAACTCGCATAAATATCCCTCCCAATCTATCCCAGATGTCCAGACATACTCGTGCATACATATGTAAGTGCCTGATGGCGGCGCGCGACCCAGCAACGTAGGGGAGGATTTAACTTCGCACAAAAACGAAAGCATCCACTAAAGCACGCTTGTGTGTATCGTACATTAAGCATTCCAGAGAGTGGCAGCAGCCCACCTTCGGAGTGGATACCTGAATGTGTTGGGGAAAGGAAATAATGTATGCATTGAGATTCAGGGATGCCCATGTGCTCGGGATGAAATGCGGCGGCGGTGTACTCCTGCGAAAGAATATCTATTAGCATAAGTGTTTTCAGCCAACGCACACACCCAGCCACACACAGAACGAGCATGGAGCATGCTGTAGCAACCGGATTGATATATCCAAACCGAACCGAACCGCCGAGTCAGGATTTTGAAATTGCCCATGGGTGCCACACGGACCGATAGGATGTAGTTTATTTTATTATCCGGCCGGGGGTAGTTGTTGCCGACTTAAATTCTCCTGCTCTGACCATTCTCCATAGGTTTGTGCGAAATCATTCCGATTGAAATGATGTGGCAAGAATTTTTTGGTTATGGTCACTATGCGGGCACCGATGAAATGGGATCGCAGGCCTTTCGTGGGGACAACAACCTGATTTTCGGCTTCGTTAAAAATTTAAAAGGGACTCCGAGGAGGTGGGGTGCGCTTGTGGAGCTCCTAAGCTGCGGTAGAGTTAATATTTTATGAAATGAATTCATTTTTTCCCTCTCGACGTGGAACTAATGGAGGAGAGAGAGAGAGAGACAGAGACTTCTGGCATGTCGCACTAAGGTAGGTTCCTTAGAAGCCATAAGCCGATCGGTTTAATAGTGCCTATTTGAATGACTTCTTAGCTTATGGTAACCCACTCAATCTGGAGTGTAAGGGCTTGCGGTTGAGATCGCGGGGTTACAATGGCTTGTCCCGAAAAGATTGAGTGATGTGGGAATGGGAACAATATTTCGGAGTGAAAGCTTTTATGGTGACATTTATTTTTTCATTATCATCGATTAATTAATTAATTAATTAACGATTGTATCTGCTGTTCGTCATTTAATTGCTTTAGGAAAGTCACGCGGACTCTTGGAAATTGTGAGGAAGAGGATCTCGTTACCGACCCGCAGGGAATAGTGTATGTATTTAGGTAGCACTTCTAACAGCTGCTCTATATACCTCATTCACAAAAAAGGAGGTACTGCCTCTTGAACTATACAGGAATATGACCAATGACAACAGGTAACCCATATTCTGTTTGTTGATGAAACCATTTCTCAAAAATGGGCCTCACAACCACGGAAGATTTTGTCATGAAATTGACCCTTGAAGTAGCTATAAGGGACTCGGAAATTTGGTATAAATTTGAATTATTTTTACACGATGAAAGTGTTGTTTTTACTGAGTCTTTTGACATTGAATATTATCTCATCGGTTTAAGGGTGCGATCACGGTGAAAGTTCAAATTTGTCACGTCCAAATTGGGTAACCCTTCATATCCCTGTTCAATGGCGCATATAAGATACTGCCCAGCATACTGTCTAAAGTGGTTTTGGACGTGCATCCACACTGAGAAAAATTCTGGAGCAGACTAGCGAGTTTCAGATAGATACGAGTAAAGTCCCAAGCGAAAGCATTTACCATTCGATGCGATGACCGAACTGAATTGAATTGGAGAGAACGGGGAATGACTGTACAGTCACATAGCACTGCAACCACAATAGATCTATTGTGAACCCTTTCTTTAACTAGGACTTCAAAGTTACTTTGACAAAATTGATGATTTCTTTAGATGGAGTGTCCTGTTAATGTTGGTGTCAGATTTGCCCACTCGACTAGTAGGTTGTCCATGGTGTCCTTTGATTGTCCACAGTGCCTACAATTGTCTGAGCTGCTGTTCCCTATTTTGTGCAGTTGATAGTTGCATAAGAAGTGGTCACGTAGTGAGGTTTGTTCAGATTTAGAGCCTCAGATCAATCCTCATGCATTTTTTTAAGTGTTGATTTTTCGAGAATTAGCGGCATTTATTTGACCAGTAGTTCATATATTTTTGTATGTCAATGTTGCTAAAATGCGATGACCGATGTCGGAAACCTAAAATATATAAAATATCAAGCAAAAATCATCTCTGCACACATCACATGGGACAAAATGTTACGATTGGTTTGTCTCCAGGCAAACATGAACTCCACAAACGACGTCCTAGGGGAGCTTCGACGTAGAATCGCCTAGAAACAACTGAGCTAAAAAATCCTGGCTCGAAGGACCATAATCATGTTCTATAAAACAGCTATATGTAGCTGAAAGCTGGACGATAAGCAAACAGCAGAGATGATTATTGATTCCTTCTGGAGGAGATTGGAAGAAAAGCCAACTGCTAACACAACAGGCTTAACAAGATGTGGATA
Organism: Eristalis pertinax; assembly: GCA_907269125.1. NCBI lineage: Eukaryota > Metazoa > Arthropoda > Insecta > Diptera > Syrphidae > Eristalis > Eristalis pertinax. Next base: position 57,633,653 of record OU026148.1, on the reverse strand, counting down.
CAGTCCGGAAAGCAAGAATCGGCCACATCGAGTAGGCATGGAAAGCCATGCTCCAGATCGTCAAATCAGAGCATTCAGGTTCGAGAAGGAGGTGAACGAATCGCCGGTTTAAAGAGCGGACCCACTACAGTTTGGTCTTGATGACTGAAAGCACCGTGTCCACCTCCGTCTCTGACGTAGGCAGCTTTTGCTCAGTCCCATACCCTAAGCAAGTTATCATTTAGCTAAAACAAGATTTCCTGCATGCTCCATTCACCCAGTTTTGAAAACCACACATCGCTGTGTCCCGTCAATGTCTCTTAATTGAGGAAGTACAACTTTTAACTAACATCCTTTGTTTTCCACCACTTCTCGCGTGCATATTGCAATACCCTTTCTATTAACATTCGTGAATGCATTCATCAAAGTCAGTGTCAGCTATGAAATGACAGGACATCAAACATTTTAGCTTTCTGTACAAAAAATTGTAATTTAATATATTTCTGTGCAGATTTCCTTGCAAACCCTGCCGCATCAGTGGTTCATGTTCAATTGAAGTGAAGTCCCTCAGTAAGTGCAGACTGCGTTGCGAATGAATAAAGTAATGAAAGCAGGAAACCATCTGCCTCTATTGTATTCGAAACGGAATTATTAACTTGACTTCGTGATGTTTCATCCATCCAGACGAAACTATCTCTGGCTTATGACGCAGATTTTTTTATTAGAAATTCTTTTTGGACCAGACTTCTGCTCATGAATTTTTAAGGTTGTACGCTCTCGTGCGGCCACAAAAGGACGTGTTACCTGGCGACAGGAACTCATTTCATCATCAGTCCCCAGACAATTTGCGGATTTTCCAATTTCTTCATTTTTATCCTTCTTACACAATCTTATGTATTCCCACTGCATGCTTGTCGAAAGGAACACCGCTCGCAGGAGCTCTCGCTTCTCGGTTAATATTTGATGAGGGACTGGTTTTATGCTTGCACACATATAACAACAAGCACCAACCCTTGAAACACGCAACTTTCTCTCTCTAGCTCGGTGTGTGTGTGTTTACGTGTGTTTCAGCATGCTGTGGCATTAAGCGAATTCTGTGGCCAGTAAATACACAGCTCCTGTTAATTCAGTCAACCCCAAAGTGTGGGATTTTTACTTGTATGCACGCTTAGGAAAAAGCCACCAAACCCAGTTCAAGCTGCCCTTTTTATTTTTGCAACCCCTATAAGCAGAGCAGCCTCAATGGCAGTCTGCAATGGCTTCACAATCCGGGGTAACTGAAGGTGCGAAAGAATATATAAACTAGAGATTTTTAATAGAAGTCATCATGAATCATTTAGTGAGTGAATCCCGCTTTGTGAGGGGTGTCTGCGGATGTGTATGTGTTTTGTCTCCTTGCTTCGTTAGACGAAACAGTAGGATGGGTCATTATTTCGTTGAAGATTTATAGCTCGATGGCTAAGTTCGCACAGAGCGAAATTTCCTTTGGCTTTGGCTGCGGCGGCCATGGTGGTGGTGGTGGAGTGGATCCAAACATTCATAGCGCTTCCTCATTCTCCTGGGACAAATGAATTTTTCATTGTAAAGGCGAGGAGCTAACGAGGCAGCAACTTGCGAGAAATACTCACCAAGGAGAGAGCAAGTTAAATAATGCATTGCGTATATTAAATGCAATTTTTGGATAAAGATGTTCCCCAGAGATGTTGGCTTATTGTGTAAGATCAAAAGATGCTGGGGGTATTTATGGCACGTCAGGAATTCAATAGACTCGAAACCCGACAGAGGTTTGTGTGGCTGGCCCCAAGGGGGTGACTACTGCACAGTCCTTTGCATTGTTTTCGCAGAGGAATGAAATAAAACTATTTTCGCATGCAGCAACAACATTGGTCTTTATTGGGTAATTTTCCACTACACCCGAGTGGGGTGAGATGAGAATGTTGTTCTGAATGCAGATCCTTGTTGCAAGATGTACATGCACACATACATTCATTTGGGGATGCACCCTTATAGTGAAGCTATTGAATTCTTAATTCCAGCTGTATGTGTTTAATTCTTGTCTGTTCCTTTAGTGGCATTTTTTGAAATATCACCGTGGCTGGGCTGCTTTGGGTGGATTGAACTCTTCGTTGTGGAAGCTAAGATACCACCCAACAAAATGAGACATGTTATAAGAATAATGTGCTTAAATGGGCGAAATATTGGATTTCGAGACGCACAAACAGTAGGGTTGTGCATCGTCAAAAAATATATTTCTGAACGCCATTATCCCACTCATGGCTTCTTTAAAAAAGCGCGTATATAAATGGCGCCCGGCGCAGAGCCCTGAAGTAAATGCCTAACGGTGCAACTAAGGGACTTTGGAGTGCTGAGAAACATATGATACTACGCCCCAAAAATGGTAATTTCTGGCAAACATCAACATGCCTTGGGTTTCCTTAAAAAAAAACAATATTCGAATTTAAATGTCGTCCGACGCTTAATGTTATTTCTTATCCAAACGTACGACTAAGAGAATTTGGAAATTGAACAAAGCCTGGGCACACTTCCAAGAATGTGGCGAATGTTAACTTAACGTCGGTACATTCCAGCAACAGAAACCATCGAGTTATTCCATCGAAAGAATCTACGGACTGACTTCCAAAGTAGTCTAACTTGACTAACTGACTTGCTGATATGCATTTACTTTATGAAGACGGCGACCCTTAGAGGTTCCTCCTGAGAATCTCCTTAGAGACTTAGATTTAGCACAACCATAATTGACTTAGGTTAGCTCTAGGTTATGTCAGAACTGAACGAAAAATAGCCAGAATAATCCTCAAAATTCTAAGTGACCATCAATTCTTCTGGAAACTTGCGCTAAATTCCATCACAACTGCCATTTACCTACAGCATTCTCCACTTACGTAAGCAGAAGTGGACGAAACATAACGAAACTAAGCGAAGTGATCATTATGGTCACAGTGTATTATTGCCGTGATTTTACTCGATTGCTGACGTTGACTTAAGTCTGCTTCTTAAGTAGTCTTAAGTTCACTATCAGCCAGTCTAACTTATCTACGTAATTTACACTCGCTCTTAAGTAGAAGAATTTCCTCAATTGATTCATTAGGTTGTCGTGGAACTTGAAACAAAATTTGTTTGAAGAACATAGGCAAGCCAACGACGATTTGAAGCTCGAAATAGAACATCGAGCTCAATACTAAAAAATGAACAATTTTCATGACGTGACCGTTGCCCCGTATAAATACGCAGGAAATTCCTTCACATCACTCTGAAAATGACTGCAATCAATCAAAATTTGTCAGACACCGATGCCATTACACAGTCGGTCGTCGATATCGAAATCTCAGTTTGGGGAAATTTCAAATTTTGCACTTCATTTAACCTGGTACGTGGTGTGTTGTCGTCACATTTCAAATCATCCCTTATTTGGTCACTGATGTTCATCTAATACATCAGACTACGCGACGCCATTTCTTACCGTTAAATGAACCAATTCTCATGGCAATCTGGTGCTGTTCACCTTTTCTGCCGTCAAGTGTGTGTTTGTTGCACGAACTCGTCTATTTCCTTGCCGTTCGTTTGGGGTGTGTACCCTAGCTAGCACGAAATGACAAATTTCTTCATAATTCTTGCCTGAAATGAGCAATTTGCCGACGAAAAATGATTCCCATTTGACGTTTCGTACTTTTAAATGCCAATTTATGTTCCCGGTGGCAGATTTTTTAATGGACTCGCATATTTTCCAACTGCATACCGACCGACCGACCGACCGAACTGATGGATGCCTTCAAGCTCCCAGCTAAATAATAAACCGCTGCAATTATAATGAAAAAGAGAACAAATTTGATTAATATTTGCCCCCGAATGAGCAGCTATAAATTCTGTGAAGACACTCGCTGCTGACTGTGGGTGAGACACAATCGACGACTTGCTGCTTTAATCACGGCGGAATACAGGTGAATGTGTTTCGCGTCGACCTCAATATGGCCCTGAAAGAGACCCATCAAGGCTGCCAGTCTCCCCTAGCATTTCAAAGAAAATTGTACGTATCCTTTCGCGATAATAAAAATTTCCTGAAGTTAATTTATCCCGACATTTGTCTCATTCTAACGAGTGTGAACTCGCCTCATCCACGAGCGCCCATGGCCAGCCGCCGCAGCATAAGCAAGACATTAGGCCGGCTGCATTGGCCTGGCCCGTCAACAGTAATTACCATTGCCCTTACATAAACACGAAATAATTTTTCACAAACCCATTTCCCCAGCAGGATTTCGCTTCCTTAAGCGCTCTTCGTTTGTCCGTCCGGTTTTGAGGGCGGTGACGGTCGGGGGCTGGTCGACGGTGGTGGTTTCAGGAAAAGGGTTACTTCCCCAACCGAGAAACTTCAGGATTTATTAGAATCAAGATTATCGCATGGTGCGAATGGAAGACACACGAAAGCCCTCACCCACGTCATCTGGATATTCCTCGGTCGGGACATGCCACTACCCCAACTGTGTTAATAACTGACTGCTCGCAGCGCAACTCCGGAGGGAGCAGGTTGTGGTAAGTGCAAAAGTTGCATGGAGCAAGTGCTGGAAGCAACCGAAGGGATGGGAGTTAAACGTAAGCCAATTAACATTTTGAAAGTTTTTTTCCTTCCAAAGTACCCAGTGCGCGTCCAAATGCACTAGAATGTCGTCGTAATTGAAATTGTCTGCCTGCTGGGGGGTTAGGAGATATGGCCGGGAGAAGTGAGTGAAGGGTTACGGAAAGTGCTAAAAGGGTGCCGGGGATAGCGTCCATCACGCAGAGGAAGTCAGCGGTAAATGTAGTGCTCGAGTCCGATTAAGTTTTGACAAATTAGATAGATTAGCATCACGCGAATTTATAAATTTTACTTCACTTGTTTGTCAAGGGATTTAAGTTGGACGATGAAGGGAATTTACTGAAAATGTGTGCAGATTATTAAATGGATGAGCTACGAGCATTCGTGGTCAGTGATTTGGGGGAAAAGAGACTTCGCAATAGACTTGCTTTCTAGGCGTAGGCAAATAAGTAATGAGGGGGTGTCTTTCTGCAATCTTTCTGATGATTTTTCCTCCGTTAACGGCAACTGATCACATATCCTATCTAGTATTTTTAGTTTTCCAGGTTAGATTGTGAACACAAATTCAGAATTCTGGCTCAAAACATTACAAACAAAAAGAGTATAGTGTGTTTTGACTTGGTGTGTCCGGGAAGTGCTTTTCTGTCTGCAGCCGACATGATAAAAAACATTTTAAAGCAAAGTATATCTTCAAACCCTTGTCACGAACATCATTTATAACTTACGGCATCACCTCATTCGAGACACTGATTCAAGGAAGGCTTCTCAAACTTCGCAGGCGGCATTAAATTGTTGATAACCTCAACTCGTGACTGCTGTAAAAGCTAAGCTTAAACACACAGCCTATCGCGCCACTCAAACTACATTAGATCATAAGATAACATTGAATTGACCAATTTGTTGGCTAATTGCTCCAGTCATCGTGGGCCTATTTTAGATGCAAAACTCTGTATTTCATCTTCTATCGAAGGTGGCTTCAACGGCTGTATTTTACGGCTCAAAACGCAAAATTACAAAATCGCCAATATATAATTATTTTTAAATAATCAGTTTCCTCTGACCCAATTAACGCTACTTCTTGTGTTCCGCAGGTTAGTCAAATTGGTCTCTTATTTTTATTTCAATCATTTTTCATTTAATCATGTTGTCGACATAATAACTTTTTCTGGGATTTATGGGCCCTGCGTAGAAATAACAGCTTGTCTAAGAACAACACCTACGGCAGCACTCGATGCCATCCTCTTCGTCCCTCCTCTTGGCCTTGGTGAACTCGGTGATTCTCTGCTGGGTGCCGGTGCATACTGGAATCCAAGGAAACAACATCTGCTTTGCGAATGTCAAGTCAAGAATGTCAAGAAAAGGAGGCAGCTCCTGGGAAAGCACTTCTTCGTAAAGCTAGAGGACTTAAGCGTCGTTGAAGTGGGAAACGTCCTGAGATTTATATGTGGATCTGGTTGGTTTTTGGGCTAAAGAAGGTCTCACGGTAGTAAGCCATTCCCAAACAAGGCCACAATGGATTCAACACGGTCACGGCAATGTGCTACCTAGTACTGCTATCCTCATCATAATACACAACACTTCAGAAGAGACAATTTCAGCAATTCATAGAAACCAAATTTCATTTTTCAGTATTCGACATCAAGCTACATGTTCGTACGCATAGAGTGCTGAGGATAATATTGCTGATGTATCTGCCATTGTTAATGAAGAACGTGATTTGCTGAGATTGGGATTCTGCTACCCGACAACGTGGATGAGTGTACGCTACATTCGCCACAGCACGCGTATTAAGTAACGTATCGCCCTTTATTGTAAAATAAAGAAAATGAATCAATTATCAAGTCTAGGTGTAGGCGTTTTCGTCCTTAAATTTGCAAGCATGTAGCAATATTTGCCATCATTATTGCTTTGAAGCTAACTTTCAAACCTTTATAAAATCTAAAGTTTACATTTCAGTCATTTTCTTCAGCTGCTGAAATCGGAAGGCTGATCAGTTGCTGTACTACCTCGCATTGACCATCTGAGGGCCTTGGCTATGAAGTTGTCAGATCTGATAGGAGTTCAGGCGTGCAACTTCATGGGGTAAAATTATCCATCGATGTTAGATTATTGTAAATCGTATACCGTCAGGTCTTTGGGATACCTTAAGGTTGCACCAAATTACGACATAACTACTTCTTCGAAAATTGGCGGTGGTTGTAGCTAGTATTCTGCTTACCTTGAGTGGTTTTTATTGGTAAGCTTATAACGTACTGTCACTCGTTGAAATTCACATTCACCCATCGCTCTACAAAATGATCAGAAGAGAGGATCTCTGTCCCTGTGCACTGCGCCACACTACGGAATTTCTTAGAAGCTTTTATTTTATGTGAAAGTCCATGAGCAGACATTGATTCCAGAGGAGTACTGCTCTGATCTTTGTGGATTTTGCAAGTAGGATGTTGTGAACAACATTAAACTCCGTAGACTCCGATGGAGTATCCGAGATTTTTGTCCCAATATTTACGGTGTTGGCTACGACGTCGCGAAGGTCTCTTAATATGCTAGCACCATGTTGCGCTGTATCCTGTATACATGATATAATTATCATGACAGAGACAAACGAGTTCTACAAATCATTTCCTCTTCGATTTCCCTACAAAATCAATTACGGTTTACCCTAAACATTTAAGCATCCTCATGCGTACATTTGGACGCTGATTTAGCGTTTTCCTAGTAAAGGACTGCTATTCGATTGTAATGACTACTCCAAGATGCTCCCATTTGCGTAAGCCGACACGAATTTACGATCTTTTGCGTGATCTTATAATGGCCAAATCAATATAATTCATAGCGGTAATAGAGATGAATCACATGCGAAAAGGGTTTCACGACCATCAAATGGGGTTTAGGTGCCCAAAACAAACTGCACCGACCTCACCCAATATTGCACCATAAATATTCCCCAAAAAAAAAAAAGAAACACTTTTGAAACAAATCCAAAAGGCAACACATCCGCCATTCAACTAATGAAATATTATCCGCAATACAGCGTCAGGACAGAGGGAATGGGCGACGGAGAGTGGCGGGAAAAAAAATTACATCAGGGATTAAGGGATTTCGTCTGGCACAAGCCAATGAATTCAATTCCACAATAAGAACACAATCGAAATACAAAAGTCTCATCCTCCCGACTAGCACATATCAACAGGAAGTTTGTCGCCTGCCAGGCCATACACTTTACGCCATTATTTTATCGGCCCAAAACACATGCTATATAGCCCGACAACAAAACACACACAAAATGAAAAAAAAACGACAAAAGAAAAGACACATCAGAGAGAGAGAGAGAGAAAAAAAACAGAAGGAGGAAGTGAAATGGAACGGCAGACAAAAAAAAAAGAAGCGAAATGCCTTTGCTGAATTCCAAATCACATGGGATTTATCGAATGACATCGACAACGTTGTTATCGGAATGATGCCAGCAGCAAGTGTGAACCGTGTGTCGCCCGAGACAATACTCAGATGAGACGTAAATTTGTTTTCATAGTTTAACCTAATATATTCCTCGTAAATTGAAAAGTCGATCTGCAGTAATAACAACGCTGGGCGGGGGTGCTAAGGCCCTGAAGTGAAATAAATTTATATCAGAGTAAGAGTAACTTTTTTGCCATGCCCTCGAGTGTGTCCCCTCGTGATCTGAATCGTGTACCAGAAAAAAAAACCAACAAAGCTGTTCGCATTAGACAGACACAGGCGGAGCGAAACTCTGGCAGCATTGAAGTCCTCAAAGTTTTCAGTGGCATTTCACTTAGAGATCTTGATCTCCCACCTGCCCGAGCTGACAAATTAATACGGCTACGTTGGCCTGAAACTTTGACATCACTGGCTAGACAACAAATGTATAGCCACACACGTGTGGTTGTTGCTAAATACCAGGCACACTGACGTTGTACCTATTCACCAATTTGGTTCGTGGTAAGATAGACAGCTTTTCCATCACCCCCGTCGCGCTGCCCATCGCCGAGGTAGCTCTTATCCTCCCGCATTCTTTCGCATTTTCATTGAAGTCAAAAACTTCCTGGCTGTCGAAAGTTTTCGTCGTCGTCGCCGTCGCCTTTCATGCTTTTATCCTATCGCTGCTGTCTTTCGATGCTTCTTCACCGCCGCCGTTTCTTTGAAGTGTTGCGCTGTGTAATTTTTTTTCCCTTCACCACGGGGCCCGTATCTCATGTTCGTTGTTCCGAGACACAAAAAGGCTTAAGTTTGTTGGTTTTACAGGGATTCATTGCGACAAAAGAGTGCAAGTGCGGCGGAGAGGACGCAAGAAGGTTCCACCGGATGGCGGTGGAATATCAAAATATTGGCTTAATAATTTGCCTGCCAGGTTCCCGAACTTTAGTCCATCTTTGTACATCTTTGTACCTCCTGCCACTTTTGCACAGTTCGCTCTTTCAAAGCAAACAGCCGAAAAGGACAAGGGGGTGTTGCGAAAACTTAAATAGAAAAGTTAAGGGCACTGACTCTTCCGAGATACAAAACGTTGTGATATTAGCATTTCTCGTCGGTGTGCGCAGCGCTGGTATCTTTTGAAATTACTTAAACTTTTCCAAAAACGCTCGGCAGCAAGACTTAGTGACTGTTAGAATAATGACCAGCTATTGGCGCGATATTCGGGTGCACGTGGAAATGCAATGCTTGCTCAAACTAAACTAGTACAAGTTTCTGTGTGAAATTTTATCTGAAATCTGGCTTAATAGATTTAAAGCTGCCGAAAGTTTCTGCCAGAGAGCTCCGAATGTCTTGTGAAAAACTTTAAAAAGAAGGCCTTCAAGGAAACTTTCGATAATTCTCAATCGATTCGCAGCAGCAGAAGTTCTCCTTGTGATTTGAATTTAAAACAATCCTCTCTTGCTTCGGGAAAATTTAAACACTCGTGCAGTTCTCAAAGAAGCCTTCTAAGCATAACTTTAAGGAAAGCGGAAACACTGGGTTAGTGTGGAATGGAGTCACATGTGACAAGGGAGTGGTTTCCACCACAGCCGGAATATGTAAATATTTCCTGTCACACTTTTGTGTTCCCTTCAACTGCTGCTTCTTTTTATTTCTATTGCTGTTGCCGGCCTTTGTCAGGTGCTGTCTGGTCGCTGCTAACTGGGCTACCTCCTTATATAATTCCTTGGTCCTCTTATGTAATATCTCTCTTGTTAGAACTCCACACTTGTGGTTTTTATTGACGTTACGAGTAGAATATCCTTCTGTTGGCCGTATGGCTCGTAGTGTATGGATTGTTTTGTGTGAGGATGTTCTTCTTTCATTTGATGGCATGGATAGTGTTCGATTTACGGTAACTATTTTAAGATACCATATTCCAGTGCTTTCTCAAAGCAAATAACCTCGTAGATCAAAGCTACTAATTTTCCTGTTCTGGATCGAATAGTCATTGTAGATGTCAACTTCAGCCATTTCATAGCTTTTAGATATAGTACGACACCTACTATACTTCTATTAGACAAATGTTCGAGGCAGTTACCTAGCAGTTTTCTCCTTTTTTCTGCGAGGCTGGGGCACGTTCCGATTTAGTGCAGTATTGTTTCCTCTTCATCCTCAGCCCTCCTTCTACAGAAGTCATTGTTTGGGGCTCCGCGTCTACTGTCCTGGTTGCCATGAGGCACATTAGTTTCCTAATATGCTTCCTGTTTAACTCCAGGAGAGCTTTAGACCTCTTTTGATTTAGTGCAGGCCAAATCGTTTTCGATGATCTGCACGTATCCAAATTCCGCAGATTTGTGTCGTTTATAGCGTTCGTCTTTAGTAGCGATTTTATTGCCTTCAGTGGGGGTGGAGTTTCCAGATTCTGTGCCATTGACTCACCCATCCCTTCCTTGATAGTTCATCGGCTCATTCATTGCCTGGAATACCCACAGTAAGATTCTATCTGTCCACTATCATCATTAGATATTGACGGCAAAGTTTTACCATCTTGCAGTTGTTTGATGGTGTTTCCAGAGCCTATATGGCCGCCGGACTATCTATGTATGAAACAATAGATCTCTCGGCTATCTTTATGTGTTAGCTGTAGGTTATTTCTAAAAGCATTCATGCAGGAGTTAATACTCGCTCGCAGCAGAAGTTAATTCACACCTGATAATTTCATCGTTCTCTCCTCAAACTTCATTACTTATTTACACGCTGTTGCATCAATCTGTTCACAATGAGTTCAGTCCCTAAAGACCGAATCATGGACACATTTTCAACGCTCTCTCTCTGGAGTCTCTATCTACTCTCAACCCGAGTGAATTTCTTCGAATAATTCATTCACCCACATCAGTCTTCATAAACTACGTCAGATAAGCGAAGAATACGAACAGATTGAAGTTTCAAAATCTCATAATGCCGATCTAAGTTCTTCAATTTGACTTTGGTTTTATTTTTGATGATTGCAACCATTGTGCCAACAGATTTTAAGATAAACGACTTGCCTTATAAGTCCAAATCCGAGTTGATTCGGAATCACGTCAGGCATTCCATGAGTTCATTCGCTCTGTGCGAGGGAAGCGGACATGCCTCTGGCTTTATGATCCTTAATAATTAATTGTTCCATTAACACACGAATGATACACACTTAAGGGGGAGGTCTATTTCAGTTCAAGTGTTCAAGTGCCTTCATCTGGCATTCTCATGAGCAATAAAATCAAAAGTTCATACCACACAATACTGGGCTAGTCGCAGTCATCTTGGTTTGCGGCATTCTCGAAGCAATGCATATCTCTGCCAGTCACCCTTACCGAATCCAATCTGTTAATGTGGCATTGTTCCCTAGCCTACAGAACTCAGCAGTATCCATTCACGTTGGACATCAGCAGCGTCTACTGCCTCTGCAGAAGGTCTGAGGACATAAATCTTCATTTCACGTCACCTGATTAAGGTTCTTCAATGCTCCCTCCACATATTCGTATGCCCGGCGAATGAATCTCGCAAGAGTATTAACTGTGACTCCCCCATTTCTCCATCGCACCACAAAAGATCCAAAATGCCTTGGCCCAGTGTGTTGCGTTAGGCAAATGGGAGTCACCATCAAAATGTGTTTCGCCATCGAGAGGGTCCCTTCTGGCCTAAAATCCGAAAGCTCTCAAATAATTTGCACGCTTTAATGTCATTGTTTTTTCGAGAGTAATAAAAATGGAGATGGATGCGCAACGGAAAGTAGGTAACGGTGTACAAAGAAAGGTAGATACCCCGGAAGGACAGGAAATTGTCAGGAGAATATAATGCTTCCATTATCAGACCAATCATTAGGGGACGGAATCTCGGGGCGAGTATGCCCCTCATTATGAAGGGTTAAAGGGGATTCCATTACATTTCCGGCTGCTGGGCTCCTTTCATCTGGGAATGCGAACCGGCATTTCCCTTCTTCCATGGCTATTAATTATTTTACGGAGCAAGACAATTTGGTTTTGGTCTTTTTTTTCGCACCGACAAGATGCCAGATAGATTCCAAGACTTATCACACTTGTTCACTGCCCCTGATGGGACTGGGGGGTGGCTTTGAAACGTTGGCTATTTCGAGCCAATGCACTACGCTGAACTTTCTCGCACCAGGACGGAATTGCAATTTGTCTTCCTGCTTGGGTTTCACAACAATTTCCCAAATTTCCTTTTCGCCGGGATGACTTGCTTGTATAATGGTTGCATACTCATTTAATCGAGTTGTGAAGTTTGCTGTCTTTTCAATGCACACACATTTCGGAGAGTCAGTGGTTGGACACTGAGCGAACTTCCGCGACTAAGCTCGATGTTTCGTTGGTTTTCTCTTTCGAAACTCACCCAATTAATATTTTCGCCTATAAGCCCAGATTAATGGAAACTACGATTAACGGGAGGATACCCAATGGAGTTGATAAAGTTCATAATTAACTTGCACACCGTCGGCAATATTTGGATGCATTTGGACGAAGGTTTCTGCGTCTTCGACCTGTCTTCTCCAGCAGCAAGTTGTTTTGTGGGTGCTGTTGTTTTTTTTGGCTGCTTATGCTGCTTGTAAACGGCGAAGTTTGAGAAGATTTTTCTCGACAGGTGTGCTTTCTGAGACCTGTTAGTGACTTAGGAGTAAGGAGTAAGGAGTAAGGAGTTTCTGTGCACGGAAACTTTGCTTCAGCGCATGTGCTGGGACTCATGCATAATATCAGTTCAGGAAAGCATGTCAAAATTGATGAATGTGATGGATTTGTGGTCGGAATATGAGTCTTGAATGGCGTGGATATCCAGAATATCCACGAACAATGTGTTGGTCTCCGAATCCTTATTTATTTACAATATATTTATAAATTCATTTTGTCTCTTAGGTGAAGTTAGAAGGAAGTTTCAGTCACTTTGAAGATGGCTGGTCATCAAGTACACAAGCAAGATTCTAAACCTAAAACAAATTCCCATTCAACGAGACAGAGCCTGGTTTTGCGATGCTTTCTTTCTCAAGTTTTAAGCCCAAGCTACTATTCTGAATTATATCAGAATTAATGAAAATTTTGCAGCAATAACGCAACACTATTTGTTTTACAGAAATTTTATTCAGCAAGAATAAAATAAATTATTAAATATTTAAGCAGAGTTGTAAAGAACTAAATGAAAAATTAACAAATAATTTAATTAAAAAATAAATATATAAGCGACTTCAAAAATACATAGTCAGTCAATAGATATGTAAAAGTTTTTTCTGAAGTCTTTCTCTGAATATATTTGAATTGTGTTTTAAAGAGCATTTAGAATATAATATTAAATCGATAAATAGAATTAAATATACTCGTACATCCTGAAAATTATTACACTCAGTGTGAGGAGGCTTAAACGAATGATTTGCAATTTTAGCTGTACCAACTTCAATGTTATGTGGTAAGTTTGAAGTACCTCATCATCATCATCTTCTTCTGACACGCATGATCCCCTAGGAGGATTCCCAGGCCACACCATCCATTCTTCTCATCTTGGACGTGGTCGGACCACCTCGTCCTGGGTCTGCTAAGCGGTCGCTTACCTGATGGAATCGCATTCAAGGCACACCTCGGAAATCGTGATGATGCGGACAATCGAGCCACGCGACCAAACCATCGGAGCATAACCCTTTTCGTTCGACGAAGCAGCTGCTCAACATTGAAGTCACTGCTTCTCACCCTATCACGGCGTGTCACTCCCACAACAGCACGAAGAAATCTCATCTCGGTAGCTTGTATTTGCGATCTTATTCTTTTCATCATTAACCAAATTGTGTGACCAGAGTTGAGAGTACTGTTTACTTGGGAGTAGAGGTAGACGAAGTCTTTAACTAAGTTCATCATCTTTAACAGCGTATACCATCTCAATGGTGACGTTGTCGCCAAGACGTCGATAGTGTGTGTCCTTCCTCTTCAAAAACAGCAAACACTTCGTTTCGCCCTCATTCACCTCTAAGCCCAATTGTACGAACTTTTGAGAGATCGCGCCTCTTGCGTTGCAGAGTGACTTCTGCACGACGATCTCAAGAGTTATGTTGAAGACGTCACATGACAGCACGTCGCCTTGTTTAAATCCTATTTTTGCAATTCTTGAGCTTTTTGCAGGATTTGGCACAGTGTGAAGATTTGATCGATGATGGAATTTCCCCGCACTGAAACCATACAGTTACGGACCTAGTAGGTTATTCACGAATGGTTTCCGGCGATCACGTCAGAAAAGAACTTATAAGCGTTGTTATGGGGACTCATCCCTCGGTAGTTGGCGCAGTTAAATGGATCTCCTTTTTTGTGGATCGGGCAAACGTTACTGAGTTTCCAATCACCGGGCATGCTTTCCTCCGACCGATTGCATACAGAACCCTTGTCATATCCCATATAGCATACTGTTTAAAAAAAACGCTTGGTTTCAGGCTTGCAATGTGCCTTCTTTGGTGCTAAATACTTCAGTGACTCTCCTTCAGTGTCCATCAGCGTGGGAGTTTAGTCGATCATGGCTTTTCAGATTTTCGGTTACTGGTTTGCTCTTACTTAAAAATGATTATTTTTCAGAAATGTTCATTTAAGCTATATTCTCAAATTTAGTTTGGTTTCCAAATCGATTTGCAGAAAAATCCAAAAACACCATTATTGGTTCAACTGATTTCCAGATATTGTCTAAAAAAACCTCCACCAAACTCAAGGTATGAAACTAGTCTTGAAGACGCCGAGATTCTTTCCAGGTTGACCGTTGCAACATTTCCGTTTTTTCGTGCTCCCCGAACTGAGCTGAAAGTAGTGGAAGCTAACAAAAGTGTCTGATATCCTTCCTGAACTGTGCTTGTAGAATCCCAGAAACTACGCAGTACACCCATAATACGTTACTTCTTTAAGTTCTCCAACTTGAAGTCAAGAAAATGAGCTGGAATGTATGCCACAAAATGACAGCAAACGGCAGACTGAAACCGCCATTTCATAGATGAAAAGTGAGTTGCATGTGATTAATTAAATTTATATGTTTAAGTCACCTAACAATGCAGACTGAAAAGCCAAAATTGTGTCGCGCTACCATTTATCAGTAAACCGTTTGACTAATTTCATGCACGCTCCACTTCTGAGTTATTTTAAACCGACAAAACGTGATCGAACGTCACCGGAAGGGGATGGCAATCAAACAAGGCGTGCTGGGTGGTCAGGTGCTCATCAAATTTCGTAAACAATCATCAGCCATTAGGGGCGGGACCATGGAGCATGACATGATGAAAAGAAAAATGGTAAAACCATATCCAAGGACATAACAAATTTGGTTTTAAAAAAAAGCACGAAATAAAAAAATACGCACAGGCAACGTGAGTGGGAAAACATTTTCCGTCACGTAGTCAGTGACGACGAGGTGGGTTTGGATGGCGGTCGGAAGTGAAAACTTTTCGTGTAAATATTGCCTACGCAAATATTTTCCCAATGAAACCATGATTTGAAAGTTTAACTGGTCGCACAGAGAATTTTAAGAGCCAAACCTCAATTAATTAGCCCAGGATGGGACAGTGATTTATGAAGGTTTGGCAGAGTCTTGTGTTTGTGTGCGTGTGCATGCATACATTTTCCGCTTACCTGTCCTGATTTGTGTTAACATCTAGCAATGTGAGCGAGCCGTCTAATTACATTTGGCCGTAATTAATGACTTAAGGCAGATCAGAGTTAAATTTCAGGGTATGAATATCCAGCCATTTGGGAGATGTTTCTCCCCGGGACGTGTATGCCTGCGCCTGAAGGATGCCGCAGTTTATTTCGAATTAATTCTTTGGGTATTCATAAAAAATGTACTCCGGTGAGCAGGTGCTTTAAGGATTACAGGGGAATACAAAACGCCCGCGTAAAAAGAAATGTTTACCAGAATTGAAGCAACCTCCAAGTGGTGTCATTAATAACGACCTTCCCGGCAGGAAGTACTCTCGTATACTCGTGCCACAATAGAATAGGATTAAATCTAATGCCAGCAATCCAATGGTCGGTCAAATACCACCAATTTCTGAGACCCAATCCATTATTACTCCCGAAACGAAATCCTCTTCTCGCCACAAAGCGCATTGTCTTCGTTCGTCGTGTCCGAAGTGCATTTGCGAGAGGTTCTTCTGATGCCAACATGAAATCAACAGAAAATAAAATGGAACTACAAATGCACATTTCGTTCGACCCACATCAAGTTAAAGGATTTAACTTCACCGGCAATCCAACGATGACAGGACACAACATGAAACCCTCTCCGGTCAAAGGCAACCGAAATGCCACCTCCACACCAATGCTGTGCAGAACAAGTGAACAGCAACTCTGGCCAGCGCCATCCCCCTGCAGTGGCGGTGGTTGGCTATAGTAGCCGCAGTGCCAGCAGCAGCAAAGTACCAAAAATCATGGTTGCTCGCCACATCCAATATTTTCCGAGCACTTTTTCCTGCATCCAACAACCTCTCCGCAGAGAAGACAAAAATCTCTTTTAATAATCTCTTAGGAAAGTGTTTTCGACATTTTGCCTGCCAGCCATGCCAAGCGAGGCAACGGGTAAAAGAGTATGGCTGCCTGCCAGGCAGGCGATACAATGCCACCGCCCCTAGCTCCGGCCCCGGCTCCTGTCCCAGCGTCAGCCCCACTTCAAACCGCAACACTGAAATGTTGTTTTATCTCTGGAAAATGTTGAGACATTTTCCCTGGGAAGCAATTAGCACTTTGGTTACAAAATTCACCATACACTGCTCGGGTTGGGGGCATCCGAGAAAAACCCGAGGAAAAAAAAAGGACACCTCGAGAGGACAGCACTTTGCGAGAGCATGAGGTTGATAGGTTGGACACATCGCTCCGAGTATAACTCAACCTTTGACGTAATTGTATTAGTGGGAAGATGGCCAAGTGAAACATTTACTTGGACTACCGGCTGCTGGTGTGGGCCAGTCGAGGATAACATATTTTTGTTGTTCCTGGTTTGTTGTTTTCGGTTGGAGTTTATTGTCCCTTTTGGGTACATTTTTTGTGCCGCTTTTGTTTGGTTTTTGAGTGCAGCACAGGACACAGGAAGTGCAGCAAATGTAGTGTTGGGGTGAATTAGTTTTTGTCTGCCGAAAGACATTTTGCTTCTGATTTCTTATTTTGGGAGTTCATTTCGACGGATTGTCCAACATAACGTATTCCATTTGTGATTCCACTGCTCTGACTAGGGACTAGGACTATCTGGTGAGGAAGAGAAGTGAAGGTATTTCCGTGCGCTGTGCGCAACTGAAGCAGAAAGTACGAGTATAAAGGCGGATGGGAAAGTGACTGATAATGTTATCAAATAGAGATATAGATCATCATTCAGAGGCCATGTTGGAGGTAATCGAGATTACGTCCAAGATTGAGAAACGTCAGTTCGTCGAAGAGGGCTACAATGGCAACTTATATGGTTTTTTTGCATTCTTGCGATGGATTAGGATGGATGCTCTTAAGTGTACGGAGGAAAACCGGGCCGTAATAGGTGCGGAGAGGTCTTGGAGGCTTCATTCCAGATGTAAGCGTTATACTTCATATTTTAGGCTTAAAGCGGAATAGTCTTTTTTTAGCATCACTTGTGGAAACGGTAGCTTTTGGCATTTTTGATGACCTCAAATATTGCAAATACCAACTTTGTCGTGTCTATCGGTTCTTAGTATAGGTTACTGCCACTCGTGAAAGAACAACATTACGCACACAACGACTGGTTGGTGGAGAATCTTGGCCATGGTCTAACTATGTGAAGAGCATGATCGTGAGTCATGAATATGAAAAGCTTGAAACTGCCATTGGCGCAGGAATGACTTCGAATAGCAGAATAGAAGAAGAAAGAAGATCATGAAAAAATGTGAAAGGAGACAAAACTGAGCTTATGGGGAAAACCCATCCAAAACAGCTTGAAGTTTCTCGAGAAACGAGCATAAGATGTGCATTGCCTACGGGTTCATGTCTAAGATGGATATATGACGTAGAGCTCTTGGACAACACAGCCTCAGCCCGGAGAGTCTGACATCCAATTAGTGAGACAACGCAATAGAGGATGCCAACGAAACCGATGACACACATAAGTGGAGGAGAACCTCAGTAGTACTGCTGGGGAAGTAACAAGCTTCTGCGATTCAAGCTGTCATTATCTGCAAAAAGGACGTCAGTGCTATTGTCCATTTGTGAAGTAGATGCACAAGATTCGAAAGTAAGCATCCATGGGGTAAGCACTCATGATATTAGGCCGCACATTCAAGTATAACAAAGTGTCCTGAATCCTCCACGTCATTTTGTTCTGTTTTTATGCTTCTAACGCATAAGTTACCTTTGTTTTTGTACAGTCACATTTCCTTAATATGTGAAGTGAAAACCTGGGAGGTTTCATTGTTCTAGCATTAAAAACAAAAGAGCAACAAAATAATAACTTTCATGTATCGAAACGCACGATTTTGTGGGTGAAACACAAAGTTCCAACTTCCTGAGCATTCCAGTGCGACTAACGAACATTAAATGAAATGAACCAGAACCTTTTTCTCTCAACAAATTATGTAAACAATGGGCCATCAAACAGTAAGACGATTTTTTGTCGGGCCTGTGCTTCTTTGCGCCTGCCTTAAATTCTTGAATAAATTGGGTATTCCGTGCATCAAATTGCATCAATCTGTAGTCAGCATCTTTTGGTTAAGTTTCTCACCGAATTGATGTTTTTTTTGCACATTCTCAGGGGATGCATCAGTGCTTTGTGTGGAATGACTTGGCAAAGGATGGCCCGGGAGAATAAGATCACCAATTTATACGGCCTTCCCTGAATTCTCTATTAATCCCCATTTTGTACGAAAATTGTGAAACGAAGCAGCAGGAAACTTTCAATACATTTCAAATATAGGTCAACCAAAAATATAATATAAATAATAAATGGCGTTAATTTCGGGCCACTATTTATGTATAGACGAACAGTGAAACAGGAGGCTCCAAAGAATCATTTGGTCAACGACATGGCGACACATCATCAATAAATGCACGATTTAAGTAAATTCGAGTACATAGAGTCCATCAATATCTGAGTATGGGTAAGAAATTGTCCATTAATCATACCATTTTAAGCCAGTACGTGCCAGTAAATGATGTGAGACCACACATACGATTCTCCTTAATTACAAAATACAAAATCCCCCCATTTATGTGCTTGATTTTAAAAGCGAGTATTAAACAGCCGAGCGAGCGCCCCAATCTCTACACATTAAACCTTAATATCCACATTAAGGGTCACCTTTTTACCCCAGACGAACTAATAAAATCAAAATATTAATTAAATTCTGGAAAACACTCAACGCAGATAATTTCAAGTGGCAGTAAGCGCAACCACCCCTAATGAATACTCCCTAAAGTGCTTGATGTCATGTAGAAGCTCTGGTGCGAGTGAGTCCCGGAAGATATTCCAGCAATCCAACCCCATAAGTGACAGCACTCGTATACCCAGTGTATCCGTCGATACGCATCTCGGATAATTAATACTGCAAAAGGAGCCAAGCACACAACCGAAGACAAAGGGTTAAATGACAAATATAATTATATCCTTTTACTATTAAATGGTTAATGTGCATGGCCCTTCTCCAATGGATGCATGATTAATGGACGTGACATTCGCATCCGATCCCACGACATTATTTCGACCACGGCATTGAAAGGGACTGAGACTCGTTGTAACATGTGCAACAGTAACCTAAGAACTTCCTGTTTAACTAGCACTTAAAAATGCACCTCGTACTAAGGTGATTGTGTGTCAACTTGACACTAAAGGCAATAAGAGGAGGAATTATGCTTGCAAGGTTATGGCGACTCATGATCCGTCCTTATTAATGCAGAGTTGTTTCAAAATATGGCTTATAGCAGTTTTATTTGAGTGCGAATTACCTACACATGGATGTAGTATAATTTATTCTTGTCTATCCTGGATTGACGGTGTGATACCTTTGCAGGAAGGTGTTGGTTCAATTCTGAAAAAAAGCACACACTTTGTTTTTCTGGGAGTATAGGAGTAAGGGCCAAGTAGACAGGCGTACGCAATCGGCAACTGTAAGAAATGCTCGCATATCACTAGTGCTTGCTGTTGAATCAATCGCATCTCTACTCGTAACTCCAGTCGAAGCAAGCATCTGATTTTGTCGAATAAGTCGAAAGTTTTACAGGCGAGAAGCCCGCAATTTGAAGATTTGAAGAATTTGAATATTGAGGTGACAGACAACGAGGCCTGAACGACAGAAAAAAAAGAAAGCCATTCGGCATGAGGCAGCTTACCACCCGCAACACATGGTTCCTGAAGAAGAAGATTCTTAAAATTCCTGAAAACCGGAGCACACACTTCGGCTTAACACACACTTCGCTGGGCAAGCTACATATTGGTGGCTGTAGGCGAAAACCCGGTAGGTGAGCCGAAATCCGGAAATGAAGCTAGTAACCGCACAGAGGTTGCTACAGGAAGAAACTGTAATTTATTATGTTTACTTTACAATTTAATAACAACAAAACAGTCGCATTGGAGTACAAGATACGATAATATGAGGTGTTTTATCAGTTACTACACAGTTTTTTAGCTCCCGTAGAGATGTTGTTTATTTAATACTTTATTCCACACAAGCATTTCTCGCTCAGTCTTAAGAGCCAACCGCAACACTATTAACTCCTTTAGTATGAGGACTTAAGGTACATTCAAAGTGGACATAAATGCTTCAGGGAACTTTTTTTCCTCCCACTTAAGCAAAAGTGAACGAAACTCAACGAAACCGAGTAAAATGATTATTGCGGTCACTGTGCATCCGCTCGATTTCTTAAGTTGGCATAAGCTTACGTCCGTCCAATGTAGTTGGCCTTTAGTTAATTTAACACAAAACAAAAATTCACACATAGTGATCATGAGCAGATCTGAGATATCGTCATAATCTTCTGACCCCCATTATTCACTAAAGGTGGCGGAGGCATAGCACTTATGAATGATCTCCAGGCCATTCGATCCTCCGCCATAGAATCAGGAGTTATGTCCAAGCAGAACTAGGCAAGTTTTTGAACTTGGTCCAACCCCCTCGGTCGGCTCCCTGATGAAATCGCATTCAAAGCACACCTTAGAAGTCGTGATGATGGGGGCACTCATGCCACGTGACCAAAACATCGAAGCATATTCATTCCCGTTCTGTCGGTCATTACCCAAATTTCATGACCATAACATGACTTTGCCACCAAGCTCTACTTTCAAAATTGATCCCGTCTACTGGTAAGCTCAGCATTACTCCTCCCATCAATCGAGAAAAATACCCAGGGATACTTATACTTTTAAATCTGCTTCAATGGGATTCCACAAACATATCCAGCGATGGTGTTCCGTCGGGGAGCATGTAAGGATAACTAAGTCATCTGCAAAGCGAAGATAACTTTCGTACATCTAAGGAAAAGAAGAGGTGACAGGACGCACCTTTGGCGAAGTCCAACGCCCACTGTATTTGATTTATCCCGACCCGATCACAGCTGTTGCAGTTTGTGCATAGAGACTAAATGGCTCTCAAAAGTGGACCAAAAATCCCATACTCCTCGAGAAACTCGGTCGTATCCATTTTCCAAATCAGCAAAACCGCTGCAGATTGCCCAGGCCACCTTAATGACACGAGAGACCCATAAAACTCTCCGTTAATCATTCCAACGATTGGGCAAATTCCACTGGAATGTCCTTGTCCTTGTCCTAGTCATTGTTTAATTTTCAAAATGGCTTCTTCCAATACATGTTTTTGGCGTGGAACCTTTAGAATGCGGGTGTGAAGCACACTTGACCAGCTTTATTTTCTGAATGGTTCCACACTCCAAGATGAAGCGGCTTATCCCCCCACATGCCACATAAGCACATTAACGCATTTAAACTTTTGTGGTGACTTAGTGTATACCGCCTCGATATTGTGGCAGTTGCTGCTGTATCGTCTGTTACTTTGCTGCATTGGTATGGTCGATTTCTCACGTCACAGATGTATTCACCTTACTCATGACAAGACCCATATCACTGTGCAGCCTTCTTGTGGTAGAAGCTTCTTCCCCATCACAACTCATCTTTCAAATCGACCAGAGGCATGTTCATCTATACTCCAGATTACGTATGCCTCAGATGTCTAGAATGATGAAGACCTTGTATATACATATGTACAGTCATGAAGGAGTCCCTTTAACAATTAAAGGAGATATTTACTTCTTCAATATTTCTGATTAAAAGACAGACTCAATCCATGCGATACTTCGGTAGTCGTAGTTAGTGAACATAATTGACTCGTTGCCTTTTGTGATGGACAAGGACGCCCATATATGCCAGTTTGTCAGAGTCATCATTCTGAATGTCGTATCTTGATATGAATAAATTAATTAGAACACCAACATGCAAGTCCAGGTACATATGTACATCTGAGGAAGTCTTCATTCAGAGTAACTAAATCGCCTTCGGCCAAAAGAACATTGACATGAACAAACTCAAATACGAACGTTCGCAATAAAGCAACCAAGATTGTCGGAAACACTGGTGACAACAAGCTCACAATAAGTTCACTTAAAAGAAAAAAATTAAAATAAATACATAAGGCGGACTCCTAATGGACGGTCCGGTTTATGTTGAATATTCAAAGAGATGTTTATCACACTTAATCTAATGTGTCCACTTTTGTTTTATGCATCAACAGAGCACTGGCACTCCGCCAGGAATGAAACACAAATGTTCCCAATTAGGTGCACGCCGCCTGTCACCAACCAGCGCAAACATTGTCATCACTAAGTGGCGTAAGGATATTTCCAAATGTGAAAATATGCTCACCTCAAGTCGTCCTGATGCATGCCATCATCCGTTAGCTGCCAGCATGGTGCTACAGCCGCACAACTAGACCAGCCAATGTACAATATTTGCTGCCAAAGAGCAACACGAGCTGACCCTACTCTTTTTCAGGGTCACACCCCCTAAAAAGATATGAACACCCATTATTATCCTTTTAGATCCCTATTCTTGTGTCCATTTCCATTTCAACCCAACCTTATGGTCGAATTTAATGATGCGAGAATTATCTTAACGTCTCAACATCGTACGAATGGGATCACAGGAGCACTGGGGGGAAAAAGAAAAGAAAAAATAAAGCCCACAACACGAAGCCAATATACTCGTTTGTGTGTGTGTGTGTGTGTGACTGGGTGAGTGTGTGCACGCGTGAGGGTAAGTTTGAGCTGCCCATTGGGCAGCTTCGGTAGCATTATCCTTCAGAGTTGAAAGTTTATTTTCACTTATGGAAGGATTTATGGCCAAAGAAGAGATTTATGGCAAACTTTTTCACTTCGTCCTTTTTGATTAATTGTGCGTTTTCCATTTTCATCATTTGTGAAGTGAAGGCATATTAGGACAAGCTGCGAAATGGAAAAGAACAGAAAACAGTTCGAACATTATCGTGTCGTTTCCATTTCGAGTTGAACGCCATTAAATGAGAAAGCTTCAACAAGGATGATCGCCCAAACGCCCGATGGGGCGTAAACTCAACCGCAAGAGGGTTGAAATTGATAACTTCATAAGGAAGCGTTTCGTTTCAGTTCTTTATTTGATTTCATTTTTCCTTTTTATGCCTTTCTGCTCCTCGGTCCATGGATGGTGTCCTCTTAGTGTTATTAGCTGTTGGCTCCGTTTTTGCGGATTAAATTTATAGCTAAAGCATAAAATTATGATTAATCGAGCGGAAAGAAAAGTTAAATACGAGTTAATTTTTGATGCGCCCACGCTAATGGCTGAGAATTGTTCCCATCACCGTGGTGGATGGATAAAAGTATTGACATCGGAAGCCCTGAGCTCATTTGTTTGTGCGATGCTGAGTCATGAAATCAATATCTATTGTGGAAGTGATTTGTTGGTAATTGTTTCCTTTTACTCGCTCACCAGACTGACTAGGCAAAGATGCTTTGGTTATTCAATTGCGTTCGGCTTTGTATTCATCATGCGAGTTTCGCGCGATGAGTGGTGAAGATGTTGATGGCCATATGGCGGATGGGAGGGTACTCAATGAAGTTTGTTATTGGCGTCAAAGAAGATTTATTGGATTTGCGAGTTTTATTGGACGCCTTTTGCTTAATAGAAGAGTCAATTTTTAATGTCTTGATTTCGCTATAGTCTGACATTCGTGTTTAGCTGGTCTATGACATAAAACGACCACCCATTACTAGATTGAGGTGCGTCCCTTCATCAGCATGTGGTGCTGGAGTATCACGGAGTTAGACATGACATTGGAAAATGACCGGACCTTGTCAGTCGAGTATTCAGATAATCAAATCTGGACTTACCATCCTCTTTAGCCATATTCTCAAATCGCCACTGACAATCGGCCGCTCCCCCTGGAGTGGTAGATGCGCATCCAAATAATCACCAAACTAAGCTGCTAACAGGAAAAGTGAAGTCAACTGGCGTGCCAACCGAGCTTATCAAATGGAGCCAATTTTTCCCCTCATAACACATTCCGCCGATTCGTGCACCTTCGTTGGCCGAAACGGAAAACGATTCGAACAAGCAAATTTCATTCCGTCTCTAATGGACCTTATCATTACCTTTCCCAGAAGCAACAGAAAGTGAAGACACACACAAGAAAGAATAGAATCTTCCGCCAATCTTGTCCACAAATTCAGTAGCTCCCTCTCTTGCTCTGCGGGCAATTGCCCTAGTTTTCCAGTTTCCACCCCATTCCACTCGATTTGAATGAAACTCTAATAAATTCAAGTTCACGTTTTGTTCCGCTCCGCGCGGAGTGTTTCGCCTCGCAAATGCCTGTCATTTGGATTTTATGATACGTGTAACAATGCGCTACCAAACGAACGCAAATAGACGCCCTCCTCAAGATCTTTGTTTACGGGACGAACAGATGTCAGCAAGCAGGGAGGGAGTGGGAGGTGTGTTAGCGCTAGCATCCAAGACTCACAATCTCTGACTATCGTTCGTTGAAAATCTCAGAGCGATTAAAGTGTAAATAGAACCCCGTACCATCAAAGCAGTTCACCCTTTACCCTACGTTCATTCAACATCAATGACAACATGTGAAGCTAAGTGCTGCCGAGGACACTGAGTGTTGGGGTGAATCACAAAATGATTATTTTGTCAGCACAGTCGGATCTGGGGGCGGCGCGAGAGGGAGTGCAGTGGAGAGCGACAACCCCTTCTTGGTTTTGCCGGGATTAAGTCTGTTCGCTGGCAGAATGAGAGCAGAATGATACCCCATGTCGACACAAAGTAGTTGAAATGGAATTATTTAATCCTTTAAACACAAACACGGATCGGCGGCGACGGCGGCTTTGTCAGTATGTGAATGCTGCAGTGATTAGACGAAGGAGCACGCTAAAACTGTTTACTTTTTCATCCAGGGGATACGCTGACAACGACGGTGTGGATCGAAATAATAAGAAGAGATGCCTCAGTCCATAAACCTGAGTCTTATCGCAGAGTTCGTAACAATGTTGGGTGGCATAAGTTCTTGTCGCTGCTGAAAATGACAATCTAAGGAAGCTCCAAATGGCAGCACTTGCCGGTGATATGGGGTTACATTGGGGAAACGCGCAAGGGCGTTAAGTCGCAATGAATTTTTGTGACTTTGAGTATAACTAGGTTACATATCGATTTAACAGTTCATAAGGTATGCACACATGTATGTATGTATTTAGTTAGGTTCGTATGGTCGAGTGTAGTTGCTTTTGAATTTTGCATGCAGTTGGCACGCGTCGAAGTGCAAACAATAGCTTTGCTTAATCTCTGCCATGTACACATACGCAAATGTAAATACTGCCTTATGTGCACATATGCACGTGTGGCATTTATATATGAAATGTTTAAGCACGTGTGCAAATAAGACTTTTTGGTTTGCTGTTAATATTAAACTACTTTAAATTTATTCGCTGTCAACCCTTGAAAGTCGACAGTGCACGGAGTGAGGGTTGCCTCTGATTAGATGAGATTAGAAAATATTCAAACAATTCATATTGTCATCATATTGTTATTTCCAATTTATTTTTAAGACTCTGCATTGCTATGGTGTTTGTTTGACGTAAGTGGCATATCAGCAAGGTCTAAGGCCCGCAGCCTGTCAAAATAATGACAGCTCTTAAGCTCGTGTGAGAGGGAGAGAGACACTTAATGCGACCCAAAAGTGGATTGCATGACGACGGATGAAACTAGTCAACTTTCAACTTTTGGGCGTTCAACAGATGGCATTAATATGGTCAAACCGATATAGAATCTGTTGCTATCGTTGCGTTTAGAATCCACAAGAATCATATTTGCGGGTCGCAAAGAAGTGGCCAATTAGTACGTACGTCGCATCCGAAATCCATACAACCCCACTATGATTATAACAGAATAAAATTACTAAAGGGTCATTCATATGAGCCGCGAACTGCGAACGCGAACTTTCAGAAACAACCATTTCCCATCACAACAAAAAGTTATACTTCTTCATATGCAAACATTAAGCATTGAACTATCGAGTTTTTTATCGGCAAACATCTCAACAAAAGGTAGTTTAACTATCGTAATTACCGATTTAAAATTGTTTCTCCGTAAATCAACCATTCTATTTGCGAACTGTCAAGAACGCAATACACAAAGAGGCAAACGCGATCCACAAACTCACGACCAAAAAATTCGGAGTGAAAAAACTCCATATAAATGAATTGTCAGTTCTTGCGAAGTTCGCGATTCGTAGTGACCTCCTATGCATGGCCCTTAAAGTAGGAAAGAAACTGTCCAAGTACGAAAAAGCACTCCACTTGTGGACAGCATTTGTTGTCTCTCCCCCTCTCACTAGGTCTTAAGAGTTAGGAGATAATGCAACGCACGCAACGGATTCTATGGGTTTAGGTCTGAACTCTGACAGAATCGATTTATTCTATTGCCTCATCAAACATTATTATTTTTATGATTAAATGTATAATTTCATCAATACATAAAGCGATATACAAATTAACAATACAAATTAATGACCAAAAAATTCGCGATGAATTGTCAGTTTTCACAAATTTTACCCGTAATTCCCTACGAATGAATGAAGTTCGCAATTAGCAGGGTCCCCATATGAATGACACTTTAGAGTAAACAATCTGTTTTACAGCTAATATGAATGTGGATTGTTAAACGGAACCCTTTTCCTTGGTCAGACACTACAATTTTGTGAAATTTACACGCAACATCTTTTTTATACTGACAGAGTTGAAAATAAATGCCCACAAAAAATATCTGCAAATAAGACAAAAAGAAGCGACGGCGATATTTTCAATATCTAATTGACTGATCAAAAGCAGGCAGTTTATTTTCACAACACATCGGAAAAAATGTACTGAATCTGTTTCCTAAAACATTGACAGGTTTTTGAAACTTTAAGAACCGAAAGGATGTACACCAATTCATCTAAAAAAATCGCACTTTTTGGAATTTTCTCCAATATCTTCTTACGATCGCCCTCCTACTGACGAAGAAAATAAGCATACTGAACCTAAAATGGGACCGAAAATTAACCCTACTCTAAACACATTCATCTGCATAGACTTCATTAGCTAATTTTTCTAAGGATATTATAAGCATCGAGGACCAACCAATCGTGTTGTGCGTGCTACAGTTGTCTCGAAATTTGAGGTGACAGGAATCAGGTCTATATCGATTTTGAACGACGAATTTTGTTTTGAATAGGTTATAGCCGAGACTGTTAAAGTTGGTGTTCGAACTCGATCTATGAAGAACCCCCTACTGCGAGTTGATTTGATCTCAATTCATATGACTTTTTTTATTTTTATTTCTAAACTATCTTAACGAAACCTCCACTTCAATTCATTCCTCTTAACCATTCCACTGCAAGCATCCCTTATAATATATGCATAACGTTATCAGATCCGTAATACACATGTTCCTTGTACGTATTCATAAAATAAACATTTTCATACCACTCACGCATGAAAATTGAAGAAGTCAACAAATATTATTCCACTATCATCGTATAACAACTGTTCAAAAACCCATTACCGATTAGTTCCACAGAGGCACACCGTCGGCTTTGCGCATTAAGGCGTCATAACAATAGGAAAAGCTGGTTGCTGATATTTTTATGGATGCTATTCACTGTAAAATTGCTCTCAACATCAACCCCATTCGGCAAGATACAAGCCATCGATAGCCATTTGATAATTCGCTTATCAGAGTCGTAAAACTTCGATTACTGACATCATCCTGGCATTTACTGTCCCGCCCCAAATGCATTTATCAGCAAAAGCCAGTGTTCATCCCCCTTCTTCGCCTCATACATGCGATAAGGTTAAATGTCAAATTTGTACGGATTGCTGCGATGGCCTCATCAGTTCTATTGAATTTGGGGTAAGTCACTTGTAATCCACAGAAAAGGGATGTGCGCACGTCGCATAAAGCCACCCTCGACACTGACTGACGTGGAGGCAGACTACATGGGCGAGAATTCTTCATCAACTGCAGTTGCACACACACACCGTGCCAGTCACTCGTACATTATTTAGAAGGAAACAAAAATCCAGATATGACATCATTAATGATTGATAAGCCCGAGAGAAGTGTGTATCCGTGCGATAAGCTCTGGGTAACTGCTGAGATCCGGAGCGGGTGCATTTGGAACCAGAACCAGGCGGTTATCTTGAGGTACAGGTTCTTTTTTTTATATACGCAAACACAATTCATTGGTACCAGTAGGCGCACACTAGTTTAGTGATGTAATCGACATTGAGTCCACCCGTGCCGTGCTGGTTAAATGAATGAGTGAGCTGTTAGAGGGTTTTCTGCCCCATTTCCAATAAGCGAAGGAAAGTGCTCTCAATTAATCAACTGTCAGAAACTCGTAATGCTGAGGAGTTTTCCTGGATAATGATCAGGAAATGAGGCGACGAAGTTGGCCATCTACATACGGTCAAAGGGGAGGAGTTCGACTACACACTTAAAGGGCACGTGTGGCCTGCTGTTGGGCGACTGATCGATTGACCAATTGATGAATGTGAGACAATGAGTTACACATACAGATCCGAGAGCACTGTACGAGCAAAATAACTCCGAAACAGCAATAGAAAGTTGTAAGAGATAATGGTGATGGATATCTGAAAATGTTAATCGAAGTAAATGAATAACAAAAAGAGATGGAAACGCAGAGATACGTACTTTCGTTGAAATGTGAGTAGGTTTGCTCTAATGTACACACAGGGAGGGGTGAACAATTCGTAATCTCTAAAAATCAGATTTTATTTTAATTCAGCCTGTTGCGTGTACTTTTCTGATGATTTAATCATATCGAAGAAACGTCAGAATGTGTACCGAACGTCGTCGTCCCACGGAATGTTATCGTTGAATTTAGTTCACTATTATCTCTTTTGGCCTTGAAAATGTGTGACCCACTTAAATGCGTTTGAAAAAAATATTTTCTTAAATAAATGCAAACATCTGAGCGAAACCGTCATCCGAGAGCTTTGAATGGTGTGTACCTACAGTCAACCAACGACAGCGCCAGTGACTTTTGCGAATTTTAAATGTACTCCTAAAGATGTTCGCTTAAAGAATTAGCTTTTCTTAACATTCAACTAGCTATAATAATGTCCAGAATCTCTTGCATTTAGTGCAAGTGAAATAATTGTATTTCTCACACTACAGCAGTGACTCATTCAATGAATTGCCTTCTCACACAGGATATTGGCAGCTAAGTTCAAATTAATTACAGAAATTAAAAATACTGTGTTATGTGTCACGAGTCAACTGTATACCGCCTCCGAATGCTGAGGATTCAAAAGCTTTTTCTAGACATTTAGTCAGTCTGAGCGATGTGAGTGACTCCAGAAAGTTGGAGCAGCAAATCATGAAAACTGGTTGTCATGAACACGTCATAAGTAAGGGCGCCATACAATGACTTCTAAAACATCAAAACCACAAAATGGTTATAAAAATGGTCAAAAAAGCCATCTGAATACGATAAGCACTTTTGAAAGCAAGGAAAATTGCAGTAAGGTTAACGAGCAGCCAGGATACAAAGCCGGAAAGTGACAGTACAATGGACTCTAGTGGGTCTAAATGGAGCATACTTTTTTTTGCATTAAACATGTCCTTACCTAGTTACCTACAAGACTTGGATACGGAGAATATGCGATTTCCATAAATAAGTGTCAATCAATCACCACACGGGACAGCCATATGTAAGCATTGGCCAGATGAGGGCCGTATAGCAGATTATCTTCAACCTCGCATCGAGTCAGTTGGCTGTTGTAAAATAGTCTCCATGGCCAACGCAGCATCAACATATACATAAATACTGCTCCAGCCAGACCACCAGGAATCCGACTACAGTCATTTACGCCAGTGGTTACCCGTGTCGTCCAACAACTGAAAACATTCGCCAACATTTTTCCGCCTTCGTCGGAGCCTTGTACAATGGCGTTCTGAACAGAATGGTTGCCGAGGTCTTGAAGTTGATATTCTCTCAAGAAAATGTTGATCAGGATAGGCCTATTAACGGCACCCTGTTGGAGACCATTTTAAACTTCAAAGATACCTGTAGAGGTCACGTTACCATTCTCGACAACGAACCTTCTATCGTTAAGCATGTTACACAGTAGGTATAGCAGTGGTTTTATTTTCCAATGACTAGCCGATTGAGCTTGTAGAAAAGTTCTTCCAACCATACGGTGTCAAAGGCCTTCTCCAGGTCAATCAAGCTCGCACCCGAACATTGTTGCTGGCTCTTGTTCCATTGGATATCCGACTCCAGTTTCGACACCGCATGCAAAGTGTCATGCCCCGTTTTGAAACCGAATTGGTTATCCAGAATGATGTGTCTGTCTTCAGTCCAGTTTAACCGAGCTCTATTTATGACCTTCTCGAATACCTTGCTGATGTTCGGAAGGAGACTTATTGACATGATGTGGCGACGAGTCTCTAACTCGCTTGAACTTCGATAACGTAGTATAGTGTACATATTAACCACATCCTACGGGGAGATGTCGTAGTACAATGCTCGAGATCCCGTCGATTCCAACTGACTTTTTCTTCTTTAGAGGTTCGAAGACCGCTGTCTCGATATGAATGGGGCATGGGTCCCATCGTCGGCGATGACATTATCAGATCTTCTCGAAGTTGAGAGCTGCTAGCCAGTTTGTGGTTCTCCAGGTCGTGCTTCGGACGAATACCCTCATTCACCATATACACTTGATGAAAAATCGCGCCTAGTAACTCCATTTTTTCTTACGGGCCTGCGACCACAACTGCGACTTGGGAGCTCGTCGTTCTGGGGAGCTTAAGACACGGAAGATCTCTTTGGTTATTACTACGAAAGAATTTATTTACCTGTGCGTACTATCCTTAGATGCCCTGAGTGTCTCCCAGTCGATATGACATAAACACCCCAGTACTGTGTACCTCATAATCATAACCGCATGTTTGTAACACAATATATATGTTCAGGCGAACTTTGGGACATCTATCCCATATCTTGATAGATTCTCTCAATTAATCTCTGTTGCCCAAATTAAAATCATGTAATTCCCCCAAAACACTGTCACCCATTAGCAAAGCGAAAATCATATCATTCAATCACATAAATCCTCAGATCATGCTAAATGCTATTCCATTTCCAGTTAACTCATTCGCAGCGATTCGTAATAACCTCGCGAACAGAACGCTCTCCACTGAGTTATGTCATCAATGAATAACAAAAAGTGAAAACATTTCCGCGAAACTGTTTCACATCCATAACCATCACCATCAATGTCAAATGAAACTCCTAACTCAATAACATGCAAAACATCACGTAAATACGACCATTAAAGGTGAATCTGATTCAATAAAACCGGCAAAAATATAATTTTCATCAAAATCCAAAACCTCCCAAATCTTCCTCCCCCACACCCAGCCGTTCGCTCCTGAAGAGCGTGTAGCTATACTGTATGTACGAGTATATTCAATTCAGCCTCCCTCTGAGTTTTGGTTCAGTTTAGCCACCACCACTCCATCAGAAGTTGCGGAGTACCCAACCAACAACTGTCGTCGTTTACTAACCTCGGGCCAAATTTCATCAACGCAAACATCATTCACGGTTTTTATGCGAAACTTTAATGGATTTCAACGTCAGGAAATTAAACGACTAAATCAATAAATCCTTTGTCCATGTGCTTTAGGATGATGAATTTTGGAGGCAGCATGCGAGGTGGCGTCTGGCGCAAGACTATACGAGGGGTGCGGGCTGTAGTGCTAGGCGTTGATGGCATCAGCTCGACTGTCGACACGGTGTGCTGTAAAGTGTCCTGCCACTGGGGAACCTACTAGGCTGGTATAAATCTGAAATTGGATTAAATCTTGATAATTTAATATTTTTAATGGAGCTCTTGAGGAGCGCCAAGCTGTTTTGGCAGTTTTATAGTAACGCACACTCTTATTCGCGCACACGAACGCACGCACAGCATACACAATAAATTGGGAATGGCGGCTGCGGTTATGGTTCCGAGCATCAGTTTGGGGTTAATTCACAGCCTCATGGCGACCCACTGCCAAAAATTTCCACCAAACGCATTTACTTTGGGGTTATAATCATTAACTTGGTGGATTCTGCCAGTTGGGTGCCAGCGGGCGCGGATCCGAGCGCGGGTGGGCAATGTCGACGGTGGAGACGCGTTATGAAATTCGTTCTAATTTTGAAATTGAACATTAATGAGTTTCGCTGCCCGACTAATCGCGATGAAATTCACGGATGCTATTATCGCGCTGTCCATTCGTTCTACGTGGTAGCGCGTAGCGTACGTTCAGCTAAGTGCATCGCAAGGACGTGTGTCACAGGGTACACCATTTTGCTCAGAATCTAGATAGGCAGATATTACATCATTATAGTTGAAGCAAAGTTTCACGGAGATTTAATTGAATGTAAAAAGTTTGAAGTGCTTTAAGTGGTCTGATTTGGGGTGACGACGGTGTGGTTCTTTGGAGTTTGTGCAAGTTGAGTGGAACTTCGCATAAGTTTGTAGTTGATGATATATATATTTTTTTCTTTTCTCTGGCCTTCTTATTGAATTAGGTCATCTTGAATAGGCGGAGATGGGCTGTGGCAGAGAAAAGTTTTAAGTCTTTGAGAGTGACGAACATGTGGACGAATGAACGGACATCGGACTGAGGCCATTCATGGGTTGTTTAAATATTTGTATATTGTTTCCCTTGTCGGATGTTTTCTATATTCGTTTCCAGATATTGACTTGTTGCCGTTGGTATGCATAGTAATTGTTAATAATTAACCAATAAGTAATAATAAAATGTTTGCTAAATTATACCCCTCCGCCCCCCTGTTTGTGGATTGTGGCAAACAGCAATTTATGTTTTTGACGTATTTATATAAACGTGTGAATAAAAATAAGAAAACAATATTTCTCTCATTGCAGCAAAGACGAACACAACATCTTGGACATTTGAATAATGGAGTTCCTGCCTTAAACCACATGCGACAGCCATAAACAATGATCATGATCGAGACACGTAGTATTGGAACGTTTTCAAAGTGGGAACGTTTACCGACTGCCTTTCTTCTGAGAAGCGACAACAGTGAAAGACTGCGTACTCCGCATCCTCATCCATATTTGGATATTCCCGGCAAAGGGGCAAACTATAGTGTCCACATTTGTGAAGAGACTTACGGTAACCTCCAAGACCGGCCAAGAACTAACGTAATGTGTTAATTTCAGTTTCCCGTCGGCCCCGATATCCATGTGACGATGCGGGGATGAGTATATATGTTCATCTACCATTCCTGGAATTGTTCCACCTAGTCTGCCATAGAGCTATTGATTGTACTTCTAATTTGATGGCCATCCAATGTTCGGCTGTGAAACACCCTTTGCAACTCGTGGCAGGATGTCAATGGGGAGCATTTCAGCAAGGACGCAGGCAGCATCGTCCGAGATTGTCCCAAAGCCGCTTAGTACTCTTTATGCACAGAGCCTATGATCTGATGTTAGCATCCTTTTATTTTGCCCTATTTTCAAAGCAGTATTGGAACGTGTTGGTTTAAATTCGTATCCACATGTGAAACCACTGATTGAGGAAGAACTGGGGGCAGAACTCATTATATTCTTTTCTGTTCGAATTAAGGGGGACTGAAAAGGTTAAAACTTAAAATGGATCATCGTACAGATGAGAATGTGGCTACTGTGCCCTTCTTCGAATGTTTGGCTGGAAACAACGTTTCGGTCAATGGTGGGCGTTGCAGAGCCATGTTAGCCGACTTTATTTTGCAGAAATGAAAACTTAGACTTGGACGACAGGATGGCCACACAGCTCATGCCATAATCGATCTTTTGCGCACCAAATTCCCCAAGTCGTGTTATCTGCCGTCTTGGCGATTGGCCGAGGCGAAGCTGCGATTTGACCCCTTTGGACCATTGTTTGTGGGGAAGCGTGAAGTACCGATGTTATGCCAACAATCCGGAAACGATTCAAGCACTTAAGGCCAATATCATGCAAGCAATCCGTGAGCTACAGCCCGAAACCATCAACAAGATCTTGGAAAATTGGGGTAACAGAATGCGCTACTGTGAAGCCAGCCGGGCAGCCATTTGAACAAAGTGGTATTTCATGACTAATGGGAATGTTTTTTTTACTAATAAAGTCATAATACAAGAAACAAATTTAATTCTGTTCATTTTATTGCATTTTTAAAAATAAACTTGTATTTGGCCCAACCTGTATTTCCAGCTAAGTAACTTGCTTAAGTTCACGCAGACTAAAATGCTTCCAGTTAAGAAGCCTATCATGCAAAGGACGTATCCTTCGTTAATCACTCCCTGTAATGGTAATCCACTTTGAATAATTCATTGAGCTTGATAAAGCGGCATATTGAACCAAAGGGACACAGTCCAAAAATTGAAAAAAGATTAACTAATTTAACCTGTACTTGGTATTTGTGGGTCAACTTGACCCAATACTTTTTGTTCAGCAATCACAATTTTTTCACGTCTGCTTTTGTTCAGAATGGTTTTTGCAAGTAAATTATAAGCATATTGAACATTCCACTGAATATTTTGTTCTGTTGGAGCGATTCGGACAGATGTAGCAGCGAGCTCAGTGTTGACACAGTTGGTTATTCCTGCCGATTCTCTCGGCAACGTTGGATCGCTAATCTTCTCTGAACGAAGAAGAGAAGTTTGACAAGAGATTTGCCCTTGAATCGAGGCATCCCTTTAAACTTCCAAAAAACACCGTTCGTCTGAAATGTTTTGATTTATTCCAATTGGAATTATGACTCCTAACAATCGGATACCCGGCAACGCTAACAGTAGGTATCGCCCTGCGATCCTCTTCTAAGTTAGATGGAGCCGTGAAATCAACGACAGGCTATGGAAACCTACTGGCAATTAATTTCGTAGTAAGGCAACGTAGTTTATGTCGTACAATAAAAATTCAAACGAACTTATTTTGGAGTTAAAAAGTTTAACTCAATATATGTAATTACATCGCGTGGAAACTCCTACCAAGAAATATAATAGCGTTGCAGTCTTCTTCTAAGCGTGCAGAAATCGAGATACTGTATTACTCACGTTTGCAGGCATGTTAACGTGCCCCAGTTCATAAAATATTTAAGCTTAGCATTAAAGGATAGATAATCGGGCCGAAGAGTTAAATATAGTTCCGATGAGTTCACGACTCACTCGTTGAGTGTTATTTACATACCCACAACCGTACCTGCACGCTATGTGCCTTGGCGTCGCCAGACCAGACCAGACCAGCCAAGGATAGACCAGCTCCTCATGCAAAGCAATAATTGAAGGATTAAAATACTATTGACAGATAACCAAAACAATCGTCAATTTTACGTAATTTATCTGCTTACACGAAATGCGTTTTACATGGCAGTTAGCACGCAACCTCTGTATGACGAACGTGATACACCAGTCGGGCGACAGGATAATGCAACACACTCCTGTCCACATGCACATCCAAAGTGTAACTGCCGCGACATAAAAAGGACAATGAGCCAACAATGTCGCCAATATTCCATACAAGGCGAAGTGCATTCAGAATCAGCTGTCAAATGAGTGAATAAACAGCCCGCTTCGCAGTGAACTCATTTCTTTTTTGCTCTTGTTCGCATGAAAAAACGCAACGCTCGCGCCGTGAGGCGAAATAAAAACACACTCATAATGTACACGTACGTAGGTAAAATTTTTCTTTTGTGCTGGCGGCACAAAGTCCCGCAGTGGTTGTCACAAAAAAAGGAAATCCTCTCCCACTTACGGCATCGCCCACTTGTCGAACACATGAAATATCGGTTAAATTTACCCCGAAAGTATGTAAACATTTTCATTTCCGCATGAAACAGTGGCAAAAGTTAATCGCCAACCTACAATTACGTTGCGGGGATCCGCTGCACGTTACTTATAACCTGCTGCAGGTAATAGTGCAATTATTGCGCTGAATTTTTCCTAGAAATACCGTGCAGGGCGGGCCCATGTCTAGTCCCATGGTCTGCCTCATGACCTGAACTGTTGCACCTCATGTCTGTATTCTTTTTCATAACTCGAAAAAAAAAAAGAAATGAATTGCAAAAGTTCCACGAAGGATGAAGAGAATGTTTAGGTAACCGCTCGTTAGTGGAGAATTTCGAAGAATACGGTTACATGCGATATTAAATCGGGTCATAGCAAGTAACAATTAAACATGGCCTTAAATTGGTGAATTAGTTTGCGGTTGTATCCTCTTTATCTTCCATGGACTCAACTGTGTGGGTTTTGAACGCGCTGGAAAGGGATAGTTTTGACAAAAGAATGCATTCAAGGGGCTTCTTCGCGTCGTCAATGGAATGTCTCGTAATGAAGTTCATTGGAATGTCAGCACCCCATTATGTACAGGAATAACTTGTCCTTCAGCTGATGTCTATTGATGTTCGCACTCATATCCTCACATGATTAATTAATTTTGTCTATTAATCTTTGGTAAACCAATTGTGGTCGCACTTTCACTGAGTCTATACCGAAGGCTTAGACGGCCATGACGATGAAAAGATATACTTGTCAATAGTACGAGAAGTACTTCATATTCCAGGTCGAAATCCATTTTACTAACGTACTTACTTAAAGTGACGATACAGTCCACGCTGGACCTGGTCCAACAACCGTCTCCAGCCAGCTCGATGTTTAGCTAGCTGCCTCCGCTCTCGCACGCCTAGTTGGTTGAGGTCCCTTTCCAATTGCGTGCGCCGCCTGAGTCGCAGTCTTCCCCTACTACGTACATCCTCGGGTGGTTTCGAAGACATTCCGGGCCGGAGAATTGGTTGCTGTTCGCTCTACATGACCTTACCATCTCAATCGTTGGATCTTCACTCTTCTGGCTGAGTCTAAATGTCGTTGAACAGATCGTACAGTTCGTTGTTATATCTTCTCCTTCCTTCACCATCTATGCGGACGGGACCGAAAATCACCGGAAGAATTATCCTCTCAAGGCAGCCAACCTCGTCCACTTTTAACAAAGTCCATGCCTCTGCACCATATAGCAGGACTGTGACGATTAAGGTGTTATAGAGGGTCGCTTTAGGGCTTTGTTTATCAATTGCTTTCTTAGTCCAAAGGAGCAGCGAATGAAAAGAGTTATTCCTCGTTCGTTGTCTGAATTGATAGCGGTTCCCAGGAAGACACAGTTTTTAACTACCTCAAAGCTATGTCTGTGACTTTTCGTTCTGTGACGTTCCTTCCGAGACGTCGGTCCTCGGACAGTATATACTTGGTCTTGCCCTCATTTACCGTTAAACCAACCTTCGCGGCCTCCGTCGCAATACTCACATCACGATGTGTTCTTCCGATTATGTCAATATCGTCGGCCTATGCGAGTAGTTGGACGGACTTCTGAACGATTGTACCTCTGGTTCACCAAGCCAGCTCACGCGGGTTGTCGTTCATTTCTGTTTGAGTGCAAATAATCAAAATGCCTGTTTTTGGTCCGATCAGGAACATCAGACAAGTTTAATTTCGTTCGGATGATTGTGCGATTTGACGTCTTTAGACAATTTCGTATGGGGATGCGTCGAATCACTCACAAGTAGAGAAATACATCAGCTGGCTAAAGATTGTGTCAACCGAGGAGGATTGTTGGTCAAGGTCCAGCTCCACCCCCGACTGCCAGTAAAAGAAGAAAAAGTCGATTCGGTAAATAGAAATCATTTCGGAAATATACTCGAATTCATTGACGAACTTTAGAGCTTAGACCTGAGCTAGCCAACAAAGCCTTCCAGCTAGTGCGATTTCTCGATGTCACTAGATGTCAGGAATTTCGCACACAAGGTTGGTTATAATCCTTATCAACTTGTGTGGAGTGGTTGTCCTCTAATGCTTTACCTCACTGCCTTTGGGTGGAAGACTTTAGGGCTTGAGCTTAATTTCGACTTTGTATCAGTCGACGTCTGGCTGGTTCTCAAAGAAACCAGGGCCAAAAATCGCACGTAGAACTTTCCTCCCGCAGAGATCAAGAACTTCGTTATTTCCTTTTGAAATGGTCTACAGCACGACAGAAATGATCACCAGTTACCAGTGATTACTTGCTAACTTTCTCGTCAACCCGACGACCAATGAAGAGTGATCATTAGCATCATTTCATCATTGGGAGTACTGGGCAGGCGATGACTTGGGATTTAAACCGGTGGTATCCATCTCTAACCAAGAGGTGGACTCAAAAACTCTCTTAGCTGGAGCATTAGTGTCCATGCGCTCGATGTGGCCGAGCGAGAGCAGTCAACGCATTTTTTGCCTTCGGAACTAGATCCACATCTTGTCACACTTCAGACCAGTGGTTATCAAGGATTATTCTGTGTTTCACCTCGGTACTGATGTTTTCTACCCCGAAGCCGAACCAGTTCCAGATTCTCCGAGAAAATTGTCAACGTTCCGTGTCCTTTCTTGAAGACGGAATCTACTGACTCTCATCAACATAATATTTTGTTAAGGACTACTTAGAGCTGCATGGTTTATTTTGACTATGATGATGTTTAAATATTCTGCACCTCATATGTATGTCGGTAAATAAATGCATGAACTCTTAAAAACGGAGGGAGCTAAGAACAGACAAAAAAACCATGCAAGTAAGTAGGACATACTGGGCACACAAATTACAAAACGCAAATGCCCATAAATCCTATTAGAACAAACACAAATTGGGTGCAAATATATTCTTTCAATTGTCACCTTATTTCTCCTATTTATGCCCCAGAAATAATGGTCAAAGCCGTGCACTGCCGTCTCACATCTGCGCCAGGGCAGCAACCGCGAATGCTACGAGTATATATTGATTTTCATGAAAATTGTTCAATTGTTCGGTTTGCATGATGCTGGGTGGGTTTTATTGGCCTCCCGAAGGCCGGATAACCGAATAAAGACCGCGCGCCGCGGAACCGATTCCAAGATGGAACAAACACGACAATGTGGATAATTACAATTTTAGCCCACTCCTGAATTGATGTCCGCCGCGCTGGCAGGCAGCTAGAACGAGTCCATGCCAATCGACTGAAAGTAAAGTACTTCTGTAAATGCACTCGACAACTGTGTTCGGGTTCGAAATTGTACTTTTGCCAAAATTGTGTTAACATACCCATTGACCCAAATTGCAACAATCGAACACAGTTGGGTGGTGTTTCAGTGCTTCGCTCGTTGGCGGCTTTCGGCTTTCGGCTATTGGCAGATACCATCTGACACTGGGGGGTACTTCTCATCGGTGGTGTGCGGCGGTGGCTCCATGAACTTAATGCGATTACAGGTGCATTCGGATCGATTTCGATCGAGAAAGTTTTCATGAAAATGGAATTTGTTGGAGGTCATTTTCTGCGGCACCCTGATGAAAGGAAAATCAGAAAAACAGAAGGTCACATGATGTGTTGGGCGCCAAATGGAAAGGGAATGGCGTAAAGTTAATGTCATTTCCATTTTGTGCAATAAATGAAAACCGCGTGCATTGTATCGTCATCAGGCATCTCTTTATGGAATTGTGTGTTAAAGTGACGTGAAATGGGAATCTGCGGAGTCATTCAATTTTGCCGCTCCGAGAGTGAATTTAAATAAAACATTGTTATGACATGAACTTAGATCAGTTAGTATATTTATGCGAGGTATTTCTATTAGCTCGATAGGTTTAGTCCAACGTATTTCCAACTGCCATGTTCTCTCCAAATTATAGGGCATTGTTTCAGTGAAACAAATGACATTTCTTACCGCCCAGCCGCATGGATCTACATCTGGAGAATGAGCTGGAGTCGGATAGCAGTTCGCATCCCAATTTAAGGAATTTTTGCCATGAGGACTAAATACGTGTGCACCAGTGCATGGCTTGATGGAACAGAGCTTGTTTCTTCCTGAAAAGCGGCCGTTTCTGTTTCAAATCAATATCGAATCTGTGCAAATGATCTGAATAATATTCGCCGCGAAACGTTTTACCCTTTTCAAGATAATCGACCACATCCGTTTTTTTTTTTGTGCACGTACATCCGTAGAAACTCTCTGTCTTTGTTAATCTTGATCACAGGTGTCTTTTGATGGATCCATTTTTCGTCGACGGTAACGAAATGGAGAAAAACTCGTTCCGATAGTGGTTGAACATCCGAATGTTTATCTGAAGTGATCACATGGTTGCCCTTACCGCGAGTGTGAACAATCGCGGCAACCATCGCGCGGTTAGCTTTTTGACGTACAATTTGATGTACCCGCTCAGTTGAGAGGCCTACAGCCTCAGGTATATTAGGCACTTCAATTCTCCGTTCGTCCAGTATGATTGCATGCATTTTAATTATTAAAACGTGGAAATTCGGTATCACTATTCTCAGACAGACAGGATAAAGAGTTTCATCTGGAATTTAGCGATTGGCTTTATCTACTGTCATTCCTATAAGTTTTGAACAGGGAAGACCCTGAGGACAGGTTCGAGGCCTATAAAATATTCCGAAGTTCCTTTCCTAGCCAGGGAGTCGGCGATATAGTTCCTGTCAAGATTGATCTGAGCGCATTTGTCTATGGCATAGACTTCAGCTTGAAAGATACTGGTGCATTTGCCCATGGGTTCGTAGTACTTTGTTCGGGGTCCAAATACTCCTGCCCCTGTTCCTTCATCATTTCTTGATCCATCCGTATACCATTTTAACGTATTGCTGCTCAATCTGTGAACTATGCATTCATTGCTCCTGTCTTTTTTGGTGCTGAGCTTAATGGTAAACTACTTTTGGCAATTGAATCATGACATAATGATATTATTGATTATTATGATTTAAGATAGCAGATTAAACAAATGTCAACATTTCGTGTAGAATCTCTCTTCAGCCCGTCTACAGAAGACGTGAATAGGCGGATTATGAGATCATCGGACGACTGTTCTTTAATTCAAATATTTGAATTGTTATGGCTATAATTTGGATAACTTTTATTGGCCGCTGTCAGCTTAAATTACACGTAAAACAAAAGATTAAGTCGTGGCCAACATGTGTTTGCTAACTACAAATAAACCGCTGAAATTATCGGTGCTCAATATTATTATTAGGGAACCATAATAAAGCGAACGAAAGAATTTTCAATTCGTGTCGGTAAGTGGCTACTTGCACGCCATCATATCGCCAATTGGCTACATACACTGCAAATGGTTAATATTCCACTGGCAAATATTTATAACCAAATGTTTGCAAATAATCTAATAAAACTTTTATAATGCCCGTGCTTGAAATAATGACGATGATTCATGGCATTAATAAATTATTACGATTCTATACATTGTGTATAACAACCTTTGGCTCCTAGCTGAGGACAAGTCTACGAGCTACGTCAATGCGTTAGGTGACGCATATACTTATGTTGAGAGGGACGACAATCACGTTGCCAAATTGACGGCAACTCGCAGCAGACTGTGATAATTAAAAACGAGTTTATTGAGGCCCAGGTTGCTTCTGGATTATAGCTCATCAAATGGGGTATTCGTATCAATGCTGGCAAATAGGTACTTATGTGTTTATGGAGACCATCCCGAGGTGAATGCAGATCAGCAACCAAATGTCGGAGCATAAAGATAGTGCTCCCTAACGGTGCGGAAATATCAACAGACAAAGGGGTCAAGTATCTTGACGTCAACTTCGCGGAAAGGCGAACAGAGCTTTAAGACGGCCAACCTAGGCTTCCATCGCATCTATCCTTTGATGTGAAAGGAAAATGGATTAAGCCAGAGTACAAAGCTGCTGCTCTGCAAGCAGCTAATACGGGCTATCTTAACGTACGGCTTTCCAATATGGCATACAATTTCTAAGACCAGCATTGATTCGAAAGGAAAATACTGCGAATATGTACAGGTCCCACCTTCTCGAAAGCATCACAGCAACAAGAAACTTTACGACGAAGCAAGCATCATCCCCAGTACATGGTGACACTGCTCAGAAAGCAGCTTCTAAACATCAACCATCATCCAAACGAGACAATGGGGAACCTGAGAAACACCACCCCCCGGACAACGCTACCTCAACGCGCTAAATCTGTTTAGCGAGCAGAACTTCCCAACGACATATAACAACGAGCTGCATGGCTTCTACCAGAGCAGCGATAGCAGTTATCAACTAGGCTAAATCGGCTACCACACTACCACATCATGGACACACGGATTTGAACAACCCGATGCAAACACTCGACATTGCAGGATTTAGAAAATTAGCACTAAACCACTAACTAATACCAAATATTAATTTATATAATATGCACCAGTTGGAGCCTTATTGTTGAGACATGGAATTCATTTAATAGGGATTTTTACAGTCAAAATGAAGTATATTGTTCTGGCGAGTTCTACCAACGAACCAAATTTCAAATTAAATGAAAAAACGAATTTCTCTGCTGTCAATAACACCACTTTCTTTGCCATCTACTCTTGAATAAGGGAAACATCAGTACTCGCCAGAGGATGGGCGTGCATTGGATAATGGTGGTGTATGCAGTTGCTTTTCCCATCGGTGTTTCTATAAATTGCCGCTAGATGTCTATCTACGGGCTCAAACTGTTATAAAGTATTTTCTCATTTTCCAGGGAGCGCTGGCATGTGCTGGGTATTTCCTGAGTGTGGTCAAAGTCAAAATGCCAAAATGGGGTGGATGTACAGAGCCAAACGAACTCGATTATACTGCCATAATTACAGGAATATCCGTATTCTAATTGCGACGTGCGCATAGTCACAAAACGGCAGTGTTGTGAAAAAACTGTGAAATAATTATTGGAACTTAGTGCTATCAACACACTGTAAGTGCCAATAATTTTGAAGACTGCTCAAGAAAAATCCATCGACTTAATTGCATTTTGCTTCAAATATTTCAGATCTTCTTACGAACAAGAATGATTCAACCACCAATTGCAACAAAGGAAAAACGCCTATCAATTGACTTTAATTTTATCTGCAAGCATCATCAGCAACAAATTGTACAGTTTCCGCGATGTTTACTACTTTCAAACATTTGGTCAGAGTATACATTTTGACTCACCACGCCCTTATGATGTCGCTGCGACTTTGTGGGACCTCACAGGGGTTTTAGAATATGCACATAATTTAAACACTCTCGGTAATGTAAAGAATTAATTCTCCTTCTGGTAAAGATTTTAGTTTTGTTTTGATTTAAATCACCCAACTGATATAAACCAAAAGTCGTGAGCTGAATAAAGTGTTATACCGACCACGGCGCCATCTAAGCGACAAGAGTA
The DNA here is from genome assembly GCA_907269125.1 of Eristalis pertinax. Taxonomy (NCBI): domain Eukaryota; kingdom Metazoa; phylum Arthropoda; class Insecta; order Diptera; family Syrphidae; genus Eristalis; species Eristalis pertinax. The sequence goes on along the minus strand of OU026148.1, from coordinate 57,589,886 downwards.
GAAACACGTTCATAGCTGTACTTATAACGGATGCAAGAAAACTTAACGAACAAATTTATTCAACTGAATTATTCGAGGTAAAAACGAATTCAAATATTCGGTTGAGGTTTCAGTTAATTTTCAAGAAAAGTATTTATTTATTTATTTTATCTATTTAAAATGCTAACATATAATTATTAAAATTAGAATTAGCTGTTAAGCCAGAGCGATGAAGCCTTAGACTAATCAAGAAAAGTAATATTTAAGAAAGCCACTGTGTAAATGTATGCAAGTAAGTATGGAAAATTAAACTGGGTGGAAAAAATTAAGATTGAAACCAATTGAAAATCACTCCTGGTAGTTGCGTCGACCGTACCAACATCCGTCAAAACTGAGCAATCAATGATTGGTCGCTGTCCGACCAGTTCGTTAGTATCAAAGCAAGCCTACACTAAACCTACTAGGACTACAGCCAATTGAGTAAAAATCTCGCCTAGGAAGTGCTACTTGCAACTCGTACTGGTGGCGTTCAGCTGTACTCCAAATTCACATCATCTATGGACATGCCACGGAAATATTTATGTCGTTGAACCCATATGAGATTTTGACGTAGTCCTATTTAAAGTGTGGTCCCGTAAATTTTTCTCCATAAATGTCCCTTGTAGTTTTCGGATTGATGTTGGGTGTTCAACGCACCAGATAATCCAGATAATCATGTCCAGACTCATAAACAGAAGTGAAGAGGACAACATTATCACAAGCGTTTCAATTCAGCACAACAACAATAAAACCAGAATTGTCAATAAAATATTGTTATTTCCAAGATCAATGCCACATGGGGTGTCTGAGACTGGCCTGAAGCTGTCTTTCATTCTTGAAAGACCGGGCAATAAAACCGAGTTGATTTGTGTTGTTGTTGACTTGCCTCTGTGACAGGACGTGGTGTGATGATGTCTTCTCGTCGTTTTACTTTCTTCGTAGACAAGACCAAATATTCGACTCAGACCTAGAATAAGCTCTGCTGTTCTGCTTATCGCCCAGCTTCTGCTCTGAGACTAACACAATAAGGGTTTTAATTTGAATGATTTTTATCCTAGGACTTGGGAACCATTGTTTGTACATAAAGAAGTAGCAACGGTTGATAAATGCGGCTGTGCTTCGGATCTCCACTCTCCAGTAGGATGTCATTTGTACAGGCCAGTTCTGTTCCGTGGTACACAAACTCATTAACTGCCTAACAATTGTAGCTGCCGATTATGATGTTTTACCCTAGGTGGTGATGGATCGATTCTTGCCCGACATCACATACTTCGTGTTGCACTTAATTACCATAAAAGCAACTCGCTTCGCCAATTTTTCAATTGCCGTGGAATCGTCCACTACGGGACTTGGTACTATTACTGCAGAATATGGTTATCACATGAACCAACTGGCAGCCCACTTACCTACCTATCTGCGAGACGTTAAAAACGCGTGTTTATCTCGTTGTCATCTGAAATTATGAATATCACCATCGTAACCCAACAATTGGCCGGTTTTATAAATTTCATTTTATAAAATTCATTTGTGCCTGTTTCAGCTGACTTTCGATTGCAATCAAGCTGACTATACACTTGTGAATAAAACACAAGCCAACCCTATTCAGTAGAAGTGCTGCAAGGAACGCGATCTAGATCCGAGACAGAAAGAAATACAATTTTCATTTGTTTTTATATTCAACTTTTCTTTACTTACAATTATTGTAAAACTATTTCTGAATAACTTTTACAGTACATACAATTTATACATAAACACAAGAGTCCCATTGAAAGTGCTCCCTTTTGAAAGATATTTACAATAAAGACAGAGCCAGACTTACAACAAGTAAAACAGAGTGAATGCTTAAAATTAAATGTTTAACAAATAAGTTCGTCGAATTCCACTAATGACTAACTAACTAGGTGCAACGGAATGTGCAGTGCAGTCCACAGGGGGAATATTTTCTTTGGCAAACAATTATTGTTCCTAGTGAAAGCGAAGCGCAAAAGAAAAGAAACAAAAAAAAAAAAGAAAGAAAGAAGAAAATAACTAATAATACAAGGAGACAGTACTGATGGAGAAGAAAAATCGAACTGGGAGTAATTAAGCATCGCCTTCTTCGGGAGAATCGAATTAATTGTGTGTACCCTTCATGTTGGTCATTCTGCTTCTAATCGAATCGAATTCTTTTGAGTTCAGAAATGGTGGAGCGGGGTTGAGAGTGGAAATGCGACAGACAAGGGAATCAAAGGAATTCAATCATTCCTCTGCCCTGCAACTAAGAATACACATAACTCCATCTACTTAAATGTAATGAAGGCATCAAGGAAACTAAAAAGGAGATGATAGTTCGACGAGTAGTCCTCTGGTCGTCTTGCCGGTTCGGTGCTTTCAATTGAAATTAAATTTCCGCTTTCTTTTCAGGCGTCACGTCCTCCTCGTGCTGTACCGTATTTATTTCAACATCTTTGACGTCCTCGTCGAATATTTTCAAATCCTTTACGTAGTACCACACCGCAACATCAAAGAGTGACCCGAATAAAACAAATATCGCGGCCGTCATATTGAGCGTGTACCTGTTTGCGATGAGGAATGTATGTTAAAATGTTAGACGGTGTTTCTTGTGCGTAACATACCTCAGCGATGCGGGATCGTAGAGCCAGCAGTTGCCTTTGGTTGTGCACGTTCTGCCCCACACTAGGCACAGTTTGTCTATAACCCAGCCGAAGAAAATCGGGCTCGGAATGAAAGCGAATAGGCTCATCATCATGAGGCCAAAGCCCATGGCTGCAGTCTTATCCTTTTCTGGAACACATCGCACCGACACGAGGAAATTGCTGGCCCGTCCCGAAGCGCCAATGAACTTCAGTGAACACATGACGGCAATGAATATGAGGAAATAGTTGAAACAATTCACGGGGCATGCGCCCGGAATGGCCTGTCCGCCAAGGAAAGTCTGCAAGAAAAGACTCTCATTTGAGAGATTTCCGATTGAGAGTTGTTGAAAATGCCTTACATCGGGATGAAGACCTGCGGCCATTGATGTGCCAAAGTCCAAGCTGCCATTGTTCAGCAGGCCACTCTCCATGGAGCTGTTCAAAGCGGTTAGACGTTCAAACACCGGAGTCGCACGACTGTGATTGGTTTGCACGCATGAGCAGTCGAAGAACGTCTGTAAGAAGGAACAAAAAAATGGCTCTTATAATTCGACCTTGAAGACGTAATAAATGCGTGTTCGACAAACCTTTTGTCCAGTTGCTGGCATGTACTGCTGCTTACAACCCGCATGACATGGCGATATATACGTCATGGCGTCTTCTCCACAAACCGGCTCGTATCTCACGTAATCACACTGACAGTTCGAGTTGCAAGTTGTTGCCAACGATGAACTACGAAACAGGCTTGAGTACAAATAGAACTTAAAATGCGACTGACTATTACCTGTCGTGAATGTTCACAATGACGGACCTCTCGTTGTCAGGACACCCAATGAAGGAATACGAGACTATTCCGGCAACAGTGCAGAAGCCCACAAAGACGTTCCATGCGGCCATGTACCGTGCCTTCGGCTTGTACTTAGAAATCACAAATCCTGACAGAAGTACACCCGCCGCAGAAAATGCCAAGGCTACAGTTCCTGTCACCAAACTGAAATCAGAAAAATAAATTAATCCCATTTGCTTCCAAGGGTACTACCCATCAACTCACTTAGACGAAGAAGCCGACAGTTTGTACTGAATCTCAATGTACTTCGGGGTGAAAATCCAGAAGGGTGTGTAGCCAAAGAAGTAGAACACCGACGAGAAGTTGTTGCACATAAGCGTAACGTTCGTAATCAGTCTCTTGAATGTGGCCAGCATGTCATTGAACGAAGCCGGAACATCCGGTTCTTCAACTTGTTTCTCCAAGCCTTTCAGTTTTCTTCGCTCGGCTTCGACTTGTCGTCTCGCTGCTGCGCGTGGCAATTCTTTTGGAAACATTGTCAGAAAGAAGCCGGATAAAGTTATCAAAGCGGCCAGAATCAGCCATCCCATCCACCAGGCGCCCAGCCACCGCGGATCCTCCTTTCCGATGACGGGTCTCAAGTGCGGCACAATGTACACCTTCAGGCAGAATGAGGCGAGTGCGTAGCCCAACGCTGGTCCCAGCATTCGCAAAAAGTACGATAAACCTGCAAGATGCAATGGGTAAACGTTTAAAACGCTGCATTACCTAATTCATTGCAAGATAATTATAATCGCAACACTCGCAGCGAGAGTGACTGCAACCGTTCAGTTCATCGTATGGAGCAGACAATTTATGATTCGCTCCCGATAAGTAAGCACAATAGTGTAAATTTCCATTGTGGAGAATAAAAACGCCCTTTCGAGCGGTTCATTATTGTAGATACAGAGCGACGGCGCGACAGTGGAAATCAAACATCTGCGGTACACAAACCCCGATTAGCTTAGGCAAATATCAACTGACGATTAAAGGTTGTAGACTGTCATCGGCAAGGTGAACGTTTGCAGTTTGAAACTAGTTGCAGCTAGCAATCCGCGACATAATATACGATCCTTACAGACGACCTCAACTGCACTCTGCTATACTCACTTAAAAGCGCGGGTGTGCTTGATTTCTTGGTATTGTCATCCATGTACGCAACTCCAAGTGTGTAGTACAGAGATCCGCCAATGCCAGAGATGAACTGTGCAACAAACAACACCACCTGTGGTGCGAAGTTCTCCTGATTCACTTCGCACTCGAGGCCCTCGCCTTTAAGGAAAACAAAATGATTCGGATTAACATATTCTTATTTGCACATAGGGGTAAAAAGTAGCTTACCTCTATTTTTGCACAATGACTTTGTGCGTTGCGCTTCAATAACGTCGGCTGTGACGTTTTGATTAGCTAGGGCGCCAAACTCCTCTGTCAGAAATAGTGCGTCCTCCCCTGGGCCATAGAGGAAGTGTGGCAACGCTGTCAGGAGGCAGAAGGCGACAATCGTGAGCAAACCTAAGAGAGGAAGATCGTATAGTTTATATTCTCATGTTGGTTTTAATCATTCTTACCAAAGCCTATCCATCTAGGTCGATGTCCTTTCCCCGCGTAGTAGCTTAACGCCGCTGAAACGAACAGTTGGCTGATGTCATTGCCAACCGATATGATGCCAGTGTTCTTGGATGGAATTTTGAAGCGTTTCTCTATGGTTGTTATCGTTCCGTTGAAGTAAGCGAATGTCATTGAAAATATGCAGCCGACTAATCCGTAAAGGCACACATATGCCGTCTGATTTGCGAAACTAAAAAAAAAGAAGAATGGGTTTAGATTTGTGCATAGCAGGTTTGAACTTTAGTACGATGCGAACGACTGTTCAAATTATCTGACGGAAGTCCTTTTGGGATTGTGTTCACATTTGTTCAGAAAATTTGAGAAAAAAGAACCAAAATCACTTCAAAAACATCAATAATATGGAATATAAATAAAATTAATTCTTGAGACAGGAGAAACGTACACTAGATGCCAGTGTTTTGTATGTTTTCGAGGACATTTCGAGTTGAATTGAAGAGCTCGGGATGTGTCACAAAAGGCACTAGTACTACGGCCATAAAGATCTACTGTACCCCCTCTTTTGGTCTAAGATTTAAGTGCTGAAACGTAACAACTTCTCTAGATGGGATTTCTTGGAAGTCTTTCCCTGTTATAGGGTCCATGCACGATACAGACATGTTGCTGCAAGCCTTACGTCTGTCCAAACCCCTTCGTGGTCGTCGGGTAGGCAAAATGACACTGCTAGTGTCGGCAAAAACATTGCTTTGGCTTTGAAAAAAATCAAAGGAAAAAAAGAATTTGGACAGAGGAGTGATACTTTATTTGCCACAAAACCGGCGAACCTTTATAAATTACCAAAAACTCGATCCAAAATTGTCTATCCGTGTTTTTATTCATGTTTACGATATGAATTTCCCCGCTGGTCTGTGTAAAATTCACTACACACGACACAGGCATGACGTTGCGGACCATGCGACATGAATACACACGACATAGAGGGTCTGCGCAGCCATGTCCACAACAACAAAATTTGTTGGTCTGCAAAGACGTGACTGTGTCGTGTATGGGCCCTATTACGGATTTTCTGTTTATCATTTTGAATCTTTCTCGGGCCAAGCTTGGGCAGTCGTTTAGTATGTTTTCCATAGTTTCTTAAGCCTGGCCACAGTGCCTACATACTTCTGTACTGATAAGGCCCATTTAAGGGAGGTGAAAATTACATAGTCCGTGTCCTGATAGTGCTCCACACTGCACTCTTGGGTCAGCTTTATTAAGTTCTAAGGAGCTTCTTTGGCTCGTTTGGGATTGTAGTTTTGTTCCATGAAAGCCTTTAAATACCCTCTTGGTTGTTCTCAAACTGGGCCCTTTGTGTAGATGGAGGTTATTGGGCGTATTGTAGAATCCACAAAGGGGGGAGGGCCCAATGAAGGGTATCTGGGCACCTACATTGGAACATTTACAATCCCTCCGACAGCACAGCGGACTTGACATCCCTCAACTTAGGTAAAATTAGATACAAAATAGTATGCGATTGTCTTAACTCTTCAGTTATTATTCAATCTTGTTTACTTGTTTACACAAGAGTTAATCTCAAATGAGTGTCAAGTCATAACCTATTTAAGATAGTCAAATTGAAGTCTTACGTGTAGCCGGAGTTATTAAAAAATATGCTTAATACATATGTAACATCTTTAATACAAAACTGGGTGTTCTGCGATTTACTTTCGTAATCCTTATTACATGCTTTTGTTTAATCAATAATGGTTATATTTTATTATAATAAGGTCCAAGATTGCTTAAAGTCCAAAACATTGCACATGTATTTAAGACGCAATCAATCCTAAAGCAGTCCTAACTGCAACGTATACCTATTTTCTTTAAATGTCGTGCAAACTGCATAAAAGTGAATCAGCTAAACAGAAACGTTAGTAATATAGCGAGCGATGATATATGGGTAGATTTTTGCAGATTAGACCCTTGATATGAAACATCATAAACTTTGTTGCTTACTGATTATACATCTGAGTTTCTTGAACCATCTTAAATCCCAATTTACACCCGATAATAGACTTAGATAATTCTTGTTTGAATAGCAGATTGCTGTATCATTAGTGAAAGCTGTAATTTTGTCCTTAAAATGCTGAATAAATAATGAGTTCGCATTTATTAGGAACAGATATTTAATACAGTAAAATTGAATACGTCACGCTGTGGAAAGTTTCTACAGTGTTCCACTATTCACTGCCGCTAACAAGAGATCGACTCGCTCGATCAAAAGTAACAGTCAATCAAATTGGGTCACTGTCATTTAAGGATACAACTGCATAGAGCTGGAGCATTGGTCTGTCAGTGGTCTAAGGATGGCCACATCCTCCTTCGGCAGTACTCAAGTTGATGAAAACGAAAAAAAATCCATAGTAGAGCTGAGTTATGATCGCATGTGTTTTCAGATAACAAAAATCGCTCATTTTCATCAGATGAAGGTTTTTGTCCCATAGTTCTCCTCCGAACAGTCACTAAATTTGTTGCCTTCTTTATCCAATACACATTAGAATTAAATTACTTAAAAATTGTATTCTCAGTAGTAACAAGGACAGGTCTTAAAAACTATATCTCTGTGCAAGTTCGAGCAAATTTAAGTCAACATTGTAAAAAAAAATGTAATATGAAAAAAAGGAAAATAAATATTTGAATCTAATCTGAAAAATAATCGCTCATACTGTGACCACAAAAGCAGTTAATATAAATGTATTGAATCTGATTCGATATGAAAACGTTGCATATTTAGATAAATACAAGAGAGACACATTTATTTACCCTTAAATTTTTACAATTTTCGACGACATGACGCTAAAGCGTTTGACATTTCCGAAGCATTAAAAATTGATTAAGTTTGACTGTTTAATTGTTTGGAGGAGACGGAGAAGCTGCTTTTTTCTCACCTCCACCTGTCTCGCTTCTAAAATGTTGGCCTTCTGAGTCGGGCGATTGTAATAGATGCTAGGTACAGTTCCACTGGACGCTGCAGCGCCACTCATATTATTACATTAACAAATGCTGAAGCTAACTCAGCTTCGTTTCTCTCATCAAAATCTACATACTCCTTGCAATCCTGTAAAATTTGGATTTCCAACAATTGATTGAATTAGCTCGAGGAACTTTCTACCAAAGAACTTCGAAACCCTTATTCCAAACCCTGATTCCAGACTGGGGAATCTACGACCTTGTCACCAGGAGACGAGGCGGACTCTTATGTGAAATCTGTGCTGACATGTGGAGATAACATACGGTGAGTGAGTACCACTCTCACAAGGAAACTACAGATGTTCTTCTGTAGGACCCAATCGTATCGGGATTAAATAAGATCGCATGGACACTGTCGTACTACGAAGGAAATATCATGGAAAATAGATGCATAGCTAAAAACGCAGTACAATGGCACACTTTGACGAAATACCTTAGAAGACTTGAAGGTCGCAAGTAAACTTTCCAGAGAAAAGAAGTGAACTAAGCGGAGCAGTTGGGGAGAACTAAAGCACACTGATATGAAGTTCATAATAAGAACACAATACGCTGACGCGTAGGTGTAACGAGGTGGACGAGGGAATAAAGTGGACTATTACAACTCATCAAGCATATCTGGATGAAGAGACATCTCCGGACCACGGAGATATTTTATGGTAAAACGAAGTGGATGCATTTGCCAAACATGCCGCAACTATGTCTCCCGTTCCCAGATACCCCTTGTACACCACTTGTAAATTATTACTGCATGAGACAGCAACCTTTTTGACCAACAACAATAAGAAGGATGGAAAGCACAACGTGCCTAACGTCCGAAACGATACGACCTAATCTGGACCCATATGCTCCAAGCAATAGCTATCCCTACAGAGACTGAGTATTGCTATTCTAGTTGATGTCATTGCAGGCTGTTGACTTTTGAGAAAATCCATCCAAATCCAAATCCATAATTGAACACAGAAAATATATAAAACCACTAACCTTTGAAAGAACTTTCCCTTAAAGATCCCAAAGCCACATGTCATGTCATCTGTGATGGGCATATCCTTCAGGAGTTTATCGATCTCGTGACTCATTTTCACGTCGGGTTCTGTCCCGTTTTTCTCCTTGTAATTGCACTTTTCCTCGTCGGTGGGTACCGTTTTAGTATACAATAACTTTTCCTCCACTTCACCAGCCTCGGTATCCCGATTATCCTTTTGATTTTCATTGTTTTCGCCCATCTTTGCGAATCTTTCACACGTTTACACTCACACACAGCACAATATCACAATAGTTAGATTAAAATTTGAAAACGGCGTTCAAGGAAAACCAATTCAATTTGCCACTAATACGCACGAACAAATTCACCGTCAGACCAAGGAAAGGTAATGCATTCGCTAAGTTGATGTGAATGCTGATCACAGTGGCTTCTCAGTGGTCTGCCTCCGAGCAAATGACATAGTTTCACTGGCGTATGATGGTCTTTAGAAGCAATTCGAGATGTGTTCAATTCTGTTGTATTGTTTCATCTCTTATCGTGTTTAAGTTTATCGCAATCTTAATCGTGAGTCGTCTTTTTTTTTTATTTCAGTCTTATATCGGCAAAGATTGCAGACTCTCCGCTAGTCTCCTGCATATTGCTGGGTTCATTTGCCCAAATACTGAAGACAATTGCTACAGTGATAAAGCGGCGTATGGATGTTTCAGCCTCCCTGCCTAGGTAGATTTGGAAACGAATAAAAAAAAGATCGCGTTCCGTGTTTACCTAGACTTCAGTTATGGAACCAGTGTGCTCGGGCCCGTGTGTCTGAGATGATGATAGATGATTATCATCTAAATTAATCCGGCACTTGTCTATCTTGGCAAATATTGTCAGATGATAAGGCTGTGGGTGTAGTCTGATGTATTCCTGCAAAGAACAATGAATCGGTGATTTAAATTAGTTTATTCGAATAAATAAAGACGCTGAGACTTAAGCTATTTGGACGTTGATATTAAAGCGTGTAGTTTATGGCATTATATAGATGTGTTGAGTGATGTTTATAGAGCCAGCTTAAGAAGCGTGACGGTGGCAATTTTTTTTGTTCTTCTTTATTCCTTTCTTTTTACATATCACTGTGTTTACAGCATTTGCTTACGTAAACCCATGTACTTTCCAAGAATCTAATGTCATTTTCTAGAAAAGTAATTAATTAGCTTAATCTTGCGGCACATGGCCCGTGTGAACCAGCAGACGCACATTATGATGCGAAATAAAAACTTAGAATGGAAGCAACTTTGAAGGCGAAGTCGAGAAACTATTATTGACATTTTCGAAAGACGTACTACATGTTCCTCGATCGTATAAAAAAAGGTGTCATACAAGCACTTGCATTCACTAAATACGACTGATGTATCACATCAAACTGCATTATGGTTGTTTTCGTTCAATCTCGTTAACCAATCAATAACTTTGTTATGCAAGTTCCGACTTGAATCATTCCAGTACTTTCCTTTGATGGTCAAACCTTATTGTTCTCGTATCAGGACGTGAATCGAACGAACGCCTTGGACATTTGAATGTAAACTCTCCAAGGAGTCAGAGACAATCGATTACAACAAATTTATTAAACTAAACTTTAAAAAATAAAAACAAAAATACCACAATTATGTTTATCAAGATTTGTGTCTACTTAGAAACTCATAAAATACCTTGTCTTTTTGACACGATCTATTTGTTGGAGTTAATCTGCTAAGACGAGATAATATTGACACAACAGCAGTGTGCGTTAGCATGAGTTCGTGCTAAATCTACCTAAGGTCAAACGTTGATTTTTATATTTATGACAAACACACTTTGTGGCGAATGAGAATGAATTTTATCTTAAGTAGTATTTTTTGAAATCCTGTTGTTGGTGGTATTCTTGAAATTTGGTGCAGATGGAGCAAAAGGTGAAAATAATCAATTCAATAGGAATGGTGAAACAAGGGGTTTTGTTCTGTTCAATAAAATATCATGTTTTTAATGAACTTTCATCCACTCTTTCCGAGTAAGATTTTATGTCAAAGTTGTTATTGAAGCGGTTAGCGGAGAGCAGTGAATATACCCGTAAACTGAGTCACAAACTGCACGATAAGACAGCTGTTTAAACTTGCTGCCCCTAAAACACAATAAATGTTATCACTTATCATCAACGTTAAAGCGAAAAAGATAAATTCAAATTCAATAGTCACCGACGGAACTGTCAATAGGATAAATCACTGGCAGTTCTTCTCCGGAGATTAAGAAAGAAAGGAGAACTGCCGATAAGAAGAAAGGATCGCGGACAGTCCACGAAAACTAGAGAATACAGGCGTCCGATCAGAGGAAAGAGTGACGACGAGTGTTTTAAAATTAATGAGTGTGCAATGAAATACTGTGTATAAAATGATCATATTGTGTTTTGTTTCATCTGCTACAAAGGGTACCTCAAAGCCCCAAACTGTGAATTGACATTTTGCTACACAACATTTAAGATTTTTGTCAAGCATGCATTGTTCTATCAGAATCCCTGATTATGGCAGTGTATTTCAAGTGGTCAAGAAAGCGACCAGAATGATATCAATGTTGGAGACACCACTAGCTGATATTAGCATTCTTATTAACAGACAAGCGGTCATTTATGCAATTTTGGCAACAGATATCCTGCAGCAAAAGTTCAAGGTTGTCAGCACGCAGAATTTGATTACTCTATACCGGGTCCCAGGTCTCATAGCCGGCAATGAAGTAGCGGAAAACTTGCCAGGAAACTGACTCAACACACACAGTGTTCACCCACCCACCTTTGGCAGATGTCAAGACAAAAGTGGATGCTTAAATCATAGAACTAGCAAATGCCCCTCTGAGACCACTCGGATGTTATGGCCCAATTGCAATAGCGCAAAACCGACAAACTCCTACAATGCGACCAATGGACGATAGTTGGAGCGCTAACTGGCCATAATCACATGAAGTGTCATGACATGGTCTTACCCTGTACCCATGTTTTTATATCTAGGCTGTGGTGATGATGATGAAGAAGGAAAAGAGTATACTCCTCACTATGTATGCCACTGCCGCATTCTTTGCCAGTTTAGATAATGGGAGAACATTTCTTCCAGCACCTACAGGAGCTAACCAATACCCACTTAAACCTTCTCGCACGATGGGTACGAGAAAGATGTAAAGAGGAATCGCTTCCCCTTTTGGACATCGAAATGGGCCCACTAGGACCTAAGTGAGAGGTTCTTTGGCGCGTCTATCCACTGACATAACTTAACATACGACACGACAGAAGAAAATTCATATTCTAGTGAAATGTGAGAAAACAGAAGTTTCCAAGGATATTTTGGTAGAAGAAAACTTTATTTTTAATATCATATCGAATCCTAGCAAAAAATGTTCTTGAGCCTGGTCGTAGATCAATCACACATGTATGCACCGATTGCGTAAATAAAGTGTGAACGTATGTAATTGAGTATAATAATAATAATATGGGTGGCGCGGCTGTCCAAGGTGGACCAGACCAGTTCTAGCTTCTACGCGTTGTGCGTTCTATCACGATTGGATGGGACCAACAATTCTATGGCTGCTCAGAATGCCAAATTTTGAGAAGCTAGACAAGAAAACTCTTTCAGAGCTGTCAGCGACTCGAAAGATATGGAGCAGCGAATTATAAAAACTTTGGCAAATTCGGAGATTAAACCTCCGGGTTAGTTGCCGACGCACCAACCATAAATTTCAATACAAGCTTCTAGGGCCGCAAATCTATATATGAAAAAAACGTGCTACCGATTGTGGTACGCTTGTACGCCGTTCTACATGATGCTTAGACCATTGGATAGGTAATTTCGCGTAGATGTGCCGTTTGCATTTGCGAAACGGTTGAGTAGAATTTTGGTAAACACACATACAGAATTATGTATATTATTAAGAGAAAATATCATATTACGCATTTAAACACACAATCGTCAAATTTTCTACGACGGGCGAGCCTAGCCAGAATAAAAAAATGTATCTGTGCAGCATTTGAACGATTTTAGATAATTTCAAATTGTCGAATTAACGCATTAAATACATAAAATCCTGAAGTAAATGAAAACAGAATATATATAGTACTATACATTTTTTTCTAGAAACTAAATGAAAATATACATCGACGAGCAGGCGCTGCTATACATATATTCAGGAATTTTCAGAGTCAGTCAGAACATTAGACTACCAAATCGCTAGTCCTTTCAAAAGCAGGAATTACGGCTGTATACGTAGGTGGCTCTGATGTTCTGGGTTCAATCACACCGACACGAGCAACTTTCATTTCATCTCACTGCTCCACCTGACTTCGGCAACGCTTTGTTTCTTTGGGTTAAAGTGATATCTACCATGCTCTCTGTATGGACACATAACCTATCTACCTACCTATTGGCCAACCTGGAGAGATGTAGAAAGATGCCGTGATAAGTTTAATTTTCAATCACTGCAGCCTGTAGTGTCACCTTTGTCATTCTTTGTACTAAATTCAATAATCAGAGTTTCGTACAATTGTTCACATTTTCACCATTTATGCAGAATGCTCTTCAATGGTATTAAAATTGAAGCGCTGGAGAGATCATCGGACCTTTAAAAATGCGGCTGATCAATGATTAAAAGTCCCTAGTACTCACTTTCGCAACAGAATAGTCCACTTGTTTGGGCCTAAATTTGATGGCACTGTGATTTACATTAGACACACTTCTGACTGCGTATTGACAGATACAAAAGTATTGACAGTTTTTAATCACTTTCAGGAAACTTCCCAATTCAGTGTGATTTCAATGAATCAGTTTGCGTAAAATTTACTTAAGAGGAAACAAACACATTTTTTCGACGCACAACATTCCTTATTCTATCAATGAATCGGGTTCATCACGTCATTCTCACGCAACTTCTCGATGATGATTTCATGAACGCAATAATTAAACAATTCAATTTTCTTAAATACATATTTGCTTACATGTTGAATACACTTTAGTTGCTGCGAAACGAAAGCAACGAGGAGCAGAATGTATTCTCTTTTCGCTCTTATCCACAATGTCAATAACTCACTTATCTCGCGATTATTTCGTTTCTCTCTTCTAAATTGACAAACTCTATACAACCACGGTCAATCCAATTGTTTCGTTGACAGTAATTTTCAAATCAAACTTGGAGGAGTAAATGAAGTGACATTAGTGTGTAAATATTTTCGTTCGTTGCTCACATAGCACGTACTGCGTCAGATGCATTCAATAATTCGTTTTCGGATCAGATCGTGAGGATATCGTTTCTGTGCAAATTTCCCCAATTAATTCGAAGCACTTTATCACTTTTGGAATAATTTTCCACTTGATGCACTAATTAAAAAGTTACAAGCAAAATCACAGCCATATAGGTACGCGGAGTGTTCATTTTGCATTTATTAATGAGTTTCCTGCTTGAGAAATCCGCTTTCGGTTTGACAATCAGTGTACAAGGGCTGAATTTCGTGAGCCTACAACATTGTGAGCGCCACTTGAGTTTGCAACTGGTCACCGAATTATAACCCACTGTACTTGCAGGGATCCAACGACACACTTTTAACACAAATCAGGTGATGGGCATGAGCGATGATTGAAAGTCATGTACCATTGATGCATTCTGTAATCGAATCACTTGTTAATACGAAGAAAATATACAATTTCAATTATTGTTATACGGGCAAGCGGCGCAACCGACCGTACAGCGTTAGCGAATCATTTCGATTATATAATGCATTCGACAATTTTCGGTTGGTTTGCCACCAATCCATGCAACCAGTCAACGGAATCTTTGAATTTAAAACTATTTAAGTATATCGAGAATTAAATGTGATTGCGTGGATTTGTAGAGCAATTAAAGCTGGCTTAGCAGATAAACTAATGTGAGATATACAAATATCTTGAGAGCATCTTAACTCGCGACTAACTAAGCGGCAACGATTCGCATCATTTCAATCCGTGAAAATTGTAAGATGAGCCTTCGCTACTAATTCCATACGTATGGATGCATACATCTGTAGTTGTTGATCGTAAATGGGAAAATCAGTGGAACACAAACATTTGTTGGCGGGCTTGCCAGGCAGAGTGTGATAGAGAGTGTGCTCGGATAGGCTGATGGAATTCAAATGTTTGATAATAATTTGGGTTGCGCTACATTCTGGGGTGGACCTGAGGCAGCTTCCACTCGTTTTGTGCGTTATAATCTTCTATCAAGAAGGCTGGGGGCTCACAGACTTATACCAACTACGAACGGCGAAGTTTGAGAGGGTTTTTCTGGACTGTGACTCAAGAGAGCTCTAGCCATGAATGTTGTTCGTGTCGGGAATTAAACCTAGCCACCGATATGATAGAGGATTTTTCTAGACTGTGACTCAAGAGAGCTCTAGCCATGAATGTTGTTCGTGTCGGGAATTGAACCTAGCCACCGATATGACTCTCGACCCCATGATTGTGAGCAATGTAACTACAGCGTGGGCTAAAAGGCGCTTTCGAATGAAAAGATAAAAACTAATGAAATTAATTGCAAATAAAAGTTTATTTCATGGGCAATCACACCGGTTAAGTGGCCGCACTCATGGGCTGTTTTGATAGAACTTTCTATGACTTTTTGAAGTGTTGCCAATGTAATTTGGGCGTTTTCTTCTCGAATGTTGAGTTTCAGCTCCTCTTTAGCGTGTGGTTTGCTAATGGAAATCATTTCATCAAGGTAACCTGATAAAAAAAAGTCTAGGGCCGACAGATCAAGGAATCGCTATGGCATCATGGTCATCATTTCGGTCAAGATTGCTAAAAATTTCTTGATCATTTTCGGCGATGTAAGCACAGTGACGTTTTGTGTTCGTTGTGAGATCGTGTAGTACTCCATGTCAAATCTCCGGAGTCCCCGTATATCTGCAACAAAAGAAAAAAATTAGAGGAAGGGACTTTTAGCCAACCCTGTATATTTGATTATTGTATGTTTGTCAGTCACGTATTTATTAACATTTTAATTTTTAATTTATTTATTTATATTTCTAGACAGAAGCTCTCTTTATTTCTGTGTGGACGTTCCACTTTAGCTGTGAATGTGAACATGATTTTTTACCTTGTTGTTGTATAAATAGAACAATTGGATGTGTAATTTTGCGCGACACTGTAAAGGTACTGTTGCGGACGTACTCAATCACTGGGTGTGTTCTTACCGAAATCAAAAATTCGACGACGAGCATGCGTGCATGTACACGCTTGCACACGTTGGTAAGTCAAAAACTGGGACAAGTGTGCAAGTTAGTGTTGTCCAAAATAACAGAATACACAATGAGCTCTGCGGACAGGTTACTTCCTCGCTCGAATCGGGTAACCCATCAAATTATTATTTTTTAATCTCTTAAGAACAGTTATGTAGACGATGGAAGTAATACGAAATACCGGTTACTACATATTCTCACTCAATTGCTCGTTGCACTGCCTTGGATGTGTTTGTATCTCCAAAAGTGCGGACAAAAGAACAAAAGGTTCCTCGCCACTGAACAGTGTTACTTAAAAAGACAAATTTATTTATAAAAGAAAATGCATACACACATAGAGAGAAGAATAAGAACCATCCCAACTAATATTAAACGAATACTGCCCGGAATTCTATCAATCATACAACGATTTAGCGACAAAGTAAAATTATGTTTTTTTTTTCTTCTTCTTTCTGTTTTGATCATGGACGTGTGTGGAGAGTCCCGCTTCGCCATCCAAACCGGTAGTTGAAGTAATTTGAAAGATGTGCGTTCGAGAATGCACACAGCCGAAAAGAAACGTAGAATTATGAAACGACTACATAGTCGCTGGACTATTTATCTTATTTTTTTTTTTTCATTTTTTACTCAGTCTCTATTTGTTTCGATGCTGCACTCTGCGATCCCACTATGAGGGGTAGTTGGAGTAGTATGTAAATCATTGGTGGTTTTGTGGTTGAGATGAGTAGTACACCTACACAGCAAAATGTTGACGATCGAATTTCTCAGTTGAAATAACGCTCGTTATGTCGTGAGGTTTCATGAGCGATATATGTACAGACTTCCAAACTAGATCAGCTGCTGTGATTGATGACAAGTGCAACAATATGTGATCACTATTATGAGCGGAATGCAGTCAGTGTATGCGGGCCTTTGCGCAGAGAGGCGCCAATAATGAAATCAAGCCTTCATAACAAGTGAACCTTGTTATCTCAACCGGCTGCCACGAAGGGCAGGTTGAAGAGCTATTTTTCGTCATTTTGTAATCCGAAGACAAGATAATGAAATCGATTTAGTAGATTGCATTTTTGGACATCATATCGGTAACCTACATAATATCTTGCATGTCAGTATCTTAAGCACACATAAGACTGAAAGCATGTGTTTTCAACATGTTCTTACTAATTAATCGCCACTTGAAGAGATATACATTGCAGATAAACAGTCCGCGAAATCAAAATGTGGACATCGTGATTTTATGCAACAGTAGAAGAAATGCTGTAGGAAATCAAATTTTCTTTATTTATGTTTAATGTTAATCTTAAGTTTTATTCAACTTTTCATCTTATGTAAAATATTCTCAAAATCAAAAATGTTCAAAGAGAAAGAAATAGATTTTGTGCTTGTACCTGAAATACTGAAGATTTTCTTTCTAAATATTATCATTTCATATCTTTTAAAATGGTTACCCAATGTCTGCCCAGGGGTTCGTGAAAAACAATTGATTGTGAACATTTCAACGCTGCAGCAATAGTGCAACATTGGTTTTCAACTTTTTCATTTAGCTACACCATTGCTCTGCACCTCCTTTGCTCTGCACACCCTTTACTTTGGTAGCAGATACATATAAGCTCCTGAGAAATAACTTTTCCCATGATTTAATTGATCCTGCGTTATTACACACTTACTTAACAGGCTGGCGACCCTTGGTCTGAGGACTACCGGTGTACGGGTGCGCTACTTGTAGTTGTTCAGAACTAGATGCCTTGCGTCCGCGAAGACTTGGTCTTATGCAGATCGGTCTTCCTCTTTTTCTCGTTCGAGACTCGGATTCGAACCTACTCTCTCCTCTGTTCAGACTTGCTTAACATCGTTTACGCTTTTATTCATTCACGCTGTAAATATCTGGAAGCACTTACCATTACAGCTAATGCCGTATTCGACATACGACACTTAGATTGAACTGAAATAATTTCCGTAATCCGACTCTTATTTATTTGCCTGCTTTTGTATAGAATTGGAAAATTACTATGAATATGCTCAGTTTAACTCCCATAATTCGAAACTCATTTGATTAATCAGTGACTTTTTTAATTGCCCGGCAGTCATTCTAAATGCAACATTGATCCTGTCAACTGCCATCTATTAATAAACTACTGTCCGGTCTTGAGCAAAATTCATCATTTAGTTTGTGTTTGAAAGCCATTGGAAGCAGGGAACCTCGTCAATTTCGTATGCTGATTAAGCCTTATTTGTTGGGTTTAAAAAAACAATCACCGAAACCGAGAAAAACCTTGATAAATCCCACGGAGTGTTCGAATCGTAAATTTCAATGTTTAAAAAGTGGCTTACTCAGTTCCGTTGTAGTCGTACCAGCACAAGTGAGCTCAAATGTTTAGGTGGCTCAGAAGAAAGTCGCCACGCCAGGAATAGTCGATTAAATCCATGTAATGACAATGCACGACCAGAGAATTAAATGTGCCGTATGCTGTTTGCATCTCAACTGAGCGGGTACATCACATTTTACACGAATACATATTTGGACATGAAAAATCTATCCGAGCTAATAGAGTTAAAAGGAGACTATGTTGAGAAATAAAACGCTTATTTGCCAAAAAAAAGTTCTTTATTATTATTCAACATTTCACAAGATTGTATGTGTGCATTTTGCTAAAGTTTATGTAGGCATTTTATCAAAATTAATGCATAAATAAGAACGTTACGTTCAAGCGATAGCTGCAAAGTAGTTTGACTCAGGCCAAGGCTTCAGAGTAAGCTACAGAGTCCGATCTTGTGCCTGCTACAGCTTCTAGTGATCAATGCCATGGGATTGAAAGAAAAAGCCAATGCTTCTATAAATAGCATAAATTTTAAATAAAAGATTAGAAAAAAAAATATTAAACTCATACTATTAGCCTGGACTGACGGAATAATTAACTTGTTTTCCAAATAAAATACGAAAAAAAAATCATAATTTACGCGAACCACCCTCATATTCACTGCTTCCATGAGATTTTTTTCCATGCTCTCGCTGATCCTTTCCTCGTTGAAGATGATTTTCTCTTCTCTTGGTTCCCATAATGAGCGAATTAGTGAACTCCAGATTCAACTCACGTGCCAACATAAAACTCTTGATAAATTAACAAAGTAAATGGGGCATCATCCTGTTATTGCACTGCCATCTCTTACCAATTTTCTTCTGTCGGAACACGTAAGTCCTAAGTGGTCTCGATGATGTCGACCAAGTGACGTGAGGTGAAATTGCTTCACCATCCCTTTTCGGTGATTGGATTTTGAATCTAATTTAGATTTAGGTGCAATTTATTTCTTCTCCTATCTCAATAAACCGCTGTCGGTCACTATTCTCCTCCCACAAGTTTTTTTGCCTGGGGATGTGCGAAGGAGCTTTTTGAGTTCGTTTTCTGTTTTCGGTTTTTTTTTTTTTTTGTGATTTACTCAAAGAACGATATGCGAACATTAAAGGTAATTTTTGAGAAAATCCCCCGCCTTCATAGCGTGTCTCGGCTGTCGAAAGATTTATGATAGCGCAATATAACAAATTTATGACACACTATGCATATTCAAAAATTTAGATATACACAGTCTGTGTATATGTTTCGTAGAAGCACGAAAATTAGCTTCTGTTCAAAGGCATGGCAATGACACTGACTGCTGGGCGTGGGGGAGTCTCTGAAGCTTTGCAGTGAAACCTGGAACCAGAAGGTGGGAGCATAAGGCGAATCCTTTTTCGAAATTAGTTTAAGAAAAGGCTTTTAAGCGAGAAAACTTTTCTTGGTTCTTAAGAGCATTTTGCGAACGAACTTTATCGATAGTTTTTAATAAGGAAAATCATCAGTGGATTGGGGGTGGCCGCTGGGGATGGTTTAGTTTGCTGCCGCTGTACGCTGCAAATTGATCGGCGGAATATTTGAGCGGAGATGCACACTGTTAATTGAGGTCCCCTCGACATTTTCGGAATTATTTTCAAATTTTAAGGATGCGCAAATATTATTATTTTTTTCGGAAGAGTAGACTGAGTAGAAACTCAACCTAATTAAAAGTTGATGTTGACTTGATACGTTCTTATTTGTCTGAGGACATTACAAAATAGTTTGGTGGGTGTATCCTGTTTTTTGTTTGAAAGTATTGAAATATTGTAAGAACCTTATTATATGGCTTTTTTGAGGAAAGAAAAACGTAAGGCTACCAGTGACATCAGAATTATGGGACTGAATCAGATTTAAAATGGTGTTCCTTTAGAAGTTGGGTCAGTTCTCAGACTAAATCGCCCGACATCAAATTAATCTTGTCAAAAACTGCTACATACATGCAGAAAATGACTGACAGTCAGTTCAGTCTTAGCCAGGTTCAAGTACTTTCCCCACTGTCTAGTCTCCGACTCTGGATTTTGTGGTTAGCAAAGGAGATACAAAAACATGAAATTAACAAAAAAGCGTTCTCCTACATGCTCTGACCCATATTTGAGAAAGGATGTGCATGTATATAGTTGATGCTCGCCGCAACAGTTACCGAATACTGAGTTCTCGGGACGAACAAAAACATTAATTACCAATCGCAACCAATATATTCACTTAACATTATAGAGCGTCAATGGATGCTGTGGGAATATTGGAAATTGGACGTTGGTTGAAGAATTGGACATTCGTAAGTTATCCGCGCATTGAATGCAATACCTGGATAATTGTCTAGTCGCATACGAGGACATAAGCTGGGTTATTCATGTCATGAAATTATGATTGTTCATCAACGATAACAGATTATGACAGTTCAATTCTGCTCTTCTCGGGTCGAGTTCGCGAATTCCACTTTCGCGAATACGTGTGCTACTATTTTGAAGGAATAAAGAGGATACACCATGGCTAGAAGTGGTGGATTGAATTCATTATCATAAGCAAATTAAATATACACAGCAACCAGCAAGTTCAAACAGTCGCCCTTATATCCAGCTCATGTAGTAAGTGCGACAAATATATCCTTTAGGTAGTAAGCCCTTATAAGCAGCTAGAAATACGTGCATTAGAAACATTTTCAAACCGGTTTTGACTTATTAGCCCATCGTAGCTGGCCTATTGCGACAGTTGTGTAATATATGAGTTAATTAGATTTATTTTTATTTCATTGTATTTTTACAGGATTTTAGTTTTAAAACTGTATTTAATGTGTAATTATTTTTACTGATATCAAAGTTTAAAAAAAAGTTTGCTTAAATATGAGATTAGTAGAAACAACAACAGTGTGTGTAAACCATGTGTTTGGAGAACATAATGATTTAAGCATGGCAATGAGAAATCTATCCTAAAATCCAGTCGTCGTCAACAGAAAGTGAAGACCATCTCCTTCCAGACGGCGGTCTAGATCCAAGCCTTGATAGACGTAAGCAAGCAAATGTTAGATAAGGAAGGCGAAGCTTGGATACAATGTTAGTTCATCAAGACTGTGCAGGCTAAGAGCGAACATTATTTTATATGTAAGTTTAGCTGCAGTCAAACATGGAAAAATAGGGTGGGCCTTATTTAACATCAAGTAGGCCATATTAGCTGCAATTCTTTTTTAAAACTGAATATGAAACTCATTTAGATTTTTTCATTATATCTTCTATTCTTAAGACAGCAGGTAAATTGATTGCAAAGATTATTAAAAATGTTAATGGTAGGCCATATTTACCGCACTTCTTCTATTTTGCATTCGAGTGCGGTTTTACACAAATTTTCTTATTCCATAAGCCGTACTTTCTAAACACACTCCAGCCCATAATTTGTAATTCTCGATCAGAATCCATCGTATTCGACTTTTAACTTGTGCTAATTCGTTGCCTCGGCGATAGTCGCATTTTACACAAACTTCCCCGCTTTTCTGTTGTACAAAAATGAGCTCTTTACTAGACTAGAAGACATTACGTCATACAGAATGTATGTGGGTGAGTATCAGCAGCCGGCCCAAACCTCCTTCATGCATCCACTTAATTTAAGTTAGCTGTTCTCATTTGTCAAATGTCAGTTAAGACAAAAAAACTATTAAGTTGTAAGAGAAGTGTCAGCCTCAAATTTTTCGGACAGGTTGGAAAAGGGCTGCGTTCGTTTTATGTTTGAGCTTTTATTAAGATCCTATCATTTCTTTAATTTTTCACAGAACATAATTTCCAAGAAAAATATGTACACACAATTATAAAGAAGTCTAGTAACTGACGGTTGAGTTACAGAAATGTGAACACAGGTGGGAGTGAGGAGCTGTTTCCTTTCATTCACGAGATAGTTTACGTAGTGTGTGAAATTTCTTAGAAATTCTATATTTAAATCAGATAGACCACACTTTTTTCAAATCGACTAGTCTTTTTCTACTGGATGTACCACACTTTGAGAATTTTAAGTCTCACCACTGTTCGGAAAGGATAAACATGTAATATAATACAAAAAATCCAAAAAAAAACAAGATACAAAAGATCTTAATTCACATCAGAATGTCAAAAATCAAAGAAATCAAATGTATTCTAAGCGATTGAAATCTAAATTCCGTAAGCAATGTTTTACAAATTGTTTTTAAATTGCAATTGGTGTACTTTGTCACGGCATCTGGGAGCAATCAAGCTAGTAAGAATGAAAATGTTGTCTCGGAAGTCCGTGATTGACCGATCAAAACAATGAATAATAAGAATGGGACAAGTCTTCGGAATAGGACAGATGCGCCAGAATATTTGCCAAATAGTTTATTATTTCTCTTGCTTGTGGACGAGCACTGTCATGATGGAACAGAAAAAAGACGACCATAACCATAACCTATTGTCCGTGGATATTGCATACTGTTGTACCAAATAAAAAGAAATCGTTAGTCTCAAATGACTATGCTGAACATCGTTTCTCCCTTCCCCCATCCAACACTTCAAATATGATAGGTTTCCGCATTTCAAAGGCTATAGAGTAAATAATCTAATGATGCATTTTGCATAAATCGTCTCTGCCTCGGACGCTCTCGATTGTTTATCACCAAAAACCTTTTCTTTATTAAAATTCTTCCATTGTTCCATGACAGAAAATAAATGATTCCACGGGGCTGTCATCGAAAATCTTTGCCCACGTTAAGGTCTTAATTCAGATCATTAAAATGGAGGAGAACGAGAAAAATACCAGCAAACGTACAACAAACGAATGAAGAGGGATTTCGAGCTGTTCCCCCAAAAGGATTTAATTGAAATTAAAATGAAATTATACGAAATACGCCAAAACAGCAGAAGAAAATCACAAAACAAAACCAAATGAATACGCTTTCTTTCACCTTACCATAAAAGTGTACACAACAACAACAACAACAGCAGCAACAAAAAAAAAAAATGTCGAAAGAAACACCGCAAAACGGAGAAAAATATCACTACCACTGTTGGCAGGGAATTGTTATTATTTTCAGTCGTTTTTTGTTTTTTTTTTTGTGTGCTTAAAGAATGGATGTGCACACAGAATCCTTTCGTCTCTATTTCTGAGGATGGAAGAGCTCGCATTTAATGCTCGCAGCGGGCGGGATGGAAATAATAGGAAAATCCTATTTACAATTCCAGAAAATCCTGCCCCGCCCAAGCGCAAGACCAAACCTTCTCACGCAATTAAAAATATGCTGTGGGTGGAAGTTGGAAGGGGGAGGAAGTATGAAAGAGGATGCGGTATGTTTTCCGCGAATGATTTATATCTGACGGTTAGATATTCAAAGGTTAGGAGATATGTATATGAAAAGGGGCAGAAATTAGCTCCACCTTGTGAAGGGATTCCGTCAGACGTCTCAGTTCTTTTCTGCAGTCAACCACATGTCCTCACGTTAAGGGTTCACGGCAATGATGTCGATGATAAGTGCAAAGTGTCTGTCGACAAAGTGCTTGTCGGAGAAGGGTAATGTCTTCACACGAGTTGTCTTATGTTTACTTATGCATTTGGTAATGGTGTCAGTAATCTTCTTGTGGAATATATTTAAGGGTTCCTTATCCTTGCGAGGAATGTCTCATGCCAGCGTTTCATACGCGTCGCTAGTTCCCATGCTCCATTTGTGGTGGAATGGAGGTGTTAATTCTGGCAAAATAATTCCACTCTCTTTGTGTATGAGTGTGTGGCTGGAGAAGCTTATGGATAATTTCCAGGTGTTTACTTGAAAATATTTTTTGTCTTGTTGATAATGAGCCGAACTGAATTTGTTAATGTATAAGTATTTCATTAAAAATGTAGGATATCAATTAAAGCCTCAAACGTTCATCAATTAATTAGTGAATGCATTCCCCGTTCAATATATTTGAAATGAGAAACAACAACTAGTGCTGGTCTAAAATGTGCCTACTGGAAAAGTATGTTCCTAATAAGGGATTACAGCGAAGAAATTATCTCCACAGCAATGCCAGATATGCCTCATTAAGTCCATTAGACCACCAGAAACATTGTCGTGTTCCTTCGCATCGGATTCGGCAATAATTTCAATCATAAGCTCCATTCATTGCTTGCGCGCATCCATCAATACGCCCGCAATGAGCACGAGGCCAGATCTATCTACCAGTAACTGGTGCTTACAATTGGAATCCTTATAAGCGCCGAATAAAAATAGCACAACTCACTGAACTGAGGACTTGGTCTTCGCCACGACGAACCGTCGTCCCCCACACATTGAGTGCCCTTCCAGCAGGGGTTGTAGTACCTATTCGCAGTACAGTTACTTTGGCAGCATCCATTGCCAAATGTGCATAATCCTTTTCCGTCTTAAGACACAAAATGGAATGACCGTCACGAATTTTGCTCCTTCCTTGCTGTGTTGTCTTCGATTTACCAGCGCGTTGCGCCACCAAAGCCAGTGGAAAAACTCAGCTCCGCGAATAAATTTTACGACGATTTGTTGGCATTAGACAGTCGGTCCTTGCTGGAATTAAGAATTTTCTAATTAAACGGTCTTCTGTAATGCCATGGCTCGGTAACCCCTTTTTTCCACTCCCATAAGCTACCGATGTTTGTCCATGTTTGTGTGTGTGTGTGCTTTGTCCCACCATTCAGTCGTCCGTGTTGCCTCCACGAAAATAATTAGTCCATAAATCGAATCGAGCGCGAAGAGAATTTTTATTCTCTTTCTTCTTTTGGTTTGGATACGGTCCTTTGGTCGTGGTTTTGCTTTGTTGCAAAAGGAAATATGATGGGGGCTCTGTGTTAGTCTCACGTACTCTAATAACGATTTTAAGTCGTTCTCAGTGAACTCAATTTTCTCATCTTCATCTTTGTGATTCTTTTCGTTTTTCAGGATTTTGTTTTTATTTGCTTTCGATGGTCCTTTTTAATGAGGCGTGCTCATCAGACGTCGTCCGACATCTGAGGGGAGAAGGAAGAATAGATTATGAAGTTGAAGTAGATTTTCTTGGTTTTCCCCGTTTTTTTTTATTTGGAATCATTTTTCTTGTGCTTACTTTTAATCTGTTATTTGTTTAGGAAGTTGGAGAATCTTTGAAGTTCGTTTTTTTTTTGTTCATTTCCACGAGCTGAATTTCTTAGTTTATTTTTCAATTGACATAATTGTACTTGGGACTCTTTAAATATGTATCTGGATTTTATCAAAGATGAACAATTATTGACATTAAGTTGTACGGATGGACAAATTTAGAAGTAAATGACGTTCAGAATCTTCTATGTAAACGAACAAGGGAGTTTCTTTATTAACAATTAAGATACTTACGTTGGTAGGAGTCTGCTGAATATGCAGTTCAGTGGGTGCGGATGGACGTCATATGGAGTGTGTTCGGCGGAGTCAACTCCAATCAGGTGTTGTGATGGAGCCACGCCGCACAGCAAGGCTAACATTTATCCAAGCCCGCTCATATCCCGAAGTGTAATGGAAAAGTTTCGGAATCCTCATGAAGTCATCGTGCTGTAGGTGGACTTTATATACACCACGATCTTCTGATGAACTAAGCTCACAAGCTCACAGGGCTGTCAAATAAAGCTTTCATAATTTTGCTCGCACAAGTGATTGTTGAACGAATGCTTAAGATTTACATTAGTCTCGCCTACTTATATAATAATACGCTTGTGGTGGTGGTCGTGGTTGTCGTCGATGGAACTAAAATTTGGTGTCTAGTCCTGGTTTTAAATACATGTTCATGTCACCTTCAACCACCACATTCTTCCACCAGACACAAGACATGATCTAGGCGACAGACACTCATCAGTCATCATCACAATCAGGAAAGGACTCATGCATCATCTGAAAATAAAATTCAAAATTGATCACAATTCACAATTTTTATAACGGTTCCATCGAAAAAGAAAGACAAAAGTAGCCGAAGACTATGATTTCACGTACGTACGTGTATTTAGCATATATAATTACACGTGAATGTACTATTTTTTTTACTTCTGATCCAGTAGAAACCATTTTCATTGCAAACAAATGCGCTCAGTTCCAGAATAAACGACTTACGTCATCACGTCCGTACCTGTTCATGTAGAATACACTGACGAAGTTTACTTGATCACGTGAATTATTTTTACATATATTGAACAACGCACTCGTGATCACGTGAATTTTGGTGCTGTGTTGCACTTACATACTTGCCGCGCGATCTCGTGAAATCCGTTGTACACTCAGAATCTGGAGCTCTAATTTCAACGTGCCATCAACGTTATAAATTTTGTCCGGCTGTTCGTCTAACTATCAGACTACGCACTGCCTCAACATTTGTGAAGCGATCAGCACAACATTGTGGAATAAGATGCTTTATTTTTTTAGAAGAAACTCGCCAAGGGTAGTTGTCTTAAAATATCTCTGGAAAACCGAATTGTGTAGAATTCGAACACTGAGCCGTCACCTGTTTTTTATATCGCTGGTACCACTCTAGAGCATAAAAACCCCAACATTCTAATCATGCATGATACTTGCGACACCCCAAGGACTGTACCCGAAGTAGACACAAACTTTCTTTGTATCCCACCCAGGAAATGCAAAATCTCTGCATTTCGCATCGAACGTCATAATTGAACGCGTTCTTCTTTAACGTCATGCAGACTCTAATATATGTATGTACTTCCAAATCATTAAGAATTATTACAACTCGACTCCAACAAATGCTACCACAAAATATGAATCCCTATTGCAGCGCATAAATCACAAGAAGATAATTTCAAATCTTACAGCGTACCCATAGACTCGTACAATGAGCAGTCTTTTGGCATTCGCCGGGAAAAGGAGAAGGAAAACCGCAAACTGCGGCTCTCTACATCAATATAGAAATGTTAAGCATTCGTATGATAATATTCTTCTTCCCAGATGTACCGCCAGATATGTGGTATATGTGTCAGTGGGGTGAAATTAAATTTTCCCTCCCACCACAGCTGCCAAACACCCCTCGTGCATGCGGCAGCGAGTTGTGTGCTAATAAAAATGTTGCCCGCAAAATTCGCCGCCGATAAGCCCTTAAGTCAGCGCTCGGTATCTTCTTCTTTCAGTATTCATTTGTTCAGAGTTTGTGAAATTTATTTATTGTCATCATTCGGGTAGGCATATGCAAATAAATCCGCCAAAAGTAATAGATAAGTAATCGGCATAGCAGCGAAATAGGCATCGTGGCTTCGTTTTGTGGATGCGGATGGTGCTCCCAGTTTACGGGGCACATGAGAACGACTGCGACACATAAAGACGTGTGCGGAATTTCGTTTTAGGGTTGCGGTATGTTTGGTGTATCAATGAAAAGGACCCGTGAGAGCTGATTGTGGGTTGAAGTTTCCTTCGAAGGGGGTTTGTTTGCAGAAGAAACATTTTACTTGCATACTTTAAATCAATGAACGACTTTATGGGATGGTATTTGGAAGATCATAAAATTACGCTTTCGTGTTTATTATTGCCGAGGAACATATGATGCTGGCTGAATTGAATTGATAGAATGGGTGGGTGGTCGAGTGTTGTCGGTGGTTGGTTTGGGTTGAGCGGTTAGTTTTCTTACAAATGCAGCTATTACGTATATCATAAACATTTGCAGATGTAGCACCCGTGGGAATATTACATGGAGTTAAATAAAGATAGCAGCTAAACGGATTTCCATGAGATCGTCCTCTTATGCCCAGTTTCGAAGTTCAAAATACACTTTTGATTTAAACTTCAGTTCAACAATTTCCCAGAAATTGGGAAACCGAGTTCAATTTGTAGTATATTGCCATTTATACCCCAGTTCTGTACCCCACCTCCATTTTGCTTCGCTCTTTTTGCCAAGCTTTCGTATTTTATTCTCTCTCTGACACGTGATGTTCGGTAATGATGTGCATTCCTTGTATTGGAATCATTTGCAACCAACTCCCATACTACAGCTTTTTCATTCCTCGGTCGATTATCAAGATCTTTGTTTTCCGCTAAGAGCAAAGACGTGCTACGCACTACAAAGCCTAGCAAATACATCGAAAGCTCTTAGAAATTGAAGCCAATACAAGCACAAAATGGAAAGTGTGGCCACATTTTTTTCGATTGCATTGCACAAACGAAGTACAACTCAACTAAACAGATTTCACTGTGAAACTGGACAATTGCACCAACAATTTGAAACCGCTTTAAGGTTCAAGAAAAGGCTGAAGTTCAACAGAAGCCAACTTAGGCTTCCATCGCATCTATTCCTTGATGCGTAAGCAAAATGGATTAAGCTAATATGGACGATCTTAACGTACGGCTTCCCATTATGACACACCATTTCTAAGACCAACATGGTACAGATCTCACATTCGGCAAAAGCACCACAGCAACAAGAAGCTTTACGACGAAGCACACATCATACCCTTACAACAGTACATGTTGACCCTGTTCAGAAAGCAGGTTCTAGACATCAGCGACCATTCGAACGAGGCAATCAGGAACCTAAGAAACTCCATTAACAAGGATAACGCTACCTCAACGCGGTAAATCTGCTAAGGCCGCTTTTACACAAGCAAATTTTTAGTCACGATTTTCCGCAATTGCCTTTTGTGATCGCAAGCCACTTTTACACGTAGAAATAACCCAGTTGCAATTCCTGCTCAATTCCTGCTCAATTTTGATTCAACTGTGACAGCACTCCAACCTAACCTAACCTATACAATGTACACGCATTCTTTTTCCTGTTTTTGTATACATTGTTTCAACGTTAGCTATTGAACTTGAAACATAACGTATCCTTTTATACGCGTAATAAGTAGTTGACAGTATAAACGAAGCCAGTTCAAGATGGACGCATACTTTATTTCCAATAATATTATGATTGCACAACACGTATTTACCGCTTATATCGTTTATCAAACAAAAAACTATTTCTTCACCCCAACGTTTTCATACATATATCCTCCCTAGTCGCTGCATCACCTCACAAGTTGTACACAATACCGCGACATGAAGCAACCCCGTCGACTCCGACAAAATCCGCGGCATAATTTTTAGGTCATCACAATTACGCAAACCCACCCACCCACTGAGCACATCATTAAACTTCTTCACATAGCATTTAAAAATGTTTCACTACACAGGAAGATTTAAAAATAAATCTCAGTTCCCTTGGTTTCTGCGGCCACAAGCACACAAGCACATATCCGTACCACGGCATTTAATGAGGGATGGAACTGAACATTTTGGCTCACCCACCGTACTGCCGCAAGAGACGGGACACTTTCCTTCAAATTTTTAGGGCAAAATAACGTTTCATTGTATTGGTTTCTTGGCGATGATGAGGTCTTTTGAATATTTTAATCCTCAGTTAGACTCTAACAAGAGAGGGATTACACTTGTTCGAATTCAAATGTCAGAAGTGATGAATAAATATTCGCGATGATGAAGGAAACATCCGGAATTAATTCCCTCCCTGAGAGTTTTTTTCTTTCAGTTTTTTCTTGTTTCGGTTCAGAAGGCCCTAGTAGACTTCCAGCGCAAAGATGGTCTGATCTTTCAATGGTCTTAGGATTAAGACTCTTCGACACAGAAAGAAGTTATAAGGACTCATTTTTTGTTCGTCAATTCCGGCGTTTTTTTTTTTTTTGTATTCCATAGAAAGAAGCGTCCGCTTGGATATCAGTGCCCTGCTAATATGAACTTTCAATTAATCACGCATTTTAAGGAGCACTGCGTTGGCCCACGTTTACCTACATGTATGCGCTTGGTACTTAGTCGACCAAACCTAAAAGGATTACTTCAATTATGGAGTCCACGAGTTTTATTTATTCTTTTTTTCAAGAGGGATATTTCTGATATCCTCGCTGTTTTTTTTTTTGTCCTGTTTTGTGTTTTTTTCCCATCTCGAAATCTATCCTCAATTTCACATTAAATGAAGTAGCTGGAACGATGTTAAAAATTATGTAAATAATCACAAAAAAGGGCATCAAGGACTGTTCGCTCAATTTGATGTACGTAACAGCAGCACTCACCCTCCGATGGTTGATGCTTGGTGGTTGGTGTGTATTGCAATCCCCTTATTCTTTGTTTTGTCTAAGCATTTGTGAAAGGAAAAGAATGGAAAAATTATGAAAAATAATGGAATAATTTTGGAATTTTTCCTCGACGCCTAAGAGGGCGGAAAGAAAAATATCTAAGTCCTGGTTAATCCTTCCTATTACAGAGCATACCTATGCCAGTTAATTCCTTTCATTTGGGAAGCGAATGAAATTGTGTTGTTTTAATTTGATGCTTCTTATTTCGCGCTGCCCCTTTTCGCTTTTGGTCATGTAATCACGATTCCTTACTTTTCGTCCTTTTTCCTTTTTTTTTAATTTTCTGTAAAATGTGCTTTTGTATCGACTTAATTTAAAAAGCAATTTCAAACTTCATTTCATAACGATTTCGATGGCAAATAGTGGGGAAATATATTACAAAAATTAAGCGAGGATTAAGTGATGATTACTGAGTTTGGTGTCATCAATATGTCAAGGCTTATCAAGGTTTTTTTTGGAATCTAACTGAGCTCAGGAGAGAGGGTCAGGGGACAACTTACATCAGGATTAAGTACATTTGATGTCACTGATATGAATATGTGTGTGTGTGAAGATCAGAGCCAACCGAATGTCCAAGTTTGTCAAAATTTCCGATTAACAAAGTTCAAGTATTAAATTCAGGTGGGAGCGTTTTGCAAGCATCTAATCTAATCTTGATGTTTTGAAGTTCACGACATGTCAGCTAAGGCCGCTTTTACACACGCTAAATTGGTCGCCGATGTTTTCAATGTGTGTGTTATTTTTTTTTGTGTGATCTCTTCTGTCTCACTTCCCTTGTACACTTTATACAAAACTCGGCGACGAATTTAACTCGTGTAAAAGCGCCCTATGTGATACTAACGTCTGTGAAAATATTTTTGATTGAGTAATTTTAACGACAACAAATGGCAATCTCCTGCCAGCGCATTTGTTAGAGCACTGATTATTTCAAAAAGATATCAACAAAGTTCCTTTCTCCCGTCTGTGCATTCTCCCTTCAAACGATTCATTAATTACGTGTTCAAGTCAGAATGATATCGACACCACTGTAGCTGCTGATACCAAATAGTGCAGTCGTCATAGCATACTTATTGGCGTCCGTATGGAAACTGGGGCAGATCGGCAAAATATTGTATCTAACCCTAGGCGCTGTTTTAAATATGCATGTTATAATTTCAATGCAGTATTAAAGAAATTAAGCTTGTCAACTGCGAGTAGAACTGGAATTTTTCGGGTCTCAATCGCGAATTGGCGTATGTGCAAAATCCTAACTTTTCATGTAGAACCAAAACAAAAATTACCGAAATTTAGTTATTTTTATGTTTTTTTCCGTTAACTGAAAACGCTAAAGAAAACTAACCATTATTTCCAGGAAGTGTGTTTCTTCATAGATCGGTAGATAATATCGACAAATATCTAAGAATTTCAATTTTTGCACATAAGCGACTTCGTGATTGGAGCGACGGTACGTAATTTCGCCCAAATCAACAATTATCCCTACACAGATGCCTACGAACAACGATTTATCTATCCATATCCGTTGTTCATTAAACCCACCTTTTCGTTGTGCCGGGAATTGAACCTAGGTTCAGGTCCAGGTGCATAGGAGCCGGCACACATTTATATGTATCTACCTATTACATCGAATCGGCTTTGTATCGTAATAGTCTAAAAGCTGAGAAGGCGCGGTTCGAGAAAAGGGCGCTGAGTTTGACTTGATGTTACTTCTTCGTTGACGTAAAACAGAAGAGAGGATTCTGGAGAGACTACAAGGTGAGTGAATAAACGAAGCTTTGACCCGGAAAGTCTACTCACATTATAGCCCTAGGTGACTATGCAACATAGAACGACCACAGACACCGTGGCGTGCAGAATGTCAATCGGACCGCAACCATGGTGGCATGTTTCCACTGAAGAAATTCAGTACAAAATCACGCTAACTGGAGAGTCATACTCGTGGCCAGTCATTTGCACACTGAACCACAGCTGAAGGAGACGAAACATCATTAGCAAATGCACTTAGCACAATATTTACTACGGTGATCAAGAAATGAACTAAATGGCATTTAAAGTTCAATTCAGCTTATATCTCCTCAATAGCGTCCAAACAATGTCGCCGAAGTTTCTGTCTCAGTTTCATTCCCTTGATATTAGCAAATACCCTTGAGTTACGCTCTTCAAAATCAGGTGGTTACAGAACGATAAGAATGGCAAAATGGTCTCGAAGAACTATTGCAGAAGGCCGACGATCCTTAGAGAATCTGAGCCTGAGCAATAGCTGCCTTCCATCGACGACGGTCGTGGGCACGCTACATCAAGACCATGCTGCCAGACATCAAGACCATGCTGCCTTGGGTCCGCGATGATTTGGTTCCTCTGCTTTTCGAACCAGAAGGCTCGGATTCGAAGTAACTATTGGACAAATGGAGATCTTGCCATGCAATTTGACACTACTACCAGCCGTCATTTATGGGATTTCTTATCGAATCTCCAATCGAAAGCACCACGTAGACATCCGTGCTCACTTTCACTGGGGGAGGGGCACCTGTCCAAGTTGTCATGCGTCTAGATCCACCAGTTTGTTCTGTGCGTTGCCTTGTGTAAACAATAAATCTAATCTCGTATCAATTGGAGTAAAACATAGAAAGAAAGGTCAACCGTAATGGTCTAATAAAAGCTTAACAAATTCTTTGATGACCATCCAGTATCAATTGTTTACTACCAGGAAATTGATATAACTGCCAACCCCTTTATCAAGCCATAGCAACCAGAAGTCATTACTAATCGAATGTGCCAGAGCTGTTTGCTTTCAGTCATAGGCTACTTTCAAAATACATCTCTAGAAATTTCCCACTCAAAGTGGTTGCAATTACTGAATCTGCAATCAATTAAAATGCCCCCCACTAATTCACTTACCTCTTTCGCGGATCCATCTCCGCCATGAAACACACCGCAGCGACAGCAACAAAAATAACACTCATTCCCGACACTAAGCGAAACAATCTCATTACATAAGAACGAACAGAACCAACTGAAAGTGGATTTCCGTGTATAAGGTATGACTACGCTGATAACAGCCGCACGTCGCGGCCGTCGGCCAATCTCTTAAATCGACTTCGAATCACTTGTGTAAATCATTTTCGAAACATTTGTCCAATTAATTGAAAATCTAAATTCACTAAAAAAAAACAGAAAAAAACAAAATCAGACAAACTCGATGTCAACTGCAAGCTAGTACTCGTAGTTCTTTGGAAAACTAGCCGACCACTTCTTGTTTCTCTTTCTTTTAAATAAATATAATTAACTGCAGTTGTGTGTGTATATAGTGTACACATGTTCGATTTCCTTGATCTAATTAAAAGCCCCCGCGTAAGATGTGTTCACTCCAGGGACACGGGTGGCGAGAAGAAGCAACGAGTAATGTACGAGTATGTCGAAAAGCACTCAACAGAAATGGTTTATCAGAAAATTATATCGGCTTTTCATTACCACTTTGCTGCTCGTAGAAGTGGAAAAGATAGAGTACAGGACGACACATTTATCTTAAAGCACGAACGACGAAGTACACGTGTGAGTAAGATTTTAAACATTTTCAATATTGATACGTTTACCTGAATGGAGGGGAACTAAACGTATGAATGAGGAGAATCTTCGCAAATATTAAACACCTTTAACACAAATCTACTCATTTCCAACTGGGACCTCATTCTACGTCACTCAAAAATTAAGAGACGTTTTGTTTTGTCACAGTAAGCAGACATTTAATAAAACTTTTATTTCTTTACATAGAACGCTTTTGAAAAAATTTATCGCTCTAGGAGCTCCGCCTTGCACAAGACACTGTTTTGGAAATGTTTACTCAAGATTCAAGTGATGTTGAGTCATGTTATTGAAGCAGTCTTGAGTCTTTTGCCGTGAAACAAGTCGTCAGGAGTTCTCTAAGTCAAACAACGAAGACGACGAGCTCGCCACCACTCTGCTCCTTCCACTGAAGAGGAGTGCATAGAGACTCCTCTCACCACCTGTAAAAATTCACTGCAGGAGACAGTAAAACCTATAACCAACACAAGATGGTTGAGCGGCATCAATTGTAAAGCAATCAGGCCGGAAATAAACCCCAAACGATCCAAAAAGCTACTGTCCACAAACAGATCCAAAATAAGCATCGCAATCGGTGTCACTGTCTGCTAGAAGTTTGGGCTTGGGAGCCCCAATAAATGATTTCTGTTAAAGTTGCTTTATATCCTTCTATGCCTTTATCCGGCTCTGCCGGTGCTCATGGACGCAATTCTCTTTCAATGTCCTCTTCGACGTACCTACCTCTACTGCATCGCTACAACACGAACGGGTTGCCCAACAGTAGCTTCCTGGATTAATTAATGCATTTTGATTAGCGTTGACTAAAGCCTCAACTGAATTAAGTTACTTAAGCTTATGACAGAAATTCGAATTTCGAAGTGTTCATGTATGCTACTGCAAACTTACGCAAAAATTGAACGCCGACTGGCATTGACGTACGCAGAGAGAAACTCGATTTTTTTAAGTAAGCCTAATTGAACGAAACTTAAGGATGCTGAGCGAACCGGTTATAAAGGTCACAGTGTATCATTTCTGTGAGCTCGTTTGACTGATCAAGATAACTTAAGTCTACTTACGTCCATTTTGAGTGGTCATCTTCTCCCAAGCCCAATGCCAGAACGTACATCGGGAGGCTCCAGTTCTTGATTTAACGTAAATTTATCTAATAAGGTTGGTGGCCTTGATCCTTTCGCAAAATTCGCCAATATGTGGGGATAGCCTATCAACTTAGCTCCGACACGAAGAATCTTCGACTCTGAGCCTGTGGGACAAAGCAACAAGGGCATCTACGCACAAGGTGGCGCACACAAGTCGAGGGGGACCTCAGAGACAGCTGGCGAGAGATCCTACTGGCTGGAGAGGCATGTTGGGAGAGACCCAGATCCACCTTGGACTGTAGCGCTCTAAGAATAATAAGAAGAAGAAGAAGTGGTCTAAGCTAGCTCTAAACCCAATTCTTGAGAACGCCGTGGAAGTGACTGTTTTGGTTCGTTTGCGACGGACACTTGGAGGGCAGCAATATTCTCTATGAACCCTTCGTTTAAACACAGCGAACATTTTGAATCAAATTTGTTCAATAAACAATGAATTGCTTGGGACGGAAGTCATGATCAAAATTTGGCGTTAACGCTCTTAAAGTTGCCGTCAATGACTCGGATTTTTGGTAATCAATTTAAATTATTTGCGAACGTTTTGCAACCGTGAACTCCACCACAATGAAGGTGTTTTGACTGAACTCTTTGCCAGGACAGATTTCATTGGTTTAAGGGTGCGTTCACAGTTGTCAGTTGTAGTCAGTGACATAGATCGCAGAAAGGGCGCCTGAAGTATCTGATGTTCCTCGAATTAATTTCATACATTTTGTTAAAACAGAGCAGGGATGGCGACAGCAATCCAATGAGTTAATTGGTATTCTGTGTGTTAACGAAGAAATTTATTCATTTTCACACTAAATGATTGATTTCTGCGCGTAACGACAAACAATCGATAACCCACCTATTCTGACATTGCCACCTGAAACGAAAACTCAGAAACAAGTCCACTAAGAGTCGATTAAATTTTCAAATAAAATCACAATAGATCATTCAACCCAGCATAAGTTAACTACATCACGACACTCGAGTTCAACTGCTTAAAGTTCATTTTCATTTCTAACTTCAGGCACACATGCCAAGGCCACACCCTCACGACTATGTACACATTTATTCCATATTGGCCACGCGGAGAAAGAGAAACTCCCACAAAACATGAGAATAAGACTTAATTTGCAGCAATTGCAACATATTTGCAGACAGGACTTAAAATCTTGACAACGTCTTTCCGGATGACATGCAATTTTCAATAAAATCTCTGAGGTTTTCATCCGTCCTCGCACACCAGTTGTTGGCGAACAAGAATGAAACGACAAACCCTCATCTGACTGGCTGCTGCTTTCATCCATGCGGTCCCGCACCCACACTACCATCGCATCGCCAGCACGGGAAATCCGTAAAGGAAAAGGGCTCTCACTCGCTTACAAAGATAAGTATCACTATCCTTTCAATTATTTCTAATTTACAACAGCGCTATATGCATATGCGTGCGATGTCAAGATGTGGTCTCCAGAAGGCGCTGTACTCTGTGGCGCCCAAAAACAAATTTGAGTGCTTTTGTGCCTCGGCAGGAGTCACAGTGAATGACGTCTTTGAGGGCAGCGACGAAGATGTCAATAGATACCTACCACATCCTTGGAACAAAGTGGACCGTTATTTGCGACTCTAGTTGGGCTTTTCGAATAAGCCCGAGTGCTACGTTCCGCAAAGTGTAAGTGTAAGAGGAAACTTTCTTCAAGTAATGTTGGAATATATGGTACTCGTACATGTAGTCGAATGCACACAAAAGGCTTTGGCTCAACGTCTTCGTCAGCGGCGGAGGGGGACGATGCAGTAACCGTCTGGGTTTTTCGGTGGCAGTCGTTTCGATTTCGGGTGGGTGATCCGGGAGAAGGGTAATGTTGTGGGAAATTGCATTAATTATTCTATTAGCTACGTAATACGCTCTTAATTGCATGATAAACTTTATTGCTTTCGGTCGACCGTCGCTAGTGGTTGCACTGTTTCCTGTGTCTGGGGGTGGAATTTCACTTGGACTGTATTTGTGAAAGGCATTGAGAAAAGAAATACGTTTAAATTTGAGTTCAGTTTGGGTGGGAACAGCTTTTCTTTCCATATGCAGGCATACACATACAGGAGTTTATGAAAAGGGCACGACAGTGAAGAGGAAACCGACATTTTTGAGCCTTAATCTGTCAGGAAATAAGGAGGAAAATATTTTATGTTTAAAGGGATCATGATGGCTAGTTATCTTAGCCAACTGGTTGAATTCTCAAATATCTGCAAAGTTGTCAATAATTGGGTGAATGGGATGAAAAATGCTAGATGCATCTGAGCTATGTCGACATTTTTTAAAAATGATTTGATCGAGAATATTGGCTTCAAATCGACGTCACTTCTTTTAATAGTAGTTCCCTTTTTGCAATTCAAGAGAAACTTTTTTCTGCAAAAGATGTACACGCTTCGTATCAAATTCCCATGCGAAGGGATGGTCTTCAAAGATCCTGTCCATGGTATCTGGTCCGGAAGTTATTTTTTACGAGGTGTGTAGGTTCGGTTTTTATTTTAACTCACCTCAAAATATCTATCTTATCACTTACTACTGATATTGACGAATGAAAACAGCTAACACCACATTCACATATAGGTATTGGTTTCATTGTGCTAGGTCCAGTCTTATGGAGACGATCTTTAAAGTTCAAATCACTTATCCTTAAGATAAAAAATCTTAATATGTATTCCAAGATCTCAGTGTCAATTCAAGGCATTTTAACAACATTAGGACCGTCATCGATGGAAGGTAGCTTTTGTTCAGGCACAGACTCTCCATAGGTCGTCGTCCGGAGAAGAAAAAGATTTGAACACCATTTATAATGGCGAGCAGCTTGCTTACTTTTTTTTATAAGGGATGTTAACGCAAACGGACTTAGCCGCATTAACGGTGATTTGCCAAATGCTTGTGTATTTGTCCACGTATGCAAATGTCTCTGGTGTGTTTCCCAAGAAGGTACAGAAGGGGACCAATAACACTTGCTTGCGGTACTCCAGCTTTATGAATTTGAATTCAGAGTATTCGTTTCACTGCTGAACACCGCACTGCTAGGCCGGAACTGGTGACTAGGATGACTAGGAAAACGACTAAGGAGATATTATTAAAATAAATGATATCTGTGTTTGAGACTTGTTATCGATTGCTGGTTTCCCGGATGTGTCGTACATTGGATAGGAACATTTCCCTGTCTAAGAGCGGCATTGATAAGAATGACTTACTTATGGAATCCAAAAGCTTTGAAAATAGAACCGCTCAGCCTTGTTGGGTATTCCATTCTCGGACCATTGCAATTGATCATTCCCACCACTGCAACACTTAAGACACGTAAAGGGTGTTTTTTTTTTTAGAGTCGGTGAGCTTTAAATTGAAATATAACAGAGGTAAATAATTTCAATCGCCATGAACATGAATTTATGCCATAAATTGTCAAACTAACCAAACTAACCTCAAAAAAACCAGAACTGTCAAATCAGCTGTCACAAAAAAACACTGCTGCCAATTTGAAGTTCTCCTGAAGAACATTTCTACTCGCGGGTTCGAATTTTGTTAGCCTTTGCAGATTAATTTCAGCATCAAACCTGTAAGATTAAAGAAAAGCTTCATGGTTCCAAAGTCAACCACTATGGACGTAATGATATGAATGAATTCATCCCAAGACAGATGATCTGCGACTCGATTTAATCCGTTCGACTTTCCCATTTTGTACCTATTTTCTTCAGCAACCATTAGAGTTGTGCATACTTTATGTCTCATCATCATCATCATCTTCCGCCCCGCATGATCCACTTAAGGGGTCGCTGGAGTAAATCAAGCACAAGAGATCTGCTGGCCGGTCAATCCTTCGCCATTAACTCTAAAACTCTAACTCATCATGTGTTATTCCCAGGCGTAACCAGGCGAGTTTTGGTTCAACCACCTCGTCCTGGGTCTGCCAAGCGGACGCCCACTTGATGGAATCGCATTTAAGGCACGCCTCGGAAGTCGGCATTCGTCGAACTTTATATCTTCCTTATCAACTTTAACAAGCACAAAAAAATGGAAAAATTTCGGGGAATATTCGTGAATCTGCAGATTGTCTAAACATTGGAACCATTTTGAAGGATTCAGCTTATTATCACAAATATATGTAATAACTTCCGAACGCAGTGACTTTCCATTCAACTTTCGTATTTCCAAGAAGACCAGCGTACAGCACAAATTGGTTGACATGTCTCACTAAATGGCTCCTGCAAAGCGTTTGATCTTCAACTTAAAGGATTCTCCAACTCAATTATTGATAATTCATTCATCTTTCCTTCGCCGCCGTCGCCTTCTTTATCACATTCATATTCTTCGTTGTCGACGTAAGGTCTTAGCCATTATCACAGAGGAGAAATTATAAAGAAAACCCACCATAACGCCCGCCCCACAATCCATTGGCAACCCTTTCTTCAATATTTATCGCATGAAGAGCGATGCCATGTCATCGACTGAAAGGATAAATCAAATTTTCATAAAATTTTTGAAGGGAGTAAAAGGATTTTCCATAATTAAGTAAGTACGCTGCTTTGTCCTCACCATTCTCGACTGGGATACTACTTAGAAGGTGGGAGAGTTAATTCGATACACTGTCGCGATTTAATAGGTACGCTCTTAGCAATGATTTTCTACATTGTTTGCGATGGAAACTAATGGCCTTCGTCGAAGTATTTATTATGGAATTATTTTTGAATCGGGATTTGTCAGAAATCCATCTCGCACTTTGTTTGGAATTAATGAAGTAAAATGCTCGTGGAGCAGCTTCGAGAGATTGACGTGGCAAGGGTATTTTGGTGGTATTAGGATTGATTTTTCCAGCGAGGAGCTGGTGCTCCATGGGGGAAGCAGATCTCGCGCTAAGAAGACAGTGGGGTTAACTAGAAGGCTGTTGGGAACTGGAATACTTAACCCTTTCTAATTTACTCGTTCCACTTTTCCATCTTGTACCTATTTTCTTCAACAATCATTCGAGTTGTGCATGACATTCAAGTCCTTGATCAGTCTAATATGTACTCCGACCTTTTATCCCAGGAGTCAATGCCCTTACGCTAGCCTCTGCCTGGTCTCGAGCAGCTTGGATCATGTTTAGAGGATGCAAGGAGGTTTCAGATTCTGGATTTGTCAAACAGATTTTCCAATTTTTCTAAGACTATTCAAGAAACAGGATTGCCAGCTGATACTGTCCTGGATCTGAATGCATACTCGATGCCAGTTGCTTGATGAATGTGTTCCTAATTCGAATGCCAAGACGCATCTATTAAGGCACCCGTCATTCGTGTTTGCGATTGTTAAAGCAAATCAATGAACATCTATTGGAGCTATCACGTGATATTGATTTTCTATCCACACACATAGACAATTTGATGCGAAATTCATACATTTTGGATCCTCCCCCTACACAGGACACAAATCAAACACAGACCGGAAATAATGTGAAATCATCATCTCTCCAACAAAATGTCATCTCTTCTTCAACCCTCCCCCACCACGATAAGCTTAGCCATATCATCATTTTTCCTCCATTTCCCTCCAAACCAAACCAAGACAAAATGTCATCAGATCTGTTTTCAGATTTTCAGTGAAACTAATTGAAATGTCACCCAACATGTTCATTCAATTGTAGCACCTTCCACATAAAAGATACCGCGCTTAGCTTCACCCAGATAGTGAGAGCCATCACTATCTCGATCGCAACAAAGAAATGTAAAGCATTAAGCAATACAACACCGCTGATTCCTATCACTGGCAATAATACCTGTTCCGGCGACAACAGACACTGCGATATGACTGACTGACACAACCGGAATAATAAGAAAAAGCACTTAAGAGATTCGTATTTTTCGTCAGTTCAACGAGGGTGGTTCTATGAAAATACCTGTCTTGTCAAACAAATCCACAATCTTCACCTATCCCCTCGCCGAACCGAACCGAACCGTGTGCCAGTTGTCAGCCTGCCAACCTCCCACCGAAAGCGGCAAACAGGGTTTTTTTGAAGCCTCCATCTACATTTTGTTCCTATAATTCGGTACGAACATCGGTTATGTTTTCATGTTTGTCATGTCGTCGGCCCATACACGCATCACAGGAGTGTGCGGCACTCATATGGATGTACGGCGTATGTACAGTTTCGCGACTGACGAGATATCACTAATTAGGTCTCGTTAATAGTTTTAATTTGATAATTCGTAGCCTGATAGGAAAAATTCTATTTCTTTCATGTTCTTACATTTTTGCTATTTTTTCCCATTAATCAGGACCAAACAGGGAAAAGCTTTTAGTTCAATGAAAAAATATAACACTTTGGTTGGGACGTGATTTCGACCTCGGACTGCTTAAAGCAACCATTTTAAGCGGGACGTATTTATGTACGAGCAACGTTTTTGTTTTTAGGCAGACCCGGCCGAATTTATCCTGCCTCTTTCCGTAAGCTACTCATTTCCTGTTAGCATCCCGGTGTGGAGATTAATTGAGAATGTTAGTGGTTGTCTGTGACGACTTCAACGTGTTTCGATCGCGGACACCAAAAGTCTTAACTTCAGTCGAGAAGGAAGAAGTCGCGAAAGCTGCCTCGGTGTCTTCCACAGTATAAGAGGGGTCTGAGTTCCCCCCGAAACACTGAGTAATACTGTTCTGGATTCTAAACACAAGATTACAAAAATGACCAAACCTGGCT
Source organism: Eristalis pertinax (assembly GCA_907269125.1). Classification (NCBI taxonomy): domain Eukaryota; kingdom Metazoa; phylum Arthropoda; class Insecta; order Diptera; family Syrphidae; genus Eristalis; species Eristalis pertinax. The sequence goes on along the minus strand of OU026148.1, from coordinate 57,547,764 downwards.
TCAGAATGCACATTTTTCGTACGGTTCGCACACAGAAGCAATTGGTGAGGTGGCAGTAAACGATGGCAGATACAGGCATAGGGGTTTTTTACGGAATCTTTGACACATTCCTGGCATTAAGAGATGACCGTAACATCTTTCAGGCCGAAATGAAAGCGATAAATGTAGCAGCAGTAGCGTCAAAAAAGACCACCATTTAACCGACCAATCGGCTTACTATACTGAGAGCCAATTGACAATCAAAGCCGTAGCGTCGTACATTCCGGCTTCGTAAGATTAAACGCCAGCGAAATATCCTTGGTTACGCGTGCCAGGACAAGGACATGATAGAGTGGGTATTTTTTCCGAAAGACGACTCTGAAGTGGATGAATCTCTTACACATACGTGACTATGTTGAACTTGTATAAAGTTGAATTCCGAGGACAAAGCATTAGTCAAGAAACAGTGTCTGAACCAAGACATCGGATCAACAGAAAGAGCTCTACGCTGGTTGGTTTTGATAAGGGAATGTCTAACAATGCGCATAATGGACCCAACTCATTGGTATACTGCAGCACAGCTGTACACTGCAAAGGCTCTGATAACCCCTAAACCTACCTAGAAAGCAGATTTCATTGAGATTTTACGACATTAACAGAATATTTTTTCCAATTTACCAACTTCAGCCGCTGCCGAAAAAGACCATTGACATTCACTAACTTTTAGCGTTTTGTGCATTTTGTGCATGTGATTCTCGCTTGTTGAACGTTCAGAAATTATTAAAAATATCATCGCCGTCATCATAACTTCAGTGTGCAGGCATTTCGTTGCACCGTGGAAAAGTTTGAACGTAAGCACATCTTTTGGACCTTAATTGGTGTGAAAGGAAAAATGGAAACATATCCACCGTAGCGGCCGGTATTGAAGAAGATGCGGCAGAGTCAACCCGGCTTATTTTGCGACTGGATTTGGGCCTACATTTGTATAAGCTTGTGCTGACACAAGACTAAAAAACGGAAGACCATAAACAGCGCTCGCTAATTGACCGCTGGTAATATTGACCGGAGATTCTGATTTTAAATAAAAAATCATCTCAGACGATGCCCATTTTTGGCTCAGCAGCTCTGTCAACAATCAAAATCGTGGTTCTTGAAGCAAATGTCATCAGCATCATTGAAACCTATTTTGTTTCAAAATGAGGAAGGAGACTCTGTTACCAGCAATAGTCTCAATATCGAGTGATGTCAACCGACTAGCTGTGGCCAGAGCTCGACAATATCGATATAACCGAGCTGTGGTTCCAACAAGGCCGAGGGAAATGCCATACAAGCGACACAGCGCTCCAAGTTGTGAATGAGAAATTTGGCGACTGGTTCATCCCACCGTAAGCGTTGGGCGCCACGATTATGCGACCCACTTTGGACGAACTCAAGGCCAAAATTCGAGACACCATTGCTAAAATAACACTGCACATTTTAGACCGAGTCAACAAAAATTGGAACGATTGCTTGCAGCACTGCCAGAGAAACCGGGGGCATACATAATAGGATGAATGTAGCTTCAAAATAAGAACAAGCTCAGTTATTGTTTTATTTAAATTTCTTGCCCTATCGTTCTTATCTGGTTATCCCGTGTTTCATCAGTAATCGCAAGTTGAGCACATCAAAGCTCGACCCAATTTGGCGGTCCTTAACCAGGCATTCCTTCACTTCAAACGGTAGTGACTTCATAATAAGATCTAAGCATAATTCGATAGCACCACAAGTAAGGTGACAAAACTTATTAACTCTTCAATTGATACCGCCAATGAGTTACAAGATGAAAAGTGCACTTAAGTTTGCTTTTGCTAATTGCAGCTTGCAACACCAGAACTGATGTAATCTGAGGCCAGCTGTTGGCAGATAAACCCTATGATTTGTGCTATCTTACATATTTATTTAATTACAAGTTGAAAGGGCATGTTATGAAGACCATTCAATATTTCGACATCCTCGCAGTCTCATATGGAGTTGTTTGAGTTCTGCGTTCATTCGGTTTCATTTACACATTCTTTAAGAACGAATATACGAAAATTATGTCATGTCCATTTCCAACTCAGATGCAACCAATCTGATATCAATAATTTATAGCCTCTTCTAGGAGTACAGAACAGTTTGTAAATCGAACGACAAGAGATAAAGGACAAAAAAAAACTTTCCTAAGCCGATTTGTATATCATTTCACTCGAATGTACGACAGACAGCGAGCGGAGTCTATCGTAAGTACACGAAAAGAATAAAAAAATAACTGACCATCGCAGGGGGGATAATATTTTTTCTCCACTGCTTATGACATATACCCGGCGACTTATTATTTTCCTGCCTTTACGCTGTTCACGACGATAAAAGGACGATATGTAACTTTTGGATTTTCTTCTTTGGACAAGTTAGAAAACGAGGAGGTCACCGAAGTACCCACAAACAGTCACGTGTGTGTAAGACTATCCCACATCACCCGGCAATCGACGTTCTCCACCCACGCCTAATATGCATGGACGATAAGTTACTTTGAATGTCCTTAAAATATTTATATTCACATCAGTGTAACATGAAGAGATGGTTGATTTAAAAGTCCTCACAAAGGGCACACTGACGCGCAGACACCCATAACAACGGCTGGTTGCGAATTCGAATGTCCTGAAGGAGGTAAGGACATGCGAATATGATAAATCAACGAATAATACATAATCGAATTTTTATTGTTACAAGCTGCTTACAACTATTGCCGGTCAATGGGTTCGAAAACAGAAACAGAAATCAAACGGAAGACCGTAAGCGGAAGAGGCGACCTTCTTTACGATGGAGTTGCAGGGTTCTTTGACAGAGTACGAGTATATCATGTTAAAGACGAGGTGCAGAAAGGAGGAGGGTGGTGGAGAGGATATTTTGCTTTTTGGCATTATTATTTCTAATACCCAGATTGGTCATCGATCGGAAATTGCCTTATGAATATGTTATCAACCTAATTTGGCAATAAAAATGTAAAGCCCTTGAAAGGGATTTTCGTTTATCAACTTCAATTGCTGTAGCAGATTAGATGTAACTTAATATGAGAGGATTGAATGCGTGTACTTCGAAATGGTAAGCGCTGGCGAGCAGACAGTTATTGAACATTAAGTGGACTTAAATGAGTTGCCTTTGGGGTTTTAAAGGACTGTTTTTTTTTAATGTGACTCCTCCAAATTTGAATACCACAGTAGAGCTGGTTCAAGCATGCAGATATGAATTAAGTTCGCTTTTAACCACGTTCAAGTTGAAACGCTTTTGAAGCGCGTGATGTTGAGAAACAAGTCGACTCCAATGAGATGACATTGCGTTTGAATAAAATCGAAAATGGCCTGGCAAACTTGAGAGTCACAACGTATGAGTTGCAGAAATCTCTCCATGCCAACTACACCGTCGTCGATTCCCTGAAGAACCGACACTCCGGTCTTACCATCGGCCGAGTTCCTAATGGAACATAAAACGTCGCTAGGGGTGTCATTATCCTATGCGTTTGACTGCTTTCTTTATCCTATACTATACTTATATTTAAAATAACGTCCTCGCAACAAATAAGAAACATTTTTCAAAATTAAATAATTGTAGTAGTCACTTATATCGATGGTGACTTAGTAACTAATTCAGCAACGAACGCGTATACAGTTCAAGCTCGGAGGATCTGATTCATATAACTACAATTTTCAGATCGTCCTCTGAGTGGTTTACAGTCCGTGTGGATTTGGGTTTATTTTCCATTCAGCCATGCAGCCACCATTAATTTTGTGTAGGGTACAGTTTATGCATGAATGGGCGACTTTCAACGACTTTGTGAATCATTTAGATGCTAAGTCGACACTTAATAAGAGGAGTGATACCTTCCATGTTAAACGCTACAGCCTACCATCTCCTTAAGATACACACAATCAAAACTACCTAGGCACCACCTGCTTTAAAACAAAGAATATGCGGCCACCACTAAACCTAAAGCGATCACTCAGTTTGCTTGTACTCAACAGACCCACACTAAGGACTGTCATCGGAGTCATAACCGGACGCTGCGCAATTAGTATTCATGCCCGCTGGATGGGTGTCACATATAACTGACTTCAGCATGACTTCAGCAGAAGCAGCATGGATGAAGAGGAGGTACAAGCCACAAATCACCTGCTCTGCTCGTGTAGCGCTCTAGCAAGTAGTAGCAGCTTACACCTAGGGCCACTACAACGTGCTAAATAGGGCCAGCATAGATCAGCCTAAATCGCTTCATTGCAAGCACCAACTGTTTCCAATGTTAGGAGAAGTCAATCGGCGCGGTATCACAATGAGCCTTCTTTGCCTTGAATGTGGCTACCATATGAAGTCAGGCACTCTTACCTATCCTAACCTAAGCTAACCTAAGTAGACACTTTGAGCATTGTTAGTGACTCGAGAGATTTGGTGACATGACAGATAAAAATCGAACACAGACCACCTACTCACTGGCCTTGGCAGTGCTACTCTCACTTTTTCGTTTCCAACATACTTTTCCAAGACACTGGAACATCGTCAACAATATCATTGACAATAGCGTCGTTTAACAAAAGTTAAAAGGCTCACTTTATGATACACCGATTTTGTGGAAGCTTTTTGTAAAAATAAAATATATTCGCACTTACAAGTGATTCATTTAGACTTGTTTTTTCAGTAAGTTTTTTGCTTGGCAAATCACGCACAGCTCTCCCCACGGCCCTATTCAGTATTTTTTGACAAATCATCATGGAAACACTCGCACTTCAACAACGTCTCCAAATTATTCAGCTGGATTACGAAAATGACCGCTCTGGGGGAAAAAGTTATTCGTGTACTTCGAGCAACATATAATGTGCATCATCGGCCTACCTCAGTGTACGTCATTGCATGATACGCGACGGCACACACCTGACCGACATGCAGCCCGATAAGCCAGCTACGATCCAGGATTAGGAAGCCAACACTACTCACGTAATTGAGCAATTACCAGTCGCAACGCTGGAAGCAGATATCCAAAATTGGACCTTCAGAATGGACCTTGAGCGCAGTAGTCGCTGGCGACATTTACTCTAAATTGTATTCAAAAAGTAAACGTCAGACACTGTTCCTCAGGACACAGTAAAGTTTACTCCATCCTTACACATTTTAGATGATTATTTCTTTTTTAAATTTAAAGAAAACAGGTCTTAATGAATTACCCGTTAGATGAAGCAAATACGATATGGGATCACGATTAGCTGAGAATCATTTACAGCCAAATCTTCCATGGCACCGCCACTTTACTACTATCCATCGTATGGATCAGTTATCAACAAAGTGGGCCACATACAAGTTTCTTTTTTTAAAAATGCAATAAAATAAACAAAATTCATTGTATTATGGCTTTATTTGTAAGAATAAACATTAGTCATTTTGAAACACAACGTCTTTCAAGTGTCTGCTCCGTCTGGTTTAGCAGTATCGTATTCTGTCACCCCAATTTTCCAAGACCTTGTTGGTGGTTTCGGGCAGTGGCTCACGGATTGCTTGGATGCTATTGGTCTCAAGTGCGTGAATCGTTTTCGGTTAGCATAAAATCGGTCTTTCACGGTTTCCCAAAAAAAAAAGTCTAAAGGGGACAACCGAGGCAGCCAATTGACATCCCTAAGACGGCTGATAACACGATTTTGGAGTTTGGTGCGCAAAATATCGATTGTGGCATGGGCTGTGTGGCATGATTCACCAACCTGTATAAATCAGAGGTCGTCCAAATCCATGTCTTCAATTTCAGTATGGCTCTATGCCGCCCACCGTTGACCGAAACGTTGTTCCTAGCCTCATTTTCGAAGAAGGCCACACTGCGCACCGTACGATGACGGGGACCATGAGTGTTGTCCACTAGCATACCAGTCTCATGAACTTTTTGCCCAATCTTGTGGACAGGAGTCGCGGTGGTTACTTCATGTCGGTCAAAACTTCCTTTACAAAAACGCACAGCACTCACTTTAGAAATAAGTTTTCAATATTTTCCACCGTTGTTCAAGCGTAAGGCGGCTCATTTCATTCCGCGGAAATATGATTTGAACTTTTTCGAGCGGGAAGCAGATGCCAGCGCCAAAATAACCTATGATTTAAGAAAAACCCACAACATGGCCCACTCTGTACCTACTTGAAATCTGTGGAATCCATCCTGTTTGGTTGAACTACTTTTGTCATCACACTCGCTCATCGTTCACATTTCAAGTTCCGATCAAAGCCATCCCGACACCCGACATTCGTAAATTCTTCGAAATCGACTGGATAATCCAAATAGAATTTATCAAAGCCCCCATTTTTATTGCAAATGTTCGCCTTACGTAAATCGCTTTATAATTTTATATGAAGTGGGGCAAATAGAAAAATTTTCCAATGCCAGTCCACGCAAGACTGAAACACAAAAACTGGAGAAAAGTAAACACAACTTGACTTGATTAAGAGCTAAAAACGTTGCCTTTTAAGTCACTAAAGCGACACTCGACTTTGTTTGCCGAACAATTCATGTGGCCTGTTTTTGTGCAATGATGTGACATTACACTCATCGCCAGTCGCCAGCCAGTGCGGGCATTAATGTGCCATTAATGCAGCCATTTTGCTTCGCTCCAGCTAAGCCTGATTCATGCTAAATTATGTCGAAAAATTAAGAAATCCCCACAGTCATCAGCAGGAAATTCCAGTTGACCGTGGGCTTGCAAAACTCCGCGCATACCCCGGATGGCCTTTTTGCCCACAGTGCTGCCCGCTGTCTCCGTCTGTGTGTGTGTGTGTGTCGTGTGTTTGTTTATCTTAAACAAATTAGAAAAGCAAATTTGTTTGACCATCGTTCTAGAACGTGATTATCTACGATAGATAGACAGATAGATAGTGTGTGCACGATGATGAATCAAGTGTACGGTGGTGGTCTCAAGTGCAGTTGGTCGCCTTTATCTCAGTATCTCTTTGGGTGCTCCATGTTAAGTTAAAAACGTTCTCAAGTGGCGGTCTTTTTTGAGCTCTTCGGCATAGGTAAACTCGATACGATGACACTGTAGATAGCGATGGCACAGATAAACCGAGAGTATAACTTAATTAGATTAAATGGTTGTCTTCAATAGGCACTGCCTTTTGGAAAAGTGCAACTTCGACGAGAGTGCGGATGGGTGTGTTGACTTTTTAAATCACGTGGGATGACTATTGAAGTGTATCCACAAACCTTGGTGAAGGGAGGAGAATATTTGTGAGCGCAAAAAATTCATACGTCCGTTGGGTGGTAAATTCATTTCACTCAGCACTAGATACTTAATATAAAAGCTATTGGCTGGAACACGGACTTTTAAAGGGTATCACATGAAATCAGAGCGGATTTTTTGTTGTGCTATAAAAATATTACTTTGAAGCCAATTGGGTTACTGGCCGGTGTACTCCGGATGGTAACTGAGTTATAGGCATGCTTGTCGCGTATGAAAAAAATACGGGCGAGGAATAACATGTTGTTACGCCAACATAGACAAATTAGTCCTTAATAGAGTTCATCATATCATGTGACCCGTTTGAGGTGATGACACGGGCTTGCAACCGCATGAGAATGTTCTGTGCTATTTGTTTATATTTATTATGTTCCTGGATGTCATCCTTGGTTGTTAGCAAGGCCTCTACGGCTCTATATTGCTGTAAGAAGGTCATTTGGCACTGGAATCTGTTCTACAGCCATACCTTGTGCACTGGCTGCTCATGTACGGACTTGTGGTGGACAGCGCTCGACGACAGCTGTCAACTACAACCTGCTTAACCGAGTGCAAAGATTAGCATGCATTTGTGTCACACTCTCGCTGCAGCAAATCATCATTTAATGCTTAACACAATTAATTCCACTAATCGTAGATGATTCTAACGGAAGGCTCGCTCTAAGCTCTAAACGCTCACATTGCCCAATGTGGCTAAGAACTGAGAAGGCAGGCACTTAAGACTCTCACTGGCGCTATAAAGGGACACTAGGTCCATTTGGCTTCCCGCAGAAATTACCAGCAACCCACCAGTGGCCTCGTGAGACACGCAGTGAGTTGAATTCTCCTTCAAATCTTTGTTCCCCGTTGCAAATCATTTACATCACTATATCATAACTGCTGGTTAAACAAAAAAAAAAAAGAAGTGAAGACGCGTGAGTGACCTCATGACACTCTTCGGTGAGCACACTAAATGTACAAACATCCAACGCAATGTTTATTACATCATATCATTTTTGGAAAATATAGAAAATACTTTGTACACAAAGCACAGGTACCAGCATAAAGGACTACCGATTCTCAGACCTTCCATCCGCAAATCGAAGTCAATAGGATAAATGTCATTTGTTGCTAATTGTCGTGTCTTCGAGGTCCGCACAAAGGAGTATTCACACTTATGGAGTGTAAACGGATTACGAAAAGGATTTCCTTTAATTCTACCTGATTTGTGAAAAGTCAGAGGATAATACTTAAAGGAAGTCAATACTTATACAATCCCAAAGAGAAACAGGAAAACACTCAAATCACCGTACAGGTATGCGGCGAAGAGTTTTCCTTTTCAAGGTTGACTCCTGCAGGGCAATGAATGGAGGGGAAATCGAAAGAATTAACCCAAACACATGCACACGTATATCCGGGCACACAGGCTGGACGGTTTGATCATGTTGACAAATATCATTTAGGAGAAAGTGACGGAGAGGGTGTTGAGTGTCCAATTGCATGTATGAATCTTTTTTTCATTTCGGATATATTTTCCAGATGCTGTGGAACTGGGTACGTGCATGATTACCTCATTTTTCGGTACTTTGGTCCTGGAACAATTGATCTGTTAACCAGATATTGGAAGACATGTTCTACGTTTTGGGTCCTGGGCTAAAGGCCTTTCCCGCAGTAAAAATATCACTTATACCAGCGTTAGTGCTGATAAGTCTATTCGACAGCTTACTAACCGAGGTCGGAGCTGATCCTGTGCACGCTGCTTCTAGGCATCAAGACCAAGCTGTCTTGCATTCTTGAAGATCTTTAGTCTTTATAGTGAAGATCTTTCTGATCTTTCGGTCTTTCTGTCCATCTAGAAACGGAGGCCCGTCATGACTGGAGCATTGCTTGTGGTCGAGCCATTACGGTCGACTAACTCGTACCTCAAATTTGTATATTCCATGCGATGAACCCAACGATTTTCTAACCTTTTTAACGCTTCCCGACGCACATTTTGCTGCCCATTTCTTCCGTTGGATCTAGTGGGGGGGGGGGGTCAGAATTGTTTCGACTCGAAATTCACTGTGCCACTAGTCTAACATTCCAAAGCTACTAGTACTTACTGAATTACTTCACAGGGCGCTGACCCACAGAGGGCTGAGCCTGAGCAATAGCTGCCTTCCAGTCACCAAGACCAAGCTATTTTACGTACGCGATGACATGGTCTTTATACCGGAGATTCGGTCTTCTCCTTCTCTAACCAGGAGGGTCGGATTCGAACCCTCCTTGCTGGAGCGTTGTTGTCTATGCGCTCGATGTGGCCGAGCCATTAGGAGCGACGACATTTTGCCTTCCGGACTACATCCACATCTTGGTACAGCTCGTAGAATTCGGGATTGTGTCTCCTCCTCCATTCATCTTACTCACAGACGGGACCATATATCCCACAAGAATCAGCTCTGCTATGTTGCTTAACGTCCAACTTTCAGCTCATGATTTTGGTCCTTGGAGTCAAGAGTTTTGACCGCAGTTGTCTCGACAAACCGAAGTAGCATCGGTTGCCAAATCTCCACTGCCAAATTTGTTCGTCATCACCGAATTTATAAAGGCTCCAGCCCGTAGAATCCGCTGCGTTTAGATTCCACCAACAATTTTCTTCACGCGACGCAATGTATGCGTTGCGTTTACATATAAACAGCATCCGTATGAATTTCGAAGGAAACATCTGTGAAGCGCAAGAAAAGTTAAAAGTTGACCAATATCATCCGTCGTGATACATTCCACTTGTGGGACGAATTTGCCTTTGTCTCTCTCCCTCTCATTAGGGCTTATGAGTTTTCAATTTTTTTTACAGAACTCGTGGATTCTATGGGCTGGAGCCTTAAGTACAATTTTTTTTCTCCTTTACAATGGTTTAATTGTTTAATTGAAATATGGTCGAATTTTAAAGAAATTCAAGAATAAACCCTATTGCTGGCAGACATATTTTATACCTACGCTCAACATAACTAAAAATGCCAACGGTGCACAGACGGGCATACTCCGTGCGCTTCCTCTATTTCATCACCAATCCGTCGCTTCGCAAAGAACCCTCAATGAATTCCAGGCGGGCGCCTACTTCAAATGACTGATTTTGAATTAAACAAATAGGACTAAGTTCGGCATAGATTCTACATTCCCATTGTTCTAAGACGAATACAGAATATATCTTTCACGCCACGTACATTCATTTTGCAATTGCCAAACCGCACAATGTCCAAATGCGACTAAAGGACTATAAGTTATCTGGCATTTACAAATGCAGCTAAGTCAAAACATTCACTAAGCGAACAACGGGGCAATGAAGGACAACACAAAAAATCAATCTTGACAAAATGTATTGCATTTTATTTTTTTTCTCACTCAAGTGTCCTCCCGGATGTGAAACTTAACGATGCTATCATCAACATCCGAGTGCGGCTACTACGATGATAAATATACGTTTGAATGTGCGTACCATAGGCCGACGAGTACTTGTACGCGTCTTATCTCGCTGCGAGCTAAATGAAAACGAAACGTTTACAGCGAAAAAGGCGTCAAATTCAATTAACCACCTCTGATGGGCTCATTCCCCGTCCATCTCACACAACGTTTCTCACCTCACTCTGTGTCCTTCTGTATAGACTTGCGGATCATTGCCGCTCTACTTAAAGCGTACTGTATAAAAAAAGGGGGCGTTTATCGCGCAGATAATGACACTCCTTCTAGAAGCAGAACCAGTAAAACACACACCACGAGTAACAACATACAGATGAGTATTCATTTCCGCGCTCATCTCAAAGCTCTGATCCTTAAGAAGGAGAGCAAGAGGAAGAAGTGGAAAACGATTCGAATAAATGAGACATAAAGGGGAATACGAAAAGCAAAACAACAAATCTCTTGCTTTTTATAGCACATACAGTGTTATCTGCAGTACGCGTCAGCGAGGGGTCGGTAGGGAGGTTTGTCGGCGAACGCAGGCGCTCTTTGGACTGTATATTGTATGTTGTCCCACGTAAATAGGAGCAAGGATTTTCTTATGTACAAAAGGCAAGGACGTTAGACTCCCCACGGTTTGGGTTGGGGCGATATATTTAACGATGAAACGAGGGGTTTATGTACAAGTACCTACGTTTGTAGGTATGTATGTGTTCATGTAAAAAATAATAAATACAGTGAAGAGGTTCAGCGGGGTGTTTAGGATATTGTGTGGATATTCGTGGTGTACATAAAGTGAAGTGTGGGAGATCCTACTTTAATTGGATTTGTTCATTTAATAAGATACTTAGTATTTTTGACAGTATCTCCGCCCTACTGTCGAGTATTTCGTTTGCGAGGATATCGTGGAATTATGAGCGCCACATATGAACGGAACATGCGATGGGAGAAGAAATAAATATCTCAAGTCAAAAATGATTTACCGACGGTACTTCATTTCAAAGTTATAAGACTGAAATTGCTGTTCGGCTGTTGGAAACAGAAATGGACAGAAATATAATCGCCGCGATGACTTGTTGGATCAACATGGCGCCGTAGTTTATCTCGTTGGTTATTGCAATGATGTATGAAATGCGCTGAAATTACTTAGAGGTGAGGCTTTTTTTTCCATTCACCATTTCTCAACAAATAATCGCCGGCATTAAAATGTCATGCATTAAGTCAAATGGAGCCACACTAAGACTGATAAAACTGAACTTACTTAGTACTTAGCCAAATGTGGTAGCCTCCGCAATGGCGTCTTCGTTAAATAGCCCGACTTTAAGATATGGGAACATTCTGTAATTGCTGGCATTTTATATGATTCTTTTTCCTGAGCAAACCTATGGAAGGAAGTAGATAAGATATAAAATTTAAGTGTTCGTACGAATTCTAGGAGAGGTGATTTTTTTTTGCGGCGGAGTAGCATTAATTGTTGCATTCGATTTGAGGCATGTGACCACATCGTTTGGGGCATGCATGGCGTAATCTGTATTCCCTAGGTCTAATTTCCATATTCTTCTCAGTACATGAAACTGTATTTCGGCAGTAACGCGTCGAACGTCGAGTTCCGAGTCAAAGTGTTGCACGAAAAAGATAATAATCATATCTCCATACCGCACACCGTTGACTGCTAAGTAACGACTCCATCGGCCCATAAAGCCGATGTAACGGCGTTTCAACGACGAATTGAACAATATTTTCAAACTAAATTTTTCGAATCTATTGATGATGAATTAACCGAACTAATCTAAAAAAAACTACCACCTTTAAGAACCAAAAACCTCAGAAGTGTCTAAGCTGTATAACTTCGACAGACACCGAATCTTGTAAATTAAATTTCAGAGAAAAACGTTACAATTTCGTTCGTAATAAATTGCATAATTGCATAATTGTATTCAAAGTAATTGTATACGTGAGCAAACGATGCGTTCCAATTTGAATGTAGCGGTCTGTGCGCCTTCTCGCCCTATTAAGACTGCATTCGTCCAGCCATTCTTGTAAAATTTAATTGTAAGCGAACACATGTTCTAAGATTGTAATTTTAAGTAACATTTAAACAAAATTGAAGTCTTTATACATTAAAAAAGGTATAAAATGTAATACTTCTACCTATCGGAGAACCCTTGGCTCAAATTATCATAACAATGTCTTTCTATACCCTTGGCTGAATATGGATGCTAACCTAGTTTTCATATTAATTTGAATCAATCGATTTTCAGTGAAACGTCTCTTTAGCGGACACCCGCGGAACCAGCACGATTGTCTGTTATGTAGAGGTGTCCGGTCTAGGGGAGTAATGTAAATCTTTTATGGAAATTGACAAATAAAATTCAATTCCACTTTTTGTTTTAACTTCTTTTGTTTTAACTTGCCTTCCGTTTTAGGCAACTTTATTTACCAACAATTGAATAAAAACGTGCTCTTTAAAAAAAAACTGAACAGCGTGGCACTCAAATAGTGTTCATTCGGTTTCAAAACACATAAGTTAACGACACTAGATACGACACTCCACAAATTCATCAACCACAAAGCGGATCCCAGCTCGTTGCAGACCCATCAAAATTGCTGACGATATGCCTACATGGAATTTAAGACGAATGCACCTCAGATCACAGCATTCCAACACCACACGAGGTTTCCGGTGCAGTCCAGTGCGCTAGCTTGTGGCTGGGCATTGGTCTAGTTTTGAATCGATTTTGAACAGCTTTGTTTAAGTAAAATTAAATATTTTTTCTTTAATATAATTCATTCTTTTCTAACAACTTGGTGTTCTTATATGTGCACATATTAGTATATATACATGTAGAGCAGAGGAAAGCATAAATATGTATACAATTTTTCTGTCCCTTCCATTTTTCCTCGTTTGTCCGATATTAGGAGTACAACTACAGACTAATCAATAGGCGTTGAAATTCATGTCCATGTCCGGTATACCTAGTGACGGTCCGTTGTAATGTGGTTGAAATACACGAATAGCCCCATCTTCATGTCGGTGCCATGACAAAGTGTCCGTAAAGAGAAGTTTTCCTTATAAAGGGGTGACCATTAAGAGAAGTTTCAATGCAGTTATTTTGGTTTTTATTATATATTTTTGGTTTACTTTCATTTATCAACTAACTAATCAAAATGATCTTAGCTACTCTAACTTAAGCCAGTACAAAGCCACTACAAAATTTCAAACTGTGTCCGTAACACAATATGGACGCGTACATCATGGCGTATGTGGTTTTTCTTAGTTTTTCAATATTTTCTGCTTTCTAAATACAGCTTTCTCGTAAATTGATGGTCAATTTCCCAATATAAAACTAAAAATAACCGATTTTGTTGCAACCAGTAGTAAAATTGTCATTCACACACTTTCCTGAGCAGAGAACGCTATGTTGATACCTAAAAGATACTGTAGCTTCCAACAGCTGTTCGTTTTTAGTGAAGCCACTTGTCCCTTGTGGAGCGTACGGTGATCCTTTATCAGACCTTCCAAGCCTAAGTAGAATAATTATCTCTAACTCGATGTCACAACTCCTCCGAATCATGGCCTTAGCTTTTGCGGCACGACTGGTGCTATGCTTGTTATTCTTCTTTCACGAGTAGAGGGAGTAGTTTTATGTGGCAATGGATGAACATTTTTTCTTGGCAGCTATACCATTTGAACATAGCCACAGAAAATGATGAACATATATATTCAGCGTATAACATTCCGTGTAACAGTGAACTACGACATAAGCCATATTTATTGGTCTGATTGAATCTATTCCTTTAACGGGGAGCACTCCGAGTACTTCAAGCTCGTTTGTAAGATACTTGTTGTATGTTTGATTCTCTCTGTGGGAAATGGGTCTCGACACGAGCAATTTCCTGCACCTCTTTCGAGTCACTGACAATGTTCAATGTTCGCTGTTCAGAGTCAGAATAAATCTATGCGTCTTCTTGTTAAAGAACAATTCCACTCACAACACTATGGGTTGGCCCAGGTTTAGGGCTGTGGCCTTTAGGGCCACGCACAATCTATCGCAAAAAAATGTTATGATTCCTAAATGTCAACGATATGCTACCAAATTCTAAGCTTTGAGCTTATCTGCGTGATATTTGGAAGTAGTCGAATGAATTTATTCTCTTCTGAAACTCAAACGACTTACATAGCCTTCTAACTTAGAACCTTACGAGAACTTGGTTGGGGTCCACTCCCAAATTCAAGCCTATGACGATACACATTTCGATTCTCGGCCATGTATGACATGCTGAAGTTTTCGGCCTCCTTGCGTTGCCATACTGTGGTTTCGTGTTTATTTTAGCCTCTCGACCTTAGAATTGCATTGTTGTAATACGCGACAAGTTGTAATACGATAAACCGTAACCTGCAGGGCGTTGAGTCAGTGGTCTTTTCTCCAACAGGCAAGGCATCCTCGTTTTGTCCTTATTTCCCGCCCACATCCATAACTCGAATTCCATCGCCAATACCAATGCCAAGCCCATCAGACATGATAAAAATGGCCTAACATGGCACATCCGCTCGAAAAATAATGAAATTCCAAATAAATATTCGTGCACCTTTACTCCGAAGATCCAAGCATTCTTAAATAAGTGAAAATATGAGACAAAACAGAATTAACGCAAATCAACGATTCGCACCACCTTGAAGTACCCTCTCGAATAAGTCTCCATTAAATGTACCCTCAATGAGACTTATTTCACAAAGCACCATTCAAGATACCACAAAACTTCGCAGAACAGCACCCACAGAATAGCTCGCATCGGTGCCGCCACCACACTGAGGCAATTACATCTGAAGACAGTACACTCACTCGTAGGTATCCGCTTTGAAGAAAAATCTCTTCGCAATAAAGTAGAAGAAAATATTTACCCCTCAGTCCAGTACGCTGCGCTGGAGTGTTTGTGTACTATCAGACAACACTCACTACATTCGGTAAGGATACAGCGCCAACGCCAACGCCAACATTATAATGCATACCATGGATGATGGGTGTGGTGTGGGGATGGACGGTGGTTGCTGTTCCATGTTTCTGTATGTACGTAGTTTGGGCGAACGAACAGAAAAAAATGAAAACACCGTGAAGAAGCATTCGCGAGATCTTATAGTTCTTGTGTTTCGTCTACATGTTTTTTTTTTACAGTTTTCCTTTGTATGAAATTTTCGAGCTCGTCGGGGTTTCGAGAGCTATTGATTTTTTCTTAGTGTGAACGAGACCAAGGTACACAACTGCTCCTAGCCGTGACTCGTGAGTATCTAAACCCAGATACTCAGAAGGAAGTAAATTAAAGGTGATGTGTAACGAAAAGATTGCGAACTTCATGCAATAATGATAAATTAAGATGTTTTTGTTTCGTTCTATTTTGTTGTTTATTTTTAGCTAAACTGGTGGGTGGCAAGTGTACAAGGGTTACATTTGTGGGTTCGAACGACGTTTTGCGAACATTTTATGAAAAAATTCAAAACTAGGATGTATGCATTGAGGCAGGAAAGTATTTTTCACTGCATTCTTTATAAACACGTTCGCGGAAATTTTGAAATTTAAGTCCCAAGTAAACACACACAAATGAGCGCCGCTCTGTCCGAGAACGTGTTAATAAAACTAAATATTGGTACTCATTGTAATGTGAAATAAGTACAGACAATTGTCATCATGTACAAAAAAGTCACTCCAACTACGGAAACAACTAAACTATTTCGGCCGCTTGGGGCACCCTGTGAACTTTTTTAAATATATTCAAATTTTCTTTCATAGGAACCATCATCATGGAGATATTTGATTAAAAACTGGGAAGACTCTAGGAAAAGTATCATATGCTAAATGAATTACATATGTAGATGTGTATTGCTTAAATATGCTTTTTAGGCAAGTTAGAAGCTTATGCCAACTGCAGACGTCGCGACTGTGACAATGGTGGAGGTTGGCTGCACTGACATATTTACTCTTCTAATGAAATTTGAGAAAACTATAAATTCTTAAAAATTCATACACAATTGATTGTTGTAACCTTACGGTTGAAAATGATATACTCCTTCAAAACGGCTATTTGTCAGTTGACTCATCGATATTTGGAACAAAATTCAGCCTAAGTTTAATAAATTCCTTATGTTTGACTGGCAGGCATTTTATGCACGTACTTTTGTAATGTTGTTAATTTTTGTGGGAATAATATAGACGGAGCTACAGTCCGACGGGGACCTGTTCTCCCCCAAGTAGAGGGGACTATTCTAGTCAGGTATACTCCTCGAGCAATATCAGTGATTCATAAGAGGTTCGCAATACGCCACAGAGGCCAATGTGGACACAAAAACAGTCAAAGCAAAAGGGGGGAGCAAGTCCTACTGTTTAAAATTAAATTGTTTAAACGATACTGCAGGGACGCCCATGAATGCAGAAGACTAACAATTTAACTTAATTAAAGCTTATCTATGACACATCAAAAAAGATGTCAAGTACAATAATTGGAACAATCACCATCAGCTTTCTTTTGGATACAGCGTATATTTAGACAATAAAAAACATGAAACAGTATTCCTTGATTTCTGGGAGCATATTCCTACAAATCTCTACAGCAACGAGCATAGACAGCATAGTCGAATCGAGGGGTGATTGATTGAATTCTGAATGGGCTAAAATAATGAGAATGACAGATCCTTCGGAAAGAGATAGAAAACAAGCAGGAACGTCTAGTTCGATCAAAAAAGCCATGCCACGATCTTGTCCTGATGATGGATTCTTCTAGTGAAGGTGAATGTGAAAAACCACTCGAATATTATAGCACTGGAACTTTATTGAAGACGGAGTTGCTGTCATATCGCAATATAAAAGAAAATCTACTTAAATGGTGGGGCATTCATAAAGATGAACTTTTTCGACAATTTCGACAATAGCAATGGAAGCAAATTAGATAACGCTCTTCCATTCTCCAAAGATCATGATGGAATCTTTCACCTTGCTCCTCACTAAAATCACCCAGATTTTATGGAACTCTGTCGAGTACAGGAAGTGGATTTTTATGATTATAGTGCACCTTAGTGGCAAGTTCGATAGCAGGCACTCAACAAACTCGATATTGTCGTCGAACAAGTCCGTATTAGGGAAAAAAAATCCTTTTAACAATCCCAATTGTGGTGAATTATATTGTTTTGATTTAAACTAATAAAATTTAGAAACCAAGAATTTACTAACACTCCTCAGGAAATCGAAACCTCAAATGGCAATCTTTAAAGGATAGCAAACTCAAGCCGAGTTTGCAATTAAAGATGTTCGTGACGAGCGTCGCACTCTAGTAACATTTTAAGAGAGGAAAGAAAAAAAGGAAATAAAGAATAAGTTGATAAATACAGGAAAATGATAATGCAATCAAATGGCTCTATAATAGAGGCTAGTTAGCTATAATTCAAAAACAAGAGCTGTTAGAGAAAAACTGTTGCAATATTTAAAAAAATACGAGTCAAGTTGAGATAGAAACAAAAAACAAAAATGAAAGGCAGCAAACAATTTAATTTTTTTTTTGTTGGTCAGTGTAATTATTCGACTTCGTTCTTAAACGAGATGTTCTCTACTTCCTATAAGCAACTAGCTCCTATTTAATCGAAATTCTTCTCACTCTGTTTCCATGTTCCAAATACACTTTTTATTTGCTTTACATTTCACAGTGCACATGGACTCGGTTGGCATGGTTTATGCATTTCATGCAAATGTCATTTTTCGTCTTCATTTACTTTGATTTTTTTTATACCACCAGATGAGGCTTTTGATGGTCTACAACTGAGAACGGATATTGTATTGAAATGCATTATCATTGTAAATAGATACTGTGCGTAACGATGACTGATGGATATGCATATGGATGTGATTGAATTCTATATTCGACACGGACCGTCAATAACATTACAACAATAAGAAGCTATCACGCATCATCTCAGAAAGCAGCTCCTAGACATCACCAACCATCCTATTAACAACAGACAATGCTACTTCAACACTCTAAATCTGCTAAGCGACCAGAATTGCCCTCAACATCAAACAACGATCTGTATCGCTTCTACAAGAGCACCTATAGTAGCCACCATCGAGGGTAAATCGACTATCACACCACCACCCCATCCCATAAGGGCCAACTCGGTGGACATTGTAGGATATAAAAAAAAACACTGACCTGGGATTGTAATTCATAAATGTTGAATTGAGCAATGTATATCAGTTGGGCCCCATTATGCAGACAGCTAGACAGATAGCACAAAGAAATTTTGTTCAAAATAAAGCGTTTAAATCGCTTAAAATTGGACTCTTTCTAAAATAACTATATATACTTACTGATTTAAATATAAATCATGAACTCTACATTTGGAGTCTGTTTACGTACACTTAAAAAAAGAAATAAAGAATTCACAATTTAAGTTTAAATAAAAAATATTCAAAACCACTTGTAATTTGTTTTCAAGAAAATATTGAATCTGAGGAACTCCTTACTCAATTGTAGAAACCGATCTGTTGACAGTGGTGCAAAGCAAGCAGCATCTGTGTATAAAACTTGCTTCTTATGGAACGAAAAAATATGTTACTTGTGTGAAAGGGGCAGTTTTAGGTCGCATTTTTTTTTACAGAACGGAAAGCGACATTAGGTTATGCTAGGTTAGGTTAACTCTCCAATAAACGCTCCTATTCTGGAGCACATGTCACAAAGCGACATTAGTCTTAAAGAAACGAAGAAAGTGGTTGACATGAAGTGAAGGAAAATTAAATAAATTTTGATGATTATTGAAATCTGCCCAAAGAAAAGCGATTCCAACACGAAAAGCTGTGAGATCAAATAAATTGTCTGAGAAAGAACAGACAGACATATTTATAAACAAATAATTTACCCAGTGACTACTGTAGTTATGCCGCGAAATGAATGAAAAAAAATATGCCTCTGGGACCATATAATAAAATTAAATTTAAATTCTGTCAAAAAAAGTTATATGGAACTCCCATTTGTCCATGGTATGGTTTCCTGTTCATTACGAATATATCACATGGCAATCAGACTCCAGAAGTTTGGTTGGTTATGGTCGAAAGTTAATTTGGAATCCTGTACATACGAGTAAGTATTTGATTTTGTAGACCACACTGATGCGAAAGTAATTATACCCAGGAAGGTCAACAGATCAGAAGGGTAATGCTCCTCTTAAGACTAGATGATCAGTTCATGCAGTTATACGTGTAACGATGTAAGTAAAGATTAATTGAAATGAAAAACTGTTGAAACAAGGCTTAACATTTACATTTAGCTTCTCCAATATGAATACAATTGGGTATTTGTTAAATCGATAGGAATGAGTAGCAAAACTAGGTCAGGGACTAGGAGCGTTATCGTCAGTCCCTTTACGGTCGTTATACCCGTTATAGGTCGTTATATTTTACTGTAAATGGAATACTTATCAGCATTCTGCCGTCATTGTCGATATGTACAAATAAGTACTGTGAAAAGTACTAGTAGGAATGGTTACTGGTTCTTAACTTATTTCAATGCAATTATTTTATTTAATATCGTTTCTCTCGCATTCCTAAATGTTGAAATTTCTGGACTAAACCTATGAAATGTGTTGTATAAAAATAAAATGAAATCTCATAAAATATTTATTAATAAAATTAACTACATTCTTAATACTTAGTTGAACTAAGCTTAGTATTTTTTCCAAGTTTAACTTCATTCAGACTCATATGATTACTGCAGACTCTTATTTACTTTAATGAAATTAATAAGAACCTAAACAAAAGAAAGTAAGTATACCTAACTTTGATATGTTTAATGAAACATCTTCTAATTAGCATAGACCACTGTCAACTGCATAAATGAAGAATAACCATGAATGACCACCGAAGTGGAACAGTTAATCATTCAACTCCCATCAGCTTACCTCAGTCCGCCATCACCGCAGCGTACTTTTGTTACAAAACGCATCAGTAAAGCAAAAACCCACACAGCAAAAGGAAAGCCTCAACTATAACCAAAACAAGGACTTGCATTCAAAGCCAGGCAACAGCAACAGCGACAGCGGAACCATCCTGCTCACTACATAATTAATAACTTTTCTCTTATTTCTAAATAGGTAGGTATCCATCGTGTAACTTTTACCTAGTTCCCCGCATGGGGAGATAGGGACGATACGTAGTGTAGGTACATTAATAAGACGATAGAAAGAGAGACAGAGCAAACAGAGAAAGATTTGATAATACAAGCACAAGGATACAAGTGCACAAAAAGTATAATAAATCCACGGAAAGAAGAGCGGCGAACGCATAAAAACAGAAATCGCTAGAATTCATTCTCCGGACTACCACACTCAAGTGGTTCAGCAGTAGAATTTCCAGCATTCTCCGGCTCCAATGTGGCTTAAATGATGTACCCCAAACAACATCCCTAGCCCAATGAACGCACAGCAGAGGTGTGGCCACAGCCGCATTATCTCTCTCCGTCTCACACGCTCCACCAGCACTGGATGGTGAGCACAGCGAACGGCAAAAAAAAAAAAATAATAAAGAATATCGAAATGCGAGTAGTATCTAATTGATAATCGTTCACTTACACTTCTTTTGAACAAATAAAATCGAAACTGAAAGAGAGCAAAGTATCGACGAGCGACGAAATAAACCACACAAAAAAGCCCCCACCCACCCACTGGCATCGCACAGACGATGTGTATACAGTAAACGGAATACCCCACAGCACGAAATCCTGAAATTCACAGATTGGCTAACAGGATTGGCGCGAATACGCGCGATCAAGGATTACCGAGCATGTACTCCGCTATATGCTTGGCCTCATCCCCATTTTCAAGAGGAATCTCCTCTCACCAACGATTCATGCTCCGTTTCGCTTGTCCACTGAGTGCGCAAGAGAAGGCAAGCGCCCACGAACGATGAACGAGAAGAAGACCGAACGAGAGCAGACGAGTACATAGCCTAAGATATGTATTTCTTATTCGACTGGGGGCTCGGCTAATCGCATGTAATGCGCGCGCATTATCCGGGCGGCACACTGCCTTATCCCCGCTTCGTTGTGTGTGTAAATCGATGCCATACATAAGGTAAAGGTGCTCCAATCGTGGGTGTTGGAGGTGGGATGGTTCCTATTCACTGTACATAGGACTACGTCTCCCTCTAGCGAGAGGGAGAAGAGCACCGCCGCGCCGCCACTGTATCGCACGGATAATGTATCTTTTAATCGAAATTCGGCCAAAAAAATATCACCGCACTGGGATAAACATCTTTCGGAGACGGACGACTGTGTAGTTGGGACAGAAAAATACGGTTTGTTTGGTAAATCTTATGACAGGTTCATCGGCGTTATATACAACAAGTGTGTAACCGACGCACGAACACGCACGCAACTGCGGTGTGATTGTGTGGGGTTTGTTTTGGTTCACCACAATGCCAATTGTGCACGCATACACTGAACACGCAGAAGTTGCGAGTGAGCGTGACGATTTGCCGGGTAGTGTCACTACACTTTTGGTACCAGACTACTGTACTTTTTGGGACGACACTTTCCAAGCGTGTGGGCGACCTTGTATCGGTGGGTGGAGTATTTTAATCAAAAATCATCTGGGACACCAGGAAAACCTGCAATTTGCATTTATTGCTAGCCGTGACATGCGATTTGTAAATTCAATCAAGTTCGAGTTCGAAAAGTATTTACTCGTCTTCGATTCAATTAGTAAGTGTGCATAAGATTCCTGATTTTCCAAAGTCACATGACAGCGGGGGATCTTGGGAACACACGATCTGTTTGACGTCAGTGGTACGACGAAATTTTGTGTTGCAAATTGATGACGATCAAGAGGCATAATAATCATAAATCACTTAGGCATTGTCAGGAGTAATTCCTGATATCTTGATGTGATAGAATCAATCAAAAATCAGTCAAGCCCTGATGTCTATGATCTATAAACATGAAGGCCATCATACCAGGTACTGGTGTTACACTTAAAATTTGGCGGATATTGGCCATTTACGAGCCCAAAGCTAACTCGGATTGGATAAAATCGTCTGCTGCCAAAGAAAATATCGGAATTGGGCTCTATAAAAAAAGACACGCTTAACACATTTTTGGTTTCTAATAGAATCGGAGTTCGGTTCAATTTGATGATTTAAAAACAGGGACTAAACAACTGACGGCTAAATTAAATACAGTCTGCTATCTAAACTAACAGAAGGAAATTTAAGAACATTCCATATGATGGCCTTAAGTTAGGTAAATGGATAGACACTGGAGCCATGTCTCACTTAGGTCCTGATGGTGGTACCCGTAGGTTGAATTTCTCCTCATGGCACCTTCCTCGTACCCGTCCTGTCAGTGTGTTGTCCAGCCATCCTGAAATCCTGAAATAAACCTGAAAATATAGGTTAGAGTTAGGATTGTTGTTAGTTCCTGGAGGTCTTGGAAGAAGTGTTCTCCCAGTGCTTTGCATCTCAATTGACAGAGACTGCCGCAGTGGCAATTGTAGTGACGAGTATCCTCTTGTTCTTCTTCGTCGCCACAGCCTCTGCATATGAAGTCATGGGTTAGTCCCATTTTCATATCATAATACTACAGTTAGTGCTCCAACTACCATGCCAATAAAGGAGTTTGTCGGTTTTTGCACTACTAAACTTGAGTCACAGCATCCCAGTATTTGGTTCCACCTTTTATTTGCTGACTTTTTTTTGACATCTTCAAGAGTTGGTTTGATGCATAGCATTGCCTGGACTGAGTGTCCTTGCATGTTCATCAGGCGGGCTCATTGCCGGCTATGTCCCTGGGGCCGGGACCCAGCATGGAGTAGTCGAGTGTGGCGTGCTAGTAACCTTAACCTCTTCGTGGCACCATGGGACCATAGCCCAGATTGTTATAATGGCCGCTTGACTGTCACTTATGATGGCCATACGATCAACGATATTTTATTCTTATTAAATCAAAGTCGAAACAGAAGTCACAAGAGATTT
The DNA here is from genome assembly GCA_907269125.1 of Eristalis pertinax. NCBI lineage: Eukaryota > Metazoa > Arthropoda > Insecta > Diptera > Syrphidae > Eristalis > Eristalis pertinax. The sequence continues at coordinate 57,524,099 of OU026148.1, read as the reverse complement.
TAGAGTAAGTATATGGATATAAACTACATATTTTGGAAGGACTACATTTTTCTCATGAGCCGTTTGTGATAAAATTGGCTACACGATTCCAATTGGACGGGATATCTTGAAGAGCCACATTATGTCTTGAATTGGTACATTCAAGGAATATTAATTTGTCTGCTTTTCCTGCACCATTTATATATATAGAGACATACGCCTAAGAAATTATTGCCGAAGGGACTTATCCCATTCTTATGTCAACGGCAGCCTACAGGAGTTTTAATGGTCATATAATTCGGGAAGGCTTGCTCGGATAAATAATGGAAATTAAATTAAAAACAAAATGTGTCACCACTAAGGCTATATTCATAAAGATCGCGTAAAATCAAAAATATAAATAAGTACCTCAAGAGATCTTAATTGCACATAAGGTTTAGGCAAAAAATAAGCTAGTGTTTAAGGACTAGCTTAAAAAGAGCCACCTCCCCCAGGCTTTAAAAAAAAGGTAAAAAAAGCTACTAAATTGGTAGAAAATTACGGACGGTAGAGCGAAACATTTGCATTTTTCCAATGAGCTATTATACCAAGTTTAAGATTTATCTGGTTAAACGTAAAACACTAATTTAAAGGATATTTTGAAAATAAGGTTAGAATAGATTGGAGCACCGGTACAGGGCAGTAAGAGTTAAAAATAAATTTTGTATGTATTTTTGCTTAATGCGTATGTGAGTAAAAATAATGAAAGCAGCTTATGGTCTGAAAGGGGAGAACTGTTGCACATGGCAAGGAAACTCATGCGATCTGATGCATAGACGTGGTCATAGGCATTATGCCCAACAGGGAAATCTCTGTGCTTGAATTGAATTGTGCTCTACTCAGCCTTTCTTCATTTGTGAAATATCCACTGAAAAACGCCTTAATCTTCCGGCGATTGACGTATTCGGCAGACAGACCGTGGCCAGCACGGCGATAAGATCGAAATCGCTGCATATGTTCAAGGAAGTCAGTTCCAGGCACTCTATCATCCTTGGCAGTTTCGGATCCATACCGTCCAATTAATATTCACCCAGCATACCCCACAGATCGTACTAAAAGTCTAAATACCAGGCGCTGGACGGTCCTCTGCGAACTTTCACAGATTGATCGAAGATGGACGAAGGTGTGGATACGGGTGTCTTTTCTAGGGATCTAAATACTTCGACTACGAAATCTCTGTAGCGTCAATCAAGCAGAGACCATAGCGATAAAAGGCGCTCTGTCCTGGCTAAAGAAAAGTAATGTAATATCGAGCACAGATATCGTCACCTACTCGGACAGCTAGGCGACTATCAAATCTCTGGGAACAGTTACTTTTAACTGCAAGACTTCCCAGAACTTCTTAACGAGATGACCACTACGGGCCTACTCTGTCACTCTAACTTAACCTAACCTTCCACGGAATTATTCCGGTCGTATCAACCAGTTCAGCTAGGTTAATCTCTTGACAGCTGCTTCCACATCCCTACTAATTTTTGTGCATCACGTACAGCTTTTGCGCTGTTGCCCATTCCTCACGACATTCAATCTACAGCCATATTGACGAACTATTAGCAACGGTAGGTTAGGTTCTACTGCCTGACTCTAGAGTGCAATCAAACTTAAGCCTACACACATAGAAACTGACAAGACGCGGAACTCTCGCACTCCTAAAAGCAAGAAGTGTTTGCTAAGCGATTTGGTTGACAAGATCAGTGCTGTTCAGCTCACTCGAATGGTCGAAAAAGTGTGATGCGAGATGTATTTCGCTTGAGCAGAGGAGTAGAGAACTACTTCAACTACCCAACAGGCATAGGCGCTAATGGCTCAGTGTTCAGTACCGGTTTGAATATGAAAAGAGAAAAAAAAAGAACTTCAATTAGTTGACATCACAAGTATTTGTGCGGGAAGTAAACTCTGATGTTGACAACCGTCTAAGCCACCTCTCAAGTTGGGTTGAACATTTCAGCACCAAGAATATTCCATACAAAATTCTTAAAAAATAGATTGGAATCCTGTCAATATTGGAACTTGGACGGAAATGTCCCATTTTTTGTCACCGCAACATCAGCAATCTTTAAATATTCCAATTCATTTCTAGAAGCGCGTAGGTGTAGCACAAGCACTTTCATTAAACACAAATCTGAATAGTTTTGTTTAGAATATGAAAACATTTACTGCCTGCTTCATAGTATGGGACTGCAGGCTAATGATACTCCTGCAACTTGAAGCTAACATAATATTCGTATCATCAGAAAACCAAATTCAAACTTCGCCGTTCTTAGTCGGCATACAACTGTAGCTGGAAGAAAAGGACGCACAACACGAGTTTCTGTTGTAGTCGCTGGGCCCAGATCAAACACGGACTGTAGCGCCACCCATATACATGTAAATATATGTATGTAGACGCCAAAGGATGAGGATATGAAGACCTTAAAGTTTGTTGAACTTGAAAACACTGGTCAGTCTTTTTGGTACATAAGCTTTCTTTTTATGAGGATCCCGAATTGACCTCCCGAAATAAAAACAAGAAGTTCTCTCTTCAGCGCATTCAAACGAGATTAATTACAGCAAAAAGATGACGCAAATAATAATGCTCAACGAAATAAGATCGGCTTCTAAATTTAGCCTTATTTCGCAAAGTACGACTAGATACTCCTGAGTTGTGCAAATGCCCTTACCCCATAGTGCCAAATTAATATCGAAGCAAGCATTATTCCGATTGGAAAACCAAACAAAAAAATACCACATTTACGGAACTTTGACTTCAATTCCTTACTTCCACATTATTTCACGTACACCTCTGAATTTTTAATTAAATCTTATCAAGATCCTCTCTGACACGGAATCATGGCTTTCATAACATATCAGTCAAGGCAATCTGAAAAATGAAATTGTTTTACTTCATGCACTGAGTGGTTGCGCTGGGGAACATCCTGCACCTTTTGTCTAAGTTTTGAACTGTAGCAGTACAACCCAAACATTTGGCAGAAACAAGAAACTTTTCTCATCGTTTAATGCGCGGATATCAGTTTTTACCCAAGCAACGAAAATCGGATAAGCACCCTCGTATAATCCGTTCGGCTATGTGAACTCCGCTTTGTCGCAAGAATGTACGACAAGATTGCTAAGTGCTGCCTAAACAGGAGCTCATTGCATTTGCTAGCGTATTTTTAATTTAACATCTTAATTCAGTCGAAAATTCAGGCGAAAATGAATATTTTTTCGCACACCAGTCAAGTACCAACACTTGCACACAGTTTTCAATGAGTTAAGATTTTTTTTTCCTCAACATACTGCGGAAATGTTTTGTCGTACTTCTTAATTCCATTTTTAATTAATTAACCACTTGATTAACACAGCACTGGAATGGACAAAAAACTCGCATACCTAATATTTTGCCATTCATGCATACAGATGTATGTAAGTATCTGACATCAACAAAAGTGTAGATTCATTTTGCAATAATTATTCCAACATGACATGTCAGCGAACAAGATGTTCTCCTTCCATTCACATCGCCGCCACCATGCCCAGTCAGAAACCTGCTGGCACAGTGTAAGTGCACGATTCGCGTCCACTATCATCAACGGAACGCGCACAGAACATCCACCAGATACACGCGAATTATCTCCACCATTTACACTGTGCTCTGGTTTTTTGTATCTTTAAATACAAAAACGAGAATAAAAACAAACGGGGTTGTATTTCGACACTGCGCGCTTATACTAGCCCACATTAACTGGTGGTATTGGATAAAGAGGAGGGCACAAAGCCGTCGTACAACGGCAACACAGCCGCCCGTTGGCTGTGTGAGTGCGTTGTGTATAAGGAACACTTTTGTATTGCATAGAGCAGGGTGGAAATGTAGCTTCTCAGTTGTGCGACAACTATCGTTGTGGATAGACGTATACCGGTTCGATTAAGGATTTCCAGTTTTGACATTGTATAGACACCCCCTACTTATTCGAAATATATTTGTTAATTCACAAGTGAACTTCAGCTCGAGCAGTGAACGAAACGAAAATGAATAGCAGCAGAGTTTATTGTGTGTATTAGTGTGTTTCGTACGATAATATATTTTTGGCGCACGAGGATAAAAGGTTGCTCGGCAAATATTTGCGCACAACCGACCAGGCGACAGTAGGATATTGCACCTGTCTTCGAGTGTTCAGCCAACTCCAATCAGCGACGAATGCATTTCCATATCCTGTTGTCGCATTCAGTGCATATTATTATCGCAATTCGGAAAATTCATTTGAACGCTCTCATTTCATCGCAATGTTTTCTTGTGTGGTTGGTTGATTAGGTAAAGTTGTGTCGCTACCGACCAAACTGAAATTCTCCATGCCGGTGTATGAGGCTGTGGCTGGACTTTGTCAAGAGGCGTCAGGCTCGACTTTAGCTTCGGCGCTCGCCTGCAGCTCCGGTTTCGTTCGTTCCACAATCCGCGATTTAAGTGCAAATTCGACACGCTAATCGCGTCTTATCGAAACTTTTTGTCACATCTCTCGTTCTGCGCTAAGGAACGGAGAAGTCACCGCACACCGCACACCGCGCCCGCACAGATGTCAGCTATATGGATGGAGAGTTGTAATCAAATTAGATGCAGTTAAAAGTCTGGTTTTACGGTCTTTCATTTGGCACGGCTAAGTGATTAGTGTTAGTAAATTGCAATTTCTTCTTCACCCTGCAACCGACGATTCTGACATGTACACGTACAAGTTACAACTACGACACGAATGACGAATGAATACTGTTTAAAATCAATCCGAGATTGATGTGGAATGCAAATAATGCCTGCATTTGTGACAGAGTTGTGTATGTAACGCTTAGGCTGATAGCGCGATTTCCACAAATTTAAATGCGAATTATATTCGTACCGTTTCACCGTATCGGGAGACAATATTTGTAAAAAAAAAAAAAAAAATAACGAAGAAAATTGCTGTTTGAAATAACTGATCGGTTTTGTGTGGAATTAAGATATCCGGTAATGGATTTTCAAAGTGCTATGGAAACTTTTGCCGAGGCCTGGGTGGCTGCAACTGCCGGACAGCAGGTGAGTTTGTGTTTTTTTTTCTTTGACATGCCAAGATCATTTGGCTCACAAAATAAGTGATTAATTTGCAAGACTCCTACGTACATGTCGTAGGAAAATGTGTCCAATACTTCAGAAGCTCTCAGTAATCAGTGGTGCTTAAGAATGTAGTCCACTTTAGTTTAAACTCTAATACACGGGGATTTTATGTTATCAGCGGAATGACATATCGATGATTTTGCAAAGAGAAAATTGTTAATATATCACTGATAAACTTCAATATCTTGCCATCACGTGAGTCAGGTCTGCCTGCGTTAATGGCCAATCTCATGTTGTGCGCTTTATTTAGATTTGCTGTAAAATTCCAATAAGTCGAAAAGTGTGCTGCCTCGTGCCTTGTCTTTCTGAATTTACTGATCGCTAGAGACTATTTATGTTTATTTCGTCGGATGACTTGAATGTCTTTCATGTAGAATAAACTGAATTGCTTGGATTTGAGGTTTCCAATAAGACGATGGGAACGGAGAGAACAACAGTTGAAAGAGAATCCCCAGACATGTACGTCTTTGAATATTTAACAGCCATAACGTCTAGCTAGAGTTTGTATTCATGTAGCATTGAACAAACTTAGATTTGACACAAAGGCAATGACAGTCGGATCATCATCGGGGTGCTGGACGACGCATTGTTTTCTTATTTTTTTTTTAATATTTGTATAAAAAATTACATAATGCCTCAAGAAGTGGCGCTACGGTCTGAGGTCCGCCTGGGCCTAGGTTCTACAGTAGCCACTCGTGTTGTGCGCGCTATTGTTCTCTCGGCAGTGAAGAGGGGACATCCAATTCTGTGGCGACTCCAAACGGCGATGTTTGAGGAGGTACTCCTTGAGCCCGTAACTCGATAGAATTGGAGCCGTGAATTATGAAAGTGTCGGGGATTGAACCCAGACACCTAAGCGTATGAGTTGACGCTCCTACCCACTATGGCGTCCTATTAGAATCCTGAAACTTTAACAATAATCTCATGTCTTTAAAGAAATCCCTTCAAATCCAACCTCGGCTTCTTCGGCTAATCATCCATGAAGGATCTTGTCCTGAGCTGCAGCTGCCTTCTATTATTGATGGTCCTAGGCACGGTGTTACCTTTCATCAAGATCAGTTAAGCAACATTAATGACTAAATGTCAAGTTTGCCTTTGTCTCAATTCACAAAATTTCAGTTCAGGCAGCTCTACGTGGCCCTCCTGACGTATTCCGTATAACCGTCGGAATATTTAAAAAGTTTCGATCTGATCAAACAGTCCTTCCACTACAAGTGATTTAGCAAATAACTCAATTTCTTATACCGTCTTATGGAAAATGTCAGAAATCAGCTTAGTTCGTCATCTGAGCTATGCTATACTTCAATAAGTGGACACTGATTCTAAGTAAGTCACTGCCTTAAAAATATTTAAATAAGTGCGTGCGTCAAAGTACAGTCACATACTTGATATTCATATACAATGTCGCTCGAATTAGTAGGAAAAAACGATGACCATTCTTAGATATTGTCGATATTTTCAATTATAGTCGAAAAAATAATAATTATGTATGCATATTTGTTTGCAAGACTGTGCTACGATTCTCTCTTTATCTCTGCCACTCGAAGGCGGGCCGTCTCATAGAATGATTTACCCGAAAAGTCTGAACATTTTTAAGCACACTTAAGAAGTACTGTATCAAAATTGGTATATACACCAAAATAATGGTACAGTTGAATCCAACATCAGAACAGCATGGTTCCATTTCATTTGCAGTGACACCCGCAACAAGAGCAAAAATTAAGAGACTTTGAGTTGTGTGAACTCGAAGGAAAACCCACGCACGAGTCATATATTCAAATTGAGTAATCACTTTTTTTTGCAAAATGTCCACCACAAAACTGTGAAGCACAAACCCGCGATCAGGAGGAGTCTGAGGGCTTATTAATCACTTCTGTCAGCTGTCGGAAGAGAAACCACCCTCCTCTAGAGATACACCTGTGATTCTTTGTTTTATTATGTAGCTGATAGTACACGTAGATGTATCTCATTTTATCTCATTTATCTCACCCGGTAATACTTATCCGTTAATAACTCCAGTAAAACAAAACAAATCCCAATATCTTATGGCGATGATGCATATATCCACAAAGTAAAGATCTAGATAACGATGTTAGCAGATAAACAGTGTAGATAACCTCTTGTATAAAGGCGCCTAGAATTTTATTTCTTTTCTTCATTTATGCAATTTTTGCAATTTTATTCGATTTTTGTACTACTTTGAAAACGCCCTTTGTGTAAATTTCGATCACAATCAAATCTCAAAGGGATTGGTCATCATTACAAAACAAACAAAAAAAAATTAAGAAAAAAATGTATTTCATTGGAACATGAATTATAGTCGCTCTAGGAAATTAATAAAATTGCTTACCAATCGCAGGCCATTTTTTTTATTTCATTGTTTGACGTCTATCCTGAGATAAAGTTAAACCTCGAAATGAATCACTGCTCTGGGGATAGGCTGTATGAGCAATCGTCCAATGCCGTAATAATGTCAGAGGAGAAATACTCCCGAGACATTCGAAATATTACTTCTTTGTCTGGCTGCCAAGGTGCATAACCTTTTCTCATCGCAGTTGTTGGAGTACATGCGAAATATTACCTAATTGTGTTTCTCCCACGTATCAAGACTTGTGCATCCAATCGATCGTAGGTAAAAATCATTTGACTCAACGAATAAATGCAAGCCTAGCTCTGTTTTTAATTCAATCAGTGTACAAATGCTAGCTATCTCCGTTCCAAATAATAAAATTCCAATTTTGTTTAAATGGTCTGCAATTCGAATGGAATTTCCCAGACCTTTACATTCTATGACAACTCTACTACTTCCTGTGAGATTAGCACATGTACTTGGAATGTATGCGAAATCCGGAATAATGAGGAAGCTAAATTGAATTTTTCGGCAATTATCACTAAGAGACGTTATTTTTTAACAAGACGAAACAAAGCTGGAAAATTGATTTCACTCAAATGAGCCGTTGAGGAATTTTATTATCTTTGGTGAAAAACACTATTAGAGGTGTTGAGCCAGTGTTTTGTTGTAGCATTCCTTATGAGCTTGAAGGAAAACGATCAGAGTGATGGTATTTTCATGGCGATGTTGCTTGTCACAAAATTTCGAACAGTCATATGATAAATTCTACTGAAGACTGACCGCACCCAGACACTTATGAATGAAAAAAAAATTGTAAACAATATATGACCCAGTCAAAGGGATTCTGACGAAATACATCGGGTCTTACAGTGATACTGGATTCTCATTCATCAGCTTAAATGGTGAAATGTAATGGTATTCTGTTGGGAATATTAATTGACTCCATCAAAAACGTATTAAGGGAAATTGGGATGCGATTCTGCATAGGAATTCCGAGATATTTAGTTCGTGAATCACATGCTAAAATGGTTGTGTTAGCGACATATTGATCACCATGATCTGAAGGGAAATCATGAAGATAAGCATATCTTAAAACATGTAGGTCCATGTATATACCCCTGCGGTACCCCTGCTACTGTACAAATATCCGATTAGTCGAAGCCAATTAAAATCGAATCGTTCTTTGTTTCGCCAAAAAACTAAAAAAACAGTCCTACGAGCCAGGGTGAGAGATTCAGTCTGATGAGCTTGAATAAAAGGCCATTGTGCCAATCCGCGTCTTGGTACAATGGACCCAACAAGTTGGTCTAAGTGAGCCGCGGCTTTAAGGGTCGAGAGGGCACCCTATCACCTGCCTACAAAACCGCATCTTCAGTGTCGAATAAATCTTTCGACCAACGAATGATGGTCATAGATTCGGCATCAGCCACGTTTTGAAGATGTGAAGAAAGCAGCAATTCTGGTTCAATTGAAAAGTAGGGCACGTGGTATCCTGAACTTTTTAGTTTTAGAGACAAGAAAATACTGCACGTCCTATTGTTGGTAGCAGGCTATACCTGTTTTTGATTTCATTTAGTCAATAGTTGCACAGATAGTCGCTCTATATTATTAAGCAATGAATATAAATAAACATAGCAAATAAATAGAACTTTCGTCTCACGTTCGCAGTGAAAATAAGGACTTGTTGTGTAAAATTCAAGATTTTTTCAACCATTTTCGGTCTTATTTGGGTTTGCATACGTTACTTGCAACGAAAATGCTACTTCGAATTAAAGCAAATATTTACATCCATGTTATGACGGATAACCTTGGACAGATTTTAAATTCTAATGCTAAACGTTTTTGACGGACACATGTATAACGTCACCAATTTTGACTGCCACTTAAATACGCATGAATGAAAAAAAAGTCATTTGTTTATTTTCTGTCGTGTGTTATTTTTATACCCGTAATCCGGAAAGAAGGCGTATTAGTATTTTTAAATTGTGGCCTATGCCAATGGCCTCAGTGGTTTAGTGGGAAAAGTGCGTCAAATCCTACGCCGAAGGATGGTGGAACAAGTCATGGCATAAGATGTGAAATCATCCGCAGAGTCATTGGCAATACTTGGGGAGTGTGTTATGTAAAGCTTGTCAATTATCTGAAATTATGCATGCAAGACAATAGGTTTTGCTGTAGAAGCTAAACCCAAAACCACCTCAGATTGCAGCGCCACTCAATATACTCGTATTTTTATGTAAATTCGATAACGTACAGAATTTCATTATACGCACAAAACGACTGCATTAACCATGCATCGAAACTCCTTAAAAAAATTACTCAAGGATGCCAGTCACTCCTACAAATCTTCATCCATCCATCCGAGCATGTACACGAACATGTTTACAAAAAAATATATATATTATAATTTATTCAAATCTAATCGGTCTACTGTCTTTTAATTAATTTACCGATAATCTAGCCGTTAAACTATCCCCTAACCGATTAATTAATCTCAAGTGTGCGCCAATCTCTACGTCAAGTACGATCTCTATCTGCCGCTCACATCATTTTCGCCTTATATCACGCATGTACACACGATTATACATGGCATACATACACGAAAAGGTATATCGACAATAAAATATACACCGGAAGATCATAGAAGCATTTTCAAAGCACAATTTTTTAGTTGAACTAAGCATAAAAAGAGATAACTACGCCATACATCAAAAATTATTTGATATACTTTATCATTTAAGTTCTTTTTTTTTGGTTTGTTTGTTTGATTTTTTTAAAAGAGAACAACAACAAGAAATAACAAATCTCAAAGCAACGCAAAGCGGCAAAATCACTTAATCCTCCTCAATCCGATTTATGATCAGAGTTTCTTTGAAATATCTTTGCACGTAAATCTATTTAAAAATATTTCCCGTTGATGTCGCAGATGAAATCCTCAAGAGACTCATAAATGACTGACACCCGAAAGAATTTCACAACCATCCCCTCTGGGCAACCTGTTCGTGGGACTAGTGTAAAACAAAAAAAAACACATACACACACACAATGATACACCTCACCTCACTCAGGCCCACTAGAGTCACACTGCATTAATGGTATATCGCTCTATTTATCTATTAGAACCAACCCCATGACATCAGCCAGCTGTGTGTATTAAAACGAAATACCACACAGCGATTAAATGTTTTCGATTTATTTATTACTTAAACACCGAATTAAAAGATACACCAGAGAAGACCAAGACAGCACGACACTGAAACAAAAAAGAACAACAGCAACAACAAAAAAAGGCGACGCTAAATTATAGATAGATAAATACTGTACGTATCTCTATCTATGATTTGCTGAAATTCTCCCATCCAGAAATACAGCAACAAACTCTTCACACAAACTCGAAAGGCAGTGTGTATACATGTGTCACTCTAGTGCGCGTTCACATAATCCCCTTGGATTAATTTCAAATCTCACGTTCCTACGTGGCCGCGATCAAAAAACGAAAAAACGAAGAAAAAAAAAAGAACTCCATACAACGTGAGCGCCTGTGTGTTCAATAGAACTGAACGTAGAGCCGCAAAGAAACGTATCGAACAGACATATAAAATAAAACACCACCCATACAAGAAATCATCACGAAAACGAAAAAAAAAAACAAGAATAAAACTATCGCATGGAGAAATTATTATCATTATCATTTTGGATTATATTTTTAGATAAAATATTCCTCGAGGTATTACGAGATTATCTTATCGCAAATACTCCGACCCGACTAGAAGAAGACATAAAAAAAAAAAACAGGAAAACAAAAAAAAAAGCTGCCAATTGTGTGCTGATAAGGATTGTCCCTGGGCCAGGTTGGAGCACACATTTGTACATAAATTTATCTATGTACGTATCTAAGTGAATGAGAGATTTCCAAATGTGCTAAATCAATTTGTAAAATATAGCTTTGTGCTGGTATCTACTGGAATGGGTTTAAGTTAAGTTCATCGAATGGGGGTGGCCACTGGCCTCGGGGTGGACTCTACATAGATACTTGAATTTAATTTCATGAATAAGGAAATATTCACCGTTTAAGTGTGGTTTTATGTGGCCGTACGTACGTGAACATGTGTTAAGTGATAACAATTAAAAATGTGTCGCAATTAGGTTTTTTTTAATGCTTCTTTCTTCTGGATAAAACCGCTGAGTAGCGGGATTATAAAGATTATACGTTCGTCGGTTATGGAGTCATAGCTGAATTTAGGTCTTGAGAGTTGAAATTAATCATAAGCGAGTCAAGAATCAAGATTTTTTTTGTTCTTAATTTATTTATTTTTTATCTGGAATTAAAAAAAAGTATTTTTATTTATTTATTAAATTCTTCATTTTTGTTATATAAGTATAACATTATTCGGCTCTTCAATTTCATTTTATTTATTATATAATTATTTATTTCCTTATTTAGTAGTATCTTATAAGCATTTATATATTTCACTTGTTTATATTTTATTTATTTCTTACTTGCTTATGTATCTATTCGATGTCTAATTTTGTCTTCTTAGTTATTTATTGATTCATTCATTTAATCATATTTATCTAGCAATATACAATTGTGTGTGCTTTCACATGGAAATTATATTTGATTGAGCCCGATTGAGTTTCTGGTCTTATTTCGACTCGGAAAAATACACAACCATTCTGTCCAGTCTTGCATGACACGCAAAAGATCTTCCGCGGTAATAAAAGACTAATTGAAACCCGAAAGTTATTCTTAATTCGCAGCGGATTAGCCGACTTTTAAAGTTTGACTATCAAATCCCCGTGTTTGTCACGCGTTGTCACCTCAGTTGTACAACTATGTGCGGTTCTTAAACTTACGTAAACAGCGGGCCAAGTCATTCTAAGCCACGCGCAAATATATACAACATAAGTAATTAAGAAAAATTATATACCCCCTTGTGTGTATTCATACAGCGGACCGTTGATGGCTGATGTCAAGAGATTAACAAGGTGTATTTAAATCCGAGCAGACACAACCACGTCTTCGTTGCTGCATCTTAACGTGCATTCATGCGAAATCTGTCTTAGGGAAATGAACAATTTCGCTCTAGTTCCTCCCCCGTTTACTTTGAAGAATATCTTTCGCTTTCGCATTTATGCTCGATGAACTATGTTAACTTGAATGTCTAACAATGTACGGAAACCTTAGAAATCTTCTTATATGGTTCGGTTTTAAAAGCAGTTCGCACACAGCGTTTGAAGAGATTTAATGTACGCACAAATTGGTTGCTTGCGCGTACTGTTAATTTCCTTAGCTTATTAGTGCCATGTGAACGTAAAAGTGAATTAGTTTGTTTTTGGTATTGTAGGCGAATATGACACCACATCGCTTTGGATGATGGATACTCACTGAGTGTTGCGGGGTAATGTGATTAGAAAATCTAAGGACCCAAGACTATCAACTTTTGGTGAGTGCTGATGCAAGATAGCTGAAAAACCTAGTTTTAGTCTGCGGCCTCGTACGGCTAGACATCAATGAGTTTCTCTTCCTCAGCAAGCGCTAGTTCTATTTTCGTTCAGATTTTGATTGTGTTCCTGTGAAATCACTTACAACTCACATTCAGATACAGTTTACTTGGAATTATAGTCGAAGGAAGTTGGAGGCAATTCCTAATCTATGTATGTGATGTATTATTCATATCCGAAACAATGCCCCCCATTCGTCTATCCGCACTTGAAACATCTCCTACTCGTCGCTTGGTCTGTCTGGCAGTTCCTGCACTGTGACGTGTGATTACATTATCCTCTTATCAGTTTGTGGGCAGTAAACAAATTTAAGAACGCAATCTTACTAATGTCAGCAAAATGTTTCTCTTGACTTTATCCAATCGTAATCCAGAGCTGTTCGGAAAGAAATTGATGTGTAATGGATTTCTGTACAGATGCACGTCTGGACAACCAGCGACACATTCGAAAATAGATGCCTTTAAATACACACACACACTGAAACCAGTCTAATCAAAAATACATTTTAAGCCGAACTAATTACAAGCGTTTCATCAATGGTGTTTAACAACCTTGTTGTTGTTTTCTCTTTGGCGTTTCTCGCCTCTTCCACATCCAATAGCCATCAGTTTGGTAAGCTTAAAAACTCATCCGTTTTGTTGAATCACAACAAATCTCTAAACATCAGCTACCTGTGTTAGCTTTCAAAATACCCAGGTCAGACACATGCTCATAGTTGGTAATCAATTTTTTTATCTTCCTCTTCTTCTTCGTCTTTTCCTCCAACTAGCTTAATGATTCTGAGTGGGCGCGGATTTAGAGAAATTCGGAAAATTCCAAGACCACATCAGACCCGGTCAGAGCGGACTGCAGACTTCAGACTTCAGACTGCAGACTGTCTGAGAGTGTCCGTTGGACTGTGCATCGGAAAAAAAGAGAGCGATAATTTCATAGCAGATTGAGAGTTTCTGAATGGATTTATTGTAACCAAGCCGTTGCTGTGGCTCATTGTGTGCGCAACTGTGGTATCTCATATGGCTGGAGTGTGAAATTTGTAATCATATAATGGATATTAGTAATAAGAAGATGACAAATGAACAGAGGAAAAAAAATATGCGTAGATAAAGATTAGTCGGTCATTGTTACTCGCACACACGAAATGGGCAACAAAAAGAGGCGAATATGGTGTGAACACACGATAGGTGAAGAGAATCGAAAAGAAAAGAGACGATACACTAATCGTTGGAATTCAGACGATGACATTGCGACACAAGCACAACGATTAATCATAAATCAGACTTTATTTTAATCCACAGACTCATACACATAGTCTCACACACACTCACACATACGAGACAGGGGAGTGATTCAGACACAGATACATTGGATTTCCTCAAGCCGAAGTCTTATTAACAACGTTATTAATTTGGTTCTTATTCTCTTGCGATCCGCGTCTGTGTGTATAATCACAAATTGCTTGTGAATCATCACGATGTGTGCTCGTGGTGGTGGTGAATTAAGAACAAATCCTTGATCAGTGATCGATTGAGGGAATTGAAGGAAGAAGGAAATCGGAATTATTTTCTCTTCTTTTTTTTTATTCCATGCGGACTTAGAGAACTTCTAAGGGATTGGACACAAAAAGTGGGTGATCAAGGCCGGATGTGATCGGTGTTTAGGTAAAGGAATACAATTTGTCCTTTTGAGACGCACTCGTATGAGAGTATGGCCTAAGGCGACTAATCATCTTAGGCAATGTCGATCGCAAGAGATGTTGTTCAATGCGGCGGAATAAAAAATAGGGGAAATGTCGAGAGGAAACGCAGGGAGGCAGACATTGTTAGCATATGTGCTTAGGTTAGGTTAGGTTGGAGGGCAGACGCGTACGCCACGTCTCACTTAATAAGCACATGTGCTTAGTAGATAAGTGCGACAGTGCAACCGAAGTCAAGGGTTTCCACGAAATAAAGCAAACAGAAAGAGAAGCAGAAGTGTAATCAATTAAAGAATAAAATCTGCGTTTTGAAATTGTGATGGCTAAACTTGTCCTCGATGAGCTTCCACTTCAGCAATATCGTTGGTTGTCGAAACGAAAACTGTGGCCTAGAAACTCAATCTCAATCTTAGACATCGAAATGCGAAGATCGTCTCTTATTTTATTTATTTTACAAATTTTAAACATCAGTCATTAGCTCATAGTCGTTTCTTAGTATTCACTTTCTGTGCAAACGAAACTCTTTCAAAATTATACGCTTTTAGTCTCACATAGTTTTTGGCTATGATTTGTCAGAGCTATTTAATACCTCATCACAAAGTTAAATAAACCGTTGGTCGGCAGTTCCCTTCAGTGACATAGTTCATCAGTCCCTAGTCCCTGTTCACAACTTTTACTACAAACTGTTAACGATTTGCTTCTTTGTTAAGAGTGACTTCTCTGATAAGCCAACTAATCCGTGCCGATCGTGCTAAATCGCTGTGAAAGGAAATGTGAAGGCAATAGAGACGTGCTGTGCTAAGTGCGCTTAGGTGTCTCACTCCCTTTTATTTTCACATTTCCTTTGTCGCTGGGACATTGTAGCGTAGAAAGAGCTGTAGTCGACAGCGAATTCTGTGAATAGGCGACATATTATAGGAGCTCTAATATTCTTATAGACGGACGCATTTAATGAGCTATTTCACTACGGTCCTATGTGCACAGAGGTCTTGCTTCTACAGCAACCACTATAACTGACAGGGTTGCAGTAAGTTCTCGTGGAAGAAACAAGAGATGACAAATATTCGCGCTGTCAACGTCGAACGTCTTTCTTTAATAGTACCCTTTTCTGACTTCATTTTTGTTAGAATTCGTCACCAGGATAAACTTGAATGTTGTACAATTTTGAAAAGCTTCGAAGGTACGCGGTGCTTCGTTATAAAGCACCTTTCTTGAGCGAACTTTGAGTGTGACTAGATCAAAAATGACATTTGGAGTCCAAATTGAAGGGTCATGTTACAAAGAAATGGCGGTTTGAGTGTTTTTTTCCAAGAAATATCTCTTTGTGCAAAACATTCGATAATAGGCGACTTAGTTGAAGATCTTCAAGATCTATTTCAAACTTCTTAACAAATGAATACCACTGATGACTGACGACTGAGCGTCTTCAAATGACCGCAACCCGCATAACACGAATTTTAAGTAAAAAAAATTCCCCACTCTACCGATTAAGTATGAGTGATGCAAAAGTTGAAGTAAATCCGAAAATAAATATAATCCCAGATTAAGTGTTATTCCCCCTCTGAACACAGCCAGACACACTCACACACACATGAATACCTTAGTCAGTCACCGAGGAAACATTAAGAAAGAGCAGCTACACGACACCTCTCTCCACCTTGTAGACACAAATTCGTACATATATCGTTCACCTTTCACTTGCACGCCATAATTTTCTGCATTTCTAATCAAACTGAAAAGTATGGGGTAACCTATCATGTGACAAAAAATCACGGTAACCGCACTGAATGACAAACCAACGGGCAGTCTCATTCACCCTTCCCGGCTGATTGTGTGGAAAATGAAAAAGGGGTTGTAAAAGTTAATCCCAATTGAGAGTTAGATTAAGAAGCGATAAACTTTTACAAGTTCATATCAAGTTTGTTTCGCTGACGAACGAATAGATAAAAGCCAGTTTTGTTTTCATTTTGCTTGCCTCGCTTTCCATATGAATTATCGCGTTTTTTGTTGGCTTCACTAAAAAAAGCGCGCCTGACGCACACAAAGCGTTATAATTAATTATTCAAATCCAATTGGATTATAATAATTTATTTTTGCTGTATTCCATATGTGAAGCGCAGAACGATCGAGATGGACATTGTGTTTTTTCTGTCTTTCTGATTGTTGTGCATTTTATTGTTCGTTTTTATTGCTGATTGACGCTCTCGAAGACCTTCAGCAGACAGCCTCCTTGCTAGGACATCTGGGATTGATCATCTGTTCAACGTACCACGAATTTTTTGTCACAAAATCCACAAATAATGTAGCATGTCCACACCCACGATCGTGTAGAAGACAAATGCCGGTCATTTGCTTGATTCAAAAACAAAAAAAAACCGAAAACGTTCCAGTGTTATTCAAATAAGGATCACAAAATGTGTTCACCAACACAGATAAATATTATCACCTTCGATCGCTTTGAATTCAAATTCGAATACGAAAGGAGGGAAACAACCTTAGCAACTTAACGTATTTCTAAAAGTGTAACCTCGATTTAAACGGATTAACTCCATTACTCATAATAATAAGCCAATTTCTACAAACACATTCGCATGATCGTTTACGAGTTTGCTTTTGCTTGACCACCAAGCGGCCACCACATTGGTTTCCATTAATGAGAGAGACGGCAACCCGAGGGAACACCGAAATGTTATACACAAGAAAACGAATAAAAAAAAAAAAAAATGGAAAAAAAGACAACGAATGGAAAAAAAGAAGTAATAATAATCAAGCGAATAATGTAAAATCACTGAGAACCTTCCATCGCGACGCTGATCTGCTTAACTAAATCCGGCTTATGTCTTAGCATCCGCAGCATCAGCAACACGGTCGAACAACAGCAGTTGGTCAACTCCTTTGCAACGCGAACAGCCACATGATCAGATTAACCAAACAAAAGGGTGGCCTCCGCATGAGGGGGATTCAGATTCATCTGATGATACAGATACAGCGAGATACAGCGATACACATTTTGGTAAAGTATCTGATCCTGCCAGAGATCACTTCCATCCGGGAGAGGTGAAGGGAACACTAAACCTGGATTAAACTCCCCTCAATGTAGCCGAAGCATGTGTGAATGCGTGTGTGTGCGTGTGTATGTGTATCACTTCCCACAAATCGCATAGTTAATGTGCGAACTTTTCCACACTTTAATCCTTTCTCCAACGGGGGAAGGCACGATCGATCGCAGCACCGTCAGTGCCAATGGATCGGATACTCTTACATATAATGCAAAGGTTCATGGGTGGCTTGGATAGATGAAACAATTTTTTGTCTGAGCTCTTCCGGTCGATAGGGTGATGTTCTTTTGACAAATCAGTAAACTGATGGATGCGCACATACATATGGACGTACATATTTATGTATGCCAGCGTGTAACTACAGTACACGATCATTAATTGTCATTATTTTCTTATGTTACCCATAATCCGATCACCTGCTTGGGACTGGTGCGATCATTGCTGCTGAGTGTACTGAATGAGTGCAATGGAAAATAAAAGGTAACCAGGTATTATTCTCTATCTGTTTCCGAGGAATATAGTTATTTTTTTTAGTTTATTTAGTTTTGGTGAAAGAGCTTTCACCAGACTCAGTTCTGGGAATTTTAGCAAATCGATCGTAGATAATTGATCGAGAGCTAAGCAAAATTTCCAAAATCTCCACAATGAAAAAACCATATTGAACGTACATATTTTCTTCTCTCTCGAGTCAATCACATGCTGCTTACTGTGTGTAGCAGATTGAAAGGGTATTAGAAAATCAACCAAAACCAAATACTTTCAATTACAATGACTTCATCGTGTCACAACAAGATAATCGTGAAATTATCGAAAAATGAAATGTTTAGGGATCAGCATTGAGGCTGGGTATGGACCTGTGATTTGATTCGCTGGTTTTGAATAAATGGATGTGCACTTTAAGAAAGGAGTCATGATCTTGCAGATTAATGGTGTTGCGAAGATTCGACGTTGGATGTATTAAAAGCTGTTGATCTTCGATTACCGCCCTGAACTCCAAAATATCTTTCAGTCCTCAACAGAACCGAAGAGGACGTGTATTTTATTTCAGCGATTATTGCTCTTGGCGGCTGTGTCGTAGTGCTTACACTGAGTGTCTGTGTTCAGTTTTCAACTCGATCAACTTTCATTATTCACGGCTCCACCTCTCTGGAGTTTTTGGAAATGCTGAGAGAGCAGTACAGTTTAGAAAAATCAAACTTTCCCGATCGCAGTCTCATATGTCGACTGAGAGAGATCAATAGTACGTAGGAGATAGGCTCAATACTAGGCCCAGTCCAGTATGCTCACAGAGGACAACATCAAGAAAAATCGTTTCAAACTTCGTGAAAAGCAACTGATACGTTGACCTGAAATCAATTAGACTATAGACAAGGGACTTCTACATCGGTTGTCCCTTAAAATGTGTCTACAGCGTCATTTTCCAGTCTAAACGGATCAAGCTCAGATTGGCATTAAGAAGATGTGATTAATTGTCACAAATGCATGGTGAGCGGTCAACAAAATCTTTCAAATTCGTGGGTGGACAAGGGGACAATCAACTGTGAAGTCGGATATCTCTTCAGTACTCGATTCCTAGTCTAGACTCTCCTTTCCTTTGTTGCTTTATTAAGCACGTTATGTCAAGAAAATTCCTTTAAAATAGGTGCCGACACAATATTAAAATGTGTTCCAAATCCAAAAAATGGGTTACGGTTGAGCCAAAACAGGTTAACTTGTTTAAGCTATTCATCCTACTTCACAGCGTATGTGGACAATCTCAGAATACGATTCTAGTCTTCATCACTTGCCTGCATAAACAAAAAAAGCTCAAAAAGACAATCAAATCATCCAATTGCCAAATATTATCTTCTCCCACAAAGCATTCTGTGTCAAGCCGCAAAGAAAAAAAACAAAAACCTTCTCAACATGAGTCAACAGGCAAATAACGGATTCATAATATACACACAGATAGAAAATTCCCCCCAAAAACCCAAATCTATCTCAAATTAATCACATAAACCGTAAATAAATCAACAAAAATCGCTCGGCAAGGCAAGGAACAAGGGGTACGAAATAACTAGAGCTCTAACACAACGAAGAAAATCAAAAAAAAAATTCTGATAAAAAATTTATAATTACTCGCGTACTTAATATCTGTTGACATTAGGCGCTTAATCACATTTCAAAGGAATAAACACAATTCAGACACACGCATACACCCAAGAAGATACAATTCATTTCATAATATCTTCATTTTTTTCTGTTCACACAAAAAAAAAAACACAAAGATTCCTCAAAAGAAAATAAGTATACTCGTAGGCAGTGTCAACAAAAAGCGGAACTGGATTAAGAGATAACCACTGGTGCGGGCCAAACCCCAGCCCAGTTCCATGCGCTTGTTGTACTCAGTGTACTCGCATGTAGTCCCACTTGTGATGCGGCATGTTCTGAGCAAAGCCAGTATACGGTGGAATAAAGATAAACTATTTAATTTACACTAACCACGCGCTATATATCTATTAGCCAACAGCAACAACAAATATGTATATTACTCTTAAATAAGTTAGAATAAAAGCCTTGAGACAGGCGTACGGTGCGCGATGACAAAGTTCGAGTTACAAAAGGTATCCGTTTCTATTTCTGTTTCCGAAAGTGAAATGAAATTCGTATGCTTTTTTTTCCCCTGTATTCGGTCAAAATGTTCGTACATTTGTCATGCAGACAAATCGTACATTTGTTTATCTAATAGATACAAAAATTCGATATCTATTGTGGCTTAGACACGAACGAACAACAGCAACAACAACGGCAATGGTAACATTCGCTATTGGCATATTGATATCTTAAGCCGACCGCGATTAGATTAGGGAGGGTGGAAGAGTACGAAACAGTCGTTTTGGATAAAGAATCAGTGCTTCGGTGGCGCGGCATTGGCAGCAGTGCGCGGCGCTGCGATTCATTGATATTAATTGTCAGAGGCTAATGCGATTTTTATCAAATTGGGTGAGTAGGTATACGAGTATCTAGTTGAAGAAAGATTGAAATATGAAATAAAATAAATTAAGGTTTTAAAGATCTCCAGTTAACAGAGTCACAAGGCCGTGTGGTGTGGTTACCACGATGTGGCATGGTATCTACAACGGACTTGTCTAAGTGGCGGGTGACATTTTTATACTCGCAACGTGCTGTACACTCATTTGTGAGTAAATGTACAAAAATGCGGAGAAAATTTGAGTTGAAAGTGTGTAATGCATGTTTTTTGCTAGTACGAGTGTGGATCAGTTAGTAGTCGTGTTTGGAGACATGTGGCGTTGCTGAGGTTCACTCGGGTCTCATGCATCTAAAATGCTGTAATAGGGTATATTGCAAGTAATTCGGGATATTTTTTGTGGTTTTAAGAATTCACCCGCTGGTCAGAATCTGCAGTTTTTACCCAGCTGACAGCTAAAATATTTAGTCTTGAACCAATGACTTAACTACATCATTAAGTCCCGTGCCAAATTCATCGGATGGTGCTCTCCCTCAATGCTAACACGCGGAATCGACAGTTTTGTTCGATTGCGACGGGCGGTCGAATGGTAGCATTATTCTTGGCACCTCGACCAACACGTTGACTCACTTGCACAAATTTGTTCACTAGACTATGAATTCCTTGCCTACTGGGACGAGAATTACGACCAAATAATGGCGTAAACGCTTTTAAAGTCTGTTCATCGAATCGCCACTTCCCACCGATGGCCACTTCCAGAAGTGGGCTTCTGGCAATTTTCCTGTTCTGCCAGAAGACTGTTTTGAACACAGATGTCTGCGCATTTCCTGTAGACCCATTTACTGGCTACTTAAATGATTTCCAACGAAGCGGAAACGCTTTAACTTCTATTGTATTTCCGTTCAAAGCTATTCAAGGACTCGGTTATGGATTACCGCTACTACAGTCTAGTTTACTACAAAACAGATAGCCCCTTTAACAGTAGCTATCTTTAACAGTATTTTTCCTCACAGAAGTGTGACTTATCCAAATAGTGTGACAAATTGTAGTCGCCCTCAAAGTCCGACAAATCTATCGGCGTCGTCACAGCGCATACCATATCGTAATCGTATTGAAGCTGTCAGATACATTATCATCTCCTTACCGAACTAATGAATTAGTTGAACACGTTGCACGAGCACAAACTAAATACGGAAGTCAAAATTCCGAGGATCATCTCACTTCCAGTAGTGCCGAAAGTCATAAATTTGGATTAAAACTGAGGCGAGTTACATTTCCTATTTCCAGCTGCACACCAAATTATAGACACAGTCCCACCTACCTATGTGTGTGTCTGCTATATCAATCATCACCTTTTACCTTTTTTTTTTGTACCATCAAACCGGAATTAACAAAAGGTCTTAAGCTTGAATGAAAGAATAAAAAAAAATACAGGTAGCCGTCGCGTCAAGAATTATCTAAAGATACAGCAAAAAAAAAAAAAAACAGAAAATACAAAACACCAGCTATAAGACCATTAATTTAAATTGTGTCACACATTCTGACACAGTCCCCTTGGCTCCCGGTGTGTATTTTCACTTTTCATCTGACCATCTTGCCGTGTCCTTTCTTACCGGAAAAGCCACATCCACATTTCGTAAGCGGTCTGATGATCATAATGACGACACCATGCCACCACTGACAACGTTAATGACAACGATGATAATATGAATCCAATGGGCGCATCTAGCGCTAGCGCTCACCCAACCGTTCGGCCAAGTAAAAAGATAAAACTTATTATCTTCTTCCCGAAAAAAAAAGAAACACTACACACATTCATACAATGAAAAGGAGGGGAAAAAAATGAACACCGGAGGCGTTGTTTTACACACACGCGGGCGCATACAACCACAGTAAACAGGTGACGACGCGATCGGAACCAGCAGCAGAAGCAGCGGCAGCGCAAGTGAATTGCAACGATGCATTCTTGTAAACATTTCAGTAATTTGTATCTCAAAGTGCCATCGAAAGTCCCATCGCTGCGCCGCGCCACCGTGTGTAGACAGGAAATCTATTTCGCTAACATCCCGTGTGTGATTTCTTTGCCGCACTGCACATCCTCTGTCTCTGTGTGTCACCTAAGTCCGTGTTTCTGCTTCTTCATCATCAGCATCTTCTTCTATTCACATTCGTATTGACATTTTACGACCAGTGACTGTCGTCTGAGAATCTGAGTTTTGTCACTACGACACGACGACGATGACGATGATGATGATGGTGGCACGCGGCGTTATGTCACTTAATGACACACAAACAGCGAACAGTAACATCACTTGTGTGCAACAAGATGCTACACACGGTGTGTGCACAGTGTGCTCCCGCAGTTAAAACATGAAATGTTGACGGGCTATTAAATGCCATGTGGATGCCACACACGCATGCACCGGCCGGCACCCGCCATCAACATCACAGTGCGTAAACCATATCACAAGTTGCTCGCGAAGAATGTACTTCGTCTATCTATGATGCGATGCAAATCTCAATCCATTTTTGTGAGACTACCGCAAAATATTCGAGTTTTATTATCTTGTTATAGATATATTCCCCCGTTGGCGCGTCTATGCATGTGACACTTTCGAGAACTTGCACGTGTTTAGAGTGACATACTGAAGGTATAAAGCGATTGTTAACCCTGGTCGTAGGTGAACGCATGCGATTGCACGGAAGTAGAGTGATGAACAATTTCGTTCGCATATTCGTGTGACGACAAATTTGAAATTGTGAAAAACGCCAACAGTCAAGGCGAGGATAGATTACGGGTTGCATAAAGTGACCGTATACTGAGCTATTTGTGATGGAAATAGACACTTAAAGTAGTTCACTAGATTGGAGTCTTAATTTTATTTGGCAGAGCAATTGCACATTATGTTGGACTGCGCATCGATGTGAGTGCTATCGAGTTAAGTTATCGTCATTGAGTGAACTTGTGTGGAGTGTTTTGCATTCGCAGAGGTTCATTTAATTATTGAAACAATTGAGAGAGGATTCATCTAGCTAACGAGCGTTAAATACTGATCAAATCTATTTTAAACCACTTGGTCAGGGGTGAGGGATGTTTTGCGGATTCCCTTTGATGAGGGAAGAGGCATGATTTTTAGATGGTAACGTTGCGAATAGGAGACACGACCTTCTTTAATGAGATACTGGCTCATCAGGTATACTCATTTAAGAAGGTGCCTCTTATTTAACAAAAAGTTATTCAATAGAAGTTTATGCATCCAGTCCTCAATGAAATAATACTCGTTGAGTTTGAATAAGATTAGCGGCGTTCAAAAACTTGGAAGTGTTGCATTTTTTTGATTGGTTTTTTTATCAATACTTTTTATAATTATTTAATTTTTAAGTTCTAAAATTTCGGTTTCGAAAGGAAAGTCCTTCGAATTGTAGTCGGTCCCGTTTGCGTAGGAGTTTGGAGGAGATGATTGAACGACGAACTCTACGAGCAGTACAACGACATTGGTCTAGTCAAACGAATTCGATTGGCTCGATTCAGATGGTTAGGTTATGTAGGGAGAATGGACACCAACGCTCCGGGTCGGAAAACCTTCGACTCCAACTCCAACCGAGGGACAACGTGGTAGAGGAAGACATCGCGTTCGATGGCTTGATCAGCTGTAGAGGGATTTTAATCAACTGAGTGTACGAAATTGGAGGCGCTTAGTTCAACCCCTTGCTTTTTGGTTTCCCACTCATGTACAACGTCTTTGACGTCGCATTTATTGTTCCGCGTTGATCGTTACTCATTCACTTTGAAGTTGGACGACAAGTATTCACTCTTAACGACAAATCGAAGCAAGCGTTTACATTGCACTATTTTATCAAAGAAGCAAAACCTTCAAAGGAAGTCATCACACAAGCCGTGTGGAC
This sequence comes from Eristalis pertinax, assembly GCA_907269125.1. Classification (NCBI taxonomy): domain Eukaryota; kingdom Metazoa; phylum Arthropoda; class Insecta; order Diptera; family Syrphidae; genus Eristalis; species Eristalis pertinax. The sequence goes on along the minus strand of OU026148.1, from coordinate 57,499,481 downwards.
AAGTCTGCATGTCATGTGAACGTCGCTTTTCGAGTAGTTTTAGAAAATGTGTCATAAACTCTGAATCTAGTTGCAAAATGTTGCAAGTGTGATCATGCTGATTAAGAGAGTGTATGTACTGTGAAGGGTATGAAGCGAATATCGCGAATTACAAAGCTTTTGATATCGTTCGAAGATTTCGCTATTATGTACTAAGAAGGGATAGCATTTAAAGATGAATGGGAATCACATTGGAAATATAAACAGACAGCAAAGGGTGGGTCCGTTCTCCTTTTCATAGACAGTCAGGCGTTCATCAAGACTCTGGAAACTTCTTATTTACATATATCAGGTCTAAAATTCTACAACGTTGCCGGCTAAGATCGTGCCATCATGTTTTATTTGTCATTAATGCACTTCATTAAATTACTCGAAAATTAGAGCTTGATTTTTTTATTAAAAACTTAAGGGCGAAACGAACTGTCAAGTGAACGAACAATCATTGTCTTTGAGAATTGTCAAGCAGAGATCAAAATACACAGAGCGGCAAGCACAATCCATAGCAACGAAGTGTCAGTGCTTGCGAAGTTCGCAATTCGTAATGTGGTCATATGAATGGCCCTTTACAGCCCTGGTCCTCTGACATATTAATCACATTTTATTTCGTTCAGCTTAAAAAAAACGTACGTTTTCTAGCTCGCAGGTTAGTTTGCTAGTATCGTGCTAGCTAATTGTCATCGTTTACCCAAATCAAAGATTAATCAAAAAATTATCCAAAATGTGTGCAATTTCCGTTGATGATTCGCTTCCCTGTACTCTCTTTCTGCAATACTCGCTCATTTGGTCACTGCACTTCGTAGAAATTCGCATCTGTTGCCAGTGGATTGAAAAAGCCTCTAGTTTGTCCATCAATAATTTAAGTATTTGAACTTTCGGAACTTTTAACCAGCATTATTCTCAAACCTCAAACCATTGTGTTGCACTTTCCGCTTACAAACAATCCTCACAAATTATATGGAAATTCTAGTTCCGTTCTTCCCAAAAAGCAAGAACTGAAGTATGCTCTTGCCGACATTCGGCAACATTTTAAAGCAGCTCGTCAGTCCTCCATCACTGGTTAGACACTCCATTTTTCAGATGAAGGCCTTAGAGGACCCTTTGACCAAAAGTTTACTGATTTGATGGAATTTCATAAACGAGTTTGACATAACCACAACTAGTGTGTGCATATACGCATTTGCCGTAATTGAACCCATGCAAATTCTATTACAACGGTAAGCAAATTACGAAGTAACTTTAATAAAAATCAAAAAATATGCGCTTACCCCCCCATGTGGTCCTAACTAATTGAACCTGAAAGTCAAAACATTCTGTTACTCAATCTGTGGATAATCGAATTTATGTCTCCAACCTTGATGTTGGCCTTTCATTTTTGTGAAATTTCATCAGCAACAATGAATTGATTTTGGCCACCGGAAAAGGATACCCGAAAAAAAGAACATCGGAAAACAACATATTTTTGGCAGAACAACGAAACGGGGGCTTAATTAGCAGCCTCAAAGCTAATGGCAGAATGTCATACGGAAGCCGAAGCGCACACAAAAAGGAACAAAAAAAAAAGCACACACAACATGTCGGCAAAGATGACGATATCCATCATCGAGAGAATAATTGAAAATTATGTTTTATTGTGTTTGCCTAAAATGATGAGAGACTACATGTCCTTTTGTCGTGTCCTGTCCTGTCCTGTCCGCGTTCCATATGGATGGACTCGGATGCATTTGAAAATTAACTTTTGGTAACATCATTGTGAGTTTTTAATTTCTTTTATGACAGAAAGGGTGTTCTTTCTCTAGTTATTTTTTTATGCGCGTATTTTTCAAAAGGAATGCCCGCAATTGATAGAGGAAGTGCCGGTGTAAGGCCCGGTTAGAAGCGGCCCTATTAAAAGAATATTAACTGCATTTGCTGTGACGTGAACCCCCGCGTTTTTATTTATGTGTGTGAATTTAATTTTTTTTTGTTGCTGTTGCCGTTTCTTCCGCATGATACGCTCTCCAACCCCTGTTTGGGTTTCTCACGAACGACATGAAGCATTAAAACGAGGACACAATGGGACATTTTTTTGTTCATCTACATATGTGTGTGCATATGTATAAAATACTGTAACTGTGATGGATTCCTTTATTTCTCCACTCAGGGAGAAAGGATCTCGTAATAAGGTAGTAATTTGTGTATTTAGCCATGTATGACAAAAAGACACAATTTTCACGTATCAACGTTGACGCGCGGGAATGTGTGTGTCAGGGATATGTAATGAAGAAGCACCTACGGCTATAGCAGGAGAGATGAAAGCGAACGGGAAAAAACAGAAAAAGAAAAAATGTTCATTTCCGATTTGAATTAACGATCAAATAGGGGAGAGGGTTAATGCGATCAGCCTATGCGCGACCTACTTTGATGGCAGTTCGCTCATGTGAACTGCTGCTGTGCAGTGCTGAGAAGACTCCCTCGATTTTATTGACTGCAAAAGGTGGCAGGTAGGTAGGTGGAAATTAAGTGATGCGTTCAGGGAACTCCTGCCTTGTCCTGAGGCCAGTGGAAACTAACTCAAGTGTATCAATAATAAAACTTAAACAAAAAAAATAACAGAAAACAACTTCTGGTCGAATCTAAATTAAAGCTGCATCTGGTCGGTAATGCATTTTGGTTTTTGTTTTCCTTTTAAATTTGGCCCATAAAGTAGAAGCAGCCTATAAACTATAAATAGGCGTTTCTTTTGATGTGCGCATTTTAATTCGGAAGCTCTACCAAATCTGTTAATTCATTGTAATCCTACAAAAGCCTTAGATATTCATCCGTGCAATAGATCGCTTGACTGTTTTGTCATCTGACAAGCTGGGGACCGCTTTGGCGCTCTGCCCACTATCTGGTGCGTTGCTTTGATGTCTCTCGCAAGGATATCACAATCTATCTTCTGTGAAAAAATCACAGAATGAATATGAACGAAATTCGAAACAAAAATGCATTTAACTTGAACACAAAATTCCCCGACACAATTCGTGCACATCCTTGACCCATTTTTCATCTTCGCCATTCCACGTCCAAACACAGGAAGGTCTCCCACACTCGCCGAACACAACTGCTGTCTGGCGGTGGCTACCGTCACAGTATCAACAGCAACAACAACACAACCACAACATAATGACTTAGCAGCAGCAGCAGTAGACTGTTGCAACTATCTAACTAGGTCTATCTGATGTTGTTTTTTTTTTTTTTTTATGTGTATGGTGCGTACATTGTACATGCACGAGTGTGTACATATGTACGAATGTAAACGGCAGAACCTATCTCAAGGGTTTTTCCATCGTTCGCCAGCGACGGCTGACTCCTTCGGCATGATGATATCAAGTGCATTCAATCTCCCTGCAATGCAATGACTGTGGCACCCTCATAGCCAAGAACGACGCATTGTTATTAACACAAGTACTTACAACAGTGTCGCAGTTAACTACTTGTACAGCAGTTTGGCGCTAAACTACCAGAGCACACACAAATAGCCCTTCAGAATGCGCCTTCAAAGTGAAACTGGAAGTCTTTCATGAATTGCCTTTTACATACATACCCCGAGAACCAGGGGCCCCGGGAGAGGGAGGTCCGTTAAAAAGATGTGTGCGCTGTAATGTTAGGCTTGGCCATATGACAATCCTGCTCTAGGGCTGTATCGCGTCAGCAGGAACAGGTGTTCGCACAGCACACAGCACACGTTGTGGCATCTCGACCCCTTTTTGTTGTTACCTTCATCGTAAATGCCACCGTCACCGCTGCTGCCGCCGCCGCTTTCGCCGCCTCACTTGAGTGCACGTTAGAAGAGCGTAGATGTTTTTCTGTTCTCCAGTTCCTTTGCAATTCGTTCACGCTGCACACGTTGCTCGTTGGTAACATCGTTTGGGAACCTCTATATATGCGCAGAGATACTTGCTATTCATCTATGGGATTTGAAAGTGCACCCACAGTGCAAAAATTACCTCGCCTGCTCTTGCAGTGCACTGCTAAGGTGCTGCCGCTCAGCGGGAGAGAACGTTTCAAAAAATGGTTGAGCGATACGAACTTCAGATATTGATAGTCCTTAATTTAGAAAATTACAAGGACCACCCTTTTGTGCCACCGCACGACTGCCATAGGGCACTCACAACATCGAAATCCCACCGACACCGACTTGTGTCAATTCAAGGAAATGTGCCGTAAGGAAAATGTGGTACGAGTGAGGGTTGGTGTGGCGATGGCGGCGGTGGTGGTGTTGCTTCGCCGTCGGAATATGATTCAATGTCAAAGGGTTGGTTGTTGATTTACCGGTGTGCCGGTGTGCTGGTGTGCGACAACCCTTCCGAATATTCACCCCCTCACTCGATGCACAATTTATTCTCGATTTAAGGCAATTTCCCACTTGAGCTTCAGTCGCTTGTTCGCCTTTATTCCTTCCATTCACTGGGGTGTTCTTTTTTCATTTTTTTCTGTATTTTTCTCGTCTGGTCTCTATTGCCGCCTTAAGGAGTTCGACGATGATTGTTTGGGAAAAGGAAGCAGATAAAGTGAAGTGAACTCGTAGATCGCCAGGATGAAATTATGCGATAATCCGCTCATTGTATTCCCTCCACACAGTGTTATGAACAAGTGCCGGCCAGACCACACACTGACTGAATGCGACTAGCGAGCTGACAAATGACAGAGAAACACCGTCAAGTTGATACTTCCGAAACAATCAGAAAGCACTCACAATTCAAGGCACATGCAAATCTGTACTCGGCAACCATTGGAAAATTGACTTCGTTATTACATATTCGTTATATTTGTCGATGTCACACATAAGGTCAGGTTCTATCAAGCAATCCAACACCTCTTGCGTAAGCAGACTGTACAACCTTGAATTTCATTTGCAGCAAGTATCTCAAAGTATCCAACATATCAACGTCAAATAGCCCTTTCCCTCCTCTCCAATAGACCCACACACTATATTAACTGCTCTTTATGTTCAAATCAATTTCACTCCTCTTTTAGTTCTATTCAATCAAAATCGATTAAAAGAATAAAACCTCCTCAAGTGTGTATCTCGTCTATCGTCTATCGTCGATCGATTAATTGCGAGATGCGCCACACACATCTCAACAATCTCACACATTAGAAATCAATAAAACGACACAACCCTCTGTGCTGTGCTCAGTGCTCACCTACCAACGTCTCCTAATTATACGCACGCATACAGGCGCATGAGCAGCGCTCAGGCGCGAATCGACGACAGTCAAGATCGAGACCGATGTTTAGAAACTAATCGACACTGTGTCACACTCTTTCGCACTGTTGTCCGTCCAAGTGATCGCACTACAGGCGCAGTTCTAATTAAATCGCACCAATTAAAGTGTATTGGGGAGAAGATCTTTTCTTCCAACACTTCTACATCGGGTGAGCACGCTTGTCTACACCCCAGCCTGACAATAGCATACATACATTGTTTCGGCAAACGATCACCATTGCAACGCCGCGCCACTGTCAAATGGTCCAGCGAACAACAATAGATCGGGTGCACGACAACGATCGACTTTATGCTCCCCCAGTTCGTTCAGTTGACAATTTACGTCACAGAATTTGTGAATTTGGCATTTGTGAAGTGCGCTGATGATAGGAAAGTGGTCTCTGGACCCGAACCATCGTGTCCCGCACTCTCGCCCAATAAAACCCATGATCTAGGAATAATCTGTGGGGTCAATCGATGTTAAGTAGAATCACGAATACCAAACTAATTGGATGTGATATATGATCTGCGAAAAAATATGTGTCAATCTGAAGAATGTGTATCTAGACTGGGTGTCAGTGCATGTGTAGTGTGTGATGTGGTGTGGTGGGCATACCAAAAGCATTTCATTTTTCGGGGTCAGCAAATGGGTCAATTTCTCAGTGACGTAGGAATAATCTGTGTGACTGGTGTGTGTCCCCTTCAATTGTTCCAAGTGGTTGGCAGTTTGTGTGTAGATATCTTTTCACTCATATTCCTTCTGTCTTTGGTTTTTATTAATCTTTTTGAGCAATTCTTGCTTTTGTATTTTGTATTTTGTATTTTTCTGGTCCGTAGTGAATGTATGTCATTGGGATTATTACATAGGACAATCAATTTGTTGGACAAATCGGTGGCGGCGCGGCAGTTGGTTTGGTTTTCGTCAATTTGTGAAGACAACAGTCGAAGAGGATGGAGCTAGTGTAGCCGCTCGTGTAGCGTAAGTGAATGAGAGCAAAGATGGGATTGAATTTTATTTGGAATCGATTGATTTGGTGTTTTCGCTGCGCGTCAAATAGAAGATTGTGTAGGATTGTGATTTTTTTGCACCCAAGTGTAGAGTGTGACTTACGTAACTGAAGTGAACAAATCAACTTGGTTATTAATATTAAATTGGAGGGAATGATACAACGATCAAAGTAAGGAGGCTGGTGGCGATTGACAAGGCGAGAGACGGTCGCAACTATGATGTGTTGCTTTTGTATTTGAGGGCGAATCTTGAACGCTGCAATGGGGACGTATTGTTTATTTATTTTAGACATATTGGCACCAATTGAATGCGGTGCAGTTGAGTCTTGTAAATTAAATCCAGCTTATTATTTATTTATGCATATTATGGTGACTTACTTATGCTATGTTTCCAACAGTGCGGGTATCCCGTTTATCCGTTTTTTTTTTAAATATTAATGCTCTTTACATCAGTCCTAGGAAGGGGGTTTTAACATTAAACGAATGCTGAAGCAAGATGCCTCGTTACAAGAATAGCCCATATTTCTAGCATTAACTACATATTTAGCTGCACTTAGCTCCAAGAGTGGGAAAGTTTTAAAATCAATACCGGTTGTCAATTAATTCAAAGCCCTGTTTCAGACACCCAGTAAAGTGTGGCATTATGTGTTACCGGCCGACCAGTGAAGCATTTTTGCGAAGTCCACCTTCCGTTTATCAAACATTGACTCTTAACAAACTTAATGGTTTGTCTTTTTCAAAAAAGTCGGGGAACATAATTTGGACGCATGTCAGAAAAAACAAATCGCAATAGAAGTCACAGCGTCTTCACGACACCTTGAGCACTTTCGCCTTCTGAAATCCTGAAAATTAACAGCTTCTTTTCTCGTTATTTCCGTATTTTTAAGATACGAGCGTTTCGACTTAAGTTTTGAGCAAAAAAGATTAAAAAAGGATATACTCCACTGATATCCTTATTGCGTTTCAAAATAGTAATTTTCGAAGCAACAATCAGCAACTGGAACAGCCGTTGCGACACGACGATAAGCAGTAGGTATCCTCGGATGTTATTGGGTATGTACAGTGCACAAGGTGAAGTCATATTGCCTCCTGCAGAGGATTGTTGGTTGAGGCTAAATCCTCGCCTGACTGTAGCGCCATACAGAAGAAGTAAAATAATAAAAAAAAACATATGAACAAAGGTGCATGAAATAATAAGTGTATGAAGGCAATCTAAAGCCCAAGCATACCTCAATCTGCTCATAGATCAGGTGATGGTATCGCGCGATAAATTCATAAGTAGTATCGTACACTGGTGTTGTTTCACTACCAAAAGTCGAAGCGAGTACATCCCCAGTAGGGACAGAGTTGGATGGAGAATATTTCAAAAAAAGTATACGCTGCACTGGTGTTGTTTCACTACCAAAAGTCGAAGCGAGTACATCCCCAGTAGGGACAGAGTTGGATGGACAATATTTCAAAAAAAGTATACGCTGCATACTACTATTCGTGATAATGATTTAAGCAATGAAAAAAGGTCATGAATTCTATTGTTTCATATTTATCAACCATCACTTGAAAACTAAATAAAATTCAATAAAAAAATTGACAACCAAGACAAGCAAGAATTAAATCAAACACCCTTTTTTTATTGATGAAATTGAGTTTTGTAAAACATCTGACCATTCCTCCCTGAAAGCTTGTTTAAGCTTCTTTCGCCTAAATTCTTCTCACAAGGATGCCTCAAAGGTTTTCAATTGGATTTACGTTGGTAGAGAATGCGGGCCAGTCCATTGGATTGATTGATTTAATTGAATCTAATTGATCTCGTGGTTACCGGCTAGAAATGGAATAAAGCTTCTTCGGAACACTTGGATATAGTCGACACTGTTCATTTTTGATGTCGTGAATTGCATATCCAGGCAGTCGTATGAAGGAGAAGAGGTGACCAAATCATCACCGAGTCGCCACTAAAATTCTCCTTTTGGAAATATTGAAGTTCCTTCAGCAAGTCACGTCAACCAGAATGGAGACCACCATCCATTCATCTTGGCATTGCTGTTGTTTGACTAGAAACCAGGAAGCATCTTTCCCTTCTCTTGGATTGTTATTTTTTTTCAATTTTATTGCGATTTGAAGCTCAACCGTAAAAGTCTTTGAAGCAACGGTGGATCCTTTTATTGAATACAAATTCACTTTAACTATGATCAGTAAATAAAACACGCGCGTACTTATTTGCTTAAAACCATATGGAAGAAAAAAAAGGTAATAAGAACCAGATGACAATGACTAACTGAGGATGAGGATCGAGAAGAGAATACATTCAAAACTCGAAGTTTTTCAGTTCACGGCAACGTACCCTTGCCGGTACTGCCTTATAGATCGAATCAGCATAACAATATGCCATTACTCATCTCAAACAGGAAGTATTTAGTAACATTTGCATACACATAACGAACTTTAATCGATGTTCCAACATGATGCCTAAATGGTTATCCACCAATAACACGTAGGAGCGTGTTAAACTCAAATCAATTTTATGTTAGCTGAAGGGCACCAATTTAACAACGTCTTTATCCCTGCGGTCTATCACAATTTTCTTGCGCAAACTAAGTGGATTGTACGATTTAAGACCGAAGGAATACTTTTTTCCAAAAGACCGATCATTTCATCGTGATCAATACCAAAATAAATAATACACTGCACGATGTACACTTGCCCATCAAGTTGTCTGGAACAGAAACATAGATGTTTACCTCAAGGCGGACAGTGTGAAATAAACTCTCGTCACCAGTCACCACATCAGATCAAATTCAGGCGATCACAAGTTACGAAGTGTCCACTAATCCATACTTCTGTGGCTGACACTCACCCATCAACGAATGCATGAATTAATTAATGGCATTTCTTCATCACCGTCTGCAGAGCGTTTTCGATCGTAATTCTAGAACGAATCATGAAAGAATTTCAGCGGCTAACATGTCCTCTCTCGTGACCGCTGCTACTTAGTTGAAGTACATAATATCCATCGAATCAGCGTCAAAACATGGCATCACTTCGCCGTTGATGTTCTGTGGTGGTGATTCCCTGTTGACATTTTGGAATTTATATTGTCTGCTTTCACAGCACCGTGATCCCCATCAACGTGATTATTATCGCAGTGATGATCGTTATGATCATCATGATCGATGTGATTATCATCGTCGTTGTCGTCGTCGTTGTCGCTGGTCATCTCATTTCTGTCATCCTGGCGTCTCTCTTTACGTCGATCATATTAAGTGTGCGTCGGAATATTGAAAGCACTTCAAGCTGCGCGATCGCCCAGCATCCACCAATCGCTTGTCGTCCTCTGCTTCAAAATACACTCACAAACGTTGGTATGGCTGTGTGCACGCAACTACAGTATTCCATTTGATCGTGTCTTAACACAAACATGCATATCTCAACAAGAACAAGAGATATGAGGAAAAATTTAATTTCATCCGTCAATAGCCAGTGGCAGCCCTCCAGCGAACTGTTGGACGTCAATAAATATTGACTGGCACAACTTCTGGACCAGCAGCGGCGGGAGACGCCAGAGCATCTGAAGTACATATTTTCGGGAAGACACGACAGCAGCAGCAGGAAAGAAGAGAAAGACCGACTCAAAGCCGGGGTAATCGCAACGCAAGTCCTTGCGACAAAAATTCATTAAGGCGCATTCGGGTGATGACGACGCCGATGATGATGATATCCCGTGAGCTTAGCCTTAGTCAACTTCCAAAAAAAGAGAGAAAAAAATGAGCAAAAATTTACTCGGAGCCTCGATGATCATGATGATCATGCTGGCAGTGCTTCTAGTGCTTCTGGTTCTTATTCTGCCCTTAGGGACAGAGAGGTTGCGATTAATTTTCGGCAAACAGCATTCTACGAATTCCAGTTGCTACCTTTTAGCATGGCTCCCGCTGCCTACGGTGATCTTAAACTTGGGCTTGGGCTTGGGCTGCCACTGCTACTGCTACTGTATTCTCGATCGACTGCCGCCACCGCCACCGCCACCGCTGTTGCACGTTTCTGCTTTGAGGCTCGAGTTTGGTTGAGGAGAAGAACCTTTTAAGGTATGCGCGCACGTTGATTGCATTCGTTCACTCTCATCACATGATGGCTATTCGATCGACAGTGGCGAAGCTGATGATGATCTTGTGCCAAGTGCTGGTGACGATGTGAGTTCGTGGTGGTGGTGGTGGCAGTAGAAGTATTCGTAAATCTGTTTTTTGCACTCTTTTCGCGCGCATGCCATTTAATTTTTGCGAACGACATGATCCCATTGCCATCGCGGAGTAGATTGATGGATATTCGAATGCTTCATCACCAAAAACAGGCTGATCGAAGAAGATTTTACATGGCCTTAAATGTATCTTGTCACAAAGTGTCAGTGGCGATCTTTATCGGAAAATTGGGATCCCGCTGGATGGACAGAACACGCACTGCGCACCCGTTTGTGTGTGTCTCATGCTTCCTTCATCGGACTGCCATGCCGTCAGGTATTTCACAGCCGACAACGTCCGATGTGGATGGTGATCTACTGATGACTTTGCGTTTTTTTTTTCTTCTCTCTCTCATTTGTATTTATTTCCGAGAGCAATTGCAAATTGAAATGGAGGTTTGGGATTTGGGATTTTTTCGTTTCTTTTTGTCACTGGGGTGGAGCTTCGTGCGCCATATACGGGAGAAGTGTCTGCCCGTGAATTTCTCCGCTGCAGTGGGAGACTCTTTTTTGTTTCGCACTCGTCGTGGACCGTGCTGGCGTGTGTGGTGGGTTTTTGCCTTGTGAAATGAGCGAGAGACAGTTTTTGAAGGTGTTCTTTTATTTGCCATAAGTGAGAGATGGTGTGACTTTTTAAGTCCCTCGAATTGGCGCCGAAGTGTAATCTGCTTGTGAAGTGGATCATTTACATGTGACTCAGCTATTTGACACTTTCGACTCTAGTCACGTACATTGGCGTACTCCAAGAATTATCCTCCGCACAAGAGCAGCAAATTTGTTTAAGTTTAAATTGTCTATCTATGACTAATACCGCCCGTGGTCACATGAAGCAGCCCGACACAAGAATCAGGCATCTCTCACTGTTCCAATCCAGTTCTTAAATCAACAAATGCAAAGGATTTAATTCTTTCGCCTGGGAAGGTTCTGTGAAACAATGTAAGCTGCGATCCAGCCTAATGTCCGAATTCCCGTACGCATACTCTCATCATATTTGCGGCTATTTAGTAGCAAATATTTATGGCATCCAGACTTTTTCTCCCCGCCAAAGGTATGTCGAACGATAGACGTTGCGCACACGCACACACACCCAAATGTGCACATGGTCATGCAAAAAAGCGTAAATTCCATCTTACGCACTGAATTGCGCTGCCAAAATCTCCCTCCGTACCACCAGAAGAGACCATCACACTGTGCTGCAGACATGACTTCGCAGACTCCATGAAAAAAAAAAAAAAAAAATTAAACAAAAAAAAAAAATAACCGCATGGATCTTTCGCTCAGCATGTGTGGATTAATAAAAAGCATTTATCGTCAAAGATGGATGGTCTTGACAAACAGGTAGCTAACAACATTGAATTTTTGATTAAAAGACATTAAAAATCCAGTAGCCCAAGTGTGGTAGCCAATGTCGTCGTCCTTCAACGTCGCTGCTGCTACCGCAGTCAACGCCGCCGCCGCCACCACCGCCGCCAGTCGCGGCCTCCTACCACCGCTACCAATATTGCGTTGGCATCCTTAAACATGAAGCAAAATCGTCTTCTCCCTTTTGGTTGTTTTCATTTTTGGCCTTTTTGCAGATCTCATCACATCTCCTAATTTCATATTTCGTCATTGCATTTTTTGGATGCCTACCTTGTCCCCTCTACCTGGCCCTTCTCGACCCTTGTACTTGACAACAACACATGCTATGTTATTAAGCGACGCATTGACGACATCGGCCACTGAGTGGCGGAGTGCTCTCGCGCCCCAGTTCTTCTCTTGAGGAAGTCAGAATTATTTGTCAGCTTGAAACCGAGAACGGTGTGCTTGTGATGAGCGCAGACGACGAAGGCGACGACGATGACGAGACGAGGACGAGGACGATGACGATGCGGTGGTGATGGTGATCAAATTATTAGAAATGCAGATTCCCTGATGATGATAGCCCCGTTGTGCTTAAGTACCCAGAAGCAAATGTTATTGGCAACATCACATCCTGTCTTATCCATCATCCTACCAGGCCATCATCGTCTTCGTCAACAGGCATCATCATAATCAACATCGCCGCCAAAATATCCGTTCAAGATCGAACGGACAAATCGATCGACGGATGGCATCGATCCGATGGATGGGAGCGATGGATGGATGGATGGTGGTTCACTGGATGAATGTGGAGGGATTCAATCATTCCTGAGGGCTTCCAATTAAAATTTTGATCGAATTTTATCCTCTCTTGACAACGAACATGTGTAATATAGAAGTAGTAGTAGTAGGTAGGGACCATTCTGTGTGCGAGTGTCTCAAAGAGTATTGAGTTTCACTGTCCCAATTGGCTTTGGTATCTCTTGTACGTGTTTCTCTGTTTTTTTTCTTTGCTTCTCTTTTTTTTTCTTCTTATTTTGGCGAAGAAATTAACCCGATCGCCTTAAGATATCCACGGTTTCATCCGAAGGGAGCCCCAACCGTAAGGAGTTAATTTTCGTTAATCACTATCTGTGCGGATTGAATGTCTTTGACTTCTGATTCTTGTTGGAGGTTCCTTTCGCGTTCGCGTCGACATTTTTCTTCTTTTTTGAGCTGAGTTAACGAATTTAATGTTTCTGAATTTTAAGCACGAACCTTTTGTTCGAAATTCCATTGTCGGGTTGCATTGTTTCACTTAGTAGTAGCTGCTTGGGCTTGCAAGTCATGCCGTAGGCTGATGTTACACTCACAATTGGATTAACATTTTTATTTTACGACATTGTACGAGCAATCAAAGAGCCGTTTTGATTTTGATTTAATGACATGATTGACAGGAGTCCGCTGAGGGATATGTGCCAGCCTCGTGGATGATGGAGAGATAAATGGTATCTCGTCGAGCTATTCTGCTGAGAGAATTCATTTTTGCCTCTTGGTGTCTATAATTTTGCATGTTATGTAAGGATGACTTATTTCTCGATAGTTGGCACAGTCAAATTGGTAGTCTGGCAAATGGTACTGCGATTCCAGCCGTCATGCTGTATAAATGTGACGGACTACAAGCATGACTGATTCAGAACTCCTCCGAAAGAGAGAGGAGAGATTGAGTGCATGGAAAGTGAATGACTGATGATATATGACTTACATAGATCGAAAGGCAAGAGTCGAGAAAATAAAAAGTAGACTATGAAGAACATTTATTAAATAACTCTGTTGTCTAAGGATACGTTGAAGTGACCTTTCAGCAGGTCACTGCAATGGAGCATTTAACAAACTTTTCGTACTATATAAATGTTGAATTCCATTAAAAAACTGAATTTAGAGCTTGGCTGTGTGTGCCTGGCTGGACTCAATTTACGACACGAACAAAGTCCATAATTTAGGCTTCCACTTCTCTCGAGTCACTGACAATCTTCAAAGAGTATACCCGTAAACAGCTAGATGGCGCAGTTGGTTGAGTGCCTGCACTTGGTTAGAGGTGTCCCCGGTTTGAATCCCAGTGAAAGCAAAGTTAATACGCTTTATCCGCTTTTTAAATTCAGTCCAGTCACCATTTGCCATTGGGATCAAAAAAATGGTACTATAACAGTTGGTATCAAGCACTGGTATTAGTGTGACTATGGACCAACATGGTCTAAATGTGCCGGCGATTTCGCTGGCAGCCCACATACCTACCTACCTACCATATCCGCCTAAAAACAATAGTGCTTGCTCTAGAAGCAACGTCCAGGCCCCCTTCGTGCAGTAGTTACAATCATATTCTCTTCTTCTTCTTCTTAGGGCGCAACAGTCTGAGGTGGAACTGGGCCCCACTCAGCATGTCTCTTCAGCCATCACGATCTCTCGCCAGCTGTCTCCAGTTTCGCACACCAAACCGACTGAGGTTACCCTCGACTTGTGCGCACCACCTTGTGCGTGGTCGCCCTCTGTTGCGTTGTCCCAAAGGCTCAAAGTCGCATATTCTTCGGACCGGAGCTAAGTAACCATCTTAGGCATTGGATCCGCAGACGCCTGACTAGACTCACGTCACTGTACAGCTCATACAGTTCGTGGTTGAACTTTATTCTTCAAATGCCATCAACGTAGACAGGACCAAAGATACCGCGCAGAACCTTTTCCTCGAAAATAACAACCTCTTCATCCGCTTTGGATCATGCCTCTGCGCCGTAGAGCATGAAGGGGATGATCAAGGTCCTATACAGAGTCTACTTGGTCGTCCGATAGAGGGCTTTATTACTCAATTGCTTCTTGAGGCTATAGAAACAGCGGTTAGTAAGAGTTATTCTGCGTTTGGTATCGGTACTGAGATTGACGAGATAGACGAAGTTCTTCACTACCTCAAAGTTATAGCTGCCTACAGAGACGTTCTGGCCGAGTCGTCGATGTTGTGTATCCTTTCTCGATGACAGCGTGGGCCATCTAGTGGTTTTTTTTAAATCATAGGTTATTTTAACACTGACAGCTGTTTCCCGCTCGAAGGCTTGACAGAAAATCTGTATCATACCTCCGCGGAACGAAATGAGTCACTTTACGCTCGAAGAACGTTATTAAGAACTTATTTCCAAAGTGAATGCTACGTAGCCCAAACAGTATGTTACGAAGTTGTATTTCATAATTAATGGTAAAATTTGCTCATTTTATTGCGTTTCTAAAAATAACCTGTATTTGGCCCACCCTGTACTTTGCAAACCATATTAGCCGCAGATTTTTATTATGAGACAATCAGCATCGTTCCAATTGTGGTATCGGTGATGGGGACCTTGGCAATAACCTTCACATCACTCAGGACTTACCAGAGGTCTGCGCCAATTTAAATCTCTTAAAGTTCTTGACTACACTTGGGCACTACCGAGCTTAGTCTGGATGAATCATAAATGTCGTTTAACGAGTAGGGAACGATCGTAGAGGCAAACTGATCTAGTCACTTCTAGATTACCAAAAGCAGCATATTCGGAACTGCCAAGGAAAGCGTACAATTTTGCACAGATCCTCCTTGGCTAGGTATCCATTATCCTGACTTGAGTTCTTATTAAATACAATCTCATCCAGTACCAAACAAATTGATGCTTTATCGGCTGCTTAATCGAGAGTAAAATACCATTTTTGGTTCACAACAACTTTTCCAGATCGAGAATCATATCAAAACTACTCACAATTAATTTCCCCTCACAAACAAGCTTATGCTGCCAGCACCAACGTTGGCGCTTACAGATACCATTGGCGCGCTGCACTTAAAAATAGCGTTGAAGGCGATAACTAAGTAATCAATCCAAGACACGTCATTAATAATGCATGAGCCTATTTATTCCCGCGACAAGTACCACCTTAAAACATGCAATTTCAAATGGTTGTTCAAACAAGTTGTAATGCACAGGGAAAGCTTAGCAAACGGTCTTCGTACGGCTTGATCTGCATTCGAACCAGGAAAATATTAGTTCAGATCCGACTAAACACAGTCTTTATCGCAAGCTTGACACCTTTGTGGTGGCCAAGGTTGCACTGCCCAATTTTCGGTATTCTCATGACATGTGTAAAAAAACAATAAATCCATGTAGTCAACTGAATTTAATCCACAAAAATTCACTGTAAATTACAGAAGCCAGAAGTTCATTGTCTCGAGTCGTTAGTTGTCAAAAACAAATATTCAGCAGAAGAGCTAAAACGATTATCGCTCCCTGCCTCCCTGTATCTGTGTACATGCCTGTGTTTGGCCTACTCTCGCAATATATAAATCCTCGCTTAAATTTGAAGGACAACCATGCAAGCAACGATCGCAATGCGAATACATTTACTCGAACGGGCATCTATAACGCTTAATTAATTTCGCTTGTCTCCTTGGGCAGAAGACGCACAAAAAAGAAAAGCAATCTGGGTTGGCATTCAATTGATTCTGTGGGTGGCTGCTCTCTGACGCAAATGCAAAATGCGCGCGTTCTCTATTACTTGCCGTCATATCTAATTGTTTTCATCTTTTTTTCCCCTCTCTTTCCAGACACAAGCGCTAGCTTTAACCCGATCGAAGACGCCCGATATCACAGTGAAAAAAGAGCACTCACTATCGCCACCCCACCCACAACTGCAGCAGCATCAGGCGCAGCAACTACAGCACCAGCAAATGCAAATCGCTCGCGACACACAGTCGGCATCGTCAACACCGTCATCGTCGGTCGGCGGCAGCAGTGGCGTTGGCACTGGAGGCGGCAGCGGCAGCAGCGCGGGTCAATTACAAGAAAAACAACACCATCATTCCATGCATCATCATCATCATCCACACAACAATCATCATTCGCAGACGAGCCAGCCGCAGAGCCAACCGATGGATTATGAATCGCGGAGTCCACGCTACGGCCGAAGATCATCGGAGGCTTCACCTGTGCCATCGGTCAACGATCTGTCGGGGCTGACGTCTAGTCAAAGTGGCACACTAATTCCCCTGACATCAACGCCAAAGATCAACACTCCCACGCCATCGAGTGAGAACGGACCAATTGGCAGCGCCGTCGGACTGGGAGGATCAGCTGCGATTGGCGTGGACAAAATGAAAACATCACCGTCCATAGAACGGCGGGAATTCGACATGACCAAGGTTAACTGTGAGTATAAAAACAAAACACACACATTTTAAACAAAGCTCAAAGGTAGGGGTGTAAATGTAATGTCTCAGTATCCTCACCCACTCGTCCTTAGTGCGGCTGTGTGCTTGCGGGCTTACTGAGTGAGTATGGTCGTTATACGGTTTAACAGGATTAAGCGACAACCACATGGATAAGCACGCATACAAATTTTCAAGATAGTTCTCACTTTATTCTTCGGGTATTCACCCATATGTCGATGGGCACCACATACACCAACACTTAATCCCAATCCCTTATGTGCGGGCCGGGGAGCGCTTGGGTGTGACGAAAGGATATGGAATCCTAACACTCGCACACATTCAGACTTAATCGCACTAAAGCAACGCACACTTTCTATTCACTTCCATTAGACGGTGGGGTCGATTGCGATTGTGGGGGAGCATTTCAGGGATTACTGCGAGCGAGGTGTACGGATATTGGGGTAGAGTCCTTTGGCACTTTTGAAAAAAAAAAGAACAAAAACCAGACCATGTCTCCTCGCCACTTTAAAGTGTCGCATCCATGCGAGACTAAAGGGTTCAGATTCGATGGGCGAGCGTTATACACACACAACATCTCACAGCATTCATACGTTCTTGTGCTTGACGCATTCCCTCAAGTTCAATTCAACGCAACACATTTTTTGTTTTGTTGCTCAGTGTCATCTTTCTAGCATGTCCCAGTTAGCACTCAAACAATGTGAGAGAGTATCATTCGTGGACTAGCCTTGACACAGACACACGCAAAGGGATTACGCTGTGACGTCAAAATAAAGTAAAGCCGGATAACTCGTTCCCGGTCCCCTGGTTGTGCGATTTTATCATGGGTAATCCCGTAATCCGAAAGCTGGAAAATGTTCGTTTATTTTAATTCCCGAATGTTGGGTCGCATGCACGATGGAAAAAGGCTCAAAAGCAGTAGCAGCAGCAAGCGAAAGTGGGGTTAGGCGAAACAATTTCTACAACACACACACACACTAGACAGGATTTCAGCTTTTGTATCCTGACGGATTGAAAAGATGGGCGAGCGTGTGAGCGAGAGGGAGAGGGAGTGATAGAGCACAGGCAAGCAGGAACGGGTGATGGATTTGAGTTTTACATTTGTTGCTCGGGAGCTTGTCGAGTTATAGAAGTCGGTAGTGGGGATACGTCGTCGTCGTTGTCGTCTTCTTATGTACGGCATCCCAATCTTAACTCCCTGGGAGGAGAAGTTCCCTGTTTTTGCCAAATTTAATCCATCCGTCCTGCTAGTCTAATCCAAGCAACAGCATGGGATCGGGTTGTTGTGTGGATAAGGCATCCGTGTTAAATTTCAATCCAACAGTGTTTGTTTCTTCTTTTTTTTTTGTTCTCCTTCACATTCTGCGTCTGGTTAAAGGGGAAAAGGGAGCAAATATGTATGTAGTATTAAATTTCGAAAGGAAGACAAACTCAGGGCCACGGATGTGTGGAGTTCAAGGGCATTGGATATGAGTTGGTTTGTTTGTTTTTGGGGTTTTTCGGAATCTGTGTGCGCTGTATTGTGACAGACTGCTGGATATGGATTCGACCGCACGGCCACAGTGGTATGTGCAGCCTTCGGTGTGGAAATGATTTGAGAGTCAAAAGAAACGCACAGGACATCAACAAAGTAGCACATTAAGTGGTCTCTCAAGCGATTAAATCGCAGCGAAAACAAGCTAATTCCGACGAAAGTTCAGGATCTTTGATGCTGAATGCACAAGTGAAATACGATTTCGAACTGCTGTTTGAAAGCAATCCATTTAGCATCGCAATTGCAACAATAGCTTCACAAATTCCCGGTGTCCTCTCTTTGCCTTAAACACACATGCACACACTCCCACCACTCGCGCCATCCCCCCCAAAAACACACTCACACTCTGCCTCTGTCAAACTGCAAAACTACAAAGGCACATACTCGTACATTCAATCACTCTCAGTGCAAAATCGCACGGGTGAAGAGTTTTGTATTGAAATCCAACGGATTAAGGATTTGCCGCATTCGACCTACCACCCTCACCGCCGCGCCGTCACCGCACTTCACACACTCAATGCTCATCGGAGACGAGACAGATACACAGAATAAGGTGCTAGAACCATAGAGTCGTCGCTCCGTTACGGTAGCACTTTTATCGTATCCTCAAACCATCTGACATACACTCTCGAGGATACAAGCGCACCGGGTACAAATGTGGATTTCGCAACACACGTTGATGTACATTGAATGGTTGCATTTGTTTGTAGATTAAGCTTATAGCAGAGGGATTGCTGCACCCACTCTGATCCCTCCACCCATACCCATGCCTTCCCGCACCCGCCGTCCATCACACCCACCTCGCCATCTCTTACTATATTTAATCTGAATTCAACAAATGTGTATATCCTGCCGGAAAACTTTGCCCTCAACGAACTCTCCCGCTGATGAAAACAAAAACCAAACAAAAAAAATAGCAAAAAAAAAACAAGAAATCACACACAGAAGTGAAATAACCCAGAGCCCACCTCAATCTGTGTGACATACCCTATCCGGCGTGGAACCAATTCCATCCACCCACTGTTCAGCATAATCGCCACCCAATTCGAAGCGTTCAGCAAGGATTCGTTATGATTTTGAATTCGAGGGGCCACACACAGAGGCTGGGCTGAGGATCCGCTTTCCAGATTTCTTGTTTTTTAGGGTGCCTCTCACTGTCACTGGGTCCCCAGTTCGAATGTGTATTGAATGGCTGAAGGATATGTTTGCATTCGCATGTAATAGGTCTCAACTAATCCGGAATAGATGTACGTACGTACGTATATATGTACGATAGGAAGGACTGTCTGTAGCTGTGCTCAAAACACAAATGCAAATGCAGTAGTATCCATCCATTGATATTTTGAAGGTTAAAAACGATTTTCGAAAATTAACACAAGAGGCATATGAGTCTAGGTCTAGGTGGATGAGGATGATGGTGATGATGGTGCGGGTGACGATGAGAGTGAAATGGTGAAATGCTTTTTGGGGTGCGGGTGAGTGGGCATGCGACAGGCGAGTCTTAAGCGTTAAGCGTCCTACAAAGCCCATATTGGGAGGTGATAAAGAGACATAAGGAGCATGTATTCCAGAACCTGAAGTCGATGATAGTTAAGTCGTGGCTCCAGGTTTCGTTCCATAATAGAACCGATTCCGTATTTCGGTGTTGCCTCCCCATTATCACCCACTCACAGTGACTGTACTGTAGTACAGATATGTGCAGGAGACAAATACATGTTGCGATTGGAAACCCTGGAAAGGTTTCAGGGATTTGCAGGATGCTTTGCATATAAACGTGCGTATTATAAACGGATTAAATTTCTAGGATCATTGGAGGCACTCAAGTGGCAACTGTGCTCGATTATTACTTCAATCCACAAGGTTCCTCTCACTGGCACACACTAAACGGGTTGAATGGGTGAGATTTAGCTCTGTGTCTGCCCGTGGCTGTGTGTGTACGAGTACATTTATCCTGCTGCACGGCAGATGTGAAGGTGCCTTGTGTTTATTTGGAGAGATTTTTAGTCGCAAGCAAGTCCCAACTTCAATGGGAGCAATGTTGGGGAGGATTTACGTTTGCCCTGCGGTGCTTCTGATGAGCTTCTAAGGGCAGAGTTTTTCGATTGGTCTCTGTCTCTCTGATTTTCTTATGTTTGCATGCACTGTTTGGGGAATGTAAGAAATTCGGTTTTTGTTTGTAGGCTCTTGTAAGCTTTAGACTAATAGTACGAATATAAATATGAGAATCTTTCCCTCGTTAGTGTTACGTGCAGGCGTATGTGAAATGAAGAGTGAGAGAGATAATTTGTTGATTGCACAGCACAATTGAGTTTTGCTTCCGGTCCTCGTCGGTCGGTCTTCGCATTCAACTGGTTGCGATCAAACTGGAGACCACCGTGTTTGTCTTTCTCTTTCTCTTGCTGTTTTTGCTCTTGTTATTGTCGTTATCCTGCTATGCAATCGTATTGTCACTGTTTCGGGGCGGAAAGGGTGGCGACTAGCTGCATAAAGAAAATAAAAACGA
Source organism: Eristalis pertinax (assembly GCA_907269125.1). Lineage (NCBI taxonomy): Eukaryota > Metazoa > Arthropoda > Insecta > Diptera > Syrphidae > Eristalis > Eristalis pertinax. Next base: position 57,478,389 of record OU026148.1, on the reverse strand, counting down.
ATTTGTATCTGCTTTATAAGGGAGGGGGGCTTATAAGCTGGGAGTGGAGTTTATTTAAGGACTCTGAGAGTGAAAGTGGAACGATTCTAGCGAGGACGGGTGTATGCATGGAATGTATGTAGGTTCTGAAATTGATTTAGTGTATTGATTGGGGTGGCGTTATAGCCCGTAATGGATCTGGGACAAGGTTGTTATGCCTCCCGGGATAAGAGGGTACCTGCAGTTGAATACCGAATGCGAACAGCGTAGTTTGAGATAAATGTAATCTCTGACTCGAGGGAAGTGGAGCCGTGAATTATGAACGTTTTTCGGGACGGGAATCGAACTTTGATACTCAGCGCAGGAGTCAACTTAGGTACCCACAATTCCCGCTACGGCGGTTACTGAATTCATATTGAACATTCAAAGGGGGTAGATTTTACTTAGAGGCCCGTGCGTTTTTTATTTTGTGTTCTTTATGAAGCTGACGATATAGTGATGTTGAGCCCGATGCTGGCTGAGTGCCTTCACTCACCCCGGTTCGAATCACAGTGAAAGGAAAGTTCATACGATTTATCCAGTTTTCCAATCTGTTGTAGTCACCATTTTCCGTTGAGATCAAATAAACGGCGCTATCATTGTTGGTGTCGATCAGTAGTCTGACTATGGTATCACAATGGACCTGCGTTCTGGCGATTTCGCTGGCATTTCGCAACTTACCTATCTTCCGGAGAAGGAGCTGTTGCTAGAATTCATCATTAATGTTCTAGTTGCCATTAAATTTTACTTGATAGTCTTTTAAGCGATGGTTTATTCTTTCCGACCCTGAAGGATTTGGTCATCATTCGATGACAAGAACACTCTGTTAATATGATCAATGTAGCCAACATTGTGCTTTAGACATTCTCTTGCCATCCGAATTGAACATATGAACATTCATATGTACTATCACCGCACCAATGTGGCGTCGAAAGGTACTAGTCAGCCATGTCATGCCAGTCCACGAGTCTTTGTACAATTTACGGGGCTCATTGAGTTCTGATAAGACACCTTAAACACACTTTCTACATTTAAGACCGAATTGTGACATAGACTTCTGAAATAGGCTTGTATAGTTCACGAACGAAGTAGTTCAAAAAAGCTCTAACAAGTGAACTAGTTAAAAAAGTAATTTCATTTTAGTTCTATAAACTCTGGTATACCGTACTCCGCATGCATGTAATGCAGTAAGAATTAGTGAAATAAATTGAGTGCTTTGCAAAAAGGAGTTTGTATGGAAATTGTACACATCGGGGTTGTTTTTGTTTAACTGCCGCAGCACAACTATATCGAGCATCGTTACGTTCCCAGTGCTGTTTGAAGGGAATTTTAAAAATGTATGTTTTTACTTTCGTACAAGACTCAATTTGCTGAGCAGTAAACACGTTGAACTAAATGAACTAGAAGAACGAACTAGTTCATCAAACCAATTTCAACTAAACTGAGTGCTCTTTGGACTGAATGCACAAGGCTAATCTGAAAGCTTTTGATGCAAAACTTAAATTTCGAAACGATGTCGTTTTAAAGCACGTCCCTCGCGGCAAAAGTCACCCTACAAACTTACGCACAGCAACTCTGTAGGTATGTGTCCCAAAATACAGTCCAATCCACATTCTTTTCGGAGTAAAACTTTCTGCAAAACAAAAATTCGTATTCGTGGATTCACATAAATAAACCCCTTTTATCCAGTGCTTAGCTGAAAATCAATTAATCAGCATATCGCCAGCACCCTAATCCAAGACCAACCACCGGACTACATCTTAACGTAATTAATGAAATACCTAACCAAACGTCCTGTCTATCCGCACCCATACACGCTCGCAGCCACACACAATTCCACCAAAAGAACCCACGATTTAAACGGATTAAAATGAAAACTCTAATACGATATTTCAGTATCTATCCCCTTTTGGCTTAATACACACAGCAATATCCACGCAAACTTCAGACGAAATCATTGCAATTAAGTGGCGTACAGCCGAGCAACCCACCGACCGACGATGGCCTCGAAAAGTGGGATAACAAAAACAATAAGACCGAGGGATGGTAACTACGGCACACAAAAAACAAACTGGAAACGTTGAACGAAAAATAAACGTACAACAATTGAGTTTCGTAAAATATCATTTAACCCATGGATTTTGGATCAGACGCCGCGCCGCCTGTTTAATAGAATAATTCATTTATCCGCAACTCTTGGGCGATGCAAGCAAGTACATATAAAGGGCGGCGCTGCGCGGCGGCGTCATGTTGTCATCCTAGAACTGAGAATCGCTTCATGCGGAGGGTGAGCCAGGAAGAGATAAAGATGAACAAACTACGGTATAACAATAATAATAATCTGCTTTCAATAATGCATACAAGAGATAAAGTTCAAAATTAATCTCAAAATCGATATGAGACAGTAGGGATATTTGGTCAGATGGAAGCGGTCTGCAATTCGCTTTGCGCTGGAATTGGTATGCATTCAGGTGTATGACTCTGTAAGAGACGAGAGTGGAGTAATGAAGTTTGTTTTTCTGGTTTTTTTACGGGTACACAAAGCCAAGTGATGGTTTAGTGGTGAAGTGCGTCTGCGTCTTACGCAGAGTCGTTGTATTTGGTTTTAAGATTTCCACAGAACTGCAAAAGATGGACATTTGTCGATTTGATCATAAGAAGCAGACTTTCTTGTCAGGCCCTATAAGTCCCCCATCTTTCATTTAAGTCTGTGGAAGGAGGGTGCACTAGCTTGGCTATGAAGGAACTAGCAGGAATGTAAGATGCTTGTATGGTTGGTTGCCTTCCAGAAGACACTTTAACCGTCTGACAGTCGCATCAATTGTTTTGGAGCTTTTGATGAACACAGCCGAAGGAAGCAGCAAAGTTGTTGTTCTGATAGAGATGTCCTCACTAAAGTCGCTGACCCTCTGCTGGGTACCGGGGCATACTGGACTCCCTTCCCATATGCTAATATCCCACTCAGTTCCATAAGGTAAACAACTAGAAGACGAAGCCCTAGAAAGAGCCAGAGATGGCTAAGCCTAAGTACGGGAGCAACAGCGCGGGCTCTATGGCGTTGAGCCAAAAAAGATCAACATCACTGATCGGTTTCAATCGCAAGGATGTACGCATGCTAATAGGAGTCCTTACAGGGCACTGATCCATAGGAACAATCAAGAGAGAGTCTGAAGTAAGATTCAGTGAGATTCGTTTTGACTACGGTTAAAATCCATCGACCTCCGAAGACTGAAGTAAAGCCACTTTTTATTTCTGTTCAATCGACTTTATGTTATACTCAAACTATGCCAGAACTTTTTGATTCATGCGACTAAAGGCTTCTCCATCCGCTTTTGATGCTCCCGCACATAGAATGGGGTGATGCCTTTGACGAGCGTGGTCCTTTATTCCTCAACAGCCTTTTGCGTCTGAGTGATCCTCAAAAAGTGTTCGATTGAAAGCTGGAACATTTGGAGGTAAAGGAGCTCCATTTCGGCGTCACACATGCCACATCATCGAATTTTAACCTCACGTCGTTCAATGCCAGATTGTGTCTCATTAACGGCTACTATGTGCGCCCCTTTACATACATCAACAGCATCCTCGTAATATTTCGACGATCTCTGCTAGATTGTGTGTTTTGTCGGGGATTCGTACGATAAATTCGACATCATCCCTGACTGTTTTGTCCAAAAAATGTCTTCTCTCTTAACAGACTTTACAATTTGTTTACCAACCAACGAGAATTCCCTCCTCGTTCTCCTAGCCGTGCGATTTAATGTCAAGTCTTGGAAATCTTAATTCAAACCAAATAACGTCGCTTCGCATTTAATCCATCAGCAACGCATGAATGGAACGTATGTGTAATGTTGTCTGTCCCCGAGGCACATCTGAGCATGTAGCACGTTCCCTAACATTCAATTTCTTGATGTATGCACGATTGGTAGTTCCTAATCCTTGGGAATTATGAAGTTACGTTTATTCTTGTTATGTCAGAACTGGTAATCCTTAATCCCTAGCAGAGTTCATTGATCCGCTTCGTGAATCACTATAACCCTTGAACACACACACATCCATGCATTCACACTCATATGCAGCTCATCTTCGCAATTTGAAATTTCAACACACCTACGTAAATGCACACGCACACACTGATCCATATCCGCATGACCTCCTTAAAATGTGCACACATTCGTTAAGGTATGGGCCCGATTCCTAATGACATTATTTGAAAACTATTACCAAGCCCTTGCGAGCCCTCACGCTGACTGAGACACGTTGAATCCACAAGAATGAAAATCCATCAAAGTCATTTTATCATCTAAAATCCTGTCACAGTTATCTGTGGACTTATACCCATCCTAAGTGTATAGTTTCATTTCAATTTACCCGGTTAGGATGGCGTCCGTTTAAACCTTTTATTGGCCATCTACCGACCCTTCACAACATGCATGCCGACAAGTTTTCCCTTTTTTTTTTTTGCCTCCCCGCCCCCCACTCTCACACTCGTAGTCCGATGTACCTTGTTGCTGGAGTATTCACGCTTGCCGGCTAATTCTCAATTGAATTTATTCCCCACTCAACGCAATTGAACTCGGAAACAGCTGAGCATGTGTGTCAATGGAGAAGCACGTGTGGGATATCCTTGTGCTCGTTTGCTTGTGTCATATGTGTATACACACTCATACACACACACATGGTCCCATTGTAGCCACCCCGCGAAAGTGTATAGAAATCTCTGCTTAAGCATCAGATGAGAGGGTTACAAACACAAAGATAAAATAGATTCCTTTGTACTTTTTTTCAGATTTCGACGGAGCGTAGGAAATGGTAGTATTTTCGATTTCGTTGTGAAAGGACGAACACTGTTAACTTCTGATAGTAAAAAAGGGAGTTATTCTGTTCCGTTGTTGCTGGGGAATTAGAATGCGGTCAATTTATTGGTTTAGAATAATCTGTTAGAAAGCCATTTTTTGAAGTGGTAACACATTTTCCAATCTGCTTCGGTTTGGTTTGACAAATGAACCCCAGAAAAATATTCACAAATTCGCCAGATTATTTTCTGGATATAAGACTGACTATAGGTTCAATTGCAAGGGACGCAACCGAGTGAATGCTCTGTGACCATGATTACCAATTTGCTCAGTTTCGTTAAGTTTCGTTAAGTTTTAATAAGTTTCGTTAAGTTTCGTTCACTTGTGCTTACTTAATTTGGAGCTAAACCACTCGCTCAACGTACGAAAGCTAAGTTGGTGTTCATTTGTCATTTCTATCATTTTTCGTAAGTTTATTGACGCATTTATGAGATTTACACCATTGGCCCGCTTCTGACGTAAGCTCATAAGCTTCTGACTCTTGCTTATGTCAATTTCGGTTGGGCCTTAATTCCTACAGCGGAAACTCATGCTCGCAGTGCATTCGCTCTGGCGTGTCATTGTCATTCGTAGCAAATTTAGAACCAATCATATTCCTCCAGTACATATTTTATAGGCAATACCTTTCGGATTTCAGACCACAGCAACACTCTGACAATGTTTACAAACAACTTGTTTCCGCCACCAACCGAAAAAAATACACATCCTACCAACCAACCACCCAACCAATACATACATTCAGTCTCATACTCAAGCGCAACTAGCGCATGGGGTGAAGAGGGTGAAAAGTTTTCGTCGTGACATCCAGGAGCATACTGCGGAAACGGCGAAGGATCAACAGCACAATTCCTGTGAGAAGCAACAACAAACCGACCGAGGACGATAACGACAACAACCCCCGAGAGGGCCAAGAAAAAGCATGTAACCAAATCCCTCCTTGGGTTGAATGGGATACGGTCGCACGAAAAGGAGAAAAAAAAACAAAAAACAACCAACAACTGAGAGAGAATCCTTTATCCCTTTATCTGGATTTACTTTAATCTCATCAGCCCATGGGTTCTTGGCTGGGATAACGGATTTACTCGGTACTCCCTCATTTTACTTTGAATCATCCATCCTCGGAGAGAAACCGCTTCGTTTCACGGAGATACGTAGCAGAGAGTGCGGTGCAAAGTTGAATTTTCAATTTCAACCCTCCTCATCTGAGTGGATTTCTATTAGAGACATAGATAAGGGATCTACTTTTCGTCGCCCACTTCCACTCTTCCACTCATCCCGCCGAAACTCAATCTATGAGCATTTGCCAACTGAGTGTGGATTAATTTCAAAACTGATAAATGCGCACAATTACTGACCGCAGAATTTCAATGATCGCCGGGCGCAGAGCGAATACTGTTTGCCTTGAAAACCGTGCAGCGTCTTAATCGTGAAACCCAATCCTGACTTTGCGACACAAGTTTACCCAGATGTCGCGGGCACGAGGTAAATCTGAGTGACGCCTCAAACCCAACACAACTAATTAAGCGTAAACTGTTCTTGCGGTCAATCAATTCAGGTGGCACAGAGTGTAGCCGAACCCTACGCCGTTGGCGGCGCGCCGCTGCCACCGCCGTCGCCGCCAGACTCTTGCTCTTGGGGGAGGCGGCAGTGGTTGCCGCACACTCTCGTGGATTAATCTACTTGGCTGGGCGTATAAGTATCGTGGAGAGTTTCCGCTTGTTGCACCCGCTCCTGCATGTATGGCCTGTGTATCTAAAGGTGATACGATTGCGTGATTGCGGTAATCTCTGCTAAACAAAGCACATTTTTGTACATCCCTGATGCTACAAAGCTCACGACAACACTGAGTGTGCACGAAACTGTTGGCATTGGCTGTGGTGGTATGGTCGTAGTGCACTTTCCAACATCTTAATTCTCTTTGGCATCACGGCGAACGTGCAAACAGCACTCAGCCCGTCATACGTGTCTGTATGTATATTCATGCATATATACGTATGTATGTATAAATATTATTTCGCATATTATTGATCGAGGGATTATCTCGGGTGCTTCTATTTTAGAATTCCAAAAGTGTAGGTAGTGTATCTGTGCCCTGCTTTAATCGTCGTTTCTGTGGCATGTGCTGTATTGAGCCGCGTTGTGGGGGCGAGTGAGTGAAATCCGAGAAGACCGAGGATGGGGTTTATTGGAAGATTATCAGTCTGAACAAACCCCGAAAGAGATTTCCACAATCACACACTGTTGAGTGGGATAGTGTTTGGTATGAATGTACATACATACATATGTATGTTTGTACGGCAAATGTATGTATATCTTATGCAATGAGAACGAAAGATACCCCATACGAGTGTACGTATGTAGCAGATACATTTATAATCCCCGACAATATTTTCCAATACGTAGATCCATTAATCCCCATGAATGTTTGTGTTCGTTAATCCTTAAACCAACCACCCCACTTTGATACGCTTACAAGCAGTCAGAAACCGACAATATACAACAGTGGAGGTCGTTGCTTTATGGCCATGTGAATGGGACATGAATGTGGATTTACTTATTGGCGTTCTCTATCTTGTTTTTTTTTTTTTTTTTTGCATTTTTACTCTTGGCGATGATTGAAAGTTTATTGAGTATGGAATTTTACCTTTCCGTCAAAGATCGTATTTTTCGCACAATAAAGTTTGATTTATATTCAATTTAAGTGCACATTAACTGTTTGCTGTGTTCCCTTAACAAAGGCAGCTCAATTTTGCATGCTTCAATTCGAATGTCGACACTCAGTAGACGTAGGAGTTTTTCTGTTTTTTCGGAGGTTTTAGAACACTACAATGGAGCACTCAGACTGAAAAACTGGTCCACCAGGCAGCAACCTACATTTACTGCAATTTCTTGGTCTTTCTGAGTAATGCCAGCAGGCGCTTCTGTGAAGGCTCCTACATCAGCAGCTTTCACCTCGTTAGCACCGTATTACTGCCACCTGATCCGAGCAAAGGCGGGACAGTGGCAGAGGTTCTGCAGTGTCGTCGTCTTCTCGACAGGCGCTGTAGATGGTTTCATCTTTGTTACGTTACTTAATCCCTTTTTCAAAGATTATTTCGATATTTTTCGGTGAATCTTGGCTTATAAAGTGTATGCCAAAAATGCACAACAATGTTGACTCTGACAATGGTACACAGGAACCATAATAAGCATTTAACTCAGTTTCGTTGAGTTTCGTTCAATTTTGCCAAAGGAGAACAAAACGAGCGCCGGGTGTTCCCAAGACGAGGATTTCGCGGCTCCAACGCCCTTCGATCAGATTCATAGTTTACGAATATAAGTCATGTCTTATACTGAATAAGAGCGGTCTTAAAGTGGATCCTTGGGGTGTTCCCGCTGAGATCATTATTGCCTGTAAGAATCATTCGCTTGATCGTGCTGGCACTTAAGAATTGCGTAGCCTTTTAGTAAGGCATGTATTTTTGCTTTCGGAAGGTTCAACCTGTTGTGGATGTCTGTACATGGAATTAGCTTGTGCCGGGGATTGAACACAGAACCTTTAGCAAGTCGACGCTCTATACGTGAGGCTCATACTGTTTCTGAAATAAGGATGATCAGAGAAAGTCTCTTAGTGGATGAGGTTAAGAACTCTCGACGCTTACTTTTTCGAAGAAACAAAAACAGAAAGATTTTTGCAATTTCAAGTCAAATAATAACTGTCCTCCTGACCAAATAAATTCAATTCACTCAAACCGTATCATCCTTTAAATGGTTTATCTCAAGTGATAATAATTTCAGTGACTGCAGTGTGGATCAGTAATTTATCGAAGCATAAAATACAAACAGAGAATTATCCCAGTTGTGCCTGTGCGCCTTCTAAATGACATCCCTTCCGAAATTAATCCTTAATTCCTCTTCCGTTCCTCATAATCCCCCCCATACAATACACGTGCGTCATTAATGGCAACGAAAGCCAGAAACAAACAAACAACATAGCCAGTCAGGCAACAACTACCAAAACCAATACAACCAGAGCCACGATTCGTATTTCAGATGTTGGATGATACTTCTCCGAATCATACAGTCAAACTGAGAATTGTATGGAGCATATCATGTATTTGCCACACCATTCGCATAGTATTTGCTATCAATTCGTGGCAAAGCAGAAGTTCCACCGATAATGCAAAAGGGGATCCCAATAAAAGTGTCTGTGTCTCTCGCTCGGTGTCTTTGGGTGCTTTTGCCATCTGGCTTGGTAAGGTTTAGCTGACGGAAATCACTGCGGACACTTGTTACTCGGGTTTTTTTTTTTGTTTTTTGGCACTGACCCCGATTTGCGAGCGCTTTCACGAATGCCAATCGATTTTATTTCCTTTATCGCGCTGGAGTACTATAAATGGGGACGAGCAATGGAGTAGCAGTCAGTAAACTATCAGTTGGGCAGTTGAGTCATTAGACGGTTCAATGAGACGGTGGTCCTTCTGGTAGAAGAAGAAGGGGATGCACATGTGAAAGAAATGTCACCTGTAGGTGTATAAAGGGTGTTATTTTTAGAGATTATTTTTAAATACTTCTGATTGATTATCTGCGGAGGATTTGTTCCCCATTAGCTTACCCCACGCGACGTTGGTCCAGACACTTCAATCAGACCTGGACTGTGCAATACTCGTCTGTTTCAAACCAGATTTTACTACTTCGCCCACCCATCTTTCGCTGTGTGTGTCCATGCGCGTACGTATGACAAAATAATGACGTTTTTAATCTTGTTGCATGTTTAGTGTGCACCAGACTTACCCTCCTTCTCATTGTCTCATGTCGCAAAGTTTACCGCAGCTGAAAGCCCTTAAATCACATGCTTCGTGCCAGCTAATCCGGATTTCTTTCAACTAACTTTGTTGTATGCTACAGTGTTTCCATCAAATAATGGCACACTTGAAAAAGAAAAACAATGACTTTCCTTCACACCAAATGTATCGTGTGATTTTCTATGTTTAAATGTTTTCAAGTTGAGTTGAGTGAGAATTGAGCTCTTTTGTAGTTTGTCAACATTACTCTTGAACTGACTATTTTATACTAGACGAGTATCAGGTTCTGTGTGCAGTTACCAGACATACCACTCTATTGAAAACTAAAATAACTCCCATCCATGTTACCCACAAAACATAACCAAATGCACTTGCTTATCGTAATCACACAGAACTGGTTGGCCTGCAAGACTATGAGCTCACTTAAGCTGAAACCAAAATCGTTGTAACAAAATATAATTAATATAATCCACATGCCACTGTGACGGCATAAACTTACAACTGTACAAACATCTGGTCATCCCAATAAATGTACGAGCATGAATATCCTTCCAAGAGAAACCAAAACTGAACCAAGAACAAACCACCATTGCGGATGTGGCAAATCTTTGGATTCCTCTAAACGAGCTTATCCTATTTTAATTAGGAGAATGATACTCCTCACAAGTAGCCACAGACACAAGCGGAGGCTACAGACACCGACCAAGAGATGTGTATAAAGTGCCAATACAAACTATGCCAGCAAAATTGAGACTGGAGCACTGGAAATCTTTTCCGATTTCAATGTCTTCTTGTTGAAGGGATTAGACGATAGGATATTATTTCAAACACACGCACACAAGTGTGTATGGGGAATCATTTGCTTGAATAGAAAGTGTACATCAGGAGACTTATAACAATTAATAACTGTAGAGCATCAGGCATTTAACATGGTATATTCATGATTGGTGGTGGGTCAGAGGTTGTCTGCCACTAGAGGGGGATTAACTATTTCGGTTATAATCTCAAATGTGAAATTAGTGCAGTGGAGCAAGGGTGAGAATGTCTATCGCCGTCGGTTATCGGGCGACAGCATGCATCTACCAAGTGTAGGTTTCTTTATTCGTATATTTTCAAAGTCAGATTCTTCAGGCAGGACTTCTTCTGTTTCGATGGTCCATTGTGATGTGGAAATAAGAATGGATGTCTGAGACTAGATTCGACGGATTGTTGTTTAGCCACAAAACGCCCTACTAAACCAAGTGAATTTAGCTTGGGTTATGGGTGTCTTATTATGAAATGCCCGTTCAGCGGCGTTGCGAAATCGGTGCAGTCAAATCAGAAGCCTGACTACGAAGAGATGATTGACACCAGATCTGCTACCGATTGAATAATAATAACACAGGTGGTTTGCTGTTCGAGGTGGAGCTGGGACAACAGCAATCACTCTAACGAGGATATACAGTTTTAAGGTTGCCAGTTGTTGCCAGTTCCACTCTCTGTGCTTGTCAGTGACTTGATAGAGGTCGAAGCGTGACTTATTATTATATTCTCGAGCCGGTAACTGAAGCTTGAGACGCTGCGTAACAGTCAACGAACCCAACCACCAACGGGACGGTGGCTAAATATTTTATTTTCACTTAGTTTTGAGACACTAGCTCTAGTTAATTCAGTTCCGAATCGACCATCACCTTAGGTCAGGATGTGTCTGCAGGCTTTTGCCGAATATTTCGGATCGTTTTTGTAATGCATGTGCACTAGAATACCATCTGTTGTGCAATTGCATACTCGATGAGTTGATAAGTGCGTCGAATCCTCCTCCGAGGACTTGGTGAATTTTCTGCCGCAACAGGTTCTCTATTTCACGAGATCTCTTAGCTTGGACTGTCATTGGAACCTTCTGCTGGGAAGGGGACATTTTGGAACATTTGCTGCCCGTATTCGGCATTAAACCGTAGATCTTCTCCCCGTCTAGAAGAACCGTAACACACACAGATCTAGTTGTTGTTAAAAAAGCTGGTTTCGTGTCCATTCCATTGGTAGAACTGAGATTTAACCAACAAGCTTCTCCAATTTGCACGATCTTTTATCAGCTCTTTCCAACTTCCCATACCATGTTGGTTGAATCCTTAACACTTGCCTGCATCACCTCAAAACTTAACCATTTCCAGTGAATCATCTCAATGCGTCCTCATTTCGATCGTGTACCAGAACCAGACCTGGCCCTCAACCAACAAGTATCTGTTTCGTACGGTCTCCTGTGAGCTGACTCCACATTTGTGCCACACTTCGTTGGATGTGGTCCATTTTCCACTCGTGTGTTCATTAGCTCGCCCTTGGCCGCTTTTACACACGCTAAATTCGTCGCCAATTTTTTCAATGTGTATGTTATTTCCTTTGTGTGATTCCTTCTGTCTCACGTCCCTTGTCCACTCCATACAAAAATAGGGGACAAATTCAGCGTGTGTCAAAGCGGCCTTTGTTGCGTCTTGCTCCCATTCTTACATATGTTTTTTAGCAAGAGAAGTTAAAACGGTCGTTAATTTCAAATATTCAAAATAACCGTGAATTAACCTCCAATTCTGAGTTTACGATAAAATAAATGCATGTTCACTGCGCGGTCAAAACTACTCTCAAATCCACTGCAACACTGTTCGTAAGACTTGTTCACCCCCAGGGTACCAAGTAGACACAAGTAATCATAAAAAAAGACGAGAAATAATCCAAAGTACTCTGAGGTATCACATTACTTCCCCCTCATAAAAACCGAATCTGCTGTCAATTTATTCTTTCTTTTTTTTATTTTATGATTATACTTCGTGACGAAGTCAGACGATGGCCTCGTGCCCCCACTAGACGACGTTGATTCCTTACAAATACCTTGCTTTTCTTATTTGGAAGTAAGTATCTATGCCAGTCATTAGCATGATGTAGCAAATAATCCTGATTCCGTAAATCCGCTACTCGCAATGATCCCGCTCACTCCCTGCCATGTGTCAGCGTGCAGCGTGGCGGGCGATAAGAACGGCGAAGGAAAGGCAATCGCAGGAGAGCGAGAACCTTATTAATTTCTGGAATGAAAATATTCATTTTCAATATTATACTTATTTTTTTTTTTGCATTTGCCTTCGGTATTCCTTGCGACGATTTGCGATTTCCTAATTCAATTTCAACCCCTCGCCGGAGCAGGAGCAGCAGGAGCAGTGGTTGAAGGCTGAGTATTGAGTATTGAGCATAACCGTTGAGTTACATCCCACTCTACGAAAATCCGTGAGATCGGAAAGACGTAAGCTCAGATAAGATAAAAGCAGCAATCGCGTACTCTGGTTGGGCACATATCTCATTATTTCCGTCTTAAATCCGCGACATCGTACCGCGGCATATCCTAGATCGCAAGACGAACGACGATAATGTTTAAATCTTCTGACATTAGTGGTAGTGGTGGAGGTTTTGAGTTAGCAACCATTATTGTGAGAGGCTAATGAAAAGCGAATGATATATTCGCTGCCGGGGAATCCGCAGAAGCGACCGAAAAGGCCCTTATCGTCATTTATCTCCGCCAGGTGATTAGTTGGTAATGCGGCGTGACTCAACCTTTGTACTCCTTCGTCTGAAGTCAGTCGATTTGCGGTTGTGCAAAAGTGGGGAACGCTTATGCTTAATACAGTGGAATATTCTTGTCATTGAATGGAAAGGCTTTGGTATTAAACTGATTAGAAAAATGTGTGAATTTTAGTTGACTTATTTAAGTTGGCATGGCAAAGGGGCGGGGAGAGGTACCTCTGGAGAAAGGGATTTGCTTCAAGCGACTTTTGGGATGATTAGCAGAATTTTGAACGATATCAGTCAAAGTGCTCACATCTTAAATGTACCTGTTGTTCCACGGATGGAAGTTTGGCCGTTGCGGGCATTGTACTTCTAAAATGTTGCCAAAGAGAGGCATCCCTCCCACTTAGTCAACTTTCCGCTCTAGTGTCCACAATCGAAATCATTCTTAATATTTCATCGGTTGTAATTACTGTTTTGCGTAATCTCTTTGCACCACATTCCGAAGGGCTTTACTATGAGTGACGAAATATCCCAAACGAATCCAAAATGTGAGCAATCCAAGAAAAACACAGATTTCCCATTGATAAGGGTCACTTCCTGTCCTGCCAGGAACGGGCAAAACGGCTCACAAATCCGAACGTCTTAAGTAGCTGCCACAGTACAGCCATGCTGTGTGTATGCATATGTGTGGCTGGATACAGTAATTTAAAACCACACCATTTTAATCATCGTGTTCCTTGCGGATTTTCCACCTCCAACTAATGAAATACACACAAACAAGAAAAGCGTGTAGACACATCCCAAGGAACAATCCATCTCTCATCTTCCGGTCAAAGAAGTTATGCTCTAAGCTCCTGTCCCTCCTTCTGGATGCCCATTCTTCAACGAGTAACCCTTTTTGATAACAATCCTCTTTTAGCATGCTGATGTCTGTGTGTGTGTGTTTGTGTGTTGGTGTATATTTGCAATTGGTATTTGTTATTATTTATAAGGTCCACCAGGTGAACCAAAAACTGGACTTAATTCCACACTTGAGATTTTCTTAACTTGTTTAAGCTCTTCGTTGCTTCGTGCTCGTACTCGCACTCATGCTCGTGTGCTCCTCTGGGATGCCACTCCTTAGGAATCTGAATTCTTATGGTATGCGTTTGTGTTCCTCTACTCTGGCTCTGCCTTCAGAGTATCAGTGTATATTTAGGGGTATTAGCAGTCCCGAATGTGTGGGATTTTCTTAGTTGCTGGAAAGATTTTGTGCGTATACGGGTTGCTACTACTTGAAAAACAAATTCTTAACAGGGCTTAGAAAACACTTGGCACGGCAAGGATGGAAGGATAGCATACATCCTTTATTGCTGCTACTGCTGCTTCACCCCAATCAGGGCAAGTCCGAAAATCTTCATCTTGTTCTTTTCTTTTGCGAAAAATTAAGGAAACGCTGTCCGAATGCTACAACCGGCTGTGGGTGGGTGCTAGGAGGTGTTGTGCTGGTCTAGTAGGATTTGATAGTACGTCTTCGATGAGGGTCATCTTGAGCTTGGGTTCCACCACACACTACAGCCAAATCCTTCTTAATAGATAATTCTCATTGGAATATTATGGAAAATTAATGATTGGCAGTTTACTGGTATGCGTACGCACACACCCACACACGTCTGTGTGCCTTCGGAACTGACATAGAGAGGATTTTAAAGGACGCAACCAGAGTAGTAGCAGTGATTAGCATTATTGTTTTCTGAGTCACAATCATCAGTTGCGTCCCCAGAGATTGGCTGATGGATACACCTACGCATGTATGGGAATCGCCTCTTTGACACAGTGAACGGGTGGGGGAAGGGGAAGGGGGGTTGCAAGTTGAAGTAAACCCTTTCGGCTACTTTGGGTTCGACGGGTGGTGTATTGAACTGGACTAAGAAAGATAAGTTGCTACTTAGTTATGCGTAAAATAATTATTTCTAGGGTGCTTCCTTTGGGTTTCTTAAAGGGGCGAGAGAGAGTTCTTAATCGCTCTTCGGTCAACTGGCCATTGAAACGGTCGTCCTATGTGCTTGTGTTTGTGTGCGTGTGTGCTTCGTGTTCGAATGGTTGAATGATGAGGTTTTTGGGGTGTTTGGAATTAATCCGGAAACGGGAAGATATTCCATGTCTTATGAGTTCAGATTGTTGTTGCTGTCGTGATTATCAATTATCCTTGTTAAGAAGGAAAAGGGTTACGCCAATGGGGGATGTAATTAAAGTGGACGGAGGATTTTTGGTTTTGCCATAGATAAAGATTGATGAGGTCTATTACTTGACGCGGATTATGAAAACATGTTTGTTTATGCGTAAGTTCAATATACTGGACTGAAAATGAAAGATTTATGACTGAATTTTGAAGGTTCCCTCACCAAGGCGTGGACCGTTTATAAGGTCGGTGTGTGTCCGTTTGGCTGTATTTTTTAGCTTTCATAACTTTTATAGCTCTGATGAAGTGATCGACATTAAAAGTTGGAAGTGGGCATCCTAGATATCGATTTTTAAGTCCGAACATTCAACCTTTAGGGAATCAATGATGAGTGATGAATACATTAATGGGCAGGCCTTATTAAATGTATTTGATGTTCCATTTCTAACTAACTTGCAATAATAGTATGCTAGCTTCTACAGCAACTACTTGTGTTGCGCTTGCTATTGTTCTCTCACAAGTGTTTTATGTCGACTGCTAAGTTTGTGAATTCCTTGACGGAGTCCTTGTCAGTGACTCATAAGAAGTGGGGCAGTGAAAACTGATTTCATTCGTAGGAGTCGACGCACGGCCCCATAAAGCCGCGGGCGCCACTTAACTAACTAACCATACCCTTAAACCTAGCAAAATTGATACGTATTTTATTAATGCATACGGTAGATGACTTTGCCTAGGTGATTGTTTCATCTTATTGACGTGCACGCATTGGATACAAACGCAATCACACACACTCAACATCAATCCTTTGTTTCACATTCAGACATCTCAATTGCTCATAGATTATTCATCCACAGCTTAACTCCCATTAACCTCTTCGAGTGTTAACTGACACTCACCCCACCCCAAAGTGCATTGATTTTCAACAAAGCTGGATAAATCCTCTACTCAACAAAGTACGACTGTATGGAATAAGGTCTTTCAAGGTAGAAAAAAAAATGTATAAAGCTATGCATGTGTCGAGGTGTGTTCGAACGAAGAAACAGACTAAGTGTAGATTAAGGAAGGCAACAACAAACGCATACGTCGTTACAAGGATTCGATTAGGAATCACTGTAAGAGACTTTTAATGCGGTACACACAAGCAAGGTACATATACCGACGATCAATTCGTTTTTGAACCAATTGAGAAGGTTGAATGAGGAACATTTTTGTTCGCCTTAAATCCCTTGAGGGGTTCCGCGAAGGCATTCAAGGACTTTACTTGCCTCACTCCCTATCTCGAACTCGAAACCATTTTGTAAAGTCCTGGAATAAAAGCGTGTGCAACAGAACAAAATATGAATATGCAAATAAATTCATTGCCATCGCCTCGTCAATCGGAAGCCGTTGCCACACCGCAAAGATTCAGAATTATGAGGCCAGGAAGAATAAAAAGGGCTGTCTGTACCTTGCTGTGTGTGTATGTGTACAAGTCTGAGGAACAATGACATCGAACGATATGAGGGGAGGGCTAAAATTATGGCGCAATGGGTAAAAGGCAAAGGATTAACGATTTTAAGGATTATTTCGTGCACTTTAAATGGGTTACGCGGCGACAGACGATGGTGGACTCTGAACAGCGAGCAGTATGTGTAAGTGTTTTGAGAAGACAAACCGGTTTTCAAGGACTCTCTGGGTAGTGATTTTTCTCCTTTTCTTTCTTTGTTTTAATCTTGTCGACAAAGCTTAGGCCAACCCCAAGGGATGTTTTGGATTAGTGCCGGTATAAAGTGATTTATATGTATCCTGACGGGTTCATTAGGGTGAAAAGCAAACCCGATTAGGCTTTAATGTTATAAACAAAAATGTTTGCTGAACCTCTTGTCAGGACGGCAGCAACTGCAGAAGAATTTATTTGTTTTTCGCTTTTTTTTGTCTTTTGTTTCTATTGTTCTCGCTTTCACACTTGCACTGTGCATGGTGTGCGCTTTAATTAAACTGCAAACTTATTATTAAAATCACTTCTTAAAACTTAAACTCTGTCTGGAAGTGTTTGAGGTGGTTGTTGCTTTCGTGGAAAAGTTTTGCTCTTCACATCACTTTTGGAGGGCGATAAAGTTCATAAGACCTACTTAAGACTTCATCTTCTTCATCCAGCCATCCATCAATGTGCGATACTTTGCGTTACTGGCTGATGATGATGAGGATGATGCTGATGCCCATACACACATACATAGTTGTTGCGAGAATCTTACATCTTCTCTAGTTATCGCTGCATTTTAAATGAATTTTCAGGCATCATTCCACCCACCGACTGTGTACACGTAGTTTCCGGGAAACGGAAAACTACATATGCGTCATATGATCATCTTTAGTGTGCACACATAATTTCTGCAAGATCTGACGTGGCTTAGCAGAGCTGTTGTGAGGCGCTTTAAAATGGACTTTATTTCCTAGTGAAACTGAAGGAAATGCAATGGGCTATCGTACTTCCGCAAATTCGTCATTTGAAGGCAATTGAATCCCTGTTTCATTGAAAACTTTAAAATCAACGAACGTCTAGAGCCAACTCGCCGACGAGCGGCGATTTATCTCTGTCACGGGACTAGCGATGCTTAAGATACAGTTTTCGGAACCATTGTCCGTTTCTGGTGTTCCCACTTCAAATGCACACCCCCTTCTCCACCTTACGCGATTCCAAATGAATCCCACTCCCTGGTTGAGGGGTACTACGTTACTTCGTTTATCCTCTTCAGCAGCCAAAGTGGAGTCAGTGTGCTCTTCAGATTCTCGCATAAACTCAACCAACAACCAATCAATGCAAGAACAAAAGTGTTCCCTCAAAGAAATTTATTCCAAAGTTAACAACACTTTCAAGACATCGATACCAAGTCAAAGACAATTCGTCTCTGAACAATGACACTTCCACATACCCTACATACCAAGTAGTTGCATGCATTCCAATCTCATTCATGCACACACCAGGGAGGGAAAGGGAAAGGGTTGGGAAAAAATATATGAAGAAAACAAACGTCTTGCACTAATACAGGGTAACCTAAATCCCTTCTTAGGCTTTCCTTGTAAAAGATTTCATGCTGGAGCTTCCACACCAGCCACACCACTGGTATTTAAAAGAAGGCGCGCTTGCTATGATTTCTTGAAAAGGTGTCAAAGAATAAAAAAGAATATTTTCATCCAGCTCTACCCAACGACGAGCAAGCAACCAACCATCCCCCCCGCCAATGCCGCCTATTACGTGTGCTTAATATTTTTTTACGTTGTTAGGGGCTCACACCGTAAGCAATATACAATGGAGATGGCCCGTCTTAAGTCGAAACTAATAACGGATATTTCTGCATTTCTAATCCAATAATAAGTAAAAAAAGAAATGCACAAGAATGACAAGCGGGCTTGTGACAACTAGTGCAGCGGCATTATAGAAACAGTTTCTTTCTCATTTTTTGTTTACCTTCAAGACAAGACGGTGCGGCGTGGTGGCTTGTCATCCCCCTCATATCGAAAGGGGTTAGTCTCGGACTACGTTGTCACATATCTGCAAAAGAAAACAACAAACACACACATATTCCTTTGATTTAGGTTTTCTAGTGGATGGCGGTGGGGCTGCGTATCATGCATACCTTTCTTGGGTGACCACGTTTTTCCGGTGTTTTTGTTTTCCTGCAGTAAGTTCTCTGTAGAAACTTCTACGATGACTTCTTGTAGTCTCTCGCAAATGTTGGTTCACAACTTCTCTTGAGTGCATGACGTTGGCAGTATATTTTGGATAAGTTCCTATTTCCATGATATTCAATAGGAGATCGTGAAATTTGCCGGGACACTTGAAAACTGAAAGAGATGATAGCGCCGACAATTGCTTCGGGGAACTAACACAGCATTCCAACACCTAATGTCATAGACCTTAGAAGTCATTAGAAAGCGAATTCATTCCTTAAGTGGAAACAAATGGTACATTATCAAAAGTGAACGAAACTTAACGAAACTTAACGAAACTGAGCTAAGTGCATATTACGGTCACAGTGTTTTAATGCTGCTTCGATTCGATCGATTCCTTAAGTTGGTTTAAGCATCCCTCCATCCAGAATGGATGGTCCTTTATGTTCACAATCAACAATGTTCATAGTGGACTTTTGACGTACCCAAGTGAATCAAATGCCCACAATGTTTTGGGATTATTCCATAAATTTAAAAAGAAGGGTTGTAAGTACGCAATTATTCGCAACCACATGTCTGACAGATGTTGAGGTACCCAAGTAAAAGTTACGTGAGTGTCCAACCACCCCAAAGAGTATTTTCGCGGCATTGGATTAGCTTAATGTGCAAGTCCTGTTAATCATTGAAACAAGAAGAAAATGTAAAGCTTTGTTCAGGTTGCGCATTTGAGCCTGAAAGCAACGCCCTATTAATTCTAATTCCTCCCCAAGGTATTATTTACTGTATAGTCAGTTGATAACAAACGAAACCCTTATGTCAATGATGTCATCATCATTCGGTAACCCTGATCAGATACCCAACACCACCGCTAGTCATACAATCAATCCACAATCGAGCCCGTTAAACTTACGATTCTCAAGTGCGATTCCGATTGACTTTATCAAGCCACTTTGCCTCATTCGAGTGCCATACACTTCACATTGTTCGGGGTCGTAAAAACATTAATTCTATTAAGTTTTGATTTACTAAATATATTTACATAGCAGTAAAAATCCCTGTTCACCCCATAAAGCAAAAAAATAAAAGAAAAAATTGCACAAACTGTGTCCAGTAATAAACCTAAGCACCTGAGCAGTTCAATAAAAGTCGAACAAAATGAAAATAAAGACAATAGGGAGAACAAAACACACAAAATAACAATTAACTATAAACTAGCTGGTCTGGTTGGGGAGGTTTATCTGCGATTTGCGCGCCACTTGAAATTTAATATACTCGAAACTATTTGTGGCTGAATTAAGTGCAAACGTTTCAAGGGGTTTTCGGTCTCTGCACTCCTCTCTCTTCTTTTTTTTTGCAATTCTTAAATACGGATAAATGAAATGTAAATTGTGTGGTTGTGGGTGTGTGTTTATGTGTGTATTGCGTCCGAAAGAATCGCTTTGTTCCGACGAATGGAAAGGAATGTCATCAAATAACAGATATGCGGGATAAGTATTCGATTTTCACAACTTGAAAAATATACATAACTCGATTGGTGTGCAGGGTAAGCTTTCGTTGCTAATGCTCCTGAGGTTAGAGATATCTTGTAACAAGCTTAGGGTGGCGAATCTATTTGCCAGACACTTGAAAGTGTTTAATTTGAGACAAGATATAGCGGTGCCTTCAAGGATTAGTTTTGATATACTAGCGATGAAATGGAATTACTTTTGTAACTAAGCTATTGAATCGAATAATTCTTGCGTCACATGTGGTATAGGAGCAATTTGAAGATTCTCAAGTGATGACACAGAAATAAGCGACTAAATGCCTTGAAAGCTGGATTTCGATATGTTCTTGCAACACATTAATGATGACGAGGCGTTACGAAACGGTGTCCGCACAGTGATCGCTTGAACTTGGGGGTGGCTGGAAGTTACACGGCGCTAAATCTTGCTAAATCATCCCAGGTTGTGGAACCAGGTAATCTGAATTCTTGGCGAAATGCTACCGAATAACCGATGTCGAGCAAAAAGGACGATTATGCATGTGAATTCATTTATTTAGTCTCAAGCTTGTCTTCCGAGTTTTCGCAAAAACGAAGCACTTGGAGATTTAATTAAATTAAGGATTTAAATTGTATTTCAAGTTCCGCATTTGAGGACGAAAGCAACGCTCTTTCATTTCTAATTCTTTCTCAGGGCATCGAAATGAAATGTAAACATATCAGCGAGGTTTATAATTGCCAATCGATGATTTATGAGCACCAAATCTTTGATTTTGTTACCGTGTGTTGCATCAATTGGCGTTTTCTCTGCCTTCTTTGAATTGTTTGTACATTTAGCTTTGAGATATCCTGGCCACCTAAGGTCAACTGAACAAAATTTTATTTAAATTCTTTGTTGACAAAACTCACTGGAAGATACCGCGTATTTTAAAATTAACCTAGTTTGTGTGATTGTTTTGCAAATGACCAACAAAAACCTGAGAAGCACTTGAGCAGTTCAATAAAAATCGAAAATAAAGAAAAGTAATAAAAGCACACAAAATTAAAATTAACATGAAATACGCAAAGCATTTATTTCCTAACAATTTCCACTGCCAATGGAACCACATACGACCACCCTTGACAAGTGTACTCTTTTTCAAATGCACCACAAGCAACAATTTAACAAATTCTTGAAATCCTCCAGCGCTTCCTAATTAAATTCTAGAATCTTAAAACACTTTAGAAATAAGGTGTGCAAGCAAATCCCCCATAATTCATACAAAAATCACATAACGCCCCCCCAGCGAACCCACACATGCAATGTACGTGCAAAAAAAAAAACCCCAAACGATGTCAACTCATTAAAAATTATCACCCCTTTCTCAAGAGTTAAGGCAGACCTATAAAGTATGCGTTTTTTGTATTCCGGTTTTTAAGCTCAACATGTTTAAGTGTAAAAGGCGGGGCGCGGGTGATCATATGTTCTTAAGAAACCCCTCATTAGCACAGGCTTTGAATTGTGGAAGCCTCTTTCCTTTAATTCATTGTACGGTTATTTAATTTGTTTCATTCCAAGGCATGTTCATGCAGAAATTTGTAGTTCATTGCAACAAAATCTGATTAAGGGGAAGAAACATATTTCCGTTCTGTAAGTATCTTGGATGTGACAATGTTGTATGCCATTGTGGGCGGTGGGCTTGCAGCTTATTCCTATTTGTCCACAACTTGTCCAAGTCATAGATTCGATTATCCTTGAACAAAATTCGATCACATTTACATCACTAACGCCTGCGTGTGTACCAGCGAAGCTTCAAGATCAAGTCCCTCCTTAGGTTGGAACATACTCCTTAATCTTCTGCTCTTTTAACGGGCTGGCCGAGTATTTTAGCATACAAATTATGTGGGTGGCCGGATACAGTGACATTCTAGTAAATAGCGAAGCCGGCGAGCTTGCTAGAAAGAGCACTAGTTCAGAATCCTTTCCCGATGGCTTTCTAGCATTCATGCCCATCGCTACTTCAAAACACCAACTGAAGCTTGCTCAGAGAATAGTGGGTCTGCTGGCACAGGATGCCTCACTAGGAAACAATTATATCCTACTTTAAATCCGAGACGGTCACACAGTGTGGTCAAAATGAGCAGTCCGAATCTCAGAACACTTGTCGGCGGCATCACTGGGCACTGCTTTGATTGGAACTCAAGCCTCAAGATTGGGCCTGGGGCACAACGACTTCTCCAGAAGCTGCCTAGACGAGGAGCATTAGTAACAACCGTCTTCACCGCACTGTCAAAAGTACCAAGTGGTTTGCGGAATATTATCGACTATCTAGTCGTTCGTACAACGTTAGTACAACGAGCCTACTCTGGCTAAAGTGTGACTGCTGCGGCCGGCAATCTACTTCACTAATGTCTAGATTCACATTTCAAGTAAACTATTGGTCTAAACTTCATTTAGAAAATGTGTTCCGTTTCAGAGAACTCGTTTACTCCTTCAACAAGGTTTATTCGGTTTAGCCTCAGTTCAATGTTTGGAAGCCCCGTGACACGAATGACGGAATTGACATGAAACTAAAAAGAAAACGACAAAAGAAAGCATTTCTAAAGCATCCTCGTATAAGTGATTATCCGAGGCCAGTGCTTCTATTGTTTTTAATTAGTTAAAATGAAAAAGTGTCGAGTTCCGAAACCTAATTGGCAGCACTTAGCACATGGAGTACTCGTCAATGATTACTAAAAGTGCATTAAGCCTTAAAAACGAGCCGTTTTCGTTTCACGAACTCAGTTTAAAAATTCGACTGATGATGGATGTGTGCGAAATATTGATGGTAAATTAATTAGAAACTAAAACCACAATGAATCTGAAACCATCATTCTCTGAACAGACAACGTCCATAGGTACAAATCAAAAACGTAGAAAGAATAACCGCTAATTAGCTAGCGAACACTGACCAATAATTACGCAGGAATAGGTCTATTAAAATACCAAAAATTAATACTCCATGTAGACCGTGCAGTTGTAAAGCGCCGCATATGCCACAACAATGATCCCAATCGTGGGCAACCACAGCAGCAGGCGCCAAAAATTTACAAAAAAAAAAAAAGCTCGGAAAATACATCAACCAAAGGTTGAGGCCGTCCTGCATTCGGGTGGGCACTGGGCAGGCAGGCTCAATTGTTCAACCACATACGCGCGCCCACCGATAAAAATCGGAGCATCGAATATAATTGATTGAGAACAGATTACAGGTGGAAATGAGCTTAACTCGTAATATTATTAATTATTCCATTTAATAAAACAGCGGCAGTATGCTATTATCATCATCATCAGCATCACCCGCCATCCCCGCCAAAATCGATGGAGGGTAGGCGCTGGTTGATAAAGGCCCCAGCGGACAATGTTCGCCCCAAACAAATAAACTGAACGGATTATGGTCGCCAAAAATGTGGAAAAATATACCCACACACGCGCACACGCCACTGCTCAGCCTATTAAAGGAACAAGCGCAAAAATGACAGGATAAAGGGATAAATTATTTTATTGAATATTTTTTTTTATTTTTGCCAAGATGAGGGTAACAGTTCATCGCTGACAAAAATCGCCTGCTTAGCCGTGAGGCACAATAGTTAATTTTTCCTTTCCGGGCATGGTTGGTGAACAAGTGGAGATCCAGTGAAACAATGCTGCAGCAGGACTGTGCAACGCAGTGCGGAGGTTTGCTGAGCAGAGCAGAGCAGGGCCATTACCGATTTTATTTCCATGATTAATTTCGTAAATTGGTGAATGAGCATGGTGGCAAATGCAGGGTAGATATATGTAAAAGGTGCAAGAAGGTTCCCGATGCTGTCAGGAACTGAGCCTTTTTGGGGGAAAATTTTTGAATCCTCGAACAATGGTATTATGTCTGGGCATATCTGCCCGTAGGGATGGTAATTAAAATCGGGTGTTGCACTGAACTTTGCATTGATGATGAATTTGCGTATCTATCCCATCCATTATCCCCCCCCCACATCAGTTAGGGGTTAAGGCTCAAAGACAAAAGCCGATTTGTTTTGAAGCTTCGCAAATTATAATGCTCATGTACATACGGAGGCTGTTGGTGTTGGTGCTGCCGATGTTGACCAGCACTTAATTTGAGTTAGATTAATAAGTGGCTTACGTTGGTGGCTTCAATATTTGTGCGGAAATACTTGGAAAATCCATGTACTGAACAGAAATATTGGGCGATTGTGAGAAAAGCTCAACATTTACCGCAAAATATTGTGCCACATTTGAATCATAGATTTGTTTTCAACGCCCCGTTGAAAGGTTCCTATTAATTGAGAGAGAATTCAAAGTTTTTACGCAAAGCGAATGCCAATCCATCCACAACGCATCCAGGGAGCATTCGGTTTTACTTTCATTGAATCCCTTTGCATCATTGTGAGACCAAAGGAACTATTTACACCAACCGCACCGTAGACTTGATAAAGTCCATCGCATTAAGGACTTATGGACATCCTCGTCATAGGCGATGGATTCTATTCGATCGAACGGGCAGTAAATTTGTGAATGTGTCTGGACATGAAGAACAAACGGCTATCGGGCTCTGAAGGATTTATCCTTTCGGATTTCGAGCAGAGAACCTGCTTTCCTAAATATCTTCGATAGCATAGCATACGTTCTGAAAGGATATACATGATAACCCACACCCACACCTACCTGATGAGGGAATTTTTGTTGAAAGAAGAATTTCATTTTGAAAGGTACTCGCTTTAACACGGAATAATTTATCTTATTTTAATTGCAGCCAAGGTACCACTTCACTGTATCGTGGAATCCGTTCATTCACTGCAGGCATCCCTCACAATCGACACGCGGAATGCGTACAAACGGCGCCCTAATATCGAAACCGATTGTTATGTTATTGTCGAGGCATCCACACTTTGGACAGATATCGTTGGTACGGCACTTCAAAAGCTCGGCTATTCGATAGAAGTGGCAAGCACTGCTAGAGGTATGTATGCTCCTGCATTCCTTTGAAAATCATCATCACGTTTCTGATTAAATTGTTCTTGTTTTGTTATTTTCAGGCTCACTGATTATTAAAAATTGGAAACCAATTCCGTTGGAGAATATTTCCGACAATCCTGTGGTACAAGTTGGTGATATTTTGGGCGAACTGGCGTCTGTGGTGACGCTGAGAATAGTTATTTTAAGGGCCAAGCCATCCACTTTTGGGGAAATCAAAGATAAATTGCTGAAATTGCTAGTGCTTCAATCGCATGCCGTACTCCGTTCCACCGGGTGTCCCTTGGACGAGGTAAGTGAATACTTTGTGGCTACAACCACAATAAGCATCTTCTATTCTGTTTGACGCGTCAATTCTTATTGCATGGTCTGCCGCGATGGGAATCTCTGTTGCTGTGCTGTAGTTTTCGTTTAATTTAAGATGGTCTTGGACTTGGACAAGAATGTTGTTCTGTCTTTAGTATTGGCGGTGGAAGAAGGAACAACAAAGAGATTAGCCCCCTTTGATAAAAAGTAAATTCTAAGTAGGTACGTAGGTGATAGGGTTACTTAGACTTGTTGCGTACACGGTGCCCTTGTTTTGGAGTAGTTTACCACCGTGAGACATACATTAGTTCTAAAACCACCCGGATCCGCAAATGAATCTTAAGTATTTTTTTTTCAGTTCAACACCGCTCTACGAACAAGTGTTTACCCAGGAACTTCCTCTATATTCTTTACTAGGGCTGGACACTCGCATTGCAGATGTTGGATAGATTCTATTTCTTCTTCATCTCTGCAGCTTATACAAAAGTCGTTGTGCGCATATCATGGCACAGTGCCCGGTAAAGCCTCCTATTAGCATGCGTACATCCTTCCGATTACGACCGGTCACTGATGTTGACCTCTTATTGCTAAGCGTCGACCATAGAGCCCTCGCTGTTGCTCCCATACTTAGGCTAAGACATCGAGCTCTTAGTCTATCCAGGGCACCGTTCGCTAGTTTCTTCCACATTGAGCTGAGTGGCTTATGCGTGTACAGGATGGCTGGAGATTTTTGCAACTAAAAACCTATTTTCGCTAGGCTGTCTGCCTTTTCCTTACATCGTATACCAGGACGTCTCGGTTCTCAGCAGAGGATTCCCGAGTTCACCTAGGACCTCTCACTGATGTTCAGTCTGTACAGTCTAACAAGGTTCGACGTCAGGATGTCTCATAGCATCAGACTCATAGCCGCTTGGCTATCAGAAAAAAAGATGATCGATTTGCTGGTTACGTTGTGATCCTTCATCGCCAGTGCTCTCTCATGTATTGTAGCCACTTTTCACAGACACGGGGGTCTTCTGTGATCTCTTCGAAAAATTCCGGGCGGTAAGAGATGACTGCAGCGTCTTTCTTGAAAGACGCTGCAGTCATCTCTTTCCGCCCGGAATTTTTCGAAGAGATCACAGAAGACCCCCGTGTCTGTAACAGCGCTCATCTTTGAGCCGTCAATATATGAGGCGATCCCCTCTACATATCTTACCAATTATTCTTGCCCTTGTATCCGTTCCGGAAAGCGCTGATTGAAGCCCCTCTCCGGGGATAGGGTTGCTGGTATATAGCCTGTTTGACTTATATTTTGTGCTGCTGTTCACTTCGTTAGTATGACAGCGTGACCGTTTGGTCTCTGCCTCCAGAAATCCGCTTCTCTGAGTCTAAGGGGCTGATTAGGCTCCACTGTTGCTACAGAATATGTCGAGAGGAGGAAGGAAGAGAATGTCCTCGAGATTTGCTGTCAGTGTTGTTCTGAGGCAGCCTGTAATACATAGGCAGGGCGATCTTTGAATTCTGGTTATCTGTCTGAGAAGATATTTCCTCTTACTCTGAAATGCTCCACAACATACTAAAGAACCGTGAGTCATCATGGCGTATAGCCAGTGGGTTGATACCCCACGTTTTTCAAAGGGCCTGTTTGCTCCAGCCTGTCCTCCATCTCCATTCTAAGTAAGCTCTTCATATGATTTTCAAAACAAAGTTGAGAGCTCTTGCAAACTGATACACAAATATCATTGTCCATAGGTCCTCACATAGATTCAGTCGTGTGCTCATCGCTTGAGCCCCCGCTCCATTCAAGGATGAACCCCTTTGACACAGACCCACAACAACTCGTACTTTAAAGTTTAAACACCGCATTATAGGGAAATACAAAGCTCCTCCACTAAATCCATGAGTATGGATATAATTTGAGCACCCGTGAATTCCTGCCAGCACCCTCACGCCACACGCACCTATGGCAGGCGTTTAATTCGCTCATCGCATCAAAAATTTAAGCGAATAATTGCTGCTCCTTACGGATTCTTTGTTTACTAAGAGAAATATGTTCAAATCCACGCGCACACACGCACAAAAGGCCATCTGTACTCCTTATGAGAGATTATGAACGCACAATGCTTTGAAATTGAACACACACACGGTGCGCACATCTTCCTTGAGACACAAAGTACAGACGTATTATTTGAGTAATAATCCGCTCCCATAAACCCTTTTTTTGGAGAATGCAAATGATTCGCACATACTTCTGCTGGCGTTTGAAAACTACAAGCGTTCGCTTGATGGTGTGCCTCTGCAAACGTACTCGTACAGTAAATCAAATCATTCGCACCCAATCCGAAAACACCTAGCTGCTGGCTGCTTAGGTATGGTGGCAAGATAGATGTCTCAAACGGGCGACATGCCAAAGCACGCACCCCTTTCACAAGTATCGCATTAGAAAAGAAACAAACGTGTGTGCCGTGTGTGTGCCTTACATATGTGGCACTGAACCTAGCCGAACCGCTCATCCTGATCCGATTAAGAATAGAGGAAGATACCCACCGACTCGATGTTGTATTTTGTAGAGTGCCACAAAGATGTTTGTCTGTCATCTGGGTCTGTGTCGCTTCTTCGATTCGAGTTCGGTGGATGTGTGTAGTGTATCGGATGGAAAGTGTATCTGAAGGTAGTTTTAACATTTTTGTAGTTGGTCTGGGAGTGTGTGTCTACCCATACTTACCTGTGATAATGTTCGGCGAACGCAATATTTTGATCCTTCTCTGCAAGGATTACCATACCTACCAAGTGTGCCTTCCACTTGGGTGACATTATTAGACAGATTTCGCGACAGCACTAAAAATCACTGTTAGTTGGTTCAGTGATCTGGTTGGTAAGACTGAGCCGCCGCCGCCGTGCGATGGGGTGGTGCTTTCATAAAAAATGTATGCTATTTTGAAAATCCTTTTATGGTCTTAGATAGAATCGACGTTGAATGCTGCTTCGAGTGAAGACTAATATAACTTAAGCCGAATTATTATTTTAATAAGATGCGTCAAATTACCTCAAAGTTTCGGGTGAGGTGAGCAAAAACATTTAAATGGGCTAAGTGGAAATCCTTCTTTTGGAAGAGGATTGAATGCCATGTGCTGCTGAGCATATTGTTAGTTTTGTCATGGGGGAATTGAATAGTGTGTAGCGTGAAGAACAAAGCCCGATGCTATACGCATAGTAATTGGCTTAAGAAATGTCTAAGCCGCTGCACTTTGTTGAGTTTACCGGGCGACGGTATGAGTTGCGATGTCCTTTGATGAACATTTAGGGAATCCTTTGATATTGACGAATAGTTAATAATTCATATTGAAAGGGAAGGAGTTCGGCGTTAAATTAAATGTACTGGTAGTCCTTAATCAACGGCCTGTCCTTTTGCAACATTGATTATTCCACAAGCTCATTTATATCTAACGACTCAACTAATCGAAATCAATTTGTATTCGTTTCTCTCTTTCACTCTCCAGGTAACCCTGTCACAAATCTGCCGAAGCTCCTATCAAAGTGCATTCGGTTTCACGGGCGAAATTTCAGATGATTTACGCCGCAAATTTGATCAGTGGTGGAGCAATCAACTTTCACCGCAATCCCCGATTGCGCCGAAAATCCTCCCCTTTATGGCAGCGGCAGCGGCAGCAGGTGCCCCACAGCCAAGTGACATGGAATTCGGTACTGTTGGTCAAGTAGCCGCAGCAGCCGCAGCCGCTGCAGCTGCACATGGCTTACACAGCAGTCGTGAGACACTCCTCGATAATCATCATCCGCCACCACCGCCACCGCATCATCACCACCATCCAAACATGATGGTTCATCCTGCAATGCATTCGATGCACCATCACGCATCGTATCCAACCAATCAGAAGACCCGAATGCGAACGAGTTTTGATCCAGAAATGGAGTTGCCAAAATTGCAAAAATGGTTTCAAGAGAATCCTCACCCGTCAAGGCAACAAATTCAAACCTATGTGATGCAATTGAATTCGCTGGAATCACGACGCGGCAGGAAGCCCTTGGATGTGAATAATGTCGTCTACTGGTTCAAGAACGCACGTGCTGCACAAAAGCGCGCCGAAATGCGCGGCGGTCAAATGCCGGGTACTGGCCTTGGAACGTCTGGAGGTCCAGCGAGCGCAGGCCACTCGGCGAATGGCTACTTGAGCCACCACGCACAGCAGTTGATATCCCATGACTACTTGAAGAGTCCAATGAGTCTGAAGTCTGAAGACATTGACACCATGTCGCAGCACTCTGACGACATCGATGACGATCAGAGTCGGCCGATGTCACCGCAGTTGCCACTCTCGTTGACAATGCACGAACGCAACCGATCCCCAGAAGACGGCACCTCGTCGACTGGCAAGGACGATGCGACCAGTAATCATAATGGTAACGTGGTGGAGCGAAATCACAACTCAGCGGGAGGCGCTTGTACCGACGAGTTGCCGAACGGTGAGCTTGGTAGCATGGGCGGCGATCGTCATTCCGACACAGAGACACAGTCACAGAATGGCGAGCCGAAGGACAACAACAACACTAGTTGTAACAATAACAACAACAACATCAACACTAGCCTAAGCAATCGAAGTGTGGACGAACGCTGCGAATCGCCAAAAAACTCACCAAAATCTGAAGACCTCGATATGGACGACGACAATGACACGAGCCAAATGGATGACTTCAGAACCCCGTCACCGGATCCCCGCAAGGACATCTCCTTTCCCATGGTGCCCAACTCAATGTTCTCCCAGTCATTCATGTACATGCACTACATGCCGGGCTTTGGTCAACCAGGTCATCCGCATCACGCGGCTGGCGGATTACCGCCGGTGCCGATGGGAGCTGGCAGTCTAAACCTGTCGAATCTGTCAAGTGAGGAGCGTCGAAAGCGGAATCGTACTTTCATCGATCCGGTCACAGAAGTGCCAAAACTAGAGCAATGGTTCTCAATGAACACCCATCCGTCGCATAACTTGATCCTGAAGTACACCGAGGACTTAAACACTATGCCTTACAGGTGAGTTCCTCGATTGTTCGCAATTTCTGTTTGCGGAAGTTTTGATTGATTTTTGTCAGAAAAAAAAACTATATGTACTTATATTTTTATTTTTTTATTTTTGTGTGCTTTCAGACAAAAGTTTCCCCGCCTCGAAAGCAAAAATGTGCAGTTCTGGTTCAAGAATCGCCGAGCCAAGTGCAAACGCTTGAAAATGTCACTTTACGACACATCCCAGTGCTCCCAGCTCGGCGGTTTGAATTCCTTCGTTCACAAATACGAAGAGCGCGATTGAGATATGGCAGCGTTGGGTGATTATCCTGTCGCAACCCACCGCAGTTTGTCATTCTATCCCAGTGCCGGTCAATAGTGAGACTCACAGTGATGCCATCAAAATCCGTTACACAAAAATCAACTGAGTCAGGAGAATACGACAAACAACGCACTTGAATTCTTTTTGCAATTATTATCGAGTAGTCAAATTTTTTTATATAAGATTTTTTCATCTAATACTAAATAATTCCAAAATCCAGTTAAATAGTATGTAACTTTAAGATTGATTATTTTATTCAATACATTGTGTTTCTTCATTTTCGTTTCCTTATAAATATTGTTACAAAAACCAAAGATATAGTTTTTAGACTAATAAATAGAAAAGATTTAAGAGGATTTCTGAAGAAGAAAAAAATTCAAACAATAATTTAACTATAAGTAAACGAATATTTATAGAGCCCCCGTTTGTCAGCAGAGATGACAGATATTTTATAATAACTTTAAGGACTACAATTATTTTGTTTTCACGCAGAATTAAAAAAAAAAACACTATATAACACACAATCAGACGATAACGAATTAATTAATAATCTTCTAGTGCGTACGTAAATAAAATATTTTACTAAACAAAAAAGCAAAACACTCATCATTTCTATCTCTCTTCATAGCTATAGTGTATCTCCAATGAATTAGTTTCTTGTTTTTTTCCACTCTGTAATGTTTAAGATCGTTTAAATGAAATTTTAACGTTATATACATAAATTCTTGAGCAATATCAATTAAAAGAAAAAAAGCTAAATGAAAAGAAAATGAAAATTTTTGTAAAATGTAAATAGTTGGGTATTATTTTTCTTATTTATTGAGTGCATCCTCTTTTGAAGCAAAATCAGGAAGACAACGTGTACGCAGGTGCATACCGAATAGGTTTTGTTTTTGTTTATTTGATTTGTTACGGTGTTGTGACGATGCAGCGTATTTTTTTTGTTTTGTTTCGTTTGAAGAATACTTGCGAAATTGTTGAGTTAATCATTACCATTCGTTCTCTTTTTTGGTATTTAATACCGTGAAGTACCACAATAGCACTAAATAGCATTTTAAATCAGCATTAATGATAGTATTACTCTTAAATTATTAAAAAAAAAAATATTAAAGAACAGAAACTGTAGGAACGTTTTCAAAAGTATTATTCCATTGTAAATTAATTACATGAAACTAAAAAAAAATAAAACCATTTTAAATGTCAAATGATTGACTTGTTGTTTGTTTCTGAATCAAATTCTGTTCACTATGAAGGATTGCTTGGATAAGTGGACTAAGACGGAAGTATTTTTGCTTGGATAAGTGGACTAAGACGTAAGTATTTTTGTAAGCGCCGTATTTGGTTTTCTGCGGACAATCTGCGGATATCCTCCTGCCTCGTTGGTAAAAATGGCACATTTGTGATAACATGAACTTTACTTAACTTAACTAAAATTAACCCATCTGGGGAATGAATAAATTTCTGCGTGAATTTGTGCTATAGCGAAGTCTACTACTTTTGTTGACTCGTATTTGAAAAGGCGTTCCAGAACACTTTCAACATGAATGGCATATTTTGTAATAAACAGTAAGTGCGAGCAATATAACAATTTATCGAACTGACAACAAAAGTCAAATCTTCAACCCTTTTGCGATGTCGATTTACAACTAATCGGGCTTGCAACTTGTACGGTGTGTCTGAGCCAGAACAATTGATGGTCCTTGGGCTCGCTGTCCTGCATCCGCCAGGAGTTGGTCTTAATGGTGTGGGAAATTGAGTTTGCGTTCCATCTCGAACAAGGAGGCTAGGTTTCGAATACCGTCTTAGCTGGACCATTGATGTCATTTTTGACACACATCTAGGTGTTGTGTTGTGCTGTTATGTTTTCTCCTCCATTGAACTTAATCGCAGATAAAATCGACTCAGAATTTTTTCTTAGAGGTCATCAGGAATTAGTTCTTGCATTTTGGGCTAGGAGCTGGCGAGGGCGATGCTATGTAGGATCTCTAATAAGATGTCGTTTGTGTTGTTCACCTTTGCCCTGAGGTTTTTCTTTGCTAACGACCGTGATGCTATGACCGATGAACATATTTTTTAATCGGTTTTCTTGTTTCAACATATTTTGCTTTTTAGGACACACGAAGAAGTTACAAAATCATTCATCATCAAAACAGAGTGTAAATCCTATTTCCCATTTGCCCTTTAATTACGAGTTTATTACCATTCAAAAGCAAATAGAATAGGTTCTCCAATTACAAAGGATCTGCAGCATTTTAGAACGAGTTGCTCTAGGATATGCATTCCTTTTCTGAGAATAGACCTTCAATAGTGTAGGGGTGGATATTGAAGTTTTGGCGTACTCCATATGCCTTTCTGAATGAAATGGAGGAAGTGATGCAGCTGAAAAATTGGAAAAAGTTGAGGTGGCAAAGATGACTTATTATCTTTCTGCCATTGTCCTCCACTGGGATGAGCTCCCATTGCCAGTTGATTTGTACTTAGAAATTCTTAGATTTCTAGCCGGTTTAGCCGAAAAAAATGTCAATTCAATAACAACCAGAAACGCTAGGACCTTGAGGTCAATTCGAAATTTTTCGATCTGACATGATTTCATTGGAATGAATGAAATTTTCTTTAACTTTCATTCGGGAATTCAGACTACGAAATACGTCATGCCAACCCATTACCGTTAGATGTTGGAATAAAACTGAATTCGATATATGTATGTATGTACATACATGATCAATTTTAGTCACGTTAGAAAATAAATCATATGCACTGTTCTGAATCAAGAACAATGTAATATCCAAAAGGGATATCACCATCGGTTCGGACAGCCAGGCAACAATTAAGTCGAAAATATCCCTTAATTGCAGGTTCTCTCTGAATGAGATGGCTGAGCATTTCAATATTTTCATGTGGGTGCCGGGACGCTGTGACATTCCAGGCAATTGCAAAGCCGATGAACTCGCAAGTGGTACAACCTCTTCCCCAGCACAAGGAGGAGATCCACCTTCTACGCCGATCGCTACAGCATACCATCTTCTTAAGATGAAAGCAATAGAAACAAGCAATCACAGATGGCTAGAAGGCTTCACCTGCATTAAAACAAATCAAATATGGCCAGCACAATATGTTAAGCGATCACTCTGTCTGCTCAGACTAAGCTTTCTTAGGACTCAGGATGGCTGTCTCACACAATGATTTCTGTAGAAGCTGCATGGATGAAGAGGAGGTAGAGGCCACAAATCACCTCCTCTGCTCATGTATTATAGCTCTGGCAAGTCGTACTCACATTTAGTGGCCTACTATTTCTTAATTTCAGTCAACTAAATAGCGTAAGCATTAGCCAGCTAAACTCTATTATAAGCACCAAATGGTTCCAAGTTTAGGAGTATTCAATCCGCGTGGTATCACAATATGCCTACTCTGGCTTAAGTATGACCGAATTCTACAGTCAGCCACCCCTACCTAACGTAATTAGATTTATATATTTTTGTCTATTAATCACGAATTTTTGACAGGTAATCTCGAAATCAAATCAATGGGATTCTGGGCCCAAAAAAGAGATTTCCATTATTTTTGATTTCAGCTAGAACCCCAATCATCCATGATCGTTACAAATTACAAAAGCTTGCTGATTCACACTCAGTGATGACCTGTTCATGAACATGGCATGACAAAATCCAGGGGAGGCAGAAAATCCATGTCCAAACTATTTTATGCCGAAGAAATGTTGGG
Source organism: Eristalis pertinax (assembly GCA_907269125.1). Lineage (NCBI taxonomy): Eukaryota > Metazoa > Arthropoda > Insecta > Diptera > Syrphidae > Eristalis > Eristalis pertinax. Next base: position 57,443,574 of record OU026148.1, on the reverse strand, counting down.
CAAGAGTCTTGGGGTTTTACTACACTTGTAAGATTATTTTTGCATTACGTAGTAGATGTTGTTAATAAAATTTGAAGTGTTAGTGAATTTATCTATTTTTTAACACGCCAAACGTCTCTTGATGTTGAATCTTTGGCAGCCAAGTTCAAATAAAACGCCGTGGCCTAATTTTGCCCACGGACGGTGATCTTGGACATCTTAAAACGTGTGGCTTTTATCGTGCTTTTATCTATACAGCTATACTCTCGCCGCATTGTCAATGACTCGAGAGCAGCGGTGCAGTGAATTATAATTATAATTATGTTGGCAACTGAACCTGTACACTGCGGATAATCCCGCAAAAAATTCTCAAGAAATTTATCATCCACTTTTATGTGTACCCTCTCTGTAATTACAAGCCCATGTATACGGGTCATTGATTGGGATTTGGGACTTATTTTTGACTAGGTTCTCGTTTAACAGATCACCAGTAACTGGTATAATGGTGTCGTGTTATTCTTATTGAGCATTGTTTGACAAAAACCTAAACAGCGTCTCCAAATTATGTAGCAGAGTTCTGTGAAAAATGTTTTTCGTACACTTCAAGCTACATATGAAGTGCATCATCGACCTTCCGTGTTCGTTATTGCCATTACCATCCGCAGCTTTGAGAATGGGTGTACGCTTTTGTATGATACGCAACCGAATAGACCGCATCCTGCGTGAAGAAAGCCTACATTACTCCCGTAATCGGAAATAGCGGTCGCAAGGCTAGAAACAGTCCACCAATCCACCTTTGTACCATCAGAAGAGACCTTGTACGCCAAAGTCGCGAACAACACTTACACGAAATTATATTAAATAAATTAAATGTCAGACACTGTCCATTCAGGCCATAATAAATATTCCACCATACAAATTCATCAAGGTGTGTTTAATTTAAAAAAGAAAAAAAACTCTCTTAATGCATCACCCATTATAAGAGATCAAATTGTTAGTTCAAAATGTTCACAGAAAAATCGAATTTTTCATAGATTTTTACGAAGTGTAAATGTAATACCGTAAATGTTAGACACCGAAATCGAACTGAAAGGACTCACCACAACCAAATTTTCTGAATATAAGCTCCTTGGTTTGCATTAGTTGGACGGGGACACGTAGTTACCCATTATGGAGTTCACGGTTTCTCAATAAGGACTGTGATTGATAATCTTGGAAACATTTCTGTTTCAGTTAAAAGTATACAACGACATCCCTAAAAAGAATTAATTTCGATTTTCAAATATTTCTGCTCGAAAATTGTCCTTCATTGCCTTCGTTAATGAATCTTGGTCCCTAGGCACTATTAGAACATTGCACTGCACACTGCATTGGAATTGAATTAACAGACACGTTAGTAAAATTGTAGCAAGCACTTCTGTATTAGTAAGTGAAATGATACCAACCTTGTGCCCGACTCCTCGACGGATTCCTCGTCGACAGTAGCTCGGTATAGAGAAAGGAAAGCTAAGGCCAACCCCGGTTTCCACTTTCTTAGTGCTCACTCCCAATACAATATGAACTCCTATCCAAAATTGTACGCTTCCAGGACCAACGTTTTGCTGAATCCACGGAAAATCTTGTCTAGCTCTTTTGCTTTATTCATCATGAAGCGATTGGCAAGAGATTCGCCACTAAGAGTTCCTGTTAATACCGCAACGAATCGCGGTATGAATTAGCCGTAGTATGTCAAGGGGCTCAGGACCTTTGAAGAGGGCGGAAAACATATTCATACAAATGACAAGACAGCTGGGTTTATGTGCCTCTTCCAGACGACGTTTATGATTTCGAACAACGTCTAGACTCCAAGATCTCTGTGCATATCGTCGTTTCGTAGATAGATTTGCTTTATTGAATGAATAACTTGTTTTATGTCTAATATAATCAAGACTACTTCCTGCCCTTCAAAATAGATGCTAACGCTCGTGTGTTTAATGATTCGTAGGATCACTTTATTTAAATGTTTTTTTTATTCAAAGCCAATTACAGGACTGTCTAAGAGTATGCAACGAAATATTCACGTCGAAAGCATGCGCATACATTTTGGCTATGATTTTACTAGTTCACGCAGTTTGTCTTGAGTTTCTCTCGCCCAAATCCTATGTGATTCACACCTTAGCCTAATGCAGGCACAGTAAAATAAATACTAAGCTGCAGTGAACAATGTCCCTTTAAGACATAATAAATAAGATCAAAATTACTGCGTCACTATCTAAGTATTAAATCTCTTGCCAATCCACACCACTCCTCAGACTGTTGCTTGCGTTCAGTTGTGGGGAGTATCTTTATATCATCATTCATCTGATTACCACGCAAATCTCCTAAAGCAGTCTACGAATATGAGCCAAAAGAAAAAATAACTGGATATTCGCCGCTGGTCCAAACTGGAAAAAAGTAACCGATTCCTTAAGGCTTGTGTGTGTTCGGAGGGTAATTCTCAGCATACCCAGAGACAACCCCACGATGTTGTTCGCGAACGCTACACAAGAACATAGAGCACCTCACTGCCACCAAAATAATTTCATTTCTCATTCTTGGAACATTTATTTGGCGGCCTTATCAGTTGAATATGAATATTTCCGTTTTTATGATCATTTATGGTGGTACATGAATCACCGTGCACTTCCCAGTCTCCCCAAGTCAGCTTCGCTGTAACATCTCCCCCGAAGGAGTTCAAAACCCAGTCATAAGGAATCACGGTCATGCATTATTGTGTCCTTTCTTCCTTTTGAGAAAAAAAAAGAAAAAAAAAACACACCCAACTTCATAAGTGAACACCATTATTGCTACCCGTATGTGTACGTTATTTATGCCGCGAAATGAGTTAGTGCGAGACATAATTTCGTTGATATTTGCATTATTATCTTTCATATGCGTTCAGGAAAATTAAAAAAGTTCCACGGAAATAGAAATTTTCTTTACTGGTCGTGTAAGCTTTTGAAGAGGTATTCGTAAGGACTCGTCTATGGATTTATATGCGTGATAGCTTCACAGTAATCGTCCTGTTTGATTAGGTTTGAAGCAAAATGTAGCTAGGGGAATGTGTAAGAAATGTTTATGTATGAAGAAATCTAATTTTTGAAGATTTTTAAAGTATCCTTAAAATTAATAAAAAGTCATAGTATGGTAATCAAAGGATAACGATTTTATAAGGATCGGTTCAAGAATTTAGAATATAAGAGTGTATATTCAAAATAGTTACACCTCAATATTTCGCTTACTTCCGAGTTGAAGTCAAACCAGGGCCGGATCGACCATATGTGCAGGATGTGCAAGGCCGCTCTGCATTTAGGGGCGAATTGTGAACTCTAAATAAACCTATGCTAATTATGTATTTCTAAACGCTGTCTGAACGGAATTATTTCCTAATAATACAAGTTACAGGCATGATTTCATCTGTTCACACGTCGCCAGTGAAACACATAAGTTCCCATTCAAGGTGAAAGGATTTGTTCCAATCCACATGTGGTTGTTCATTAAGGGCTATGACTACGATAAGATTTAAACTCATAAGGTTATCCATATATTCGCACCCATGCAATCGTTTACAATTGAAGCATGAATATATTATGAGTCAACGACAGAGTACCGGACCCTAGCAAGGGCAGTACACGATTCGCTTGTGAAGACGCAAATTTGCAACGGAAGCGACGCGGTCTCCTCCATTCACTATTGGAAGTTGAACATCTGGCCATGGAGATACATATGTTTAAGTACAGCATGCATACAGATTCGTGTGATTCGACTTAAGGTTCACGATGCTGTATCCTGAGTCATCCTGATCTGCCAGTATTTTTTTTGTCTTCAGCCATAAATATTTGGTATTGTTGGCGAGGTAAACTCGCTGAGTGCTGCATGAGAACAGAAACTTCTCAGCGGTCTGTTTCTGGTCCCATAAACTTTTGGTTTCACGGGATAAATAAATATTGTTGAGCGATACGATGCACGAGGAGTAAAAATAGTCCCTTTCCGCAATCGACTCAAATAGCAACGTAAGCTACCATCTTGAGTATTATTGTTGTTGTTAAGGGTGAAATGCACATCCAATTCAATTAACTTAGCGCATTACTAGTAATCCAAATTTTAAACACAATATCAGTCACAGTTTTTCAGGAGAACGTAGTTTTTACAAGCTCAAAATAATATAAAAATACCTCAGGGCAAATATGATCAAAAAACATGGGTACGTCTGTATATAATATCAACAGAAAGGTAGTTATTAAAGTCTTTGTACTATGATGACCTTACAACATAATTTGCTAAGGCTTATAATATAATAATAATATAATATGGGTGGCGCTACAGCCCGTAGAGGGCCAGGGTCTAGTTTGGCCAAGTTTGAGAAGCGTTTTTTTTAGACTCGAAAGAGGTGTCTAAACGTAGTACTTGCATTTCTTTTTTGATCATTGGGCTCGGACTGCGGCAAAGTCTAGTCTTAGGTATGTCCTAATCCAAAACATATTCAATCTCCGGGAAACTATTTTTGTATTCAATTCCTTTTCTATGTATTTAAAACATTTTTGAACACACAATTGTCCAATATTTTCCTCGATTTCATTTCCACCCTAGATATATGTATTTGCCGATAGTTTTCACGGCCATAACAGTCACCAAACAGAGCATCTTATTGGGTATACATGATGCTGATGTGTTGTCGTTGGATTTGTGAATCTCCACAATATACATTTGTTTAACAATGGTTGGTCTTATTTGAGAGACAGGGCGAATCTAACCAGTTTCATCTAATTTCTAAATCATTAAAAAGGTGTGACACGATGACTTGAAGGCTTGAAGTAGACCCTTAGTCGGCTTATATTACCTTATGAGTAGACTATTTCGTGTCAAACATGGTAATGAATACTCTCTAGATCTAAATTTAAGGAAATTGCATCGAAGTCCCAGAAGGAAGTGTCCTTTGTCCTATTTTATTCCTCATGCACGCAAAGAATGTCCGCCTAAGCTGACGGTCCATTAGTGGCAACGTTTGCAAATGATGTGGATGTATTGACAATGGAAACATCAGTAAAGTAACAGAAAAACTGCAAAAAATAAGAGTTAGCTTTACATGCTTAGAGTTTGAATGAAAATGCTCTTATAAAACACGACCACAAATGCTTGTCTGGGCATATGCTTGTTATTTTTGATTCAATGTTCACATACATCAGATTTCGCCATTCATCACATATTGGTTGTAAGCTTCATAGTTGGTCTGGATTCACACGTGATTTTGTTTGGCTTGGGACAATCGACAAAATCAATATATACAAATAATTTGTTGATTTCCAATTTCTTTACAGTCGCTCTGATGTAGAGACGATTCATTGTAGACCACTTCAAATTATACACACGTCCGCCAAAGGCAAGTCACTCAATATGGTCTGGAATTTCTGGTGAGAAACCCTATCTGACGCTTAGATAATTTTGTAATATGAAGTGTAGTAGCTGTTATCAGGTCAAATGCCGAATTTGAACATGACTGTGGAGACTGCACTTGGATATCTTGTCAGATGTATGCCCCCAGAGAAGGTTAGGTTAGATAGAATGGGCTGCCAGCGAAATCGCCAGCACACTTAGAAACACTATGTTGGTCCATTGTGATACCCATAGTCAGACTACTACCACTGATCAACAACTCCAGTGATAGTGCCAGCGACCCCTCTAACACCTCTAACCAGTGGCAGGCACTAAACTTACGGCGACATCCAGCTGTTCTGCCCCCAGACAATATAACCACTCAACTTATTTCGTGCCATGTACATGAAATTCGTAAATAGATGAGAGGATTATTTCCATCCTCCTAAGGCCAATCCGTGTTTATAAAATTAAAATAAGTGTATTGCATTTTTAACGTATAATTTGAAAATGATATTGTTTAATTTAATGGCTCCGTTTACAAATTAGTGGAAATCGCGACATAATGGCTGACAACATAGTCCGCTGTTGTGCACGAACGGAGCGCTGGAAATAAAATCCAATGCCATCCGCGCCTTCCAGACTGTTGCACAAATCAAGGGAGTCTTCAACGAATTTGGTGTGCTATAACCACAGCAACATCATCATAATGTTAGATGGAGAGGCCTGTCGAAATGCTCCAAGCTCTCACCGAAAGAAGGACTCGTAATCATTTGAACACAACCTGCTCGACTGCCTACCAACACGTGTCTTAATAACTTAAACCAATTTAAACGCCATCAAGTCTAAGAGATTTATGCATGCTTCCCCACTCATTTAGTGAACTTTCGTAGAAAAACTGAATCCCATTAATAATTCATTTCAATACCTAAGCGAACTTTATTACTAAATCACCCCCGGGGGAGCTATAGCGTTAGTGTAAAAATGATAATCCCTTTGTCGCGATAATTCATCGTCCTTCTCGGTCAAGAAAAGAAACTCTTAGGCATCCGACAATCCTCCTAAGATGCCCATGCCACGGTTCAACTGTGAAACCAGCAAGCCCACATGAAAGCCTGCATCTCACCTTTTTCTTTTCTTTGCGCCCAACAAGGAAATGCCACTTAATACCGTGGAGTGAGTGAGTGAGAGTGAGAAGGTACCAGCCAGCACCCACTGCGAACAGCACCCAGCCAGCCAGAAAGCCAGCCAGCCACCCTCAACCAGTGCTAAGCGGGCGAAAAATTCTGTCTTAACAGGTTTTATAGAGTTATCATTATTACAATGAATTATTGCAAATGAAGGCGTAACCTCGATTAAAATTTACCGATGCCAGCGGGTGAATGTGGAAAGAGGGTAGAAACTGTAAGACTTTGCCGCAGGAGCACTGTCAGAGACTTTTGTGGAATATTTTTCTTCGGAAGATGCAAAGATTTAAGACTTTTTGCATATCAACCGACGGAACGAACGAGATTTCACTTTCTTCAGCTCGATGGTGAACTCGGGTGGCATCAGGTTGTCTTAAGATTCATATTCAGTGTGCTTAGGCAGCGGAACCATGGCCAAGGGAAACTGTGGCTACTGACTGTCGAGTACACCGAATACCGAATACCTTTATAACGACGACGACAAGGAGGACGATGATTCTCATTAGAAAGGATACAGAAGTCTTTATGCCAGCAGGAAGATCAAAACTAATACGAATTGATTTATGGCAAAAGCCGAAAAATCTCAACCATGCTGGCTGCCAGATGTGGGTTGGGGGATGATTTCTGTGGAAAAAATTCCCTCAAAGACAAGACACGACAACTGGTGTGGTGTGCGCCGAACGGATAAAGGCATTAAACTCTTTGCTTTCTTTTTGTTTACCCCCACAGTGGCTGTTTGAGGGGTTTCACAATGAGTTGTGCTTGTCGTGTGCCTACACCCTCCTATCCCTCCTATCAAGGTGTTCCGTAATGCCTGCGAATTAGATGCTGCAGGGAAATAATTCATAAAGTATTTAAGATGGCAAAATCGAAATTTATTGTTATTTGTGAGACGACAAAATCTAGGTTAACTTTGCATTAAGATACATTTATTAAGGACCTGTCTGAGGATGTCGGCTGCTATTTGCACAAGGAAAGGGATACTATGTGTACATAAAGTAAATGTAGCTTGGCTGTCTTAAGATTGGCAATTATCGTAATCCCCCATGCTCGTGTGATGCGGGGTGTGGTGGACATTATTATGGTTATTGGTAATAGCTTCACATTTCGATTGCGCCCTGAATGTCTTATGTGATGTTTTTATAGAAATAATCCGCTTTTGGTCACTAAACTTGGCATAAGATTGGCTGGGATTTTATCAGATACCAGTGAAGAGACACTCCTTGACTTATGTATATGTATGCGGCACCAGTTTGTGGGTGTAGCACTGGAGAACAAATACTAAATTCTGCGATGCATAAGTAGGCTGGGAATTTTTGGATTGTAGCGCAATGCAATACAGACAACATTTGAGTATGCCGTCGATGTCTTCGATAAAAATCAACGGCAACGAGATATTCAGCTCTACTCCACCGACGAATTGGACAGATTATGGCGAATTATTGACAGGCAATGATGAACCTGTGCGTGTAGCCTTATTTATGGCTTTTGGTACTTGTATAAACCTGTGAGCATGCACAAGTATTTTGAGGAATTTGATGTACCTATATGACTAATATCTGATGCCAGATAGGGAGATCCACTGGAGCTGTTGTCTGCGGTCAATGGCTATTTAAGATTGATTGGCGAAAAAAAAGTGTGTGTGGTTTACAGGTCAATGAAGATGATCGCCATTATGGGCAGCAGCCATTATACTCTGAATATTGGGGGTCCTATATAGGAGCTCAGAATTTTAGATTCACGAGCAGCCAACTCAGTACCTCTTATACACTGGTACTTGCCGTAAGAAAGTTCAAAAAGAAGCTGACGCCAGTGCACAGGCTCCGTGCAATTACTTCATTTAGCAGTTCCAAGACAGCTTCCGACGATGTGGCGTGAGTTCTACACGAAGGCTGTCCATCGACATTCTGACAAACGAAATATGAGGAGTGTTCCGGAGGTAAGCCTGGGATCGACTGGAGGCAAGCTAGATGGATCAATTCCAGAAAAGGAAGATACTTTTAGGAGGGACTGTAAATAGAATCTCACGCAGTTCCAGACCGAATACGGCGACTATCGAAAGTATCTCCACAAATATGGTAAAGGTAGATCATTTTACTGCCCGGAATATTCAAAATGGAAGAAGGTGCGGAGCACGCATTCAATCACTGCAGTCGATTTGCAGAATAGTGATAAATCTATAATAAAACCGATTTCCCTTTTACTGCGAAGCGTGCATGACAGTGGCTCGGATGAGAGTCGACCTCCGAAACTTTTGCACAACTTAACAAAAAACAATAAAAAGCGCTTAAATTCGTGCAAATTTTGTGTGACCAATTCATACATATTCGGGTATATGTAGCAGAACTGGCAGAATAAGGGTTTTGTGGAACATGCTTTTGCTCCTTCGAGTCAGGCGTTTTGACCCCAATTGTTTCGGCAAACCTAAGTAGCAGCGGTTGCTAAGGGCGATTCTACGTCGGATCTCCATTAAGATGTCATTCGCGGAGTTCACGTTTGCCCCATGGTAGACGATCCCCTCCAATACCTCATATTTGTAGCTGGCGATTGCTATGTTTTTCCCTAGGTGGTGTGCGGCGGTTCGGTTCTTACTCGACACCATATATATTTTGGTTTATCCTCATTGACCTTCGTTTCACCTGCTCTTCAATTGCTTCGAAAGCTTCCACTACGGCGCGTTAGGAATGCGTGACGATGTTGATAACATCTACGTAACCTAACAGTTGGACTGACTTCTACAAAAGAGTGGCTTCCGTGTTAACAGCTGCCCACCGCTCTATCTTCTTCAGTACCAGTCTCAAGACGTCACATGACTGTGCATCTCCTTGCTGAAATCGGGTGCAGGCTTCAAATAGCTCGGAAGTCCTCGAGCTGCGCGGTGCATCGAGTATGTGTGGTGCACCACAATCGGATAAATTTTCCCGAGACCTGAATTCGTCCTTTGCATCGAATAGCTCCTTGCGATGAATGCTGTCGTATGTTGCTATAAAATCGATGAAAAGTTGGTGTTTATCGATTTGAAACTCGCTGCTCTTCTCCGGGATTTGCCTTAGTACGAACATTTGGTCTATAGTCGAATTGCCGGGCCGGAAGCAGCCTAGCACGAGTTGATTAGTGCACTTTCAAGTGGGTTATGTTTTTTGGTAGACGCTTTGGAAAGGGAAAATGAGCGTAAAAGAGTGGTAGGTACGCTGGCCAGGCCGACGTTGAGCAGGGATATACCTCAATAGTTGTTGCAAGAGCTGGGATAGCCTTTTTTTGTGGATGGGATATTGAGATCATTGGTTCACCATATTGAGGTCACCTTTCATTTTCAGCACTATAACCAAATGTTAACCGGATTCTTTGGCCTCATGTCGGAAGACATGTGGTCCCAACAACAACCAGACTTGCCACTGTCTTCTCAACATGGTCCGTTCGGGCTTTTATGCGAGAAACATTTCCAGGCCCCCGTTTGGGTGATGTCAGCTTACCACTTTCTTTTTTGTTAGGTTATCCAAAAGATCGTGCACCCAATCCTCACTATATTGATACTTTAAAAAAGAATATTCATCAAGTTAAGACCGAGAAATCATCATCAAAACTGACCCTGTACTTCCGCAGCATTAAACCAAAAAATTTTTTTTATGAAACTCGTTTCCTCAGATAATTTCCCATAAAGCACCAAAGATGGCAGAAGAAGGCTTCGGCCCGAAACATCGAACACATACGGAAGGCATCCGCAATTTCTTCCCTAAAACTCGCCGCGAAGACGGCGATTATTTATTTTCTAATTACACCACACACACGTTCTATGCGCAACCCTTAGCACGCTGCGACGGGCAGCTGGATTCGGGACGGCAATGAATCTCATCCCCGGGCGAAGAATTATGGGCAAACAGAGGTATTATCATTGAAGAAGGTAGGACTTGTATATCATTTTTGTGCAGGGCTTTTGTCTCTCCGTAGTTTTGGGCGATACATCTAGGGAAGGATTTGACTCAGCAAGCCCTCTCGAGGGCGTGCACACATGGTCCTGATTTAAGCTCATGGCGATGTGGAAGGGGGAAATAAAGAAAGAAAGTTTTACATGTTGCCTTATCCCAAGTGCACGCTGCGACAGTCGACGCACGTCTGCGGGTGGAGTGGGCTTAAGTGAGTTCTTTAATGATAATTTATAGCCGCGTACGCAATTAAGGAAGTTGCCATGTGTTTCCTCATGCCGATGCAATGGAAACCATTAACTTGCACTGCTTCCGTTCGCTATCACACTGTAAAGCTTGCACGACCAAATCTCGTGTAGCTTCAAATTTTATCTGACAACCGGATGAATGAGCAACAGTTTTGTGGCAACAACAGTTTATCAGTCGAGACAGATTGTAATCTAAGGTGTCGACGTTCTTCTCCCACATAAATCCCTTTTGGTTCGTCGACGTTTGATTTTCCGCTTTTCACTGCAGACAGCTTCTTCTTTTTTATCTACCCCTCTTTTACGCTCATTTTCCCTTTGCACAGCGTCTACCAAAAAACATAACCCACTTGAAAGTGCACACCAAGCACATACACGCCTGCCGCAATCCTTCCCGCACATCCTGAAACCTCAACAGTAACCTTAGTGTCTTCGCTCAACCCTTCGATAAATCAACCCTTACACTTGTCAACATTCATACGTTGTCAATAAGGACGATAAAGAAGAAAAACTTACGCACCAACAAAACCAATGAAAACATCCCCACAATTCCTATTGATTTCCTATTAATTTTTCAGTTTTATTTTCAGCAAAACCCTCGGAAATAAGCAGAGGGTGGAAGGGTGGCAGGGTGGCCATGGCTGACAGGATGCGGTACAGCGGCGAAATCCTATCCTAATGTTGTTGTCACAATGAAAGAAGACGGGAACGCCGAAGACGTCGACGTCGACGATGCGACAACGATGATGAGCGAACTTGGCAAGGGATAACAGCTGAACTGAATACTCGCTCATACTGTGAGGTTAAAATTCGATGACATCCTTCAGATTGACTGCGCTGTCAATGCGATTTCGCTTTTTGTACTGAGCAGACAAGCATTAGGTGGTGGCGGTGGCGGTAGTGCTTGAAGTAAATCACTGTACGAAACTATGCAAGCAAATCCGCGTTAATAAAGTCGATGACTTGGGAGCAACGGATGACGAAGGATATAATTAGCGGGATGACGAACGACGACCGAGACGGTGGGAACTGGCACAGATGAGCTGTAAAGAAAAGAATAACACGCGGCAATTACTTCTTGAAAGGACATTAAATCCTCGCTGCTTTGGGTGAAATCTTCTACATCTTGTGGTTTTTTTCCTGAGTTTCGATTTTTTTTCGCTTCATTTTGAATACTTTTGGCTTCTTTTTTTCGTGTTTCTTTTTTGGTAACGAATAAAATCCCGGTGATTGCGGTAAATTAGGAATTCGTGGGCACTCGGCTAAGCCGATTGAAGTCTCGATTGATTCAAATTCTATCCACTAGACTGCTGGGATATGCTAATTATGAAAGTGCTCTGGATTTACATCGGATGAAGAGGTTGGGGCGACATCAATTTAATGGCCTGTAGATTTTTGCGTTCCTGTGCGCATGTCTGTGGGTGTTTTTGAGGAAAAATTAAAAAAAAAACACGTGCATTGAACTGCGGATGTGGGATGACCTTAAACAGAAACCTAATGACGTGCATCGGGAGCAATCATCAAGAAATCAGCTTAGACTTTGAAGATCCAAGTGCGTACAAGAATGGTTAGACATGTACCGAAATTGTGAGATGAATTTACGGTAGACATATTCGAATAGGGAGGTACGGTAACTGCTCGCTTATTATATAATAAGCTAAGCTCCACTTAGATCATCAGTGTTTGTAAAAATCTGGCTTTCCCTTTGACCCTATTACGCTTCCTGTTCTGGATTTATTAGTCGTTGCTTATCCGACCATTTCATAGTCATCATATCCATATTATAGGATATCTCTTATAAATACTTGTGTCAGACAGATCTTCGAGGCAGTTGCAGTAATAGATGCCTCGCAGTCTTCTTCTTGTTTCTGCAATGGCTGGACATTTTTCGAGGTAGTGTAGTATTGTTTCCTCTTCCTCCTCATTCCTACAGCGTCTACAGGAGTCAAAGGCGGGCAGGCATTCAACCAACTGCGCCATCCAGTACAGTCTTCGTGTTGATTGGTGGTGTTTCCAGTGGCTTTATGGTCGCCGGACTATCTATGTCTTCGACTCCAACTCCAAGGGACAACGCGGTAGAGACGAGGAAGATCGCGTACGCAGCTGAAAAGGGACCTCAATCAGCTGAAAGTGCGAAGCTGGAAGAAACTAGCACAAGACCGTACTAGATGTAGACTGTAGCGCCTGCCAATGAAGAAGAAAAATAAGACTACCTATGAGTAAAGCAATAGACTTCTCGTCTATCGGACTTATTGATAGTCGGGGGTGGGCTGCCTCTTGAACAGCAGTAACTTCTGCCCGGAATACACTGCAGTGGTTCGGTAGCCGGATCGTTATAGATATCTCTGACTAACTGTCGTATATGACTGATCCTGTCTCTTTATCCGATTTGGATCCGTCATGTTAGCTAACTCACGAGCACGGAGATTTCCTCGCAAGAGATCTCCACAAAACCTAATGGATGGTCGAACGACAAATCAAGTCGATTATCTATTCATTGACGCTAGACACTCGTCAAAATGTGTGCTCATTTAGAGGGGCTGATGATTGCCTCAAAACAGCATGGTACAGAGGTTCAGAGCCCAATACGACGAAGCTGTACTAGACAACAATAAAAGGTCTCGATGTGGAACGCTAGTACATACCAAAAACTTACTGACAACCAAGAACAACTCAGCGATCGAATCTTCGGTTCACTGGTATCCTTAAATACTGGGACCCCCAACTATTTTAGTTGCATTGTCGCACTGCCCTCGAGGAGATATCGGGGACAACCTCATGATATCTACCATTATCAAGAAGAAACCTGTGATGATATCCATAGTAAACAGAGAGGCGTGGGACCGACGGGGCATGTCAGTGGTTCAAAGACTTACACAATTCCCGGAAAAGGCTATATGATTAGTGACTAATCGATTATCTACCTACCAGACGCGGCGCCGTCCTGTGGGCTGTAGCGCCAGCCATATTATTCGACCATATACTCGAATACATGATTCCGGGAAAATGGATCCAGTCGTGTTGGACATTGCCACGATATAAGCGGTGCACCATGTAGTCCGATTCAAAGATTTCAGAAATCACAGCTGCAGCCGAGGCGGAAATGACGCCCACTTCGGTAGTATAAAGAACATGTGTCGCAGACGTAAGACAGATTCCGTGCCTGGGAGTATCAAGGACGGAAGACGGAATTAGTTTAGCCTGAGAACGTCGATACTTAGCTTAGCTCAGCTAAGTAAGATTTTTTCAGATTCAGCTCTCACCGATCAAAACTAAGAAACAAACATTTCTCCAAGCTTATCGACTAAATAAAAGAATAATAATTATTTGTATTCTTTTAAAGCATACACATATCTTTTTAAATATATAATAGCTCCAACTACACGCAACTATAAATTCGTTTCACATATTTTTTCATACCTATAATGCAATAAGGATATTTTTTCTCAGTTTCCACTGACTACAAGTAGAGTGTTCTCGTCAGATTTATGTAGTCACCAAAGGGTAGTTCTTATCCTGCCTTCCATTGGTCACAGCAAAGAGTCATTACGAACCAAGCATTTTGCATCTTCATTTCCCTCCTTTTTCTACAACAAAGTGGTACCTGTGCATTCGCTCCGGAAATAGTAAAATAGAAACTAAAATAGACTCTGACTGCACAGAACAAATTTATAAACTGGATGATTGTTGATCTATGGACTACCTGAATAACTAATTTTTTGGAAGCATATGTTTGTTGATCATACTGATACCCTCAGTCCATGCATCAAACAGTGCTTCTGCGGAGGGGGTGACATAACGATTTTTTTTTTGATAAAGACGCATTTAGGGAAACTTTAAAACAGTTAAATGTGAATAGACCTTCAGTAACTCGAGGTCTAAATTTAACAACAGCTGAAGCAACCAAATGAATCTTGTAACAAATTAGAATTTATATTAAAATCGTGCACGCACTCTGTGATCAATGTCCAAGTTCTTTCGAACAAATGAATTATGACTTCCTGAGCGATGGTCGATGTTTTCATATGCTTATGACTGTCCATTCCTGTCCGATTATTTCACTGGAAAATATTCGATTAATTTGGCTGATTGACTTAATAATCTTCGATGAATTTGTCTTTGCAGTGCCGTGCAGCTGTGTTGAATTTCAATTGGGTAGTTTTTGGGTCAGTTCTTAGAGTTAGAGTAGTTTATGAAGAACGCAATCCTTACTATTGTTTATGCTTACTTACTTTCTTTTCAGGCCGACGACCCATGAAGGGTCTGAGCGTTGACTTGGTACTTATACCGGAGGCTCGGTCTCCCTCTCCTTCTCGAATCAGGGGGCTCGGATTCGAGACTCTCTTTGCTGAAGTGTTATTGTCCATGCTCCATGTCCAATCCGATGTTGAATTTGCTCTGCTTTCTTACTTAACGTCCAGTTGTATCCAATTGCTGACGTTTGACGATTTGGTGTCAACAGTTAAAATGCTAGTGGTAAATAAATAAGCCATACTAAACTAGGGACAATTACAAAAGGTTCTTAAAATATGCCATAAAATAGTCTCATGTCAAAATGTGACCCCGCGTTCTTTTCGCATCTTTATTACCGTGGCCTCTACAAATTCGAAGAAATTCCTATAGTTATGACAGAATTATCTTCTCAATTGAATTGAATTTTAAAAGGAGGTACAAGTTCGTTATGCTATTTAGAATATTTCGTCGTTTTTAATGCCGATCGAAAAATAAAACGCCACCGATTACTGCTAACAAACGTAATAGATTTTATTTCAGAAGTCATATTACATATTCTTCTTAAAAAAAAGAGAAAAAGAAACTTATTATAAGTCGAATTGCAAAATAAATCGAGGTTTTGATCACTCGTGCTGACACCCATACCTTGTACGCATACGTTCAATTCAAAAGTGCGTCAAGATACATACATATACCTATTCATTATATGTTTGAGTGTACATATTTTACAAATCAATAAATTTCTGTAGAATTTAAAATTAAATTAAAATAAATACATACCTGACAGAATTATGTATACATCTCATACTATCGCAAATAGGTAAATCTAATTGTAGACACAGACCAGTCCAATCACCCACCCAACGTTACATCCGGTGACTGGCAATCAGAAAATATCCTACAGATTAGAATTTTACGATTGTACTGCATCAGAGTAGAGACATCAGCTATCCACAAGAACATCAACCCTGGCCAGAGGTGTTCATAAAGAACTAAAACCATCGTAACGACAAGCGGTTCTGGGATGAGAGCCGTACCGGATTTAGAAAACGTCAACATTTTGGACAGGACGAGCAGTTCGTCTGCAATCTGTGACGGTGACTGCGGCGCTGTGGACGAGGACGAAGAAAAAAAAAACTGCTTCGCCCAACATTAAGATAAGAAATTCTACTTCCGACAGTTTTTCAATTAAACTGTATTCTGCGGTGCGTCGAGTGTATTTGTGTTTCGAATTGGCGCACAGCGATCCTTTATGTGCCTTCTCTCTGCCCATTCCAGTGGGGTTCCTCCTCCGGGGTTCACACCAAACAGGACAATAAAAAATATGTATCTCTCGAGCAGAGGGTGAGAGATCTGCTGTTTTTTGAATATGGCTTACGGTAATGGGTGCAGAGGTTTCGCCCAATTCATGCTCTCAGTCATATCCTTGGTAATGATATGCAAAAATGAGGAACGATTTGTTGCTTATCTCGATGCGATTCGTCAAAATTTGTTGCCATTCGCTGGCTTTTTATGTGCTTCTCTCGAGGATATGTACGAGTATTTGTGAAAGTTGAAGCAGGATTTTATTCCTTATCGGTGATTCTGTGGAATACATTTTTTCTTTCCTTTTATTGTTCCCATATCTGTGAAATGTAATTGAAAAAAAAAATAACGAGGAGTGACACCCCCACTTATTGACTAAAACCGAAACACAAACAGATCCAGATTCCAAGCGAATTCATCTGCTAATAGTGACATCCAGTGTAATGTCCTTTTTATCGTACACAAGCACAAATCAAAGTGGAAAATATTTCTGCTCATTTAATTGGATACACTGGCAATGAATGGCGAAGGTATGCCCCTGCTTATGACTGTGTTTTGTTGTCTTGGGGAATGCACTCCCACCGATGGTCGTTTCGCAAAGGAAATCCTTCGCATCGTGGATGTAGGGCGAGCTGTGATGTGATGTGACGTTGGGTGGGTGGTGCACAGTGGCAAAAGAAGCTTCTCCTTAGTTAGGTCCATTAAACTTTGCCTTCCGCTTAATGCCCATATAAATATGAAGCAATTGTACAGTTGAAGAAGGGAGATTTTGTTCTTAAGTAGAAGTAATTTCCTTTAATAAATTGGAATATCCTTTTTATATGCGGTCAGTGATAGAAGATAGAGGAGAGCATCAGCGTAGTGGCTGTGTGATGTTGGCGTTGCCTTTTGATAGAAGCGGCTTGAAGTTGATGTGATGTGTGAATGGCCGTTGGGGTGGCTGCTTTGTTTGTTCTTATTACTTATGATCTGTGGAGAGACATGAAGTTTATTAATTAGCGCTGCGAAAATTAATTAAGTGATTACCAAATTAGTCACAGAGAGTAATATGTATTAAATACCTGCAAACTTTTGTAGTAGGAAATGAAGAGGAAGCAGATAACAGACGTTCAGCAAAATGCGCTGTATTTGACTTTTTGTTTTTGTAGGTAATTACTTGATTGCTCGTATATATTACGGATATAAGTTATTGTTTGAAGGTAGGTCTTACCGCAGTAGAACGTTTCATTTTATTTTCTACGCCATGCTTATACGAGCTTAACGTGCTCCCCAGCTTGGAAATAATAGCGCTTCGAAAAACTTGCGTCGAACATCACACTGTGAACTTAAGCAATAGACATAGGCTTTCTATAAGATAACTAGCTGTACACGGCGCGGGTGCATGAAATAAAAAAATAAATAATTGCACCAAAACCTTTTTCACAGAATTCTGAACATATTTGCCAAAGACATCAGTGCTCTATCTTTTACCATTTAAGAGCCTATAAAGGACAAACAAACAAACATTGATATTTATATACATATATAGAATACTGTATTTTGTATGTTGAATAATATATCTTCACTAAATTTGTGACTTTCGTCGTTTCAGACAAAAATTACTCCAAACCAAGGTTAGTTAAACTGCGCTGATGATCTTTCTGTGTGTCCTTCTTAACAGGTGGCTGTCCGTTCCTTGTCTCTCTCCTTCGTGTGACTACTTACCAGTGTCTCAGTCTTAAATATCCGAGGTATCAACGCTCTAAATGACGACAAAATAATTCCGCAAATTTCATGTCATACCCGGGTATATATCGAGACGCTAAATTATTTCTAAAATTCTCTATCTAATTCAGATTACTTTCCTCACCGCCCGGTTTGGACTTCGTTTTTTCTCACACTATTGATAGACATTTCTCTGTGAAGTCTTATGACAGAAGAATTTTAAAAGTTTATGAGAATTTGAGTTTTTTTATTGAAATTTTTTTAAAGCAACCACAGAAATAGAAGAATTTATTCATTCATATAAGTAGTTGTGCAGTGTGCAAAATAATAGCACTAAATATAAAACTGAACAATGATTATTCGAAGAAGTTGTAAAGTTTTTTGTTTTTAAATTAAAGAAAGGCTTTTTAAAGAAGGTTTTATGACATTTATTTAACATCAACATTATGACTTGGTTTCGACTAGCCTTTGGCACCGCTCCGGTGGCATATCAATCCACGCAGCCTATACAGCTTTCCATAAGTGTAGTGCATTTTCTTTGTTTCGCTTTAAATACACCTGTTTTCACACCAGTCCATAGGTTTTCGATGGGGTGCAGGTTTGGAGACTGAACCGGATATTGCATAGCCTGGAACATATTTCTTGAATAAAATTATTTGGCTAATTTGCTGGTATGTCTTGGGTCGTTGTATTGTTGCAGGGCCCACGTTTTGCGGCGGAGGACTTTATCGACAGCGATGTCCAGCAAGTATTGCAGAGAAGGGCTTTATGCATAGAAGTGACCAGAAGGTATTGCTGCGAAAGACTTTAGGGACAGGGCTGAGAAGATGAGAGAAACACACAAGTAGAGTGTTTGTATGGGAAACAACCAAAAACCTGTGAAGTCAAATGGATGGATGATGCTTAAGAATCACATGATTAAACATTTGCAAACAAACACATCACAGCAGCAAACTAGTGTCGCTTGGTAAACCCGTTTTGGAGGAGGAGGATATGAATGTATTGGAGTGCTAGCGCAGTCCCCCGATCTTAATCTTATAGAAAATCTGGTGGATTCGTAGATGAAGCGAGAGTCATCGAATTGAACTGACTTGATGACAATCAAATTTCTCCGGACCTATTTTCATCCCTAGTTGAATCAATAAGGAAATCATTGCCTTATGTTATCGAAAATAAAATATACGATAATTTACTTAGCCACAACTCATAATAAGGAAATGAATAAAGCCGATATTTCCTTATTTTTCAATTGTTTGCATTTTATTTGTGGCGGTTAGACTCATACGCGGGCTGGCTGGTTCTAGGTTCAATCCCCAAATTTTTCAACTTTCATAATTCACGATTCCACCTCATTCGAGTCACGGTCAATACTCAAACACTATTCCTGTCTAGAAAACTTTTCATATTTCTCCTTTCGGAGTCGGCATAAAACTGTAGATCGCATCCACTCGCAACACGATTAGTTACTATAGAAGCTTGGCCCTTGTCCACCACGTAACATGTTGCACCAAACATGTTTACCACAAATCCACGGCCGTTCCATGATCCCTGACTAGCGTTGACAACAGCATCACGTGACAATGTTGCTAGCATGCTTATAATTTAAGATGACATTTTGGTCTCTTTGGAACTATTTATAATTCGCATAAGTAAACTGAATTAAATAAATATTTTACACATGAAATTCACCTATTAACATGTAAATACAGTACAGAAGGTAGAATTGTCGAAAGTGCGCATTTCAAAAATACACCCCAAGCATTTCCTTTATAAGATTCATTAAACAAGGGAAAAAAACATGTTTGAGAGAAAGAAAAAAGCCTTCCACTAAAGTAGCATTAAATCGTTTATTAGCCTCCTTTGAAACTGCTAAACTTTGTAGTGCAATAAATATCTTGGTGAAAATTTCAACAACTTTATCCATTAATTAAGAATTCAATTTTGCTTTACATATTCCGTGGATTTCTCGCAACGTGTCCTGATCCAGTGGGGAGCGCACTTCATTTTATGAAATTCACATCTTCGCCTCCCGGACAAGAACTCATAAATATCATTTTTCGCACCCATACTGCGCTGGGCGCAATACATTTCAATAAGCCGCTTCTACCGCTGATTAATGAGGAGCAGCAAACTTTTTAATAAAAACCATCTCAATCGTTTATCTATTGAAATGCAGAGAGCCCGCAGAGAATTGTCTAAATTCAGACTGCCTTCATGATAAGCACGAGAAGGCTACTCCCACTTCGGTGATAAGCAACAAGAATGTCTGACCTTTGAAATGTATATGTAACCCTGTCAGTAGATAAAAATCCTTTAACCACCACCACCACCGAGGCAGCAGTGGACCGCCGTCGAACACATAATCAGTGAATTGCATTTCCCCAACAAAGCTGTCCTTGCAGTTGATTTGCTTGCTATCGCAGCGTAGAGGACAAAGCGACCAAGGCGAACAAGGCGACCAAGTCGAACAAGGCAAACAGGAAATTAACTTTTCGCTACGAAAAATCGAAAAGAATCCCGAGAAACCGCAATCAAAGGAAACAGACAGAATTATGAAAAGGACTGAATAAGAAAGTGTCCTTGCTCGATTACGCTCCATCAATGGCTGTTCCTCGAAAGGTAAGTAACAAAGATGGAAAGAAAAAATGTGACAGCGTTTATCTGTTCTCTTACAAGGACTCAAACAAAAAACACAAACATCATGAGATGGAGGGAGGCAAAGAAAAATAACGAACAGAACATCACGATGATAACTTCAGCCGAACTCATTCCGGAAGACAGTGGGAATGAGTCTCAGCAAGAGCGCCGCCTCGCCCACCGTTTCTTTCACGCTCCGGGGTGTTATCATGCAATTTTCATGGGAAGGGGGGGTGCTTGGCAATAAAATATGCACAATATTTCAATTTGAATATCAATGCGAAACGACGTCATCATCCAGAGAAATGTCATAAAGATATCAATTGTGTTGAAGTTTACATCGGGTTGGTCGGCTGCGACATGGAATGGGGTTAGGGTGGTTGGATGGATGGATGGATGGATGGTTTCTTTCGCTGCGGCGATGATTACTTGAGCACAAAGTACTTGCGTGTGTACTGATTGAGATCAGAAATTACAACAGACGATACACGGCCATTAAGGGAATCCAGAACGTAGGTTCGAATAAAAAACCATTTGAATTTGATGGATATTTTCGAAATGCACCTTCTGATTTGAATGCGAAAAGTGGGGGTGATGTGGTCGTGTAGCAATACAAGAATTCCATTGAGATAGAAATCCAGTGTACTTATCGGTTATGATTTCTTAGCATCAGAGCCCACGCTCCTCACATCATTACATAGAATAACTTTCGGAGGAACATATTTATTACCAGCAGTATCCGCGACTTCGTCCGAGTGGGAGTATTTTTGTGGTGCTTTTAAATAACTTATTTCTGTTTCTTAAGCACCCGTCTGCGAAGAAGGCCAACCCGTAAGCTGTACAAAGATGTGGAAGTAGTTCAGGGGGCAAAAATGCATCGACCAGCTAGTTCAATGCTGGGTTCATGAAGGAGAGGTAAGACATTTTAACCTTTATGACTCGAAGCATTCCAGCCAGAGATCATCAAAGATGGAAGTCACTTGTTTTTCAGGCTCTGAGTCTCCTTGGATCTCCGGCCTGAGCTTTATGTTTGCTAATGTTCAAAATCGATCTTTGGTCCTGTTTGCGTTAATGGCATTAGTGGAAGAAGGTTCAACCAAGAAATTTATGAGCTATACAGGAGACATGAGTCTTGCAGGCGCTGACGGATCTAACGCCTAAGATGGCTAGGCCATGTAGGGCGTATGACAACCTAGCTTCGGCCGGAAGAATATTCGACTCTGGGCCTGAGGGACCAAGCAACAGAGGACGTCCACGCACAAGGTGGAGCACACAAGTCGAGGTGGGCCTCAGTCTCGGTGGCAGCTGGCGAGAGATCTGGTTGATGCCGGTTTGAAAGGCATGTTGGAGGAGTCCACTTCGGACTGTAGCGCCCTAAGAAAAAGAAGAAGAATGATACAAATATACCTAGATGCAGTCTACAACACTCACAATGAGATGCTTGGGACTCAGTAATTCTCAATATCGATACCCGCTCACCTTGTGGTTTACACAGAACTTGTAATTAATTTGGTGTTCCAGTGGCTTGTCGCAATGTCGTATGTTTAGCGTAGTAATGATGTCGTACTTGCGATTGCCCGTATGTTCAGTCTCTGACGTTCTAACACAATATTCGTGAAAGATGTGTTGGACGCTCATCGGAATTCTTTTCACTGACTTCATGGGCATGGTCGTCAACATATTTTTAGTGCCTTAAGCTCGCTCCATTCGGCTTGTAAGACCTGCAGCGAAAAAAGCATCGTATTCAGGTCTTTTTGAATTCGTGTTTTTAGGGAATAATGGCTGAAAAAGGTTTTCTTTTAAAGATTCAATACCAATCCCTGTGATGCGGACGTGACGTTGTGGATATGTGCCTCGACTCCTACGGACTTGAACTTTGATGTATAGGTTCGATTCCAAATATGACGGTTTTCACGGTCCCACCTCTAATAATGCTCAAAGAGTGTTACTGTCTAGAAAAATCTTCTCAATCGTGGCCGTTCTGAGTCGGAATAAAAAATACAGGTCCCTTCCACTCGTGATAGAATAATAGCACCCAGAGCACAAGTGGCTGCTGTAGAAATTAGGCCATGACCCTCTACGAGTTGTAGTGCCACCCATATATTATTATGATAACAATCCCTGCATATGTACAGTGGAAAAAATATTAAAATTGCATTCAAACAGCTAATCTTTCTCCAAAATACGAAGCCGCATTCGTGATAGATGCTTCCGCAGTCATTAGCACATGAAGGAAGTATACCATAAATGGAATGAAACTGGCGTGCGTCTCCCAAAATTAATTCAGACTTGGACGTTTGGCATATGCCACCCATCTCCTTGCAATTAAATGCAAATCATACGCTCTTGCGGATTGGCCACATCCGCCTGAACATTGAACTCTTAAGGCGTCCATTATATCTCTTGGATTTCATTTCAACCGATATTTGGACAACAACTCACACATTGTACGCTCAGGTCCAAATGAGAATAGATCGCAAAAACGGTGTTAGGATTTTTTTCCAATTCAGATCTCGCGGAGAGGTTGTTGGCAACTAGGAGCTAGCTGTCTGTCAAAATTCAATGTCAGTGCAGTTTACGGTGTTGACGTAGATCACAGAAAAGGAACAAATATGGTAGAAATGAATCGTCCGAATTCAAAAAAATCGATTCCGCGTTGCACGCAGATTCACTTCTAACGTTTGGTTTCTAGGTTTTGACTCATACGATTGACTCTAAAAATACTTACAGCTCTGATGGCAGTCGACTCAAATATGTTTATACTCAAGAATGCTTGGATACACTTTAACGTGCTTACACTCTAACATATACGAGGCATATGGATTTTATCGCATTTCTTTCAACCTATGTGTGTGCGCACGAACTATGGTGGTGATTTGAGTCGATTCTGAATGGGACTTGTATCCATCCTATGTTCTAAACGGGAACACAAGCAATCTGTCTACCAAGTTTCATTGAAATCCCAGCAGCAGCTTAGGTGTTAGACCCAAGGAAACATTCTAACAATCCAAAGTTTATTATTTATGAACTCAGCATGCTTCGAATTCCAAACCGAAACGATGGTGATCTCGCTTCCTTGCAGAGTATTCGTATTTCTTATTTAATTTAAACTAGGATAGTTGTGGCAAAATGTATACTCGTTTGAAAAAACTTTCACCCGAATCCACTGTATTCTCAACACTTGACAGTTATTTATCTTATCGGGATTTCCGTCAGATACGACTCCTGTCAACAAAGTCAGGGGTGCCAAAAGTAAGACAGAAAAAGAATGAATGCACTCAGTCACAGGGAATATTTCTCGAAAACTCTCAAAAATGAATTAAATAAAATATGTAAACTCTCCGCTAGACGACTTCAAATTGTCAGTGAATTATCGACAAATCTCTTGTTATCGGTTGAAATGTGCACCTCGATTACACTCACTTTGCGCATTATCTTATCAGTGGACGGCTTTTTTTTTCTTCTCAAACTGATAAGGAATTCTCCGCCGCTTGCACAGGTGAGTAAGTCACAGTTCCAGTTTTCAAACGAGTTTCGGAATCTTCACGTGCACACCGTCGAGTACAATACGAGTGATTATAAGTGGGCGTAGCAATTTCATTTTGTGCTTCTCTCTGGCGGTGAAGAGTGATTTCAGTGAATTAAAAACATACATAAACTCTGACCTTCTAAATAGAAGATGATCAAGCATACGACATAAACGCGAAGCAATTTAACAGAAATAAATGCGAGGAGAAAGTATATGTAATTCCCATCATAATCGCTACTCGGAAGACATTATTGCGCCGCTGCGGTCTAAGCTCATAAAGATAACAAACCACAGTCAGAACGAAGTATTAGAGAATCAAATTGGATAAACAGGTAAATTCCACAAGAGAACTGCATTTGTCCTTCGATTGCAGGTGGTTCGCCAGAATCGGGAGTGTCGCAGTGAATTTCGACTTTATTTGCGTAATCCAACTCTCGGTGGACATCCACCTGTCAATCTATAATAAGACAATTAGTCACACAAGTAGCTAGCTCCTGGGGGTCGTTGGCGGGGTGGAAAGCGTGAAAACTAAAGCTGCAAATCAAGACAAAGACATTTATCAAACAATATTATATGCAATAGTATCTCAATAAACACAAACTTGCTGATAAGATTAGACGTAAATATATGTATAATAATTCATTAATTAGTTGTGTACCAGTTTGTAATTTCGCTTCATATTTACTCAATGAGCCTACGCGATGCGGCTTGAAAATAAAGACGCACGAAGCGTTTCGAAGGCCGTATAGATTATGAAGATTCACTACGAACAAAGAGAAAGTGCATGTGTATCCACTGACCACGATTTTTGCAAATCTACGCAGAAATGTTATCAAAAATAGTTGAAGATGTGACTTTACGTGGGAATGGAATGATCTTATCTACTGGCATTGTCTTTGTTTTCTTGATCGTTGTTTTCGTTCTGTTTTCTTTTTCAAGTTCACAGCGCATTTTTAAATTCAAGATAATAGTAAAAGCGAATATTTTGCTCATTAGAGGATATTATAGGATTCGTAGCGGTGGCCAGACGCTGTTTTAGTTCCATTTTCATTTTGGGAAAAAAGGCAGAGTTCTTATATTTCAAGAATAGCGGAGTTCTCACAAATGCAGTGACTTCAGCTAGTGACCGTGCAGTACCCCATGCTGCAGTAAAGAGGAGCGGGGCTAAAGCACGTAATAGGGATCTCGTGGCCACTCGATCCTCCGCCATGACCTCATCACGAGTTATGCCCTGTCGCAACCAGACGAGCTATTGGACTTGGTCCATCCACCTCGTCCTAGGTCTGCCAGGCAGGCGACCGCCTGACAGATTCGCATTTAAGGTTCGCTTCGGAAGTCGTGATCAAAAGGACATTAAATCCAAAATTTAAAACAAAAATTCTGACACGAAAATGTCGTACAATTTCTTACCATTTTTATTGCTGTTGAAGGTATATTGCAACGCGACCTATAGATCTGTTGTGTCCGCTTTTGGTACCATCGCTCTCTTACGAGCTCCCCTCACAATTCTTTTCAGAGTTTTCTTGAAGGTTATTGATTCCGGTTGCTGAGATTTATTCTCTAAGCCAATTTCCTTTTTGGTTCTAGTGACTTCATTTCTTCCTCTGATAGTAGTTGCTTGCCCAGATATCACTGAATTTCGTGGCCAGTGGCTCACAAAAGCCCGGAACGTGTTCTTGAATTTCACTAGATTCTAAACAGAATCTGCAGAGACCTTCTTCACCTAGTTTCCATTGGTGTTCCCTCAGTCTACAGTCCCCTTTTAGGAAGCCTATTACGAAGTTTGTTATTGCTCATTTTGATACATTCCTCAAACCGTTTTCGCATACTCGCCGAAGAGTTTCTTGGCCTGCTTCATGCAATGAGCTTCGTTTCAGGTGTCTGTCTGGTTCATTCTTTCTAGTTCCATACATTCTTCTCTGAGGAGATGATCTCCTACAACGCAAAATGATTCGGGGTCCGTAAAGGGTTTCGATGCCCCTTTCCTAGCTAGGGAGCCGTCCATTTCATTGACTTCTGTTCCCGTGTGGCCAGGTATCCAGCAGAGTTTTACTCTGTTTCTCTTGAAGTATTTTGTTCTGGATCCGAATACCTCTGCCCCAGTTTCTTCATCAGTTCTTGATCCGTCTGTATACCACTTTTCCGTATTGCTTCTCAGTCTGTGAACTATGGACATTGCTCCAGTCCTTCTTGATGCTGAACTAAATGGTAAACTTCTTTTGGAGATCAATCGCGTCATCCTTCGGAATGGCCAAGAGTGGTAGCTTTGTGACAAGTGCATCGAAATGTCTCGATGTAATGCACTTGTCTTTTTCTATACCTTCTTTTGCCAACACAATAAATGACAAGTATTTACAAAGAGCCGATGATTTGGAAAACTCTTGACGTCGTGGAATATGAAAGATTTTTGGTTTGGAAATTGAACCTAGACACTCGACATATACCCACACTACGCATTGGCGATCAGAAAGGACACGTGCATTTGTTTGTATACAGACAATTCAATGCGTTGAATCACCAAGCTTGAGTATATCGCTTGATCGACATTTTGTACCACTGTACGACCGTCAGACGTGAATGAACCGGTGACATCTAGTGAGGAACACCAAGCTGTTAAAAGTTAGAAGGTCAAATTGAACCGGCTTCATTATGATATAATATTTTTCTCGGTTTTGATAATGCCTGGTTTGGTGCTCTCAACACCACCCTGGATATACTAGACATAATTGGATAAAATCATAAGACACAACAATATCACAAGGCCTTGAACATCAACGCGACGTAGTGTGTCTCCTCTATCCCTATTTTATCGCCATATCAGTTCTCTCATCCATGATCTCATCCGAAATACCCGTCTCACCATGAAAGCCAAAGAAACACCGATCAGGTGTGCACCACTTAACAGTCCCTTGTCTGGATCTTGTTAGTTGGTCTAAGTGAGCCCCGGCCTAAAGGGCCAACAGGGCACATGTAATTTTGAAAAACGGGACGATGCAAGGCAAATATAGCCTCTCTTTCATGAAATTCATTCACCTCGAAGACTGTTGCGCTCAGTAATATTCGTTGTCCTTTACGGCAGCTTTGAGCTTTCAGGGAATATTTTCGCCACCTCTTTCAGTCCCGTGGCTAAACGATCCTGTATCGATAGTGCAGCGCTCGGCTAAGAACCTATGCGACAACTCAATAGATGACAACGCACACGATTGGAGAAAGAACTCAACCAACTCAGTGCTTTCAACTAAATGAATAATAATAATAAAATGGGTGGAGCTACAGCCCGTAGAGGGCCAGAGCTTAACGTCTAAATCAACCACTTGTGTTCTGGGGGCTATTTTGGACTATCACGAGTGGAAGGGACCTACAGATTTACTGACTCGAAAGAGGTAGGGCCGAGGAAATCGAACAACGTCACGGCAACCACATTAACTCAAGGACGCTAGCTAGGAATCGCTAAAATCCTGGACGGGATATACATAGAATCTTGCTCATAACCCCCTAATTTTGTGGTCTATTCTTATTTCATTAACATTTCATGCTCGAATGTAAAGTTTTTGTATTTTTTTTTTCAGCAGCGAACGTGATAAATGCCTCCAGAGCAATGGCCGCCTACAAAATAAGCGCAATACTGTTATTCCTAAGCATTGATCGATCTGCCGGCGTCAGTTGTCCATCGGAGTGCAAATGCCGCTGGGAGGTCGACAGCCTCCTTGTAGACTGCTCCAACCAAGGGCTCACAGAGTACCCGACAATCGAAGAGGGCACACCTGTGGACCGCTTGGACCTCTCTTACAACTACTTCCAGCAATTCCCAACCATCTACCAAGACATTCACTCACTCACCTACCTCGACTTGAGGTCCAATGACATTCACGAGATATCCGAGGATGCCATCGGATTCCAGTCGATTCGAACGCTCATACTCGCGAACAATAGCATCAAAAGCTGGGCGGACATAAACCCCCAGACCGCATTCCGGCATGCGTACAATCTGCAAGCACTGTCGTTGTCCGGCAACCGCATCGCTGGGTCCTCTGATAAGAGGGCGCCGCCAGAAATCGTCAGCGACTCACTCAGGGAACTTGATCTCAGTCACTGTGGACTTACTCACATAAACACAGTCTTCAGTGGCATGCCGAATCTAGAGAAGTTAAGTCTGTCTGCAAACGAATTGACGGGACTACAGTGGGGTTCCCTGCCGCAGGGGTACCTGCCAAACCTAGATGCTCTTGACCTCTCGTTCAATCCCGGGCTGGCCAGCACATTCCTCGATACAGTCGCAATCAGGAGCCTGCGAACGATCAACTTGTCCTTCTGCAACATAGACGCGCTGAGTCTGGCCGGCTTCCCAAACCTGATGACGGTCATTTTGAAGCGCAACATGATACGCTCTGTAGGCAAGGAGCTGTTCGAGAGTAACCCATCCTTGGAGGTGGTGGATCTGTCGCACAACGCAATCCGCACCATCGACGCGGTGGCTTTCTCAAACCTTCGCAGGCTCACCAGCCTGGACCTCTCGTACAATGAAATCTTCCGACTGGACCGCAATCAATTCCGTAACAACGACGCTCTGGTAGCCATCAACCTGAGTCAGAATATTTTCAACGACTTCCCGCGGCTCATATCGAATTCGCTGCGTTCGCTGGACCTGAGCAACGGCGAAATTCTGACAATCGATCCGGGTGTCTTTACGGGTCTGAAGACCCTCGTGAGCTTGGACCTAACCCACAACCCGCTGGCCGTCTTTCCCACGAACATGAAGTCGGACACGCTGAAGAAGTTGAACTTGAGCCTGTGCAGGTGCGTTCACGCGTGAAATCGAGCTGAACTCTTAGTGAACTTTATCCATTCCAGGCTCTCCATCATCAGGAATCAGACATTTCAAGGCTTCCCGGAACTGGCCAGCCTGAACCTGTCCGGCAACCGATTCACCAATCCCATCCCGCCGCAGTTCTTCATGTCGAACGCCTATTTGAACCAAATTTGGCTGGCCGACAACACGTGGCGCTGCGATTGCCACGACCATACCTTCATGGACTTCTACGACTGGCTGACTGACACCCCGCCGAAGGTAAGTGATGCTGGCGTCCTGGGCAGGTACCAGAGCTTATCGTCTTTCTCGAATTGCAGCTCCAGGACAAGGGCAATTTGAGGTGCTCCAGTCCGACGGAGTACTTTGGGAAAACCTGGGAAGCAGCATGCCTGGCAATCTGGTACCCGACGAAGAACGACAAGGCGGCGCAAAGGGTGTGGACCATAATGATGCTGCTGCTTCTGGCACTCGGCTGCTTCCTGTGCATGTACTCGTGCGTGAGGAAGTTTGTGCACAGGAAAGTCAAGCAGAGAAATCGCCGAGAGCGTGAGGAGAACGAGGCGGAGCTTCAAGAGATGTGAGTGTAGTGTACTCTGTGATGTGCCGTCATGACCAGTTTCCCTTCCATTCTACAGCCGTCGTCAGAACAACCGAATTTTGGGGCAGACAGCTCAGCAAAACGCTCCGACCGCAAACGACCCGCTGCTGCCGTCCTACGAAGACGCGGTGCTGATGCCGAAACTGGAGAGGACCAGCAAGTCGCTGATGGACTTGTCGAAGCCCCGCAAGCAAATGTCGCGGGCCAAAACAGACGCAAACTTCGAAGACTGTGTTCTGGACCACCATCGATTCCGCAGCGAGGAGCTGCTCTCAAACCGTGACAAGGAACGGACTGCGTTCATCGGGACAACCCGCCGGACAGGCCGGATCGATTACAATCCATCGGGAAGCCGCCGCTTCAGTATTGAGGACTCGCGCTTCCCGGCGGCGCACCTAAAGTCCCAGAACCTGCAGAGCGCCGAGAGAATTGGCAATTTCCAGAGCTACGAGAACAGCCCCTACACCAAGCGGCGGCCCAAGCAGCCGCCAGCTGCAGTATTCAAGAGGGCCAGCATTCGCGACAGTGTCGAGTTCTTAACCGATTCGGAGATCAACAGCAAGCCAGGAAGTCCGTTCGCACAGCGTCGCCCAATGCAAGAGCTCGCCGTCTCAACGCTGTCGTTGCAAAATGAGAAGGCGTCCAAGAGCAAGGTGCCAGCCGATCGGAGTTTTCACACCGTCGAGGAGCACTTCGGCCGTGATGAGGTTGATAGCAGGCCCAAGTCAGTCGATTCTAGTCTTAGTGATTTTCAAGTAATGCGGTCGTCCGACGTGGACCTGTCTTCTTCGACGGCGGATTCGAATTCCAGACACTCCGACGGCGCCATTGTTGAAATTCATGCCCCAGTAAGGGAGAGTAAGTTTTAAACCGTTCGTTTTGTGTAACGTCTATAATTTGTTAGTAACGCCATTTTATAAGAACTGTCTAATAATAAATAAATTATTTATTAAACAAGATCAGGCGACAGTTTTAATGCGATTCGTTGCATGTGCTGTCTTCCAACACCCGCTAGTGTTCAGAAACTAAATGCGGATTGATTCTGGATTTAGTTTCTAGACACCGGCGAGTGTACACAACGAGCTTATATTGCAGATGTTTCCTTTTGCCTCCAGAACCATAAAAGCGGTCGTTCGCAAAACCGCCTCAGCACGTTGTCTGACTTCAGAATCCGATATGTACCATCTTCCTACAAGACAATTCCAGGTCCCAAGCGTGGCACAGAAGTTCGTCAGTGGACAGTGACCACTTCCTCTTAGGCATTTGCCTAGGGTGGTGCAACCTGCGCCTCCAAAGATCCAAATTTATATCAACCAAACAATAGGAAGGTGAATGTTTCTGCCAATTGTGGGCTGAATTAATTGAGCACAACAGATGCTTCCAATTATTTATGAATGAAAATAAGTTAATTTGATAAACAAAACTGTTATAACAGGGTTGCTGTTCATAATAAAACGTCTTAGATTCAAACCAACGTCAAAATGCGGATGAATCGGACTTCCATAAGTAGGTGGAGCACTGTGTGGGTTTGTGTATTGAATAAATTGCTGCAGCCAACTAAGTATTATATTTGCTGTATGCTCGTGTACAGTACTGAGGAAAAGTTTAAAAATGCAGGTTATTAAAATAATGTTTTACTTCGCATTCCTATGACCGTCCTATAAGCGGCGGTCACACTCAACAATATGTGGATAGGATTTGTTTGACTACCGTGCTTGATGGGCCACATAGTCAATGTAAACCCTCGTTACTACAAAGTTGGCAGATTTGTAGTGCGATAGACAGATCATTTTGACTTTCTTCCAATTTGTCGTCATTTCCGACTCTCAAGGTGTTACGGATCGGAGGTGATAGCATGTCAATTTGTCATTTTCTCGAGAGGTGAAACTGAACCTCAACCAACAAGCTCCTCACGCTAGACTGCTCTCTGACCATCTGGCTTCAGCTCGGCACACCAAGTTGATTGAAGTCATTATGCAGATGTGTAAGCCAGCTTCCACATAATCGTCAATTGTTCTGTTGTCCCACAGACTCAGTGTAGAAGATTCGTTTGTCTACAGATCGTGTAATTTGGGGGTAAATCTTTTCCTCCCTTCAACACAAACAGGGCCAAAGATCAGACACAGAAGTTTTTCCTCGAGGGCACAAAGGGCTCCTTCACCCCTCTCAGCGCATAGGACCTGACTGAGATGATGAATGTCTTGTAGAAAGTCGGTAGAGTTCTTCGAGGGATTGCCGTGTTCCTGAATTTCTAGTGATGTTGCTTACACTATTTAGTGCTGAGAATACCTTGACTACATACAAGTTGTCCATTGGCTCGATAAAGAGTGCTTCATTAAGCGCTTCCTGTCTTTAAATTTAAATAAAACAAAGTGTGTGTGAGGTGTCATCGACAATTTGTTTTCGTTTTCGACGCCATTATGTATTGAAAGTAACATCTACCAAATGTCCACCGCAGCGTCTCTGACTGACGCGCATTCGAATTGTCCAAATGTCCTTGACTCTGGCGATTAAATCAGGCTGAATTTGACCGATGGCATGGGTTCTGTTGGCCGCAGCGGTTTATGGATTAATGGCATAGACCTTCGTTTTAAAAAAGCCCCACAAGTCTATCAAGGGGTCAAATCGCACTATCTGGGTGAACAGTTGACATCACCTTCAAGTGGGAAAACCATGCTCCCGAATCGTTCGTGCAGAATTTCCAATGTGGAGTGAGCTGTGTGTGAGCAGTGAGAGTAAGCGTAGTCCTGTTAAAACCACATGACGTTGGAGTCCATATCATCCAATTCAGGCAAAAAGAAGTTGGTAATCATCGACCTATGCCGCTGCCCAACGTAGTTCTCAAAGGAATATGGACCGATGACGCTCCCAGCCCAAAATCCACACCAAATTTTTCGGGATGCATTGGACGCTCTTGGATCTCATGTGGATTGGTCTCGTCTCACATTCGACAATTTTGTTTGTTTACGTAACCATTCATTCAGAAACGGGCCTAATCGTATGGCGACTGAAAAAAGCGAGAAGCGTCCAAACAGAACACACATTTCGATAAAACAAATCCTGTACTTAGGCTAAGCCATCGAGCTCTGGCTCTATCTTGTTCACCAAGGGGACTGATGCCTTGTCTGCATCGTCTAACCAGCTTCGGCGTCAGAATGTCTGATGCTATTGCCTTTATTGTCGCTGAGCTATCAGAAGTGAAGGTGATTTATTTGCCGATTACGTTATGAATATTCAACATCAGTGCTGCCTTATGTATTGCAGCTGCAGTCGTCTCTTAGCGCCAGGGATTTTTCTAAGAGATCACACAAGACCCTTGCGCCTATACCAGCGTTCGTCGCAGTCAGTATATGAGGCGATCCCCTCTACTGCTCTTACCAGCTGTTCCTGTCTTTGTATCCGGTCCGGAAAGCGCTCCTCTCCAGGGCTGGGGTTGGTTTTACCTATATTTTGTTCCGTTGTCCACTTCGTTAGTATGGCAGCGTGACCGAAACCTGCTTCTCTGAGCCTCAAGGCCGATGAGGCTACAGAATAGGTCGAGAGGAGAAAGGAAGAGAATGGACTCGAGTGCTGCAGTTGGTATTGGTTATGAGCCCAACCAAATCATCTCAAGCCGCTTTAAAGGAGTAAGCGGACATTCCATACTCTGTAGGCACCAACAGCTTTGCTCGGTCAATATTGCTGTCTTGATCTCGTCTAGATCAGGGGGAGATGGAATTCGCGTTTGTCGTCTTCTATATTAAGTGGAGCATTCCCCTTCTCAGAGGTATTTGACTCCCAGTCTGCAGAAATGATTCTTTCAAATTTTCGGTTGCTCTACGACTCATCTTCGTATGCAGCTGACTTCTGTCCGTACCGTACCAGATTAGAGCCACCAGAGAAGCTGCCGCTGATGTTCTTGGTTAGGGCACAGATCCCCATCTCACAATGAAGCTTCGTCTTTTTTTCTCCTGAGGAGACGGTTCACTTTCCTGCGGCCGTACCAGTCACTACATGTATCTCTTTGCACACGGTTTCCCTGGGCTGTGCCGCGAAACCAAGCACGTCAGCGGCAGCTTCTCCGAAGGCTCCAATCTGATTCGGTTCTATGTTCCATATAGTTCTTGTTTTATTGAATATAGCGATTGTACTCCTGGTGTAACTGGTCTCAAGGTCAATGAGGACAAAACAAAATATATGCTGTCGATCAAAAACCGTTCCGTCACACACCACCTTGGTCAAAATTTCACTATCGACAGCTACAATTTCGTGGTAGTAAAGGAGTGTGTCTACCTCCGGACAAACGAGAACTCCACAAACGACATCACAGTGGAGATCCGTCGTAGAATCGCCCTTGGCAACCGCTACTTCGGTTTGTCAAAACAACTGGGCTCAAAACTCCTGACTCGAAGGCCCAAAATCATGCTCTACAAAACTCTTTTTTTGTCAGTCCTGCTCTATGGAGCAGAAAGCTAGACGCTAAGCAAAACTGCAGAGCTGATTCTTGGTACCTTCGAAAGAAAAGTTCCACGACGGGAATATGGATCCGAGCCGACTGGTTCGAGAAGGAGAGGAAGACCGAATCTCCGGTATAAAGACCAAGTAATCGCGGATGCAAGAGAGCTTGGTGTTGATAACTGAAAGCAGCATGCCCAGGACCGTCAACGATGTAAGGCAGCAATTGCTCAGGCTCGGACCCTCCATGGGTCGCCGGCCGGATAAGTAAGTAAAGTAAGTAAGTGGTCCTGGTGTATAAACATCCACCACGCTAACTCGACATACATTGAATAACGATTTTCCTCTACCTTCGCTTACCCCACTCTTGAGTACAACAATGGTAATGAACTAATAATTCCGAAATTCAGAGAATGGAAGATGTCACTCCATTGCACCCAATACCACCTCATTTGATACCATCCCTTTAGAACATCCATTTCCTTCAGCAGAAACCATAAATTTCCTTCAAAGCAGCAATAAAACACAACTAAGTTTAATTAAAATAAAAATGTATATATATTTCGTTTATATTTTAATTACGAATTCATATGGTCATCCTAGATGTATACACAAATCCACTAGTGCGACATAATTTTAATAGGAAATTGAACTCTACTTACCTAAAGGCATAACAAAAAATTATAGCACTATTCTCTGTATTCTGTAAATATTCCCTTGAAGCCCTCTTCCAGCTAATCCAAGGACTATTGACAAAAAAAAAATGCACATCAAAAATCTTTACAACTCGTATTTTTTTTAGATCAATTACATTTACCGTTACAAAAATTGATTGATATACAAATAAAATAAATCTATTCCACATAATAATAAAAAAAAAATATTTATGGTAAAATGAAACAAACGGCGTCTTGACGCTTGATTAGTGCTTATTAAAAATACAAAAAAAAAAAACACAAACACGGCAGTACACATATACGGTAAGGTATATATAATTTAACAGAATTTGATTGAGTTAAAAAAATATGAATAAGAAAAATAATAATAAAGCATACACAGCAAAGTTAAAATAAATTTGTCTTTATTTTATTTTACAAGAGTTAAGTAAAATAAAAGGATCGTATACACGCAGGCATGTATGGACAAAAAAGAAGATTTCATTTTTATTTGTTTTTTTTTTTTTTTGTAAATTTAGCTTCGATTAATTTATTAACTTTGGTCTTTCTATCTACGTTCTTTTACTTTTCATTTTATTCCTTTTTGTCTTCCTGTTTATTTATGAAATAATTTAACAAGGGCAATAAATATTACAAAAAAAAAAAATAATAAAAATAATACAAGCAGACATATTTTTTATATTTTTATTTAACGTTTAAGTTAACGATTCTTGAATATATTCTCCATCAGTAAAACTTAACATAACTACCATTGCTTTTTGTTTATTTATTTATTTATTTATAGTTTTGGCGCGTGACAAGTGCCTTCTTCAGTGTGAACTTAAATAGATTATAAGAATGTTTCTTGTTTTGTTTCGAATAATTTTGATTGAGGAACACGCACCAAAGGTACTTATATAAAATTTACTTCTTAATACAAATAAACACGTTTTTGTTTTTATTTTTATTTTTCATTATTTTTAAGCTTATCACAATATTTCTTTTCTTAGTTTAAGATTAACGCTTCTTTAGTTAATAATGTTTTTTGTTGTTTTTTTTTATATTTTTTTTTCTCATTTTCTTGTTTCATGTGCGTTGAGTTAAAAGTCATTTGATGATCCTCAACTCTAAAGGGAGTTGAAGAGGTTGGCTTTTGGGTGAAGCTTGGTTTTTTTTTTTTTTTTGAACTGGGCCTGTTTGTTGGTCGCTAATTTTATACAGTCTGGTCATTTTGTCGGGCGCCATTTATTAATTTACATTGTTGAAGCGTACACATTCATCCATCCATCCACTAAAGCCAGCACCTTTCAAACTCCCCTTTGTATGGACACATGTTTATATTTTCGAAGTATGATTTCATATTTATGAATTATATCGACGACTACAATAAGCTCTCACAGATATGTAGCTTAAGACACTTTAAGACAATAATTGCACTCGTGAAAAAGATTCACGTGCGCGTGTGTTTACAAATTTATATGTATGCATATCTTGGAGATAACCTAAGCGACCTATCTAGAATATTATTGCAGTTGTTGCTGTGGTTCAATGGGCTGATGGACGCCAACCTCGTCCTGCCCAGCGTTGGGAGTGGGAGCGGGGCGTGCAACCGGCGTTGTTATGATATCACCTGCGTTTGATTTGCTCCTCGTAACAAGTAGCGGGGTCTTCGGTTTGGGTGTTTCAGTCAGTTTGATTTTGACTTTTCCAGTCTCGGGCGAGTACACAGGGCTATACCGTCCCATTTTGGGCGATGAGGGCAGGAAGACATCGTCGTCGCCTTGATGGTTCTGTTTCGATGCTCTTGGCGACTTTGGTGGCGGGTATCTGGGAATAATGCGGTGGTTTGGATCGTAGGGTGTCTCTATGTGCTCCGGTTGTCGAATGGTTGGCTGAATGGGCTGCTCAGTGGGAATGACATTGTTGTTGTTTGACTCATTCTGGGGTTTGCTGTCGCCGTTAAGTAGTGGCTCGTGAGTCTTCTTATCCTTTTCGTTTTCATACGAAGCTCGGTTGTTGCCATTGATGGGCTTTGCCATGTCCTCCTTCTTCTTTTCGCCGATCAGCGGAGCGTGCTCGTGGCCGTTCTTTTGGATCGGTTTGCCGAGATTCTTCTTGTCCATGTCCATGAGCTCGGTGGAACGTGGATTCTCAACGTCACCCGTGCGGTTTCTGCCGCTCGCCTTGCACCGCTTTATTCCGACAAACAGGATCAGGCCCAGGACAATCAAAAGAATCACTCCGAGGAGGAAGTAGGTTCCTTTCGATTCGCCATTCTCATCGTTGGCCACCATTATGCTAGCCTTCTCTACGTTACCCACTTCGCTCGATTCTCGACCGTCGTCTGTTACCTCATCAGATGGCGCACCACTCTCTTCGACCTCCTTAAACACCACCGGGACTATTGGCTCTTCTGACACTTCCTCCGGAGCTTCTGTTGGGTCATTGAACTGCGCGATGCCAAGGCCTGGCCCAAAGATGTCCGACTGTGAGGAAGACTCCTGGCTGGGCTCTTCAGCGTGTTCATCAGCTTCGTCAGGCGTATCATCAGTGTCCTTATTCTCTTCAATTTCATCCTCGTCCGTATTTTGATGGAACACCCTTGGGATAATCATCATTCCCATTCCACTACCTGATCCATCGTCATCCTCGTCAATCACATCGGCTGCGCTCTCTGTTGGATGCAAAGACTCTCCGTTGTCTTGTGAATCCGTTGCCTTGTCCAGTAAATCCAGTGACATCCTTGCCATTGACAGATCACCAGAGCCTTCAACATCGTCCATCGGGCTCGATTCCTTCGACGACTTCTTCTTGTCGACGGGCATGAAGTCCTTTCCCAGCTCTTCCTCGTCACCATTCTCTTCGGCGGATCCTTCAATTGCTGGCTGATCGCCCAACATCAACTCATTCTCCTCCTCGTCCTCGTCAAACTCCAGCGCCTTCTTCTCCCGTTCACAGATCTCCGATTGTTTGACTTGCAGCCATGGCTTGCCCTTAACCTCAGCCGGATAGGTGCATCGTACCGGATTTTGGGTGTACACGTGCTTCTCCTGCAGCCAATTCCTTACTTCTAAGGTTTCGCAGGAGCAGTTGATCTGGTTATTGGTTAATTCGATCGTTCGAAGTTTCGAAAGCTTGCTCAACTCCAGCGGCAAGTATGTGAGTTCGTTCTCAGACAAATCCAGATGCTGAATCCGTTGTGGGATTTTCGACAGTTTCCCGGATGTGATGCGGTTATGCTTCAGATTCAAATTCTTCACACGTCGCCCCAGTCGTCCCACTTCGGACAGCTCATTGTTGGACAAATCGACTGTGGTTAGATCCCTCAGTTTCTCCAACTGATGTGACGGTATACGTGTGAGACCAATATTCGACAGATCGATGGAGTGTATGGGCAGACTCTTACCCTCCATCAGACCCTTTAAGCTGTTACACTTGGCATGGTTGTACGCTGATACACCGTTAATCACCATGCATTGGCAGTCTTCGGGGCAGTCGTATGTGCTGGCCGAAGTTACGAGAACCAGCGCTATCAGCGCGGTTAGGCAGAGTTTTCGTTGCGACATCATTTCGTTGTGTTTCGTGTTATCTGAAATGAGATAAACGTTTTTTTTCTGTTATTTCTCGGTTGAACACAAAATTCCGTGGCTTAAGTAAAAACAAAAAAAAAACACACTCGTGCGTATGAGTGACTGGAAAAGTGAAACTTGATCGTGTACAGCAAACAAAGATTACAGATACGACACAAGCAGACCACTAATGTGAGTTAGTTTCTATGCGATTAGATAAATTAAATACAATTAACGATTTCTTATGACATCAGTGTTAATTGGTCGCTCGTACGTGTGCAGATGAGTTCATAGATTTTAATTTAGCTCTAAGTTTGGACTGTTTCTGAGTGGGTTGACGTCATTGATTGCTAATGGTGCGGTTCACATAAGGAGCGACGCGACGTGTCGCCCATGAATCATCGGATGACTGTGATATGCGCCTAAATCGGATACCTGCACTTGGTGCACATCATTTGGTGTTCATTTTTCGAAGATTCCCATGCACTAAGCATGTTCTTCAGTTCGAACTGGAACTGGCAGCCCAATCACACTCACCGTGCATGTCTAAGCCATTATATAATTGAATTCATCGCGCTGGCGTTAAATAATCATGAATAGAAGAGGAAAATTGCGACAATCTCCCTGTCTACACGTCTGTCTCAACTTTTGCCCAAATTGAATAATTCTCCCGAAGGAACTGACTGTACTACACGTAAGCTCACGTCTGTCACAGCAAACCAATGAAACCAGACATCTCCTTTGCCCGCCTTCGTCTAGCCTATATTCTAGTCACAACCACATGAAAACTATTTGCGAAAGAAAAAAAACGAACGAATTAAAATGACGGTCATTTATCGTGAATGAGATCGCCTATTGTTCAAGATCCTCGCGTCCACTTAACCTCGCTCAAAGATCCAAAGAGGGTGACCCATGCACATTGTCGGATCTTCTGGCAACCTTCCCCTCTGCGGGATTATCTGTGCAACGAGGAACAGGGGGGCCGAACTGAAAACACGAGTGTACATCTGAGATGCACTTCATAAATTGACGCGTGCTAAATAAACTCTTTATTACCAATGCAGATTTATTAGTAAAATACAGCGCTTCGGCTTGGCCTGGCCGAGTCTGGATGGGATGCGCCGGACTTGCCCGAGTGTCTGGTGCATTTTGCTATAAATTATAATCTATTCATAGAGTGAGTTCATTTCTTTTTTATCTGTCGTCTTATGACGTTGTAAGCTTTGCTGCTCTTGGTGCTCTTTAATACAGCGTGTGTAGAGTAAATTAATCAATTGGCACACACTACAGCGCAACAATGTCCATCATGTCTTCGTGGGTGACGGTGACAAAAGGCTAATCTGGTTAACTGACGTGTATTCATGTATTCAATTCAAATGATAAGCCATGGCTAAAGGTGTGTGAGTTGAAAAGAAATCTATTTTCAAGAATTAACTCACTGACAGGACTAGATAGGGTGTCACATTTCGACACTGTTCGACTTTTGTTTTAGGGCTATTACGCAAAACATCGACTATCTTGAGTGGAAATGTGATCGCTGCTTCAATGATAACGCTGAAGTTGTTATCTGGACACTCTCTTTTCGTATGATTGCGTCCACTGTTTTACGTAATAGGAATTACATCAGATGATGACTCTTTATCGAGTAAAGTGCTTCGCAAATATGTAACTTGAATGCGTATCAATAGTATGCACTCCTTCAATCGGGGAATGAATGATAAGCAGAGGTCTGAAGACATTAACGCTGCTCTAAAAATCTAAAAAAAATCGCCATCAGATGGTGTAGCTTATAAATTATCGCTCGAAGTGGGCATAAAATTGAGAGCCTACCACCCGACCATTTACAGAAGCTGTTACCACTCTTGTTGCTACACACTCCATTCAATTTAAAAGTTATCTCGGGCCTTTGTTGCGGCATCATTTGAAAGAAAATATTCGTTCTGCTTGTTAATCAGCCCGTCCCGGACAATGTAGGGTTTTAATTTTATAGGTTTGTGTTCTCCTAAATTGGCAATACTTCCCTCCCCCCCCGCCCCACTCCAATGACAACGGACATTGTGACAGTTAACAGCTGATTAGTATTCAGCGTGGCTAGCCGAAGCACCATGAATAAACTTCTGCCAGAACAACACTTGCAAATTAGACGAAAACGAGTTTAGTCTTGGCAATCATTTGATTGCCCACTAAATTTTGTTTACCAATGAGGTTCACTTCTGGTTGAATGGCTATACCAACGAGCTATAATTGAAGTGAAGAGAATTCATTGGTCATCATTGAAATGTTGTAACATCT
Organism: Eristalis pertinax; assembly: GCA_907269125.1. NCBI lineage: Eukaryota > Metazoa > Arthropoda > Insecta > Diptera > Syrphidae > Eristalis > Eristalis pertinax. The sequence goes on along the minus strand of OU026148.1, from coordinate 57,403,082 downwards.
ACAGAAAGTCACGGCACTTGCGTGGAGTCATTGATCGGCACTGAGCAGTCGAGCGAATGTGGATCGCTACAGATCATTGATTTTTCCGTGCCCAATTGAGTGATATTGATGCGGAAGTGCTGTAAAATGTCACCCAGCACGTGGCACAATCAATTCTTTGAAGGGAGCGTTTGATGAGAGCATAATTTCGCATGATGGTCATATGGAACGATAGATCGAACGGGGTCCAAACAATGACGTCTGAGACATGGTTGCAGAAGGAAACTTCTGCTCGTGTAGATTATATTGCAAGAGGCCACTGACTTGAAATGAAATGAATACAAGGAGATCAGATAGAAAGTACTTTAATCGATGTTTATGTTTTTGTTAGTCAATAAAAGGTGAGAAAAATCGTCTAATTGTATGTTCAAATAGTCAGTTTTAGAGGCCAGGGAAGCACTAGCCCTGGTGGCAACAAAATTAACAATTGAGAGCTGACTTGTGTTACGGTTGCTTTGAGATTGTACCTCTTTACGTTGGCTGGTGGAACGCCACAGTGGTACTGCTTCCATCATTTAAGTCCAGTATGGTATTTTTCGTTGTGTTGGTATTACATTTTGGAGGAGAAATATGGGCAATCACACTTTTTCCGGGAACAATGTGCCATAAATCTACCGTTATTGCTTAGCTCATAAACAGATTGCGCAAGTGGTCTTTCTGTCCACTCTTGAGTTATACACACGCTTTAGCACAACCAAGATTTTGATCGATAACATTTTATAGAATAGAGAGAAAAATGAAGCCATCCATTAAAACAGGTCAAATATTTGAGGAAGTAAAAGCAAACCGGCTGGATTGTAGGATTTCCACTTTAATCACACTTCGTCAAATTGAATAAAAAATCAAGTGCACCGACTTCAGTCGAAGGTGTGGTTTTGTAATAAACTAGCCCCGACTGTAATCCTATCGAAAATATTTGGACTATCTCTGACTACAGTAGACTCTCTAAGTCGAACTCTCCCCTTTTTTGTTCGCGACATTTTGGCATTCCGCTCAATTTTCTAAATTCTGTTTCGGAGCAGTAGAAGAGCTTTTATGGCGAGTAATTCTTCTAACTTTCCTTAAACACTTTAAAAATTCAGTGACAGACATAATATTTGAGGTTTATAAGGACCAAGGACAAGCACACATTGAACTACACATAGCTTTTGTAGAAGGCATTTAAAAACAAAGAAAAAGACAGAAGGACCGGTCTAAGTTCGAGGATCAGTGACATACTCTTTATTACAACTAATTAATAAAACAAAATATACGCACATTCTTGTATAGATAACTGCTAGTGGCGAGTTATCAGTAGAATCAGCCCATCAGATAGCGCAATCCGTACGCCATGTAATTCACATGACATAAGAATTTAAGTGTACAAAAGTCTGTGTAATTTCGTCTACACTTCTGAAACAAGTGTAGTCTTCCACGTATTTCGATGTCAAAGATGCACCACGCTCTGGAGTCTGGAGGGCTAATTGTTGGAAACATTGATACCACGATCTTTGCCCATAATCTAAATATTACACAAAAAAAACAGTTTGAAACCATTTGAATAAGGCTGGACATAAAAAGACGCTCGATGTTGCTGATGTTGGGTACCTCATGAAAAAAAACCATTACCTAACGCAAAAAAGCTTCGTGAACAGAGTTTCCAGGCAAGGCCACACATCATAGTGAATCGCAAGAAGCTTCGGGAGCACTATTGGGATGTTCTAACGCATCAACCTTATAGTCCGGACGTGGCACCAAGTGTATACCAGATTTTCTACCCCTAGCAAACGATTTTTCTGGGTAAAAATGGCGGCTTCTTCGTATTTGAAACTCGTTGTCTGGGTTCGAATCCCAGTTAGAAGAAAAAAAAATAGTTTTCATGGCCCACCTCTTTTGAGTCACTGACAATGAGTAGGTATAGCTGCCCAGAAGGAGCTTCTCAAACTTGGCTGAGAAACTACGCGGGCTGTAACGCCACGCCTTTCATGTAAAATTGGTGGCTTTCTTTTCACTACTCCTTATCTTTACATAGTATAACAAAATAGCCGGGACAGAGGAATGTACGCTTAGATTTTTTAAACTACGCAACGGATTTCAATGCAGTTTTCATGAATAGATAGAGCGATTCAAGAAGCAGGTTTATTCATATTTATTTATGTTAATTTGTTGAAATATGACGATAATTGATCAGGATGTCGGAAGCAATTAAGCCAACTGAGAGCACGGCTTTATGACTGCATTTAAAATTCAAGGTCAAGTATGTCATTTAGCTGGCTTCGACCCGATGATCACAAATTTCTGCAAAATTTTTTGTATCTCAAATCCAGAAACACACGCATCAACGCGGTGTTTAAGTGTCGCACAGCCAATTGAGAGTCATGTAGTTAGATCTCTGCAATGCTTGTAGTGTCTCATGAATAAGCAGTCCAATCATAATAGTAATATCATTAATCACTCTACATTGACACCACAGTAGTATTTGCATTGCACCCGTGAGAAGGCGGGGCGGCTCGCTAGTACTTAATAAAGTGCGTTTTAATGAATATATCACCGAATTTCGTAGTCGCCATGGCGTGGTGGGTTAGTTCGTCGACCCCTACGCTGTGCGGTGCCAGATGCAAACACCGAATGCAGCAACTCTCATAATTTACGGCTTAAGCGTCTTTCGAGTCACTGACAAAAACTGACTAGAAAAAGCTTCTCACGCTTAAAACTGTACGCACAAGTGGTTGCTTTATAAAAAACGTCGGACGGTTGCACCACCCATACTTTATCATTAGCTCCTTGTCATCCATGTGGTTTCTTTAATGCTGAAGTGCTATAGTCTAAAAAAAAGCACCCTACATAAGTCTCGTGAAAGGGTATTCTTCCTCAGAACATACATATATCATCCATTTAGTCCTTCAATCAAATTCTGCTGCCAGAGAAGTCATTAGGAACTCGCCCTCCGGCGAGAGGTAGCAGCTGCGGAACCATTCATGATACAAACTGACATGTAACATATCGGATGTTACTCCACACAGAGCCTACATTCCTACGAAATCACCATACATGCCAATCTTCCAAGATCGCTCACAATCTTCACGCAACTTTAATCTCCCCACTCTCGTTTGGAGTGCCATGACAATCAATTATTTCCAGGTGGTATGAGAACAATTTTCCACATGCAGGACACACACACAACACTATTTGACTACATTTTGATGGACCAAAGGCCCGCAGTAAAAACAGCAACACGTGGTGCACGCCATCCATCATCGTAAAGATATCGATCATATGTTTAAGTCGTGCGAAGAATAAAAGAAGACCGCAATTTTTACGTACTTCATCCACTCGTCCCATTCAAGAAGTAACGTTTGGCACTGTGGTCAAGTGAGTCATACCCTCAATCTATTCCACACCAGATTCTTGAGCCTCTGCAGTGCTAAGCAAACAAAATCGATCGGTCAATGGGCCGAGTAGTGGACTTGAAATTTGTTTTTTTTTTTCTTTGAGGATGGGAAGTAAAAGTCCATTTTGAATATTTATAGAAATAGACAAATGAAGCGGGTTGCCATTCATGATCTCATTTGGCAATTGGCCCAAAGGGTTACTTACATTGTAAGCATCTTTTTCTTTCATTTTCATCGTTTCTCGTCCATCTCTTCGTTCGTGTTCAGTTTGGTGGAATTGTGCATCTTGCAAGTGGCAGAAATGATCGGCGAGATGGTAACTAACGCGCTTGGAAAAGGGCGCGGCCGCCAGACGGACAAGCCTAGACAAGTAACGCGATACGATGAAAGTTGATCTATCAGACTTGACAGCTCGAAGGAGGGCAAAACGCCGACAACTTACTTCAAATCAATGTCCATTCAAAGAGAAATACTTTTACATGAGTTTTCAATTTAAAATTTCATTACTTGCAGTTCTGCGGAGAATGTCTTGGCCTATGCATTGATCCCACCACCAATGGCGGAGAGAAAGTTTTCCTCTTGGCTTTATGACAGTGCGCTCGTAAATCGCAATGCGAAGTCAATCATGGCGACTTGGCCGCTCTCATGTGAGTGTTATTAAATCTGACCCAGAGGAGTAAATGAATTTTACAATTGACAATTTGACATGAAAGGATTTCATCTTGATTTATAGCTCCACAACGGCGACGTCAAATATCTTTGGGCGGTCTGTTGTCTGTGCACAGACACTGCATCAACCGATCTTCTATTGTAGACATTCATTACTCGCAATGGGGACTTAAAATTTGTTTTAGAAAAAAAAAACAAGTTTCACCAGCTCTGCAGAATTCATTTGGACGCATCGAAAATGTATTCAAATGACGGTGGAAGCAAAATGTATGCCATTTCGGTGCAAAAAGGGGGGCCTCCCCAATTGAATAAAAATACAAATTAATCTTCATCTCAGAGCGTGTGTGTGAGTTTAGACAATTTAAATAAACTTGCACTTTTCCTGCTGTGTCGAATTCTCTGGTCATTGTACCCTCAAGACTCGTTAGAACTTTCATAAAATGATTTCTTCACAAGTGGTGTCAACAATAAATAAGCTTATAACTTGCGTCGCCCACAAATTGGAGGACACACAAGCGCTCGTGGATACAAACACATCAGCAGCATCTATCCAACTGACGAATGTTATTATTCATTTTTTTTTCTTCTCTCATTTGCTCGTCGGTTAGAGCAATTTACAAATGAACCCAAGAGCACAGCTGTGCGAAAAAAAAGGAAAAAAATTACCCAAGATTAGTTTATTTATGGACAGCCGAATACGGCTCAACCGTCCAACCCAACTCAAATGTAAAAACAAAACAAAGAATTGAAATAAATTACACAAATTCAAGCACACTTGCCACATTTTAAGTTCGGATTTAAAATCTGAACTCGGGTCAAAAGCACTGGGTTCCACCAGCGGTCATGTGAACGTACAATCGTAATCAACAACTGCTCTGATTTGCTTGTTTTGGAAATCAACACAAATCGCGGTTAATTAATTGAAGGAAGCACAATCAATTGAATTTTTATTCACTCTCAAAGGCGGTCTGAAATTCCGACACATATCTTTTCTAAATTACATCAAATGCCAGTAAATTAGAAGCGACTTGGTGGGGATCATTTAATTTGGTATAAAAATGATATCAAATACGAAATTGAATGGAACTCGAACAACGGTAACTGGGGACTAGTGAGCAAAGGTTCTCGACGAAATCCCTTTCATGACCCAGGGCCTCTTGTTTTTGTTTACCTTGTGAATGATCTAACTTGCCACCGAAGCATCGGTTGACGTAAACTCAATTTTCACATTGTTTGTCGATAAAAATAATGAGATGCTCGTCGTCGGCTCCCTCTTTCATGAAATCGAAAAACATTCTAGTAAATTAAAACTGGAGTTATACGATCGTGTTACGGTCTGAAAAATTCGATTTCTTTCGTCTGCTAACCAAGGGAATGACTAATAAACTTAAAGTTCCCAAAATTTACATACATTAATTTAAGAAAGAAAACAAATATACATATATAGGGGTGTCTGCGTCGCCGTTCTGGTTGGATCTTCTTGAGACGACCTTGAATCTTATCGCTATGCTACCATAGTTAAATATATCGGTTACTTCACAAGGCGCTACGAAGATGCGTGGGACCCACTTAAGGTTAACTAACATCTTTTCACTAAATGATACAACAAATTCACATGCCGCCTGAAATTTCGTATGCAAATTTTAATCTCTCCCCTTTGACACAGCCGCCACCGTCTCAAGTTCATTTGTTTTTATGATTAACGAGACAAATTATGTTTGCGAAACGTTTCCTTTTCTTTTTTTGAGGACAATTCTCGCACTTTGCTCCGTTGCCACTGCTAAAACAAGAAACATCCCGCTGATTGTCTGTTGCAGCATCAAATACAAACACCAGCATAATCTCAGCGACATGACACGACGATGAAGAGTACGCGTATTTTCGCAACTCAACTTGTTCTTGACTGCTCTGCCATAACTACGAAGCATTTATTAATGAGCCGAAACAAGATACTCTCGCGTTGTATTCACTGACCTTGACTGTGCTGGTAGTCGTTCGTATTAGAACACATACTGTTATTTGTCTCGTCTCCTCCCAACCACTGGCATAAACTTGCCCTGCGAAGCGAATTTATTAGACTTAATTTGATGGAAGATACGCATTTTATATCAATTTATTCGACCCATAGATACACAGATACAGGCTGTGCAAAAGACATAGACCTCAGAAAGGCGCAAAAGTTGTACGACTTCAAATTTGATTGCGAATAATTTTCTTCTGTCTCGCATTTTTTTTTTCGTGTGTTATGAATCCCAAGCCATGTGAGTTGGACAAAAAAAAAACCAAAAAAGCTGACAAAGTATTTGACCTACATCGACCTTGCGTACATACGGACGTACGAGACGAGTACAGCGAAAGAGAGCGTACGTACGAGGTACGAGGTAAGTGAATCGAAAAAAGGCAAATCTATTACAGCAACGTGCGCTTATAAATCATTGTACTCGCACAAAGTATGAGTTCATACGCCACACAAAACTGGTCAAGCTCTGAGTTTATTCACCTGCCTTAGTTGGTGAGTCGACGCTTTTCATTCGCCACACTCGCGGCTAAATGGTTGAAGACTTATGTCTTTTTCGGTTGATTCATCAAAACGATCAGGTGATACCCGACCAAGCACATCGTTTTATTTTTCCCCACCTCAAGCGAGTTTTTAATTTTCAAGTTTTAATTTCGTACACGACATCTGAATGCTCGGCGGGTAAAAGTTGAGATGATTTCATCGGCAATTTCTTTTACAGACGAACTGCATTGACTCGGGGGATTTAAATTAGAAAGACAGTGTCACTGAAGCCTTTAACTAAATGCGAGATGCCGGCTATGGAAACAGAAAGCAGATATGCATGGAATACAAATTGAATTAAATGTTTATTCCTGTTCAGTCGATAGGTAATTTAAGCGCTAAAAAAAATTTGATGACCTAATGGCGGCGGAATGCCGATGTTCAATATAAGGATTCCAATGCATCGGTTACACTCGCGAGCTTGTTACTTGAGAGCTTTTATGTGTTCTAATCACGGCAAGGTGGTGAGTGATTCGAGACAAGATATGTGGCACCTTTGATTGGGATTCGTGTTTTAGAAAAGAAACTCTGCAATTTTAGCTAACTACAAACACGAGTTAACCATCAATAAAATCAGTTTATATCTCTCAAATGTCAGGGGATGCAACCTTGTTTTGCACTGAAATTTAATTGCATGCAGTCGTTAATAGCATCCGCACACTGGCTAAACACCGCTTTAACTTTGCTGTTTTATGGGCTTTTTTGCTACCCGTTGCCATTTCCATTCATGTTTATTCAGCTGATCACTGGGGAGTTATGGGAAAATCGGAAGACTCACCGGAGGCAGACTGTTCTAAAATGTTTAAGTTAAAATGGATTTAATTCACTTTTAAACTTGACTTTGATATTCATTCCAGTGTTGCATAGTCTCCTTTGCGCATCCAAAGAGTCTGTTTCGAAATAGTCTATTTTGGATATGGTCCTCTAGTAATTAATGGTTTCGTTTTCCTACCACAACCAGGTTAATGGCTGACTGCTTGCTTTGCGGTCTGTTCGTTCGACCATATCACTATAAATAGACTTAAGACAAATCATTGCTCGCAAATTAGACGAAAATGACTTTGCTCTTCATTTCATCATCATCTTCACCACGAAATTTAATTGTTCTGGTTAAGTGGATTCATTATCTAATGGAATTACATCGTTAATGGCTGACGTTTCTAGAATCAGTCAGGGGTCATCCGTGTTCTTGGAGAGAACTGGACAGTCAATGGAAGGCCATACACACTCATGGCATGGATGGACCACAGAAGGTTTCCAATATGCCAACAAGCATTCAGGAACTACATAGTTTTGTGTACCTGAAGTGAGCTGTAAAATAACCTAATCCAGTATTAATAAATAACTTTTTCTGTCGGAAATGTCGAAGAAGCTGGACAAATTCGAGAAGAACTGATATTCCGAAGGTTCCGTACCATAAATATTTTTTTCTTAAGAGGAATTCTCAATATTGAGCAACGAGTGCAAACCAAATATATCACTTTAGTGTAGTAAATTTCTAAATCGTAACATTCTTGCTCTTTGATGAGACAAGTGTTGAATTAAGGATACGGTCCAGGAATATTTCTTTTTAAAAAATTGGTTTGAAAATGCGAAAGGGGTCTCCGACAGTTAAAACCTCCATATAAGCTACAGCTTTGCTATAAGCTTGGACTGGGGCAATATAATCCGGACTGTAGAATCTAGCAATCCGGATCAAAACCATATTCAGCCTATTAGACCTCCAACGTCGACAAATAACCAACACTTACCACCTCAGTTGGCATCGATACAGAGAGGGCATTGCTAGACAATGACATCTTCGTGGTTGAAGATCCCCACCAGAAGGTGAAAACTCGGTGCTGTATTCCAGCGAGTGTATACGGTCAACGAAGCTAGTAGGCCGAATGGAGAACAGAGTCTTGCCAAACCTCTTCGATCTACGTGGCGAGGACCCCTCTAACCAAGAGCAAGCACTCAATCAACTGCAACATTCAGCTGTTTGTGCTCTGTGATGAATTTTCGCACTAAATATTGTTCCATATTTAACGCTGCATGTGTACATATTTTTTTCTTAAGAATTGAGTTTACTTCTTTGCTGAATGAAGACACGTGTAGATACAAAACGTGTCTGGTCACGAAAAAAACGGAAAACAGATTTCGTGTGCTCGAAAATACGATTCTTTGAACGCCTAGAGTAAACAAAAATGTTGTAGAATGCAGTTGAATAGAGAAAACTACTATCATGAACAAAGGATGTGTAGTTTACAAGACCTTTGATCGATAGGGATTTGATGACCGATGCAAGATGAACGATTTGTGAAGCCGGTTGTGAGATAAATGAGTGGAGCGATGAATTTCTACATATAATTGAATTCAAGCTCTTCATTGACCATAGAGTCAGTGAAGATGTAAATATTAGACAATGGGACCAAGCCTGATAAACAGACATGGTGCATACCACATAGTTCCCATGATGATCCCACTCAGCATGCTCCAATGCACTCGAGATAATTTGCTTAGCTTTGTGGCTGTTATACAGCAGTCCATATTCCATGTTGGGCTGGTAATTTGTAGTTGTTCAGCATAGGTGAGAAACAAGCATTGTTCAGTGGTTCAGTTCTAGGATCCCCACATGATAGCAGACTCAGTATATGGAGACTGTATTGTTTACGAAAAGGTCGCGAGTTGAAACAGCTGAGCCCGGGAGCAGCCTATATTGTGTTGCTTTGAGAGTTGCCTGACTGTCGGCATATATATGAATGCCTGTACGGTCAGTGTTGTTCACTATTTTTGACAGCCATGGGTTCAGCTTGAAGGGTGCTGCATTAAGTAGAGACCTATTTGGCTCATTTTAAGGCCATTTTTGACAGCCGGACAGTGTCGGTATATTCGTCGACTTCTGCCCTGGGTGTGGAGGCTTAATTGTCGACATGATATTTTTCATAATTCTCCTTGAATAGACTAGAATTCAAATGCAGAGTTTAGAAAACAGCTTTTCTGTTCAGAGACGACACAAATCAGTCAGACTCAACGTACGAGAGGTCTATTCAACCACGAGCTTCAGCGCCATCCATAGTACTCGTAATATTATCGTGACAATGCAGAGAAGGTTTTATCCAATACTTCCCCATGAGCTGCAAAGTTTACTATCGTACATGGTGATGGGCTTTTTGGTAATTCGTACAGGTAAACGAGTGTACACAATTTTACCTGACACTTGACAGGCCGCTACGTCCACTTTAATAGCACGAGACTCTAGCATGAAATGATTGACTCCCTTGTTGCATAAGCCATCATCTGTGAAGAGGTATACAGTTGGCATATCCACATAACCATGCACTGTCACATTCCACAAAATTAAAAGGCAAACTGGATTGAAATAAGCATCTTCTAGCTTTTCATAAAATCTCATCGAAAATATAATAGAAAGAAAATAATTCCAATGACCCGCTTTATGCCATTAAAACGTGAATAAATACTCAGCAATCTGTCACATAAGCGAGTGTAATGCGAAATTTATCACCCACCACTCACTTGGCATTTAAATTGTTTTCCTTTTTTTTTTTGCTTTCAGTTTAATTGACCGCGATTGTCTGTCTCATATGTGCTAAAATTAATGTCCAACAAATTTGATTTTAAAAATAGACTTCACCAAGAGAAAACAAGAGTGCATACTGAGCCAAGGATGTATTTTCACTTTTCCTTTCCGCAATTCTCCTCGCTGATCCAACTAAATTTACATTCTCAGTATTTGCTTCTTGTTTTTATCTCACTACCATTTCTGTATCATTGACTAAGCATTGTTTCACATTGCCTGGCTTATTTGTTGTAGCAATAAGCATGCAGAGCACTAAGCAAACACGTCAAGTTAGATGCAATGCAAATGAGATAAAATAACACGAGATCTACTTACAATCACCACAAATATAGAGCATTAGTTACCTGAAACGAAAAGAAAAAAATATTTCCATTAATTCAATAAACACCAAACCAACAAAAAAAAAACGTTCGTGTCTAGCAATAAACGCTGACCGCCATTTGAATAGAACAAATTTGTTGGTATCGTTACTTTTCCATAGTTTGAAATAAATTGCACAGTAATTAGATTGTTAAGGAGCATTATTATAGACTAAGGTCTGTCGGGTCTGTCAGTGTAATTGGCGTTGTTTTGAACTTGATTTGGTTTGATCTTGACACGCGGAAGGTCGCTGCCTCTGGTGATCAACTCGATCATGAGTAATTATTGATAATTTGTGCAAGAAAATAAAACCACACGACGACAGACAATGTGTTCAGAAATGCACAGCAAACTGTATGGGCGTTGGACTTAATTTACTAAATATATCTTCCTGGTACGACTTGCTAATTTTCGTGATTTGCAATTTCATAAAATTTTCAAATTATGGGGTAGATTTGGCGTGTGGCCAATTCTTTTGGAGCTATGTCAATGAGATCTGTTTTTTTTTTTTAATTTTAATTATCTGTGCTTTTTTTGATTTTCTATTGTGCACACTCATGGATGTATGAATATGAATATTAAATTTTTGACGAAATGCGATCATACAGGGTGAGCGCAAAAGATGTCTTTTCGAAGCCATCTGCTCTGGGAATGTGTGCATTACATTGTTACAGGCGGCACATGTAAACACACATTATAATCATAATACAGCCTCTCGTCGTGCTTTTAAATTACATGCAATCACAGTAAATCAATTTTTGCATACACAACAGAGGGATGCTTTTTTTGCTACGCGCCACAGAAATAATTTGACACTTGGGAAGGAAGAAAAATAAAAACTACAACATTCACTATCATCACCTCACCGCAACACTTAACCGGTTGCACAAGTGCCATTGAACATTACACTGATATCCATAATCATCAGCCCAGCATGTGTCAGATGGCACAGTAAAACACTGCCATGCACATGCTGATGTGTGTACGTTCTCACATAATACACACCAGCTGCAATCACAGACGAACAAAAAAAGCATATTCACAGGATGGTAACTGAAATAGTTACCACATTGTTTCCTGTTTCGCTAAGTGATTACGACTACGATGGCTGCAATTGCCCAGGCGAGAGTATCTAATCAAAGCACAGCTGTCAGTCGCATGCATGAGCTAAATAACATTTTTGTGAAGAAATTTTACACCTTATCTGCGGCGGACTGCAGAGAGCGGCAGTGGAGTCCGCCCGTTGTTAGATTTCTACTTTTAGTTTTCATTTCGGTTTCAATTTGAACTCGGCGCAGTTCAGTCGGACAAGATTTATTTCCCCAACACGAGCAAATGATTTTAGTACTCGGTCTTTCTGACCCTAAGCCATCCATTACCCATTGCCGCGGCAGCAGCAGACGACTTTTATTGCCAGCTTTTGAAAGTACTGCCGTCTTCTTATTCAGTGCGACGTCAAACCGTACGTACTTTCAGATACGAGTGAGAGAATATATTTGGTAATTGTGTCACGGTGTCAGCTTTAAGACGCTTCCTGCCTGCAGACGGAAAGTGTCATCAATTGCCGACACCAATCCGGTTTATAATTACGAATACCTGCGACCATTGGAATATCAAAAATCTTGATTTAATTGCAAAATTTTTATTCCGAATTTCAAGTAAATGTGAAATAGGGCAGTGGGTAGTTTGTAATTCATTTTATTTTTATCTGATTTGGCAGAAGTCTTAGCAGCAGTATGTGCCGGTTGCTGCTTAGACACGCTTTGCACATTATCATACATCCATGACACATTTAACAGTAGAAGACATTAACTTAATCGATGCAGTACATTGTGGACATTTTCTTCGAGCAATATTCCATAGTTTATCGTAACAATGATCCAGTTGTCTGTTCAGCTATTATCTATCTGGAGGGTCATCCAATCTATGGTCCGAATTGGACATATCATATGAGATATCAACCGAGACTATCTACGTCTGCCATTCGTTTATCGCTGGACGTGATCAAATTGTCAAAACTTACTACAAAAAGAGTTATTCTGTGGCAGGTAAAATTCGAGCAAGTAATGGTCGACATGATCGTCCATCTGAGCGTACTATAGGCAAGACCTTTACACAAGATTTGCTCTAATACAGAGGTTTTAAGGCCTATCCGTCATTGAAAAGAAAATACAGTGTGGCCAGATAAGGAGGATAGGAAAAGAGATTTAAATAAATTAACAACAGTGCGAGATTTTAAAGTGGTTATGGCTTCATTTTAAATCTACATTCATGCCAATTTGAGTAAAATAGCACATCATTCAAAAATCCGCCTCAGCTTCAAGCGGGCGGACCAATTTTTGAAGACTCGGTCCAATATGTGCGGCGTCATTCTGACAATAGCGTCTCGAATGTTGGCTTCAAGATCGCCCAAAGTGTAATCGCGTGCTGTCAAGTTCCATGATCACTGCGACCAATTGATGAACGTTCGCAGTGTCGCCTAATAACTACTTCACAGCTTCGAGCGTTAGCAAACTCAGAGAGCGCCAATTGTAGAACCGAAAAATCAGAAGCACATGGTCTCATTTTTGTTTTTTTTTTGCGTTGTCTTTGGCGGTTCAGCTATCAAAAGCCGACTTTACTCTCTGGCGATGTCCAGTTCAGCTGGTCGACACCGAATTGACATGTCTGGGCATCTACGGCGGCTAAGTTTTCTTCATTTCGCACCAATCTCTGTTTACTTGATGGCTTTACGTCCAAAACAGTGTACTCACGCTCAAACTTTTCCACGGTGCGACGAATTGCTTGTAGACTGAAGCCATGGAGACGTTAAATGCTGCTTACCCATTATTTGTGAATAATACTTTCAACAATTTTACTTTTTCAAGGACTTTTCGACGCAGAAATGAGTTGCAAATAGTCGGAATTACGGCAGAAAGCAAGACGTACCGAATGCTGTAGGCACACCAATGTGAACCCACTCTTTCGATGATTGAACATCAGCGGTTAAAGGGCCAATTACCACAAAAATGTTGTCCACTTACAGTTCTATACCGATTTCCAGTGGCCAAGTTTGAGAAGGTTTTTTCAACAGTCTAAAAATTGTGAGTGGCTCGAAAGAGGTGGAGTCGTAACTTATGAACGTTTTTTGTGAGGTCGAGTGAACCCATAAGCCTAGACGTAAGAGTCGACGTGTTACTTCTCGGCGTTCGATTTCTTTTGGATGGGGTATCCATAACGTCGTGTTGATGCGAACAACCCTCAAACTTTGAAGCTTTGAATACGAATATTCATCAAATTGTGGCCCGATATGTGTCAAAATGTCATCGAAATTGACCTTGTCCTGCACGAACATTGACACGATCCAAGCAATGCATTGGCACACAAGTTTAATCTAAATCTAAATCATAAATGTGGTTTTATTTAAATTTACGTGCGGAACCGCAAAATGAATGGCCCTGTATTTTTTTCCCAGTCACACTGCATATGATTTGAAGTCACCGGCTTCTCGCGTCGCAGAATTAGCTATTTCTTAAGACTCATCTCATGGAATCAAACGTAGACCTCATCTTGACAAGCCGCTGTCCACTGCAAATGATCGCAGATAATTAACTCGAATGCCACACAGATGAGCGATCGCGAATAAACGTCTGTGTCCTTCTGTTAACCTTTTAATCAAATTTTTAACATCGTCGAGTTGTCAAACTGTCGTTGAACGACATCTGTACACACATATCTGGATAATTTGTTTTTGAAAATCAAATAAAAACAAAACAAAACAAAGCAAAAAACAAATATGCACAATAACAATCGTAAAAGATACAAAAAAAAAACACGTCATACTATTGTGTCAATTCGTATAATCCACAATGAATACAATGATCGTAGGCGGTAAGATTTTAAAATTTCTGTCTGCTTGTTCTGGTTTTCCGGAGGGGCTTGATGTCTTATTTCTAAGGTCATCGCCGACTGATTAATGCAGAAAAACGTCTCAATGTGAAAATTGCTCCGCGACGAAACACTCTAGATGTTCATCCAAAACAGCGGACAGGATTTTGAGAGAGAGAGAGAGACTAGATGAGACAAGAAAAAAAGGAATCAAGAAAACCGTGACATCATTTTTTCGTAGAATTGAAAGAAAGGTGACGATGACTTTGTTTTTATAAATAGAGCGAAATTAACATTTTGAGTCATAAACTTTTGAACAATGCAGCCTGGCGATGATGTAGGATTATTAAAATTATTGTCTTCTTTTACTTCCATGTGGGCTGACGAAAATGATACATGCATACTTATGTGCATGGCTGGAAATGATTAATAAATTACGCTTGATGTTTTTTTTTTGGGTTTTTTTTTATTGAATGAGGTCAAGACGGATACGGATGAAGAAGTTTGGGGATTTTTTGATGAAATTTGGAGTTTTGTTAAAACCTACGCTTCTAATAGAATACATGACTTAGTAGCAACATTTTCCTAACAGGACCGAAGAGGGTTGCAGTAGATAAACGTTCCTTTGGCGTTGGTTTTTTTGGGAAAACAGTGACAAGTGTGAATGGTGGAATAGTGCACTGTTTTTCGAAGCACTTAATTGTTAATCATAGGAGGGTCGGTAGGTTCACAGCCGCCACACTCTTATACCAAGGTTTTTAGTGAAGATTTCACATGTCTGGTTTAATTCGCTCGGTTTCACAGTTATCGTTTGTGTAATGTGATCGAAAAAATGTGAAAGCACTTTCCATTTGGTGCGCTTATTGGCTAAAGGTTGGCTTGTAAGGGCTTTCGATTTATACATCCTACGCTTGCTTTGCAGTTCTAAAATGATTTTGGTTCATTACTTTTGAACTTTTGTATAGCGTCTCTGTTGTTATCGGAAAACAAAGATTTTGATAATCACACAAGGAAGGAAAAATCTGCGGTGTGGGAATACATTGCAAATGATTTCAATGTATTTCCGAACATCAGATGTCAGAAAATACGAAATAGAGCGAAACAAAATGACTGAGATGCAGGACAGGGGTTATACTGCAGAATAACCTTGTTGAACGTAAACTACAAATTGAGCACAGTTCAAAGTTTATGCGAAACCGAATAAGTCGTTGAACTGAAGATAAAACCAAAAGTGAAGTTTTAACGTCCACTGTGAAACTGGGACGTTTAGACGTTCTACGGGTCCAATGTGATGTCAGCAAACAGAAAATCCGGTTCACAAGTCCCTTGATTGCCAAAAGCTCTAACCGGTGACGAAGGATCACAAGAACAGCACTAGGAATTAATGAAACCTTTTTAGCAAGGTGTTGGACCACCATTTTATGCTATCATCGAAGCATTGCTGAAGAATTGTGTCAGCGGCAAACCTAAGATAGTCTCGGTTTACTAACTGTGAAATATCTAGGAAGACATGGCCAGAGTACAACATATCATGAACTAATGATCTTGACTCGCACGGATTACTGAAATGTCAGTGATTAATACGTGCTGCTGGGCATCCTTGACTCACTTTTTGTGCTTTTGTTCAGTGCTTGCCAGACCAAAGTAACGTACACTGGGCAAACCCTTCCTTGAGTCTCTCGACGAAATTTCCAGAGTTCAACTTTCAGAGCTGCGTTTTCAAAAAAGCACTGGCTTTTAAAAAAAACCGCAAACTCACACACACACAGGAGACTGAACTGTCAAGAGTAAACAAGACGTGTAATGGTCCCTTTATTTCCTTCCTCTTCTCCAGATCCATTTTTAAATCCAGTTAGAGCCAGAAGTTCTGGTCTAATCAGTTTGATTAAACAATGTGAACAAAATGATTCGGTAAACCAAAGGATATAAATATGTCTATATTCTTCGAGTCGACGCATATTCCCACTTCCTTGTCTGTCGTTGATCCATTTGTGGAGTTACGCGGTGCACCATACAGCGCCGGTTTATCAGACTTGATCTTCGTGATAATAGATTGAGTAGCAGAAGGTCAGTGTCTTGAAGAAGGAATCTATATCGAGAATAGTGCGGGCTACTAGCGATATTTCAAAGACGTAGCGCAGGTGTTGTCATTAACGCCCCACCTATTCGTTTGTATGGAAACCAATCTATGCAACCGGTTAAGAAGAATAAAATTGACAGTTTTATTGAGCCCTGTCCTGAATATTTGGACTGCATACATGACTAGTCTAAATCTCCATCCAAAGGGCAGTCTTTGCCAACCCATTCCTGGTTCAGCTTTCAGCCTAATTTGGTGTCTATTATGAGACCCAACAAATTTGCACAAGCAGTCTGTGTCAGCCCAGAGCCAGATCGTGGATTAAAGGAGGAATGTGACGAACATCCTGGATCTTAAAGGAACAGCAGTAAAGGCATGACAGGCATTTGATTTCTTCTGACAAAATATCCTTCTACCCATTTCTCTTTTCTTACATTTCGCAGAAATTATTCCAGAAAATGTTGCCTTTCAGCGATATTTTAAATATTCGTTTGCCCTGTGGTTACTTCAAAAACACGCAGCATAGGCATAGAGTGAAATTATCAGTAACAAGCTTCTTCGAAGGTCGCGTACATGTGTATTTTATCTCCACTCGTGATAGAATAATGGCGCGCACAACACGATACAGCCCAAGTCCCAGCCCAATTGTAGCGCCGAGCAGAGAAGGGGAAACTCCCAAGTTCAATTTATTAACTTAACCTTGTAAGTACAACAGGAAAACCTAGATTTATTCGCACACGCCGACTACAAGCACATCTTTCGCGGGAAACGTGCGTTTAGGAATTGCAAACCGAAGAAAAAAAAAACGGAAACAATTTTCTTAATGAACGTGTTGAAAATGTGTCCAATTTAAATTACAAATGTTTACTTAACGAGGTACATACACGTGGGCGAGCATGCCCCCACCAAAGCACACCGTGTACAATTACACTAAACGGAAAGTACAGCAAAACGTTCATCTCCGTTCAACAGGTTCCATTTACAAATCGAAAATTTGCACGCCCATAATCTGTTTCCAATGAACGAGCAAGTGTCCAACAACGAACAGGAGGAACGAACAAAAAAATAAGTACAAATTTAGGCAGAGTCCAAATATTCAAGTGCAAAGCAAACAAACTCCAAGTACTTCACAAATTAAAGAACCTACACGAACGCGAACTAAATTTGCGTACAAAGCGTAGTCAGTAAGTTTGGTTGAGAAAAACCGAAACCAAGAGACATGACAGATGAAAGAAAGAAGAATGGAAAACGAAAGGAAAAGAGATAAGAAATGACGACGTAAGCAAACCATAATCCAAGAAAGCACGATTCGTCGTCCCCCGCTTCATTGAATTATACGATTAGCCCGTTCGACTTGCGTTTCATCCGCACCGCGCACAAAAATAGATATGAAGTACACGTGGTGTACCGCAGAAAATTGGATTATGTGGGTAACTATTCTCTTCGATAGCCACTAAGGGAATTTGTTGAAGTGCAAACTGCTGGTGGTGGTGGTGGCGGTGGCGGTGGCGGTGTTGGAAGGTTGAGCAATAGTTCACTATTGATACGTTCTACCCTCAATATTGACTCGCACATGCACGTGTACATGTGTCGGCTGTTCCAATTTAGCTTGTCACTGACTGTTAGGGCGTCCGACTTAGAATCGGCCGCAAAATATCGGTGTCACCGAGTACTTGGGCCATTGGCAGTTCATTTCGGATCAATAACTGAAGTCATTGAATGGGTATTATTATACGAGCGACTAAGGTTATGATGACATATTGTGAAACAGCTGTTGCCTTGTGGATTGCAAGTGTGCACTGTGTCTGTGGGCAACCTGTTGCGTCTGATGCGACTGAGGAAGGGTGGCGAAATCGTGAAATGAACTGTTGACAGATGAGCGCTGACAGTTGACATACTCCTACGCTGCCTTCTCGTCGATTGAATTTCTTGCTCAGTCAAAAAATACCTCACACTAATCATCGCTAATTCAAAGTCAAGGCAAACCGGTCCGCCTGCATACTGGCGCGATGATGATAATTGCCCAAATATACAGCAGAACGGGGGGAACAAATGGCGCTGACTCATTGTGAAGCCGAATTTTCGAACTGTGTTGGATGACATAATATGCACTGATGAACATCTGAGCAATCACTTGATCGTTTATATTTTTTTCTTCCCCCATTCAACCATTTCTGTTTTATTTGCTGTGTAACTGCAATTTCCTATCACACACAGATAATCCGAATCGACCGCAAGCGATGTTTTGAAAACAGCCAACACCCACCCGAATGCACAGTTAGTGAGCATATTGGCCAAGCCAACGCAACCTGCATCCCATTCTATTGCGGTTTCTATCATACTGCGCTTTGTGTGTTACTTGTGCAGCGCAGCTACATTTTCGTTTTGTGCGATTTCACAAAAAGCCAATCAGCACAACAAATTGCATACAGATCCGAATGCAGAGTAGATTTTCCTGTACGTATTTATCTAACTGTAGCATCGACATCCCGCATCTTATCTCGCCGCAATACGATACATACCCACCGTCAATTACTGTCCGCCATAACAAACTAATTGCTAACGGGCAACTTGCCGCGACATATGCAAGGTACACACACGGTAATGGATGCGTTTATCAAAACATCAAACTATTGCAATATTATCCGAACACAAGAAAACTTAAAAAAAAACCGAGTTAACTGCACCATGTGCACGTTTTGTATGCAAACGCAACAACCGACAAATGTGCACACTCGCCTCTACATATCTCATCCGCCTTTATGCAATGTGCGGTGGCGGCGGTAGCGGCTGCAGCGGTGGTGCAGCGACGACGACGACGACGACGGTAGCTGCACATCGCGTCTAGGATGGGATTAATTCGGTCTAGTTTTGTCTTGTTTTCATTGGATTTTCCTAGATTCTAGACCTCCACCCCAAAGATACACCGTGCACCAATTTAGACACATAGGCATAGGCCATACCATGTGTGTGTGTATTAGCAACGGACATGTAGGTGAGCCACTTGAAAAGCTGAATGAATAGTGCCCAATGGGCAGCGATGATATTCATAAATCCTGCTTTTTGGCATCCATCCACGAGGGGTGAAGCGTTCGTAGACTTGAACTTGATTTCCCCTTAGGGGCCGGCCGAAGGCCAGTGAAATATTTGATCTGCATCTAACGGTCAAGCGGAAGGTGCAATTTACCGAGTGCAAAATGATTTTGTTGCAGTTGCCACATTTCGAGTGGCGTTGGGACAATTTGTGTATTTTCGTACACTGACACTGATATTGTTTTAGTTGGCGTCCCTACTCACACTCCACACGCTCCGCTTCATCATTTGAACGCTTTGCATAATCATCTGCACACACGCACGCTCGCCGCGAACGCAGTCAGTTTAATTTATTTTTATTGTAAGTTTGCTTTTATTTCGGTTTTTGAATTTATAGAAGTATCTACAACAGCATCGTCCGAATTGTTTGCCGTTTCTGTATTTTTTTTTTTCAATCTTAATCCATTTTGTTCGTTCGTTGATTTTTATTGTGTGGATTGCGACTGCAGAAAATGAAAATGAAAATGAAAAGGAAAAATTTTAAATATTTCATGGCAGACTAAAACGGTTTGCATTTCTGCCAAAAAATGCTCCTCTCAGTCTACAGCTTCGGTGTATTGTGCGATCGGATGATCTATTGAGGTTAACCGAAAACAAGATGCCACTGAAAAGCGACAGCAAAAAAAAAAAACAGAACGCTACATACACACGTCCATATGCATACACGAAAAAGAAGAAAAAAAATTGGCGACATGGCCCATTTTCGGATTGGGTTTCATTGAGATCTTCGAAAGAAAACAAAAAAGAAAGAAAAAACAACACAACACAACACAAATGTATCTTTCAAGAGAATTCTTGCGATTTTCCTTCAAATACTTTTGGGAAAGCATTTAATGAAATCGAAGAAAAGAAAAAAACACAGCAAACTTTCTTGCAAATAACAGAGGGGGAAAGACAATTGTGGCGTGATCTGACTGTGTGTTCATACCCGTGTATTCATACGTGATATTAATGTGTCCCCGATAGATGGCCGATGGGATGGATCCTTTCGTTTTTGTTTTTGAGAAACCACACTCTGGTCTGGTCTTTCTTCTTCCGTCGATCGTGTGTATCTTCTTTTGTGGTCATCTCCACATGATCGGCACACACACACATGCGCGCTCTCACATGAGTATCATGTCAGAGCGACGAATATGAGATGACAAAGGGAAGATCATCCATCAGTCAATCAGTAATGAAAGTGCGAATTGAAGGCGAAAGCAGCGATCTGCCTACCCGTCGAGTGCCCTTCACTAACTGGAAATATTTTATGACACCGAAAACCGCAGCACCGTTAGTCAATAATATTTATAACCCGATCTTTCGTGAGTTTTGTCATGAATTCGATGCTTTCATTGGGGGGGCACAAACAACACACAAAAGCCATTTTCAACCATATTCGGTTTGTGAGAAATTGAGTCACCCGAGGACGGGCATTTGACTCAACGCATTTTAACCTTCAAAAAATGACAATGAGTTGCACCAAGCAGTTGAACTTACGTAAGCAAGCATCTATTTTATAGCATTTAACATAAAAATAATAAGATGCTGTCCGATAAGAGGACAACTACCGTCCCAGAAGCGCAGAGTTCAGATGGACACCTGACAAATAGTGGAGATCTGCAATCAAACTCGTGTATACTGGCGGGTGTAGACCAAAAATTCCGCTGTCAAGCAGACGGTTGCTTTTTTATGTGTTGCTAAACTTGAATCACGCGAATTCCGGCACTCCGACTTAGACGAGACGCAGATAGCGCTATCGGAAGTCAATCAAACCTGCTGCCGCAGACTAAGCGAAAAGAATTTGAAGAATTTGGAAATAAAACTAGCGAGACAACAAAACAGACACGTGATCATCTGTTTCTCTTCATACGAACAGGGTGGTTCTTATGTTTTAAATGGGTTTTGTTTGGGCGCCACGATTGGTTGACGTTTGTCAGTTGACATTTGACAGCGGTAAAGGCTGTATCATGGTGATTTAAATGAACATGAATTTCTATTGAACAATTTTCTTCCGTTTGACCGCAGCGGCCACCATTTTGCATCATTTGTGTTTCCAATGGGTTTGCATAGAGGACGAGGAATTTCCTGAAGCCAGTGGGACGCATATGACGGGTGCTTTTTTTAATCATAAGTAAACAATGTTTGTCATCAAATAATTACCCTTGAAGCGGGGACGTACTCTGTTATCGATACTATTTGCTGTTTTTGCTGTCATTTTCCACGATCTGTGCATTGCTCTGAGAGTAGCCTTGAAGTGCCTTTTTTGCTTGGTTTGGTTTTTCAATGTTCTACGTTCAGTGACAGCTCACGCTTGATATTCGTGACTTGTGTCAAAGTCGAACATGGACTTGTGGAAAGGCTTACACCCGACCAGCGCTTGTTTATTCAATGAATTGAATCTTATTAAAAAAATGCGTGCTCTCTGCAAAATGTCTACAGCCACTTCTGGTGGAATGGATATGTCATTGCCCGTCGAAATGGTGGAAGGCAAAGTAGTCAATTGCCATTTTTCTCGCAATAAAGCCAAAACGGGTCGAGTTATGTGAGATGTGTCACCGTCTCGGTGAGGCCGAATGTCTACCACATTCATATGTTCAATTTGCGGAAAAATAAATCGGTTCACATTTGGGTACACCGATTGACGGTGACGTTTGCACGGACCATATCAGCCCCATCCTTAAAAATGGCTACCTCTTGCAACAACTATAGAGGTATATCCCTGCTCAACGTCGCTTACAAGAAACTGTCCAGCGTACTGTGCTGAACGTCTTAAGCCGATCTGCACCGCACTAATCGACACGTACTAGTCCGACTTCTGGTCCGACAAATTGATTATAGACCGAAGGAGATGCGCTGCCGCATGATCTCTTCAACCTGGTACTGGAGAGCGGGCAGCTATTAACACGGAAGCCACTCCTTTCTACAAGTCAGTCCACCTGCGCCAGTCCAACTGCGCGTTTCCTGTTGAAGACCAAGAAATGTTCCGCCACACACCACCTCGGGCAAAACATAACAATCGACAGCTACACGTTTGACAGTTTGTCTACCTCGACGCAAACGTGAACTCCACAAATGATCGATCTGTATGTCTGTCTGTCGGTCTGTCGAAACAACTGAGCTCAAAATTCCTGACTTGAAGGACCTGACTTGAACTTATTTTGACAGCCGAAAGTTGGACGTTAAGCAAAAGAGCAGAACGGATTCTTGCTGCCTTCGAAAGAAAATTTTTTCTTTGGATACATGGTCTCGTCTACGAGGAAGGTGAATGGAGAAGAAGACACAACCGTGAACTCTACGAGTTGTACCAAGATGTGGATGTAGTCCGGAATGCAAAAATCCGTCTACTGCACTGACTCTGCCACATCGAACGCATGGACAGCAATGCTCCAGCAAAGAGGGTCTTCGAATCCGAGCCTCCTCGTTCGAGGAGGAGAGGACGACCGAACCGCCGGCACAAAGCCCAAGTCATCGCGGACGTAAGGCAGTTTGGTCTGGACGAGTGGAAGCAGAGTGCCCAGGACGTCATTGATGGAAGGCAGCTATTGCTTGGGCTCAGACCCTCCATGGGTCATCAGTCTGTGAATTAACCGAGTTTACACAGGCTTATGTCCATCATGGCGTAGAGGAACGACAGCGATACCATTTTCATACAATAATTCACGGCTGCACCTTTTTCAAGTCACTGCGAATGTTCAGGAACCACAACTGTCTAGGGAAAGCTTCTTCTTAAAATTTTCCGATTCTGGTCTTCATTAACCCGTGAGTCCTCTTCACTCGTAAGAGAAAAATACTACGCGCAACACCAGCAGTTAATGTAGACGCTAGGCCCATGTTCATCTCAGCCTGATCGCCTTCGTTCCTCCACCAGTGTTGGCCACTTGACTAACATCATATTCCAAGCATCGTCTCCTCAAACAGGAAACCCCTCTTAATTCCCGACTAATTCGTTCCACACATCAAAGTCCGAATCAGAATTCAAGGTTCAAACAAGAGCGAGTATTAATTTAATCACGCTCAATGATATTTAGAAGCAACTCGGAACATTTTCACGAACAAGTGAAATTCTGGAGAAAAAAAAAACAGCAAAACCCATTAGTCATCGGATGAAAATCGAACACTTCGCGTGTACGCCGCTGTCGCAGATAATCATTCTGGATTCCCGTCTCCGTGACAGAGTTGAAATGAAATCAATATTCATGACGCGCACAGGTGACCGCACAGTGGAGCAGCGAGTTCTCTCCTCGCAGCCGTATGTTAGGTCAAGATCTGCCAGCTCACACGACCACAGTCAGAATTTACGCAAAACATATCGTGACCTGATTTCGGTTTCAAAATCGTTACACGCTCAAAAATTACCATACGAGAACCACATCCGCAGAGATCAACTCAGCTCTCATCGAGACCATGTATGTATGCAGGCGGGTACATCAGCGACTTTATACTTTATCTGGCTCCAGCACGGCCCGCTCTTACCCCCCTCGGTTGACTCATTCCGGATTAGCCCACTTCACTTTGGCGGGGACTTCACGTTAGAGATTAAAATTCAACGAAGGAAAATACAATCACCACACGTAACGCTGTTTTTTTTTTTTCATTTTTCATAATGATACCAGTGCTAAGTATCTGTAATTATATCGTTCCCTGATGCGATTTGCCAGTGCTATGGTCTATGCTACGCACAATATGATGCATCAAGCGATAGCTGTGAGCCAGGAGCACCTTTACATGATCGCTGCTTTGCACGAATCCCAATACTAGATATAGACCTCGGCTTTTATGATGTGAATGTTAACTCAGCCAGCTCGTATAATGGTTTTCTGTCGGTGCATAATAAAAACTGCATGCAAAACCACATTACAACAGACGACACTAAGTCGATTCGATTTGACGGGCCGCATGCAATAAGTGAAAGAACCACGAAACATGACCCTTCTTGGTATGATAAGGAAATACACTGTCACAGCGGATTGATTACGCAACGCAGGTGTTTGTCTAGTGGGATTCGAATGCGACTTGAATGCAAACTGAATGTCCTCTGGCACAGCCGCGTAGACAATCGGATTGTGGATTGAGTTATGATTTCCAATTACAACAGACTTTTGTGTTTTTTTTCATGTAAAGGGGCTGTAAATTGCTGACCTCTTACGATGACTTGCATACAAAGCAAATACGGGGTGTTGATGATCGTGTCAGCAGCTGGGTTGTTAACTAAAAACATGTTCATATTGGTTCGTGCACGTGAGTCTACCTTAATTGCACGGCGATAGTTTTTGTGTTGGACGACAGAGAAGCATGTTGCATAGGAGTTACACAAGTTAGGTCTGTTGTCTGAGTTTTTCTGACTCAAACGAGTGGCTGGCTGGTCTAGAATCTCTGTATTCAGTGTCTAGTGAAGCTTTATGTAAACCACTTGTGCCAATTGTCGTGACTTTTCCCACAGCAAAAAGTCTACCAGTCGATGTTGCGAATGTCAACTGCTGCTGACTATGGGGTGTCCCGCTTAGTCAGTGAAGTGATGATAGCTTTGAGAATGAAAGCTGGGTAAAGTTATGAAAGAGGGCAGATGGGCTTTAGTCACGTCACCCATTGTGATGCCAGTTATACCTGAACGAGTGACCTCAAAGGTGGTTCAAGAAGACTGGCTTCCCTCTGGAATCGTATCAACCATTGCAGTTTGACCCTGTTTGGACTGCCTGGGATGATTCAATGCCAGCATCTTTCTTAGGAAATTCATCAGCATATTTCATTAAATCTGTACTGTAACGGAATCCAACATAGACTTATCGAATGTTGCCAATTGGAGTTCCTCACGAGACAGCATGTGACTAGCTTGAGCGCGATTAAGTCTCACCGATACTGGTTTTATGGCCGCTTGACTGTCTCTGAGAATGGCAAGTGGGCTGCGCTTGGAAAGCACTGCCATAGTCAAGATATCTGGCTAATCAGCGCGTTTTGAATATTTTCGAGAATATTCTCGAGACTGCCTCTTCGGCCCAACAGTGTAAACGTGAATGGTGGAGCGAGGTTTACTAAGAACATTCGCATGGCCAGAAGTACATGAGAACTGCAACCATCGGATTGCCTGGTGCTCAAAACCTCACTTAGCAGCAGACCCTAGACGAAATAAGTCGCATGTTACGACTGCCGCCTGACTGTCATTGTTGAGCGTTTCCTTGGATTCATGGACAATTCACCAGACTAATGAGGGACCGTCCAAAACCAGCGACTATATTTTGTTCAAGCCTAGCATAGCTCTGGTTTCTAGTGGTTGTTAAAAATGGGAGCAGTTGCTTGAAAACACCGAGGAGTTGGAAAATCACACGAACTGCCTCATCGTGCGACTTTTGTCATGGCGTCGTGCATTGTAAACAGGCGAATTCGTGAAACGCTCTGAATTCTAATTGGCTTTTATTCCCAAGGACAGCGACTGAAAGACGGTCTGAGTCTGTGCTAAAATTGCTTCCCATCCTTGATGGCTGCCTTTTGGCAATGACAACTTAAGGCTTTGCATCAACTTCGACGCTCGGCACAATTCCCACAACGAACAACTTTCATGCATCAACACTCTCGCGTCGCTTACAATCGCTTACGACATGATTCCTGCTTAGAAGAAGCTTCTTAAACATTGTCGTTCGGAGGCGGCACAAAAACTGAAGTCCACTCCACTCGTTAGACAACGCACAACACGAGTGGTTACTGATGAAGCTAGACCCTATTCCAGCTCAGACAGTAGAGCCACATTTTCTCTTCCAAAATGGCATGGCAGTAGCTTCGGGACACCACAACGTGACACCACCTTTCTTGAGTCATTGGCAACGTCTGGCCTTTTGGAAGTACCCATACCCTGCACGTGATGTGCTTTATTTTTCGAACTAGGCTCAGCCCAGTCACTCGCTAAAGAAGAAGTGCTACTGGTTGAACAACGAACAGTACATCTGAGTTCCGGTTCCATGCCAGTCGTTAGTCACAGCTACCTCGTCAAGTTACTTCTCACGATAAGAAAATGTCACTCAGTTATCCGAATGAGCTCATTCGCAATTACTTAGCGCTGATAAAAGAAAAAAAGTATGCGGTCATGTTTTCTCCATCAATTGCTTAACGGTCTTCCACGTTAACAAATGCCTGCGGTTTTTACATGTATTTTAATTAAACACTCTTATCAGCTTAATTCGTCTTCGTTCGCTTTGTTGTTCCTTATCGCCAAGGTCTCGGACAAACCTTACGCCAAGAGTTGTCAAAGTGTAGCTCGAAGCGAAATGCCTCAATTCATTGGAACCATCCACCGAAATGCTTATCGGCAATTGTTATAAAGCCCCCGGACACGGAGAACTGTTTGTTACGACATATGTACTCGTACGTATGTGTGTTTTTTTTTTTTCTGTTCAATTGATAAGATTCGTAATGGCTGCAAAAACTAAAGTAACCAGTTAATCAAGATTAACGAAGTCCTTCGTTATGGGTCTTAAACATTTGTCATCTGTTGCCAATCGGGGTTGACTTTCTAAAACTACTGTCATCGATAAGCCGACACAAATTAATTACACTGCGATTGCGTAAGGTTAAATTGAGCTGAATCAGAGATTCAGTTGAGTTCGAACTGGGAAGTGGTGGTTCCGATGACGTGTTAAACTCTCGTGCCATATGAACGAACATTGAAAAGATGCAGCGCCAATGTCAATTGTTTCTATGACCATGCCACCAGCTCGCACCATGATAAGCCATCGTAGGGGTAGATAGATAAGATACCAGTCAGGAGGGCCCACTGTTGGCTTAATCAGTCCAAGCCTTTAACACCCACCTTGGGTTCAATTCGGGGTGCGGTTGAGAGTTTATCAGCTGCGTGTTTCACATACAGCGACACCTCTTTGAATACATTGTTAAGGGGTTAGGCAGTAAATCATACATTTCCAAATGGAAAAAAAAAGGAATCATCAGCAAGTTATCTATCTGCGAACACAGATAGCGGAGTGTAGATTAAGATAACGAAATTGCCAACGAAACAAGTTGTTCTCGACTAGGTATTGTCATGAACTGAATTCTGGCCTGAACAATTTTGTTGAGAAGTTATGCCACCAAAACCTGTCGCCGTAAAAGGTGAAAGAATTTCCAGTTTGAGTCTAACAGGAAGTTTCAAACGCATATCGGAATAAAGAATAAGAAAGGACTTTGTTGCCAAAATGTATGATTCACTAGGATGAATAGATTCGTTTTGCTCAAAAAAGGGGCAATTTAATAATTCCATTTCGAAGATGCTGTACTATAAACAATTGTTCAAACTTTCTAAATATTAAATAACATCAAACTACAGTGGACTCAGTGGTCAACGTTTTGATACTGCGTTTTCTGAATTTCAAAAACTGCTTGTCGACGATTTAAGGCCCGACCCCATAGGCACGCATCCCTTGCGTCATGTCAAAAAATGGATAACTCATAAGGCCTAATAAGAGGAAGGTGAAACAGCAAATGCGGTCCCCAAGTTGAATGCATCACGACGGATGATATTGGTCAGCTTTTAACTTGTTCATATTTTGACAGTTCCTATCCTACATAAATCATTGTACTCAGCTGTTGTCGTAGTGGGGTTGTATGAATTTCGGACGCAACGTACGTATTCACTGGGCACCTCTGTTCAATCCGGCAAATACGATTTTTGTGGATTATAAATGCAACACACGCAACGGATTCTATGAGTTTTGGCCAATATAGCCCGAATGGTCGAAATAAGTAAAATCAAAATTGAATCTAGTCACTAAAGGTGACTGTGATTTTTGTAAATCTTTAGGCCCTAACATCATGAAACGGAATGGAATGGAACATCTACTTCAAACATAAAATGGTATGACGATCCCCTCTTGAATGTAGGCATCGTCAATAACCAGGAAAAAGCTGGTGGGCGAATAGTCAACCACAAGTTCAACAGCCTTGAAAAAGCAGCAAAAACCAACTAAGCCATAGCTTAGTTGGAAATCTGTAAAACAACCAAATTAATTGTCAATGGCGTGATAGCACAACGGATAGCACAACAGACGTACTAAAGGCCTTTGTGGTCATATTTGTTGCAAACGGATTTACTTATGTAGGAAGCATGAAAGTGTGACACACGGACGCTTCGAAAGGTTCCATTTTTATGACCGATCCCTAAAATGCGAAAAGCGTTCTATGTCAACTATGGGATGTATATGAATTCCAATCAAAAACCCTGAGTCTAGCTGCCTATAGCTGGTTGAAACAACTCAAAAATATCGTCAAAAATTTGTATAAATCACAGATCATTAGGCCATCTATTCACTCCTTGCTAGATCATAAGTTCTAGCTGAGAAGATGCAAAATCGCAGCACGATAATCCATTCACAGAACACAGTCTTGCAAAAACAAACACACACGTAGCAAACTAGCTCACTTCAGAAATACATATTCCGTGGCGGGCGTAAATAACGTCAATAAACTTCACCCAGTGACTGAGCAAATAAACTAGACCATGAATTTGATTTCATGAATTTTAATTTTAATTAATGATCATTGTCCGTAGCCCCCGTAAATAATCTCGTAAAGTTCACACCCTTGCAGCAAAGCACTTTTTTTTTTGTTGGTATAAAAATTGTAAAATTTATATTTGAGAATCGTCTTCGTAAAACTATTGACTGTCTCACAGTTTCCACTGGAAATAGACGATAAGTTAATAAAAAAAAAGTTCGTACACTTCCTTATCATTACCGCTACGCTATCTCCTTCCTCCTGATATGAACCATAATTTGTTGTCTGTTTGTATTCGCGGCAAGTCAACCTATAGTTGCGTAAGTTCACTCGAAAATTTAGCGTCATTATAGTCGTCATTAGAAAAACCACTTAAGCTGTGTTTGTGTGTGTGTATGAATGAACTTATATATACGTTTATACCTACGATTCCACGTGTATCTGGTATCGAAAAAAACCTTTGAGTTGTATTCACAAAAACAAAACAAAATATCTTTTCTTTGAAATGTGCCTGTCACTTGTGGTTCTACATTCTGTTGATTGTCAGTGAAACATTTGTACATATGTAGTTGTACACTGCTTAGCCAAAGTTCACTTCTATTTATACATTCAATGAGGCAGGCTATTAAGATTTCGTTGGAAATGGGTTTCAAATAGGTAGTGACTACCTTAGAGTACTTTAAATGAGTGTGCTAATGCGGTTCCAATGCATTTCATGATACATCGTCGACTTCCGCGGATTAGATTGATCAGATGCAATTAACGATCAATAGTGATGAATAAAATCAGAAGCGATGTACGTCATGGGGAATTTTTTCGAGCAGTGAGGCAAATTTGGTTCATTCATGAAGGTTAGCGCACGTGCCGGTTTATTAATCTCAATGAATCGTAGCTACCAAGAAGTGTCTTGTTTTTAGTCATTCTTATCTTGGAAGGGATTCGGTTCAAAGGTGTGCACACGTACAGATACCAAGGGCAGAGGATATGTGATATATAGTAACGAGATAAGGCTAGAAGACATGTCATACGTCAGTTCAATCGTCATACTGTCTTGGCTTTATTGTGGATCTTGGAAATGGCTAGGTGTCATGGAGCTCGATTTCTGACAAAAAATGGGTCTCAGTACATGCCTCCAGCACGAGCGGTTGCTGTAGAAGCTAGCCACTGGTCCACCTCGTGAATTATGAACGTTGCTCCAATCGGAAATTACAGAGGAGTCACCGCATCAACCCACAACGTCACGGTGCCCACTAAATCTTTGGAAAAGCCAAAATACGTTTAATAGCGTAGCAAAGCAAAGATAAGTTAATTTTCTAAAGAAAAAGTCGACAGTGCATTTTATGAATTTCCACAGTCCCTTCAATAATAGATGTAAAAAAACTCGAGACAAGTTGAACAATCGAGAAAAGCACAAAAAATTATACAATGTGCCACATTTTAATGATTTCGTTAAGTTTCGTTCACTTTTAAGTAGTTTACTTAAGTCAAAGTTGATGTTGGCAGTTAGTGTTTTCATTTTAAAAGTGATACACTGTGTCACTTTTCTTAGTTTCGTTAAGTTTCGTTCACTTTTAAGTAGTTTACTTGAGTTGGAGTTGATGTTGACAGTTGGTGTTTACATTTTATGTAAGTTCCCAAAAGCAATTATGGGTATTATGACAACTTAAAGATGCTTTTGACTAGTTTTCGTTCGATTCGAATTTTTGGATAGATATCAAGTGCCTTGTTTGGACGTCACGGAGCCAACTTGAAATCTTTAGAATAGATAAAATACATTCAACCACATAGCCAAGCAAAGATAAGTTCCTTTTCTAAAGAAAGTCTACCGTGTTCGCTCGTGGACTTAAAGATCTTTCTGCCGTATGAACCATGAATTAAGTAATGTTCATTGTGATGTTTAGACTCATCAAAAAGTCCAAAAAAATCGTCAAGATCGTCGAACCTTTCGAAACGGAAAGTCCAAAGATGGTCGTTATAAAATGCATGTGGTCAACAATGGATTTGAGAAACACTTCACTAAAGACGCTGCCCATTCTTCTCTGGTTTGGTAAACTGCATGAATTCCGGCTCTGTGTATAGGAAGGAAATCTAAGACTTAGATACTCATATGCGTCATTTTTTGCTTTGGTTTGGCAGCTGTCTGAACTCTGCACAAAATTGCGGCCAAATAAATTAATGTTAAAGGAAAAATGGCGAATCAGGGAGTCTATACGTGAAACTATCGAGTGATATCAAATTAACAAAAACCGAACAAAGAGAAAATCAGAGAAATAATTAAATACTTCCTCATATCCAAAATATCTCACACAAATTGTAAAATTAAAAATAAAGCCTATAAATTAATCAGCACATCTATTCGAAATCCCTCAAATCGTTTCACGCCAAGTTCATGTAACACGAAACAGAGTTTCACCTCTTACGGTAGTGGTCTTCTTCCCAAAACGTTTTGTTAACCGGTATACATGAATTTAATGTCCAGCAGGGGAAAAAAAGCACTTGTAATGAGGCTTCATGGTGTTTTGAGTTCTACCCAACCGAACGACTCAAACTCAGCGCAATAAAAAACCCAACAACGTCACAGTTCCTGTTCTCCTTAAGTGCACCATGTTAATTGCCAAATTTTCAAGCTTAATACTCCCATCTTCAGACCTGACATCATCGAAATTCACACAACCTCCTCACGTGAGTATTGATGACATAATATTCAAAACGCTGCAAGAGGAACCATTGTGAGTCGACGGTCTTTCGCCCCCATGCCAGAATAAAAAAAGATGAAAATTGTCTATGTGTATTTTGCGAGAGCGGTTTTGTTTCGCTTACTTCCTTGTATCATCTAGTAATTATGGCTCCCAAAATATGAGAATATAATTGCTATTTTTGCCATTTTTGTTTTGCTTTTTTTTCTATGAACAGCAGTCCTCACAGCACACTTGAAAACTTGAGTAAACAACAACGCTGTGGGTTAAGCTGGTTGACGCAGTGGTTGGACTGTCGCACATAGGGAACATGTTTAAACTATAGGTTTTTTTCTTTGCTTTTTTTCATTGATAAAGCAAACATGATTATTTTTTTTATTTAAGTAAGGCAAGGTTGATGTGTCAACATGATTCATTGGTGGCTTAAACTTGAAAATTAAACATCACGCGGATGACTTAAGATTGTTTTTGGGATCATCATCAATCATCTTGTGGACAACTGTTTTTTTTTTCTTCTCTAAATGTCACTCCGCTCAGTGGGTATGGTGAAAAGAAGCCGTGGTTTTGTAAATAAGAACTGCTAATGTGGGATGTGTGATGAGTTGGTGTTATTAGTTCATTGAGATGTATGCAAACATTGTGCGATGCAAGTTTTTATGGGATATGCGAAATAATTGAAGGCATTTGCTGAAAATTTGCCATTTTAAGGCTATGGTGTCACAAACCAAAATATAAGATTTGTCAACTTTATGAATTGCACTTGATAGGTAAATGTTTTAGAAACAAACATAAATTCATTAAATAATTAAGTTAATAAATAATAGCACCATTTACACATATTCATCGAAACTTAACGAACGATTGTTTTATAAACGTTGATGTGCATTTTTAATAGAGTGCTATATTCAATGTTGTGCCATTTCAATCAAAATGTGCCATAATTGCACAATTGTGCCACATCGGTAACGTTGGACAGAAGAGGACCAATCCTGTCGTACTGGAGTGCATTAATTAATTAGGTATAGGCACCAACTCAAATTAGTATGATTTTGAGACCTGCCTAGGATTGTGGCCCCACACAAATAAGAATTATTTTATGTATTTCATAAATTTAAAATATTTATAAAATACATTTCTACGTCACCACCCAAAATTGCTGAAAAATTAACTACCTCAAAACAGGGGCAAATCACGAATTCGCTTTAACGATCATCTGACTGCCAAGGGATCAATAAAATAAATCGTTCAACACATTCGTGGAAATAAAATCGCATGCGGCAAATAACGCTGTAAATCAGACATCAGCTTATAATCACATGTTTAGCTACAGAATAAGGTAAGAAATATATTAGAGCGCTATCAGCAGAGGTCTCTTTTTGCCTGAAACTCAGACATCACAGAAAGGAGGTTCGTCAGAAAGGAGGATCGTCAGTTTTGTCATACTTTACACCTTCACTGTATATCATTGCAAATAGCTAACAACATTATTGTCCAAAAATAGAACACTTCAAAATACTCGAGACCGTGCTAATTTACAGTCTTCGTGTAACTGGCAAATATGATGCACCAACTCTGTCCAATGAACTTTTCACTTTTCAAAATCGAACTCATCTTTGGGTCGTCAACTGAAGTCCACAGACGCACACACACACACAAACACAGGTTCTCGTTTGTAAATAAGTGCTAAATTCGTATGCAAATTGCTTTGCGAAGAAAAACAAATTCACTAACATCACGTTAATTAGTTTCAGACCTTGCATTGAACACAGCCATTCACCAACACTTCAAGGGAGCGAAAAAAAAACGTGATGGTTAATTTTTTTTTGCAAATAACACTATGTGAAGAGGTTCTGTTGCTGATAGCACTTCTAAATTCAAACCGCGACTGCTCGTTATCTCTCACATTTAACTGAACGCAAAAAATATGCTCACTGAGGTGGTAGTGTGTTTAGTCATTGGGGTGGAGTGCATTTATTGAGAGTCTTACTCACTAGACTAGAGTACTCACCTTATTTTGTCGATGTCACACCACATGAATTGCTCGATGAACTGTGAAAATTATTCAGATATCCCCACGCTATATGATTCTCTGTCCAAAAAAGACTAAGTACCCCGAGTTGCACCACTGTGGATAAAATGATCCTCTTTCACTTATTTTCTTCAATTTTTCTTTTCTCACAGTTATTGCAGTTAGAATGACTATTTGAAATGTAAACCACCAGCACGATTTTCGATTTAATTGGTCGAAATAAAAGTGAAAATTGAGGAAAACAGAAAATGAAAATTAACTGAAGCACTTTTTTCCTTCTCCCAGCTTTCAATCACTCGAAACACTTTTTCTTTTTTTTTTTTTATTGCCGGTTCTTTTTTTTTCTTCTCAATTGCAATCCATAAGAAAATGCAATTCAAGAAGTACCACTGTACAGACAGAGATGTGTGTATGGTTTACTTCTCTATTCTCTTTTCAATTTAACACTTTCTACACAGTCTATCGATCAAACCGACATCAGAGTATGGTCAAATTGCCTTACGGACATTTATTATGGGCAAAGTACATCCAAAGCCTGTAAGGAAATATAGGACAAGAAGAATGTAAAATAAAATCAAAGCAACAAAAACAAAAAAAAAAAGACAGATCAGCAAATGAAAGTGATGATCACGATTGCTCTCAGAACGATCAAATTAAAAATTAATTTAAGAAAACAAAAAAAATCTACACCACAACAAATTATCTCACGAAACTGCGGAAATTAACGAAAAAAAAATAAATTAGCATAAACTAGCAATGAAATATTTAAATTATTATTTATTCTCTTTTTTTCGTTTCAAATACCGCACGGAACGAACCCCCACATCAAAGACGATCGATATTCTGAGCGCAGCGATGACAAAAAAATTCAGCGACACTTTCAATATACATATCTCACATTCAATAGGAAAAATAAAAAAAATATATATTATTGCCTTCAGCAAAAAAAAAAAAAACTAAGTGTGCCGCGTTGAAAGAAGCGCAGAAGAAGAGGTTACAAGCAGCAGCTGCACTACCAGTACCGCTCAAACCGAAAGCTTTTCGACAAATAACCCACTCGGTGGTTGGGTCGTTTTAAGGCCTCTCGACGTTGAAATAATGAACCAAAACCGAAACAGCCACACGTATTGTGAGAACGTATTTCACACAGTGGTGTGCTATCAAAAGAAAAATAAAACTGAAATGAAACGAACAAAAAAAAAACAAAAACAGCAGAAAAAAAAGCTACACTAGAGTGTGTGTTGTTAAAATTAAAGCGCACACCAAGCAAAACACACACAACCAAAACACAAGTCTACACTTCAGCCGCACCAGCGCGCTGGCAGTGGCAAGCGCTCCGCTCCCAACCACCGAACACAATCAAGCGCGTCGATGGATTTTTGTCGAATCTAATTCGTTTTGCGCGCTCTCGTGAGAGTGCGTGCTCGTTCAGATACTAGTCATACTAGTCAGCGGTCTATGTTTGGCTAACCGGTAAGGCTAGCAATGTTGTAGGTGATACCGGCCGCCAACGGATAAAAGGCATAACAGATGAACTTGAAATGAAAAGAGAACAAGTAAAAAAGCATGAATAAGCCGGCTGATCTCATGATCATGATGTGAGATACTTTGGTACAAACTTACAGCAACCTTAATGGTCAGAGAAAGGTATCTCTGGCGGTGCGAGTACGAGCATGTTGTATGAGAAATTATATGTATTTTTTTTTTGGTATTTTTTTTGGAATGGGGCACATGCAAGGAAAACGGAGCGGCAGCTGTGAAACTTTATTTAGATGACTGTGATGTTATTACGAAACCAGGTTGATACTCGTACTTAGGTAGACGTTGTGACAGTAATTGCACGATGATCGCTTTCTTGCGATTTCATTTCATTTAAGATAGTGCGGCGTTTAAAAATGATATCCATACGTGCACACACGTGAGTATCTGTAACTGGACTCAATGGAAGAATGATCACCTTTTGATGAACTAATTTAGGTTCAGAAGCTTTTGAAAGGGACTAGTTGAATGTCGTATTCATTGGTATTGGTGAATTAAAAAAAATAAATTTCAAACTAAAAAAAAATTAAAATTAGTTTATAACCACTAAATAAACACAAACAATGAATGTATGCACAATTGCTGTTTGCCAAGAAATTGAAAAATTCATAAAGCTTTGTGTTTATGACTGACTTTCTGGGGAAACGAAAAAACCTCAACAAAGGGTATTTATTCAAATGCAACAGAAGATGACGATATTCTGAAGATTTTGTTTCAAAATGTCCCGGGAAGTAAAGAAAGATCACTTCGATCGATTGTCCGTTACAATAGGTCTATCCTGGTCGCGGTGTCGTTGCCTTCACGACATGGGTCGTACAAGAAGAAAACAAATCACTTCGCAATATTTGAAGCAGACGATTTCAAAGCAGATCTTGCGCGATCGCGATTATAACGACATTTCGGCTATAATGACGAGAAAACCTAAAGTTTCCATTCAACAATTAATAAAAGAAATCATTCAGGTAAAGCAATACTCACTTATAACGATGAAGAACTTACCTCGCGTCAGTGGTCTGTATAACATTATTCTACTGCATCACAAAATAAGTCTGAATTCAAACAATACTCATAACGTACACACCATTTAAGACACGTGCCATTTTTAGCAACTACTCGAGTTTAGCACGCCGCTAGAGTCACGCGAAGGGATGAGGTACATGAGTCCGGAAACGGAAGTTTATCATGGAATGATTTACACTCAGAGCATTGGCAGCATCTCGTGGCGGAAACGGTGTAGCACTCGATGTACATAAGCAGCAGTGATCTGCAAACGATCCTAAAATAAATCTGATTCATAGACCCTATTTTGGTCAAGTTACAAGTGTAAAAAAACAAAGAAAACACGATGTTTCCGTTGCACGTAGTTTTCATTTCCGTTTAGTTGGCATTTGTAAATGGAAGGGATAGCAATTTGTTATGGAACAATATTGCGTTTTAATCGAATGGTTTCTGTATTGAAACTAAAAAAAATACATTTTCTTAAAAACAACATTGCTCAATTTACAGAGATGTGGCATAGACTACCTTACTACTGAAAAAAACACACAAATTATATTATAAACCCAAGACACTAGGGATGAGAGAAGAGGATGCGATGAACGAATTTCTGCGGTCCTATCGGATTTCCATAACAATTGAATAACAAAAATGTATGTAATATGTTTAAATTTTTAACGTATTCCACTTAAATTATTTTTCAACGGCGAAAGCGAGAGTGAAATTTAAGTGTTTTAGACCTTTTTTTTGACTTGAATGTCCCCTTTAAGAAACAGACCGTCATTAGGTCAGGAATAACCTTCCATTGACGTTAATCCCCATTATACCCTCGTCTAGAAATTACACGGAACGACGTTCACGCCAGTGAGATCACTTGGGCATATTTCTTTGAGGCTGATAGAGTCTGTGTTGTACCAGTTTCTGGTGGCTGCCAGAGGAACATCTTGAAAGCATTTCTTGTGTCCAAAATTGAATTAAACCTGTAGAACATGTGTTTTCAACCGAGGGGGCCAGCGATGTACAACTCGTACTATGATACGAATTTTGCGACAGTTTCTACCAGGCAGTATAATTTCACAAACATGTAGGGATTTTCGGAAGCCAGACCATTCCTCGATTTGGCATTAATTCCCTTGGAAGGACTTGAAGGAAAGGGTATATCTACACCAAGAAACCAACAACAAACTTAAAGAATGAGCTTGTTAATATGACACAACAGAAGTTTGTAGAATTTTTGTGAACAAAGTGCTCAAACGGGTCTCCTTGCACCAGAGTGAATGGTGACAACTCGCCGTTATAAAATTGTGTTTAATTAAGAACTTAAACTTAAAAAAATTATATAAAAATATAAAAAAAATATTTAAAAATGAATAATGGTCTGTAGCTGACAAAAATAACCGGACCATGGTCTATTTCGATTCTTGTTGGACGGTACAGTTCAAGACGAATGCCGTTTTAAACATTGTAAAATGCCACAACTTATATTTTCTGTAGTTGAGAGTGGATTGTACTAGCCGCGGTATTTATTCTTTCTTCAAGTCCTCGCATGCAGTGAGAGTATCCTGCCTGCGAGTGCATGCTGTTGAATTAAGGAACATTTTCATATTTTAGTAATGATACGTATAAAGCTAATGTTTCTCGTTGTGCTCATAGACTTGGACTTGCTTCATCCAGCACGTCAAATTTGTTGCAACACTAAAACATCTTACATGTCCATGCTACTTCTGAGTCTCTCATCGAAGAGAAACATGTTCATGGACACCAATCAGCTTTGTCCACGATTTAAGCTATGTATTATCAATGCAATAGCAATCAAGATCAAGCTGGATTTTGAAAATATTTATCCAAATGGTCCTACATTAGCTCATGTAGCTCGCCTTAGCCGAGCTACAAAACTGTCCCAAAACTTTATCACCTAAAAGCAACCGATCGCAGGATGTCATTGTCGAATATATCCACCCGACTGTTCTCTCAGAATACAATAAGCAGTCGATTTAAGAAAAAAAGACATAACCATTCCAAATCGACTCAAATCTTATCAATTTACCATTTATTTCCCAGTACCGTGTCCAACACAAGTAATTTATTATTGCTAAATTAATATACAACCAAGAAGCAAAAAAAAAAAACCAGAACGAATGACTTTGACTTTATCAATTTAATCTTAAGCGGGGCACTTTCGTTTTTCTATGCATTTGCGAGTGTCGCCCTTCGTTCGAGCGCAAACTGTGTTATCAATGGCGAACCGTGAGAGAAAAGCTCCCGTTCAAGTCATACAAGTTCGATTCGAACACGCTCACCCATTCCAATTCCTCGATTTCTTGTGACCGGTGGCCACCCATCGCACCGTGGAGACTTCCCTTCTGTGTGCTTCTCTATCGTGCACTAGCACTAGCAAACTATCGTGAGTGACTATCTACACGTCTATACGCACCAGAAGCTTAGCGAAATGTGCTCATCGCATGTGACGTGTTACTGCCTGATAACTAAGACCGATCCTCACATACCTAGATCAATTTAAATACTCCACTGAACACCGCAGAAGCTTTGAGGTTTAACTAGTGTCTGCGTATTTTAAGTGGCAAATCATATTCCACCCACTAAGGCTTGGCTGGCTGGCTGCCTGGCTTGTTTATGGATCCGGCTCTGCGATCGACTGTCGAACACGTTTGTCCCCAGTGAAGTGACTTAAATCACGAGATTGCATGGTATTTAATCAAAGGCCTAAGACGATTTTTATTTATTTCCCATAAATATCGGCTTATGAATGGTGATCATCGCCGCGGCCGGGGAGAACGATCGGTGTTCTCATGGTTTTGAGCACAGTTCCGCCTATCGCATCGTTAAGACCCAATCATCAGATTCGTTCACTTAAAGGCTCGGTTTCACTTTTATCGGTAGGTGGTTTAAACGTTCTTAATGATCCCCGGATATCTCCGAAGATGCGAGTAGTTTTCTATGCATTTTATTCGATAACTGTTAGATACGCTGCGCCGCTTCGATGCGGTTCATAATAAATTTTATGAAGCGAATGAAATGAAAATAATGCGATTGTGCTTTCGAGTCAGTCATTAGACGAAGTGCTAAACTACTTGTGTATGATGTAATCTTATTGAATTCTCAGGGGTACGCACCGGAATGTCTAAGCGTGGAGCGTACGTTGGCAATAAACAATACGAGATTTTTATGATAATGTTATGCCTAATCAATCTATTTTTTATGAACACGCGTTATTGACGACTCTCATTTGCGGAATTTTTGCGGTGATTAATAAATATTTGAACATCTTATTAACAGTGGCAAGCAGAAATGTATTAACGCTGAATTTGATGCGATTCGTTTTTGTTTTTGTTTTAAATTTATTGCTTTTTTTACTTAATTTTAAAGCTTAAATTAATTTGAAAACAAAAAATATTAATAACAAGACTTCCAATGCTTAATTCAGCATGACGATATCAATCTTCATCTGGGAAAACTCAGCCATCTTCTGTGAGCGAAAAATGCCCCCTAAGCGGCAAGAAAGGCACTATACCGCAGGTGTCCGGAGCTCACATACGGTTCACAATCTTTGACAGCGTACAAAGAGTATGAGGGCGACAACTGAGCTGAAGATGCTTTGCATGACAGCAGGAGTAACAAAGCTCGATAGAATAAAAAGTTCAAAGATCCGAGGAAGCATTCACTCAAAGAACCCTTCTCTAAGAAAGTTAAGCACTACCGGCTCAGTTGGTATTGTCGTGTTCAAAAGAGAGATCCTTCGAACCCCGTTAAAAAGGCAATATCGTTCCTACGCAAGAGAGGCAGGCCTAAAAACTCCTGAAACACATAATTGCAAAAACACCAGCATTTAATCGTAATCCGAGACAGGGAAGAATGAATCAGTTCTGGCCCACCTAGATCCTGCTGTGATTGTTACACCGATTCCTCTTTAACAGGTGCTGAGGTAGAGTAGGGTGGTTTCTATTTGTTCTTCATACCTACATCTTCTGCTGAATTTATTGTAGGGGGCTCCCACTCTGCTATCGTGTAAGCCCAACATGCTGTGAACGGTGATAATGCCTACGATCTTACTGATTTCTTTCCTGTTATATTTTTTTTTTGATTTATTAAAGGCTACATTTGCCTCGAAGTCCTGCAAGTGTCTTATGCCATCCATCTCCAATTGGTGATGGCGTCTGTAAGTAATATGATATTTATAACTTGAAGTGAGCGGTAGAGGGTGTGCTGATTAATTGCCCATGGCAAGCTCATCTTTGTTCTAGATAGCTCATCCGCTCATTGCCTGGAAT
The DNA here is from genome assembly GCA_907269125.1 of Eristalis pertinax. NCBI lineage: Eukaryota > Metazoa > Arthropoda > Insecta > Diptera > Syrphidae > Eristalis > Eristalis pertinax. Next base: position 57,362,461 of record OU026148.1, on the reverse strand, counting down.
ACCACTATGCCCAGGGGCCCAGAATTAGGTAAGGTAGCATCTAACCGCTATCTCCTTGATAGATAGACGATGGCTACCTGGCTGTCTATCGAATTCATGGACTCACATGAACACTTGACAATTCTACGTTGGGTACCCAGTCTCAGGGATAAAAGTGGCAATAAAATATCAGATAATCTTACCAGGAAAGGGGTTGACATTCCTGGCAATCGAAGGGGACAAACCATCCATTACAGATATCGGCGTACAGAAAGTGGTGCTCTTTGACACATATTTCCACAGAAAATAGTCAACCGACGTTAAATCGCACGAACTTGGAGTCCAATTCACGGGTCCGTAACGTGAACTATCCGGCTACCAAACGTTTCCTTCAATAAATCAATTATGGCACGAACTGTGTGACATGTTGCGCCGTCTTGTTGAAACCACAGCTTCACCGTGGTTCAATTGATGAACGAAAAAGTCAGTAATCATGGCTCTATAACGGTTACAATTGACTGTAATTATTCTGGCCAGCATCGTTTTTAAAGAAGTACCAACCAATTATTTCACCAATCCATAAAGCACACCAAGCAGTCAGTTTTTATGGGTGCAACGGTGTCTCAACATACACTTGAGGATTATCATCACTCCAAATACGGCAGTTTTGTTTATTGACGTATCCATTCAACCAAAAGTGAGCTTCATCGCTAAAAAAGATTAGCTTATGAAAATTGGGATCAACGGGAATCTTGTTTTGGGCCCATTCACCGAATCTATGCCTTGCTATGCCAACTATGTTATGCTAAGCAACAAATGCCAAACGGAACTAAAAATAAATCACTTGGCAACTGACAGAATGGCCGCCAGTTAAAATAATGTTGCAAACTTAAAGTTCTATGCCTCTAAAGAAAACACCCTTTACTTCTTTGATGAACTGGATTATATAAATGCGGTCAACCTGAGAAGCCTGGCAAGGCAAATCTGGTTGGTTTTGGTAATAGGAAGGACACGGTGGACCCAACTCGTTGGTCTAAGTGGGACACAAAAATTACTGCGTGCATAATGAGTGCTTTCAAGAATTCAGCCCGCTTCGCAGTCTCGTCAGTCATTGTACAGATGACTGTTCAAATATTCACATTTAAAGAAGGCTGCGTTCTAGCTAGCGTTCAGATTTGCGTTCCAATATCGAGCTAGAACCACTACGCTGATGTCGTTCGAACGTCAAACTGAATATAAGGTCTTCGCTTTGAGGTCTTACCTAGCGCAACCAAACTGCTACTACAGAAAGATGATGCTGTGTACAACTACTGAATGTATCCAATACAAGAATTTTCCTTAACTACTTAGAGACAGGGGAAAGACTAGAAGACAATTCAAGAGTGTTGCCTGCCCACAGTCTGACTAGAATGGCGGTCCTCACTCGTTACCCTGTGAGGATCAGATTCCTGCCAGCGTTCGAGTGGAAGCAACGTTGTTTCATGGTCGCTAAGAATGTTTCACCGAAATTAAGGACAGTTGTTTCCCTCAAACCTCTTTCCGTTATAATGGTACAATACTTTTTTAGCCTGCCTCATGCCACGAGCGTTATTCAAGGTTTCTGATCGATTCCTTCTTTCTAGATACCTAATTTCGTCTCTTAAGATGTGATCTCCTGCAGCTAGCGATGTTGGACGTTTGTAGAAGTTACTTCACTGTCCTGGACTAAAATGTATAACAAATCAATAATCAGCTGTTTTGAGTATTAAAAACCCAGACAGTAGATATCCAGCAGACATACATATGCGGTTATAATTCTTTCTCTCGTCTTACATTTGTTTCCCCAAAACGCAAGTATTGTAACAATACAAAACACTGAACAAAAATTGCATTTCGAAGAATATTCCTCCAAAATCATGACCAGCTGTCGAAATAACTAAGTACACACACATGTACCCGAAGTCTGTCAACTCTTGACAAAAACTAAGCAAGTGGCTCTCCAGCAGTTGTTCGTGGAATCAAATGAACAAATGGAATCTTTAAATCACTTCCTAACACGGAAAAATATATCAGACATATGTCAGGGACAGGTCTCATGTGGAACTCACGTTTAAGCAGCCACCACATGATCAACTAAGGCAATACCACTTAGCTAAACAATGTAGCATGTATGAACTAATCTCTTGGCAGACTTTGACTATATTGATCTAATGGACTCTATTTCGTTCGTATATAGAATTCCCCTCAATTAAATGAAACGATTAAGTTTAATTGTTTACTATTCTCCAATCATTGGCAGTGGCATAAAAACGAAAACGCTCGAGTCGAGTTTTCTTCGCCTCAACCTGTTGAATTAGCCACAGAAAAAAAAAACATCGTCATCGGCGAGATTCCACCCAAACAGTAAACTATAAAAATAAACAAAAAATCTAAATGCGTGTTATGTAATTCAAAAACCATCAGATGACCTAGACCGAGTGGAAGGCTGTCGCCGCCAAACAGACGTACATTCATGTGTATACGCATGTGTTCTACTCAGTCCAGCGAATGCTGCGTTATTAGAAGCACAGTCAATGATGCTGACCACATACACACTTTCAGTGTACCTACGTACATATGTAGGCGTATCTCCTCAATTGAGTGACCAAATTTCGATGAAATGCATTTTTCGGATGAGATTATTACTTTGGGTGTGGTGGCTGACACCAATTAATTAATTTTTTTTCGTAATTAGTCTTGACCTTTGGTGGTCTTAATCAAATAAACGGGTGATCGCTGAATTCTCGTGAAGTTAAAGGAAAAAATTAATTGATCGCAATGTCACTTTATTTATTGTCCTCAATTGAACACGACGAATACATGTAGGTACGTACATAATATGAATGAATGAAAGCGACTGTGAAGTAAGTAATTATGTGTAGGAACGGTTCGCAATTTTTTTTTGCCAGCAAGTTGGGGGTAGGGGCTTGCACTTAACGATTGCAAAGTTAACCTATGTGCACGGGATGTTTTAATATATTTGATTTGTGTTTTGAAAATGTTTGTTTTATGGCAGTACTCTTTAATTATATTAGGTAGGAGCTTACCATTTGGGCAGAGAGTATTTGGATGCAGAATAGATCGTCGATTGGCAAACTGGGGTGAGTGTCATTTCCATAAAAAGGGAGATTGCTCCATCTACTTTTTAGTATCCCCGGGAATGCCTACACTAAGATAGGCGCGGTCTAAAGCTGCTGTCAAATCCACGATGGAGGGTGCGTCGTTTGTGCCGGAAGAAGTATAGCTGACCAGCTATTCACTCAAAGAATGGCACTCAAGAAGGTTTGGAAGTATGCTAAACCGATCTACAGCTGTTTTGTAGATTCGGAAATGGCATTCGAACGAGGCCTCGGGGTAAACTCTGGAGTGTTGTGTAGGAGTATGAGATTGATGTTCATCTTTTGAGGGTAATTCAGTCTCTTCGGGTAAACGCTGTTAAATCAACACCTTTCACTCTGGCCGTTGGGCAAGGGTACGTCTTGTCAGTTTTCCTTTTCATTGTAAATAGAAATGGACTGGATGTTGCAGCGCAGCCGAGGCGAGGAATACTTCATAATTCATATTGGGAGAGTTGGGGGTAAGTCACCTTCTTTTCACCGGAATACGGTGAGAAAAACGGCAATGAGCGAGGAACTCAACGTTGAGCAATTCCTTCTTCGAATGGAAAGGGCTATGCTTCGACTTCCAAGATGTGCCTTGAAAGTGACTCCATTTGCTAGGCGACCGCTTGGCAGACCCAGGAGGAGGTGGTTGGACCAAGTTCAAAAACTCGCCTAGTTGCGATCAGGCATACATCCTGATGAGTTAGAGTCGATGGCGGAGGATCGAGTGACCTGAAGACATCTCGTGCGTGCTTTTCCCTCACGAGGATCTGTGGGTCAGAAGATGATGATGGATCATCGAAGTCGACCAGAAGGAGAAGTGACGACAAGTAAGTGTGTAGAGCATGACCGTTTTTAACCTTTTTGCCATACCCATGTACGGGAGTCTAAAACAGTCTCTTATCTTTAATAAAAGCCGGGAACGTTTGAAGAAAAAAAACAACCATCCACATGTACGAATTAAAGAATTTAGCTGTTTGTGGAGCTTTGGGTCCTAAGCGGCTACTCGAATTGGTGAATGGATTGCTTACATTCTACATTACGACCTAGCCTACTGTTATACTCTTAGAAAACACTTTACATCTGCATCTATAGGGTGGGCCAAATAATACCAATTCAATGCTAAATTCGTTTGATTTTCTTTTTGCCGGTTATAATTGAGTTCTTTGAAATTTATGATGGATACTTACAGAATCTATTCTGCAGAGTTTCCAATGTGGCGTGAATTGTGTGGCACGTAGACCACATGCCGTTGGTGTCCATATCATCCAATTCAGACCAAGGGAAGTTGGTACTCATCGACCTATAGCGCTACCCAACTTCGTTCTTAAAGCAATATGGACCAATAATGGCTCCAGCTCAAAATCCACACCAAACAGTGAGTTTTTCGGGATGTATTGGACGCTCTTGGATCTCATGTGAAATAGTTTCTTCCCAAATTCGACAATTTTTTTTGGTAACCTACCTATTCATCCAGAAATGGACCTCATCTTATGGCGACCATAATATTCGCTACGACTCGTCTGGATCCCGAGCCAGCACGGGATCAAAGAAAAATAGATTCGCCAATGAACTTACTAGACAAGGATCAAAGAAGGTACTGTTATGACCCGAACCGGCTTCCATCAATAATTGGGCTTCTCGAGATCACAACCGGAGGTGGCATGACTCTCCAGGATGTAGATGCACGCTCCTTAACGAAATCGGCGGTATTCTTGTAATGTCGTGACAGAAAAGACTGCAGAGGACTTACCAGCATACTAACGGGGCACTACACCTTCGCCAAACACCTAAGTGTGATTGACCTAAGCTATGAAACCCTCAGCGACACCAGTGGAGAAGAAGATGACACTGCAGAGCATTTCAGCACTGTCCCGCTTTTGCTCGGATCAGGTGGCAGTTATTCGGTGCTGACTAGGTAAGAGCTAATGATGTAGGCTCCTCATCACAGAAGAACATAAGAAATTTCAGCTTGGAAGTACAATGGATCAGTTTCTGAGCCTGAGTGCTCCAATGTGTGTAAAAACATTGGAAAAAAATAGAGTTGGCAAATGGGAGTACACTTTGCAGACAATTTTCGACGAATGTAGAGGATGATGTGGCTTAGCACGTAGGAGCGAGGTATTTTACCCCTGAATAATAAGACCAAGGGTTACTAGTATCCGTAGAAGTTCAAACATTCATTAACAGGAAAACAGTAAGAACTTATATGTACTACAACTTCAATGGCAGCAGCATTGGCAAAGACAGAACACATTTGGTTCAACAAACAATTCAGCAAAATGTACATATCCGTACTCGTGGGGGACTCACAGATTTAGACAGCTGCTCAGAGCCTGTGTACAGATAACTTTCCAAATATTTAGCTGCAGATCAGCAAACATTGCGGCTGCTGCTCTTTCCCGAATTTTGGCCAACCGAAACAAAAATTATCAAATTCGGTGAATTCAATTTTTTGAATGCATGATGTCATCCTGCAATTCGGAGCCATCTACAAAATATTCGCTTGTTAGGTCATCCTTATCACAAGTGCTTAGTCACAACACACCCAATATCACTAGAAATGGTCTTATCGAGCTTTTTCTTGTGTAAATATTTACGAAAATACAAAGGCAAATTCAACTTAAGGCAGCAAGGAGAGCCTTCGCATGTTTGGCAAAATTCACGATAAGATAAGAGGAGTTTGTTAACTCTTTTCAGAAAATTTCAAGAAAAAAAAATTAAGAATAATGTGTTTCATTGCCAATGAAAGGAGTTCATGATAATCACTTGTTGTTAAGAAGTTGCAAAGTTCATATTTCTGGACGTTTCATCCACACCAGGACAACACGAATGAATGACCGCACGACGATTCAGAGGGCAGCGCTGTGCCTTTGAAATTTCTCGCGGAAGTTCAGTGTATTTTAATGTTAGCCGATGTCTTGAGTTGTGTACATACATATGTAGCTTACATTTTAGATTCGATGCTATCTTATCGCTAGCGCAAACATTGATAAGATACTCGTACGTACAATGCCTATGTACATATGACTGTTCTCTGAAAGAGAATGAATGAGACACACTTCATGGGAACGTGTATGAACAACTTAGGCTGCGAAGACGTTCACGATTAAGTGGTTCTACAAATGTCTATGGAAAGTTTAGCAAGTGTTCTCTATGAACAGAGACATTTTCGTGCGTCTTTTGAAAGGAAATGTCAGAAGGGTGGTCACACAAGAGATGGTGAAAAAATGCACTACTACTGGACACACAACAAAATCATGTCAGAATTTGTGACTTCAGTGTGACTTGTTGATTGGATTGATCCACAATATTTCGCTTGGATTGCAATTGAAATTATATATAACAATATGGGTGGAGCTACAGCCCGTAGAGGATCAGGGCCTAGCTTCTCAGCAACCACGTGCTGTGCGTGCTATTGTGCTCTCATGTTCAAGTGGAAGGGACTCACAGTTTTGTGCCGACTCCGAATGGCCAAGTTAGACAACCTTATTCTAGACAGACAGTTATTACTCTCTGAGCATTGTCAGTTAATCGAAAGAGGTGGGGCCGTGACTATTATTGTCGTACTGGAGTTCGAACAGAAACGCCGAGGTTCAAAAGTGCGTAGGAGTCGACGCATTGACTTCCAACGCCACGGCCGCTAAGCAATGGAAATTAACCTATGCAAATAAAAGTCTAGATGTTCTTAATATAAAAGCAGGCCATACAGACAATTTTGTAAAAAAAAACTCCAACTTTTTGATCAAGTGTCAAGGTTTCCTGTTTCGTTGTGTGGTAGTACTCTTAAATAATATCGAAACAGGATCGCAGGCAGTCGAGCATAAGGAGTGAACGAGGACAGCAGACTTTATAAAAATGACAGCAATTTAATAACGTACATATGTATACTAATTAAAAAAATATTAAATTGTTTCTTTTACAGCAACATTTTTTCCCATGGCTCGATCCTATAGTTGAGTCACTGCATCTGAAAATCACGTGTGCTCATATAGTTTATTAACATATTCATAAAGCCAGATACGTATAGAAAAGAATTGTGCTATAAACCTTCCACTGAGATAGATCGCAAATATTAAAAACTCGTGAATTATGACACAGCTGACTTGTCGAATGGCAACCATAAAATCTTAATTTTTGAAATTAAGGTGAATCCACAAAGGCTTCAGGGGCACGATTTTTGTTGGTATACCTGCTTAGCTTAGGTTACTTTGAAGAGGTTCAAATTGTGCATTCAGACCATGCGTCCATGTGCCACCAGGGTTCATGCATGTACAATACATATCTATAAAATGGGCACCAATTTAAATGTTCTGTGGAACGTAATAGAATGTGAATAATTGCATATCTTGAGTCACTGAGGTCATTGAAAGGAAAGAGTCCAAAATGCTGTCTTGCGACAGTTTTCGGAGGCGAACAGGTAATTGGAAGATGGTGCACTTTTTCGGTTTCCCTTGTATCAAGGCGGCTTCTGCAAACCAAGCATTCTCACATGATCTTCAACCAACTAGCCGCATTGAGTTTTAGAGAAACCTGAGGTTCTGCCTCAGCGAGACAGAACATCAGGGTGATTGGGTTGAGGAAGATAAGAACAAAGCAGATCTCTTCGGGATTTAGCCGCATTTCTTGACGTTTCCTACAGACCTTGCCTTGACAAAGTTCAGAACGAATGCTTGAAACTTCAGAGCATTGTAGAGTACTATCGATCAGATCAGAAGCATGGACACCAATACTCCGTGCGGGAGATTCATAAAAGTTGGAGTACCACAGGGCAGTGTAATGAGGCCGTGCTTTATGCCTGTACGTAAGATGAATGAATCGCATAGATTTGGTGACGATACAGCTTTCGTTGACAGTAAAACAAACAAATTAAAATATTGTTTAGATCGGATATAGAAATGGACAAAAATTGGGTTTGATGATGTTAAGTCAGTCCATGTAAACTAAATTTATAAAAACATAAGTAGATTATATCAAATACCCGTCAGAAATTATGCTAAATACCTTGGGATGACTATTGGTGTAAGGCAAAAGTGGAAGGAGCACGATACCAAAAAAAAAACTGCAATGGCCTTGAGAATAGACAATCTAATTAACAGCTCGTACATAAAATAATAAAAATATGGTTTAAATATTACAGCCCATAGTGGACCTGGGTCTAGCTTCGGTCGCTTTTACACACGCTAAATTCGTCGCCTATTTTTTCAATGTGTTTGTTATTTCCTTTGTATCCTTGTATTCCTTGGATCCTTTCTGTCTCGCCTCCCTTGCCCACTTCATACAAAAATCGGCGACGAATTTTGTGTGTAAAAGCGGCTTTCAACTACAACCACTCGTCTATTGCTCTCTTACAAGTGAAAGGGAGCTACGGTTTTATGCCGATATGCTGTGTACAACTGTGAGGTGGTACTAAAATAAATAACAAATCACATGTCTCTTGCATGAGCTCATACTCACTGGAGTTCATCCCATTCTTAACGAAAGGTTTCTCCACCATTTCCACCTACACTCACAAAAAATAAAATGCTGCTTCTCTGGAAAATTACCAATCTTGCAAATGCAGTTTAAGGATACCCCGTTCCCACTAAGGTAGTAACTAAGAAGAAGAGACCTCCATTTTTGGTTACCTGAAATGGCAGAATTATTTCAATATTGCACCGTTTGAGTACGCAGATCACCTGAACATATACGAATCACTTCAAATTTCAAGGACACTACGTATCAGGTAGACGACTAGCGTGGCCACGAAGGTACATTTTGTGTGTATTTCTGTGAATAGTGTGAGTTTGGTGACTATTTCTGTTTACCTGAAATTGGCATGGCAACCGTGTGGTTTTTTACACGAAAATTGTAAGAAAATCGTTTTGTAAGTGCACAGATAAAAGAAGTGGAAATTTTCCATTTCTTGCAGATTGGAAGTCTGACAACCAGATGATGAATGGTCCCGAAGGAAGGAGTGAGAATAGGTGTCTAGCCTGTGGATAGCTACATTTATCATTGCATCTCCTTAAACATTCGCTGGTAGCGTTTGTGCCTGTAGGCAGAGATTATAGCGATCAAAGAAGCACTGTCCTGGCTTAGGGACGATATACAAAAGGCATCAGATAATCTCTAAACAATGTCAGTTCCTTAAGACTTCACTTTATTCTCAGCTGTCTCTTAGTCGTTTAATTGCGAAGCAGTTCGTGAGCGATCCTGGAAATCAATATTCTACGTCTCGCGCTGCAGCTAACCTTCCAAGGATACAACGTCAGTACAATCAAATGCAAATGGTTGGAAGTTACCGGGTACCTCATTAGAAAATTTGGTCGACACTCAGCCTTAAACGTTTACTTTGTCCATTTTGGCTAAGTGGGCCAACACTCAAGGCACTGAAGGGCGTCCTGTCAGGACAATGTGCAGTTGACATGCGTGCTCGTAAGGTGCATCTCCCCTCAGAAAATGACTTGGAACGAGGTCACCGTGCATCATCTCATCAGCTCGGGCAGTGCCCTCGCTACCTCACCTATTTCGTCGAAAATGTGAGCTAGCTGAGTAATGTCAAAGTAAGTCAGCTGCATCGCTTTGTAGCAAGCAGCACCTACCTCTAGGAGTAGGATGTCCAATCCGCGTGATATGGCCTCAGTGTGACTCACCCACGCTGTCAGCAAATAGCACCTAATCAAACACCCTTTCATTTCAAGTCTTTCGTGAAGATGAATGCACCCACAAAACGAAAGTGTCAAATTCTGAATCAATCAACGTGTCCCCAAGAGTGTCACAAGCATCAGATTTAGTTGATTAATCACAGAAACAAAAACTCCTCCCAGACCAGACTGCGGACTAGTTGCCAGTGTTTTTCCGAGTTGCCAGTGTTTTTCCGTTTTACCCGCAAGATCCTGCTCAAGTGATTCATGAAAGAGTTTCCGCCACGATCATTCGCGGTCACTCTGCCGCATATGGACATCGTGTGGGCCCAGATCCCAGTCACATGATACGTCTCCACACACAAACGCACATTACATGGAGCTGTCAAAATCAATTTACAACTCCGCCGCCATGTGTTTCTAGCTACCGCGGAATTAGTTCAAGTTCATAGTCAATCAGTTAAGTAGACGGCCCATACACACACATGGAACTTCGTCTCGTTGTTTGTGTGCACGCTTTTATCTCCTCCGCAATAGTCTGCGGTTTGCACGACTTGTTAGAGAGCCTAAAGGTCAAGACGACAATAATACTCAAGAGCACTGCGATCTGTGAAAACAAATCATTCTCAAGTTTTAGATTTGCCTTCACACCGTACCTTAAACTGTACAGCGAGTCGCACTATCCAACTGAGTGGGAAAGGAAATGATTTTGTCGCAATACTATTTTTCAGGAATCGTCGGTCGCCGCCACCGCTGCCGCTCGGATGAGTTCCATAGCTCGGTCGACCAGAAAGTAAAGTAGGCGGTCGACCTAGCGGCGACATCATCTGAGGGCTTCCCGCATACAATGCTCGTGGCTTCATGAATGGCAGCCTGTGTGGAACGAACTCAACTGCTAGACCGGTCCGCCATAACTGGTTGAACTATAAAATGGATTAATTAGAAATTAAGAGTGTGCGCTGCGCTGCGTTCGGCTCACTCTGAGCGTTAGACTTTCATTCAGAAAATCTGTGAAAAATGAATACGTGGACAGAAGCAGAACGAAACGCGCCTGCAATTAAAGAGAATGGGCTGCCGCACCGCGTCGCGCCGCTGTGGCTGGCATGTAAATTAACAGGTCATCATGGTTGGCGGCAGACTCATTTCATCTGGGTCACATCACGATTGAGAGTTCATCATATTTCTGGTTCATTGAACCACTAAAGGTGGCGCCTGAGATGTTACACAATCCTACTGTGATGAACGCTAATTGGTAATGAAATCTTCAACGAATGCCGGATTCAATTATATGCTTTGAGATACTTTTCACTTCGAACATAACAATGCACATGCACGCCACAGAAACCACGATGCTAACACGATCAAATGAATGGGTTTCCAGCGCGAATTAACCAGCGCTTCGTTCTACAAGCAAGTGTTTTGTAAAAAAAAATCACTTTGGAATTTCATCGCAGATGCAGTTCGGTTTCGGGGAGAGCAGACAATCGTGTGAATTCTTTGCGGGCGTGCTAATGCGAAGGGGCTGCTTGAGCATGCGAAATGTAAATCGTATGTTCGTAATGTATGCAGGTTGCGCAACGAGCCCACTGAACAGACGCCATTGTTGCCACAAGACTTAAGCAGGAATGTGTGTTGCACGACAAACAAATAGCATAACATTGGATTTCTATGTTCATCTGGCTATCAGCTGCATCTTATTCCAAGGAAATATTCTTATCTCGAGACTTGAGCTCTGGATGGGGGATCCCGGTCAAAAAAGTGAGCGAAATCGAGGGCAGCACTGATAAGAGGGAATTCATTGCGTTTCCATTGAATCAATCAATTGATCATTGCACAGATACAATTAAACCTTGACGCTTATAGGAGGCAGTGCTACAAATTGTTTCCCCGAACTGCATTCTTTTCTGCAATTAAATAAAATATCGAATGACACAAGCACCGCGGTGGGTAAACGGCAACAACATTTGACTCATTACCTTAGTCACGATAAACCGGAAGCGAGGCTGAGAATATCCCCTTGAGATTCAGGGTTTTTTACTTTCCTGCGGAATTAAAAACAACTCGTTTATAAGTTTATACGAATGCCAAAGATTAACGAACCAGATTCGCAACACATGCAATGCATATCTTTGAAGGAAGGCTCTGAAAAACGGATGGTATTTTTGGATAAAGGGATAGAAGTCTGAGCTGGTTGAACGACCACAAGTCGTTCGTTGATATGGATTGAAATCGTTTGATGAACTCAAAATTAGTACACATGTTGAGTTGGTGAGTATCATGGATGATTCTGTGTAAAAAATGATGCTATTCTTTCAAGATGCTGTAAACATTTCCACCGAAAACATGAATATTACTCTGCTAAATACCGACACAATGATCTAAGAGTCAGTAGGAAACAGGAGGCAATCAGTGAGACGGGTTAAATATGACGTGAATACGATGGGTGGTACACCAATCCGATGGACAACACGTGAATCTTGGACATGATGAAACACAATTCTTTTTCAGTAAACGTGGGTGGTGCATGTCCAGCGATTGAGATTTGAATATTTTGTGCCTGTTACACAAACTCGTTTTTCTGAGCCAACTATAGAGCAAAAGGTGTTACGGATACCATCGAAGAGAACCGAGGCCGTTTCCAGTGTGGCTTCAGGCCAAGTGAGTTCTAAATAAGCCAGATTTTGACACTGCGACAAATTCTGAAAAATACCCCTTAAATGCCGATTAACATTGACGAGCTATTTAATGCTCAGATATGACAACATCCAAACAGATGAGCTATAGAATGGCATGTTTGAATTTGACATTCTTACAAGATTCGTCAAACTGTACAGGATGACGATGAGAAATTCTGGGTACTCTAACAGTCGGTAACGAATTCACCAAGACCTCGTATGCCAAAAAAGGTTTTACAAAGGCGGTGCTCCATCGCATAACTTATTCAACGTCGTTCTGGAGAAGTGAAAGCTCAAAGGGACGAGGATGACATTAACATGACTGGTCGAACGCAGCAAGCCGTTCATTTGACGACTAAGATGGATCTGGCGGTGAGCAAGGATAAGTATAAGCTGTCTTTTAGAAGAAACACGAAAGCGACGTCTAGCACAAAGCATCACAATAGGCAGATATAACATGCGGACTCTCAAACTTCGTCTGCTGTGAAAGCATAACAGTCCGAGATCAAACGGACCCAGATTTTTTTTTTTTTTGGTTATGAGCCAACTGAGTAGGACAGCTCTAAGTTTGGTCATCCCTTTCATCGAGGCGGCGCTATTTTAAAAACTAATGAAGAAGTCCCTACGGGATATATTGACTTTTTTGTGTTGAGGCCCGGAGGAAGTGTACAGTGACACGAGTCTTGGCAGGCGTCTACGAGTCCATGGTGGCCGGGCTATGTAGAGCTCGTGGACAACTTTGCGCGGGCCCGAAAAGTCTTTCACTCCGACCCTTTGGTACAACGCAATAGAGGACACCAGCGTTTAAAGTGGCCTATTCAGTGGACTGGAGAAAGACATCAACCCTGTTGTGCGTAACAGGAGATGGTCAGAGATTAAGAAAATCATTGAGTGGCTTCTTGATAGAAGCTAAGCTACAATCTGGATCGCAGAGCCACACAGAAGAGATCAAATGGCCCCTCTTTTTGCAATTAAAATAAAAACATGATCGTGTACACGTTTAGTACACTCTACCAAATAATGTTTACGTGAGTTCCTATCAATTTTTCGCCCAATGGAAGTATATTTGGTTTTTCTTTCAAGCTAGGTGCGGTTGATCCTAATGTCAATTCGAGTTATGAATCGACTACATTCATTGAAACATGGGCGTAGCTTACGACTGTCCAGTTCTTGACAAATGTGTTCTTTTCTGACGTCCACATACTCTGCTATCTCTGCGAACTTGATTCGGCTGTCGACTAATGCCACGCCGCGATATGTGGTGTATGTTCGTTTCTATCGGTTGGCCGGCTTTCATTATCAACCATGCTGTGCTACGACACTGCATTAATTATTAATTCGACACTGGATTTGTAAATATGTACTGTTTTTATTGTGACATTGCACAAAATTGTAAGAACTTCCGTTTTTTGTATAAAGACAGTTATAGGCTGGAAAAAATGATTAGCAAAGAACAAGTAAGTATACAAAATGATTAAAAAAAATAGTTATATAGTCGCTGAGTTTTTTTTTTACTTGTCTGGTAATTTTTAATTAACTACTTCCAAAGACTCCCTCGTTAACCGCACAGCATGGAATTCATAACAAGAGTTATTTTTGTATGGTTGAGTTAATGACCCGAGTATAAACCCTCACACCAGTCACTCGGAGAGATAGACTTCTTTTCCCGGTCATTCCATTTCAAATTTCACTTAACCAAAACTTTGATTGCTGGTCAACAAGAGGTTTCATTTGAAGTTAAACTAAAAATTAAAAACTGTTGTGAAATGTGGCTATTTTCTTATTTAAACATAAAGTACAAACTCTGAGATTAATAATGCTAACTAATAGAAGTTTTTACTTTTTAATTTAAATGTTTTCACATAAATGCTCCTGCATTTCACGGGTAATGGCATCACTTGATAGTGGATCACTTGTGTATACTTTCTGATCATAGCCACAAAGAAATAATGCTATTGATGTTATGCCGCTTAATTCCAACAGTCTTCATTTCGAAAAACCAAATGTGCAGGATATTTATGATAGAGGAGAGCATTTGTTTCCTCAATTATGTGACATAATGCGACATTCTGCTGAAAATAAAATACATAAATAAACGTCCCTACCCTGAAACAATCATCATTTTAAAAGAAATATGGTCCAACGAGACCGCTTGTGCAAAGCAAATGATGAAATAAACCCAATCACACAGAAATATGATAATCTTGCCCAGTCATTTCTAGAACTCAGAATAATAATAACATCCAGGTGAAGCTGGTAATAGCCTCATGTCATGTTCGGTGGGTCCTACAGTACTATGTTGCCTCCGAGCGGAGAAGCTGGCGAAGATTTTTCTTGTCAGGTATAGTTTCTGAGTATTTTTAGTGGCTCAAGAGATGTGTAATAGATCATTGAACTTTTTCGTGTCGAGTCTTGAAACTTGACACGCAGCTTAAAAGTCGACGCACTTACATAAATCAAAGGCGGATACTGAAACTATTTGAGGTGCCAAGAAAACTGCGAAAAATGTTGCTTAACAAGTCGAGTCGAGACACTTATCCACTACGCCATGACACGCCGCTGATTTTGACTAATGCCGGAAAAAAATTAATTTTTTTTGTGTTGTTATTAACTCTTTTTTTAAACTTTGTAAAAACAATTAAAAAATGTATGAATAAAATAAAATTAGTTAGCTAGCAGACCTTATTGCCGTGATAGCTGATTATTCATAGTTCAATAATGATAAACGACACCCATAATGGCACCTCTCGTTGGATGTCCACAGAGTTACTGTCCAACGGAATCACTAGACGTCAAGGAAAGAAAAGTGAAGTCATACACCACCAAGATCAGTCTGCACCCCTAACCTACCCACCGATCCACACATCATGGACAACTATTGTGCCCGAGTGCAATTTGTACATGACTCACACATTTGGCCACGTCGATTTCAAACTCCTTTAAAAGCGACTATTCAAATTCAAAAATCCATTTTACAAATTGTGTGCCTTACTCATTTATTCGAATAATATTCCATGCACATCAGGCACTTAAATGCCTTCCACCGAATAGAGTCTATTTTATTATGCAGTGAACAATAAACCAGGGAATCTAAAGAGTCAACCTAAATCCCATTTCCACCAAGATCGAGCACAAATGTGAAGAGTAATCTATTATAACAAAGCCGATATTGGTCAATGGCATCGCGTTAAATATAAAAAAAAAGACATAAATACGCAGTTATGAATATCATCAGTGGTCCCTCAGAAAATTCCTGCACACTCGTCTTGAGTTGAGGCTAACGGACGCATTCACCGATAGCAAGTGCAGTATCGATGAATTAATATGCCCAGGCCGTCAGTTTTCCACTGCGTCTGATGATATTTCCTTTGAATTTCTAATTGCTTTGACTACGAATCGAGATTTCACTTTGTTTTCGTATTCAAATGAAAAAGGGACAGTATGAAATTATTTGCGTTGTGCCTGCACAAAGAATGTCGGTGGAGTGATGCACATTTGCATCTATGGTCAATTGAAAGGGGGGCTGCGACAACAAATCTGGAGCGATGTTCGAGTCATTTCAGTTCAGCGCTGCTTGGCTTTGATCTAGATGGCTCGGGGATCGTCTTGATTAATATTTGATCGATACGACTTTTAATGGTTTCCATTCGCAATTCGAATCAGCTGACCAGTGCGAATGAAACTGAGAACCGATTGACGTACATCAATACACACGTCGATCACGACGATGACCTCAATCGGCTCATTTCTGATAAGAATCCCTTAGCCAGATGCAGACATAGGCACACACAAAGTACGGCACATAAATTACTCTTATTTCTGGTTCAATAGAAACCAATCGAAGCGGAAGCCTGCAATTAGAAGTCACATCATGCATAACTACGTTCTTCCTGCGTCCACGATGATGCTGCCCTAAGAAGACACAGTTTTGTAAACTAAATACGATGCTTAGACGCTTAACAGATAGTCGACTGATTGTAGTCGGCGGATGAGTTCTCCAGTCCCTCGACAGCGACGGCGTTCGATGAATGAGTTAAGAAACTCTAGAGTGGGTCCGGTTCCACATTTGAATTGTTCCGAGATCTCTTTTGTCCCCATAGTGAAGTGCTGAAAACGCTGCTGTTAATTTGAACTGTACGACTCTGCCCATTCCCCAACGGCGCAGCAGTGCGAATAGTCGCTTCCAAGTGGTTCATTGATCATGTTCATGTCTTGCAAGAACGTTCGCCTTCAGTACGATCAGACAATCAACGTATGGCGCGGTGCGGCGCAACTAGCAGTCATACGCGTTCGTTTTGATGGAAGTGTCATGTGCGGTGGTGGCACAACAACGACGACACGGTATCTTAAACAAAATCTTTAATTGGAAATTTATTAACCAAACAATGCGTGTCAACTGATGATGATGACAGAGTCGAACAGAAGTGCAGAGAAGAACAATGCCGATGAGGCGAATGCTTTGTTAGAGGCTCGCCTGGGAATTGTAGAGACCGTCGCGTCGGGGGATCTTTGGCGAAATATTCTTCTTACTCGTATACGTATGTAATTTACATATTTCCAAGAAATGAGGCATATCACGTTTTGTTGATTGTGAAAGACTGAGGGGACTTGTGGCGCCCATTATTTTGTCGTACCCCGGAAACGAAACTACTACGGTTAATGAGACGTGATAATGTAGCCTTCTTTCGGTTTATTGAGCATCGAAGAAAGCAAACCATGTATGGACCGTCAAAAATGGGAAATGGAGAGGCAGAAAAATTATGGAAATGATGTCTAAATTACAAAATGTTTTCGATGGACTACCCACTACTCAGCCCATTCGTCGATTGCGTTGAGGTTGATAAGCTGTTCAAACGATTATGCCGATTGTATTTATAAAGATGAACAAATAATTTAAAATCGAAATCACCGAAAGTACAGTCGAACGTGGAACACGAAAGTAGTCGTAGGTGTGTAACTGTGTTGATAATGGATAGTCAAAGGGAAGTTCAAGGGCGGGAGTAGTTCTACGTCTTCTTACAGAAGTTAGACCCAACATATTGTATACACGGATACTACTTGTACTCCTTGTAGTGTATTGGCAACAGTGCGATAGAGCGTGGCAGGTGCTCTTCGATATGTCATAATACTTGTGACATGCATCTTAGCTCTTATCTTTGTTGTCTTCTGTACATGTCCAATCTTGTATCAGGGGGTTGTGATCTGACCACCGATAAGCGCGGATGTACTGACAAGCTGATACAAACAACACTACTGATAAAGGGTGTTTTTATTTTTAAAGGCACCCTGGAAAAAAAATTGAATTTCCATGAATTGGAGTTTATTTATTTTATTTAGACATTAATATTTAATGGTAAATATTAATGTGAACATGATTTAGGTACGTGGCGTAATCTCTAGGCCAAATGTTCACATACTCTTGCCATAACGCGTCGAATGTTGGCTTCCAAGTCTAAGTGTTGCACTAAAAAGTCAGTGATCATGTATTTGTGGTTTTTGTTTTGTCGAAGATTTTTAACATTAAGCACATTTTAAACTTGTCACATGTACTACAAGGCAACAACCTAAATTTACTGTAATTTCATGGCCTTCCGATGGAATACCAGCACGCGCTTCTGTGAAGCGGATCCTACGTCATCAGCTCTCACCTCATCAACAGCGAATTGCTGCCACCTGATTCGAGCAAAGGCGAGACAGTAGGAGAGGAAGTGCCCCGCAGTGTTGTCGTCTTCTCCATCGGTGTAGACGTAGCGGTCCGAAAGTATGCCGGTAAGTCGTCTGCAGTCTTTTCTGTCAAGAGTCAACAAGAATTCCCCCCGATTTTTACAGTCGTTAAAGAGCATGCACTTGGTTTGTCTACTTCCTGGAGAGTCATGGCTCTCCAGAGTCTTAACCATCGATGGAAGCCCTAACCAAGGACGCAGATAATCTCAACGCAGGTTCGGGTCCTAAGAGTAACTCCTCCGATTCTTGTCTAGCAAGTTCATTAGCGATTTCATTACATTTCGGGTGATGCCGTGGTGGCCCGGAACAAGTAATTTTGATTGCTGATAAAATTAAGAGAAGTCTTGCATTCCTGAGCTATCAAGAAAGTGGTTAAAGGGTTGAATAAGGCCTTAAGCCCAGCTTGGCTGTCGCCGTAGATACAAATACACCCCCCTTTCACCTGGTATTCGTGGCCTATATGTATCTGTACTGCTCACTGTTGACTGTAAAGTTATGACCGGTATGCTCTTTTGAAAACAAATGAACCAATGATTCAACCGGTCCATAAAACCCACCAAACGGTGACATTTTCTTTATGTAACACCACTACTGACGACTAGTTTAAGTTTCTCGTATTGAACCAAATTGTAAACGTTGATCTGGCTCGGGTATATTCTTGATGAATTTCCGAACCAAACTAACCTCAAAAAAACCGAGAACTGTCACAGATCTCTATTCTCTAAAAATAAAGACAAAAATATTACAAATTTGAAATATCTTATGGTTGAGCGCATGTGGAGGATTTGGACGAAACTTGGTTTGAGTACACTCTGCAGACTTATCTTTCGCCAAGAAGTTCACGATAAATTACAACACCCTATCAGGATCGACCCAAATCAATACCGCCGTCCATGTTATGTATAACTTATTGCTGTGCAACCACACAGACATTGGAGTGAATTCAAACACCTCAGGATATCTGCCATAGGAGCTAAAGAATCGATAGAAATTTACGTATAGAGATTGAGTACCATTAATAGTCCACACAATCAATCGTTTCACTTAATTCAACAAATGCTAAGTATTCCCAAGAGTTCCAGTAATTAGTCAAAACTTGTTGACAACAAAAAAAAATTCAATTAATTCTTGCAGCCGGCCGGTTATTGTAGACTCAAGCAATTTTGCGTGAAATATGCAACACCACTCACCTGGCAACCCTCCATAGTCTACCGCCTTAAAGTAGTGCGTCAAAGTTGTGGATTCGATTCTGGACATAACATCCTTCATTTTCATTACACCACCTCTGCGTCAAGAAAATCTTCTCAAATTCCATCCTTCGAAGTTCGGACAGGCCTCCTCCAGTTGTGACACACAACACCAGTGCATAATGGACAAGCTAGACCGCAAATCCATCCCTTATTCAGTGGCGCCAAATAAGACGACAACCAAAGTAAATAATAATTCCTCATGCGATTGACATACATCACAAATTTGAGCTTTCGAAAGTTTATTAGGTCAAGTCACCATTCAATCGGGAATACAGATTAATCAAAACAAACATCAAATGCAAAATGAAACACAACAACATGCCCTACAAGTCTGCACCCTGCACCATTATCGACGCACAACGCATGAAATGAGTGACAGAGAACTGAATTCTCGTATTGCTGTTGTTAGCAATCGCCACTTAAATGGCAATAAATCATCTATATCAAATTATTTAACGTTGCAGACACGGGTACACGCGCACACAAGCGCACACTTTGAGTAAATCACGGTCGGATCGATTTTAAATAAGATCACATTTCACGGCGAGCGCAAAGTGAATGCAGCAACGGAGTGACAATACAATGAACCCTCTTTCATCGAGACGAATCAATTGAGTTCAATTCGCACTGCGATCTTTCTTGCATTCCTCCCATCCGCACCTAAAGTCGTCACACTGCGTGTAGTAAAATACTCGTGCGTTGGAAAAGCTTGATACACTCCACAACATATCTCACCTACGTTGCGGTGACGAGAGCCAAAGCTCGTGACCGGAATTGAAAAATCACCCGCTTGGAACTAGCTTACCTACCTTGCCCTTACCCCTGCGCGTTGGTATCTAGTTTCTTTGCTGCTGTATACGGTAATCTGAGCATAATTTTGGGTAGACCTACAAAAGTACAACGGAAAGAACCGACGAATAAATTTGGGCAAAAAAATGTAAAAAAAAAACAAAACAATATTTTATAAGGGATAGCTTTGCATATCCGGTGCTCTCTTGGTTTTGTCAATTACTTTAGTTTGCTTAGTCGGCTTAGAAGGCAGACGTGCCCATTGACCCGTGCTTGGGAGTGTGCACGGTTCGCGTGGAAAACACCGGCAACCGTTAAAATCCCTACCAAAAGCCCTACAGCATGGTTGACAGTATTCAGTGTTGTCACAGTTTGGTGCAACTAAAAAGAATTTTAAATGTCGTTTCCGCATTTTTTAATTGTTGTCATTTAAATTATGGTATGGGAAGAGGTGTTTATTGTTGCCGCAGACGGCATAATGAAGTTGTTGCACATTATGTTAATGTTCAATGTGACTTCATTGGTAACCATGTATGCATGCGGAGATATCTATGCTCATGCGACGGTGAAGCAGTACCACCGAATTGTGTAATATATATATTATTGAAATGCATACATATACAAGTGTGATCATAAATAAATGTAAATGCGTTCAGAGATGTGGGATTCTTTAGAAATCGTTTGCAAATTTAGAAGTCTATTGTACATGATTTTATGTTAATTTAAGCACAAAAGGAGAATGGACCAAAAGCAAGAGATTCACAAAATTTGCCAATTATTCCTAGGCGCATATGAATGCGAGGAAAGACCGACATTTACGTACTTACGCAAGACTTATTTACATCTTTTGTAATTTATTAAATAAAAATGTTACTTGTAGAGTTTTACAGAATAAATGCGACGGTGCTCATGTTTGTTGGTTAAGGGAAGTTACAACGTGTGGCATTACTACATTGAATGAATCTGTGCGCAAAAAGTCTGGATGATAGCAGGAATGTTGCAAAAAGTAAAGACTTTCTTGGTCAAATATTTTATTAATTTTGTCAAATGTTAAACAAAATTGATAAACAAAAATAAATGTAGAGTTTTTAATACCTTTTTTTTGTCTTTTGTTTAGTATATTTAGAGAATAAGAAAAAAAGTTTATCTTGTGTTGTGACACATTTGCATTGTATTTGTAATTTGTTGAATTTCATAAAAACACCTGTTTACTTTTAAATTAAAAAAAATTATATAGTCTACGTTTTTAATTCCATCTCTTCTGGCTTTCTTCACTTTATAGTTAATTCATTGAACGTCCCTGTGTTTGAAATTGAATGATGAAGCTGCGTCAATAACTAAACCACTCCGGAAATGCCTCAAATCAAATCGAAATGTCAAATTTCATTTTATTCTGCAGTTAGCAAGGGCTTTTATTGTATGTCCAGATCACAGAAGCCAGCCAGGCTGACGTTGACGAACTGAGACTTGACGCGGACATTCAGAAGGGCATCGAAATACATTTCGCCTTGGTCTGTGTAACTTTGTACCCGCTACCCGACATGGGTACCCAGGTACCGACGAACTTGGTCATTTCCCACAATGGTTCGGTTCCCGGTAAACTGCAAAATTGGATATATCAACAGCCCTAAGTGCTACTATCGCCTCATCTTTTTAACCGGCTAGTCTACGGTACTTCCTGGATTGGGTTTGTGTCTGCTTTATAACAATCTAGAGACTCCGCTAGTAATAGTTCGTGATCTGCTAAAACCCATAACATTCAATGATACAGAATGAATAGTTGTCCTTGCATCGTTGACTGGGGTCGGCAATAATATGTCCGTCCGTATCCGAGACATTAATAAACATTTTTTTTACGTGGTGAAGTTAACACGTTGGTTGTCATGTGACATTTATAACCGCATAAACACATGACCCACCGGTGGCACTCAAAACTAACAGTCAACATGCCGGCTGTCACGCTCTGGGCAGTCTGGTAATATGCTGCAGATGGCTGAATGCTGCAATCACGCGCCTGAAACTGTGGGGTCAGAGAAGAATCTACTGGTGTTACATCGTCTGGTGCATTTATCCATTTCTGATTCATCTCAACTTTGAAGATTCATCTTTCATCTATCTTCACACCGAATTTTCTAGCTACTTCTAAGTGGCGTTTGACTTCTAACTTCTAAAAGTAGCGTTGAAGGTGTGCATCGACACTACGATTCATACCGCCCAAAAGGTTTCGACTGGCATCATCGAGGCTTTCTTCACCCCTCGAGTACGAGATATGGTTCGACAAGTTTTGTGATTTAACGCTGTATTGACGCTAAGGGTAATCCCCATTTTGAGAAAATGTGATTAAATATGATGAAATGCACTGCACAACAAAGCTTTTCTCAATTTAGATCAGTCTCATAGGAAATGGCATAGGCTGTGTAAAAACGAGCTCGCCTGGCTCTGTCTTATGTGCTGACCTACAGTACTTTTTATAAAAATAATATGGATGGCGCGACAGTTATAAGTGGACTGGGAACAGTTCGTGTTGTGCGCATTATTGTGCTCTCCACGAGTAGATGGATCCTACAGTTGTATGCCGACTCCGAACCGCGAAATTTGAGAAGGTTTTTTCCAGACTGGAATACTCCGGGAGCATTGTGAGTGAATCGAGATGGAGCCGTGAATTATGAATGTTTGCAAATTTGAGGATTGAAC
Organism: Eristalis pertinax; assembly: GCA_907269125.1. Lineage (NCBI taxonomy): Eukaryota > Metazoa > Arthropoda > Insecta > Diptera > Syrphidae > Eristalis > Eristalis pertinax. Next base: position 57,339,605 of record OU026148.1, on the reverse strand, counting down.
CCGGCGCCACAGGCGTAGGGCTCGTCGCACCAAACCACTACCCACTACTTGACATCATGCAAGGGTTTATTATATAACATATCGTTGGATAAGGACATTTCATTCAATGAGAAAATTGCTATTCGACATCCCTTCTGTAAATTCCCAGGCATTGAATCGCTTGTACTATCAGCCCTAGGAGCCTAGATGGTCAACAATATCTGTGACCTGAATTTGCAGAAGATTAAGAAATTAGTTTCTCAAAAGACAAACGTGGAGAGGAATGCACATGCCAACACAAGGGAGAAATGACTATATCCTCACTACACAAGTCAAGGCAGGCGCTCAGCTACCATTCTTTTGTCTCTCCCCCTTTATGGATTCAATAACACGGACACAAACGTACATCTACATAAATGGGTAATTAATCAAAGTAATCAGTTTACAATCCCAAACGAGCCAAATAAGCTCTAAAAAGGCTGACTTAAGAATACTACGTGGAGCACCAACAGGACATGGAGCAAGTCAATACAGAAATCTGTAGTCATGTTGGCCAGGCTTAGAAAACTATGAATCACATACTAAATGACTGCCCAAGCCATGCCAGAGAAGGATTCAGACAAATATAACATCGATAACAGGGAATGACTTTCACGAAATCCCATATAGGAAAGTTGTAAAAAGTTTGAAGATTCAAGACAGCACTTAAATTCTAGACCAAACTAAGCGGGCACAATAGATCTTTATGGTCGCAGTACTAGAGTATTCTGTGACACACACCGATAGGTTAGGTTAAGTAGTTGGGCTGCCAGAGAAATCGCCAGCACACTTAGACCAGACTGTGATACCTAAAGTCAGGCAACTACCACTGCTCGACAACGCCAGTGGTAGTGCCGTTAATTTGATCCCATCGGCAAATGATGACTGGAAAAGATTTGAAAGCCGAATAAAGAGTATTAACTTTGCTTTCACTGGGATTCGAACCGGGGATCCCTCTAACCAGGGACAGGCACTCAATTAACGGCGCCATCCAACACACCGATATCTTCACTTCAACAAATAAGGGACATGCGTGTGTGTTTGGCCCCATTGGACTCCTTAGGGGACGTCACATTTCACAGCACAGCTTCTCAGGAGTTATTGACAATTATCGGGGAGTTGACTTGCAAGACGATAATATGTAGAACGAATATAACGAAATAATTCATCTAATTCCATTTCACACAACTCCCCACTGCATATAAGTCACGGCTATGATTCACACTGGTGTCTGTTTGTGCAGATACACCGAAATGCGAGTCACTATTCCACCCCTCAAAGCAAGGTAGATTGGGTACAGTTCCCAGTAAAACAGATAAGATATCATTCGAAGGACTTTGACATGAGGTGTATATATTTCGCTAAGACGCACTCATATCGAACTTCTGCCCAGTCACTATACCTGAATACCAGGAAATTGCAAAAGGTCTTACCTTGACCTTCACCTTGAGGCTGCAACATTAAACCAGCTAAAGTCCCGATGACTCTACGTTGCAACCTTACAAGAGAAATCGTTTATTACGTCAACGCTGTGAAATATGATTCATCCACTCATCCACTGTGTCGCCAAACAAAAGATCACAACGATCAAGCCGCTGAGTAAAACTACTCACATCCCAACTCCATCAGCATCAGAAATAGAAAAAAAAAAGCCCTCACAACTCTCAATTGCTTGCTTTGCATTCTCATTTTATTTTGTTTTACCGATAAAAAAAAATAGCCGATTCATTACAATCGATTTGAATAGCTTCAAGTAAAATGCTACATGTGGGTCAAGAATCATACGATTCAGGTAAGCGAAAGCCTCGTGAAAACGACTTGCACCCCACTTTGTCGCACTTCGCTGTTGTTCGTATTTCGTTTTACAAAAAAAAAAAAAAAAACTAAGAAAAATGCTCTGCCTTTTTCAGCAGTCATGTCTACCTTGCAGTAATTCGATACTGATTTTTACATTTTTTTTATTTTTTTAAAAAAAACAAAAAGAAAAGAAACACAAAAAGTTCAGCAATCATTTTGCTTTTGCTTACATTTTCCTTTCAATCTCCTCTGGCGGATGATTCAAATTGACGCGTGTGTTGAGTGTCGTTGGTGTTGGCGAAGTGAAATCACGAGACCCATCGCTCGGGCAAGTCCAACAGAACCGTCTCAACTTAGTTGATGCCTTTAGGATAATTTATCGTATTAGCCGCTGGGTGGTGTGCTTTGTTGTTTTTGGCGAATTCAGAGGAAATGACGATAATTGGATACTTGTGGGTATAGTCGAGGTCGTTGAGTCGATTTTTTTTCTGTGTCGCGCTTTTAAATTTTATGAAAATTTACGCCGGTTCACCGGTGTTTCTTGTGACACATGTTATGGGTGCTCGTTTTCATTTTTCGCATTTCATGAGAAATCTTTATAGCCATGCATGGTGCAATTTTATTATGTCACGAGATGAGACGTAGGCATGCAGCGACATCCTGCATGTGTGCAATAAACGGATTTAAGATATTGCATTGTTTTGTCTGGCACCTCAATTGCTGCAAACGTGCGTGGTGCTGTTTATCAGCACTTCGTTATCACCATATATCTGTAATCTGTTCGTCGGAATAGGCTCTGCTATCTGGGTCACTTAATGTGTTATCTTAGAGGGGTTGGATATGTTAAACTATGACTTCTCGATCGATATTTGTTTCATTTTGAAAGATGGAGCAGGTGGACGGATAAAGTTATATTTAGAATCGCTTCTGCACTTTATAAACACATGGTTTGAACTGAATTGGATACAAGGATCCTACATCTTCTGCTTCTTCCCACAAAAGTCATAACAACAAGTGACCAGATAGTAATGACAGTTTATCCAATTATTATGTTTCGGCAGCTGTCAAAATTACCAATGACATTTGGCTGTCAAAATATTCAGCAACGCCTGTCAATTTATCGTGCTTCGTTTAAAAATTGTCGAACGTGTGAACATTTAAAAGAAAAATATCGAAATTCCGACTCAGATGGAAATGTGAAACTCGAGTTTCGTCGTAAGGTCGGGAGTCCTAATGGCTTCCGTGTGCAGCCAATTCGTCGCACCATGGACAAGTCTGAGTGTGAGTACACTCCTTTGGACCTGAGGCCACCAATCAGACAGAGATTGGAGCGAAATGAAGAAATCAGCCATCATAGCGGCCGGTATCGAAGAAAATCCAGAATTCGCCAATTGAGCGACGATCGACTGAATTGGGCATAGCTGAAGAGCTAAAAACAGTCCGGATTTGGGCCTACATCTGTATAAGATTGTGCTGAATAAGAATTGAAGCCGGACAAACATAGGCAACGCCGTGAGATTGGACACTACGAATGTTGGTCAGAGATTTTAGCCAAGAAATCATCTCGGACGGCTTTGTTAAAAAGTAAAATTGCCCTGATTGGAGTGAGCATAATCCACAGTGATCGACCAAGCATCAACGCATCCACAAAGGGTTTTTATTCGGTCGCCGTTAATAGCGACATCATGGGACCTTATTTCTTTCGAAATGGAGAAGAAGAGACGGTTTTCGTCAATGGTCTCAGGTATAGAGCGATGTTAGCCGCCCGGCTGCGGACAAAGCTCGATCGATATCGATATGTCCAGCTCAGGCTGTGGTTGCAATAAGACGGTGCTACACAATGCCATACAAGCGTCGGAACGATCTAAGTTACGAAGGAGCAATTTGGCGACTGGGTCAATACAAGATGAGCGCCCGCCGTGAACATGCAACTTCTCTGAGGCTAAGTCAAGTCCTTAATCTATGCTTAGAAGCTTACCACTCTTATATACGCACATACTTGAAAGATACATACATATTTGGACGAGCGTATTCGTGTCAGGATTACAACATAGACACCAAGTGTAGGAGTCGACCCCCTACGCCAATCATAGAGGATTAATAACGCTCAAATTCAGATATGTAATTGCTTCTACTATAAACGCTTATGCAATGTGTACAGCTATTCCATCGACAGAACAAATCATCACGGCAACATTTCAGACTCCTTCCATACTAGCTACACGCTCAGAGAACTGTCAGAGACTCGTGACACATGACACATAACGAAATACAGATTCGATCGTAGAAGCCTCTGCGCACTTACCCACTAGGCCGATGGCACCAATTCCATTCATCTACCTTCTTCTTTAATTAGCTTCATCCAAATCCACGACCTACATACTTCTGAGAGTTGAGAACTTTGCCCCAGAACACAACTTGAATTTTTTTTTCTAAAATGTCACATATGTACACACTTTGCGTCTCTCTCGTAAATGCAAACTAGTAAAAATTGCCCGAATGGCTATGAATTTTGACTTATTGAACTGAACCTGAACCTATGACATAGAAAGGAATAAGATGAATCCGGAATATCCGCTTCTTATGAATCCGCATTCAGTCGGTTGTTAATTTTTCTCAAATGGAAGAAAAAGATCTTTTTTCCCCCAAAAACAAAACGGGATCCCGCCACAAGATATTAATCTTAGAAAGTGCCAACTGCCAATGTCCCAGAGCCCCGGACAAGAATTGGAAAGTTGTCCTAGGCATTTGCCTTGGCAAATTCAAATGAGCACTCAAACGGCAGGAGGAAACCAATCCACCGGGTATTCATGAGTCAATGAATACAGTGAGGCATGCGTTCATAGTATCAAGAATGATTTTAGATTTGCTTGCAAGTTAATGGGTGTATAGAAATTATTGTTATGTTTGTAACAAAATATATCGTGTTTTTTTTCTTTTATCGTCTCAGTCACAACTTTTTTTCGAAGGTAGGTAGAAATCTTCAACGAGGACGGTCGTCCATATAAGTATGAAATTATTACTTCCTAAAACCATCTCTCTTTATACGATATGTTACAATACAACTAAGTGAAGCACTTATAATAATAATAATATGGGTGGCGCTACAGCCCGTAGAGGCCCACGGCTTAGCTTCTACAACAACCACTAGTATTGTGCGTATTATTGTTCTCTCACGAGTGGAAGGGACCTACAGTTTTGTGCCGACTCCGAACGGCCAACGGTTCACAGACGGTTCATAAACAACTATAATCTTTAAGCATTGTCAGTGACTCGAAATAGGTGGGATTAATTTATTTACTGGGATTCAAACTTAGATTCAAGTGCATATCAGCCGACGCACAGACCCGCAACGCCACGGCCGCCACTTAATGCACTTATCCAGTAGCTTGTATTTCTTGATTTAGATAGATACGTTTGGCAGGGAGCTCTCCAATGAAAGTTCGTGCTAAGACCGCAACCATGCGCTGGCGGAGACTATCGCACGAGATCAAGGTGTTTAGTCCTTTGGAATCGCCGCAATACGTTAGTTTTCTCAAGGGCCAGATAAACTGCAGAGTTCATATGCTCTTCCAGGCGGCGATTATGTATATAAACAAAGTTCTTAGTTTCATCTTGGACAGATAAGATTCCAAGATCTCTGTGGATAACGTCGTTTCTGACGGACAATGGTGCATGAATGATAGTTCTAAGCACCTTATCTTGAAAAGTCTGTATACTGGTCATATTACTTGCTTTGGAACAATCCCAAAGTTGTATGCCATACGTCCAAACAGGTTCTAGAAGTTGTTTGTATACGAGCAATTTGTTGTTAGAGTACGACCTAGGGAGAGTTAGACTTAGTCACAGTCCGCTGTTTGTTTTAATTTCTTGTATTGTATAACTAAACTAAACAAACGCGTATTAATGCCTTTATAATCGGGCATTAATACGCGCTGATTAAATAGTTTGCGCTCAATTTAGTTACACAATACAATAAATTAAAACTACTCGATCATGATAACAAGAAGTAGTAGAAATAATTAACAAACCTATATACAAGATCATTACTATAATTACATTCTTGTTTTTGTACAATTCCATGAATGTATCAGTCTCTCCCGTTACTAAGGAATCAATGTATCCCTTATTAAAGTGACACCCTTTACAACGGAAATGTCTGAAATGCGGAATTGCTTCAAAATGATGTCATGTAGTAATGTCCCCCCTCAAATCGTGTTCGTTTTTTTCTTTTTTCTTATTTGTTGCGGTTTTTCGTTATGACCGTGGAGACTTTTATCTATTTAAGCAGAAATCTAAGTTATCCCTATCCTCCTTTGGTCGCTATATCATTTCAAAGGAATGAAACTGTACGGGTAAACGTTCTCCGGAAGAACATTTGTCATCAGACATTGACTGAGAAAACCACATTCGGTCAGAGACTGCGAAAAAAAACTACTAAGAATTTAGATAAGGGGAGCAATAGCCAAAATTACTGGAGATCTATAGTGCATGCTTTACCTCCGCGACCTCTTTAATGGAGCATGCGGGTCAGAAGACGATGATGATGATAACCAAAACTGAGAGTCTTGGGCGAGTTACGTCTCTCGACATCACACTTGCAACTATGTTTCCTTGTGCAACGCTGTTGACTGCTTTTCGCTTTAAGTTCATTTGTGTCCTTATCTGAAAGAGACAAGATAGAAATTAACCATATTTTACAATTTTTCGTTTGTTTTTCTTTTGTTGACAATTCAACAAACGCGGTCTGAGCTGAACTTGGGTGTAACTTCTAGAGCTACCACTCGTGTTGTGTGTGCTACTGACCTCTCATGAATGGAGAGGCTTTAATGGAGTTTTTTTGGAAGGAAATTGTTTGTGCAGGCATTCAAATCATGGACTTTCAGCGTGGGAGTCAACACATTCATCGTCTACCATTAACATAAATGATATAAGAGATTCAGGGGATGTCAAATTTGATTGCCGAAATATGCCCCTTTTCCAGCTTTACTTCGGTAGGGTATCTTCCTTCTCGTAGACTCCGATTCGCATTTTCTCGACAACAGAAATGTTTCAGATCACAGCCTGATTTTGATTGTCTATCGAGTCCACGATGATTTGGTTATATTTGAGATGTTTATACTAGAGATTCGGTCTGCATCTCCTTCTCCAACCAGAAGGCTCGACCCTCTTCGCTGGAGCGTTGTTTCTATGTGCTCGATGTGGCCGAGCCAATGCAGTCGACGGATTTTTGACTTCCGGACTACATCCACATCCTACTCGTAGAGTTCGGGGTTGAGTCTTCTCCTCAATTCGCCTTCCTCTAAGACGGGACCATATAGCCGACGGGGATATTTTTTTTCGAAGCCACCAAGAACCAGCTCTCTTGTTTTGCTTAACATCCAACTTTCGTCTCCATATAGCAGGACTGGCAAAATAGGGGTTTTTTAGACCATGATTTTGGTCCGCAGAAGATTAAACTCAAGTTGTTTCGATATACCGAACTTCCACTACGGCACGTTGAGAGCGCGCGATGATGTCGATGTCAACTGCGTAACTCCACAGTTGGATTGAATTGTAGAAGAAAGTGCCTCCCGTGTTTACAGGTGCCGGCTGCACTTTATTTTCGCTGGTTTTTTCAAGCGGCTCCGGGCCGGAAGCCGCGCTAGTACGTGCCGATTAGTGCGGTGCAAATCGACCTTAAATGTTCACACAGTACACAGGCAGGTTCTTGAAGGCGACGTTGAGCAGGCATATACCTCTATAGTTGTTGCAAGAGGCAGGTGCCCCTGAAGGGACACAGTGCTATGTAGTTCCTTTCTGCATCCAAATTGTCAACACCGCCCATGATTTCTGATTTAATAATTCCACTTGGTATGTCGCATTGGTGAATTCTCAAAGCTTGGCAAGACAAGTCACCGCATATCAATAAAACACAACACCACCGCGCCGTAACCACTCATCATATTCAAAAATAAATCTTCACTGGCATCAATATTTTGTCACTCACTTTACATGTCCGAATTGATGCTTGTTTGTCCTTAAAAATATACCCAGTCTAAGATTTCTTACATCACCACATTGACTGTCGAAGTATAAATAATCTATTCGATCCGATTAATGTATTGGGAATGGCATTCTGCTGTCAAGACACCCAATGTTATTCCTATTGCCTCTGTCAGGCCATAAAAAGATTTACATTAAGAGAAATAGAGATTCACCGACTCTTGTCTGCCACTGCCACGGCCACTGTCGCTGAGTTCCTCCTTGTGAAGGCACAAACGAAATTCCATAGACGTACGCTAGATGGCCATCAGTTATGGTGGAGCAAGGTGGTGGTTGCTGGTTGGTGGTTCCACTTGCAGGTGGTCCATTTGACTCAAAGTGAAATGTGCATTAGACATTTTAATGACCATCCTCAAGGAGCGCATTAATGTCACCGTGTGCGTTTGCGTGTGCCTAAGTTGCGCTCCGACTTGGATTCAGTGCTTCAGACCGGTTTGGAGACATAAGTGAGTGAGGATACGACAGAACGATGACCGGGAGATCTCAGAGCGTGTTCCAACAAATTGGAAGTCAGTTGTGTGTCCTTAAGGTCATCGTGAGAATAATCCAGTCGTGTCGGGTCTTTTTTTTCCCCGTAACTTAACTGTCAACTGATAGGAATCTTCGTACACTTATGGAAAAAAAGCGCGCCGGCAACGCATGTCTGATAAGCCTGTACGAAGGAATTGTGGAAACACTCACGTAAAATATTTCAGACAAAAAGGACAAGTTACCTTTCAGTTTCATGTCATTCATCTAACGGATTATCACTGCATTATTTATGAAGCTTACAATTGAATAATGCAAAAACAAATACAAATCGGTTTGCATCACGAGTGAGTTTCGGTGTGGGGCGAGTTGAATTAATCTGATATCTTTGAATAAGGAATGTAGTTGTGAAGTAAATCAGTCAAACGATTGATTTCGGCGTGATTACGAGAGGCAGTAGCCTTTGTTTGACGCTGGTGCAAATTATGTATGCACATGATATGAAGCAAAGGTGATATTTAGAAAATTTCGATAAAATACGTAATTGTTACATTGTACGTATTTGTAGACCGTTGGATTCATCAAGAGCCACGACTGAGGGAGCAAATACAATGCGATGACTTCTTGATTTATTTGATTCAGTTTAATTAATTTTCACTCGTTCATTAAAACTCACATCTTGAAAAAAAGTTGGCTAAGACTGGCTTAATTAATATACAAGCCAACCTAGGCAACGTAGTCGGTCGACTTATTATGGTGAACTTTCACCGGATTGACCGGAATTATCAGAGGACTCTACCAATTTCGAAAGTGGCTGATGTTATCTGTTAACATATATCATTTAGACACCGATCTTCTGGCCAGGAGAGGCTCCTCACTGGTCTGTGCCACATCTCGACTGTGAGCAATGAAACGCTACCGCTTATTTCTCCTGAATCGAGCGTGCCCGGTTTAAATATGCTCCACATGATAGTAGGCGCAGTGAATCCCAGCCATAAGGGTTTTCATCGATGTTATTGCGATTGATATGTGCCACCGAATCATCTTGATTTGGAAATTGTCTACTTTTATCAAATTCGAATACTTAGTTACCCAGACCAGAGAAATTTGGAAGTTCAGAGCCTGAGCGAAAGCCTGCCTGCCATCTGTGAAAGTCATTGCACGCTGCTTGAAGGCATCATCAAGACAAAGATGTCTTCCGTTCACGATCTCCTGATACTTATTCGGGAAGCTCCGTTTTCCCATCATTCTCAAATCAGTAGGCTCAAATTAGATGACTCTTTGCTAAAGCAATAGCGTCCATTAGCGCGATATTCGAAGATCGAACAGGAAGTACAGTGTTATTTCGATTTTTGAAACTAATAAAAACATGACCTGTTGCAAAAATCGAACAGATATTTAAAATCCTGTAACAAAGCTTACGGAATATACAATTTAATGTATAAAAAAATATCAGGAATACGTATATGAAAAGAAAATTAAAACCATTCACATATGTAAAACTCTAAAACATTGGTTGCAAATATCGAGTATTGCAAAAATCGAGACTGCACTACATATTTCGAAGACCAAAGATAGGGCCAAATCAGACTTCATTACGATAGAATTGCTAAGCTGCTGACAAGCCCTAAGACACTCTCACACCCGCTTCTTTTTCATACACCTATCTTCAACGATGTAGCAAAAGAGACCATCATAGGCAAACATCACTTTAATTAAGCCCATACAGCCATGTAGCAGATTACCTTCACTCTCGCATCAAGTTGTATGTTGCTCACGCACAGTTACTTTTACTTTTGCCCATATTTAGAGTTCTGCTTTAGAGTTGAGTTGAACATTTTGAGAATTCACTTGACTTCGTGTCACCACGGCGACATTCAAACTTCTATTCGCTATGACCCCAAAATGGATACATAATTTGTCAGACACGTTGACACGGGTACACATGTATGCCTAAAAATACTTGTGGTAGCAATAAACCGATTCCATGCGTATTTAGGCATAAGACAAGTTCAAGTATTTGCGAAACATAGAACCCTAATTTACAAAGCTTTCGATCTGTGGCCATGTCTAAGTCCATATTTGTATGTTAATTTCTTCTAGCTCCGTAGCGAATAGAAGCACTCAATATCGTGGGGCTAAATTGTCGTATCCGTCAAATTGGGCTTACTGACAGCCCAGAAAGCTTGCCAAACTCTCAATCGTGACATGTAGACGTGGGCATGGTCGTAGGAAAACAAAATGTGCGGGACAGTTCTATTAAGGCCTTGCCTTGCAATTCCTTTTTGCATTCTCAAATTTTAAGGTACGAAATTGAATTTATATGTAACCTTGTCAAAAACCGACCCTGAGTGAGGTCACAAAATAAAAATTGGCGGTTTTGACAAGCTGTCAAGCACACCTTATTTTCCTTTTCCATGGACATAGGTCTGATCGCTCAGAATCATTCCGTGTTATAGTTAAGATCTTTATTCATTTTCAACATATTACTTCTTCTCGCAAGTAAACATGCAAAAGTCTTGATATATATGGGGAATATGGTTCAAAGACGGTTGCGGATATAGCTGGTGAATGGGTCTGGCCTTTCAGTCACAGTACCAGCTACGGCGGCAATATTTTCAGACGGACCTCGTGCGACGAAGCTGGAGTTCTCACATAATTTCACTACTCGCCACACTAAAATGAACATAGCAGGAACATCGACGAAATTTACGAAACGTTTACATTAACCAGTGATACCAACGGCAAGAAAAGATAACAATGTTACAGCTGACATTTCGGGGTTAGTAAAAATGGACGACTATCCGTAAGAACAATGCATTTTGATTGTAGAGCAATATTTTAAAAATAATGCCGATTTTGAGCTGGATGCAATTTCGACCAATTCTTCAAAAATGCGGCTGGTCAGGCAGAAACAAGTAATTGTGTTCGTAATCGTAACATGTGTACGTTAGAGATATGGATGCCACTTGCCATACAGCCAGAGAAACAATTCAATTACTGTATGAGTGTAATATAAATCTCAACAATTCAAAGATGATGCGAAATTTAAGACTACTCCTCTCCTAGGGTCACCCTGAATTCAAACGGCTATCGTTCCAAAAATAAGTCATCACGTACACGCAATACGTGCCACCCTATCTGAAATTTATGAAAAGTCGAAACCAAATTGCACACAATTCGGAAACATTGTGCAATGCAAAATTGAAATCTGTGAACGTTCACTTTAATTTCTCCACATGGTCTCGTTTCGAAATGTATGCGCTCCACATGTTGACTACAACATATCTATACGTAGTGTCTTTCAAGATTCTTCGCTGCGATTAGCATCGATAATTACACTTTCCTACACTACCCGCGTTTAATTTCTTTATTACACAGAGCAAGATCACTTTTTTTTTTTTTTTTTTGTTTTGAAGGGCACTCTCGCCGCAGAGATCTGTCCCGGAAATTAAAATGCGCGCTGTGATCCTCTTTTTTAAGTATGATATGTATTCCCCAGCGGATTGTCTGTATCAAACAGGCGCTGTATGCAATTAAGTCGACTTGTCTTAATTAAATATCACATGAGTGTGTGATTTTTTGCCCCTCATCTGTCTGGATGAGAATGTCATTGCGGTCCCCTTTGGGATCTGTCTGCGCTTGCGGTTTCGCTTCGTATTAAGAAATTTTTAATGGGATTTCTGAATTTATGATTAAACAAATATTTATGTATCACTATAAGATCAGAGACATGATTTTATCAATTCCTCCGAGGGGAAATTATCACTGGAGTGGCGTATAAAAAGTCAGAATTGATTATAATAAAGATTAAATCGACAATGATTTAATGACAAATTGATTCATTCGCCGTTTCGGATTGTGATGGTCTACTGCAGAAGTGGCTGGGGACTACTGGCCGTCAGCTGTTGCACTTGAGAGACAAGTGGCATGATACACAGTGGGACCGTGGGACTTTTAGAATACTTTCTTGAACTAGGCCCTGTAGAGAGGATTTGTAGATCTAATCATGCAGGGAGTAGAAAAATCGACTGCTCTCCTTAGTAACTTTGTAAAAAGTGTTACAGTAAACAGACAAAAATAAAAAGGTGTACCATAAGAAGTAGCACTGGCCTAGCTATGGTTGCAAGAACAGGAGTATAATCGTCATCTTAAAATAGACTGTATTCGTTTATGTGCACTGCCCAACGCCATTTCGGAGGGCCAGTTGTCGAAAATGTCGATAAAATCGTGGATATCGTCGAGTCTGACTATCGTGTAAGCATTGTGCCGATTGCCCAGGAGCTAAACATTGCACAAAAAACCGCTTGGAACCATTTGAACAAGACAGGATACAAAAAAAAGGTACCACGCGAGATAACGCCAAAGAACCTAATGGACCGAATTTCCATCAGCGAATCACTGCTGAATCGCAACAACATCGACCCATTTTTGAAGCGGTGATGACTGGTTACGAGAAGTGTTTCACTTACGATAGTGTCAAGCGAAAATGAACGAATTGCGGTGAGACGGGCAAACGGTGGCCAAGCCAAGGTTGGTGGCCAGGAAGGTCTTGCTGTGTGTTTGGTGGGATTGGCAGCGAATCATCTACCATAAGTTGATCTCCTACGGCGAAACTCTTGACTCAGACCTGTATTGTCAACAATTGGGCCGTCTGAAGGAAGCAATCGTTTGACTTTCGCCCATAGGGGAGGAATTGTGTTCCATCAGAACAACGCCATGCCACACACATCGATTGTGACTCGCCAGAAGAATCGAGAACTTCGTTGGGAGGTCCTTATGCATACACCTTATAGTCCGGACCTAGCACCAAGTGATTACCACCTGTTACAGTCCCTGGCGAACGATTTTGCGAAAAATTCGAAACAAGACTCTCACAGTTTTTCTGCACCTAATATTTACAATTGTTTCTGTGAACCTCAAGACCTTGGCTTTGTGATTCAGTGCGTCATTCTTATGCTGATGATACATGATGACACAGAGCTCTTAATTTTCTTTATGTTCTCGTCAAGTGAAACATCATTCGGAGTCGGCCAAAAAGTGAGGTTTACTCTCGTTTCAGTTTCAGTTACAGTTCGGACTTTCGGAGTAGATATAGGCTCAACTAAAGCTCCTCACCAGACAGAGCGATCTCTAGGTAGATGCGTCCAGTACACCAATTTGGTGTTCTCCACTTTCCCCACTTGTGTGCACCGGATTAAATGTGAAATCCTTCTCTGTTGCGTTGTCCCACACTCTCGAAAGTGTAGACTTGTGGCTGGAGCAAAGCTTTCCATTCGCCCTGACCACAACTACTCTGAACAAGATGGGACATGCTCACAAAACAACAGAGATAAGAGCTAAGCTGCATGCCATGATCATTATGACATATCGATGAACACCTTTTACGATCCTACGCTCTACCGCAGTGTTGACAGTACATTACACGCTCTACCCAACGTAGCTGCGCCTGACTAGACTCCTGTCGCGTATATTCACTCATTTGGTGAAAGAGCAGGCGTGGTTGTTAGAGAAGCTACATCAAACTAAGTATATAATCTTGACTATAGCCGCAAGCTAATTCCCAATAATATTAAGATGGGTCAAACTTAGTTTGAGCCGAAAGGTGGACCATAAAAAATCAAGAGAAATGATTACTGGTGCCTTTCAGATATAGCTGAATGGAAAGGAAAACAAAACCACGAACTCTATGGACTGTACGGATGTATCTAAGAAATGCGAAACTTCGCTGAGTACACTGGCTTGGCCACATCGAGCTCATGCACCAACTAAGATGGTCTTTGAATCCGATTCCTGTTTCGAGACGAAGACGAAGACGAAGACAGAATCTTTTTTATAAAGACCAATATATCCCGGATGAATGACAGCTCGGTTTTGATGACCGGAAGCACCGTGTATGGAACCGTCAACGAATGATGACCGGCTTAGACATTCTATGGGTCGCGGCCGTGAGAAACAAGTAAGTATGTAAACAGACGGAAAGACTTTTTTCAAAGTTATCAGTATCAAACAGAAGCATAAGGCATAAAAATGAAATATTCCCAGTATCGGCTTGGAGTGACGGCCATGACGTTGTGTGTCTGTGCGTCGATAACTACGCACTTGAAACGCCGGTGGCTAGGTTCGATTCCCGGGAAAAAAAAATAATGATCACGGCCTCACCTCTTTCGAGTCACTGACAATGCTCAAAGATTATAACTGTCTAGAAAAAAGCTTCTCCAACTTGGCCTTTCGGTGTGTCCCTTCCACTCGCGAGAGAACAACAACACTACTGGTTGTTGTAGCCTGTGGAAGCTAGCCCCTAGCCCTCTACGGACGGTAGCACCACTCATTTATTTATTTATTTTATCAACTATAATGTAACGCGGTACACTGAAAAATTCCTTCAAAGTTTCTTCTCGATAATATCAACTCACGTGTCTTGCCATCAAGTCACTTCAATTGCTTCCCCATTTTAATAAATATACATGTAGATACCTCGTATCTGAGCTGATTTCAATGACAGTTATAAAATCAATAGAAAGTGAGTAATCAGTTGATAAACTCTGTTTGTATGAACCGCCATCTATAGGCAAGCAAATGTGAGTAGCATCGCAATACAACTGCAGTCTGCAGTAAGATTCGAAACTAGTCAACCTACTAAGAAGGCTCCTTATAGGCAAGACTGCATTCGTGTCGGCGGCGGCGTCTCTTCATAAACAACAAATGAATCTATAAACGATTACGAGTTGCTTGCTTGAGGCGGAATAAGAGGTTACAGTGTCAACGCAAGTGGGGACAATGCGTTTGTTTTAAGGAAATCATTTGTATTTTTACTACGAAAAAAAAACGTTTCTTTCGACAAACGGGTATCCGGACGAGATGAATAATGAATTTATCATTTCTATGATGACTTTCTCTGACTACGCCGGTGTTTCTCGGAGATATTCACCTCACAAATTATAATTCCACAGTAGTATGTAATTGTAGTTGCACTTCTTTGCCGGAGCCAAAACACGTCAACGGTTTGCCGTAAGTAGATTAGTCATTCTGTCGTGTATATTGCGTGTATATTGCTGCTGTACGTAGCTCTCGTTGCAAAAGAAACTATAGTAGGCAACAACTGTTAATAAAGAGTCTGGCATGATGCTACTTTATTGTACACAATCTGAATTGATTGGCTACTTTATGGTCAGGAGAAGAATATCGAAATGCATGATTAGGTGAATTCGAACTTCTGTCCCATTTTTCAGCAAAGTAAAACAAATTCCCAATAAGACGTGCTTTAGCCTCACACGTCATACTGAAAACCCATATGGAAATACATATCTTGTAAACCGTTGCATGTATGTACACATATTCCCGTACATACACTGAAGTGCATATGGCCGAAGACGTCAGATGTGTAACCCTGCCTGATCCACTAAAAGGGTCCTGGGGGCAAATTACGCACGAGAGATCTGCAGGCCACTCGATCATCCGCCATCAAGTCTAACTCTTCAGGAAGTATGCCTGATCGTAACCAGACGAGTTTTTGAACTTGATCCAACCACCTCCTCTTGGGTCTGTCAAGCTGTCGCCTACCGGATGGATGCCTTACATCTTGGAATTCAAGCATAGCCCTTTCCATTCGAAGAAGTAGCTGCTCAACATTGAGCTTCTCGCGTACTACCGTGTATGTCACCCTATCCCGGCGAGTAATTTCCACAAAGACACGAAGAAATCTCATCTCGGCAGCTTGTATTCGCGATCTTATATTATAGGTGAGAGTTGGAAGCAATACTGAGTTGAAAACCCCTAACTTGGCCTTTTTTTTATTCATTAATATACTTTTGAGGCAGTAAATGAGTTTATCTTCCTCGGAGCAACTTGAATTCCACAAAAGGACAGTTTAGTCCGACGTTGAATAGCTCTTGGCAACTGTTGCTACATCGATTTGTCGCAGTGATTGCGGTCAACTCCTGACTCTAATGATCAAAATCCTGGTCAACATTCTAAAGTTATAGACTTTTATACAGCCACTATTTGGATCTGAAAGTTGGACGATTAGTAAAACTACGGAGATGTTTCTTGGTGCCTCTGAAAGAAGAATTCTGCGTCGGATATATGGTCCTGACTGCCAGGTGGAAGACTAGACACAACTGAGAACTCTACGAGTTGTACCAAGATGTGGATGTAGTCCGCATTGCAAACATTTTACGGACAACACTGTCTTGGCCACTTCGAGCGCATCGACGGCAATGGTCCAGGTTAAAGGGTCTTCGAATCGGAGCCTCCTGATTCGAGATGGAGGCGGTGATCGAATCTCTGGTATAGAGACCAACGGCTCGCTGACGAAATACAGCTTGGTTTGGATGATGAAAAAGTCACTGTTTCGTCATCGGTCCATATTTCTTTGAGAATGAAGGTCATCATCGTCAACGGCTAGCTCTAAAGATGAATGATTACCAGCTTCATTTGGTCTAAATTGGATGGTGACGACATGTGTTTTCAACAGGCCACACAACTAACGCCACATTAGCAATTCTACACGAGGTAATCGAGGGCATGGTCATCTCACGTGGAAGTGATGTGAACTGGCAACCGAGATCGTGCCATGTGACCCCGTCAGAACTTTTCGTGTGAGGTTTTCTGAAATCGCAGGTCTATGCCAATAAGACCAACCACAGCGGCTCTCAAAGCCAGCATAACCCATGCCATCGGTCAAATTCGGCTTGATTTAAGTGCCAGATAATGGAAAATTGGACATTCCGGATGCGCGTCACCCAGATGCGGATATTTGGACGATCTTATATTCCATACATGTCATCGATATATTTTTCAAAGAAATACAAATTTGTGATCTCGCATACCTCACAAACACTTCGTTTTGTTTAAATTTAAAGATAGGAAGAGCTTGATGAAGGTCCCTTTATACAGGATCCCAATAGCGGCGTTCACACTCAACAATTCGCAATCGCCATGGTATCGACAAACTGATGAGTGTCACGGACGCTAATATTGGAAACTATTTCGTCGATGAAACCTTAAATTTTACATTACATTTGAATGACAAACATTTGGTAAGGCGTTTAGACTTATGGCACTTTTTAGCGCTTTGACACCGAAATCTGAAGACACTTCCAAACATACAAAGCATGCAGGATTAACGATTAAAATTAAAAATATCAAGAGTATTTTGACATGTTTATGTGCGCAACTCAAAGCGATCATATTTTGCATTAAATTCTTGGACATGCAACAATAGTATACTTACAGTGATCGAAGATCCAAGTCATGTACATACACATGTAGAGAGAAACCACCATTCGCCAAAATGCAAGGTCAGACAGGCTGATGGCGTCCGTAATGGATTGTATTTCCCCGGCACTATAACTATTTATAATTTTTTGTGTTTTTTCCGAAATCGAATACTTTGTACAAGCACGTACATCTAGTGAGTCATGATGGAACG
Organism: Eristalis pertinax; assembly: GCA_907269125.1. NCBI lineage: Eukaryota > Metazoa > Arthropoda > Insecta > Diptera > Syrphidae > Eristalis > Eristalis pertinax. The sequence goes on along the minus strand of OU026148.1, from coordinate 57,321,844 downwards.
TTAATTTCACCAAACTTATCGTTTTCAAATTCCAGTCTCACGCGCACCGCACCATAAAATTCACACTCCAGAAACGGATATTAATAGATACGGATCTATTGATAGATATGCTCGATTATTTATTATTTTTATTTTAAAAGAAAAAACCAAAACAGTGACAAAAACATTCTAAATAGCACAACGACACGATTTGAAGTTGCGCAAATTAACCGAGACACACGGGGAAAATAAACTTCAGACTCCCCTCCGGCAGAATTCACCCGAAGGATAATGGTTCAACCGAAAACCTGGCGAAGCGGTAGCAAGACGAGCGTCTGCACATGTGCGAATGCGAACTTGTTTAACTGGTTTCGGATTTCGGTCGCGATCGCCATGAGCAGGAGGTGAACTGTCTTTTTCGGCGAAATGATTATTTTCCCTCTTGCAAACTACTACAACTATTCGCCATGCATAGCCCTATGAAAGAAAGGCAAAGCGGCCAGACACAGCGACCGGCCTCCGTTGTGTATTCTCTCGGCTATGGATTCAAGTGTGCGATAGCCAACTGCGCCAGAGACACGCGAGTTTTGCCTTTGTGTGGCCCCCGGGCCCTGGCTGCAGAGTTTGTTTATTTGTGCGGGCTCCTGCAAGCAGATTTATGCGTTCGCAACAAGTCGTGTCGCGATTCCATACTCAAAACACATTTGTGTTCATTGAATCTCAGCACAGATAGACAATTGGTAATTAGGTTTCGAATTATTGCCCTTTCGCCGGGAGTCGGCAGATGTCGGCGCGGCAAACAATAAGACAAATTCACTTGCATGTGATGCATGCGGATGTGCCCTCGTGAGTTCGTCGCTTTTGCTATGCGATTCGGGTGTTTTCGAGACCGACGCGCTTCTTGTCGGCGCGGATTGTACTTTATGACTGCGGTCTTGGCCCTAATGCATGGCCAGCTCTTCTTGATGATGTTCCATTTGATTCTTCTTGTTTTTTTTTGTTTTGTTTTTTTTTGTTTTGTTTTTTTGATGGTGAACTGCACACACACAGTGCATCTTATGCCGCTTTTATTAGGTGGATAACATGGACGTGGAGCATCCGACTGTCGATCGAGTGGAATACGGGAGCGCGAATAAGGTAAGGGAATTTGCTTAATAAGGGACAACACACACAAATAGGGAAGTCGAATGGAATTTCTCGGGCTCGTCGTCGTCGGTTGTGCAGTGGATGCTGGTGTGTGGTAGCGGCTTGCGTTTGCTTCGCTCGTTTTGTTGTTTCGGGATTAGATTTTTGCAACGAAAGATGTGAACAGAAATTGTGGGATGGGGGCTTTGTTTACACAAATCTTAGTATTCAACGGGTGCGGTAATGGAAGGGGATTGTTTGGATGTTCATGTGAATGTGCACATAAATTTACATAATAATAATAACTATGATGCTCGTTTGGGTGGCGCTACAGTCCGAGGTGGACCAGGGCCTATCATCCGCTCGTCGTGCGTATTGTTCTCTCATGATTTGAGGGGACCTACAATTTTATGCAGACCCTGCTAAACAGAGAACAGATAAAATACTTCATTACATCATCATCGTCTTTAGAGGACCGCGCAACCAAGCGAGTTTTTGGACCTAGTGCAACTATCTCGTCCTGGGTGTGTCAAGCGACCTGATGTAATCGCATTCATTACATCGATCATTTAACTTTTCAATGTTCAGTTGCTGTACTCATTTTAAGCCCCAGTTTGTTTGCCTCAGTTAGTACATTGTGGGCCACCAAGTGAAGGTCCATTATCCGAGTAGTTAAACATCGTCAGAGTAGTCAAGGTGTTTAAGGCAAGATGTCATAGTCCATCGAATGTCCAATATTTCCGCCCGGAGTTGCTGCACGGAGTATATCGTTGAGATCCACCAGAAACAGTAGTGGTGACAGCATGCACCCTTGTCGAACTCCACTTTGGACCTCAAACTCCTCTGACAGCTTACCATTTTGTCAGACATGACATTTACTACCTTCTCATGTAGCCTTTATAACAGCTATTAGTAATAATAAAGAGGTAATAATTTGGAACGCGACATTCTAGCTGCACACATCATACCACTAGATAATGTCTCGCAAATCGATAGGAAACAAGATGTGTAGGAGAAAGAATTGCTCAATTTGAAGAATAAAACCAAAGACAAGATTCAAAACAGTGTAATTATTTAAAAAAAATTATAAAAATTGCAGGAAATATATACATTTTTTCATACCTATTATGTAGCTTTTATAAGACCTTAGCCGGCTTGTTGTGCGAACTGGAAACAGTTGGCGAAAGATCATGCTGGCTGGAGAAGCATGTTAGATGAGGCCCAGGTCCACCTCGGACTGTAGCGCCCTAAGTAGGTAGGTAGGAAGTGGCATTAATGCACTTAGGCCAGAGTAGGCCCATTGTACCGTCACGTGAGTGTTCAGATAGAGAGGAAGAATGATTGAGGAGGCTTATGACAGCCATTTGGTAATCTCAGCAAATTTGACTAGCGCTTTGACTGGTGTTTTGCTGAGATCGTTTAGACTGTCGAAAAAGTAGGCGACTATGGTGGCTTTCCTGATTGAAGCAAGAACAGGACAGTTGCAAAGGAGGTGAGTGTTTTCCTCCTCTTCGGCATCTAGGTAGCTTCTGCAGAAGTTGTTGGAAAATAGACTCAGTCGTTTTGCGTAAGGTCTAGGTGGTAGTGTTCTTCTTCTCTCTTCTCTTTAGGGATTGATATCGACATTTTCATTCGTCTGATTAAGATCTATATATCATTTATTATTATAATTGAGTTGTTACTTCAAATCCAGATAATGGTATTCAGCTTATTTAAATGTGGGATTAAAATTAGTTTAAGTGAGCTACTTTTTTTATTTGTATCATAAACTAAAAGCGAAACATTTTAGTAATAATTAATAAATCCGTTAACCGAAAATAGTAAAAACATATATTTTATATACAATAAATATTAAATTAAATTATAATAATTAAATAACGCAATGATTGAACACGTATAGGTAGCAAGTAGATCTCAAATATGTATATCTCTTTACTCATTTATTTCTGATGTAGAAGTTGGGACAAATTATCAAAATGTCTTTTGGAGGAGTCCCGGTAATTCCCATTTAGAAGTCGAGAAAACCCATAAAAAAATTTTAAGAGAGAGAGATCCCCTGTAATCCACATTTAGATGTTGTTTGGGTTAATTAAATACTTTTCAAATTTTTGCATTTTTTAACCAATAGAAACGCGTTTAGAGTACAAAAAATCTCTCATTAATTCGGAAAATTAGTTTATTCGGAATGACCTTTCCCCCAACCATTCCGAATTAACGAGCATTTACTGTATCTATGTATAAACACTTGCAAATATATTATGTGAGTTTCCTCTTAACATTTCCATCCTCGCTTAAAGCGTCTATTTGCCTTCACACAAGATTGTGTTAATGATTTTGCAAAATATTCTACCTAAAGTATATTTACCTCTTTTTTGAAAACCATGCCTTGACGCTTTATCATGACCAATCTTTGCACATTAAACTAGCGACTGTCATTGATGCTCAAATCGAAATAATAAACAATGTACTTTCTTACAGCGTCATCCGTATTATTTGGCGGACAAGCTTTCCGAATTATCTTGACTATACACATCCATACGAGTCATCTGTGCATACACTTATTATCAGCGTATTAACAATCGACGATGATCTTGAATTGCATAAATGTATGACACAAGTTTCAGCGGTTGGACTGTCTACAAACTACACTCTCGATTTTGTTGATAAAAAAAGATAGAACAAATAAGATTTCAGTAGCTTTGAAGAGCTAACAAAAAATTGGAAACAAGAATTCTATTCCCACACACAGGCTTTCCCTCTCAGTTCAGTTTCATGTCCAAAGTCTTCGTAAGAAATATTTTTTTCTGTTGATATCACCAACTTTGCAAAGTTTTGTAATAGGATTGTCGTTTTAAAAGCAATTAAGACACACTTTGCTGCGTTCATATGCATTGCACTGACAGATGAATTCAATTTGACAGACATTAGGACTTGCCACTCAGACATGTAAATATAATTTTTTTCTAAGCCTTAAATTTGCAAGCTTCTTAGCAAAGTGCAGGAATTTTCAACTTATCTGCAAAAACGAGAGCAACGCTTCCGGATCTCAGACATCGTAGCTATGCTATGAAATCATCGCTGGATTAATTATTCAGAAGCGGGCTGTGATAAGAGTAAGAATGCAATTCCATGCATTGTGTCATTCTATAAATTGGACTGATCTAGTCATCAGCACTGGCGTTGATCCAAGTGCAATCGCAGTCAGCAATAATCCAGCGAATACAACCACTCTGATTCCGCAGACAACTTGACTCCAAATGTGCTGCCCTCGGCAGAAGCCATTCAAAGATATGCTCTTACCATTTCAAAGAAGTTCTAGAAATCACCGATTTGATTGTGTACCTTCATCCTGATAGGCAGATAGGCAGTCGTGTGCAGCCAAGGAGAAAGAGCTAAAGAGAATCATTTATAGCGGGCTTTAGAATTTTAAAAAAGCCTTAGAATATGGCCCATTTTTGGTGAAGTGTGTTGAAGATGTTTATCTGTGTTAGCGCTGGTTTTGACTTGTTTTGAAACATTTGGCAGATCAATTTGGCAATCCACATCATTTTGAGTTTTCTGTGGAGTCTTATAATAAAATCTTGCATTGCATTGATGTAAGGAAGCCATACCAAAAAACGATGTCAATAGGTATGGCTTCCTTACATCTTTCAATACCAAGAGGATATCTGAGCATGTTTAAATTTCAATTGTTTTTTTAGATCTGAGTTTCATTTTCCAGAATGCCATTTTTCTTTTTTCATACCTGGTGGCAGAAGGTCATCCAAGTTTTTATTTGGAAGCATCGCATCGGCGAAACCGAAGGAACCAGTTTTTTTGGAATGGAGTGTATGCAGTTGTTGACTTATTGTTGGGTTGGGTTATATTAAAAGTCCTATCTTTAATTGAACTTGACTTGGCTTAGTTTTCTACGATAGCTGAGTCTATGTTTTTGGGCTTATTCCTTTTTAATACTGATGCGAACGACTTTTTCAGTTAATGAGTTTTAAGTTTCATTGACAGTTTGGTAATTTTAGGGGCGAAGCGCTCATCTATACTCTACAGAAGAAAAAGCTGTTCTTGATCACTGCACTAGAAAATGCGTACATACTGCTCCTAAAGGTGTTATATATGGCTATGGATGTACGATGATTGTGTGGTTTTGGGAATTGCAAAAATACGTTAAGTGGCTGGCTGCAGTCACACTTAGCCAGGTATAGGCCCATTGTGATACCATTCGAATTTTCCTGGTACGAGCTATCTTAGGCTGAAAAGTAAGCATCTTACTGATGTTGAGTGAATATTATTGTGTTTCCTGGAATTCAGAAGAAATTGAAAGACATGTATACATATGTATATAAAAAAAATAAATGCATAAAAAAAGCAATGCTACAGCATCTTTGATGGCGAGTTACCACAGCTGCCTTTATGGCCTAAACCCATGGAGTCCGTTGCGTGCGGTACATTTACAACCCACAAAAATCATATTTGCAGAACTGCAGAGAGGTGCCCAATAAATACTTACGTTGCGTCCGAACTGTCAAAGTGTGGACAAGTTAAAAGTTGAACAATAGCATTCGTCGTGATGCATTCCGGATTCTATGGGCCTGGGCCTTAAGTCAAAATATTTGAACAATAAGCTAAAACTGCAAGCTTTGCTCAGCCAACGAAATGGTTGTGCCATATTGGGAAGCCGTACATTAGAATCCGAGATGGTGATGTAAATGGTGATGTAAATGTTCATGATGATGGTGGGAAGTATCATCACTGTTTGTGGCATTCGCTTCAGGGTGAATTTCGAGATATTGCCCGTTTCCGCAGCCTTCCTCGTTGTGCCACGTTGAATAATTCCCCTGTTTTCTTCGGTCGTTGTGAAGTCTTTGGTTACTACCGGGTCGTCCGCTGATGGATGGGGTCTCTTCCTCAGCCCTTAGTGATAGAAATGTTTAACATGCACTGTAAAGTGCTATACCATTCTCTGGCTCAGCCAACTGTATTCTTGAAAGCGCCCCTTTGTTCCTCTTCAACTTTTCGTAGTAAGCAATCCTCATCAATCGCGTAACGTTATTATTGCAGTTTCTCTGAGCCACAAGGTATGCACTACATATTACCCCATATAGGTACGCATTAGTATTTTAATACCGCCTAAATTCATACCAATTGAATGGTTTCGAACATTGCTAACCGCACATCCCAACGCATATCACAACCTCATGGTTTCACGGCTAAAATGAGCACTTAGCAAACGCACAATCCACTGCTGTGTTGCGCTATTTTGCTCAAATTGTATTTGTTTCGATCACATCCAGAATGTTTCCAGTCTACCTGTAGTATTTCGAATTCCCATTTCCGATATCTCCTGGGTGGGTGGACACCATGCAGAGAGCACCAACACCAGCAAAATCACACCAATTGTCATGCCATAGGAGCACTGTGTTATAGCAGCAGATACGATTGTACCAGAACACATATCTCACACTTCGCTTTCCTCACCAACACTAGCTCAAGTGCGCTTCCAGTGAATTGTGTCGCCGAGCCACCTATTTACTTTCAAGATTCCTCCATAGCCCTCAGTCGAGTTTAACATCAACAGGTGTTACAATCGTGTGCATATTTTGTTCCTCGCGTCATATTTTCTACTAACATTGGACTAAAATATTTTGTTTCTCTTTTTTGTTCGTTTTCTTTTTTTTTTTTTGTTGCCTTTCATCAAATATTTTCGATAGACACTTGCTCCAGGTGAATGATAGATTGTTTAGACCGTAATTTTATCTCAATTTTGTAGCCGCAGTGATAACGAATTAAGTTGAATTTAATTTTCTTTCGAAAATATTTGTGCTACTTCGGCTATCTGCGGACGAGAGTTTTTGTGTTTCAAAGATACTAAGTGTAATTCTTTTTTCTGTGTTTGCAGAGGATTTGCGGATACAGAACATAAACAAAGTTCACCTCACGGATTAACATAAAACAAATCAATTAATTGCCCATAAGTAAGTAGCCATGTGACCTTTTCTTATTTTTTTTTTTGAAATTTAACTTTGAAAAATATATATGTACTTAAGTGTATTCATGTATTTTACTGCCCCGATCGCAAAAACATAAAATGAAAAAAATGACGTACAGACATAAAGAACTGAAATAAGAGCGAGACAGACAGACATAAAGGTTTTAAGTTACCTGTTGAGGACTGGTACATAATAGCAAGCAGCCCATGGATACTTATCTGCCTACCCACACGCAGACGGTGTGAATAAATGTTTGTTAAGTCAACAGCAGTTAGGAAATCTTTTGAGTTACTGTAGTTGTATGTGACAAAAGCACTGCCGCCGCTCACCTCACGTTAGCATTTAAACTTCTCAGAATAAAATTCACCACAAAAATTCCAAATATCTCCGTAGACCAACCTATGGTCCGAGTGTATTCTAGATGTGCGTAGCTTTGTTTGCCTCGGTTGCACATTTTACCTGTTTTAAGCCAGAGTGAGATGGCTGAGCGTGCGACTATGTGTGAGTGCATAACTTTTACGAGTACATGTACATATTGATTGGAAGAACGAAGGCCCACGATCGTAGATACAGATATACTACAATATATAAGTATCTGCCTTTGGAGTTTCCACCTATTTTTTTTTTTATAGGAAAAAGAAAATAAGCGACGGTTGATATTTCTTCAAAGATAACAGCAGTCGTCTGCAAGGGAAAAGTTGAATCATTTCACGAACAATTTGTGGCCTTAGAGAGTGTGCACCGAATCCGAGCCATGTGCATGAGTTGTGGGCCGCAAACTTTACATCAGCAAGCCATTTTGGCAAACATCCCAAAGCAGTAACACCATAATGCAACAGTGTCGACGACTCAGTAGGGACCTGGAAGATTAAATACGTCCGTACACACCGTCTGCGCGCATGTGAGAGCGCGCCCGCGCTTGTGTATGCGTACGCGCGCATGCATTTGTGTTGGTGTCAACTCGAAATTCAAGATTGAATTACTTACTGTCTCAAGGCATGAGTAATAAGCAGGCAGAAGCACCGACGATGAAAACAAGTTTGATATCATGTGGTTATTTATTTACTTTGTTTTTCCTTTGCATTTTCACATTTAATTGAATAGAGGATTTTATTCAGAATATGCGCTCAATAATTGTTAATCAACAATCCATCATCATTTTTTTCCCCTTTTTTATTTATAATCCCGAGTCGAGATGTGTGCTTATGTGTGTACGTATGAATGATGCAATGGAGGAATGCGCAAAGTCAGCTTCAATAATTTTGTGGCCTACGATATGTGGCTAAAGAAAGGCCTTCAACCAGTGGGTCTAGTTAAAATGGCAGATCTTTAGCTAAATTTATTGATGGACATGCACTTATCCAGTCGGTTCGATGCAGTGTTTGGTTATGTAAGAATGCACAAGTTTAGAGAAATCAAATGTATTTCTAATGCATTGACGGTCTTGGCGATTATATTACCTTACAGCAATAAACCTCTTCTTTATTGTAAGAAAAAACTCGACTGGAACACAACGGAAGCTTTCCGATTATTGACTATAACGTGTCATAGTCTTATGCATTGGCATTCGCTGTTTTTGAAACGCAGTTGACAAGTCATCTTCAATGATCGACATCGAAGTATTGACTTGATCGATCCCGAGAAATGCTTTACTTTCATGTATACTAAGAAAATATATATATTTTTTAAAAATTTGTAAAAGAAAACGATTCAATTTAAAGTAAACACAATGGCCCTTAGTAATAGAAAATCATAAAGTCGCTTCTAAAGTCGAATTTTGTTAGGTGTAGCTAAGGTACTTTTAAGTTTCCATAGTAATAAATCAGTTTTAACAAAACTCGAATTTAACGTAATCACTGTCATATTCGCTATTGTGAGCTAGCACAACCTGTCATATTCGCTATTGTGAGCTAGCACAGCTGATTTTGACACTCATTTTGAAACATTAAACTGTCACTTTTAAATTCGACTTAGATACGAACCGGCCACATCTAAATATTTGTCGATTTTAGAAGTGGGTTGCTCGTTTATTACTACGGATTTCGTGTTAAACTTTAGTTTACGTAAAACTCGAGTTTAAATTCCTTTATTACTAAGGGCCAATGATTCAGCTCGTTTTGGTAAGATCTCTACTACTTTCTTCGATAGTCGACATTTTTCATAAAATTTCATTTACAAAATAGTTCACTCTTAAACAAAAATATAAATATATCGCATTTTTTGCCGCCATATTTTGGCATAACCCTCAATTTTCCATAAAAAAAACCTATCCGCCAAGTCGAACTCCCTCTAACTCGAACTAATTTTGATATCTCGTGAAAATGCCGAGGCGACTGTATTGATCAAAGCAAAGAGCAAAGTTGTTGGAATATCCTAGAGTCGATAGGTATATCAGTTATAAATATTTACAGCGCGTAAAGACGTCTAATCAATGCTTGTAACTTACAAATTCCGACCATGTACATGTACAATTTCTAAAGACGAGATCAAAAACGACTAACCAAATACCTTTTCGTTACTTCTTCGTTTGCTAACGTAGGTATAAACGAAGCCATTGTTGCTGGTTAAGATGTACTGTACGCACTTCCGTAGAGCACTTCAGTTATTTACGAAATTTTTTAAACGTCAGAACTAATTGACAACATCGATTCGATGAAGTTGTCATCGTCCAGAAACGATCAGCATCCTTCGAAGTCATCCACCAGCACTCAACGACATCATACTTGAGAACATTGTTCAAAACTTCACTGAAGAGTTTATTACTAGACACAGAGGTCGGTGTGAAAAAACATTGAGAGTGTTCCCTCAGCACTTTAGAGTGACATTTTTATTCACACCACCCGGGATCTTTCAAAAGTCCGCACAAACGATGACATTCGCTGGTATTATTCATGGGACTGGCTGTCGGTGAGGCTTTCGATGGAATTGTGTAAATAGCAAGCAGCAAGACTTTAGGACAAAACGAAATGCATTCTACCTTACTGAATCCCCAATTCGCCACAATTAGTTTCCCACTTAAGCGGTATTTCTTAAGCGGATTTTTCGGCCTATTGCCTTGATTACATAGATCATGTGTATGTGCATGTGACTAAATCAAATATCCACTTGAAATTAAACTAAAAGGACGGTAGTTACGACTGGCGCCTAGCATGCAATATCTCAAAGTCCAGTCAAAAGAGCATTAATCAAGAGATAAATCATGCAAATTTGTAGAATGACAATTTACACCTATCTCGAGGTCAAACTCGAATGAATTAGGACGCAGATAACAGTGGCGCTGCATGTGTCCAAAACCTAATCCGCTCCAGACACGTTTTTCAAGAAAGCATGTTCACATGTAAGACCATGTAAGCCTTGAAAGATATTATTTTGCTCTACTCCCATGCTCATATTCACAAAAGAATATTCTCGCATTTGTTGTCATTCTTTCTCGGTTCTTTTGTATAAAGTCGCACATTGTTTATGCGAAGGGATTTCTTGGGTTTTTTTTTTCGCAGAAACTTGACTACATACAATATACATTTGCGATACAAGGCACATATACACGGCTTGTCATAAGTCAGGTATGACTAAATCTTTATCGTACTTCCGAGGAAATTAATGTACACTGTACCTCTGCTTCAGCAGAAATAAGTAAGTCACAGAGAATACTGTTCTTATCTTAGTAGTCGAAGAAAACGCAGCCATTCGTTGGAATTGTTTTCATCCAATAGCTAGTCTATAATATTTTGCGACGCAGTTTTCACAAACAATCGGAAATTACATTGTGTACCCCCTTTTCTGAGTTAATTGATAATAAATTTATTTTTTTTTGTTTTTTTTTCTTTGTCACGGTCACGACGATCAGTGTGAATGGTGGGTAGGGATGAGTGCAGGTATGTGTGCAAATATTGGGAAACAAGATCATTTCCAAAACGTGCAGATACCTGAATAACCAAAATGTAAGTCCATTTCGTGAAAGGCACTTGGGATCTTCTTTTATCACCTCAGGTTACGGAAGGATAATCTTTTGTTTCACTACGTTTGTGCCGCAGCGAGGCAGTTCGGTAGAAATCCGAACTTCCTTCCTTAGTCAATAAATTTAAATATAAATCGTTTGAAAGGCACAATGCATGGTTAACCAATTTTATTATCATATTTTGGAGGGCGTTTCCATGCAGTTGATACTAAGATGTTCCGTCCATCGAGTCATGTGTCGGCCATTTATCAGCTTATTATTATTTGAGTTATTGCTTTTTTTTTCTTCTTTTTTTAATTCATTGCAACAGAAATGTACGTATCTCTGCGTCAGAAAAGCCATCCAGTGCACTGACACGTGTATTACGTAAAAAGTGATTAAGAATTCTACACGCATATGATCGTTATGAGAAAGAGAGAAGCCGAAGGAAAGAAATTCAATGTTGTTGGGAAATTAATTTTAATTATACGAGTCTCATCTGGTGATCTATCAGCATCCAACTAAGTACGGGATTTACGTGTCTTCTGATTCATATTCACTAGATTAAATTGGATATAAACCAGATAAACACATGCATGTATTGCACATGCAAACAATATGACAGCATTTTACTTGTTTTCTGACAACTTTAACACAGCTTGAATGCTAGAAACCTGCATTCAATGAGTAAACTTAATAATTCAAGTGTTGGCCATCGTTAGTCATCTAATCTTTCTTGCAGAATACATTCCGCGCCAACCATTCACCAAGCTAATTTTGAAAGTGAGCAAGTAATAATCAGGGGAACCCAAGTCCGATAGTCGTTTGAAAAATTACGGTTGGGGTAGATATTCCCAGTTAATACTTCCCAGACAAATTTTCACTTGATTTGACAATGAAGTGGTTGTGTCTACGAGCATGTTTCCTTCAACGCTCAGTTCAATTCACGGTAGCGATCTACAGCTAAAACAGCAGGATCTAGCAGGTCCCCCTGATCGATCAAAGGGGCACAGCATAACCTTCTTTCCGTAGATAGTGCGTAGATACTGGGTGCAACGTTAGTGGATGACCCGTGCTTTTTTGCCCTGGAAATCCTCTTTTCATCGCTAAACACATTTTATGCGAAATAGTTTCCCGCCATTCAATGACCCTTCAGTTCATATGAAAACGATTTTACCTCTTCTGAGATCCTTCCCATGGATTTTAACCATTTTGCGCTTGTTTGTATGTACAGGCATATTGTTTACTTAGGCCTAGCAAAAGAGAATCTAGTCTAGAACCGGCTCATATCACCAAAACACGAAATAACTGGGCCAGTAAGATTTTCTTGGAATAAAGTCAAAACGGGTCGTGTCATGTGAAATGGGCTTTTTTGAACAACGTGTCTTCCACATCACTATCTTCGATATGAGGCCAATCAAATTCAGCTAACATTTGATTACAGTGATGACAATTGACAGAAATGGTATACACCAATGACACTGCTGGCCCAAATGGGTCGATAAACGTAGGGCGCTGCTGCTGGGTACCAGCAGCCTCGCAAAAATGTATTCGAAGCTGGGGGTAATATTTAGCAATCGCATATGCACACACACCGCTCAGTTCCATAAGGAGAAAACTAGAAGACGAAGCCCTGGAAGAACTCGCTGGCTTGGTCTAAATATTAGAGCTACAGCAAGGGCTCTGTGACTGATGCGGAGCAAGAAGCGATCAAAACCACTGATCGACTTCAGTCGAAAGGATGTACGCAGGCTTATAGGAGTCCTTACCAGGCACTGCGCCATATGTACACAGGCAATGCAACTGAACATACCGCATACCGACTGTTGCTGAAGCGGCATAGATGAGGAGGAGACAGTAATTATCCAACATCTGCTCTGCGAATGCCCAGCCTTGGCAACTAAAAGAGGACAGCATCTAGTAAAGCACTTCTTCATGGAACTGGAGGTAGTGCTGAACTAAAAAGCTCCTAAGATTCATATACGCAGCTGGCTGGTTTTAGGACTACTGTGAGTCTCCCTAGCACGGGCACACTGGACGCAACACGTTGATCTAAGTTAGCCACGGCCACAAAGCAGTTAGGACACTCAATTACCTACCTACCTATGACACTATCAGACCGAATTGCACACAATACACTGACTTGTTCCGTATGCAATGGTCTTTCAATAGTTTCATGTGGATTTTCCACTCCCCATATGCTTTCCCATTAACGTATCCAACACCAGCAGTGAAAATAAGAGTCTGATTGCTGAAGAAAGTGTTGTGTGAAAATTAGTCATCCAAACCCTAATGCTCAAGCACCAAATCGGCGTATGTTCTAGCACGATTTCGTGGTCAGCTGGCTTCAATTCTTTAATTTGCTGAACTTTATAAGAGTGTAGATGCAAATCCAAATGGAATAATGCGCCGTAAGGCAGATTTCGATCTTCTTGAAAACTTTCACTAACGGCAGCCTTTTCTTTCTGTAGAGCATTCATTTCGATGATGAGTAGGCCGTAGGATACCTATAACAGAGTCCGTGTTGTCGAATTTCTCTACAGTTTTGCCCTACAGTTGATGTCGACCATAATCTGCTCAGAATACGCGAAAAGTACCTAACACAGCATCCCTCTTTTTGTAGTAAATCTTCATTTGAACACGTTCAGCTAATGTTACTGTCTTCGATGACAGTTCCTTATGACGCATGTGACAGGGATGTCGAAACCTGATCCCGAATTGGATGACCCAATGTAACCACAACCAGCAATAGCCGACATACTGCGTTTTATTGACAGACGTGTACCTTCCTTGTGCCAAAATCGACACAACCCGTATGAAGGAGTTACACCAAGTGTTCAAATCATATTCAGACACCTATTAAAAGTCCCATAAACAAATGCACAACATAGCGTCTGATGTCATTGCACTCGTTTGTTGCGAATTATTTTTTCTCACCTTCATAACATGACGTGACTAGGAATTTAAGATATTACCCAGTCGGGTCGTTAACGTAAACGAATGCCCAATCCAGTAGTTTGCCCCATTTGAGCGGTCAACCACCTGTCAGTCTCTGCACCTTCACGAGTCAATTACATTATTGTTATGCACGGGATTTCTTGCTTTGCAGGCCACACTTTGTTAAATGCCCATGGGGTGTATGTAGGTACTGGGAAACATCACATTGAAATTTAATGTTGTTCCGCCCGTCCGTTTAGCACTCGCTTCTCTCATATTTCAGTTCAGCATTTTGTTTTAAATTGCTGTGTGACGTAGAATGTATAAGACTAATTGCTGGGTGGTTTCCACGGGGTCACTGATAGTCATTAGATTACCTTCCACTGCATTGGTTTCTCATTCGTTTTTTTTTTTATAAATTTCACTCTCTGCTGCCATTCATCGTATGCACGCTTTGTGGAACTATTCCGACAGGAAGTTCGAGAGTATTCATGTGGAAACGTTCTGGCTTGTGAGTTGTAAGGGAAGGGGACCAGTGCGGTATACACACATATTTAGACTAACCGATTTTTCAAGGTCAGCTCCAAGCTGGGTATTGATCTTTTAGACTCCATCGATTTTCTGTTCAATCTTTCCGATGCCCATTCACTTTGGGTTGAACGAAGTTCATGGTGAATGTCTGTCTGTCTATTCAATTCAATTGATCATTAAATATTTGCATTATTCCCATTTGTGTCACAAAGCAATTTCAATTAGTCTGAACATGGGGAAATCCGTCGCCATTAATGCAATGCAACTGGAAACATGTTCAATTATAATGGCTTTACAGCTTACGGCTGAGCTGTTGTTCTTCATTGTAATTCTGACGGAGGGTGGGTGTATTACTTTCTGAGTAAAAATGCCATTAGCCTAGGTATTTCCTACTGCCTAGTAGGTTTCCATGTTGACAGCCATTCGATGAACATCATTCAGACAAAATGGCGACAGCACCGCCAAGTTGGTCAATAAACTCGCGTTTGGAATAAAATTTACATCCTCTTAAAGAACATTTTCCGATCGACGAACTACAAAATAAGACTCTAACTCAGACTGAGACTGAGACTCGACTTTGGTTGAACAGAACTGTCATGCTTTATCAATATGAAACTGACAAGCAGACAGGGCGACAGGAAATGTTCCTCAGCACGTTTGATTGAAAATCCAACATAAAATATTCCGTGTAGTCCATGACACTCGTCAACTTCATTTACCGCCTTGGAGTCCACGGCGAACCGGGGTTTTCATTCAGAAAGTCGTATCTGCACCCTAGAGCGATTGGTGCATGCCAAATTGGTTAAGGTCGCTTTTAATTTGTGCACGTTAGCTCTGCTTAGTCATGCTTGCCTTCGGTTCTGAGTCCACCCACTGAATCGGTGTCTACGTCACTGGTGCACGCCATAATTGTGAGCTTCTGACAAACAAAGGGGTTGACTGCTTTTCAACAGGAAGAGGCTCAGTGAATAATCATAAACCGAAACCTAATATCAACTAAATCAGCGGCAGCAGTAATTGCAATCGCCAACAGAAGAGAATTGTATCAGATTTCAAAAAATAAACAAAGTAAAACCGAGTTAACATGGCTTAGACGATGAGTCATTGGTACAGTTGATTCACAAATTTGGACATTTTCGTTAACATTTCAGATCAGACTCATAGAATTAGTTACCGCTAAACACGCAACTGTGAGCTGAGATAACCTTCAGATTCAATAGTAGCCTTATTCGTGCACAGGTACCGCAGAAATTAGTTCCCAGTCATTAGTTATCAATTACCGTGCAATTTTAATGGAATAATTTTGTTAATTTTAATTAATTCATATGCGAACGCGTGAACTTGGCTAAATGAAAATGCATGTAAACGACAGAGTGAAGTCGTCTCGACCGTAACAACCGGTGACTTTTACAAATGACCTCACTCTTTTGTTTCCTAGCGGCGGCTGCGCGGCGGCCATTTTACAACAAACAGAATAGATAAACAAACAATTTGCATTCACACAATCCAAACAAATAAAACAATAAATGTGACTGTGTTTTGGTTAGATAGAGCCTCATTAATTAATTAAAATAAATACATATGTAAACGATCCACTTCCAGGCAAATCAAAACGCGAGGAACACAGTGAAATTCGCCATTAACCGGAATGTGATTCGATTTGCCAGCTATCAGAGCATTTATGCTTGGATGCATGCAATCACGTACGTTTAACACGCAGTTGTCTCTAGTTGATTAGAGAAATGATACTTGTGTGTTTAAACGTGACAAATATATAAATAATTTTCTATATGGTTTTGATAAAATACAAAAAAACAAAACCTTCTATTAGCAGTTTTCCATATTGGGTCAACTATTAAAGAAAATAGTCATGACAACGACGCCGCCGCCGCCGCCACCGCCACTGCCGCCAGAGCCAACCTACACAATTCGCGATCACGAGTAAGCCATAATCACAGCTGCCGCCATTGGAGGCATAGACGTGGAGAATGACGTGCCCGTCAACACATTTTACTTCCAACGCCATTTGCATTGGTGCCGTGGTAGCGTTTTAAAATTTATTAAAAGAGGCTGCGGGGCGAAGTGGTTTGTTTCGTGTCTGCAAACGAAACTGGATTCGAATTTTGTGTTAATTGGCTTTTTTAATACGAAACTTATGCGTCAGCTTCAGAAAAAATCCAAACTCGGTGGATTTATCAAGACTAATCAATTGCTCAATACATTAATACAGTATGATTTAAAAGTAAGCGTCTTCTATGTTTCGGTAGTAACTATTGTATTTATGTAAATGCAATTTTTTCCACCTCTGAGATTAATGATACAATTTTTGTTGTTGACCTTCAGGAATTTAAATATTTTAAGGTATGTGTATTTCGTTTTGCATACATTGCGTCACCACATGGATGCCAAAGAAACATTAAAAGCAATAAACATTGATGACTTACTCGGTAGCAACAAAAAGTAGTAACAATCAATATAATCGAACAGTTTATCGTTTTCTGGGATCACTTCCAATTCGATTTAAGTGCTTGAGTTACGTGAGTTAGCTGATACCCCTGAAATAAGTCTGAGTATGGTAATGCAGTTTCAAAGGTGTCCCCAATGAGACAATACATTTCCTGTTCAAGATTAGCCATTTACTTGAGCTATTAAAAGATATCAGCAATAGCCAACTGTGGATTATATAGAAAAAGAGGAAAAACTATTTAAATCAATATAAATACAAGCTTCATTAGATGTGTACAATTTGTCAAAAACTTGTTTTTGCCTCAATCGCATTCAACACTGAGTTTAGATTCAATTCACGGCACCAATATATTTTTACAATTCACTCCTTCCCCTCGCTCTAGTCACTGAGAGAGCATAATTATGTTAAAACTTTGCCGTTCAGAGTCGGCATAAAACTGTATCTATGTCACTTCCACTCGTGAGAGAACTACAGCACCCAAGTACACCACAGACTGTAGCTCCACCCACACTTTTTCCGAAAACATCTTCGAGTCATAATCGGAAAACCAGTAAATCAATAAAATTCTGCAACACATTGTATTGTGTTCTTTAGCTAAGAAACCTGGCGCTACACTCCGGTGTGGACCTGGACCTCAGCTAGCAAGCTTCTCCAGCTGGCACGATCTTTAGCCAGCTGCCTCCAACTTCGCACACCAAGTTGATTAAAGTCCTTCACCAGTTGTGTGCGCCATCGCTTCCGTAGGCGTCCTCTATGGCGTTGTCCCACTGCTTCGGAGTCGAAGACTCTTTGGGCTGGAGCAGTATTGTTCATGCGCTCTACATGGTCGAGCCATCTTAGGCGTTGGATGCTCAGACCTGACACATGTAGCTTTAAAGCCCATACAGTTCGTGGTTGAATCTCCAAATACCATCAATGCAACGGCTTCTTCATCTGATCTTGCGACAGTCCCTGCTTCCGCACCATAGATCACAGCAAGGATGATCAAGGTGTCATGTAATGTTAGCTTTGTCCTTCGAGAGATGGCTATACTACTCAATTGAGAAACGCTTGCCAATCGCTGTTTCGCACAATTGGTTCTTGAGCCCAAAGAAACAGCGTTAGCGTTATTCTGCGTTTAATCTCAGTACTGACCCCGTTCGTACTGTTTCCTTGCGAGCCGAGGCAGACGAAGTCCTTGACCACCTCAAAGGTGACGTTGTGACCAAGTCGTCGATGTTGTGCATCCTTCCTTGAAAACAGCATACACATTGTTCTGCCCTCATTCACCGCCAAACCCAATTTGGCCACCTCCGATTCAATGCCAGCGAATGCATCATTGGCGGCTCGCTGAGTTCGAGCAATCATGTCAATGTAAATCCTTCTATGACACTGAAGGTCTCGGCGAGCAAATTCCCGACCTTGATGGAGCAACAAGAATACTCCATCGTCATCCTGCACAGCCTGACGAGCTTGGCAGAACTAGCCTTGGCGTTATATAGCTCGTATGCACGCCGACTTGAGTGGCTTATCAGTCATAAAATGCAGTGTGTGAAATTATTTGTGTAATAAGTTGTGATAAGAACGTAATCAGGTAGTGCGTATAGATGAAGAGATACATATGTATGCATATCGATTCAAGGATTTTCAGAATGTTTCAGTACAGGCAAGCATTGCCACTGAATGTATTTTTCTTCTTTTTTACCTACTCTCTTAAAACATTGTTCCCACTTGTATCCGCGCATAGCCCGATTATGCATTTGGAAGGCATTATCTGATTCTATTGGCGCCCCCAAAGGGCTAGCCAATTTATTTATTTTTAATAAACCTCTACGAAAATTCACATGACAGTAAATGAAATGATTCATCAAATAGCTGACATGACATTCGAATATGAGATGCCTTAGTAAAACTCGCATTTCACGATCCTTCAAACTTTGGTGCTTTTGGCCACGTCTTAAGAACGTAGTCACAATCCTCTTGCCATGAAATAGTTGGTCATCCACCAGGCCAACAAAAACATAATTTGCTTCGGTTTCAAACAAAATTTCGTTTCTTCAATAATTTTTGTATTATTTCTTTAAAATTGAGGTTTAAGATACGTCAACTAAATAAGTAGTGCCGAACTCATATCTTATCAGTCTACCTCTCAGCGATAGTAGTCGGTAGTTTGTATTATTTCAAAGAAGCTATATGTGTGTTAAATACTCATGCAATGACAATGTGTACATTTTTGAGTGTATATTCTCCAAAATGAATCACATAGTTGATCATTTATACCAGCAGACAAAACCATAGTTTGCTCAGTTGTTCATTGGTAGTTAACTTTTTCACATTTCTAAGTGTATCTACTGATTTGATAAGGTTTTCCATCGTATTTCTGAAAATATTTGATTTATTTGATTATTTTTTTTCGGCACGAAGTAGTTCTATAAATCATGGTTTCACCTCTTTATATTACCACCTCTTAATATGGGTGGCGCTTCAGCCCGTATAGTCTTCTGAGCAACCGCTCGTTTTATGCGTGCGTTCTCTCACGTGGCCAAGTTTGAGAAGCTAGACGGTTATACTCTTTCAGCATTGTCAGTGACTCGAAAGAGGTGGGGCAGTGAACATTATTTTTGTAGTACTGGGAACGCCGACTTTCAAGTGCGTAAGAGTCGACGTACAGATCGAGAACGCCACGGCCGCCACACATGGAATACGCTCAAGAATTATACGTGCTTAGAAAAAAAATTCTTAAACTTCGCAGTCGTACGTATAAAACTGTACGTCCCATCCACTCGTGAGGTAACAATTGCACGCAGAAACCAAGCGGTTGCTGTAGACTCCAGCACCAGTTACACTACAAATTGTAGTGACCCATATTATCACCACTGCAATTTTCTTATTGAACAACATTTTGGTTTGGTCTCTGATCTGATCATGTTCTCTTAAACCATGACCTGCCTTCAGTTTTCATGTCGCCAATTTGTAAATACAGTGAAGTCTCTCATAAGCGGACACTGACGGTAACACACAATTTGTCCGCGTATAAGAGGTGCCCGGCAGGAGAGGGTACACTGTAATACCTAAGTCATGTATGTCATTGCTCGGAGCAGGAGATATGGATTTAATTGATTTCATGTGTTAGACGCTGTAAGCAGTCCATAGCTCTGATTCAGGACAAACTGCAGACTCAGGAAGCACCTAAGGAAACTAGAGGTCTCAGAAGAAAGTCTCTGCAGATTCTGTGGAGAATCTAATAAAATTCGAGAACACGTGCTAGGATTTTGTGAAGCACTTGCCCACAAAAGACAAAGATATCTGGGCAAGAACCTACAATCAGAGGAAGTAATGATGTCACTAGAACTTAAGACATGTCTCATTCTCAGATACCTAAAGCAAATACTCTAAAACAAATGTCTTCCACTCTATATGCAACAGAAGTCCATAACCCCCAATACAACTCTATAAAGAACTATTTGTGAGGAGAACTCATAAGAAGAAAGGGTACCAAAAATGAGGCACAATAGACCTGTTGGTCGGATCAAAAAAATCAATTTCGATTCGTAGTAATTGAAACACCAAAACGCTGTGCCAGAATCAGGTAAACTTTCCCAATGACAGAAACATCGAACTGCGCAGACAATCCGAACAGGTGTTCCTTGCTCAAAGATGTGTCAAGACCATCTGCTTACGAATACCTCTAGACTAATTAATCTTGATTTTTTTGTGAATATTTTGCATTTGTCTTCCGCAAAATTCCGTTGAAAGAGCTAAAATGTATTCATTTGAATTACAGTGAAGAGTCAACGACACCAGCCAGACAAAACGTAGACTCATGTTCCAAGAAAAATGCAGATACCATTTTATCTCAACTTTTATAGACATTCTGTTCGCAGAAGAACTCGCAAAGCAGGTGATTTCATTTCGATACGAGACCACCAATCATTGGGTGGTTTGTAAAGTACCGACGAAACGACGACATTTCACAAATATTACACCACCGATCTGGGCGATTTCGTCATCGGCAAAACAGACGCAGAGTCGAACTTGTTGAATGAGCAAAACTTGCTAAGGAATTAGATATTCACAAAGCAAACACCTCTAGGATGTGAGAAGTGAATTAATAAAATGGTATAAATCAATAAAACTATAAATACAAATAAATATACGCATCAAGAGATGTGCGTATATGTAGGTGTGTAAGTTACAAATGTGATCACACATTTCCATGTGACATTGAATTGAGAGGACTGTCTATCGTGATTTGAATGCGAGGTGATTGCTTTATTTATCGAGTAACTCACAAACACCAGAGGTTTAGTCAAATCTTCCGTCATACGAAGAAAATTAAACAAATATTTATGGTTACTTTAGTCAAAGAACCTTCGATTCACAGTGTTGTACGCTCGTCTGAATGAAGTCTCGAGCTTTGAAGTCAAGTCTTATCACAAATTCGGGATAGGTTTCGTTTTATTGCCTAGGAGTGATCGGACGTTAAACCAGGATTTGTCTTGCTGTTTTAGCTGAAGTATTGAATGACTTCAAAGGTGTGGCAAAGAGGCAAAGTCAGAGTTACGTAGTCGTTTGCAGGCGAACTCAAATAAAATAAAACATTTTAATGACACACACGCTTTCGCCTTCTGTACACGATATTTGATTTTCATCAACATCAACCATGCAACGCATAAAACATTCTCTGTCCGATTGCATAACCTTAGATCGGTGCGATAGCTGGGCAAGATAGGTGTGCATTTGGCTGCACTTCATGTAACGTGCCTCTTGCGTTATAATAATTTCGAGACACAGGGTGGTCAATAGGTTCCAGGTCAATGCTTGAGAACTTTTAAAAGAAATGCTATTCCGGCCTTAAGGCGAAAGCGCAAATTTGTGCGTTTGTTTCAACAAGGTCGTTTCAAATGTTACAATTTCAGTGTCCTCAAGTAGCACTACTTCGATTGGTTTGCTAGAGTCTATCAAGCAACAACCGAGTTTTTCTCCTCCTGCTCACAAAAAATGATTTAAATAAGGCAGTTTTTTAAATTTGACATGTTGTGGTTGATTACTGGCTTCTTTGGCTATCGACATATGGAGCGACTGAGCTTGAGCTGTACCCATGGATGCTTAAAATTCTTGACGGACCCATGCACGCTGCTTCTAGGCATGAATGCGATCATGATTTGGCTGTCATCTCCAACCTCGAACCTCGACATTCGCTCGATATGGCTAACCGATATTTGACTGACCTTTGCTGGTTTTAGGTCAATCTTTGTGATGACAATGTTCGTCGTTTCGTCCTCAGATCTCGTATGCCGTCTACAAATTCATACATTTTCAGGTTTTCGATGTGCTTTTGTGTTGAGCCAGCGTAGGATGAGGTGTGTCATTCGCTTAACCTCTCGTCAACGTCTTTGTACAGCTCAACCTGGTACTGTATAGAATAGGATAGCCTACAAATAAGGCTATTCCTCGAGTTATCTTTAGCTCCGAGGTTGACAAACTCCTTAAATTCCGGATAATTTCCGGAAATTGCAGCTGCCGATTGTGATGTGTTGTCTTAGGTACTGCGCGACACACTGATTCTGACTGACACCGATTTTCTTCGTTTACTCGTGTCGCATGGTCTTCGATCGCAGCGAAGGCGTCTACGACTTGCTACTGTGTCGATGTCATAGAACAAGCCTAGACTGATTTGTAATTTGTATTCCTAGCATCAGATCGAATAGATCCTCTCTATGAATTCTGTCGCAAGCAGCATATGGATTTGAGAAAGGGAATATGTTAAGTTAGGTTGGAGTGGCTGACTGTTGGTTGGCAGCAGTCACACTTAAACCAGAGTAGGCCCGTTGTGCTACCACGTGGATCTTATTTCTCATTTTTCATGCACGAATTAGCGCTTTTGATGAAGCAGAGGAGTTGACTGATACTTATGTTATTTAGTTCCGACACGTTATTAAAATAGTACGCGTCTAGGTGACGTTTTCTTTGAGTGGCAAGGCAATAGTTTCTTCCTCCTATTCATCTCTGCAGCTTCTGCAGAACTTGCTATAAGGGCGGCCTAATCTGGAGGCATGTCTGCCAATGGTACAATGCACGGTTATGACGCCGATAATGGTTATGAGGGTATGTCCACTCAATCTGATCAGACTGCGTGAGCATTTTGGATCGATGGTAGGCCAATGCTGTTAAGTAATGAGGCTCATAGTGAGAGTAGACCGTCTACGATTTATGCGTTCAAGCGTTTCAAGCTTTAGTAGAAATTTTGGAGTAGCGATAGACATGGATAAAAGGTCTCCATCCGGAAAGAGTCGGGAACAAGTTTCCCTTCTAGCGAGTTAGTCCGCTTCATAATTCTCAGTCACAGTGTCTCGGCACTCACATTAGTTGGATGCTTAAATACTTGGCGATAGGCGGCAACGTGAGATAGGCGGCAACTCAGGGAAGTCTTCGAGTTAAAAGCGACTGTGCTCAGAGATTTCATCGCTGCCTGGCTGTCAGAATAGATGACGATACTTGCTTTATATAACATTGTTTTTTAACCAGGACAGAGCTTATTTAAGCGCTATAGTTTTTACCTGAAAAACGTTACACTGATTTGTTATCGACCACTCCCAACGACTATCAAATGTCAAACCGCAAATGTCAACCAAATTAAAATGGCGCTCGAACAAATTCCATACGGAACATTAAAAGCAAAGGCTTACAACTTGTGTTCGCTCTGCGTGTTAATTAAACAAATAAAAGGTGTTACTTATAAATTCCGATGAAGGCAATCTTTGGGTTTACTTAAAAGAATGCTCGACGTCCTCAAAAAGTGCATGACTTCAATGTGCCCGATTGTATAAAATCCAATCTAGATAAGACCGTACGTGCTCATAAACTCATACAAAAAATTACGTTCTTTATTATATCTGCAAGAGGTCATTAAACTTAATGCTAAAATTTATTGCAAAATGTTGATATCAATGTCATTGACATATTTTTTTTACAGACAATAAACCTAATGCAATTGTCTGAAAATCTGATAAAAAAATCTTTCTTTAAGTACTATCTTCTCATGAATGAATCACACACACTTAAATTAATTGCTGTTATTATTAACAAGCTTTTAATACCTGAGCTAAGTTAGAAGGAATAAAATTAAGTGAAATTAACGAGGAACCTACACAGCTCTGATTTTATTCAACACCTCCTATCGCTATCTCTGCATCACGCCACACATGCATACAGAATACATTGTCTCGAAGGAAGATACGTACACCACAAAGCTACGCATAAATTTTCCAGGTAATAATCAGCCCACACAAACAGGAAAACTATCTTACCAGTTTTCAGTCTCAAATAAAAAAGAGAAAAAATACCAAAGCACAAGCCCAAGCCCAAGCCCAAGCAGCACCCCCAATTGAATACAAATGCCGAGACGATATCTGAAAGAAACCCAAATCTCTTTCCTCATCCGATTAAATCACACGTAAAATATACCACAATTTTGTACAAAATACAGAGAAATAATGTCACGATGTTGCTGACACCTTAATGGATTGTTTTACATAGAGGTGTGGGGAAGGCCCTAGATTCAATCTGTTCTTTGTCTCAATTGATTTACATACGCACACAGCGGAGTCTTTGTGTAAAATGACTGAAGTCATAAAGTCATTCAACGCCTGAATACAATGCCCGATGTCATTGGAAAAACTTCTGATAACCAGTCAACGTACTGATGGCCCGGCACGGCACGGCAGCCAGTGTCATAAATGTGTCGTCTATAGAAAAGTCAAATTTTCATATATCAAAGAGAATTTCTTGTGATAAACGCCCCCCGATAAGTACGGAGTTGATTTCAAACATTCGGGGATTATAATCAGTTCGAGAATTGCACGTATCGCTAATCAGGCGATCTCACGTAGCTGCTATCTTAAGTGGTGGTCTGACAGTTCACAAGAGAGGGCTTACGATATGTGCAAGAGATAGAGATCTTAGACCGGAGGTAATCGGTTGCTTACCTATGTCGAGATTTTTCGCTGGACTTTGTTTGATTATTTATAAGTATGCAATAATTTTGTTAATTTTGTTTTTCCTTTTTTGTTTTGCCTTGTGAATTTGATTTGATAAGACCGTCTTCTTTTGGATTTTTATCTTGTTGGTGGGTATTCTTCTTTGAGTATGATACTCCAGATAGCACACAATCGGACACGCTCAAGGTACTTCAGAGTCCACTGTCCGGAATCCAATCAGTCGAAGATATCCCATCGAGTAAATTTCACAAGTCAATGCAAGAAAACAAAAAAACCAAAACATATCTACTACTGTTGCTGTCTTCTTGTCAGCTGACGCATTTACGTATGATGGAATGTACGCTTTTCGCATTCTTATGCCGAAATTCCCCCATGAGCGATTTGCATATATTTGGCTTAATTTCGTTGATACAGCGCGCGGCGCAGCTCCTTCAAGGTGTGGTCGTGGGTTTGTTGGCACAGGCCGCAGATTTCAAAAAAAAAAACCCAAATTCTGATCACCGAAACGGGAAATTACAGCATCAAGACATTACTCATGCAGAAAATGAATTGCCTCTCTCTGGCACGTATGCAGCACTGTGGTCCACGTCAATATCTTACGAAAGACCAGATTTTTTGTCACGTCGCGAGTGTCATTAACTCTTATTGCCTAACTAGCCGTTTTGTTTTGTTTTCGCGTATTTAATTCCAACGACTTGCAGGCTAGACAAAATAGCTCAAACTAGCTTAACTAACTTAACATTTGTTCTTATATCAAGCAACTTACTTACGGGTGCTCCAAATTAATCTAATCTAATCTAACTTCATTTTGCCATTCGGCAAACACTATCTATTTTAGTTTTAATTGATAGCGATTATTTCGCATTTTCACTAAACAATTATGAAGACTTAAATGCGTGCATGTATCTGATGTACGTGCCAAACGCATGTCAAAGTGGTGACTCTTAAAATGTACCCTAACGCAAGTAAGTTCCCCAGTTTGGTACACTGTCCCCATTTATTGAAAACGTCAGTCGTGGTGGGGAAAGTTCTTGGTGTAACAACAAGTAAAAGTGTCGTTGGCACACGCTTTTATTTCAAGCAGAAGTAGCACTGCTAAACGGAAGAGATCCTCGTAGCTATGAGCGAGGTCCCACCCGCAACGGAGTAACTAGTCCATTAGACGGCATACGACACATAGTGCTAAAATTGTCTTCGTTTGACAAGGCCTTGTTTGAATATAACTTCTTGTACAGTTTTTCTTTCCGAAGTCTCTCCAACATCTGGGAAGACACACGATGAACAATACTGGGCAACAGTAGTCAATGACTGATTGTATAAGATCCATCTGGAAGATTGTTTGCTGCTGTAAAACAACTCCCTCGCCACACAATGTTTTCTTAGCTTTCGCCAGAGCAATATGTACTAATTACAAAATACATATATTGATTTAACTCAATGCAGTGGCAGTCATATGTGGCGTCGTGAATACTCATATGTGCGTTGGGTTTAATTCCAGGCACGAACAACTTTCATAATTCACGTCTCCACCTCTCTCGAGTTGCTACCAATGCCCTTAGGTCAGTGGGTAGACGCGCAAGGTACGTCTCACTTAGGTCCTGGTATATCCATTGTGATAGATGTGTTCTCAATGCTCTAAGAACAGTCTTCTGAAAGTTCACCATTCCTTACCGGCATAAAACTGTGTTTCATCTCCACTTGTGAAAGAAGAATAACACGCACAACAGGAGTGCTTGCTATAGCAGCTAGGATAATGTCTACCTCGGCCTGTGGGTCGAGATATCTCTGTAGGTCAACTATGCGTACTTTGACCAGTTCCTGCTTATATCCCTAGAGCACTGAAAGCGGCGGTTAGGAGCAACGAGAACGAACTTTCACACATCTGGAAGATGATATTCAACTTCTAGTCAGCGTTGGTGGAACAAATATTTTTCAAAGTGCCACAACTGCTACCAGAAAGTGTAGTATATATGTAATAAATTTTCCAAAATGTACGTTTCTGTGTCAACTTCCAGAATTGTAATTAATTAGAATATAAATGCATTCAATAATTAAGTTAATAAATAAATAAAGCACAATTTACACATATTCAACGAAACTTAACGAGCGTTCAATTCTGATGGATGGCAGATGTAAGCTACTGTAAGCGATCCACGTAGAGTACCACATTTAGTGTTAAAGTGACACAATGCCATTTCAATCGAAAAGTCCTATAATGCCACAATCGTGCCACATTGGCAACGCTGCTTTTAGTCGTCGTATTATTTCTGAATTTCATTGAAATCACGTCGCAATAAAATACTGATTACCTGTCTCAGCTGTGACAGAAATATTATTTGATGATCACCCTGATCCCTCAGGTCAGTGGGTAGACGCGCTAAAGCACATCTCACTTAGGTCCTAGACCCATGGCCCATATTGGACCCATTGCTGGCATCACAGTGATCCTTAGGAGTACATTTGTTTCTCAATTGTGGATTTTCTGACTCCGCTCAAGTCTGAATAACACTCAGTTGTCACATTTCTTAGCGTTGGCATCACTTTGCCGCAAAGTAGACATTTTGCTTCTCATTTCTGTGCCACCTTTTTAGAAAATTTGAGAAATGAATCTGATTCATACTTTTTTGCGTGAACAAGATTAGAAGGGGGTCGAAGCCATTACTCACATTCTCTCGAGGGGAATACCCATCTGGCGACATACACATAAGTTCATCAACTTGAGCGAGCTGAAGAATATGCAGATGGCCTGAGTTCAACACTGGAATAAGTGCGATCGTACATTCTGCAGACTGTCGCTCACACCTCTGATCTGTAGTCGCGTAATAATATAACTTCGCAACTCTTCTGTGCTCATTTCCGATCATCGACGATATCGTCAGCAGAATGACTCATATTTTCGAAGCTCAAAGTGCCTCACAGATTCAGCTTTAGCTTCACATACGTAAGTGCATATGGGGAGGGTGTTTGGCGGCGTAGTGTGTCTAACTTCCGCTAATCTCCCTCTTAACTATATCACACAGTGTATCGTCTAATCATGCCACATAACACTCCAATTGAAAGAGTTTCAATAACTTGACTGATTAAAAAAACAGCGCGCTCATCATATGACACCGCTACTTCTTGTCAATGATTAGCAGAAAATTCCAGCCAAAGTTACCTCATACGCGGATCGCGAACAGAAATAGTTATTGCTCCACACTGATCCCCTTAAACACGACGAATGCGGTTTCCGTTTAAAATTGATGCACAAGATACCCTATGAGGTGGTATCGAATCAATTATAGCCGTATATCCCCTAGCGCAACCCTGTGTCAAATTATAGTCCGTATAATTGCGTTTAAAACGAAGAGTAACGATTAGTTTCGTGACATCGATAAAAGTTTCGACTAAAAAAATTAATAAAACTTCAACTAACAATAACCAGTTTGAAATCTCATGCATTCTTTCATTTTGATAATTGGCCGCAGTGTTTATATGTGACATCAGCATTCATTGAAGCTTATTTCATTTCTTGCGAGCTCCCGATCGTGCGAGTCCATAAACTGCGCGCTTGTACAATTATGTGCGAATGCAATGCACTGCAAACAAATTGCTGATTAACTCAAATCAAATAATGGCTCGTTAAGAGCGTGTAGGAATTATAAATGCAAATAAATCACTTTACATTTGTGTGTGCACTTAACCCGATACAAGCCTCACCTAGAAAACACCTCACATGACCACACTGACAGACTAGCTCAGCGTGAATGATAGACTCGTACAAATGACGTTACCTCTCTGAATCCAGGCAGTTAGAGCCACACAACGAACACATCCCCGATCGTCTCCTTCAAGACCAAAGTTGCTAGAAAGCATAATAATTACAGATGTACCAAGTACATCATACGTGTGCTTTGTTGTTCATACAACAGCTAAGTATCAATAAATAAAATTACACAAAGTAGAAATATGTCAGCAATTTGTATCGGTCAGCCGCCACGAGAAGAATTGTAAACGCCACTTATTATTTATTTTTCTTGTTTCTTAAATGCTTACATGCATGTGTTATTTATTTAAAAAGAAGTGGGTCACGTATGCATTGTTTATCCATCTCATTTGCGCGCACCTACTCTGTCTACCACGAATAAGGAATGCAATGCAATACGCAACTTTCGTGTAAGTACCTCTGTGGACTGTGGGCAAAGCTATAAATTCATTTCTCGATTAGTTATGGACATTCTTCAATTTTATCATTTATCAACCACGATTGTAATCAACAGTTTATAATGTAAGACGGGGCAAATCAAATGCCAGAGCACTGTCAGATGATCGTAAAAAGTAAAAACGAAATCTGTTGAGGCCCCAAGCGTCGTCGGCGGCGTCGCGTCGTTGTGTGGTCCAATCTTACTATGCATCAATCTCGTTTTGGGCATTTTTATTAATTTTATCACGTTTCGCTGAGGAAAATTTCAATACATTGTGAAATCTTCGGTCTTGACGTTGACTTTTGTTGGCCATGAATTTTAACAGATTTTGTTTTTAATTTTATTCGTGCATTCCGCCAACAAAAACTTTCCATCGAACACTGAAAAATAAGAATTACTGATTTATATGATCTTTCTCTCTGGACTCAAGGGACAATTGAGTAATAGATGAATAAAGTATTTTTCAAAGACCTTTGTATGACACCATCATGATATTGGATTTGTTTTATGGCGCAGGGACTTGGGACAGGTCAAAATTGGATGAGAACCGCCTGGTTGATGTAGGGGAAAAATGCATGCAATCTATATCAGTTCCTGGTTTCGTCGTGTCCATATTGAGCAGTATTCGGTTTTCTTCTTAGTCTACACCAACGGAGTCAAAATCTGCAATCAATATCAACCCTTTTTTTCTTTGATTTCGATTGAAAAATAGTGGGCTATGAACTATGCTGGAGAGTGAGCTTGCTGAAATCACAAGTCTACCAATTCAGCAAACTATGTATGTATTTCGATTAGACCATGTGGAGGCAATTCAATTGTTATGGGAACTTTGAGCCTGTGAATGCGATAGAAGTCGTAAAATTAATTTTAGATGCTGCACACAAGTTCAGTGCCCTCCCTTAGCAAATTTGAGCAAGATATCTACACTAGGTGAGGTGTATATAGACGCTATGCAGCAACTGCGAGAAATGACATGATCTTAAGCTGAATTTCAGGAAACATAAAATGACGGTGATTTTCTACATCATTATACATATGTTTTGAAGACATGATACACACCAATGTCTCTCTCAAGTCAGTTGTTAGACAATCACATTTGGACATTTTGTGAGGGTCCATGGTTTTCCCCTTTTTTAGACGACAATTTCAATTGCTAGATAAAAAAATCATTTTGATTCCTAAACAATGAAAAGGAATGAGAAGGATAAAAGAAGTCAAAAATGCGCGGTCAGCAATTACTGTCGATCATTTGTCAATTTGTGTGAGCTATATGAGATAAAAATGGAAAAAGGTGACAGACAATTCATCAAATAACCAAATTTGTTAGAGAAGACCAAGCTGTTTGCTTCCTAAGTAATGGCGACATCGATTTATTCATTATACCTCCAAGTTGCTGTACACTGTTTCAAGAAGTTTTCCAGCATATTCTGTACGAGCCCTTGCTTCCGGGACAAAGAAAGCCGATTTTATTTGTTAAAAATTATGACATATATGTATGGTCAACTGATTGGAGAAGGTTACCTTAGATCAAACAGATGGATGGCGCCGTTGGTTGATCCTGGTCAGATGGGTTCCTGGTTCGAATCCCAGTGAAAGCAAAGTTAATACGCTTTATTCGGTTTTCAAACCTGGTCCACTCATCATTTGCCATTGTGATCAAATGAACGGCACTATCACTGGAGTTGTCGATCAGTGGTGTGACTATGGGTATCACATCCATAAATCATAAACCAACATGAGCTAAGTGTGCTGGCAGCCCTACATTAGATAAACTGGGCAGCTTGCAAACTATAGTGTAACCAGATAAGAACGATAGGCAAAGTATTTTTTAAAAAGACAACAGCAGTGTGGAATATAAGATTCATTCAGCCTTTATTTTGAAGCTACATTCATCCCATAGCACATCACTGAATGATGCCAGCCTTGGCTTCAAGGGGTCGGTCCAATTTGTGATGACTTGGTCCAATATCTGCGGCGTTATTCAGGCAATAGAGTCTAGAAGTAGTGACATGATCTTGGCTTCTTTCGGGTGCAATGGAAAGCGGTATGCTGAAAATGAACTCTCTTGCACATTTAGGAATACATTAGGTGCATTTGGGATTCAAATTCAGTAAATAAATACACCCCATTTTAGAGTGGCCAACGATGGCATCCGATTCAAATCACATCGAACATTTGTGGGGAATAATGAGAAAGAAAGAGTGCGGAAATGAGAGGCAAATCTGAAAAGACATTCAGGCAGACATTACAAATATTTCTAGGATTTCTTATTGAATCATTTCCAATTTAATAAATTCAATGCCCAGCTGAATTTTATTGACAAACGACGATGCACTCCTTATTAATTTTCAATTTAAAACAAATTTATCTACTTGTTTTTATCTGCAAACTAGATATGTACGTGTTAACTGAATTTTGGACTTACTAAAGGAAATAAATTTAATAAATTGTTAAAATGTAAAAAGGCTTAATAAAGCTGTACAGCTTTCTGAATTTCTTGAAAACTCGAATAATTCTCGTTAATGAATGGGTTCTACTGTAGTCTGTATGGTGGAACTTTTCAAATAAAATAGCCCAAGTACGGAGTGATCTAGATGGTATATGAAATTGAATCATGGATGAGATACAAGAATATTTTATATGACTGCAAAGTATATCCTTAACAAACATAACATCATAAAAGTTCCTCCTAGTTGTTAGAGATGTTCAACCAAGCAATGCCAACTTGCTTGCTTTATAGGATAACCACCACAGCCCGCCTTTTTTTAGATAGATAGATATTTATTCAGATTCTTCTAAAATTTACATGGCCTGAGTTACCGCACATTATCTTACACATTTTATTTCGTAAAGATTTGTTTCAAAACCTTGCCAAAAAGCAATGAATTGCGAATGCTGATTGAAAACAACTTGCACTTAAAATTATAGATGTTTTTTGAAAAAGTTTTTAGTTGCAATAAGACAATTACCTAGAATACGATTTTTAATTCTTGTTGGAGTTGTTTAGAAATTAATTTGTTGCATAAAATCTAAAACCTGAATTAAAAAAGTTTTTAAATAAAACTTCAAATGACATTGTCGATTACTTCAGATCGTTGTACATTAAGAATGCTGTTCAGCGAGAATGCAAGTTCAAGGCTCAAACAAGGCAACATTAGAATGCAAATATAAATCAAAAAGAATATAATCTCCAAACAGATCACTTAAACCTAGAGAATGATCTATTCGAAACACGTTCGAAACATAAACGGCAGGCCACAAACTAAAAAATGGTCTCACATCGACCAAACTTTGCTGATGCAGTCCATGTGGCTTTGTTAACCTCAAACCGTCCTCAGCAAATCATCGCTTACTAAAAATAAACAACGTGAACCATTATTTGAGTTTGAATGGCGAAACAAAACCTTCGAATGAAACCCCCTGCTCTACAGAACATTCAATATAATTACAAATTACTCATGCGGTTGCTCTTAATAATTGTATTCAAAAACACATGATTGTGTTTTTTTTTTTCACGACACTGCACATAGAAATTTTAAGCTGTGGAGGTTATTTAAAATGGCCACACAACAAGCCCGTGTGCAAAACGAATATGGTGACTTGGACTTCACACCACCATCGAACATGGATCAATTTACAATGTCCACATCATTTTTAGTCTTCAATTCAAAGTTTCAATTCGTGTCTACTGCTTGGATGCCAGTTCGCTGAGTTAGGTGGAATATCAGAGGTTAAATTTTAGTGATTTTACACAAAAGATTGTGAGTATTCACGGGATGTGAACAGATTTTTATATTTTTGGCCTACTTGGATATATATTTAAAAAATATGAAGGACATGATGTTGTTTTTATTTTGTTATTGGTAAACAGTAGACACGCACAGGCAATTGTGATGCCATTTTTTTTAAGTGTTGTGTTTCATATATTTTCCGGCTTATGGCATTTCCAAGGCGCCACTTCAAAAGTTATCAATCGAATTTACTGACATCACCCACCTCTAGCCGTCGTTGGAAACAACAGCTTTCGTTCAAATTTTATTTCCTGCACCAACGACTGTTGCACGTTTCAAGAGAGCCGCGTTCACCTACACGTCTGTGTACACCCACATTTTTCTATGCTATTCCTATTTGCTACAGCAGTTAATGCGAGTACAAAGAGATCGCTTTATTTACAAAAAAAAAACAAGAAAAGAAAATAAAGCAACAAAGAAAGCACTCACAAAAAAAAATATAACGACTCCATTGCAACTCTGCGGACTAGCGTCATCGTGCTGCAGTGCTAAGTAAGGCATAACAAATCGCATGCGTAGGTAGATGCATTGGATGATACACAAAAAAGACGATATTTTACGAAGAGCAGAGGTGAAGAAACTTTGTGTTTCATTATCTGCTCTGAAACGTTACTTATTCTCGGCTCAAGTTGAGCCCTTTGTTTATTCATTTGTTTTTTTTTTGCTTTGCGCTCTGCGAGTAGCAACAATTAAACCAGTTTTTGGATTTCTGTATAAGGGGAGTTAACTTCAGCGATAAGAGAATGAATGCACGCAGATGATATTAATTGTTGCGTCTTTTATTTAAAGAAGAACCTGAATTCGACTCAGTTTGAATTTGAAACTCTTTGCTGGCGTCTTTTTGTGGTGACTTCTTGAAAAAGTGCGCAGTTCATTGGCAGTTTCAATCTATGTTTTGCACTGAAATCGCCCACAATGGCAGGCAATGGCGTCTTTTCTGACTGAAATTGATGATTTATCCGCAATTGGTCCAACAGTTTTTCTATTTCTCCTTTGTTTAGCCTTCAGTTACACTGGCGCAAATTGATGATGCAAACCGGAAAAAGACTTCACCGCACAGCATATGGCAACAACAGAGGCTTGTAAAACAAAAAAAAAGTAAAAAGAATACAAACTCACTCACGTATGGCAATATGTCCATTTTTACCTGTTTATTCCCTTCCGCCTCAGCTCCGTTTCTCTTGATTATATTTATTTTTTCGTGTGTTCGGTACGTGTAAGGCGACTCCACAAAGGTTCAACTTCCACAATTTTGCACCTGGCCATCCTGGCATGATTGCTGCGTGCTGATCATCATTCATCACCAAGTAGAGCATTTTTTTCTTCAAATTTTCGTATTTATGAAATCCGAAACGTCGGACGTTCTTCTGTTGTTCAAAAGTCTGTCGGGTCGTGTGCTGAATTATCTGGCCAGTGTCAGTGTTAAGATATTTTGACAGTTCTCAACAAGTTAATATCTATAAATTCCCACATTTCAACGCCCTTATGTTGGAGCGGTTGAAGTAGCTCTTATCAAAGGTTCGGAGACACTTATTAATTTAAAATGCCGAAGTTAAGATAATTCCATTGATTTACACAACTTGCCTTCCCCGGACGTCAATCAGAGTCTTAGTCTTTCATAAAAAAAAGCTGTAATTTTTTTTTTAGCGATCCTTATTTGTACGTGACTCTGAAGACTGTTGCTAATTCAAAAAATATCTATTCTTTGCAGGGGTGACATCGATTTATTGCGCTGATAGCAACACATACACGGTAAGTTCTTAATTCGTCTGAATTTCATTGTGTGAAGAGTGGTCATTAATTTGTAACTAATGACATGTATACGTATGGTATATGCACTGCCTAGGTCATTGCAGAGTGCTGTAACCGATAAATAATTCTCACCTGAGTTAGATATCGTTCTGATTTTGAAAAGCTTGAGACACCTTTCAGTTACTGGAAGACGCTGCTACAAAACACATTGATAGCTCCGATACACTTTCAAGCCGTTTAAATAAATTTGAATTTTTCTTTTTCTCAACGTTTCGTAAGTGGTGTAAGTTTTTATTCGAAATTTAACGATTGCTTTATTAAGTCGAGTTTTTTTTTTTTAAATTATCTTGCATAGCGAATTGTGACAGTTGTGTAAATGCTGAGTGCACATGCATTATGGTTGTGACGTAATTAAATGCAAATATTGTCAGCTGTTGCTGACTTCAGTGGATCTAAGTATTTCTTTTTATGATTTTGATCTAAATTGTCCTTTCGTCGAAAATGCAAAAGATGGTATAACGTAACATTGGATACGATGTTACAGAAGACTATGGAATATGGAATCGAAATGAATAATTTTTTAATTTATGGGAGAATATAGTGATCAGAAAAGTATCCCGCTCTAAAGCTGCATAAAGAATGCATATTCTATACCCAATTTTTCACATAATTCGACTACATTAAAAATAACTAGACCGATTTCCTTCCGCAATGGAATTCCTTATCGAATTTGTGGTTTTGTGCTTCGTTTTTATACGAAAAAAAAGTTACTTACACAAAGAAAATAATAAATTGAGATACTTCTGTAAATAAGTTCAATTTCACGTATTTTATTTTTCATCAGAAATGCCTAATTAACACGCCAAAATGTTCAATATTCTTTCAACTTGGTGGTAATGTCAAACATTAAATAATAGATATCCTGTAGATAAAGTTTCCACACATGACACACGCTTAATTGTACATGTTGCATCAAGTCTAAAATGTTGGTGCAGTTTTCTGTAGTTGTTAGTAGTATAGTTCAAACAACAAAAAAATGAGGATATCCAAAAAAAATAAAGGCATAGCGGGTTATAAACCAAAAATCTAACTGATCATCTTAAGTTTCGTTTGGAAATACTTTTGACGCAGGTTATTCCTGACCATATTCAAGTAACCAAACCCATCAATTTATTGATCATCATGAACTAAATTGACCACTGCATATGCTGCCATAATTCCCCGTATTATGTGAGACCCTCTACGTGATTTACATGCGTAGGTTCCCCTGCGGCTATATTTGTTGGGCTATCTTTATATATTTTCTTGTTTTAAGTATATTACTAATTAATGTAAGAAAAACTGCATTCATTCTACACAGAGGCTTATATTAGCCTTCATTTATTAAATACTT
This sequence comes from Eristalis pertinax, assembly GCA_907269125.1. NCBI lineage: Eukaryota > Metazoa > Arthropoda > Insecta > Diptera > Syrphidae > Eristalis > Eristalis pertinax. The sequence goes on along the minus strand of OU026148.1, from coordinate 57,285,785 downwards.
TTTTTTCAGATACTGGTCAAATTTAAAATACATATAAACTGTTTTGTCTACACACTTAAATAGTAATCCAAACCAAAACACTCTTCATTTGAAGAGCGAACGAAGTACTAAAGAATACTAATCACCTACCCTTGTTCTGTTACTCGTACATTGTCCTCAAAGGGTCTTGCATTTTATTATTCCCTCAGAAGTATTTTTCCGAAAATATTGTTTTCATATAATATATGCTTTCACCTCCGTAACGATTTACCACTTAATATCATGGATCACGACATGGATTTAATTTTATATTTTTAATAATAATTTTTAATCAAACTGCTCTGACGGTCCTATGTCGGCTTTGTCCTTTCTTGAAGCAGAAGACGGGGACAAATATTTATTTGCCTTGAGTATTACACATTGTCCTCGCCTTCAAAAAAATCTATGATGGCAATTTTGGTTTTATTTTGAGCTTTTTACTTGAATGTGAGTTTAGTTGAAATGTTTTATTCCAACATATTTATATTCCTTATTGTGAAATCTGCAATGTACTGCATCGCATTCGACTTTCCTATTTTGTGTACCTTCTACATATAAATACGTGCGCCGATTTTTGTGGTACGCTTATACGCCGTTCTACTCAACTTAACGGCATGAGACTTACACCATTTGAAAGATAATTTAGAGTAGATGTGCACAATGTTTGTTTGCCAAACGGTGGAATAGAACTTTGCATTTCACGCATTTAAACACATAATCTTCGAATTTTAACAACGGCCGAGCCTAGTTAATTATCAGTAATATACAGTGATGCCACTGTATTCAAAATTGCGAGTCTAATTCCAAGTATTTGAATGAAACTGGCCAAAAGCGGTTTCATGGCACATTTCCGATTGATAGGTCGAATCTCTTTGAATTTGTCTTATATTTAATACTCGAAATAGCTAAATTTTGCTATCAAATAATTCAAGCAAGCACGTTGCTTTTCATAGGCCAATTTGACCAAACAAAGGATACGCATACATTTTAGAGAATAATATTTATTTTAATGCTTTACTATTGTTGATAGTTCTAAATTCTACAACACGTTACCTTCCTAGGTGTCTAGTAATTCCAATGGTTTGCCATGACCACGAGTTTAATGTTTGTCTTTGCCATCAATCTATTGGAAAAATCTATAGAATTTGTTTATGTTCTGAATAACTAAAAACCAACAACGATTCCCAAATGATTTGCGAAAACAAATATTGAATGATACATATTTGCTTTTGAAATAATCTACCTCAAATGACAGTTGAAAATATGCGATCATACGCGTTCAAATTTCGTGACACTCTTATGTAAAGCATTCAACTTATGGAATAGCAAAAAATGTGATACCACTCTTTACGAGTTAAAGTTACTCGAATTTCGTCGCTTGGTACTCCATCCATGTGACTCAAATTAGCTGCTGTAGAACTAGACAATGGCTGGATATAATTAATACATAAATAAGCAACCGCTTTTCCTAACAGGAAGGAACAATTTGCTTATTTTGATTGCGAAATGTGCGAATCGTAGCTACTTTCAAGTGATGGTGAAATTTCTTTCGCCGACTTTAAACGATCCGTAGACAGTCTCTATTTGTTGTCTCATCCATCTGTATCCGTTCCATTCGATTGCAAATTCATGCACATTCGTATTCACGATTATTTGCTTTGCAAAAAAGAATAGAAATAAAAATACGTATAAAAGCTTCATCTGAAACGATCGGGTTCCGGTTTTCCGATTTTTTTTTCTTTTGCCCCCGTCTGTCTGTAGTGTCTATTCCATCTATTTACACTTATGGCGGCACCGTAGATCGTCGCTAATTTATTCCACCTTCAGACAGAGACGCCAGGTACACATGTCGCCGCGCAAACACAATTATCTTTCTCGGTTTTTTATTTTCAGTTTTTAGTTACAAAAATTTGAATACTTGCAGGGTGCTGCTTGATTGTAAGGTTCTTATCAACGGGCACATCATGCAAATGAGTGACTTTATACTACATTCTCAGTCAGATCATTTCAATATTTTGCACTTCATTCTTGAGACGAAGTCTCGCAAAACAAAACAGTTCAGCTGATGCGTAGGGAGGTGGGTGTGCTCACAGTCGTGTGCAAAACGTTGGTAATTGAATGAGCAATGTTTGCATGTTCGTGGATTTGTGGAATTTCATTTTATGACCGTAGCTGAAGGTTTCTTGGCTTGTCATCAATAAGAAAACAGAAACACGTAACAGATGTTGTAGCGAGAAAAGAAATTGTCCACACTACAAAAAAAAAAAAAAGACAATGATTTTAAGGTGTGCATGTGAGTGCATACGGAATAATGCCAGTAGTAGGTGCTGAAGTATTTCACAACTGCTTTAAGGAATGTTAATTATGATTGGTTGTCGTCTTCTGCCATTTTGAGTGTCATCCTTCGGTGTCGTCGTCTGCCATTTTGAGTGTCATCCAGAAATTTAAACGTTCGCAAATATGTTTCTTGTATATGCTTTGCATTCATAAATAACTTTAGCTGTGTGGTTTGTTCCCATCTTCTGGGAATGCCAGGATAAGACCTCGGACTGGTAATCATTGAAATTCGATCAGTTTTAGCGATCTTCTTTTGCATTCAAATGTGCAAACGATTGACGTTGAAATGCAAAAATTCGAATAAATGTGATTCGTTAGACGACTAACTTTACTGGAGAATCGCTTGTCCAGACTCAATCTTGATCTCACTTTTCATATTCTTAGCAACCCCGTGGTGAAGGAAGAACGAATAGTTTCCGGCCTATACCGGTTTCTAATTACGTATGTGCCACGGTCTTAATTGATATTAATTCCACAACACGAGTTATGAAAACAAAGGTTTCACGTGACGACGCACATTGGCTAATAATTAGCATCGCGTTCCAACGTTTCTTTGAAAATCATTGGACATTTTGACACGCATCCAGTTTGGAAACTACAATTTGCAACAATTCAACAAAACTCGATTGCAATTTTTGGTTTGTTTTTCTGGAAGCGTACTTCACTCCATTGCGTCCACTCCACAGCACCCACTCGTGCTTTGTGTCCTCGTTCTCAGAGCAGAGAAGGCGACTACTAGTTTTGTGCGGGCCAAGTTTCAGACGACACATTTTTCGTCCTAAACACCCGGCGATAGAGTCGACCCACACATTCCCTACACTACAGCGGCCACAACAAACTAATCCCTCCTTTTCCTGACCATCTCGAAACTGGATTAAGACGCAATGCATGAAGCAACTTTAATCTACAAAAATACATTGTTAAAAGATATAATCAGCTAGCTGCATTCCAGCAAATCCGAACCCAATGTGTGGGTGTTTCTATGGAAATTGGAAAGTAGTTAAGCTTTTGAATTGATTACCGGTATCTGCAGATAAATTTTACGGCTCACAAAAAGAAATCAATGCGTCGCCTCACCATGCACACATGCATGACTGCATGGGGAGATGTGATTTTTCATTTTTTGATTATGGCATATGTGTTTATTCAGCACATTCTTCAGGAAATAGGACACACACAGCAGTATGTCATGTAACTAAACAAGCAGTCAGTCAATCGTACGTAGTGCATATGCAAATTCACAAATTTATATTCCTTCCATTCTAAAGGAAAGTATGTACATATCAGCGCAGATCGTGTTGTCATTTGCGGCACTTGTGTTGCGCATGCCTGCAAGTTTATTTTACGTGACAACAAAGTGAAATTAACTTGGCTATTTATTCGCGCATTGCACGGTTATTCTATGTGCAAATACCTACCGACAGCTCGACTTAAGGGTCGCAGTCAATATTTCAAACGACGTCGACTTCAACGAATGCTCTGTTGAGATGCAATGAGTTGAGTTACATCGCATTGTGAAGATATCACCGCATCTTACTGCGGAAAATCCATTGAGTGTAGCTTTATGGTTTTGCAATTGCCAGCGAATAGACCAAGTGGTAAATGTTGCCGTTATTGTACAACCACAAGAAGCATAAATGTTTATGATGATGGGACTAGGAACCTCTTGTGGTATTGAAGAGGCTGTTGTCTGTGGCAAGCTGTTGTCATATGAATGTGGTCGCCTGATGTACATCTCTGAACGCCCACAATAATGCGAGAACAATATCGTTTATGCATTATGTTGTCCAAGGGTTATGTGTAATTTGAACTAGGGAAAAGATTGGAGGAATGGGATGGATATTCGATTGGATTGATATGGCACCAAGTGCGAAATGTCGTGTTTTGACTTTTGACCTATGGAATAGTCCGGATCAAGGGGCTGATTCAATTACTTTTTCAGAGCCACAATCGAAGTTTCAGTGCTTCAACTTAAAGAAGAGGTTTCAGTTCGTCGTAAAATTGATCTTCCAAAGATGTAGGCCATAACTTTGCCACACTGTGATCTAAGAGACTGCTTACTTACTTGCTTAAGGTGGCGCTACAGTCCGGGTGGACCTGGGCCTCAACCAACAAGCGTCTCCATCCAGCTCGATGTTTAGCAAGCTGCCGGGAGTTTCGCACACATAGTTGGTTGGGGTTCCTTTCCACTTGGGTGCGCCACCTGACTCACGATCATCACCGCCGTCCATCCGGGGTGGATTAGAACACTTGCCGGGTCGGAGCATTGGTTTCCATTCCCTCTACATGACATAGCCATCTCAATCGCTTGTCCTTCACTCTGCTGCCGAAGTCGATGTCACTGAAATAGAGCAACCTCGTCCGCTTTTGACAAAGTCCATGCCTCTGCGCCAATATAGCAAGACTGGGACGATGAAGGTATTACTTTGGTTGTTCGAAAGAGGGCTTTGCACCTTAATTGCTCTCTTAGACCAAAGAAGCATCGATTGGCAAGAGTTATTCTTCGTTTGATTTCAGCGCTGGTGTCGTTGTCGGAATTGATAGCTGTTCCTAGGTAAACAAAGTCTTTGACTCTCAAAGCTATGTCTGTCTGCTGTGACGTACTGTCCGAGGCGTCGGTATTGGGTGTCCTGTCTCTTGGTCCTCGCAATATTATCGTCGGAATATGCGAGTAGTTAGATAGACTACTGAAAGATTGTGCCTCAAATGCGAGTTTTGAACAATTCTTTCAAGAATGATGTTGGAGAAGTCGCATGACAGCGCTTCGTCTTGTCTGAATCCGTTTTTGACATCAAAGGTCTCGGTTGGGCCCGAACTTCGGACATTGATGATCCAGCGTGCATTCTCCATCGTCATCCTACACAAATGGATGAGTTTGGTAGGGATGCTAAAAATAGGCATTGCTCTGTGCAGCTCGTCTCTATAGATACTGTCATAGGCGATGGTGGACCTGGCCTAATGCCAAACTGTTATGACTAAGTTGCTGACATTCACACGGGCAGTCACACAGCACAGCAGATAAGCTATTGTACGCGATGGCCAGAAGACTGATGAATCTGTAGTTGGCGCAATTCAGGGGGTCTTCCTTTTTTGTTTTATTTTTTTTTTTGTGGATTGGACAAACCATCTAAGGGACTGTAACCAGGTAAATGACGCATTTTGAAGTGAATTAGTTACAGCTGCGATACTATTTCAATATTGGTACTTCGACCAGCGCGGTGCCACTGGCAATGGAACGTTTACAGGAACTTTTAATGCTTAATATCGAATCCATTGTAGTGGTGGAAGATTCTTACCGCCGAAAATGGGAGCAAGCGGCAACCAACAAAGAATTTCAGTTTTAATAATTTTCAAACGTTGTTCATCCGTGAAACACAATTGTAAGCGTTGACCAGAACTTTAAAGATCTCTTAGCCAATTTTTCTTCGACAAGTCCTTTGAGAAGATGTTCGAAAATGGAGCAAAAGAAAACATTGACCAAATTTCTCAAAACATTTGAGTTATAAAATAAGACCACGGGGAGAAAGTTGTGACACACAGATACGGAAACTTACTAAAAAACATTCTGGCATTTTTGACATTAACGGATCACAAAAAGAATTAAGGCCGCATTTGTTTTAAAATGATACAATTAGTGTGCCCCTATATACAACACCACGATGCACGAATAGAACACTAATGTAAACATTACATCCAACGACTTAACATCACAATTTCAAACAATATAGATTGAAAAAAAAGTACGGGTCCTACATGTAATTTTCGGTTCATATTCTGAAAATTCGAACACCAGTAGTTGATATCCGCTTCTGGTTCTCATAATTTATTCCTTCATTTCCACCCATATCGAATTTGAATTTCAATTCACGGACCATAAAACTTGTTATGAAATATTTGATAAACACCTTGACTCAATGTTCCATTGCCGGCAAATACATAAGTAAGTTGAGGTATAAAATGCTAACGATATCATTCTAACAGGGCAATTAATTAACGACAGCTTACCATATCGCTTAAAGTTGTATTAATTCGTGTTTATCTATTTTTGAACGTTATGCTTAGGCAAAAGTATTCGTACATTAGGAATGTCTTAAATGGAATTAGCTATTAATATCGTTAAATGCGATTTGATTTGTATGAAGGAGACACAAGGTGTGTTCTATAATTTCAATGTTAAACCAGGCGAAAGGAAGCTTTTGACTGTACAGGAAACTTGGTAGAATGATGCGACAGGACTGGGCCGGAACATGGAATTTACTAATCGTAGGTCGTTTGAAATGCATCTGTTGATATTCTGGACATTTTGAACATTCAGAAGTTGCTTACTCTTTTTTTGACAATTCTTTTGCAAAAAGTAAACACCGTGTCGTAGTTTGCTGTCGATAGACGTCCTCCCCCATTTATAAGTTGTCCAATAAAAAGTGTTTTGACGATAAGCTTGCGTGGAGGACGACCATAACATTAAACATGTTCGCCATATCTTCTAGTTTTGGGGAAGCAGCAGAGGATATGGTAACGTCGAAAAAACAAGTTCCTCGTTTATTTACTGACTGCGTAAATTATTTCCCTATAGAGTATAGACCGAGAACGCATTCGAATGACGGATTTGGTTTGAATTTGATGTTTTGTCGATTTAGCTGTGAGCAGACAGCTGGTAAAGGGCCAGCGCTTCTACAGAGGGAACTATGTCTTTACGCCGATTTATTAGTAAGAACATACATTCCCATAAAACGTTGTTCAAGTGGCTGCCTCACACTCTTAGCCACAACAGCCACATTCTTTTCTGTGCCCACCGACCGACGACAGGAACACATGAGTGTTGTTCACTAGCATACCAGTCTCACGAACTTTTTGCACAAGATGGCGTACAGCAGTCGCAGTTGGTGCTTCATTTCGGCCAAAATTTCTTCCTTTCAAAAAACGCACTGTTTGGGCTACACAGCACTCACTTTGGAAATAAGTTTTCAATATTTCCTATTTCAATAATGTAAAGCGACTCATTTTCGTTCCGCCGTGGGATGATACTGAGTGTCTGTCAAGATGTCGAGCGGAAAAGTCAAAATAAACTGATTTGAAAAAAAAAAACCCACATGACGGCTCACCATGTACTAATCGCGTTGGTGATATAATTGAATTACATACACTATTTCAATAAGGGATTCGCTGAAGTAAACGGAAAACCGTGTCGAAACGTCGGTAAATAAAATGAAATAGCTTCGATGCATTGCACACAAAAGTGACGCTTTTTGGTACACGACGCTCGTCTGACGGAGTGGGTGCGCTATTTGTCTGCTACCTAGCGATTGCACGACTCAGTCCGATAATTAACTGCGTCTTAAAGGGCGTGATCCGAAGCGTGTGCAAGCTTTCTCGATCACATATCAATACATTTTTAAATGTTTCTCGAGATCTTTTCATCTTTCTCCGAAACATGATGTGTAGTTTAATCTATTGTAAGCAATTACTTGCATGCAAAGCGGATTGGCGAAGCTTTGTTTGATCCGTGCAATCATTTGCTTATCCTCTCATAGCCATTGTGCATATTTAAGTTGATTAATTTTGGGTGCGGTTATTTTAATTCAACTTAAAAAAATCACAGGCATTGCATGCATTTTTAATGTAATTCAATTACATTTATACATATATTTTCCATGCAGGGATAAATTCCTCGAAATAAAATAATTGCATTCTTTTCCAAGCGATGTTCAAATCTGTGTGTCCTACGTAAGGCTGTCTGGTCTACAGTTTCTACATGTAAAACATTTCCTGAACATGATAAACAAGACTTTGGCGCATTCACATTGATCATTGCACAACGACGCAATTTAGTACCATTTTTTTTCTAAATATGTACGTACTTCCCGATCCATGCATACATTTTGGTTAATAAGAACCTGTTTTACGCAGATGCAAAACCTGTATGCGATACATAATGAACACGTTACACATATTTTTATCGATCGGCACGTGCTCTGTACTGAATTTTCGAAATAAAAAAATAACTACTTGCTGTTCAACAATTCGAAAATGAATTTAAATTGAAGTCAATCTTAAAGAAAAGAAAAGCTATAATCAATCACAACATATTCACGTCGAACATCTTTTGTCAAGACGAAACCACACCTTGCGGGTTATTAATCAAAAACTTGCCATTCCGCACTATTCCATTTTGAATTACAATGCCAAACAAATACCTATGCCTGTGTTGAGGTATACATTTGCGTGCATGAGCACACTTAATCACTTCTCGCTTTCTCATCGAAGTCAACAAATATTCCTTATTCAAATACATTTGAAGCTTTTTTCAATGTTTATAAACATCCCACAAATGGAGATCAGATTGTCATCAGAGTACCTTCCTATAAGTCAAAGCAAAGCGCCAAGTTCATATTGACATTGAATTGGTGCGCTCATGCTGCCGCGGTATGAGCGGATGACTCATTTTGAAGCTAAATTCAAATTAGAAATGACGAAAGCATTGAGCGCTTACGTCCAACCGATGATAAAAATACGCAAAAAAACAAAGTGATCAAATATTTTAAACTCACCTCAGTTGAACTTCAGACGGTTAAAGTATCATGTGTACAATGTGTATACCTGGAAGGTGAGAACACACTGTCCTCTCTTGATCCGAAGTTTTTCCTTTTTTTTTTTTTTGTTGTCACCGGAATACAATAAATCTGAAATCGAAAGCGGAAACATTTTTAATTTCAGTCATCTCTGCTGTACGTGGACAGCGACAAAAACTGAACTGAATTCGATTACAAGTGAGGCATGAGCGCGGAAACTAATCGTATTTTTAAAGCAAACAAGCTCGACTTCTTGGGTTCTTATTGAAATGTTATTTTTCTTCAAAACAACTTGGCTAAGTGTTGATTCGAAGTGATTGCGTCTTTCGGAGAAGCTCAGAATCAGTTTTGATAAATCATAGATAAAACTAGCGTCCGTGTGCCGTCCTTTGACAAAGTCCGGGCAAATGCCAAGTTAGATAAGTAAAGAAAAGATACTCTCAGTCATTTGTATGAGTACACACATTCGAATTCAGCTTCGAGAGGTCTACCTTATCCTACCCTTACCGTGGCTCAGCTCAAATTGCTTCGAAAGGGTTCAGAAATACCAGCCTTAGTCACGGTCCAACGATTGAAAGATCTTTTATAGTATGACCAAATTCAACATTTAACTTGCATCATCGTGTCACAATGCCCTCGAGATGAAATTTGCCGATTCAAACTATAATTTATCATATTTTTACAATAACCTTAACCTTAAGCTGAGCTTTGTGTATGTACATGCATATTAAGTAGTCTAACCTTCGCACAAAGAACCCGTTCAATTAAACTTTCACGTTTAACGCTTTATACACATATGTTCGAAACTTGTTAAGCTGACGTCAGACCTTTAGACTCAATACGTCAGGCATACATTTTTTATGTACTCGTTATCGATTGCTCTAGCTGCTAAATCTTTTAGGGGCATAGTCTCACTCACAGTTGCTAACTACAAACAATTTGCTGCAATTTATGCACGAAATAAAAGTGGAACTTCTATATTTTGGAGGTCAACGCAAAAAAAAAAAAAAAAAATCTTGGCAGTTACGATATTGGCTCGTGGCTCGTCGTCTTGATCGACATCTGGAGGATGTGCATATGTTCGTAGAAGAATGTATCATTCTTTTCATTTCAGATTCGCAACCGAGTTTTAGTATTCAAGAGATGAAGCGTTTCGGTTAGAAGTCAATTCACGCTCGATATCTTCTCGTTGTTGTTACTTCAGATTGTTCCGATTATTTCTCTTGTATGGATTGAACAAAGAGAAAGCGCACTACCTACACAATGAAACACAACAATTATAGAGTTCTGTGAAGAAAGATTATGGATGCATGGATTTATACTTAAATTGGCTTCCAATTCATGGAGGGTTCACTACCTACCGCTCGTTAGCTCGTTTCATTCCTATTGACGTGGGTTTTGTATTTCGTTAGCGTCAATTTGTAGAACTAAATCTCAGGTATCTAGCTATATGGTGATCCCTAGCTTGAAGATTCTGAGTGTATCTTTGTGACATTATTTCCCACTCGTTCGATGGATGTAGTGCAATCATTGCTTCGATTTCGATAAGCCCATATAATCTACTGGGTAAATAAAACTAAACGAAATGTAAACCGATAGTAATATAATGTATATGAGCGCTTTGGAGTCATCGGTATAACCTCCTAAATACTTCGAATGAAGTAAAATCTAGAAGATTGTAAATTAACAAATAACACTTAAATACAATACAAAAAAAAACGAATTCTATAGACGTACGCACAATTAAGTTGTATGCAAATGAAGCCTACTTTAGGGCTTTTTTTTCTCTGTGTTATTCTTATTTAAATGAATATCTAATTCGCTGGTGGACACGAACATTAAGTGATACACCACATGGGCATCTGCACAAAGGTGCTATAAATTGCCTTTCGAAGGTGGACTGTTCTCAGTCTTCCCTCTATGCAGACACGGATCGAGTTCTGTTGTTGCAATCCACTTCTATATATGGAAAGTTACTTTGAAAGGTGATTGGTACAAAGTAGTATAATAGAAGTTATGTAGATGGAATGCAATAACAGGCGGTGACCGAGCAATGTGATGACTTTTGGAATATGAGATGGTTCTCACCTTATTAGGAGTAATTTTTTTTGAGTCTGACATCTGTCGTGTTTTATTTTTCAATTTTGTATCTATAGCTTGTTCTTAAAAGCTGATTGCAACTTTCAACCGGGTGAGTTTTAATTAAAAATATTACCAATCATCAATGTAAGTATTGAACATTTTAACACGAATTTAATTTGCATACATGAGGAGGGATTGAATTCGCTGCCACTTAATTGAACGAAACTCAACGAAAGTGAGCGAAGGTGTGATTATGGTCACAATTATCGTTTGCTTACATTCATAAGCCGGGATTTAAGTTTTGACTTCTAAGGGTTTGCGTCTAAACTCGAGAAAAGTGAAATGTCCTGGTTTGGTCCGATGAAGTGTATAAAAACAGAAATGAACTTCCCAGCAGTACTCCGCTTAGGTACTCTTCGACAATTTGAGTATCATGGTTTGAAAGGGGTGAGGGGGAATAAATATGTATACTTTTAAGGAATATGTAATGCAGAAAGTTAGAGTCTAGAGGAAGTAGTCCATTCTAGCACCATTAGGGCCTAAGCACAATCTATATGACTTAGTAGATAGCTGGCGCAATAAGAAACAATTATGTGTGTAGTATTTGTGTGATGGGTTTAAGTCGTGGGTTAGTGGAGTGGTTCGTCGACTCTGTAGTCAACGACACAACGAACAATTCTTCTCCCTACTAGTGAAAATACCACGCATGTGACCAGTATTTGTAGTAGGTACCAGGCCACAGACCCACATTCTTATTGTTCTTCGTTAAAGGGTTACCACAATGTCTTTCGATTTAAGAAGCTTTCAATATTATTTGTAACAAAGTACATTAATATATACAGAATAATAATAAATTTATTTTTTTATTTTCTAGGACAACTATGAGTCACCAGTTGTGGCTGGTGGTACTCCTTGCGGCGATATGTACCACAACTTTAGCTGTAGAAAAGGATCTAGATACCAAACTGCAGCAGGAAAATGTTGAGCAAAATGAGATTCTGTCGGGAATTTCGAAAACCATTAAAATTTCAACCCCAAAATTGAATAAAAAACTGATCAATGGTACCGCAACCAAACTGCAAAAATCGGAGGATGATCCCAGGTAAGCCGAACAAAAAACCACATTGAATTCTCAAAACTAACACTCTTTCCAAACATTCAGGTATAACATGTCAGAGAATGTTGATAATCTGAATGATACATCTAGCACCACGGAGAAATCCGAATATGACTACTACTACGACTACGATGAGGACTCGTATGATGATGATGAAAGTTCAGAGAACAAGTCGACAACCGAAAGTGCTGCCGCTGCTGTGGAGAAAACAAAATCGGCAACAGGCAAATCTGAAGGAGCCATGAAGAAAATTGTAACCATTCCGAAGTTGAAGCCAATCAAAGGAGACGAAAAGGTGCGCGTTCGCCTGCAAATGACCCTATTCATGATCTCAATTGTCGATTGCTTTGTGTATTTGTAGATTCCTCCAAAACTAAACGACAACAAACACGAACTCGATGAAGCTATCGAAGAAGCGCTCGATGATTTGAAGGACGACGATGCTGAAGCTGATAATCCTAAGGAAGTTGCAAACAAGAAATCCGACGATGACAGCGATGAAGAGAGGATTCCATGCCCCAGGGATTGTGTCTGTGCCGTAAACGAAAACGATTACATATTCGCCACTTGTAGCAGGTAAACTATTGATTTCCCTATAAGCTCCAAACAAAACTCTATCCCATGAGAATCTACTTTTAGGTTGGACCTAGACAAGCAGAAGTTTGACAGTTCTATCACTGACTTGCTTGTAGCCGACGTTGGTCCCAAGTATCCCATCCTCCTCGGACCCGATTTCTTTGTGAAGATTGGCCTGAAAGACGTGTCTGCGATCAAAATTACAAACTGCACCATTGAATACATGCACGAGGACGCTTTCAAGGGATTGGAGCAGTTGTACGCCGTCTACTTGATCAATGTTGGTTTGACAATTGTCAATCCAAACACCTTCGCCGGAAATAAACGGCTTCGAATGCTGACAATCTCCGGAAACGATCTAAGTGTTATGTCTAACGTGCACTACCTACTGAAGGTAACTACCCTGTCTCTCTGATGATTTAAAGAGTTTCAATTAAGCGCATTTCTCATTACAGTCCGAAAGTGTTGAAGAATTGGATCTATCGCGTAACAACCTCATCGAACTGAAACCAACCGCTTTCAGTCAGCTTTCAAATGTCGTTTACATTAATCTGTCTTACAACGACCTGACTCAAATCCCAGCCGGTGTATTCGACAATTTAACTTCGATCGAAGAAATGGATCTTTCGTACAACTCGTTAAGGGTACTGCCTAAGGGAATTTTCAACAAGACCACGATTTTCAATCTGAACTTGAAACGCAACCAAATTACCGGTAACCTTGACTTCGGAGCCACTGAGCTTCAACATCTTGACTTGAGTTTCTGCGAGATTAGGCAGGTCCATCACGGAATGTTCGACAATATGACCCAACTGACTGTGCTCAATCTGAGTGGAAATGGAATTACGAAAATACAGCCCGAATCTTTCATTCAGCTGAAGAAGCTGCGTAACATTGACTTGTCCATAAACGAATTGGATCAAGTTTCTTCACTGCTATTCTACAAGAACTCACAATTGGAAGTGATTCGCCTGAACGAGAATCCACGTCTAAGTCAGCTACCAACAGATGGTTTCCAGACCTTCTACGAATACAGCAGTGTGCATTTGCTTGATCTCTCGAACTGTGCTATTGGCGCTCTTGGTCCAAAGACATTCTCGACCATGACCGAGTTGCACACTCTCAAACTGGCATGGAATAACATCAACAATCTGGGAAGGGATACATTCGCACCACTCAAGTCACTTACCGAACTCGACCTGAGCAACAATTTGATCGAAAGGTTCGATGATTTGACTTTCATGAACAACAACTACGTGAGCAAGCTAAATTTGGGTGGTAATCCCATCAAGAAACTGCCCGTTCGTCTGTTCATGCCGTTCAAGAGTCTGAAGGAACTGGACGTCAGCGAATGCGAACTGCACTCATTGTTGACTGATAACACAAACGGAATGAGCAGCGAATACGATTTCTTCAACACCCTTGAGTCCTTCAATGCATCCTCAAACGAAATCAAGAAGATCTCATGGGAGGACCTTAAGCTGTTCAAAAACCTGCGAACACTAGACATCGGTTTGAATCCGATCAAGTGCAACGAGGCATTCAGGACAATGATAGTGTTCGCCAAGGTAAAGGAAATCCGTCCTAGAGCCGTTCCAACTATGGCCAATCTCAATACCGACACCATAACCGAGGATATGAGCCTAGCCCCAAGTTGGGATGAAGTACAGCATGAGATATGCAAACACAGCACCATTGACGCATACAGACCGGACGAACAGTCCAAGGATGACATCAAGAAATCCATCCTTAAGGGAGAACGCCAAGAGGATGAAATGGATAGGATGGGTGAGAATAAGATCAATCAAAGGAAGAAGACAGAGGAGGAGAGGAGAATTGAGGAAGATTTGGCCGAAGACACCAGCATGAATGAGGAAGATGATTCTGACAATGTTGACGGAAATGAAGAGGACGATGACTCCTACGACGATGACGAAGAGAAGGAAGAAGAAGGCGATATATTCAAGTCCATTCACGATCTTGGATTGAACGTAAAGGAAGTCGACTTGGCAAAGGAGAACGTGGAAAAATCCATCTTAAGTAAGTTCAATTTACAACGGACCCGCGCCGAATCCTAATTCATACAAATTCTTTTGCAGACAAACTTCACCTCGACAGGGAACGCGGTGAAGACGGTGATGACGACGATGACGACGACGATGATGACGATTCTGAAGAGATAATCATCGAACGTGGTCGCATCTACTACACTGGCTACAGATTCTTCCTTCCAGCACTCATAATTGTGACTTGCCTGATTGTTCTTCTGCTGGCCATTGGCAAGGTCATTTCACTAATGATGAGGAAACGTGGTGAACGCTATCGCATGGCATTGCTTGCCTCCAAGAATTCCATAGTTTATCAAAAACTATCTGAGGACATCATCAAGCCAAACCCATGTAAACAACCGAAAGTACATAGGTACTCTCCTATTAACCAGGTCTAAGCATCTAGACCACACGAGAGAAGGAGGATGATGATGATGTTCTAAGCGCAACAATTTTATGAGTTTTATCTTATTCTTTATTAGCTTAGACGCTGTATGATAAGAGTTTTATTAATTTGTTTATTTAATACTTTTTTTTTTGTTTGTTTGTTTGAGGCAGCTAACAGCCTGGGCAGTCCTTAAAGTTAAAACAAAACGACGAAAAAAAATACAGTGAACACGCAACCAAATCAATAAGGCCTTTTATTTATTGGTTAACAGTTCTGTACTTAATTTATAAATATTCTTTCTCCCTATTCTATCAAAAATTCTACAAAAAATGAACATTCAATAAATCTTCAAAGATCTATGCAAATAAAAGAAGTAAACATTCCCAATTATTTTGAATATTACTAACAAAGTCATCATCTGTTGAACATTATATTTTTTAATTAATTTTAAGATATAAATAAAAAAAAAAACAATATTTTTTACATATAGAAATAATAAAACGATACCACAAAATGAAACACGATTTACTGGAGAAAAAAAAAACGTTGATAGCTTCGCTAATTTTGCATTAAAGAGAAATACAGAGAAAAAAAATTAAGCTTTGATTTGAGAGAACAATTTCGCAAACCATCCGGATGAAGACATTTTTTTTTGAATATGTATGTAATTTGATTGTAATCTTTATTATCTACCAGTTGCTCTTATGAAAGTTAAGTGCCATGGCCCTCCACCTTGATGTTTACAGTAAATGTAGAGACATGCATATTTGTATCTTTATTTTTTTTTTTTTTTTGGAAAAGGTGTATTGAAATTGTAGAGAGAACGCACCAGTAGGGCCAATAATAGTTTCATGGGGATTAATTCTCTTATGTAGACCATCTGCTGCAAATGAACAACAGTTTGTACTGACATTGTGAATAAAATCAAGTGTATGAGAAATAGTTTTATTACTTTTGATTCGAAAATAAAGTTTTGGCTTCCAATAGATACTAACAACTGCTGTTTTAACTTGTGCGTTAATTTACTCAGATGCGGGACTTGCATTGGCTCTGTAAGACGTGTTTAACACATGCGTCAATTTGAGGCTTCGTTCCATTGGTGACCGGCCGGAGGGATAAGTATCTTAAGAGGCGAGGAAGTGCAGAAGTTCCGCAACATTTCGAAGTTTCGATTACATTCTAATTAAAATCGACCGGAAATCTATCGGTATAAACACGTTGTATCACAAACTCCACCACGAATTGTACAGATATTAGCACAGCCTAGGCTACAGCCATACAGAAGACATGGACTCCATGTTTTAGATTTCAGTAACGAGCCAACTATACATGAGGCGTGGGGGACGAA
This sequence comes from Eristalis pertinax, assembly GCA_907269125.1. Taxonomy (NCBI): domain Eukaryota; kingdom Metazoa; phylum Arthropoda; class Insecta; order Diptera; family Syrphidae; genus Eristalis; species Eristalis pertinax. The sequence continues at coordinate 57,269,302 of OU026148.1, read as the reverse complement.
ACTAAGCACAACTTACTAAAGTGACCATGCTAGGTGGGTTATGACGATTGTGGGGATCCACTGTAGACTCGTACCATTAATATGACCCATTAAGTACTGCTGAAAAATCATTCCGAGCTGATAATGAAGCGGTGTTAATTAGCGATGGGCGATGTGCTTAAAAGGGTAGTTGAAAAAGTGGCAACCCAGCTATTTGAATCTGCAAGAGCTCCATTCAGTTTCTGGAGACGTCTCTTGCGATGGTGCCTATTCTCCTTCCGTGATCTTCCAAGACGTAATCTATATCAATACATAAGAAAAATCTTCACATTCTGTGTGTGGTAACTCTTCCTGAAAACGGTTCATTCTTTTGGCAAAATTCTTTTTGTGTTTGACAGTAGAAGGCAATACGATGGCTTATAGCTATATACCATGTTTGTACGTGTATTCGTTTATCTTTTGGAGCGCGTCGAAAAACAATCATGGCAATCCCTATTAAAAAATGTTGATGTCCAGATATGTGCATGACACGCTCAAGAAAGATAACCAATTCACAAAAAAAAACATATATGAAACAACTATGCGTGCTTTTTGGATGCTCCAGCAGGAACAGTCACAACTTTTTTCTTATCGTACCCAAGTAGAATTGCACTAGCGTTGGCATCTTCTGGTATTGCAGCTACATGGTTAGATCGAACTGCACATGTTGCACCATGGCCAAGGAGGCGCTTACTGAGACTTCGTCTTCCTCGAAGGTAGTGCTGAGGCACGTGTAGTGTTGTTGTCTTTGCCGGCTGGAGCAGATGTGGTGGCGGGCAGCAGTGGTAGTGTGTCTAAGGTGATGGGTTCTCCTGTGGCTAGGACGCGTTTGACTGAAGTTTGGCTTGTTTGGTGATGCCTTGATTTTGTTGTCGGGAGATTCTCGACAAACTTTGCCTGTCATACCAAGATCAACTCCCGCAGATGAATTTAATGCTTGATTGAAATCATCGTATCTGTGGAGGCATGTGAAGATATTTTCTTTTACAACAAATACTCGTGTTAAATTGCAAAATGATGCATCATCTGTTAAATTTTCAAATTGTTGACAATTGGGAATGGTGCCAGTTGATGAAACTGCATTGATTACGTTGTGACAAATTTGTTTGCCGTATTACACCATCGAAAGACGAATTGATTGACGGTGTATTCCATAACATAGCACAGCAATATAATAATCAGGGTTGGTTGAGCGAAAGAGCAATTTTGGCAGCTATGTATAAAGACGTTAGTGATAAATTGGTTTCGTACAAGTCTGTTTACTGTGTTCTTTTTATTTTTATTATATTCATTTTTTGTCAAGAAAATGAAAAAGCAAAAAATAGTTTATCATAGAGTATTGAAATAAATATATAATGCGAATTTTGACTGTTATTTTTTTTAATATTGCACAGTGAAACGTGTACGATCGACAGCTACAATTCCAAGGTTGTAAAGGAGTTACCACGGGGCAAACGTGAACTTCACAATCGACATCACAGTGGAGATCCGTCTTGGAATCGCCCTTGACAACCGGTGCTACTTCGGTTTGTCAAAACAACTGTGCTCAAAACTCCTGACTCGAAGGACCAAAATCATGCTCTACAAAACTCTTATTTTGCCAGTCCTGCTCTATGGAGCCAAAAACTGGTCGCTAAGCAAAACCGCAGAGCTGACTCTTGGTACCTTCGAAAGAAAAATTCTACGTCGGATATATGGTCCCGTCGGCGAGAAAGGGGAATGAAGGAGAATATATAACCGCGAACTCTAATAGCTGTAACAGGATGTGGATGTAGTCCGGAAGGCAAAAATCCGTCGACTGCACTGCCTCGGCCACATCGAGCGCATGGACGACAATGCTCCAGCAAAAAGGGTCTTTGAATCCAAGCCTACTGGTTCGAGAAGGAGAGGAAGACAGAATCTCCGGTATAAAGACCAAGTAATCGCGCATGCAAGACAGCTTGGTATTGATGACTGGAAGCAGCGTGCCCAGGACCGTCAACGATGGAAGGCAGCAATTGCTCAGGCTCGGAACCTCCATGGGTCGCCGGCCTGATAAGTAAGTAAGTAAGTAAACGTGCAGGGGATCCACTAGTGCCCTATAATCACAACAACTATATGGCAGTCAACTCATGTAGGTTAGTTAAGTTAATTTCCTCCGTAGACAATGTTTACAGATATTGAGAAGCCACAGTAGGCAGAACTGAAATACAAAGGTGGATGTACCAGGGCCTCATCTAACAAGCCTCTCCAGCTGGCACGATCTTTAGCAAACTGCCTCCAATTTCGCACGGCAAGTCGGTATCGTGGGTGTCCTCTATTGCTTTGTCCCACTGGAGTCGAAGACTCTTCGGGCTGGAGCGGTGTTTTTCAAGCGCTCTACATGGCCTAACCGCCTTAGGCGTTGAATCCATAGACAACTAGCTAGGCTCATGTCTATGTATGGTTGAATCTTCTTCTCCAAAAACCAGCAACGGAAACAGGACCAAACATTGAACACAAAAAAGGAGACCCCTTCCACTGGAAAAAGGAACCACCCTGAATAGCTGAAATGTATTTGTTTCCACTGCTCTGCTCATATCATCGAGAGATAGCGACAATTTGGAGTTGCTGATCGGGATGTGGAAGTTGTCACAGGAAGCGCTGTCTGGTATCAGGGTCTCAACACTTTCATTGGCAGCAATGCGGGATGTTTTGTGATCAATGTTGTTTGGAAAGTTGGCATATTGCACTTAGATTGGAATGCCCACGTTGAAAACGTGTGTGTAGCCGAAGAGCCATTTGTGTCCCAAGCGCTAAGAGAAATTTCTGAGTGCAACGTCGGCACAGAGGCAGGCTTCCTGGGACCGTTCTCAGGCAGAATCCGGACTGCAGCGTCACACAGCCATCCTTATAGATAAAGGAGAATACAACAAGAAAGAATGCCGGGGACATAGTCGAACCTTTTGCATTGTTTAATTTGTGGACGTCCCGTAATTCGCGCACTAGGGATCTCCAAACCACTCGATGCTCCGCTATCAACTCTTCCTTATCAGGAGCCATGCCCAGGCGTAAGCAGGCATTTTTTTTTAACTTGGTCCAACCACCTGGGTCTGCCAAGAGGTCGTCATTAAAGTCGCATTTTGGAAGTCGTGAAGAGGACATTCGTGCTACGTGCCCAAACCATCGAAGCATAGTCCTTCCCGTTCGACGAAGCAGCTGCTCAACATTGAGTTCCTCGCTTACTGTCGTGTTTCTCACGCTAACCCGGCTAACAACAGGACGAAAACAACTCATCTCGGCAGCCTGCATTCGCGATCTTATCATCGTCATTAGATACCCAAATTTCATGTCCATCGGTGAGAGTCGGAATAAACATGTGTGAAAGTATATTTTTTTGTATTTATTACTGAAAAATATTTACATACATATTTACATGGTACACAAGAGTACATTTATATTTTATGAAACCAATACATTTTTTCCCAGAAAAAATGACTGTTTACTAATCTTGGATAAGGATGATAGATGAATGATCACTAGTGTAGTACAGAGTAAAATAGGGTAAAACAAAACTCATTCGACGGCTTTACGCACATATACTTGTACACACACTAAACATGATATTTCGTTCCTTGTACTACAGATTGCGGATGGTGCTCGAAGAAATGTTACGCATTCTTTTCGCCAATCTTAGTAAGGTTCATCTGTTTCGAAAATAACTGCTCCAACTCCTCATTTTGTTGGTTCAACTTCAGCGCCTGTTCCATTTCCTCCCAGATTTCGTTGAACTCCGGATCGTAGGTGTTATATAAACTCGGCAAAGTGTCTCTCGAATCCGAATCGCACATTGTTGATAGACTCTTCCCTGAAATAGAAAATAGAAAATAAAAAACCGAAGAGAGGAAATAAATGAGAAGACGTTTGGCAGATAAGAGAGCCTCAATCGAACAGCTGCGCTGAGATGTCACTTTCTGTAAAGAAATCCCTCGCGCAATTTGATTTCCTCTAATCTAATCAGTGACTTTTCAGACTACCCAGAAGGAGGACAGCAATCAGAATGCAGGCTCGCAATAAAGTTGTTAATTTAATGTCAACAATTGTTGGCAGTTCGTAAGTGCAAGTGGTTTTACACAAGATTAAAGAGATTAAATAAATATTCATCTCGGTTTGCAGCTGCAAATGCCCGGCACACTCCCAGCACTATGGATCAACTGTACTCGCACGAAAAAAGGAATACGCATTTGAGGTACGCCCCCTTTTGACCTTTGGACTCGCCATGGCAAAACTGATAACCGAATTGACTTTTGACAGATGTCTTCTTCCACTGTGCGCTTTGGACCCGGTGTAACCTGTGAACTTGGAGCAGATCTGAAAAACATCGGAGCAAAAAATGTGTGCATTGTAACCGATCCCAATGTTATTAAGTTGGCGAGTGTTAAAGCTGCATTCGACTCGCTAGCTTCTAATGGTGTCACGTTTGAGGTTTTCGATCAGACCAGGGTGGAACCAACCGACGGCAGTCTCTGGGAGGCGGCGAACTTCGCCAAAAGTAAGCAGTTCGATGCTTTTGTCGCTATCGGCGGTGGATCAGCGATTGACACTTGCAAGGCAGCTAATCTGTACGCAAGCGATCCGGAAGCTGAATTCTTGGATTACGTAAACAAGCCAATTGGCAATGGAAAGGAGGTAAACGTGCGATTACTCAATAAATGTCAAATGTCGCACCACGAAATGTGTTGTCTTGTAGATCGCGATGAAACTGAAGCCCATGATTGCAGTACCAACAACATCAGGCACTGGCTCCGAAACAACTGGAGTCGCAATTTTCGACTACAAGAAACTGCACGCCAAGACTGGAATCTCAAGCAAGCTGTTGAAACCACAACTGGGTACGCAGTTATATTGGAAAACAACTTTGAAATGCAGACGTAACGCCACGGTTTTTCCTTCACAGGTCTCATCGATCCTCTACACACGCTTTCCCTTCCCGAAAGAGTGACCGCCTATTCAGGATTTGATGTGTTTTGTCACGCTCTCGAGAGTTTTACCGCCGTGGAGTACACCGAACGAGGACCAGCACCGGAAAGTCCAAATCTACGACCACCATATCAGGGGCGCAATCCAATCTCCGATGTTTGGGCAAGGTACGCCCTGCAAACCATTCGTGATAACTTCATCAATGCGATCTACCAGCCAGATAACTTAAAAGCCCGTTCCCAAATGCACATGGCATCAACCATGGCCGGTGTCGGCTTCGGCAATGCTGGAGTACATCTCTGTCACGGGTTGTCGTACCCGATTTCCGGCAATGTGCGTTCATTCCTTCCAGAGGGATATAATAAGGATCACGCCATAATCCCCCACGGACTGTCGGTGGTGATCAGTGCACCGGCTGTGTTCGAATTCACAGCTCCCGCCTGCCCGGAAAGGCATTTGGAGGCGGCACAGATTCTTGGACGAGATATTTCAAATGCCAAGCTAGCCGATGCTGGTAAGATCCTGGGTGAGGTTGTTCGCGAGTTTATGCAGAAGGCAAAGATCGAAAACGGACTCAATGGGTTGGGATTCAGCACTGGCGATATCCCCGCCCTGGTCGAGGGTACACTGCCACAGGAGAGAATAACGAAGTTGGCTCCAAGGGAACAAAGTCGAGAGGATTTGGCTAAGCTGTTTGAAAACTCAATGGAAATTTATTAAGATCTACAAATATTAAGTTACCTCAATTAAAATAACAAATGTTTAAAAACAGAACACTTAACAGTTTGTCAATAATATATTAATAGTAACCGTTAACATTTGACAAGAGACATCTTAACAGTCGCGCTCAAGTGTACATATCACAATAAGACCGAAATGCATTTAATAAAGTCATTTTTTTTATTATTCTAAAAATGTTATTTAGAGAAGTCGATTTGTACTTTGAAGACAATTTAAAAATATAAAAACTGACTACCTCTGTAAATTACATTTAGAAGATTTTTACTTTATTACTTGAATCCAAAGGTGAGGTCCTCTTTACACGATACAACAATGTCGTGCCGGCAATGGAAATGAAACAGCTAGGGTGACTAGCAGCCGGGAGGTCTCGATTCCCGTGCTTATTCACTGCCCTCGACGAGACATCATTGTTCTGTCGTATAGAGAGGTCTCCTAAAAGAATGCGCTGACAGATCTGTCACTTCCATATCAAGCGTACGATTATTAACCATGCAATTTAACGAAGCATAGAAAATATAAATCAATCGTGTCGTTTCTGCTAAGCACGCAAATTTTCTAGACGTTCAGCAAATCTAATTAAAATTTTCAAAAATTTTATAAAAAATCGTGTTTAAAATCATTTATTTTCCTATTGTGACCTAACGTGATTTCACTCCTAACCACCATTGCTGCCATCTGTTGAGAAATAATTCGCTGGTTTCATCAAACATGCTCCATTCATTTCTGCACATGTGTTGCGCATTGAAAACAAATTTTCAATACGGAGTGGGTATACACATATTATTTTTCCATATTCTGTGTATAATATAATATTAGAAGATGGTATTCTTTACCTGCAATCACTGCGGTGAATCTCTAAAGAAGGTCGCGGTTGATAAACACTACCATTTCAAGTGTCGTGGTGCTAAAAAAAACATTTCCTGCATGGATTGTCAGAAAGACTTCTACGGTGAGGAATATGCCGCTCACATCAAATGCATTACCGAAGCAGAAAAATATTCCGGTAAGGATTATGTGCCGAAAGAGCAAAAAAATAGTGGAGCAAAGAAACAGGAGAGTTGGATGGAAATCGTCCGTTCCATAATGGATACCAAAGACTTGAGCAGTGAATTAAAATCGGTATTTAACAGATTACAAGCATATGAGAATGTTCCGCGCAAGAAGGCAAAATTCGTAAACTTCGTAACAAATTCCATGAGATTGCGTGCAAATATATCCGAGCAGGTGTGGGCCATCCTAGACGAGGTACTGAACAAGATGAAGGAAGACCGGGCAGCATCGGCTCAGCAAAATAGCAGCGAACCAGCTAAGGAAGCCGAAAAGAAGGTTGATTCAACTGAAAATGAAAAGAAGGAACCCGAAGAAACTGCTGACCGGTCACCATCTGAATCCGTAATTGAAAGGGTCAGGGTAAAGAAATCAAAGAAACGTAAGGTGGATAAGGAAGTTCAAAACACCATCGAAGAGGATGAAGAGGTGGAAATTCTGCAGATGGTAGACGAAACTGTAATGAAGGACGAAGTCAATAGTGAGCCGAAGAAGAAGAAAAGCAAGAAACGAGCCGAGGCCGTTTCAGACAAGCCCGTAGTGGCACTGGAACAAGAGCCGATTGTAAGCACTACAACGCCAGACAAGTTCGAGTGGGGCCTGGTCATGGAGTATACTGTGCGGAAGTATGCTGAGGGCATAAACTTGGACAAGCTGAAGAGGAAAGTGCACAGAATGTATCTCCACAAGCGCGGCGGAGTTGGTCTCACGGAAAAGGAGAAACATAAGTTTGATAAGAAATATATTAAGTATATTAAGAAATGCAATTTTAAAGTCGAGAACGGTATGGTTAAGGTAGCCGAACCAGTTGTTTAAAGTGAATGAATACATATGTTATTTAGGTGTTTTAATAAAAATAAATCGAACAAGACGAGACGTCTTTTCTTCCATCACATAATTTGTGTGTTTTCTTTTGGATTGCATGCATTTTGCGGCGGTCTCAGATTATTCTCTTGATCTGTCTTCGGGAGGTTCGATGTTTCTAATTTGTTGGCTTGAGATTGAGGAGTGCCCCCATTCTCTAAAACAATGCAGTTGGGGTTAATTGGAGTTGATTGATATGAAAACAGCCGAAATCAAGGTTAAGTATCGAATCCCGATTGTTCCCACTCAAGTGCATTATGAGTTGAAACAGATTGGGGTTGTTTTCACTGGTTTCCAGGTCCATTTTTTTGTACCAATGAATCATGTGAGAGGTGTAGTTGGTATGCGCGTAAACTGGGTGTTGCCTAATTTCAATATCCAGCACGAACAACTTTCGTATTCAAGGTACCATATCGCACGACAATGCTCAGTCAGTTGGCCTAGTCAAGAAAAAGCATCTCGAACTTCGCCGCTCACAATCGGCATAACGATCGCAGAGATTTACCAAATTAGGGAAGAATAATGTGCATATCGAAATCTTACTTGCAATCTCTCTTGCATCAACATTTCGGAGACTACCCATCATCATGTGTTAACTCTTTCATGGCCGGTGGTATGAAAAACGCAGTACATAATCCAATGAAACGTATAAATAGAATAATTGGACAGTTTGTTACGCAATTGTTTATAATAATACGACGTAAATAAATTGATTTATGCAGAAAAATCGTACAATTTCATATTTATATATTTTTTGTAGTATAAAATACCTAAACTATTTTTGTTAACCACAATGTAACATGTACTTAAGGCAAAACAATGCATTAACAGCCTTAATACATCAAATGTCAAACAGCAAATGACATTTCATTCAAGATTTTCCTTTTCGCATTTACCTTTCGCCTAAAAATGTCTTTTTTAATAAAAGTAAATAGATACTCGTTAAAATCATTAGCCGGCACATTAAATAAAGTCCATTGGCAACGATCCCGAGCACTTTGTTCAGCAATCAATGAAGAAACCGCCTCAAAAAAGGGCGGCTTTGCCACAGCATTTGAGAAACATGCTGCACCAATTGTGGAACAGAAACCAGATGATAATCAAACCTTTGCTTCTATGTTACGAAACTCCAAATTTATCGATGTAAATTTTAACACTCAACAAGATGAATTAAACTAAACTGATAATGACTTCGTCTTGCAGCTAGGCAATCCGGAGGGTAAAGTTGTCACTGGAAAAATCTTTCATGTCGTTGAAGATGATTTGTATGTTGACTTTGGATGGAAATTCCATTGCGTTTGCCAGCGGCCACAGAGAAATGGAAGGTTAGGATAGTCAATCGTCTTTGAAGAAACATCTATCCACAAGTTATTCATTTGTTTGCGTTTTTAGTGACTACGTCCGGGGATCTAGGGTGCGTCTGAGGATTAAGGATTTGGAATTGTCGACCAAATTCTTGGGATCGTCGAAGGATCTTACCATATTGGAAGCAGACTGTCAGCTATTGGGTTTGGTATCATCGCCCACCAGAAACATTACGGCACAATCGGCAAATTGAACATACACATGTTAGGTTAGGTTTAAATTCAAATAATAGAAATAATAAAACCAGCAAGTTGGTACTCGTTGGTCAGTGACTATCTCTAAACTCGGTTGTTGACGTTTTTTATTTAGTTCCGTCTTCATCGTCACACCGTGATCGATGAAGATCTTGGTCTTTTTTACTCAGTTTGGTCTTGAAAATGTTGTCGCATCCTTCAACCTTCAACCTTCAGTCTTGCCTTAAAAAATGTAGACGAATCTAAAAGCCGAACATAAGAGTATTATTATTTGTCAACTAATTTATAAGCTCATTTTCAAGATACAAATATCGTTAAATGTACATTTTTGTGTAAAATGTGCATCTGTGACAATAGTGTTTTCGAAAAATGCACTATCAAAATTTTCATCTGGCAACACCGTGACGTTAACTGTCAACTAATTGCGAGGTGAAAGTGTTCGTTTCTTGACATCAATTTTGCCGAAATATCAAGAAGTGTACCGTGGTAGCAAGATTAACAATCAAAAACAATGAAAGAAGAGCTAATCGCAACGAAAACATTGGAACACAACAAATCCCGAAGTTCCCGGGACCGACATCAAAAGAAGGAAAAGCCGAAACCCCTATCAAAGGTGAGCAATCACAGAATTCCTTTCGAGAATACTAAATTATGTTTCTGAGACATTCTGTGTTGCTTATAGGTAATTATTAGGCGACTCCCACCCACAATGACCGAGGAGGAGTTCCTTAAGCAGATTGATCCCCTACCGGACCATGATTCATATTACTTTGCAGCGGCCGATTGGTCCTTGGGCTTCGATGCAACTTGCAGAGCGTACATCAACTTTCGCAATCATGAGGATGTCTTCTTGTTTCGAGACCGTTTTGATGGTTATGTGTTTGTGGACACAAAAGGAGAAGAGTATCCGGCTGTAGTTGAGTTTGCTCCATTTCAGGGACTGCCCAAGAACAAAGCACGTAAATGTGATCCAAAAGTGAACACAATCGAAAGTGAAACCCATTACATGAACTTCCTCAAGAAACTGGAAGAAGACAGAGAAGCTGCTAAGAATGAATCCAAATTAGAGTTCTCGTTGCAACCCAAAGATGAGAAGAAGATCACATCGACTCCATTGCTGCAGTTTCTCATGAACAGAAAAATAGAGCGGCGTGAAGAGCAGAAGAAACGCACCGAAGACAATCGACGAAAACGCGATGAGGAGAAACAAAAGCGCCGCAATAGAGTCTCAAAGGGTATCCCAAGTGCCATCAAGGAAGAGGGTGCTCCGCCGAAGGATGGGAAAGCAAAAGTTGAAGGAAGTTCGGACAATCCGGAGGAGAAGAAGAATTCTCGAGCCAAACGCCGCGCTGAACGTGATCAGCGACGACGGGAGGAGCACGAGCAGAGGCGCAAGGACAAAGAAAAGGAACGTGCTGCCGAAAATGAACAAAAAACCATTCAACAGGCAACAGAACAGCCGCCAGTAAAGGAGCCAGAGAAGGCTCCGATTGCTAGCAAGACCCCAGAAGCCGATAATAAACGCAAAGAAGTGAAGAAATACAGCGAGCGAAGAGAAAAGAATCGTCCCAAAAACTCGCAGAGTTCCACAGCATTAAACGAATCTGAGTCGGGCACTGCCAGCAATTCCACTGCAACTGTGGGAGCAGAGAAGCGGCCAGTCAAGGACGACAATGCCATGATGACTTTTATGAAGAACATTTCCAATGTCAAGGAGTTTGTACCAAAGCACAAGCAACTGCAAACTGAGAGTGAACGGTCTGTCGTTGACATGGATGAAGTGAAGGAAAAATTAGAAAATATGTCACTTCAGAAGAAACGCAATCAGATCAGTCCTTCGCCGGAGCCAGACGATATGACTGAGACCAAATCTGAAAGAACTGAGCGTTCGCAGCGTAATTCAAGTTCCAGTGGGGGCTACGCTAACGACGCGAAAAACGAAGACCGGTTGGATAGACGCATCAGAAACAAGGTAACACATTCCATTATACGTCTCATAATACAAATAAACTAGTTTACTTATAGGACCGACCGTCTATTGCAATTTACCAGCCAGGGAAAACCAGGTTGCGACTATCGGAAGAGAGTAATGAAATGAAAAGCAATCCAACGTCAGACACGGAGAGCGTGAAGAAGGAAGAGCGACCAAATGCGACACGTAAGGTCAGTCGTTATTCGGAAAGACGATCGGGACGGACTAAGGATGGCAAGCGCAAGAGTGGCGGAGAGGAGAAAGGTTTCAGACAGTTGGACAAATCTTTGGATAAACCATCAAATGAGAGCAAAAGAGACGACGACAAAGAAGATAAAGTTGAATGAAGAAGAATGAAACCTGTTCACTTGTTCATTATTGATTTGGCTGTAAATATACTTCAGTTTGGTCTATATTAAATGCTTTGTTGTTTTTTTGGCCTACAGGGCGATCATTATTCGAGTAGAATACTTTTAAAGTAACTTTTACAGGCTGGTTCTCTAAATCAGTTTTAGTTCTTAACGTTTTTTTTTTTTTTTTTTCCCTTTGTTCAATCATTTCATTGATGATAGGCGAGAATTCGAGGACGTCGCGAGACGAGACCAAGAGCCGTATCAAGGCTAAAGTCTAACAAAGCTGCAGGTCCGGACGAGCTGTCCGCTAAAATCTTTATGAGAGCTGGAAATGATCGAGTTCACTTCTATGGTCACAGGAAAGTATGACCGTTGCAACCTCGACACCCACCACCTATTCGTCGATTTCAAAGACATATATGACAGCGTGTATAGGGCCGAGCTACACACCGCCAAGCCTTGTTTTGACAATTCCTTCTCGTCCTTCCAAACTCGTCAGGTTGCGCAGGATGACGATAGAGAATTATTGCCGTTCGAACGAACTCACCGACAACTTCAATGTCAAAACACGTACCCTTAGGAACGGACATACAACATCGACGTCTTGGATCGAGCGTTACAAGGGTAAGCTATAACTTCGAGGTAGCCAGAGACTTCATTTGCCTTGGCTCCGCAGTGAACAGTACGAAAGAACATCAGTACCAATTTGAGCGCAGAATGAATATAACCAACCGCTGTTTTTCTGAGGCTGACCAGAAATGCGAAAGCAAAGGTGATGTCTAACTTCGGCCAGAATTACCCCTTGTCCACGTCCACGAAAAATGCTAGAGTAGTGGAATTACCTTTTATTTCGCATACTCTTACAAAAACCACGGATCCACTTCTCTGGCTGGAGAAGGGTTTGAGTTGTTCACAACACTCACACGTATTCACAGACACGTCGTATAAAAAGCGCTGTCAAATGAAGTCAAAGGGGCAGGGGAGGTTGACGTTGAATATCTCCTTGCTCTATTATTTCTGAAAACTGACTAATGGAGTGGTCTCTCTAAGGATCAATAATATAATATAATATGGGTGACGCTATGAGCCCGTATAGGGCCAGGGCCAGGGCCTAGCTTCTCAGCAACCACTCGTGTTGTGTGCTATTGCTCTCCCACGAGTGGAACAATTTTATCCTGACTCCGAACGGCCAAGTTTGAGAAGATTTTTCTAGACAGTTGTACTCTATGAGCATTGTCAGCGACTCGAAAGAGGTGTGCCATGGACATTATTTTTGTCTTACTGGGATTCGAACATAGACACTGTATGAGTCGACGCACATACCCACAACGCCATGGTCTCTAAAGTAGGCGGAACATACGGCATGGCTACACAGCACACTATACTAGACGCCACTAGACACACGAACTTTCAAAAGTCCGTACAATTACTAACATGTGCAGATAACATCGACGTGTTTGGTCGAATACAACCAGCGTCAATAAATCATTGCAGTCACTGGAAGGGAAGCAGTCTAGCGGTAGGTGAGACCAAAAAGAAGTCAATGCTTCCTCCCAAAAAATAACGTACGACGATAATTTGGCCTGAACGTACCAAAATAACTTCCAATGTTACGATTTTGTCTGCCACGTCTGTGCCGTTAGCATCATAAATAATTTAAGCACGAATGTCGAATGCAGAATATCTCTTCTCAAACGTAGTTTCTTTGTTCTGAGCAATAGCTGCCTTCCATCGATGACGATCCTGGGCACGCTTCTTCCAGTCATCAAGATTAAGCTGTCTTATGCACGCGATGACTTGGTCTTTGTACCGGAGGTTCGTTCTTTCTCTCATTCTCAAACCAGGAGGGTCGGATTCGAAAACCCACTTAGCTGTAGCATTGCAGTCCATGCGCTCGACGTGGCCAAGCCAGTGCAGTCGACGGCCTTCCAGACTACACCCACATCCTTTTTCCTCTTGTACAACCCATGCCGTGAAGGCAACGACACCGCGACCAGGATAGATCGGAAGGTTGGATTTAAACGACGAACGACGACGTACCTATTCCCTCATGGAAGATAGTAAGTCTTTAGTAGTGGAGTTTTGTAAAGCCACTGAAGTGAGTATCTCCCTATGGAAGATACGTTTCCTTAACAAAGACTCCTGCTTCTATTCCAGATTACATCTTTAATCCGTCCTAGGGACACCATTAGACCAGCTTGCGCTGTCCAATATTTTAACTTTGAAAAGCCTCCCGAAACAGTGTTACCTGACCATAATAACGGGCATTGCACGAAACATGTGTCTATTGGGGATTTAGTTGAGTATGCTGAGGTGACCTGTTAAGTTACCTGGTTTATACTTATACTCAAGCTGCAGTTTGATGGCATATCTAGCAGCTATCTTCCTAACAAAGATTGGTAAGGGAGTTAGCCCGACTATAGCTTCTAGAGCTGTCGTGGGGCAGGTGCGCATGGCACCTGTTATTCCAAGACAAGCAATACGTTGTAGTTTCTGTAACTTATTTGCCGTTGCCATCAGACGATGGCCGCATATGTGATAATGGGTCTCGCCATCATCATGTGTACAACCAATCAATCATTTTGGGAGAGAGACCCAAAGTCCTGCCGTATAGCCGTCTACTGGCCCACAGTGCTCTGGTAGCACACTCTTTGGCGGACTTAATATGTGAGTTCCAGTTGAGTCATTTGTCAAGGATTGCTCCAAGATATTTGACCTCGCTGGAATATTTTAGTGTGGTTTTGTTGATTATTATTGGTCCAAGGATGACACGTGTCCTCCTTGAGAAGGGCACTACAACGGTCTCACAGGGATTGATAGATAAACCTTCTGTTTCGTGCTTTCCTCTAATAATAATGGCCAGGTCATCAGCATAACCTATAGTGGTGTAACCCACATCTTGGTTGTGTCTTCTCCTCCATTTACCTTCCGACGTAGAATTTGTCTTTCGAAAGGAACCCTCCAACTCTGCTGTTTTGCTTAATGTCCAACTTTCAGCTCCATATAGGCTTCAAATACTGGCAAATGAGGGTTTTGTGGAGAATGGTTTTAGTCCTTCGAGTCAGAAGTCGATTGCCAAGGACGACTCCACGTCCGGATGTCATTTGTGGAGTTCACGTTTGCACCAAGGTAGGCAAACTCATTCAAAACCTCAAAAACGTGTCGATTGTTATGTTTTATCCAAGATGGTGTATGGTGGATCAATTCTTGCTCGACAGCATATATTTCGTCTTATCCTCATTGACTTTAAAACCAGCTCGTTTCGCCACTTCTTTAATCGCCGTAAAAGCTAGCACTACGGCACGTTGCTAACCCTCGACGAGTCAAATGCAGAATACCCCTTCGCAATCGTAGTTTCTTTGTACTCAATACACAATTGTTTAGTAAGGCCTTTGTTGGTTAATGTCCTAGTCCACACATTCAATTTGTTGGATCATTTGTTCTTGCATCACTCATTTAGTTCATTTGTTCTTAAAGCTAAGTCTACACTCCCTTACCGACGGTTAAGCGTTCATTTAAATTATAAGACGTCTTTGAAGAGCGCTGTCCATTTCATTGATTCAAACTAATTAAACTAACTTTTAAGTCACCATCAGTCAGATATCGAAAGCGATCTGGCCTATGCTAAATGAAGGAAGGACTGATTACCTCCTAAATCTAGACAGGAAGGTTATAAGTAGAGTGTGCTAACTGGCCACTGTCATATAGGCAGCCATGCCAGAAGACTTGCAGCACCTTATAACGACATCTGCAGAAGCTACATGGATGAAGAACAAGGGGAAACAATATTACACTACCTCGGAACATGTCCTACATTCGCCGAAACAAGAAGAAGACTACTAGGCAAGTACTACTTCAACAACCTTGAGGTAACGTGTGATCCAAAGGACATACCACAATTTCTTAAAACATCTAAATGACTATAAAAGAGGTCAGAAGAAATCACACATGACCAACAAATCCCAGGGGAGTACAAAAATCCCAAGAGGGAATAACTGCAAGGTCAAAGGGTAAATGGGTTAAATGGCAACAGCGATGGAACGAGTCCCAAAAAGGGAGATGGACGTACCGATTAATCCCAAGGACTGAAAATTGGGTAAATCGAAAACACGGTGAACTAAATTACTATCTTACACAGTTCTTGACTAGTCACGGTTGTTTCCGGGAATATCTTTATAAGCGAAACCGTGATTCGAGCCCATCATGTCCTCGCTGCCTAAGCGCTGTAGAGAACGTGGAGCACGTTTTCTTCGAATGCACTCGGTATGCAAACGAAAGAGCTATATTGCGCGAAGAATTTGGTGAACGGCCAACATCAGAAAACATAGTTAAATATATGTTGAAATTCGAAGAACGTTGAGCTGTTGTGAACGATGCAGCAGTACGAATAATGTGCGACCTAAGAAATTTAGAACGGCAGCGGAACGCGCATTCGCCAACCACCCCCTGACGAAGCAAAAAGCTCGAGTCCGTTCCTCGCGCAGTAATACTTAGCGGTAGTTCCGCTGGGAATAAACGGAAAGATTCGGTAGGTGGTTTTAGTCAGTAGGAATCTGACACTACCAATGGACGTCGGAACATTGGTGCCTATGCAAGGCTTCCACCTACCAACGCCAAAAAAAAAACACGACGTGGACTTCATCAACACCTTCTGTTAGTCGCATACGATATTCACTCAATCTCCTTTAATTATTTTTATCGAATATTCATCCTGTGGATACACATACGCCTAGTACTTGCCACCCACACGCGAACAAACAATTTGATAGACACACGTTATATGTCTTCTGTTTTATTTGATTTTCGGAATGAGGTACATTTAATATTGCAACATGTAGCTTTGCATAAGCTATTAAATGTTACGATCATTATTCTGAAGACCGTTATGAATAAGAAAGATATGCACATTTTTTTTAATGACAAAGTCTACACATTATTTCGCTTTTATGGACTTTTCTTTTGACTTGCCAACGACTTGTTGATTTTCTCATCAACATTCCCTTACCAGTTGAAGAAACTGGATGAATTCAGTCTACTTCCCATGGCATTTCATCAATTTTCAATTCATGTCTTCTTGCATTACTTGCTTTCGTGTATTCATCTCATCTCTCACATCTCTGTTTGCAGCACTTTAAAGACAATCATTATGAATAAGTTATTAATGCAAATCATTCAAACATTGGGAATTTATTGAAGAAAATCTATCTCTTATTGCTGTGTGTATACATTATACATAACACATTTTAAATTGAATTCATCCTGTTTTAATTACATAAAGCACATCATTCTCCCAAGCTACTGTAGAAAGCAATAGACAAAAAATGAAGTGTATGAATGAGTTATGCGCGAAATTTGTATGGCTTCATGTCATTTTCGATATCATAACTTGTTCGGGTAATTTGAATTTAGCTCGGTAGGGAGAATATTAATACAGTTTATCCCAAAAAAGAGTACACACCATATGCATCATTTTTATATATTTATACAGTAGAATTCGTTCATAACGATTACTTCCGGGAGAGAAATAAGTCGTCATTATAAGCGACTGTCGCTTTATCCGAACTATTTTTGTTTACTGATTGTTGTATTGCAAGCCAAACTAGGTTTTAACTTCGTCGTTGTAACCGAAATGTCGTTATAACCGAGGTAGCTATTCGCGATTTCTACTGTAGGTACATTAATTACTCAAAAAGTGGCTATTCAACAATTCAGTGTAGAGTGACATTAAACAATACGTACTGGATGGCTCAGTGGTTGAGTGCCTGCCCTTGATTAGAGGGGTCCCCGGTTCGAATCCCAGTGAAAGCAACGCTTTTATCCGGTTTTCAAATCTGGTACAGTCACCATTTGCCGTTGGGATCAAATTAACTCGATCAGTGGTGTCGATGACAGCTCACTTACTTACCTACCGAGCTTGCTGCTGGTAGTACAATGGACCAGTTTTGAGTCTGGATGCTCAAGACAAATGTTAAAAACATCTCAGATAAAAAAAAATGACATTAATCAAGACGAATATTTCTTTGCTCTTATTTTCTTCGTATCGATGAGCGGTTCACTGTAAGTTAGTCTGTTGTTGGGTCGAGCATATAAGTTAATACGCTCTCAAGGTTCCAAAGTGTGCGAACAGGCAGACGCTAGCTCAGCGTTTTAAGCCAAGCATGCCAGACAGCGAAAGAATCCGACACCACCGTGGAAGCGTCGCCGACCATCCACCGTTGGACCGAATAATATCAAGGCCATCGTTCAACGACATCGAGCGATTAGAATAAGTTTAGTTTTTAAGGTGACTTCGACTGAGTAACAGCATTATAATTTTGAATATAAAAAATTAAAAGGAATACGTGTTCTCTGGCCCTAGTTATACCCCGAGGAATGCTTTGCCGTCATTTGGCGAATATACTCGTACCACCGAAGGTACCTGCTTATGTTTTGAAACATAGCTAGTCGTTTATGGTATTGATGTAATTGAGAGGCATTCATTCTGCTCCCACTTAAGTAAGGAAAACTTAACGAAACTGAGCGAATGTGTATAGCTTATTTGTATTTGTGCGCTTACTTAGGTTTGCTTAGATCCCCTTACGTCCATTATGGTTTACTACGTATCGACGTAGCGACTCACATTGAGTCCTAGATGACAGAGCGTTACGCCCATGCGCAACTGCTTGTGTTGTTAAACCTTCCATCCCCCCAATTGAAGAATGATAAAATCGCTCAGGTCCTTGGGTAGTTTTCATTGCCTGAAGATACCTACGCTTTCCTCTTCAGTGGAGGAGAGTCTACGCTCTTGCTAGAATCACTGATCTGCGGGGAATCTAGCCCAGCACTCGGAACAGCTGATATTTGATTATTCTTCACATTAATGGCCAGTGCTTGTGAACTTGAGAGCTGTTGGTCAGCCAAGACAGATAATAAAGAAGAGCTGTTAAACGCGAAAGCTGTTTTTTTATTCTGTCTGATCCGATTTGTAACAATATGTATGCACAACGTATACAGAGTTGATAGTTTCTGTGGGCTATGGTTTATTTCTGTGAATAGTATATCTCAAGGATATAATTCTCTACGGAGCACAAAGGTCCACAAATGTTCAACGTAATCGTCGCAAGATATAAACAGCCACTATTTTAATTGGAAAATTTAAAGGTGATTTTTTTCATTCCGCGTGTGCCAATGATACCATCCGATTTGTCGTTTGAATTCAAACGTGTAAAATTTCCAGTGCGTGTTGCCTTTGCAATTACCATTAACAAGGCACAAGGTCAGTCTTTGGGAATTTGTGGGATAAACTTAAAATTTGCAGTAATCTCTGACGGACAATTGTACGCTGTCTGTTCACGTGTCGGCAAACCAACAGTATTATTCATTTATTGTGAACAAAATGGAAAAAACAAAAATTGTCGTTTTTCATACAGTATTACAATAACTCTATAAATAAAGTAAAACGTGTTGGCGATCCGCTGGTTTTGTATAAAATGTACATTCATTTGTATTTCAAATTTGAATAAAATTAACAAACCGATTCATAACGAACAGAATTGATATTCAAATGTTGGTCGGCTTATCCGCAGCGTGATGTGCAACGAAAAACTACCAGATGAATGAAATGAATGAATTAAGTTCAACCGTCGACTTTTACCATTTTCACAAACAAAAGCCATGCAGCAAAAAGTCAGTTTCGTCCAGAAATCGGAGAGCAAGGAGATATCCAACTTCGGCCAGAATTACCTCTCGTCCAAGTCCACGAAAAATGAGAGTGTAGTGGAATTCTCTTGTGTTTCACATAATTTTAGAAAATCCACGGATCCACTTCCCCAGTTTGGGGAAGGGTTTCAGTTGTTCACAACAGCTCAAACTTATCCACAGACAAATCGGATAAAAAACGCTGTCTGATGGAATCAAGGGGTAAGGGGGGTAGAAGTTGGTTATTTCCTTGCTCTCTTGTTTTTGGTTCTGTCTAGACTGACTAGTGACTAGTGACTAATGACTAATGAGTGAGAAGCAGAAGTTGTTACTGCATATTTCACAGTCAGTCAGCCAGACTCTAAAACATTAGTGTACATTCATTTCTTTTTGGAGAGGGTTTTCCCCAAAAGTATATCTAATAGACGAAAATATTTTTCGAAAGTAGAATCCCATACTGACAGGATGTTTCGAAATAAAAAGAAAAATATGTCCCGAGACGTGCAACATCTGCTAACCGCTTAACACACAGAAATAAACAGGAACGTACGTGCTCTTGAAAGCAATTATTGATAAGCTGCGCATTGCATAAACTATCAAATGCTTGGCTACGAATGGCATTCGGCAGAAGGTGTATTTATGAGTCTTGCCACAGTTCGACCGCGATTTTATGAAAAGTCAATTAAGTTGTCCGCAAGAGATTTTATTCTTGATTGGCTTTTGATTGCTTTCGTGCGCTTAGTGGTGCGGGATTTAAGTTCTGTGAGAGGTTTCTTACGCACTGCCAAATGGTAGTGTGAAGGCCATCACTGACATCACGAGGATGTGTGTCTAGTTGCGAATTAGCTGAACAAGATTGATCTTCCTTTTCAAAGTCCTTTTCATTTTATTGGTGTGCAATGAAACTTTTCTGATTGGTAACACGTTCATATTGCGGGGAAAAAAGCTTTGCCTTTTTGAAAATAAGACCAATCTCACACATGCATATATCGAAATTATGTAAGTCCCCTCCAGTCGTGGAACAACAATAGCAATTGAAGGATGCTCCCAGATGTAACTTACTGCAGAGTAAGTCTTTCATATTCATCATCACACTGTGGCGTATACGCAACATTGAATAATAGAGCTCTACCTCGAAGGATCTTTGGAAGACGTTGCCTGTCTATGGATCAAGAGCAAGAGGAATTTTAAAATTTTAAAATCCTTTCAATCTAGAGTCTTCAAGTGAAAAGTTCTACGAGCTACCTTTGGTCTTGTTTGCATTGAGGGCATCTGGATTTAACCACATACAGACTGTACAGCCACATAATTATAGCCAGTCGTCTACGGATATATGTAAGCCTTAATGGAATTGATTCATGCACAGGACAAAGAAAACGTGGCTCCGGTCAGAAGAGGCTACGATTCTGGGACAGATGAAGCCCGCATTAAGGTGGCGAGCGCAAGTGGGGAAGGATTTCAACCAACTTGGTGTGCGCAACAGGAGAGTTGCGCTAGTCAGAGATGACTCTGTTTGGAGAAACTTGCGCCGTAATGTAGAACCACCTAAAGAAGTATAAAGATCATCCAGATTCAGGTGATTAGTAGCTTCAGCTTCAGAATATTTAATTTAAGGTGATCACTACTGATATCTTCCAGTAATCTCTTGTTGTTCAAAAAAATACTCCTAGGTGCAACTTACTATAGAGTAACCATTATCATTCAACGGTGGCGCATAATAATGATAATATGGGGCGCTACTGCCCAAAAAGGGTTAGGGCCTAGGTTCTACAGCCACCACTCGTGTTTTGCGTGATATTCTATCACAAGTGGAAGGGACCAACAGTTTTATGCCGACTCCTCTTTCAGCATCGCCAGTAACTCGAAAGAGGTGGAGCCGTGAAAATGAGTCTTGTCATACCGAGAATCGAATCAAGACACCGCAGGTTCAAATACATAGGAGTCGAACCACAACGCCGCGGTGGCGTATACGTAACAAAAATTAAAGACAAAAAAAGACGATCAAAATTGGAAGATACATGACCGACAATGAAGCTGTGTCTTTTCGTAGGCCAATTAAGATTCTGTCAAATGATGTCCGCATCATTTAGCCTCCGTAGTGAAATTAGGTAAAAGCTGCCATTTCGTACAAATTATAATCTTCTTTGGTGTTTTAACTATCCTAAACCGCAACTAGACTAGACACTCAATTGCACTCCAGACTTACCTAATAAGCCCCACGACAGTCCTCCAGTCCCTTTTGGGTGGAGTGCTGCTGGTGACACACAATTCATCCATTAAAAGGGAATGATTAGGTTAGCAGGCAGGCTTAGGCCAAAGTAGGGCCATTGTGATAGCACGTGGATTAACTACTCGTCAAATTGTAATCAGTTGGTGCTTGCTTGCAATGGAGCGATTTAGCGTTGTTTATCTCATTGAGATTATCGAAATAGTAGGCTCCTAGGTACTCTACTACTCGCCAGAGCGCTACACGAACAGATTTGTTGTTTTTACCTCCTCTTCATCCATGCAGCTACAGCTAGAAATCATTTCATGGGACACCCATACTGCGGGGAAGAATGCCAATTGTGCAGTGTCCGGTCATGACTCCGATGAGAGTCCTTTGTGAGAATCTGCTGAGTCTAAGCAGACTGAGTGACCCTTTTGGGTTAAGTGATGGCCACATATCCTTTGTTTTAAGTCAGGTGGTGCCTTCTAGCCATTTGTGATTGATATTTTTTGATTGTGTGTATCTTAAGGAGGTGGCTATAGGGATCGACGTGGAAGTGACATTCCTCCTATTGTTAGAGAAGAGGTTGTACCACACCTAGGGATTTCATCGGCTTTGCAATTGCCCGGCATGTCACAATGTCCCGGCAACCACATGAAGTGTATGTTGAAATGCTCAGCTATTTCGTTAAGAGAGGTTTTCTGAGCTGAATATCCAGGGACTTAATTGCGGCCTAACTGTTCGAACAGATGGTGATACTTCTTTTGGATATTACATTGTTCTTGAGCCAATACATCGCCTCTTTCAGCACAATGGTTTCTGCCTGAAAGACGCTACAGTGATCAGGGCGCTTCTAGGAGAGAGCAATATTGAGGTCTTTGGAATATACACCGGCACCCACCTCTTCGTCCGTCTTCGATCTGTTTGTGAAGATACACAGGGGATCAGCCAGCGTGTGGTTGTCAGACATCCAATCCGATTTGGATGGACACCTGGTTAAGAGTTAGTAGGCGATCAGTGTCGTATGGCAAAACAATATGAATTGTGCACAACTACGAAACACAACGAAATTAACTTTTCAATAGTGTAATTAGCATGGCATTCGGTTGGGTAGAACGGCGTATAAGCGTATGACAAAAATGCACGTATTTATATATAGATTAAAATTACACCTTTTTAACTCGGAGCTGCCTGACTGTGTCTTTCGAAGAAGTGAAATGATATTCTATGCTGTCGCTGGGAAGAGTGTTGTCAATATATTTCAGAGAAACACTCATCTCACAAAGTTTAACCAGAGATATTAATAGCAACGTGAATTTTCTCCCATTCAGTACGATGTTTAGGATTTTCATAAATAACACAAAAAAGGAGAAAAGTAAACCAATTCAGAAGTAAACGGGAAAGTTTCAAAACAACGTAACTGCCATGTACGGGCACAAAGACGGTGACGTTGATAAGCCACAAAACTTTTTGACTTATGCTACTTAAGTTTAGAAAATAATCCACGCTACTCCACAACACATCATCTTCGCGGGGATAAACATTCAGCAAGAGTCTACATTCCGCAAGACTCCACTTAAGCTATTCACATACACGAGTATATATACTATTTGACGCAGCATATTAGCATTTTTGACAGAAATGTATTTAAATTCACAACACCACTCAGCATGTGTCAATATTGAATAACGCTTGAAGTTTTCACACCATCCAGATTAGGGATGTCTGCCATATTACTTTGCTGTCGCACAGAAATTGGTACAGACCACAGCCCAAAGGTGGCAAACAACCGATGCCCCTTTCTGTGAAGCGGAAATTCCACAAAAGTGTGAATGAATAATGGAATCCTTTGGCAAAGCCACAGACACAGATGTGTATTTATTTATTATTTTCTTGTTTTGTGTTGATGTTTGCGCCCGATATTGTGTGGTGGGCATTTTTGTCTATCCCTCCCACAGCCCTTGCGGTTAGGTTATTTCTGGAAAGCTGTTGTAGATTTGGTAGGTTAGTCAATTGAAGTTGAAGCCAAAGGTGGTGACAGTGAATAATTGCTTTTGGGTTATTCAAAAAAAACAATGTATGCCATTTTTCAGTGGGTAAACATTACTGAGCAGTTATTCATATACACGCTCATGCTGATGCACCGATTTGAGAGTGCAGACAAGTATATTTGTACATGATGTATACCGGTATCATGCATGCACTGCGAAATGATGGATATCATGTAGAC
Source organism: Eristalis pertinax (assembly GCA_907269125.1). NCBI lineage: Eukaryota > Metazoa > Arthropoda > Insecta > Diptera > Syrphidae > Eristalis > Eristalis pertinax. Next base: position 57,245,694 of record OU026148.1, on the reverse strand, counting down.
TCTTCTTGGAATTTATTGAAATCATAATACATCGTCATCATCATCTTCTGATTCATAAAAAAAAACTAAAGGGGAAGCGGGGCAAAGCACGCTCTAGAAATCTATAAGCCACTCTATCCTCCTCAACTTTAACTCATCAGGAATTGAATTCAGTTGAATTGAATTGAAGAAATCGTAGTGTGCCACAAGGACACTAGTACTGTGACCATAAAGATCTATTGTACATCTTTGGGTTGGTTCTGCTGTTTTCAAAAATGTTACAACTTTTATAGATGGGATTTCTTTAAAGTCCTTCCATGGTACGGTTCTAATCTTTCTCTAGCAAAGCTTGGGCAGTCTGCCAGTATGTGATCCATCGTCTCCTTAGCCTGGCCTGATACCCACTTTGTGGAGGTGGTAATTACATGCTGCGTGTCTTTTTAGTGCTCCACATCCACAGGTCCGCAGGTCAGAGCTTCTTGGAAATATTGTTGTTTCCTTGCAGAGATGAATGTTTACATCTTGGTCCTATCACTCCAGGCCCTACTTTGTTGTCGGATTTTGACCCATCAGTATACCATTTTGGGCTCTATCTATCAACCAGGTGTGGTTGTTGTTCCTTTATTCTCTGCGTGGTATTCGTATTTCATAGTATTTTTATCAGATCACTTCCTCTGGTTAACTCCCAGATGATTTCTACTCTTTTAAGACCTTACTACCTTACTCTACCCTTTCTAGGTAATCCGCAAGGTTTCCTTCTTTGAAGTTGTGTGTTCTCTGTAAAGTTAAACTTTGCGTTGCAGCTTCAGCCTGTACAGCGATGAGTAATTGTGGAGTGTTTAGTATTGCTCCCATCCCCGCGGTCGGTGTTGTTCTTATTGCACCAGTTGTGCAGATACACGCTAGCCGTTGTATTTTATAGAGTTTATTTATGGCGCTTTTGTTCACATTTTTTTTACCAAATAACAACTAACTCATCAGAAGTCATACCTAAGCGTATCCAGGCTATTTTTTGGACTTGGTCCAACCACCTCGTGCTGGGTCTGCCAAGCGGTCGCCTACTTGATGGAGTAACATTAGAATGAATTGGCCACGTGACCAAACCATCGAAGCATAGTCCTTTCCGTTCGAAGAAGAAGCTGCCCAACGTTGAATGCCTACATTTTAATTAGAATTATTTAAAACATTTTAATCGAAGTGAAATAGCTGCCTGTCTCCGGATGGTTTGCTCGTGTGAGAATTATGTATATTACTCACGTGTTCGGAGGACAGAACATTGATAGTGCTAATATGGTTTGAACAACGATTATGATTCCATAAACATAATAATGCCAGACGACTGAAATAGATCCATGCGCCGGGTTCAAAAAACGGAGGCCCCACCGAACTATAACAGTTTATATTTTCTCATGCCATTCTATCCAGCCTATTGTGTGCACTTTTTGCATGACTAAAACCACAACCTCACATGTCGACAAATCCTGGGAGAGACTAGCGAGTTTCAAATTAATACGCAACAATTTGCAGAAATTTCAAAGCCAGAGCAATGAATTGTTTGATGCCATGGTGGATTTCGGAATCACAAGAAAATGTCTTGTAGCACAGTGCGGACTGTAAAAAGCGATTTGCTGCTGGCACGTGTAAACACGAAAGCACTCTGGATTATCTTCTATCTTATGTCCCAGCTGCAGTTGCCATCCTCATCGTCACTCGCTCCTAGTCTCTCGGGGTTTGCTAAATAGATATGTGCACCAGTGAGTCTGTTTTTGACCAATTAAAGTGCATTTAGGGCGAGAAAGTTAGCGGTGTGTACATGAGACACAAGTTCACTTGAGTGCCCAAAATCTGTATCTCTAATAAATACCGTTGAATGGATATCGATTCGTGGCACCCAACCATTAGATGCAGTTGAAGAGGTTTTCTGTCTTGAGGCAGTGAACAATGAAAAAGAAAACTACCTACCCACGTGAGGATGGGATAATGTGTACTTTACTCTATACTTTCATAAACTGCTGTGTCTAGAGTAGGAATTTTCTCGTACAGTTAACATCACAGCCCCGAGGCGAACGGGAACTCCACAAACTACATCTTGGTGGATATTATAACTCCTTTTTAATTAGTCAACATTTCTTTTCTTTCTAGTTGAACTTACTTTTACTCATCGTCTTTACAATACCCGGACATTGACGGTTCGAGGCTTTCCATTAATGCTCCTATTGCGGCGCTGCTGTTAAGAAGCATTCTTCAGAGCACAATGCAGCATGCCGCCTTCCGCAGTGGAGATCCGACGTAGAACGGGACTTGGCAAATCCGTATTTCCTAGCCATAGTGAATGGACTGGAGACGAAAGTTGCTAAACATGACAGCAGAAAAAAGAAGCAGGAGAAGATAGAAAATACAGCAATTCTACGAGCACAGTCATGTAGATGTATGAAACGCAACGATCCGATGTAGAACCGAACGCAATTTCCCTATCTCCTAGCCATAGTGTATGAACTGAAAGTTGCTAAACACGATGATAGAGAAAAGAAGCTCATCCTTTAGTAAGATACGCGAATGGAGGAGAAGACAACAACAAAGCAATTCTACGAGCTCTGCTGAGATGTATACAATGCCATTCGCCAACAAAACTCTCTTGTTCTCATCGAGCGCATTAACATCCATGCTCCAGTTAAGGGAGACTTCGAACCCGAGCATCATCATTGGAGAAAAAACTGATCACCGAAACTCCAGCATTAAAAATTAAGTAATCGCGGAAAGAAGACATACTGGAAGTATTTTTCCCTAAACCCTTAGGTATGAACCTTATCGTCATCAGATTCAACCGTAGTCAAGGCCAGAGCAAGGCCTTAAAAATGTCAGGCCGATTGATGAGACGATGAGGAGCACAAACATGATAATTATAATAATAAATGAAATGTGTGCAGTAAATAATTATATCGTCGTATTATGTAAGTGTTCGTTGAGCGTTCTTTTCGAAGACATGCAGACTTTATATCGTTCTTAAGTATTTGCGGCGTTGTGTGTCTTAGAGTGTACAAATATTAACGTCGGAAATAAAGTAGTATAGTTGACATCGTTTCATAAATCGTTTTCTCAAACCCAAATGCCCAATCAGAGAATGCAATTTGAATAACTGTCAAAAGGACTCAAATTCTTCGAGGGCTCATTCGCCTGTAAAGTAGGCTATTTCTATAGTACCTGATTTCTGATAAGCGACTACTAGTCTAGTATTCGTGGCAGAAGTATGTGAGTAGGCGAATTCACGATCATAGCCATTGTTATGCGGCGGCCGTTGAGCAGGTATCTCCTAGTATCTAGGCAGCCTATCTATCTAGGCAACTTTCTTTACTCAGATTTCTGGGACAATACACAAAGAGTTGTCCTTTCTTGAAAAAGCTCCCTAACTTCTCCGTTCAGAGTCGGAACAAATCTGTATGTCCCTTCCACTTGCGAAAGAACAATACAACACACAACATGAGTGGTTGTGGACTTCAAGACTGTAGCAAGTTGCAAAAACTTGGTTTCGATATCTTTACCTGGAATGTGCCTGGCTTCTAAACGCTTGCGTGTGATAAAATTTAATTTCCCGACCAACATTCAGTCTCTTAATTCATTAATGAACAGCTTCCAGTCACTGCTTTTCAATCACTACCACTTTATCATCCATAAGTGATCCTAAGTGATTAAAATCCGATGAAGCATTTTAATATCCGTTGCGAAAAATCAATTGAAGTTCGAAGACGCCCCACTGCGTTGAACTGGATGCACGCCCAGTATTTAACATCGACTCACAGAGATACACACAGTTCAAGGTTTTGTTTTACAATAATTTTATTTTTATATTTAATCCTTAATATGAACATTTACAGTCAATAATTACAGATAAACTTTGCTTTCACTGATTGGGAGATATCCGTTGGCGATTTCGTTACACAGCATTTTCGTCCACTCCTTGCTGTGAAAAGAGAAGAAGGAAAAAATAAAAAAAAACGAGTTGAATCATTGTTGTCTTTGCTCTATTGTTACGACAAAATGGAAAAAAAATATGAAAAATAATTTTCGTTCGAATGAACTAACCATGTAGCGACGAAAACAAAAAAAAAAAAACACAATCTTTTGATAGGACATTGTCATGTGTTTACGAGTAATTTACACACATACCTTCATTAGCGGACTAATAGCCCGGGGTGTTGGAAGCATGTGTAGAGCACCATTGGAACCGCGTTGCAAGGACATTGGAGGATGTTGACCCAATAGTGTGGTTGTCGTTGCGGATGAGACACACGATTCTCTTTTTCCTTTGCCATAATACGATGTGAGGGGCCTGAGTGGTTTTCAGCGCACACACAAAATGAAACAAAACGAATAATGTTAACAGTAAAAAAATAATTGAATTCACAAAGCAATTATAAAAAGCTACTGTAACGTATACATTTGTAAACCAATGACAACACAAAAATGAGAAAAAAAAGAACATAAATACATACATTGCATAAAGGATATTGATCAAAATGGAAAACTTATAAAAAGAAAATGAAGAATGTTTTTTTTTTTCGCGATTCATTGATGCCACTGGTTTGTGGTGGCATTTTAAAGCGAGCATGTGTACACAATTTGGTCAAACGGTGTAAGATACTTATTGAATTAATAAACTTGTTTGTAACATACTATCGCTGGGGACGTTCTTGACGTGTATCGTATGCACAATTAATTGTGTTTGCGCATGGGAATATATCTTCCATTAATTTTAGGTTAGAAATGCAATTGTTTCTATATTCTTCTGATATATATACGAGGCTATCAGCGCAAAAGAGGTGTAACGTGTAACTCCAAAATATTTATTAGGAGATAATGGGGATTTTTAATTTATGAACATTATTTCAATTGTTTTATTTTTAATTTATAAAGAGAACTTGCAAATTTAAAATAGCTGTATAGTTTTGTGTTTATTAATTTAATATTAAAGGGAAAAATGTGGGTTACATCAATCCTGCATTTATGATATTTTGTTCCGATTTGAAAAAAAATAAACTTGTTACACCACTTTAGGACAAGTCAAAAAAATGAGCATCATTGTCTTTGTGATGCTATGCAATGATTTTTTGATGTTGCGATGCATCACGATAATCTATGATGCGCTGGTTGCTTTTGTTTGCACAGCAACTAATTTCATTATGACGTTTTAGAACGCGATGCATTGCATCATTGCTAAATGTTTGCAATTAAGAACGCTTCACGTTGCAGTACTGTGCTAATAATACGTTTACGGACTCAGCCATACATATTACAAGAGCTATTCATCATCTGTCTCATAATAATACGCCTCATCGATGACACTGTTAGGGAAATTCAGGTTTTTATAAAAAGTGCGATGCACTGACGGGATGAAGTGCAACAATTCAAGAAGGTACTTTTTCTTTATTTCAGCTATGGTCGGTTTTTGCAATGCATCTAAAGGATGCTTTTTTTTAGAGGCTTAGAACTTTGAAATGGAATAAAACAAAAATGATTTTTTTTTTAAATTGACATGGAATTTACTTTATTCGAAAGATAATCTTCTGGCACTATAATTTAAATATGATTTCTGGCATATGACCGCCGCGGCTGGCTCGGACGTAGTCTAATTTGGAGGTCCAATTTTCAATGACTTTTTCCAACAATTGTGGTAGTATATCGGCAATAACGCGGCGAATGTTGTCCTCCAAGTGGTCAATCGTTTCGGGTTTATCGGCGTAGACTAGCGACATATCCTCACAGAAAATAGTCAAGCGGAGTTAAATCGCACGAACTTGGAGGCCAATTCGTAACCCGATGTAAATGTTTTAATGCTTTGAAAATTTGAAATGGAATGGATCTTATGCAATCATAGCCACTGAACTCTCAACCACTCCACCTTAATATTACCAACCGACATTTTTCTGTTGCTCATATTTTTTTTCCAACGTTTTGAGAAGAGAAAATATCACTTGCACACAAATATATCTTGCATTTTAACTACTTCCAGCCAGTTTTCTTTGAAGAAGTTTTTATTTTTTTCTATTAGACAAAAATCTTGGTCACATGGTAAATATGAATGTCCACCAAACATTTATGATCTATTTCTTCAATAGTAAGGTCCGTGTGAGACAAGATATACTGGTAGAACAACGACATCTTTATGTTTGTTTTTTTAAACTTATTATTTCAACTGACACCACTTTTGCTGTATTACTTTGTTATGACATGCAAAAATGAATTTTTCAGCTCTATCTGCTTTTGAATACCAAAAGGTGGCTTACAACAATTTTGTAATGATAGTTTGTAATGTAAGGAATGTATATAACACCAGAACAGCAACCGGCAAAAAATGTGAGTTACACCAATTTTGCACTGATAGCCTCATATATAAGACTAAGTGGGAAAATGCGTATGTGGCGGTATGGCGGTAGAGGGAGCCGCCAGTAATTTTCAACCAATTTAGTTGTTTCTTGTTGTTAAGTGTAGATAATTACGGTACACCGGTGTAAGCAGCAAAAAGTGTGTTGTGGACCAGCTAGGTGCCGGTGTTGTTGAGATTTTTATTAATATTTTTTTGGTGATTTGTCTCAATTTGTCTGCATTATAAGATCTAAATTTAATTTTAATTAGTGAGAAAAAAACCAAGAATGTGTAATTCAATAACATTTTTTTTATTAAAGCCTGGCGAACCTAGTTGCTTGTAAGCAGGGATCGGATTTTGCTAACTTTGCTCCATTTTTTTCTTGATCAGATATTGGTATCGACTTTAAACAAACACGTTTCGTCACCTCCTGATTCCAAATGTATGTATTTTATTTTGCCTTTTTATACCATTATTGCCTTTTTCAGCTTATTTCGCTTTTTCTCAAATTCGGAGAAAAATGCAGCTATGTATGCATATAAATATATCCACGCAAATGTGGTGGCCCGTGGCGTTGTGGGTATGTGCGTCGACTCCTACGCACTTGGACTTACCTGACTAGGTTCGATTCGTGTTACAACAAGAAAATACTGACAATGTTCAAAGAGTATAACTGTCTAGAAAAGCTTCTCAAACTTAGCCGTTCGGTGCATAAAACTGTAGGTCGCTTCCACTCGTGAGAGAACAATAGCACGCACAACACGAGAGGTTGCTGAGAAGCTAGGTCCTGGCCATGTAGCGCCACCAAATATTATTATTATTATTATTATTATGTGTTTCTACCGCACACTACGTAATATGCATACCAGCATTCCTAGACGCATTAAAAATTAAGCCGTCTAGTCTGCGGAGAGAGTAACATGGAGAAAACCAAACGTGTTTTCGAAGGCTTACAAAAAATAGGTACGTTTGAGAGTACATATGTACTTATAATTCTTACTAGAATTACTCTCATCAAGAAACATCAAGTGACAAGGTGTTGCCCGTTGTAAAGAACACTCAGAAACAATTGATGAAAGCAAACGCGCCGATTGCAAAGGAAGTTCTGAAAAACGGGACTGAAAATTAGTGAGCGAAATTCCGTATGAATATATGCGAAGATTTGGATTCCAGAAAATATTGATGTTAATTATGTTGAACGCTTTAAGTCATTTAGCTCCTTAAAGACGCTTCTAAGAGACAACCGGAGAAGAATATTACCAGAAAATTTCAAAAACTTCTTGGTATTTCAATGGTGCTATAACTAATTGTGCATTTAGGTTACTTTTCTTATTTTTAAAAAAATCCCTTTCTAAGTTTTTTGATTTGCCTTTTTTACTTTGTTGGGTCAACAAAATCCGAACCCTTGTCATTATGATGTGCCCTTCGCTTGGACCAAAAATCAGGCCGCTTACAGCGACGTTCACATTCAACAAATTGTCTTGCTTGATGTCAAATTGGATAACGTTAAAATGTTTTGTCTACCGTACTACAAGTCTGCCAACTTTTGCGTTCACATTGACGATGTGGCCCATCAAGCATGTTTGTCAAGCAAATCGTGAAATATTGATTGTGAAAAGCGGCTACACCCTTAAAGCTTTAACAACTTCAAATTTACCCACTTTCGAAAAATATAAATTTCAAATTCGTGGCTGCTTTTGAGATCGCACGGAATGCAGCAAGAAATAGACGGATCACTTCAGCAAGCAACACTTTATGTGGTCCCTCACTAAATGTAGGCCGCTTTGTGGAGCCGATACCTCACGTCAACCTGGGTATACGACTATCACAACAAGGAATAGAGGTGGAAACGAATTAATATGTTTCGTATATTTCTGTTGCCCTCCATTGCCAGATTCAGCAGTTTCTGCACAGTTGATTGTTCAGATATCCGGACTTAGCTGCATGCAGACGAGCTTGTAAGTCTTCAGATAGCCGAAGCGTTGCGTTTCCTGTAGATATTTTTTGCTGGAAAATGCAAAAGATGTCAAACAATAAAAAAATGCTCCAACAATTTCAACTGTTTTTTTTACATTCTTTGTAACGCATAGTTCAAATATTCCGTTGCAGACCAGGTTATTGGCTGCAAACGACAACAAATTACTGCTGCAGCAGAGATGATTGCATTCCTTCGTGTAATTATAATAATCTTGGGAAATCTTCAAAATCTATTCTCAACTACACAGCTTGGAATTTTCCTAAGTTAACACAACAAATAGTCTTCCTTGTCATGTCGTAAAATAGAAGCGAAAAGTTAATTCCGTTTGACAACCATGGAATACCTACACGCTGGATAGATGCAGACTAAAAGTGAACAAAGAGAAACGTCCCCAAGCCCCCACGGTGTTCACTCAAACAAGATTGTGATGGCAAACCACTCCTTCAAAGCGGGCGAATGATAAACATCGTGTCATATGAGGGATTCGAAATAATGCATACCTGTCCCTGTGCACATCGAGTGTAATCGGAGAAAAAATGTTGCAATTGGGATTCGAATTTTTCTCCATCCATCGTGATCACCTAATTGTTCCCCAATGTACTATCAACGCTTCCTGAGTGCAAAGACGTTTCGCCAGTAAAAGGAATTGCGAAAACCAGTAAAAGTTGTTTAAGTCTCCTTCGGTTCATCGCTTGGAGTCCAAGTGTCATGACTTAAACGAAAATTAAATATTTTATAGATTCGTGGCAACTGGGATTACTTTAATGAGAGCAGTTCGCAACGAGATGCCGGATATTGAATTTTAGTGAAAATCACTAGAACCTCTCTCGTCAGACAGTGAAGCATGATTAGGAGAAGAATAATTCGGAAAGCTGTATAATTGTGTGTATACATTGGAAACACGTTCCGCTTGTACAGACAATGGATTTGCATTAATTTATTTGCCGATGAATCATAAGCAGTAGTCACCACTGACGCGTCGCCGGTTTGTTTGAAATCAGCATCATCAGTTGGTATCGTCTTTTAGGCTAAGTGCGGATTATTTAGAAACAAAAACGTCGTTCCTCGTTCGTCCTTATTTCAGATTATGGTTTTGCAAGGTTGTTCAACTGTGATGCAAGGATTACAACTTTTTACTCTTTGGCCATCTTAATGTTTTTGGCGTTAAGAGTTGTCTATTTCTTTAAATCTTGTGGGATAAACTTTTCTTATTTCGCAACCAAATATTCGTTTGTCTGGTCTGTCTTTAGTCCTCACTCCGGTGGTGTGAAAGTGGGCTGTCTCGTCGTACACTCAGACATGAACTTCGTGCAGATTAAAACACTTTTGGACTTTAAATTGTCTCAGTTTAAAGACGAACCAGTATGTTTACCTGTATATCCAATCATTGTCAGTTCAAAGGCGTTCCATTCGTTTGACTTTAAGTAAACCGCTGCGGATTACCAATACATCAACGTCGTGAATCCGTTGTCTCCAAACTTCTCATTTGCATTGATATAGATGTACAGATATACGTTTGAACACGGAAGTTTATTTGATGTTGATGGACGACTTTATTTATTGTTCAGTGGGGGTTAATAATTCACAGGAAATCCCCACGAGAGAAACGAACTTTTTTATTGATCTGTTTGCTTGGATACATCTGTATATAAGGATGAGGTGAAATGATTTTATATCGATACTGTGTTTTATCTTTCAGATCGATTTTAGTTGACTGCCATTTTTGGTTCGAATGCCTTGGTATTTGACGGTCAGAGAGTGGTCTATTGTAATTTATTTCGGAACAAGTAGAATTACAAGATGGACTTGAAACTATTAAATCATTTTACTCAACTTTAGTTTACTTAGGCGAAAGCTGAACGATAAGAAAAACAGCAGAGTTACGTCGGATATATGGTTCGACTGCGAGGAAGTTGAATGGAGAAGAAGACACACCCGCAAACTTTACGAGCTGTACCAAAATGTGGATGTATTTTGGAAGGCAAAAATCCGTAGACTGCACTGGCTTAGCCACATCGGACACCAATGCTCCAGCTAAGAGGGTCTTCGAAGTCGAGCCTCCTGGTTGGAGAAGGAGAAGAAGACTGAACCTCCGATATAAAGACCAAATCATCGTGGACGCTAGTCAGCCTTTGATAACTGGAAGTAGAGTGTCCAAGGCCCATCATAGACGGATGGCAACTATTGCTCAGGCTCAGATCATCCAAGGGTCTTTGACCTGATAAGTATACTTATTATTGTTGCGAGTATATTGCACCGCGACCTATATGTCTATTGTGCCCCTTTTTGATACCATTGCGCTCTTACGAGTTCTTCTCGCATACAATTCTTTACAGAGTTGTGTTGAGGGTTATGGACTCCTGTTGTAAAGGGTGGTTACATTTTAAAGGCCGATGTTGAATGTGAACCACACCTAAGCGTCAAGTTTTTTTCCGGCATTTCATTTGACATTTTACAATTAGAGACTAATTCAATTTGAACCATGGATAGACACACAATCGAGCAACGCGCTAAAGTTATTCAGGCTTATTATGAAAATGGGCGTTCAAATCAAAATGCATATCGTACACTTCGTGATTTTTTCGGTCAATTAATCGTCCAAATGTGCATACAATCAGAAAAATTGTGCAAAAATTTGAGCAAACAGGGTCTGTAGGAGATGTGAAAACACCAGTGCATGCTCGTACAGCTCGTACTGCAGAAAATATTGTTGCTGTTCGCGATAGTGTGGCTGAAGAGCCGTCCACCTCAACTCGTCGTCGTGCCCAACAATTGCACCTCTCACGCTCGTCGTTGATGAACATTATGCATAAAGACTTGCATTTACACGCTTACAAGGTGCAATGGACTCAAGAACTGAAGCCTCTTGACCATTTCAAGCGTCGTCTATGGTCAGAATGGTGGCAAGAAATGGCAATAGTGGATGATCAATTTTCGAAGGAAATCATCTTCAGTGATGAGGCACATTTTCACCTCAGTGGATTCGTCAATAAGCAGAATTGCCGCATTTGGGCGAATGATAATCCAAGAGTGATTGTCGAAAAACCAATGCACCCACAAAGAGTGACTGTTTGGTGCGTTTTATGGGCTGGCGGCATCATGGGACCTCAATTACGCTTCAGCGTCATCGAAAATTTGGACCATCGGATGGAGGTGTGCCGCCGAGGTCGCGGCGGCCATTTGGCCAATATTTTGTTCCATACATAATTGAACCATACCAATATTATCATAATAAAATGAAATGACAGTAATTTCCTAAATAATTTGTGTTTTATTCAAAATCAACATCGGCCCTTAAAATTTAACCACCCTTTACAAAGGCGGAAGAGATTTGTTCTAGAGTATTCTCTCTAAGGCGGTTTCCTTTAGGAATCTGAGAATGAGATATGGTTCCAGTGACTTAATTTTTGCCTCTGATAGCAGGGGCTTTGTCTTTTGTGGCAAGTGCCTCCCAAATCCCAGTACGCGTTCTGGAATATCATTAGATTCTCCACAAAATCTGCAGAGACCGTCTGCTGATAACCCTAGTTTCCTTAAGTGCTCCCTGAGTCTGAAGTGCCCTGTTAGGATACGGCGGTTGTTTTTGCTCATTTTGATACATCCCTCAAACCTCTTTCGGTTATACTGGCCAAAGAGTTTGTTGGCCTGCTTCATGCCATGGGCGTTGTTCCAGGTTTCTAATCGGGTCCATCTTTCTCGATCTCTAAATTCTTCTCTGAGGACGTGATCTCCTGATAAGTAAGCACGAACGGACAGCAATTTAGAATGTGTCCACCATGTTTGTGTTGATAATGTTGTTGTTGATAAATAATTTTTAAGATGAACTGCATTTTTATTGTGTTTCATTTGACGGAACAATTCCAGGATAATGAGTATACAAGTCGTGGAAATTGAAATGTTTCTTTATTAAAAGATCAGTTCAGATGGCGTTCAGATAACCACAATTTCTTGCAAATAATCATAAGCAACGAAGCATATTTGAATGCAGGATTTGTTAAGTAAATACATGGTTCGTAATTTTTGCTTGCGGAATTATTTGCTTAGATTTGGACGATGATGCTAAAGGCAATGCAGTATCAGTTTCTGCCTTGTGGCTGAACAACAGAACATGCGTTGAGAGCTTGTAGAAAACTACTGACTACACTGAGATTTTATTTAACTAAACTGATGCATTAAATATACCATGAAGTCCTTAAATTGAATTGAAATTCCTATAAAAAAGTTACAAAATGGCTGGAAAGAGGTGGGGACGTGAATTATAAAAGCTGCTCGTGTCGTGTTGAACTTAGATAGCCAGCATAGGAGCTGACGTACATATCCCCCACACAACGGCAGTAAGGCTTCACATTTCGCAGAAAAGACCATATGTACCAAACCGAAACGTAGTTAAAATTTATTTATCAAGCTTCATTAAAATTCGAGCAGCAGATCATCCACCCTGTGTATCCACCTTGTGTATGAGAGAAACTTTCTACAAAATCGTACACAATACACTTTGCTCAGTTTTTCTTTTATAACTAGTTAAAATAATTCACGATATCTGGTACGAAGCAGTCATATACTTCGTACTAGACATCGTTTACCCATTACAGATGTACCTCATTTTAAGCTCGTTTGACACGAGATAAATTGACGTGTCATCCTCTAACCAGATTTTAGAACGCAACAGTAAGGGTCGATGATTTGCATAAATTGTGCACATTATGGTCTGCTCTTTGGACAGCCCTTTAACCTTATGACAGCTAATAACTAAACCATGCCATAGCGTCATGAAAGAGTGTCCTTCTCCAACAATGTGTAGTATGTAGTATGTACAAGAATGTGTATTTTTTTAAAGGCCAATGTAAGGACGAAGAAAATTGAATATTTCATATTGTAAGTATGTACATAATTCAGAATTTAAAATGAAATAACATGCATTACACTGCAAGGCACACACAACAGAATAGATGAATGTTCAGTTAAGGAACTTACCTAATACTAATGCTTTCAGTTCTAGTTCGCGGAGAATAGTCCTTTGACTGACTATTGCTTTTCGTTGTGTATCTGCAAAGGATTTGTACACTCATTAAAACAAAACATCTCTTCTCATCTCTTCTTCAAAATTTGATTAATATAAGACAACCAGAAAACAAAAACAAGACAAACAAAATATGTATGTTGTGCAAGCTTTTCGCATGGTATATGCAACCGGAACAAAACGGAAAAAAATACACACATAATTGCGCCAATGTCCAGAGGCACATTTCTTTCATCTTTATTAAGTGGCAATAAAGTTTTTTTTTTTTCATCTTGATTCAAGATTTTTATAGATAACGCCACATTCCCAGCTCCTCCTTGGGGATAGTAGTCATGGTCATTGTCGTAAAACCATACAAACGCGTATATTCATCCATTTGGGCAACCTATTCGATGAAAGGAAAATGCTTGGCTACATTGATTAGGTCAGATAATTCAAATGGGCGTTAGTTTTTCCTTTTTTTTTTCCTTTTTGGCTTCCTCGACCATTCTGTTTATAGCAGGCGGGTACCCAAAATATTACACTCCATACAATGCGATAGGGCACTAAGGCAATTTCATAAAACACTGGGGCAGTATTGGGAATTCGTTTCCAGGAATTTCTTTCGTCCATTTAGGGGTTCCTTAATATTCATCGACTTTGACTTTATTATTCATGACTCTCAGATTCATTTTTGGGACGACAAAATTAAAGAAAAAAGAAATGCAGAAGTCGAGTATTTTTGTTTTCGAGGAATGTGGTGTTTGAAGTCACTGGGTGGAGAGTATGAATCGCTCTTGCAGTTGAAAAAGAAATAGGATGTAAATAATGTATGAGCTATGGAAAGGCTTAAGTGTTTTTTTTTTATGCAGAGAGAGCTGAATGGAGTGGCCGAGACCGAGGAGTGACCTCTTGGCCCAAATTAATTGGTACGTATTAAAATTCAAAAAAATGTTGTTCTCTATTTTCGGCATCATTGCCTGATTTAAGGAGAATTCTCTCAATATATTGAGCAACGATTAAATTCCACCATTTTTGTAATTTGAGCACAAATGTTGCCCTTAACCCTTGGGTAGCTTGGTGAATCACCATTAGAACAGAGGTCACAGTACTCTAGTACACAGACGTGTCGTTACCAGATGTTCATCGAATTAATTTCAAAATAAAAGGACAGTTTATTTGAGCAGCATACGACAGCATTCTTCGCAAGAAGCTATCGATGCAATGCCCGAATCCGGGATTGTGTCGCACCACGCTAATACATACGCGATGCACCGTGCAGTCGGTTCAAGGATTTCCGAGCAGTTCGAAAGTCTGAGCAGAAAAACTACCGATTTTCGGCAAGGAGATGCGCGGTTGTGTGATTTCTTCAATCTGGTACTGGAAAAGATAGTGTAGCTTGCACGGCAGTCATTCCAACTGTTCGGTTACGCAGGTGTCATCGACATCGTCGCGCGTTCTCAACTTACCATTGTGGATGCTTTCGCTGCGACTGAAGAAGAGGCGAAAGGAGCTGGTCTTAATGTCAAATATATGCTGTCGAGCAAGAATCGAACCGCCACACAACACTTTTGACAAAACATAACATAACATAACACTTTTTTGGGGTTGTTAAGGAGCTTGTCTCCCTTTGGGCAAACGCGAACTCCACACATGACATCACGACGTGGAATCGCCCTTGGCAACCGGTGCTACTTCGGAATGTCGGAAAAATTGGGCTCAAATCTCGGCTCGAAGGACCAAAATCATGCTCTACAAAAACCCTTATTGTGTCAGTCTTGTTATATGGAGCCAAAGGCTGGACGCTAAAACTGCAGAGCTGATTCTTGGTGCCTTCGAAAGAAAAATTCTACATCGGATATAGGGTCCCGTCTGCGAGGAAGGTGAATGGAGGGGTAGACCCAACCGACGCTACGAGCTGTACCAAGATGTGGATGCACTCTGGAAGGCACTGGTTTGGCTACATCGGGCGCATGGGCACCACCATACTTCAGCGAAGTAGGTCTTCGAATCTGAGGCTCACTGTTCGAGAACGAGATAAAGGACGAACTTCCGGTAGACAGACCAAGTTTTTGCGGACGGCAGACAACTTGATCTTGATTACTGGAAATAGATTGTCCAAGGCCCGTCAACGACGGAAAGCAGTTATTGCTCAAGCTCAGACCCTGCATGTCGGTCTGAACTGAATTGACTCAACTGAAAAATCAGCTCTTCAGATAAAGCCACAACTTATTTGGCGGTAAAATGAAATTTTATCCTAAAAAATGGTTAAGAGTAAGAATTCTGTTTTTTTTTAGAAAACGTCCATTTCTTGGATTAAGATGGCGAGGTGGTGACGTACAGAATAGAAGTTCAAAGACTTTAGCAGTGAATGTTCGAATACGAAATAAATGCAGCTATGGTGTGTCTTTAGAATGCGCCGCTTGTGCTGTGGGTGCTATTGTCCTTGTACAAATTAACGGGCTAGCGGACTTGTGTCGATTCCGATTAGCGAGGTTTGAGAATCTTTCTAGCACTGTCAATAATTCGCAAGGTGTGGTGCAGTGAAGTGAAAGGTGGATGACTGTCCTGGTTTAAATTTGGCAGAAATCGTCGGAGTGAACCACTGACGGTGACCAGTAAAAGGAACAACGATTAGGAGATGCAGATTTCCTCTTAAGGAAACATTGTTGTGTGCATGTGGTTACATTTTGAAACGTATGAGATGTGCAGACATAAATGAAGAAATATTTTCACATAATGAAAAGTTATAATGCAAAAACGAGTCCCCAAATAATAAACGAGCAAATCACACTCTTAATCATGGCTTCAATACCCTGTCACAGAACGGTTTTAATTGCGCTGAAGAAAAGCCGACAGTTGTTTGATTCAATTCAAATTTTCAACCACAATTATTATTAGTGTTGTGGCATTCAGCATTGTTGATTAAAACATAAAATCATACTCGCTGGGAGTCATAACACAGTCAAAATCCAGTAAGCAGATGGAATTAGAACAACGTGTGCCGTCGATGTGCTCGGTGTCGAGGTTCAATTCCCGAACCAAACAACTTTCGTAGATAATAAACGGGCACTCCTCTCTCGAGTCATTGACAATGCTTAGAATCTGTTCGCAAAAAGCTTCGCAAATCTCGCCGTCCGGAATCAGCAAAATACTGTAGGTCCTCACTACTGTTGATATAATAAAAGCATACACCGCACAACCGGTTTTTGTAGAAGCTGGCCCTAGGTCTAGCATGATCGGCTGTATCACAATATTTATTATTATTTAGATAGCTCTTGATGGTCTATTGAGATAAGGGTTCAACTAGTTGCGGACATATCAGCAACAAATCAGAAACCTAGTTAGAAAATAAAACAAGACATTGATACAGATGGATGTACACACGGATGCACAAGGCACAATATGTTTTTTCTCCTTTCACACAGACCACTTCGTCGTCTGGAGAGGTTTACAGCTTGCGTAAGAGAAACTTCCTTTCTCGACAGAGTTTAGTTCCACTTAGGGAAAAAGTTGGGAATTCATCCTCAACACAATGCAGACAATTAATTTCAAAACCAAACATTGGTTAATCTTGACTCATTGAAACCAAACAACATTTCGTGATTGGTTGCTAGAGTGACTGTTTCAAAGTACAGCCTAACTGGTGGTGCACATCCCCAATATTCAGAGACTATTGAAATCAAACCAATGGCTGAGGCTAGTAAGGAAAATATTAACATAAAATAGCACAGCTCCTCTTTACCGTGTCAAAAGCCTGCAAAAGGCAATTAGTTCTCCTTACTATCTCTCACAATTGAACCTTGTAGAGAAGTTGTTCAATGCAAACGCCTCTATTGTGTCGTTAAACAGTCTTTGACAGCCACAGTCCGAGGTGATTTTTAGCTTCACCTGCATTGTTCGTGGTATAGTTCACTTACGAGTGGAGATGACTAACAAATAACGCCGACTTCGAACGGCGAAGTTTGAACCGACAAGTATACTTGCTTTGTCAGTGACACCAGAGGGGTGGGAGCCGTGAGTTATGAAAGTTGCCCGTGTCGGAGATTGAACTCAGCACGATCTTATGCGTCCTTGCACAGTGGGATATATGCATGTACGCCCAGATAATACATCAGAGGTTATAACTTTCTACTGAGTTATTCATATATCCCTTCTTCCGCAAAAAGATTTGTCTGTAAATCGATTGCTTATACATATACACTTGCTGTCATAAAAAACACACCACATAAGGTTTAAGGAGGAGTGCGTAGCTAAAACAGTGAAGTTTCCTCCAAGCCAAATGATTTGGTGATGTTTTTCTTTTTACGTTAGTGGAACTATGGACGCTCAGAGGTTTTGGAAAAGTAATAAGGGAGCTTTTGGTACCATTCATTGAAACAAATCGGTAAGTAAAGTGCTATAAATTAACTTCTAGAAGTTGGTTGGTTTGGTTGGTTTAAGTGGCTATCCGATTTGGCCCAAATCGCGCGCCATTTTGATACCACACCTCGTAGATCGTGGTTGTTTGGTTAGCTAAATTCGGCCTGTGGAGTTTAAAAAATATGTTTTGGTTAGCGATCTCGGAGATGTCACTAAGGAAGGGTTTGCCGAACGCGATATATATTTGCTTGGCTAGTGCCGGACAGTTACAGGAAAAGTGAGGCAGGCTTTCCTCTGAGTAGGTGTCGAGGCAACTGCTACAGTGTGGGTTGAACGGTATTCCGTTCGTGTCCCGTGCTTACAGCCACGATTCTAGCGATTTCTTTTGAGGAGGTCGTTAGTCCTCCTTTTAGTGTAGGAGCGCCAGGTTTTTCTAGAGACTTTGTACTTGGATGACCTAGTCCACCTTCTACTAGCTATATGTTGCTAGATGGCGTGTTTGAGGTGGTTGATTGGAGGGCCTACCAACTCAGTGGGGCTATGCCATTTCGTCGGCAATCTCATTATCTGTTCTATGTTGCTGTGGCCTGGAACCCAGAGGAGAGTAATACCTCCTACTGGCCTGTTTGAATTCCTCCTTACACTGTTGCACCCATTTGGTGGAAGTGTGTACTGAGGAGATGGCTGTCGATGCAGATCGGTGTAGGACTACCATAAGGGCAGCTACTGCTGAGGAGTTTACACGCTTCTCTGATCGCTAGTACTTCAGCCTGGAAGATACTCCAGTGATCTGGGAGGCGGTAAGAGTTCGAGATATTGAAGACCGCCGAGAAGACCGCTGAGCCTACACCGTGGTCTAGATTAGATCCGTCTGTGTAGATCAGAAATTGGTATTCAGAGACGAGTGATTATGTTTTCCAGTCATCTCTGGATGGAAATCGGCCCTGTGCCGCGTTATCGAAGTCTATGGTGGATGTGATGTAGTTCGTAGGAGCTGGGGTTAGGTGCTGGGGCAGGAGTTGCAGAGCTCTGCAATGGCCTTACGGTCTCGCTGACCAACCTTCCGCTTCTCTGAATCTAATGGCGCTGCACATAACTATAAACTTGATGTAAAGGTCCAGTGGGAGGAGTGGTTTGGAGCACGTTCAGTGCTTTGGTGGGGCATGATCTCATCACCCCGGAAGTTCCGACTCCTGCTGACTACTCAATAAATAATATATAGAGAAGTAACCACAGTTTTCGAATAATTTTCAGCTCAATACAACGTTTGATGACTTCGGCATTTTCAGATTAGACTGGTCATCGAATTCACCCGATTGAACACTTATGGCATGTAATGAAGCATAAGGTGGCTGACCATAAACCAGAGAGTAAAAAAAGCTAAATCAAGTTCTGGAACACGTATGGGATACTGAAATATCACGGAATGAAAGCGGTTATTACCGCTAAATGAGGAGTAACCCGGTGGCGATCATTTTGTTCTGAAAGTGATAAACATCTAGACATCTTGTATACACAAATATGAACAAATTGTTAACTAATAACAGTTCTAGGAAATTGTCAACAAATAAGCAAATTTATTGTTTTTGCTCATATCTCTTTCCAAACATTCAGTAAACAGGTGGAATTTAGGTAGAAATACTAAAAAACTATTGTGGAGTACTCAACAAAAACGTCACTTTATTATTAAAGTAGTTATAAACGATTTTTCAATTATTTTGAAATGGTGCGGTTTGTATGAGCGCAAGTGTATGTATATGACACCATCGCAAAGTAAGTTTCGCATAAACGGAAATGTGTTCATTTGCATAATAACTTTTTGTTACGAGCACTGACCACTTACACACTTAGCCGGAAATGCGAGAGCATAAATAAGACGAATCTGAGGTCAATCTTGCTCATATGCATATCCTGTGAGAAGAGCAAACACTCCATCCATCTATGGGTCGCCGAGTAGTAATATGCTTATATTAGTTTATGATGCAGAATAAGGGGGGGTTAATTTTCAGAACAAAATAACTTTTTTTTTACGGATCATCGTAAGAACATGTGCAAGACCTTTTGTTTTACAATGCCATTGATTCCAATTGTACAAGACAAAAGCAACGTGAATATATAGTAACATACACAATACAAAAGAAAAAGCTGGACATGCGAATATTGCCTTAATTTGAGAACATTATTTTGTAAGCGAAAATCAAAATGAAAAAAAACATGTACACTCGTACGTATGCAAACGTGTGCAAATATGCTTGAAGCAAACAGTAAGCAAAATGTCAAAAATCCTTACATTTTTTTTTGGGATTCCTTATCAGAATTTAAACCTACAAAGAGGGTTTTTTTTTTTAAAGTGATCATTGAGTTTTGTTTTTCTTCGTCGTATAGAGGTTTTCAACAAAAATAAGACTTTAAAGTCGTAATACAATTAAAAGCAATCAATGGAGGAAAAGGTTATTTTGGGAGATTGTATGAATTGGTAACCGATTGATCCTGAGGAAGGACATCATCCATCGAGAGTTCGATTGAATTTGGCATTCAAACAAAACGATTGAATGACGGAAGATACGCATTAAGCGCACGCGAAATATGAAATATGTATATTTGATGGGCATTTCCTTGAGGGACATGCGCCATACAATCCATTCCTCGAATTTGTGCCATCTTTACCACTCGTACGGGCTTGCCTTGGCGCTGTGTAAAGAGGACTGACTTGTCAGATAACGGAGAAGCGGACAAGGTCTTTTACTTAACGTTTAGGCTGTGAATGACTCTTCACGTTTCATATACACTTAGAAATCGACTCTTCCGAGGATTTTGCGGTCGAAAATTATGATAAATTAATGCTTACTTACCTACGACTTTGCCTTAGTTGTCCCAAGCGGATATTTCTCTCGTCTTGCCATCTCGAAATGTAATGTCGCAAAGCATTTCGCACCTCGGAATTTAAGAAACAATAAAACAACGAAACCGAGAATCCCTGCGTACAATATTTGTTCACATGTAAAGAACGAGAATGAGAAAAGAGAACGTAACAGATTAGATAAAGTTTAATCATCTCCAAGCAAATGCAATATTTCGCAGGAAAACCAAAACGAATTGCACACACATAACTTACCTGCGTACTGAGAAGAACGGCACGAATTACAGCGAAAATATTGCTAACAACGCCACTTTCATTTGGTCCTGCGAGCACAACAAGATAGGTAATGCCGAAAAGGGGTATCAGAACGAGCAGAGCCTTTGCTGCCTTACGGTATTGCCGAGTCTCCACCGTATTTGCGGACCTAAGCTTCGTTATGAGCACCTGAAAGGAGGCGAATTACAAATACTGATTTATACTTTATGGCCTCATTCAGTCAAAAGTGTTAATCCAGATTAATTGCTCGTTAGGTGCTGCCGTATTGTCTGCTTAGAGCAGCATAACTTTTATGAATCATTTCAATGGAACGATGGCAACGTCTAATTTAGTATTTAGGTGAAATATGATAATGGGTCTACCGAGAGCATGTGTTCACATTGCTGATGTATACTTTTGCGATGAAAATTAAAGTTCAAAAACAAAATGCATGCAGGATGGAGAATGTATGGAAATATATGGATTATGGTTGTGTGTTGATTTTTAACGACTGTTGGCAGAAATTTTCTTGTTCGGTGAACAGTTGTGATCAGACCAAGGGAGGTTTTAGAGGAGATGTCAGGCAATTATATCTTTGCCGTGTTTTAACGACTTTTCGTAATTACTGACAAAGTTGAGTTTTTAAGGTATTTTGTAATGTCACATGCTTTTCAGGACTGCTTCGGATCTTCTTTTAGTACAACATTAGTTAGTTTGCTCTGTGTTCAAATGTATGGCAAAGTTATGTTAACTAGCAAGAGGTGGTGTTTCAAATCTCTGAACGGGCGATGACACTTCGTGACACGAACACACATTGACAAGGCCCGAGACTAGATACAGCAAA
Source organism: Eristalis pertinax (assembly GCA_907269125.1). Taxonomy (NCBI): domain Eukaryota; kingdom Metazoa; phylum Arthropoda; class Insecta; order Diptera; family Syrphidae; genus Eristalis; species Eristalis pertinax. Next base: position 57,224,056 of record OU026148.1, on the reverse strand, counting down.
GAAGCGTTCGTCAACATACAGGCTGTGCGCAATAAGAACAAACAGCGGTTTCCGAACAATTTCGGACGAAGCAGCCTGCGTCATTGCTGGTATGGTTCCTATCGACATTCTCGCCAACGAGATGCAAATGGTCTACCTAAGGCGAACAGCAAACCATGCAGAGACATGGAGCGCAGAGGCCTCAAGAAGGAAGAAAGGGCAACATCTGTGGCAAGCCAGATGGGACGCCACAACCAAATGCAGACGGACACATAAACTGATCTCCCCAATTTGAAGCCTGAACATCGAGAACTCATAGGAACTGCAACTACCATCTCCTATCGGGTTATGGAGGTTATCGGAATTGATCACAACAGCTCACTCTTCTGTCCAAAATTCGCGGCTGAAGAGGAAGACACATAGCATTCCATTGCAGACGCTTTGGAGTGACAAGAACTAGTCCCAAGCTCCTACTCGGCAGAGTCAGCTGAAAAATCGTTGGAGATTTGCTACTTTAGCGTCCAGAATGAGCTAAGACGGCTTTAAAGAAAAAAAGAGAAAGGAAAGCTGAATCGGCAAATATGGAGCACATAGGGTGATATGCTAACCAGCCCCGAGTAGTAATACCTAATGGCAGTTGCGTGGGGAGAGTGGTAGAAGAGTACAGGGCCCACACAGGTTAGGTAGGTTGGTCCATTGTCATACCCAGAGATAATGCTGTAAATTTGATCATAACGGCCAATGGTGACTGGACCAGATTTGAAAACTGGATAATTTTAAGTATTAACTTTGCTTTCACTGAGATTCGAACCGGCAACCCCTCTAACCAAAGACAGGCACGCAACCAACTGCACCATCCAACTGTTAGTGTGTGGATTAGTACGTACTCCCAAAATCGAGTACGTGGGCTTGGGCGTACTAGTACTTGTCTTTAGAAGATTGCCACATCCTTGGAATCAACCAAAAAAAGGTCCAACCATATTTAATGAACAAAAAGGAGCCGTCAAATTTGAATTTAAAAATTCCACAAATAAATGTAACTTAGGTTGCTGAGACCCGTAATATCGGCCTCACTTAAAGGCTCAACTATAATGCGCATGTGCGAGCATTAGCTAGTGTCAAACGCGCATGGGTGAGTGAGCGAATACACCCACCCCTATGAGGCAACCAATAATGCCGTCCATGAAAGATTGCGAACATTTCGTTAAGCATGTGCAAAACATAAATGTTTCGTTAAGCATGAGCTAGTGCGAAATGTATCGCACAGCGCATATGCGAATGTGACAGATAAGGCACAGCCAAGAAAACAAATTTGAAAAATGAGCAAATCAGCTGATATTGTGCTGATATTCGTACATACATACACATATAATCGAATTGGAAGCATGAGGAATTCATACTAAATCAAAATTAAATAAAAAAAAAGCAAGTAACGGAATAATATCTGACAGGAGGCTATGCGCGCATGTGTTTATTATAGTTACTCATGTTACATGACGAAACAGTTCGTCCAAACTTGACACTAGCTCATGCTCGCTCATGCGCATTATAGTTGAGCCTTAAGTAAACTAAATTGGACGAAACTTAACGAAACTGAGCGAAGTGACAACTATGGTCACGGAGTATCATTTTTGTGTATTCACTCGATTGGTTAAGTTGACTAAGACTGTCAAAAGACATCAGCCTATATTTTAAGCAACACTTTTCATTTCATTTTTCCATTATGGTCAACCTGGTTGATGATGTGATAGGCAGGAATAAAGAACATTTCCAGTGTCACACAATTGGAGGCGACAAAACAACGTGACAGCTGAAGATAATACGGTCGTTTGACAAGGTGACCCAAATGTTAGGTTGTAGGTGGTTCTAGATGCACTTAGGCCAAGACAGGAGCTTTGTACTGCCACGTGGGTTAACAAGACATGGGATTGCGCTGGCTTGCTATGTAATTTCGTATTGATTTGACTGGTGTTTCACTGAGATCACCTAGATTAACGAAGAAGTAAGAGCTCAATATGGCTTTCTTGATCGAGGCGAGTGCAGGGCAGCTACCGAGAACACTTTCTTCATCTTCTTCATCTAGGCAGCTGCTGCAGAATTCATTTGAGAATAGTCCTAGCCTTTTTGCATTTAGACCTAATAGGGCAGTAATTATTCCCTCTGCAGTGCTAATTTTGGATCTCATTTTGGAGATCAAGATATTTTTGGATCGAGAGCGGACCAGATTTTCTTGGAGATCTGGCTACATGCCTGTCTTCCATCTTCCATCTAGCATTGATATTTTGTCTATTAAAAACATTTAGCTGTAACTTGAAGGTGGCTAAGGCAGTGCCTATGTTACAAGAGGTTCTATCATTTGGCAGTTTTGTGGCGATTTTTTGCGAGTTTGTCAGCTTTCCAGTTTCCCCTAATGTCTCTATGACCTGGGTACCACAGCACAGACGAATGTTCAACTGTTCGGATATCTCGTGAAGAGATGCACGACTGTTAACCAGACCCAATTGTAGTCGTGACAAACTACTATTTTGTAGTTATGTTGTTATGTTGGAAATAGTGATGTGGTGAAGGCAACAGTCTGGATAGAGGAGTAGACAAGAGTACACTACAGTCGAAGTGAACGTAGTTGAACCTAGGAAAGAGTGTTCAGACAGTGCAGTGCAGAAGAGTCAGTGGTGAATTCGTCACCACGAATTATGCGATGTGATGCGTATGTTGACTAAGTTATATTTTCTTCAGAAATTTAATCAAAAATGGTGATGCAACCATTCGATTTTATCCTTTCTGAAATCTTCAATGTGGTTGGGCTCATCTAATAAATTTGGTCGGGAAAAACCAAGACCGACTAATGGAACCTCAATGTCGACTACTTGGTCCACAAGCAAATATATCCCTTTGACTGGATCAATAATTAGACTCTATAGCATCGCATATAAGATCTTCTGAGAAAATCATGAATAGAGATCGACACTCAGCACCCATTCAAGGCCGCATAGAGACGAACAATACACCACCATTTTAGTTTTCACATTTCTGTCAAATTAAGCAGGTTGCGCATGCTTCGAGTACGCTCGGCAGCAAACTCATTGACTCCTTCAAAACCATGGCGTGCGATGGCTGAAGGATAAGATTCAACTCCAAACTGATGGGGTCTTGCAACGAAATGGGTTTAGCCTAGGGATTCAATATCAAAAATCTAAATCAAAAACCCCACGATTTTTGGTGTCACTCAAATGTGGAGAATCACCTCCATCCAGTAGCTTGGTTTGCGCGTAAAAGGTTAGTTGGTTGCGGTCCAGATCCTCTCCACACTGCATTGCCAAATAAATATATGTACGTATTTCGAAAAATTGATATAAAAAAATCTCTTCAAAAGAATGAATGTGTGCAGATTGTGGCAGAAAATCCACTGTCTATAGACGAACGAAGCCTGTAATTTGCTCGTCAGGATGGTGGTCACTCTTCTGGTCCTGCATCCACAAAAAACGAGAGATTCACCCTTGATCCGAACTAATTGCATCGCTACGCCAAATATTGAATAACACCGATGACTCGGACTTTGTTTTGGTAGTTCGACAGTGTGTGCGCACGTTTATAGCCATTAAAAACATTCAGTTTGTTTCATAAAAACGAACTCGAAATGCAGCTGGATGAAATAAAAAATGCATCCAAATGGGACCTGAAGGTGTACAGCACAATGGATCATTTAGTTGAGCCTTCAAACGGTTAGGGTGGTTATGAGGAACATTTTATGTGGGAAATTTTCAACTCTGCACAAGTTACAACATTTGCGACAAAAAAAAGTTTTCAGATTCCGGTTTGGATACAATTCACTTTTGTGGTGGCAATGGGCTTATCTTAATCTCATTCAGAACCATCCTTTGTAATGGCACTGCTGTGCATGAAAAGTGACAATTTCAGTGGAAAGTTTCTTCCAAGAATTTCCACTATCGTCAAGAGTGCTCTCTGTGAATGGCATCATGCTCTTGTGAATACCTTGTGTGGGGTGCTCTTTGTGATTCCTCAATCATAAGTTTTCCCACAATCTTCTGCTGTTTTCTTTAAATATCAACTTTTGCTGAAGCTAACTTTAAAAGCGACCGGACCACATATTGTGTTCACTTACAATGGGCGTGCGATTCTATTCAAAACCAGCTTGTGGTTCATAAATTCAGGAAGACTGTGCTCTCCTAACTCCTGTGATGTGTATGCGAAAAGATAGTCCTGGTGTTGGGCTTTTGCCCAACAATATTCATTTACTTTCAATTGCATCTTTTGGCTATACAATAGGTTTATTAGCTGGGCTATGTTGATTTATTGTTTGGCACAACAAAGGACATTCATTTCTTTCATCACTTGAGGAGGACTTCTCTTGTTTCTTCACACTGCATGCACAAGAAAATGCACGAGAGAATATCCTCTTTCCAAGGTTATATCACTGCAATCCCCGTGTGTGTGTGTGAATGAGAAAATGTTTCACCAGCTTTCGCAAATATGATATTCTATACGAGTGCGGACGTGTGCATAGGAATCCCCATTGGTATGTCATAACTTTGGTGCAAGAAATGAAAGTATCTGGCAGGAACATCGCTCTCCTGTCATCTCAGTCGGGGGGTCGCTTGCCATGCAATGAATGAGTTTGATGCACTTGGAGACTAACACGATAGCCTCGTTGTGGTTGTAGTGGGCGATGATTAAGTGTGTGTTGGTGGAATCGATTACTGGAAACATTTTAAGTAGTAAATATCAATCTTCTTAGCACCACTGATAGCAGAATGTTCTCCACAAGGCGAGACGTCTTCGTTGAAACAGTAAATGCGTTAAATTGTGTTCTGCTTCAGGCACCACCCAAAGAGCGACAATGAGCGATGATGGCGTAAACTATGTCTGAATGGAAATCATAATTCATCTCGTCTCTTCCTTTGGATAAGTGACATGGCAGGGTTTCGGTAGAATTAATCTATGACCACGATAATCAATAAACATAACAAATTTCACATGTATGACATGTCATACTCCACAGGACGTCACAGATATTAATGTTCATCAATGTCCACAAAATGGCTTGGGAAACGTTGACCCTTACCCACGTCTGTTGCATGGAATTGCTCAGGAATTTGAACCTCGCTTCCATCCTGATTACTGACTATCCTTATCGTTTGTATTTCATTTGCATTTGTTTATGTGTTGTTTAGGTGAATTAATGTGCTTATGAATGAACATCAAATGGTAATGCATAACGATGGAGTATCTGTGAGGTATCTGTCGACAAACTTACCCACATAATTCGCAGCAGAAATATTAAATTCATTATCAGCACCGCGCACACTGGTCCCTGAAATATCCAATCGACGGCTGTCTCGTGCATCCACGGGCATCCGATATCAACCTGTAAGTGCGGCATAAAAACAAACGATCCATCACATCGACTGTCTGAGCACTCGAATTGCTTACCTTCGGACTGGCGAACGATGTTGTTACACCTTTCGCAATTGACCAAATGGCGACAAATACAGCAGGACCACCTTGCGAAGAAAAAACACAGAAATTCACAGACACAGTTAACAATTGATGCAAAAATATTGATAAAAAAAGAAAGAGCGGATATAGGCTCAGAACAGGCGGAAGACGCTTTCAAGCAATTTCCGTGCAATCTCTGCCCCAATGAGCGCTTTGGGCAATTGTTACTAAATGACCGGACTTACCCCATCCAATCAGTGCGTATATAGTAAATCGAATGTTATCACCCGAAAAGGTCTTCACTACCAGCATATACAAGTAGAGGCCTGCAATAATCGTAAACATAAAGGTCTTTTACTTTATAGCGAATACACCCACTTAAAGCGTTTCATTGTGCGGTTGATTTCGAATCGAAATGATCCACACCGAAATAAAATGGAATGAACCCTTTGGGACATCAAGTCCATTCCGTCTATATTCAGCAACTACTTACCCTCAACAAGCATCCAAAAAAAGTTCGTCAAAGTGAAGAAATGAAACACCGTCACCAGAACTATGCATCCACCCAAACCAGTGCGCATTGAAATCTTCAGAAAAAAAATGGCAGGAGTGTAAACAAAGGGAGAAAATCAGACAAGGTTTAATGTTACGTCCATAAATAGCTGGCAGCACTGGCGTGGCAGCGAACGGACACTTGGTGACCTGTGTAAATATTTTATTGTGGAAACAAATCCTCCACTCCAGTCCTGTGTCGACAGTTCGCTGCAAACGCCCATTGTGCTAGGCCAGCCTTTTGCTGTGGAAATAGGGTTGCCGGAGCTTTACTACTCACCTGAACCGAAAGAGTAAGTATCCAGAGTAGGGCGGACATAATGTATGTAAAGAATAAATTCGCATGAATGGAATTTCGCAGACAACGCAACTCTCTGTGGGGGCGGGAGGGAGAGACAAAGAAGAAGAAATGCTACCGTTTAATAGGGCCGCGGCACTTGTAATGGATTGGAGGTGATTTTTGGGAAAAAGCAACGACATTTGTGCCCGTGGGTGTGGGTGAGGATGTTTTTACAACAACGGTTGAGGAGGACTTACTTAAAATATATGAAAACTAAAACTGCCAAAGTTAATGAAACCAGACTAAGGGTGTATCCTACGTAATAGATGATTGTGGGTAACTCGATGATTGGCTCGAATTCTGGTACTGTTGATGGAGCGGGCAGATGCAAGCACAGGTCATAATTTGTATACCTTTCCCATGTTCCATTGGGGTAGCAGTAACGTGTTGCGTTTTCTGAAATGAAACCAATTACTTGGTAAGTATGTGTGCAATTTGTTTAATTCATACATTTAATTCGCCTTTGCTGTGAGACCAATCAATAATTTGATGCTCTTGAGACTTCGGTTAATTACTGGCTTCTCATGTCAAACCGACAGCATTTCACTTTAATTGAGCTTGAGCACTATGTGCATGCAATTATGACGCACCCAGGGGATTCCGGAACATATTCATCAGCAACGAGGAGCGCAGTAAGGGTTTTGGAAAAACATCAAAAACATCACGCTTCGCAATTTACGGAGGCAAATAGGATATTTAATTTAAAATTGAAACACGTACTAGTTTCGTTACGGAGTCTATTCAGAAAAGGGAAGTGCTCTTAGAACTACAGCGTTTCTTCAGATGACGCACTCGTTTGGGACTCGGTGGTATTTCTTTTGCTTGGGTTATGTGTAGCATGACCAGATAAGAACGATAGGAAACAAAAATTTAAATGAAACAACAAAGATGCGAGATATGAAAATTATCTTAGTTTCATTTTAAAACTGTCTTCATGACATTATGTCTGGAATAGGAAATTATTCAAAAACCCGGTCCAGTATGTCCAGTGTTATTCCGCCAATAGCGTCTCGAATGTTAGCCTCGAGCTCGTTCAAAGCGGGTGGCTTGTTAGTGTAGACGTAGATTAGGTTAGGGCGTGGCGGCTCAGCCCCATATAGACCTATTGGTCCATAGTTCTACTACTAAATAGTGTAAATTTAGTTTTAGTCCACTGTAGCCTTATTTAAGCAAAATGTTCGAAGTTTGTGAGTTGTTGTGGTTTCACGACCGCCGCATCATTTAATGATTTAAAGAATGATTGACCTAGAATTTCTCTGGGCTTTAGTCGCGTATGGCGACAATCGTGATGGTCTTACATGAGGCAGGTCCTTGAAAAATTACGCGATTATAGCTCTGGACTTGACGTAGCTCCAGAGAAAATAATCGAGTGGTATCAAGTGACATGATAGTGGCGGGCAATTGATGAACACTTGCCTTGACATGAACCAGTTGCCAAATTTCTTCTTCGCAACTTCGGGCGTTGTGTCGATTGTATGGCATGTAGCAACGCGACGTCTTGGTGGAACCATACCTCAGACATATCGATATTGTCGAGCTCTGGCCACAGAAAATTGGTTACATCGATATATACCTGAAATTATTCTGGATCTTCAGCCAACATTTCCAGCTCTCATTTAGCGAACTCACGGTATTGTCTATGGTCGCATAAATCTTATACGGATATACTAAATAACTCCTAAAATACGCCTAAATACTCTCTATCGATGCCTAATTTACCTGATCGGCGATGAATCGACATTTCTGTGTCTTCTTCGATACTGGCCACTACGGCACTAAGCGTCCTCTATGTTTTCTTCATTTAACATCACGCCTGGTTGGTGACTTAGGGTCCAAAAGAGAGAGTGCTAAAGCTTTTTGACGGTGCAACGAATTGCTTGTACTCTGTAGGCATGATCAGCCTCGGTCCAAACCCATACAATCCGCTGCGTACCTGAGGTGGATTTTTACTTTATTACAGATTAAATGCCAATAGCTTTATCGATTGCGAAAAGTTGACCAATTTCGTCCTTCGTGATGCATTCCACTTGTGGGCTGTATTTGCGGTCTCTTCAGTCTCTACCTCTCATTAGGGCTTCTGAGTTGTCAATTTGTTGATACTAGGCTGGCCCGTCGTCGAAATTCGACGATTATGTGTTTAAATGCGTGCTATGATATTTTCTCGTACTAATATAATATAGTTCTGTACATTTGTTAACCAAAGTGCCACCCAACAACAACACAAACAAATTGTGTACATCCACGCGAAATTACCTTTCCAATGGTGTTAGTATCATTCCAATCGGTTGAGTAGAACGGCGTATAAGCGTTCTACAAAAATCGGCGGCACGTAGCAAGCAACGCATTCTATGGGCTTGGGCCTGGAATTCACGTTGCCTATTTACAAATGAGCCGGAATTTCGATAATTATCTTTTAATAAGTTCAGCAGACAAAACCTTATTGAATATTTTGACAGCCGAATGTCATTGGTAACTTTGACAGCTGCTGAAACACAACAATTGAAAAAAAACTGTCACTGTCATCTGGTCACCCTTGTATACAACAAGAGAAACATATTTGGCTCTGCAAATGGTGGAAGGAATAGAAGGTGTTATGAACAGCTTGCCAAAATCGCCAGAGTCTCACTAGAACTGTCCAGCACACCTTAATTTAATTAAACCATGGCTCCGCATAAGTTGGCTAAATTTTCTCTGATATCTGTTCAGCGGATATTATCGATTCCCTGTGTGGTTTTAGTCTTGCTTTGAAGTCGGAAATGAACCAAACAACATTTCCTGAATTGATTTAAAGAAGTCATCATTTAACCACGTAACCACCATTTGTTGTTGTTGTATGAAGTATATGTTTGGTAGGAAGTGCCGTCTCAGCCTCACACAAGACATTCTTGGTCCGAAGTGGAACCACATCCCCCTCATGTGCAAGTGCACATCGATCTCTGCAAATCCCTCCCTCATCCATTCAGACATAGACATTTCAGCGAAAACGTCCCACCGAGCATACGCGGAGAGCCAGTTTTAGTGATGCAAGGAAAAACGTGATACCTTCTTGTTGATAGACGCAAAAATCGTAATCGCAACCGACACACATTGATGAAAAGAATACGTCAATAGACGTATTAGCAATCTTTTCCATCACAATTCGTACTTGTTTTATCTGCATCACTCTCAAGTAAGCTGAAACTAATGCTTGACGCACGGATAATGTATTGCAGATGTGATGACTGTACAAAGCACAGACGTGAAAAGCGAAAAACGGATAGAAATCTTATTGCGTAGTGTTGCGCTTCAAGTAGTAATTCAATTAGCCTAATGGAAAAGAAGCGTTAGTTTATTTCCTTTTAAATGGGATGTGTCACTTTCGCAAGGGCTGATTGGCTTAAATATAAATTGGTTGGCGTAATACATTTTCTCGCTTTTGTTGTTTAGAGTTTCGCTATTATTTACTGCTGATAGGAATGATTTGCTTTGAAATATGTATTTTGTCTAAGGATAGGACGCTGAGTACAAAGGAGCATTCTTTGTGACACAAATGAACGAAGATGTTTTAAAGGACGATTGGAAAGATTGGAAATGTCAAACCGAGAGAGAGGCTTTCTGCAATAAATTAGGATTCTAATATTGATTGTGGTAGTTGAGGGAATTGCTTGACTATACGAGAACCTAAGTGGGGTCCTCAATTTCCCCAGATGCTGATGCAACTGATACAACTCGTAATATTCTTTTACAAGGGCAGTCCTTTCATAAGCCTGTGCCAGTGTGACAGATAGACGAACGAACGTCGCTTCGAAAACAACTCAAACATTACCCCTTTAAATCTGTCTCTGCACAATCATGGAGGTGCATGGAAAACAATACAAACCCCTCAAACTGGACTGCCAGAGGCTTGATGCGATTCCAATTTTGAATCGATTAAGTGAATTAAATCCAGAACTGCTTGTGACTGCTCAGGACTCATAAGGGATAAGTAGAAATATTGATTTAAATCATTTTGAAATACACTTCCGTTCACATGCTCTGCTGCCTCCCATTCATCAAATATAAGTGCTTCATAAGCCCACTATCATTCAACTTTAGAAACTACTAATCCCTGATGGCAGAGTATTGTGCTCAAGCTATCGTCGGTGTCCAATGTTCCCAAAAACATTTTCTCCAGCTCACGATACTCATTTGCCACTCATAAAATATCATTTGGTTGTGTGCAGTCATACTTACGTGTACTGTCATATTGAATGCCTTGAAATTCATTTAGACAGGGCAATGCGGCTAATGTCCCCCGAGGTGTCCGAGGCCAACACAGGATAGAATCAAATGATGTGGAACAAAATTCACTTGAATTACCATGCAGCGAGTATTCAATGTGTTCCTGTATGAGGCACTGTAGCTCTATGCTCTGATTGATGGTATCAAGTTCATCGGCTGCAAAATGAGTTGCGTTTAGTTCCACCGGTCCTGCCACTGTGGTTTCCTGCAAACGGAAGAAGAGGTCAAATTGATTATCTCCTTATGCTGAGGAATAAGAGAGATTTTATTCATCGATTACTTTAAGCACACTCATTCTTTCAATAGACAAAAGATTTCGAATCAATTTTATACTACCATCTGCCATTTGCCATCTGCAAACAAAGAGTGCCCCCAATTGAGGATTTATTTTTATAAGTAATTGTAGGCACGTAGGAAAACTGTTTGTGCATGACTTGCAGATGTCCATGGGCCAACACATGAAATAACAGCGGGTAGTAGAGAGGGATGGAGAGGGAAATTGTAATGAGGACATTAAGTGCTTAAGTACATTTGTAAATGTTTACCGAAAGTCTTTTTGTGTGTGCCGTCGGCAAACATGGGATCAGTGTAAGCAATTGGGAAGTTGAAGGAAGCGTGAAATTACAATAATTTGGTGTATCACTATTTTTTAAGGTTTAAGTTGTTTTCGCTTGCAATTCTCTGAAAATTCATTTCACTTGAATTTCGTCAGATGAGAGATGACGTTTCAGTGGCTGATTTTTTTTTCCTGGAATTACTCCTTTTGCAGGTTGTTCGTGGATGAACACGTTATTCATGGAATTTGAATTGGTATGTGAATCGATTAACCCTTTAAGTCATTCGTATCTCGTTACGTATCGAATTGCTGAAAGTTGTATCTTGACAGATTTTGGTGTACCTGCGGGTGACTTTTGCAGTCCTAAAAAAACAGCGTTAGCCATATTTTCCCACGCAATTATAGTTATTTTTTTTTGTATTTATTTTTGTTTTATTTTGTAATTAAGTTAACTTACATGCTAAACAAAAATATTTAAAACTAGCTTAACTAACTGAACAATCGTGTTCTTACATCTAACCTCCTCTACGGGTACTCTAAATTGTAGTTATTAGGGGCCTATGCACATTTTCTTTACTGAACTGCATTTTTGTGATGAGGATGCTGCTCAAACCTTTACATCAGAAGTCCATCCAACCTATTAATAATTTCCTATTCATTCATTCAGCTAAATTCTTAGTTTCCGTATCAAGTTAAGTACACCCGAACGTGATCCACCCACGCCCACAAGTGTGGGTTATCAACAAAAGCAGTTTTTGAAATGGGATTATTATATTTTCGAAAATCGCATTACCCCACATTATTGATTGCATAATCGTTTGTTATTTTTTTTTTTGTTTGCTTGTTAGAAGTGTGTTTGAGTAAATCCATATATGTTACGCTGAAATCCATTTAAGCCCCTTTTGGGTGTCATATGCTCGAAGTTCGTAGCAGAAGCAACGTGAGTGGCTAAAATAACTCATGTCCTCTCGATTAAAACTTTATCAAAGCGTATCGTATTCGTCCTTGAAGGCTGCGATACCTCTCTAATTAGGTCTTTAAGGATATACGAGTCTTAGTAATTGGGTTGCGATAGTTTTTCCTTGGATCAGTGTGTAATTATTTGATTAGAAGTTTGTCCTATCATTATTTTATGCGTGGTATGAGTACTTTAAAGTGGTTCGTAACTTGAGCATTAAAAGTTGTTCGTTAGTCGTGTTGGGCTGGTGGCAAATTCTCATTTTAAAAATTTGATTGATATGTTGAAACTATTCCACTTGATAAATGACACGGTTTGAATGAGTTTCGGGTGACAATTACGGAAATAAATACATTTGCCGCATCATACAAGAAAGGGGATATAATGACAAGTTCTCATGTAAATGTGATATGTGTCATCTCATCTTCTACAAAACGTGAACATTAATTCAAAATTTTTTCTATGCCTCCGACATTTAATTCAGTTGTCTCATGTGGTTTACATAATCGAGTATACAATTATTTCAGCTTTTCGTTAAGAATCGTTAAGTTTTCAAACTTGTTTTAGTATAAAGGAAATCCTTTCTGCAAAATATCCTAGAAAATGATTAAGGTGTTGCTGATATCTAAGAGCTTTTTCGTATTTAAATATTTAATTACAACGAAGGACTCTTGAACTTTTAAGACTCGATACGCCATAAGTATGGATCAGTTTTCATCAAATTCGTCATGAGAATACGAACAAAAATGGTACTCATGTGAATGGTACTCAGATTGATTGATGTACGGACTACGACACGGGTTCGTCTGGCAAGAGTAATTTGAATTACAGACGTTGACTTCAATGTCAGTGGTGTCATTAAAAACCCAGATGTGTCCAGTTCGGGAGACCTTCGACCGCTTTGCAACGAATTGGACATCAACTCATTCCAAACAAAGCTATGGTATACAATTTGCATGTTTTGCCAAAATCCGATGCAGCATTTAAGATGAAAGTCGTAGCAAAGTATTGAACGAAAATCGATTCAATTCCAATTTTTGTTCATTTCCCACACATATGTAAGCACGATAAACAGAACTCATTGGCAAACGATACAAATGTTTCAACAACACTCTTAAATTCGCCATACGTACAGTGAATTTGAATGTGGCCAGATTGAGTTTGACAGTTGTATCCGCCGAGGAATAGTCGGTATGCGCGTCGATTCATCTTGAATTTAAGGCCGAATCATGATGGTCCTAAGGAGGCTTTAGTCAACTAAAGCTTTTGACCCAGAAATAGTACACTGCGACCATAATAACACTTTCGTTCAGTTTCGTTAAGTTTCATCCATTCTTGCATACTTAAATTTGAGCATCATCATTAGCTCTTAACGTACGTAAGTAACAGCTGGTGCGAGAATTTTGCATAAGATCTCAGCAGCAGTTATGGACACTTTGATGATGGTTTCGGCTACTTTTCGTTCGGTTCTGACATAGCCTGGTTAAGTTTACTTCCGTCATTTATTTTTGATCTGTAGTGTAACACGCATAATGCGATTGATTGCTGTAGAAGAAGGTAGCCCCATATCCACATAAAACCGGAAAGAAAAGATGTTGTTTTCCATATTTCCACACTTAAGTGGCAACCCTCGTAGTTGCAACGACTATTTTAACATAACACAAAGAGGCACTTAATATGACTCTAAAATTGATTGATTTATTCCATCGCAGTTGATGTGTTCATTCCTTTTATGCCATCAACTTTTTTTCCGCTGCGATCTTTGACTGAGTTTATTTATGTTTATCTATTCAATCAGCAATATGATTTACAGCGACCATCAACTTTAATGCGCCCTTTAGTTGCGAATATGATATATCGGCCAGGAATAAATCACCAACGCTATTTACTTTGTCAAATGTTGTTTATGTCTCTGAAGCATATTTATTTATTTTTTCTTCTGTTGGGGAGGGACAACTGAAACGGAAAATCAGATTATAATGTTAAGGGAATTAAATTGAGGGTCTCTCTACCCACAAGGAGCCATTGACTGTGATCCGTGATCCATGTCACCCACTTGATGTGCCATCGGATATGAAATGGAAATCCGCCAACGGACACTTTATTTTATACTTTCGCATGTATACAAACATATGCATGGACGTACAAGCTTGTGTGTGGGAGGGAAATTGAAACTTTGCATCCGAGAAAATTCTCCGCTTGTGATTCAACGTAAAAATACTTTAAGACATTGTGGAGGGACTGTGCTTGTGACACAAAGACCATAGGCGTTCGTTATTCCAGATGTACCATCCTGGATAGATGTGAAATGGAATATATTTGTATATATTGCCTGTGTCTTTTCACAAAACAAAGTTTATTTTGGTATCCCGCTCAGGTCTTGACCTAGTTGTGGCAATGATATACGCTTGTCTCCGCATCAGATCTAAGGAAGGCGTTTATACACTCTTCGTCAAATACTGTCCTGAACAGGAGAGATGGACAAATGGGCGACTGTGATGACAATATTGTATGTATATACGTATTCGTTTATTTACATTCCAATCAAGGTTGTTGTAGCAAAGAAACTTTCAGGAACATGCTCATATTTTCGCTTGACGGCACACAATGTTTACGAGGGTCAACATTCGGGCAGAAATAACATGCACAGTATACTTTTGCTTATTTGCCGATACTTTTTGTTCATTTTCATTCTTATGCGAAACTTTTCTATCACTTACTAGGTTATGACTTGCTGGTGATGAGGAGGAGTTGGTAAGGCGAGGGTTTTTCCCAAAGAAAAACTTTTTATATGGATGTTACAAACCGTATGAGGTTAATAAAGCGTTCTCTTTTCTTATAGAAATGTCAGAAACATTAAGAATTTATACCCGTGATTTGTGATTTAAATAAGATTAATTTATTGTTATCTTAAATTGTTTATTTTCTTTTATTTATCAGTATTGTTCGTAGTGACTGGCGAAACGAGCAGGTCTTAAGATTAATCAGGAACAGACGAAGTACATGCTGTCGAGCAAGAATCGATCCATCACACACCACCAGGGACAAAATATCATCATCGACAGCTACAATCTAGAGATAGTGAATAAGTTTGTCTACCTCGGGACAAACGTTAACCCCACAACCGACATCCTAATGGAAATCCGACGTAGAATCGCCCTTGGCAACCGGTGCTATTTCGGTTTGTCGAAAGAACTAGGCTCAATCCTGGCTCGAAGGACCATGCTCTACGAGCCCCCTATTTCATCAGTCCTGCTTTATAAAGTCGAAAGCTGGAGGATAAGCTAACAACAGAGCTAATTCTTGGTCCCTTCGGAAGAAAATAATCTACCTCGGATATACGATTCTGTCTGCGAAAAAGGTGAAGACATAACCGCGAACTCTACGAGCTGTAACAGGATGTGGTTGCAAAAATTCGTCGACTACACTGGCTCGGCCAGATTGAGCGCCTAACCACTTCTTCGAATCCGAGGCTCCTGGTTCGAGAAGGAGAGGAAGACCGAATCTCCGGTATAAAGACCAAGTCATCGCAAGACAGCTTGGTCTTGATGACATGAAGCAGCGTGCCCGGGAGCGTCATCGATGGAAGGCTGCATTTCTCAGGCTCAGCCCATTCACCGGTCGTAACCCTGATAAGTAAGTTCGTAGTGACGTCTGTTTCAATAATTGAGAGTGGTTTTGTTGTCAATATTGTCTGCCATTTTAATGTGAGCTGGGTCACATTGGAGTAATGATTGGATATGTTTGTTGTCCATTCTGGAAAAAGATGTAACCTTTTTCCTTTGCATTCTAAAAGAAAATAAACAACAGTGTGTTCTAAAAGTGAAAACGGGCATAATTTGTTCCGGTCACACCTTTTCGTAAAATGTTGATCTGAAGAACTTGACCGGGTAACACAATTGCATCACAGAAGTGCCACAAACATTGGACAATTGCCAACTGGCTTCATGATGTCATGCTATTTTTATTCACCATTGTGTGATAAATCATCATGGAGAGACTCATACCTCAACAAGGTCACGAAATTATTCAGCCGTATTACGAAATCGCAAATTCGAGTGTACGTTGTGCGACCGAATAGACCGAATCTAGTCGGATAACCCAGCTACGATCCAGGATTTGGATGCCAACATTACTCGCGGAAGTGGGCAAATACCGGCAAATGATGTCATTAGAGGGTTTAAATAGTCCGCGATGAGACAAACATTAACTCCACTCTAGCGCGTGTTACAACAAAAGGTATTTGAATGCCAAAAAATGCCCACATTGGAAGGATTCCAGAAACTGTCTTCAAAACATGGTGTCATAAAGTTATCTTTCGCATAAAACGAACACCAGAATGATGGTTTTTACGTCTTTCTCCATTCCAATCTTTCATTTTCATACCTTCAAACAATCCTGTATTACTTGTGCGGTTGTTAAGGACACACTTTCTCTTTCATTCGATTGCTTCGGAAACTTCAAATGGAATTGATTGGTCACAAACTTTTCATGACTCACAAGCACAGTGGGTGTTCAAATACTTAATGTAATTTGGTGTCTGTTTCATTTTGATTCCAATCGAGGGAGAAAATGATTTGATTTGTTGATCTCAATTTATTTTGGTGATAATATATGTAGGTGGCACTAACGAGTGTTGTAGGGGTAGTTACTGCGACAGAGAATGAACGTACGGGAAATCAAGTTGTCACCAAGTCTGATCGGTGTTCTTTTAGACAAGCACAGGTCTAAATACAAGTTTCTTTTCAAAAATACAATAAAATAAACAAAATTAAATATTTGTCCATGTATTATGACTCAATTAGTAAGAACAAATATTTCCATTAATTATGAAATACAACGTTGTTCAAGTGGCTACCTCTGGTGGCTTCGCAGTAGCGCACTCTGTCACCCCAATTTTCCAATACATTCTTGATGGTTTCGGGCTATAGCTCACCGATTGCTTGAATGATATTGGCCTAAAGTGCTTGAATCGTTTTCCGGATTGTTGCCAAAACATTGGTCTTTCACGGTTCCCCACAAAAGTGTAAAGCGACCATCACGCAGCTCAGAGGCGGCCAATTGACATCGCCAAGACGGCTGATAACATGATTTGGAAATTTGATGCAAAAAACTAGATTGTGGCATGGGCTGTGTGACCATGTCTTCAATTTCAGTAAAAATAGTCGGTTAACATGGCTCTGTAAAGCCCACCCTTGACCGAAAAGTTGTTCCCAGCCTCATTTTCGAAGAAGGCCACAGCAGCCACATTCTAATCTATGCTCACCGTACGACGGAGACCATGAGTCTTGTCCACTAGCATACCAGTCTCATGAACTTTTTGCACAAACTTGTTTACAGCTGTCGCGGTGGGTGCTTCAATTCGGGCAAAACTTCTTCTTTAAAAAAAAAAAACACACTATTTGGTCAACACAGCACTCACTTTGGAAAGAAGTTTTCGATATTTCCCAACGTTGTCCAAGCGTAAAGCGAGTCATTTCGTTTGGCGGAGACATGATACTGAATTTCTGTCAAGATTTCGAGCGGAAACAGCTGTCAATGTCAAAATAAGCTAAGATTTAAAAAAAAAACTACTAGATGGCCAACCCTGTACTTCTGAGAAACCATTGAATTTGTATTACAACCCCCATCAGTTGTTAAGATACATCAGATAACGTTCAGACCGAATCAGAAAAATGCAAACAATAGGTCACAATTTACTCGACATGTGGAATGATTATCTCAGATAAGTCCAATTATTCCGGTTCAATTATTCCCAACAGCTTTGAAGTGTTCTGTTGATGTGGAGAACGTGGCAGTAGTTTTATTTATTCACACGAATACCAAAATGCAAATGAGTTTCAACGCCATAACGCTTTAACACTTTGGTATTGCCACACATACAGTTTGACTGCTGATTGAAATTTCACAGTCTGTTTAGGAATTCTGATTCTTATAAGTAAGCCAAGTGGATAAGCCAAATACGGAGACTGTGATTGGTGTTGTATCGCTTATTGCTGCCGTTGAGTGTTTAGCTGTAAGGTGCTGCGGATTAATTTCTCACACTGTACAGTCAAATTAATTATGGATTGGCCTTAGTACCTCGAACGGTGTAACGATTCAAAGCACTCAGGAAAGAATATCAAAGAGTGAATTTTTTATAACGTTACACTTCGACTGGGAACAGCGTCGAGACGTAAATTGCGCCGAGTGGTCACAAATGTGTGCGGAAACAACACAAAATTGCCGAAGGAAGGAATGTTCGATAAATATACGTAAATGAATAGGTGTTCATATATTTTATATCGAATATATGTATGGTCATTCAATTGGGATGCAATTTTAAGTCGAGAAGAAAACTTTTCACTTTTCACAGCCCCACCTCTTTCGAGTTACTTGTAATAATATCCTCATTTTGTCTTGGTTACCAAGGTCGATTATGATTCCCTTGGCAGCCAATATGAAACCTCCTAAATATCATACATTTACACCTTGGGAACCGTCACTACCTACGGTTCTCCAGGTGTATCATATTGTTCACGTCGCTGCATGCTCGTGTTTCTGCTGACATCGCGTATTGCCACAAATTGTTTCGATGCTTGATCAACGCCAGTCAGTTCTACTTGAACCATCTAAGAAACTACGTGCGTTCTTATTATACACTGACAATGCTCAAAGAGTGTAACTGTCTAGAAAAAGCTCAAACTTGGCCGTTCGGAGTCGGCATAAAACTGTAGGTCCTTTCCACTCATGAGAGATCAATAGCGCGCACAACATGAGTGTTTGCTGAAAAACTAGACCCTGATCTTCTACGGGCTGTAGTGCCATACATATTATATTATTATTATTATTAGACAAACGAGAGTTTTTATGAAAAGCGTCTTGACTCTGTCTACAAATTGTCGTTCTGTTGATGTCGATCTTTTATCGATAGTTAGAAATCATATCTGCAGACATTAAAACGGCAAAGAAGCCCTAAATACCGCAGCGGAACGTTCCACTCAAACTGAGCGATGATAGACCTAGACGAGGTCGAGATGGCAATATTGAGACTGAAGTCAAAAAATGCAAAATGGGAATAATGTGGTTGAGCTCTGCACCGGCTCATAAGTAATATTTGGTCGAAGGAATGTAAGGCCGACGGTAGGAATTTCAATACCGCTTGCCCTATGCATAAGAAGGGAGATTCCATTAACTCTGCCAACAACGAAGGGACCAGTTTTCTTTAAGTCTTTTTTGCTTTGCTGCGTATAAGAAACGTTAAGATTTATTTGATTAATGACATTTTTTTATTCCGATTTTATTAAACCTTAGCATTTATTAAAATTTAGATTATGTTTTAGAAATATGTTCACATTATGTTTTAAAGATAATATCTCTCAAATGGTGTCCATTGTTTGCTTCCACCTTAAGTGTCCTTTTTTAAGAATTTCAGGTCCCAGTGACCTCATTTCTTCTCAGATATTGGCTTTATGCTGTTGCATGGTTTTTGGCTTATTAGCATAAACCTTACTTTTTAGGTAGTCAAACAAATCAGGAGCCGTTAAATCGGGCATACGCGGAGCCAGTTTAAATCAGTAAAACGCGATATTACCCGATCACGAAAAACGTCTCTCAGGAGAGCCATTATACTTTCAACTCATGAGCCAACTGAATCTTATATGGAAAACGGTGTAACTGCCTTACAAGTTTTTGCAAATACCTCCTAGACATCACAAACTGATGCTAACGTCGCTGGATGGAAGTTTCGGCGTTTTCCTCAATACTTGTTTGCATTCGAGTAATGTCCACATCACTTCGAACTGTTCGAGGTCTTCCAGCACACGGAAGATGACAGACAGCCTATTGTTGCTGAAAACGCTGAACCTAAATAGTTGAAGCGCTGGGCGCATTTCGAACATGAAAGAAATTTCGATGTAATCCTCGTGTCTGAATAATTAATTGAATGTCGACTTTCAAAATAAAATTTAACCACTTTGGATCCTTGTCATGTGCTGAATCTTTCTATCATAAATTTCTCAAGCACATCAAAGCTAGTTCCGAAAAAAAATACGTAAACAAAAAAAGTATTCAATAACTAAATCTTAACGTTTCTTATGCACCCTGTACAAACGCCTGATACCATTTATCCGCAATGTATCAATGCAGCTTCAGGCCAGGGATCCACAGTAGATCAGATTGCCGCAGATCCTGAAAAAAAACCCAAGAAACGCAGATCAACACCCAATTTCACAGGCTGCATACAGACATGGACGGATACATAGTGTCTGGTTTCGACATTCATGCCGATCCATCAGGTAAAGCAGGAGGCAGGATCCAGTCCGGTAGGTAACTCAGCGGGACATACAATGTCAAAAACTGGTTTTAGGCAAGTCGACCTGCTGTCATGTCTTCTTTGATATTATTCTCGAGACACGAACTTCCTGGAGTAAATTCAGCTGTTAGCATACGCGGATGTCATTATTGTGTTTGGTCGAATGCGACCAGACGTCAATGATATGCTTGCTAGCATTCAAGCGAAAGCGGCTAAAAGGGAATCTTAATCGAGGCAAAGAGTAATTTTTTACTTCAGCAAAGGACATACATGGCGCTTCGTTGGAACGCCTCAATGTGCAGATATAACATAAACGTGAGTTCATTTGCCTCGGCTCCATGGTAAGAGGTAATATCAGTACTGAGATGAAACGTAGTACTTAGGCTCATGTGGATCAAGCTGATTTTAGTATTATGCAGTGTCCCTGGTCTACGACGCAGAGGTATAGAAAATTTCTCTTTTAGAGAGAGAAGATCTGAACGTCCTTTGTCTGGAGGAGAATATTCAACCAGGCACTGTACGACCTGCACAGCGAAACGGTTCTATCGTATCCAACGAAGAGTCTTTGACTCCGAGCCAGTGGGACAACGCAACAGACTACGGTTGTGTCCAGGCAAAAATAAATCAAGGCTCATCACTCAGAATAAATGAGAAAATATAAAATATTACCTCGATAGTTTATTTCCCTGCACACACTAAGTAGTTGTGGCCAAAGTCTAGGCTATAAGTTCCGAAGTAGAAATCGGCTCTTCAAATTGACTCTGATCTGAGTTTTTTTTTATCATAAAACGTGGTATACAGTTGGTAGATTTCAACATTCCTGGCGAAAGTTAATACGCGTATGTACATTTGTATGCATTTTCCTGTTTCACTGGCTTCAGGAAAATAACAAATAAACACAAAAGCCGTACGCGCTCCTCCCGCCCGACATGGGAGTGGAAACGCAAATATGAATTGATGAGCAGGAAAAACGTGACTTTGTCAGGAAAAATATACACCTGTACTTGTGTCGGTATGTCATCATACATCACATCACAGTGTCATCACCTTTTTTCTGTTGACTTCACACTTTTGGTTGAGCCTTTACCTTGTCTTGTACGTTGCCTTGCCTTCCGCAGCATCTTTCAAGTATCCAAATTCAGCGTGGGGTGTCGCTTTAAGCCGGTGGAAGGGGTTGTGTTGATGTGTACATTTAAGTGTCTGTACGAATTTCCAGGTAAAGCAAAACGCCCCCACCTGGGGGCTGTGATTTTGTGATTGTTAGATAAAGATTATTCGTAAACAAAACAGTATCGTGGCATAAGCTCTGTTTATTATGATCATACGATTGAAAAACTCACTTCCCTAAGGTTTCCTTCCGCCACGAGAGGCATGCAGATATTTCTGTGAAATGCTCACTTCGCAGTTTATATCTAATTTTCTTCAAAATGTATTCATGACAACGTTTGCAAGCAAGTACTTATTTTTTTATTTTTATTTTTCATCTCATTACTTACAAGTACACGTACTTCCATCTAATTTGTCCTGATTCACCTGTTGGTCGTTCCTACTAGCCTCAAGGTGAACCGTTGTGTGTGTACATTCGAGGAACTTTTAACGGTTGTTCCGCGCTGAGTGTGTTTATTTTCACGAAATATGTGCAAACATTTTTTTGGGGGGAGCGGTTGATATGTGTGCACATGTACAAGAAATCTTGCATGCTTAGTTTTCATGTAACAAGGTGTATTTGTGTGAGTATTCCAAACAAGGATGTCAAGGATGACAAGAATGAATTTATATTAAAATAAGTTTCTGTCGTCACATGTAAGCTGGGAATGCGGCCTTACAGAGTCCCTTGCACTGAAGGCGGCGAAACTATTCGCAGCATCCCCCGAATGACCACACGCAAGAAGAGAGTCTCATTACACGCCACAAACTTGGAAATGTTCATCACGATGTCTCAGTAAAAATGTTTTGTTTTATGGAATAGAAAAAGAATTTCCATTTATATTTAAAAATTCATACAAGTGCCGGAAGAAGTTACGCCCTTGTTACTTGGCCTAAATAGTCACAATGCTCTTCAACGTATACACCAGCCTTAAAGGCACGCGATAATTTAATTACTAACTTTGGTAGTGAATTCAGTTTCCAACGCACGTTTGGATGGTATGGTATGGCTTACTGCCACACTCTACCCGATCTAACGCTCAGTGCCTAAGAGGGCGAGAGATCAAAAGAAAGGAATTTTATAACTCATTAGTCGGGGGTGTTGATAATGAATTTGGTATAGGGTGGAGCTGAAAGTCGCATGCGGTGAATGCTCACACTCGCACAGTAGGCGAAAGTGTTTTCCAAAAGACTCATATCAGACTTTGGGGAACGCAAGTGCGTTGATGGAATTC
This sequence comes from Eristalis pertinax, assembly GCA_907269125.1. Lineage (NCBI taxonomy): Eukaryota > Metazoa > Arthropoda > Insecta > Diptera > Syrphidae > Eristalis > Eristalis pertinax. Next base: position 57,201,280 of record OU026148.1, on the reverse strand, counting down.
CATTCACTCGGTGTGCTGTTGGCATGTTTCGGGATAAGAAAAGCCTTTAATTCGTTTCAAGTCTAATAAATTTCACAAAATTCTACAGCAGAGATGTATTTTTTCCCTTTTTGTGCTATTTCATGGTTCATGCCACCGACATAATGGTTTACTTTTAATTTTTGGGTTTCCTTTCTTCGGTGGGCATAAATTGAACTGTCATCCGATGTCAAAGTTGGATACTTTTAAAGTATTTTGTTGGATGTGTTTTTTCATTGCGGTCTTCGTGGTGACACATTCTAGGTACAACTGTCATGGATATTCTAATTTGACTATACTTATTAACGCGGATCAGAAATTAGGTCACTGTTAGAAATGCGAACAATATGAATCGGCTTTTTGTGTGGATAATACGATGTAAATGTAAGTGGCCTTTAAATTTAAAGGCTGGTCTGCCGAATGAATTCTTTTAGCTCTCGAATTATTTTGATTATAGGTGTATAGAGGGTCTTCACTTTAGCATCTAGAGTAGCTAAAACAAATATCTACATACCTTCTCAGACTACAATTCGTAACTGGTGTCAACGTGAGTGTCCAAGCAATGCAAGGCCGTTGTTGGCCGCACTCATTCTATATCTAGAATATTGGTCATAGCTAAAGGCATAATGTGGCAGAAACTATATTGATCTAGGCAAAATTACAATAAAATGAACAAGAAATAGCCCGAATCATCGTCAATGTGTGTTCTGGGAATTTAAGCAAATTTCTTAACACCAACTGTCATTTACGTACATACGTAGCGAGCGACCGATTTCGTTTTCACTTAGGTAAACAAAAGTGAACGAAACGAAGCGGCCAGAAAAGTGAACAAAACTGAGAAAAGCGGTTACTATGCTTACAATGCATAACTTCTGTGTATTCATACGGAAATATCTAAGTCTCCTTGCGTCTATTATGGTTGAAAAGATGTATAATGATTTCAGAAATTTAAATATGGAAAGAAAATACAGTCGAACTTCCCTATAGTGAGATTCTATAGAATGATTTTCGCCGAATAATGAACTAATTTCAGAGATACAGCTTTGTGGTTATTAAAATATATGCATTTCTATGTAATGAAGTTTTTTCAAGCTTTCAAGAATATGTTACATAATCCTTACGACGTCGTATTAGTCGTATTAGTCGATATGAGTTCAATTTGCTGACAATCTTATCAACGGCTTGAGTTTTGTCTTGAGCTATTTTTTAATGTAGAAGCTGAACGGGGTAAATACCCGTGAAAATATACACAAATGGAATATAATAAAGACAATTAGTGTTTCTATACAGTAAGGTCGACAAGGTTCTGCAGACAGGCTGCAAAAAAAATTTGGGCTAAGCTAGGCCCTTTTGATTCGTATACCATCTGAACTAAAAATGAAACGCTCCCTCTTTTCAAGAAGTACCAAGAAGAAACTGCTGAGCAAAATACCGTGTCTGGTGGATGTCGTCTATTAATGCAGTTTTGTCTAATGGTACTAGTGAGGACATACAGTCTCGTTCATCTTCTCATCATGAAAAAAGAGTGATCGGGTGATCGTTTTACGCCTGTTGTGTCTTCATCGGGATACAGATTGGTTTCGCAGTTTACCGAAATGTGTTTTTGTCCCGGCAGTCGCCAGAGAGCGAGAGAGAGTCAGGGAGCGATTTTCATTTATTTTAATTTATATTGCTGTCATTGCTACCGCATTTGATCGTAGGCACAGTCGTTCAGGAAAAAAACCCAGAAGTAACATATCGATACCCACCACCTTTTCATCGATTTTAAGGCCGCGTATGACAGCATCTGCAGAGACGAGCTACACAGTGCAATATCTGGTTTTGGCATTCCTATCAACCTCGTCCGTTTATGTAGGATACCGATGGAGAATACATGCTGCTCTATCAAGGTTGGTAAAGACCTAACCGAGACCTTCGATGTCAAAAAACGATTCAGACAAGGTGACGCGCTGTCATGTGACTTCGTCAACATCATTCTTGAAAGAATTGTTCGAAACTCGCACGCCAACACCAGAGGAACAGTTTTCAGAAGTCCGTCCAACTACTAGCCTACTGCCGATGATATTGACATTATCGGAAGAACGCAGCGTGATGTTGAAAGCACTTTTGGGAGTATTGCGTCGGAGGCCGCAAAGATATATGATAGATATATGCTGTCAACAAGAAAGGAAAACCAACATAACAGTACGTCACAGTAGACACATATAAATTTGAGGTAGTCAAAGACTTTGTCTACTTAGGAACTGCTATTAACTCAGATAACTACACCAGCGCTGAAATCAAACGAAGAATAACTCTAGCCAATCGTTACTTCTTTGGGCTAAGAAAGCAATTGATAAACAAAGCCCTCTCTCGAAGAACCAAAGTAACCCTCTACAAGACCTTAATCGTCCAGTCCTGCTATATGGCGCAGAGGCATGGACTTTGTTAAAAGCGGATGAATTTACTCTTGGTTGCTTTGAGAGGACAATTCTTCGTGTGATTATCGGTCCCGTCTATATAGATGGTAAGTAGAATAGAAAACATAACAAGGAACTGTTCAGTGACATCGACTTAGCCAGAAGAATGAAGATCCAACGATTGAGATGGCTAGGTCATGTAGAGCGGATAGAACCAATGCTCCGGCCCGGAAAGTCTTCGAATTCACCCCCGAGGGACGATGCAGTAGAGGAAGACCGCTGCAAGTGGAAAGGCACCTCAACTAACTATGCGTGCAAAACTGGAGGCAGCTAGCTAAAGATCGAGCTGGCTGCAAACGCTTTTTGGTTGAGGCCCAGGTCCAACCCGGACTGTAGCGCCACCTTAAGTAAGTATGTAAGCAGTCAGCTCGTTATTAAATCGTACTAGAAGTTCGGACTGTACAAGCAATTGAGGCTGGTGGCCTTGGTGATTGCAAATTGCTTTGTTTTTCCTTTAACAGAATTAGATTTTTTCTGACATTTGGGTTCGTAGGGAAACGAAAACCACTTTAATTCCAAAAAATCAATAACACTCATCAATTTCTTTTTAAAAACCCATTCTTAAATGACAACTTATCGAACAAATGCAACAGACCTTCTGACCTCCTTCATATTGGTTATCGAAATCCATTTTTCCAAGCTCATTGAGTGTTTTTCATAAGTAGTATTCTCCCACATTTCGCCAATAGAATGCCTGAGTACGCCCGCAATTACTTGTGTCGTGTATGTCAATGTTCAGAGAAAAAGTGGTTTTCGCCTGACTATCTAGAATCAGAGATGGGCACCAGAAATTATTCAATTATGCGTGCATACATAAAAGAGGTGCCGGAATGTGTTTATATGATGAAAATGATCCCCCCTCCCCCAACAACTCGCATAAACTGTTGAAATGTAAAAATAATTTTATTGTTCGTACGTCGAACATACATACATTTGAAGGGGCGTCGGCTTCTCCCTAAGATCCCTGCGCATTAGGCGGAATAAATTGATGTTGAGGGGATGCTTAGGAGGAGTTGTGAAGTGAAGAGAACAGCACACAAACAGGCAGCTCGCTTGTTGATAACAGAAATAAACTTTTCATTGCGTGTCAATAAATGAGAATGGCGCGTGTGACGTAATTTAAAATGGAATGAATAAAAGCATCTTCAAAAAACAATCGCATCATATCTGAGATCCGCTGTAATTTTATTTGCATACATACCCGTAAGAGGGCTACATAATATTACTTAATGAGATCTTAGAACTACGACTTCTATTCAGGAAATTGATGCAATTTTTGATACGCCATCCGGGGTGAATGGTGTTGTCAAGACGGGAGAAGAATCAATTCTTGATGTTTCCATCAACTAAAGCGTTAAAATGAGCCACGATAAGTTCATGGAAACAAAGGATAGACACGGAAAAGTGATCCTGTTGAGAAATGATATGAATGACTTGATGACGACTAAGTGAAGCTGTTTCATTCCCTTATAGAATGTTATCTATATTTTGTTACAGCAGGTCTTAATGACTAGACGCATGTGGGAAAGGTGTGTTAAAAGGATTATCTGCTGTCATTTGAGTTGTAAGTTTAATTCACACGCACACTCAATTTATTGGAATACAAAATTCAGTTTCATTGCAAACACTTCGTCCACACAACGTTACACAGATATGACACGGAAACATTCCCATAAGTGGTTGGATTTAAACAAAGGGCGTCTACATTGTTTTCCCTTTTATTTGTTTTATTTTTAATTATATCGAAGCAGTCGCTTTACCACTGTGGTCGTGGCAGAACTTTTACTTTTCAACTTTCAACTGAAATTCATTCCTCCATTGGGAGTCCATTGGGAGTACAAGTGTGCTTATATTGGATTTATATGAAGAATACAATTTGGTATAAAACTTTCGACGACACTCCCAAAGTCCATACAACTGTTAGCAATCAGACGTTTGTTGGCATCGAGAGGAAACAACTAAGATCATTTTGGCGTTGAACGGGGGAAAATGAATTATATATCGATTGTCTTTGAGAAAGGGCAGATAAAACTTTGAGGTAGTCAAGGACTTCGTCGGTAGAAGGTACAAATAATATGAAGAACGAGATTAAACGTAGAATAATTCTTGGCAATTGATTGGCCTTTAAACTCGAGTATTTATGTATATAGAGTCCTCTCCCGAAAAATCAATCAAAATAATCCGTCCGGTTTGTGTTGACGGATGAGATGAGATGAGTGTGAAGGTTGTTGTTCTTATTTGTTGCTGATTATATCCGTAACACAATTCTTAGGTTAGGTAAGGGTGGATGACTGGCGGGAAGCAGCAGTCACACTTTGGCCAGAGTATGCCCGTTGTGTTGCTACGCGCATCTAGTCGATCCTATTCTGAAAAATTCTCAAAAGTTGGTGCTTTTGACAGAGCAGTGAAGATGGCTGGCACTTGTGCAACTTAGTTGTGAGGTTGCTTATGAATTAAGCCCCTAAGTTGGACGATAGTTGTGCACGATAGTTTTACCCTCCTCCTCGTCTCTTCAGGTTCTCTGCAAGTCGTTCTGGAGTAGGCGTGGGTGCCAATGACACAGTGCACAGTGTTGACGCCGATAAATGTTCTGAGATTCGGTCTGCTCATTCTGATCAGGCTGCGTAGTAAGTGTTTTGCAGTAGCGACAGTCATGGATGGCAGATCTCGATCTGAAATGAGTTCTCAACTGTCGAGCGCTTTATAGCATCGCAACACAATCGATGGTAAGAGAGTCTTGAGACATTGTACAAAAGCCTTCCAAATTTCAAAACTGAGACCCAGCACAAAATCTTTATATCGTAAGCAAACAACAGCAGACACAACATGAGTGGTCGTTGTAATAACTGGGTCTAGGTTTACATCGGACTGTGACTGACACATATTAGAGGTCTGCATGAATCTCTGTCTACTCTGTCTACTTGCACTACTTCAGTGTGCTCTATTCATTGATATAGAGTACACCTATTTAAGAAAAAAACGCTGTACAACATTCGATCACCCGATAACGAAATGAGTACTCTGTTTCATTTCTCTCTGCTTAATGGTTGCTTTACAATGAAATGAAACAAATTCACGTTAAACTGTTCAAAATACATTGAGTACACCGAGTGCATTCAATACAAACCAGAGGCAGTCGGTGGTAATTCTGTTTCTTACTTTAATCATGGGTAGGGGAAAATAATGTAATGTAAATATTAATGACATGACTTACATGGTTCCAGAAATATGTACATACATATTTAAATTAGCATTCAACAAATGATTCGGATATTTTAATGGTGACAATGGAAAGCGGATTATTAAATAATTCAGCCATAAGATCAAAAATAATAAGCGGCGAGTTTAAAATAAATAATAAAAGAGGCAGAAGTGTTTGATGTAGTTGAAAGTACACAGAAATGGTCTAAATGAACCAGTAAAACATTTAGTCCCATGCGGAAGTTGTTCGTCTGTTCACAAATGCTTGTGATATTGCCCATGTTTCGACGTTATTGGCAGTGATGATCAAGGTGTTATATAATGTTGGATTCTACTACTCATTTACCTCTTGAACACAGAGGAACAGCAATTGACAAGCTTTACTCTGCGTCTAATCATATTCGTACTTGCATACGAAATGTGTAAAAAATCAGAAACTGCGATTATTATTCTTCCTAAAAATTGTCAAGAGCAACTCCGCACGTTGTGTTTAACCTTCGCAGATTTGAACATGTCTCGGAACAACGTCGCATTCTTCTAGGATGCGAATTGGAAGCATTCTTAAACTACAGATCATGCATATTACTCTTTAAAGTTATTCACAAGAAATGAAAAGATCTATCGATAAGTCGTAATATTACCCTGAGACCTTCATGTTTAATGTCACGCAGGCACTTCTTCACTCATGTTGTCCATCTTTGGAATCACCTACCATCACAGGTACGGCATAAGACCAAAAAGAAAAAGGTTAAAAAAATCCAATGATAAAGAACTATTTCCAAGTTTATTCAACCAGTAGAAATTAACAACGAATCTCTATCATCTGAAAAAGTAAATGTGATCTTTCTGGAGGATTTTAATGTTCTGACGTGGTGCCACTTGTTCCAAATTGAATTTCCGTTTTTGTTTAAAGTTAACTGCAAAATAATAGCTACTGGAAAACGTTGTCTTATTGTGCAGTGAGTACAAGACTTACATTATGATCAACTGTCAGCTGATTCATTTTACTTATTAAGCTGTGAGTGCAGTTGCATTGCAGACCTCTAACGCATATTACGATCATTGGCTTTCAACTGCCATAAAATTGTTAAATGAAATGTTTTCGTAATCTCCATTATACTCGATAGTAAAAAAACAACCGACAAAATATATCATCCACACGGAAATAGTCCTCGAACAAAGTCGAACTGGAGCATAACAAGCGCTCTGTACAACTGCAAATGTTTGCATTGCGTTGCAGCATTAATTGTTACTGGTGTTAAGCCACTGCATAATTTCAATGGCCAATAAATCGTACACACAAAAAACCCCAACCACCCTCAGCTATTTTAAAAGACTTATAGCTCTGGGCTAGCAGACCAAGTTTCAAGTGGCCTTGTTTGCTTAAAGCTGCGTCGACCATGAAAGCATGTCTGCAGTGGACAATGAAATGTGGATGAATATTCAATGTAGGCACCGCTTTTTGGGCTGAATCGATTTTTTTGGCCATTATTATACATTCCACTCAACCGACCTGCACTTGACATCGTTTCATTCTCTCTCGAATTATGAGAGGCAACAACGAGAATAAACAACAAATTTGCTTGGACATCCTAATTCTTCTGGTTAAACATCGTCTATTCAATCAGCATTCTTATGTGTGTACTTTCCATTGAAAATCTTAAGCAGAAGTGTACACACAGAACCCTCGATAATTATCAACCCGAAGAAGCCACAGTCCTTCAGCGAACACCCCGAGTCGACAACTTGCATTGTTATCTCAAACAAAGTGTTCAATTTAACCTGAGTCCGGGGAAAAACCACAAAATGACCAAATATGCAAATAGTACCCCTAAACGTAAATCTCTTCTTAAACTTTGCACCCACCACCACAAGCCCAAGTGTGCCATTATTTTTCGGGAAAAAAAAAATTCATCCTCAAAAAGTTATTCTGCTTCCTTGGATGCCAATCCATATGCAAATGTATACGAGGCGGTCTACTCGACAGCAATTTGCCAGGACTTTTATCAATCTGCGTTGTTGGGCAACTAGAAGGGAGAGAATGTCGTTAGTTAAAATTGGATGAATGGTTCGCCTAAGCTTTTGAGGTTATTTCTAATTTGCTTTGGGATATATCGAATCGGCAAAATTGATGTCCCTCCGCTGCTCCTTAATTACATTCATCGAAAGCACTTTTATTCGCAAACCGAAGTCATTTATCAGAACGAAAGATAGTCATTTGTTTGTGAGTCATTTTTGAAAAATGAAAATTATGTTTTACATTCGCGGAGGGTTGGTTTTGTGGAAATGAGAAATGCGTTAGTCGCACCACCGTGCGACTGGAGTGCGCCACAGTTTTTTAAGGAATTAAAGGTGTCAACAAATTATTTTCTACCTAAATTGTGACAGTCGTTAGTCCACCCCACTGTCCATCAATCCGCGTTATTAATAAAGTGTGTGGGAGCAGCATCTGTTGTCGTTCATTTTTCAATTCTTAAACTTTGGTGGATACTATGTAAGGCCCCAAGGACCTACGGCACAGGTACGGTGAGGAAATTAATTTCTGACGTGCTCTTTTCATTGTGCACAATGTTAGCTAATAAAGTTTAATGACAATGACATGACAAATTGAGTTTCGTGTTTTGGCGAAGTGGCACGAATGTACTACATTTCGTCGTGCTCCTGTGTGCTAATGATTTTTAATTTGTGTAGCTTTGCGGCATTACAGTGCTTATGGACGAGAATTTATCTCAGCGTCCGCGTATTTTACATACACGCGAGAAGTTGCTGCATGAAGGATGAAGTAACTGCGATGCACATTTTATAAAACCCTGTTACGTCTTTAGTTTATTACTGCGCGTCTCTGAACGAATCGATCGAAATTAACCAACGGACAGGTAAGAGGCATTAAAAAATATGTTGTGGACTTGTGGGCAAACTTGTCAACTGGCATCCTTCGTAAGAGCAAGTCACACGGACTGCAACAGTAAAGTTAATATTTTACTCCATTCGCATATTTAGTAGCATGATGAAATGCGCCTCCTTTACATAGGGACGATAGGCGTGACCTGGGGATGCGAGAAGAGTTACCTTCCAGGTCGGCTGCTGTACAGTGGACAGTGCAGTCCACTACGAATAGAATTTTCTTCGAAGCCACTATGAACTTTTCCACTTCTCTACGAAAGAACGTAATTTCTTTTAATTATAAGATGATAAATACGATGTAGGATACTTAACTGGCTACAACTGCCTAGGCTTACCTAGGCTTAGTGCTAATTTTTTAAGCATGAATAAAAAAGCATCACGATTACAAAATTATTGCACGATGGTGTTTTAAACTTATAAATTATATATACTATATTAATTTATCAATATCTTTAGATTCAAAAAAAAAAAAAAAACAAAACGAGTGTAAGCTACGTATATGGCGCAGGTGGCGTTGTGGGTCTGTGCATCGGCACGCACTCGGCGTCTACGTTCGAATACCAGTACGACAAAAATAACTTGCACGGACCCAACTCTTTGAAGACACTGACAATGCTCAAGAGTACAACTGTCTGGAAAAAGCTTTTCAAACTTGGCCGTTCGGAGTCGGCATAAAACTGTATGTCCATCTGTGAGACTAGTGAGAGAACATAAGCATGCACAACGCGAATGTTTTTATTCGTTTGAAAGGCCTATCGGTGCTATTACGGAATATAATAACGCTCAAATGCTTTAGCTTTTCCTCTGTGAGGCATGCATCCGAAATGTCCAACTTTCCATGACTTTGGCGCATAGATCAGACTGAATTTGACCAATGACATGGGTTATGTTGGCTTTGAGGGCCGCTGTGGTTTGTGGCTTAATCGCAGAGACCTGCGACTTTAGGAGACCCCACAAGAAAGAGTCCAACGAGGTCAAGTTGATCTCAGTGTCCAGTTCACATCACCTCCAAGTGACCATGCCCTCGAGTCGCTCGTGAAGAATTTCCAATGTGGCGTGAGCTGTGTGGCAAGTAGCCCCCTCCTGTTGAAACCACATATCGTTGGTGTCCTTAGAAGAAATTGGTAATCATCGACCTATAGCGCTCGTCGCCCAAATGAGGGCCTGGCCAACGTATGTAGTTCTCAAATAAATATGGATCGATGACGCCGCCAGCCCAAAATCTACACCAAACAGTGACATTTTCGAGATGCATTGGACACTCTTGAAACTCATGTGGATTGGTACCGTCCCGAATTCAACAATTTTGTTTGTTGACGTATCCATTCATGCAGAAATGGACCTTATTGCTGACGATGATTTTCCGACGAAAATTTGGGCGAAGCATGTGGAACGTTGGCCTACCGAAAGACCCATGTTGAACGCTATGCCCGGCCATGCTGATTTAGCTAAATAGACTGAATAAATGTATGCTTCAACAATATGGCCGCTATCAACTGTCAAAGTTTGGAAGTAATTTTTGGAAGACCCCTTATCTATGGCATGGATATTAAGTATACGCCCTAGTGCACATCTTGTTGAACTTTGACTTTGAGTTGAATTTTTGGGTTTTCTTCGTGGAACTTGTCAACTCGTCGTAAAAAGTGCTGTTTAAGCTGCCAGGTAAGATGTGGCTAAGATTATATAGCAAAAAGTATGCAAATAATGAATTATAAAATAAAATATAATATATAAAATAAATACAAAAAATTGAATAAATTTAAATACGAGAAAAAAGTGTGCGGCTTCTTACGCAGAAGGTCCTTGGTTGGTGGGAAAAAAATTATTTTTTGTCACAGAATCGCTTTTCACGAAGGCCTGAAAAAACTTTGAGCATTATGATTGTCTAGTACACTTCACTCTTGTAGACGTAAAAAACAAAATTTTAATGATTTTTTGAATGAGTATACTTTATTTAAGAATACTCATTTTTACACTGTCAACTGTCTTCGTCCACTCCTTATGATCGACTGCCCGCTTGCCGCGATATTTTGCGCCTATAACTCGTTCTCTTTCTCTGCATCGGCATTATTGACACAAACTGGCACACTGAATGATTTTTTGATCATTTGTTGATACAGAATTTTTAATATCTTATTTTATGCTCTTAAATCTATTGCATTGTCCTCGGTATTTTCTTCCGATACAGTCCATACATTAAAACATGTGCGAATGATTTTTGAGTTCTCGAAACAAATGCTAAACTCGCTTTCGGGTTGACCTTCGATGTGCGCAACAATTCGTTTTTTAAGAAATGACTTGCAGTTTAAGGAAACGATGGGTACATTTTCAGAAAAACGGTCGCGAAGATCCCTAGTATTCCGACGTTATTTCTCAGTTCAATTTAGTGCTTTTAGAACCAAACGATATATGACTACTCTTTCGAAATTGTACTTGCCAAATTAAAAATTCTTAACAATATCAGCGAGGTCTCTAATTTTCAGTCGACGGTTTTTGAACACCAAATATTTAGTTTCCTTGACGTAATTTTCATCATGTCAACATATGAAACTTGGCCGTTCAATTATTAGGCAAAAGCAAAGAGCAATTGTAATAATAATATAATATGGCCAGAGCCTAGCTTCTCAGCAACCACTCGCGTTGTCCTCTCACGAGTTTTATGCCGACTCCGAACGGCCAAGTTTGAGAAGCCTTTTCTGGACAGTTATTGACAGTATTTGAGAATTGTCAGTGACTCGAAAGCTTTGTGGCCGTGAAAATTATATTTGGTCGTATTGGGTATCGAACCCAGACACTGAGGTTCAAGTGCGTAGGAGGTGACGCACAGGCACACAACGCCACGGCCGCTATAAATAAAGAGCAATTATACAAAACTTAAAATGACTGCTGTGTTGTAATAATAATTGAGACATTACAATCAGTTAATGTTTACGGCTGCCCAGGGCTATCTTTACCTTCAACACTTTGTTTGCCTTCTTAGAAGTGTGTGTAACATGTGTATATGTATTTTTTTCTTATGACATAGCCTGTTCATCGAAGGCCTTCTGTAACGTTCTCAAAGTTTCTGCAACTCCAGTTAATGCAACGTCTTTGCTCAACAAAAGCAGATCTTATAAAAAATCACTATATTGTGTTCATTTCAAACGTAATTACTGAACAATTGCTGATTTCAAAATTAAATTGTATACAGATGCCTGGACGACGGTTTTTTTTAAATCGATGTAATTCTTAACAAAATAGTTGGACGAACAATGTTACTATTTCTAACTTACTGGCTTTGGGCAAGCACTCTAAGCTAAACTTAATCTTAAACTATATCTTTCGACCAAACCTAACAATGATTAAATTAGATAATAATATTCAACGCCTGAACGACAGTACTACCAACCAAATGCAGTTTCATCTTCTTCAGCTAATGCTGCACAAGCACTGAAAATGTCAAAAATCAGTCGAGTACCGAGAACAAATCATTTATTAATATAAATTAATTGGCGCTCAGGTAACTGTTTGACATTCAAAAGACAAACCACAAGAAATATTTTCAATGACTAAATTGATTTCACAACCGTGAATTAATAGTGCAGAAGGGGTTTTCCCAAAATACTTCCCTGCCACCAAAGAGCTGCATAAAACTCAATGTTAGCACAGTTCATTAGAGACATCCACAAAACGACAGCATCAATAGTTGTGCATTTTCATGGGGAACATTGCTTCCGGAAAATTAACATTTGTGAATGATTCATTCGTGAACTGAACCATCAATAATTATAATCTGATAGAAAAAGAGTCAGTAAAGGATAATGAATGTCAGTTTCGTTCGGCTCGTGAAAGAATTAATTAGTTACTTGGCGCTGGGAAAATTGAAGGGCATAGGCAAGAACTAGTCGCAGCGTGGTGCATTTTACGAAGGGCTTCAGCAGTTTTGCAGGGAAGAGGTGAATTGATTTTAATCATTTTGCATTGCACTGCAAAACGTGATTCTATGGAATAATTGACGGAATCATTTCCCCTAATTGGGTGTTATTTGGAAACAATTGAAAAATAAAACACCAAAACAGGTGGATCCCGCCCGGTGCAAAAAAGTGAGTTTACAAGTACGCAGGTAAGGATCCGGAAATATGTGTACGGTCTGAATAATAAGAGTGATTTGCTTTTATTCTTGTTTGATCAAATTTAAATCTTTTCAGAAACTTTTCGATTCGTCTGGGTAACTAAGCCAACAAAACTTCACAATATGGTTTTGAAGGGAAATTGCTGAGAAAACCTCCCCATCCACAAAAAAAAAAAGGTGACAGCAAATTGGTGTGGGTTTTTGACTGATGGGCAATAGTTTCGAAAGCGATGCTGATGCAACTTTCCGGATACCGAACAATGACTGATGTATTTTGAATGAAATCGGAGGTGAACAAGGAATCGTTATTCCAGCACGAGGACTGCACAAACGTGTACTAAAATCCACACTGAAAATGTTCAAACTTTTTATCAGAAATCAGGTACATCAGAGCCGACCTCAAGGCTGATTGAACCCTTGTCCATCGAGAATTTTTGACTGTTGTTTCGGTTGGACGGTTATTCATGAAATCATGTAAATGGCATTCTCTGATTGGTCGAATGGAAAACGATGTGAAAAATGTTAAGGCGCAAGAGAGGTAGAAGTCGGCTGTCTCTAGACTACTTAAAGATCATATATAATCTGTGTGTTAGTGGAGTCCCATTGAAGCAGGTGGAGAAGTTTAAGTATCTCGGAGTAATGCTGAGCTGTCCTGTAGGATTGGTCAAGCTGGGTCAGTTTTGACACAGCATGGTAGTTCTGTAATCAGAAAGGCCGAGCTTGGTGTCAAAGCCAAGTTAGCGGGTTTCAACTCAGTATTTGTTCCAACTCTCACCTATGGTCATGAAATTTGGGTAATGACCGAAAGAATAAGATCGCGAGTGCAAGCTGCTGAGATGAAATTTCTTCGTGCTGTTGTGGGAATTACTCGCCGGGATAGGGTGAGAAACACGGCAGTGCGCGAGGAACTCAACATTGAGCAGCTGCTTCTTCGAACGGAAAGGGCTATGCTTCGGTGGTTTGGTCACGTGGCACGAATGTCCCCATCATCACGACTTCCGAGGCGGGCGTTGAATGCGATTCCATCAGGTAGGCGAAAAGTCCAAAAACTCGCCGGGTTACGATTGGGTATAGCTCCTGATGAGTTAGAGTCGATGGCGGAGGATCGAGTTGCCTGGAGATCTCTCGTGCGTGGTTTACCCCCGCGACCCCTTAAATTTATCATGCGGGTCAGAAGAAGATGATGGTGATGATATATTCTGTGTGTCAATTGGAATTTTTAAATTTGTGAATTCAAATACCGAACACATGGAAATGTTTTCGATTTTGCAAAAGACCGAGGACATGTTGTATAGCTTTACCTGACGAATCGATGCTCATTCATTGGTAGTTAGGTTGGTATTAGGTAACGTGGTAAAACGTTTCTGTTTTTGTTTCAAGAAAATGACAGAGCCCAGCTCATTTTACAAAGCTGATCAAACAATCCAAGTTAACGACTCCAAACCGTAGAAATTTATTACAACTCCTATCGTGGTAACTAGTTATGTATAAGTGCATTTCTACTAACCATTCAATTGATTTTGTGTTCTCCAGAATAAGAAAAATGGGCCGCCGTGCAATGGTGTGTAGATACGCTGTCTTCTAGTGTCTCGTTTTAATTTACGACTCGAACAACATTCTTCTTCACCTTCCGAGCCACTGAGAGTGCTCAGAGAGGAAGCATCTGAAAATTGATCGTTCGGAGTCGACTTAAAATTGTGGTTCCCTCGTAATAGAGTGAACTCTTCACTTCTCATAGCATTCAGCACGAGTGGTGACTGTATAAACTGCAAAGCACATAGGTTCACTTAGTTGAATCCAAACGTAATCTATCATTGAGACATCCTCAGTTATCTGAACGTTTTTAAGAAGTTTCAAGAAGGGCTTACGGCTGAAGATAGAACTGAAAATTGCAATTTGTTGCCATAGAGCTTCAGAGAAATCTAAGTGGGCCACTAATTGGTGCAGTTAAGATCCATCACCCAATTTCATGGTGTTTGGCAGATGAGATGAGCAGATGAGACATGATACATTTATGGTTGCTGTTTTGCAGTTCTTGGCATGAATCCATATTATTTTTACTCTTCTATTTAGTGCCTAATAACATGGAATGAAAACGGAATAAAATGGTATACATTTCTTCTAAAAAAACGTCTGTCCACAAGCGTAGACATGCGTATAAATTAATGTATTTATCTTGTATTCGTCAGAGATAGTAGCACAGCAATTAATTGACTTTTGTCTTCGGCAACATACTGTTTAGGGGTTGATAGGATATTTGTCGACTAGATATGTATTTGTACTCCTTTGTGGGGCTTTAATGATTGAATGCTATGTTCAAAACCCCTTTAATAAGCTTAAATGTAGTGCGAAAATGGATTTTGGGAACTTTACTAAACTTAAAGTGAAATCAAATGATCTCCCTTCTCACGAATGTGGATGGGAATGTGGATTCAAATTTCCATTTACTTGACGAAGTACAAAAGTAAGTGCGTTTATTTGGACATTAGCATTAAGACTTTTAAGGTTTTATCAATTATTTGGAGATTTATTTTTTCCCACTTAGATCCAAAGATTGACTCTGACCATTCCATACAAAATAATTACATACTCGTAGAATTTTAAGTGTGGAGCACTCTTCGCCAAGACCGCCCCATTATTCGTGAGAATCCTAAAAATAACGTATTCTTGTTTGGAACGAACTTTGGTCCGGAAACCATCAATTCGAATATTTCTACGAATCGGTAGCGGTGAGAAGCACCAGACTTCTGGGTCAAGTTTGAAGGAACCCATAGAATGACGATTGCTCTGGTGATTTATATTTATTCCCAATTTCCACTTCAGCGAATTTGAAGAAACATTTCAAATGAATGTACTCCAATTTGATATCAAGTTTAAATTTCAATGAAATGCCACAATTGAATTCATAACAAAATTCTTGGCCACCCTCGACAATGGAATGAAAAGAAAATATTTTGTTGTCGGTGGTTCAATGGATTCTAAGTTTTCACAGCTTGTGTGGTTTGCTACGATGGTCACTACAAAACAGAGCTACAACTCCGGAAACCTACATTTATTTCTGTTGCTTGTGGTGACCATTAAACAAAATTGGCAGTATTTCATAAATTATGTTCAGAGTGGCAGATTGTGTGTGTGGGTTTATTTTTTGAGACAGATGCGAATGAGGTGTCATGTGTGCCGATGGAATTGTTTGGATTATTGATTGTTGTGTTTGGTACTTTTGTGAAATGTTGTGATTTTTATACTTTGGAAGGGTTTGTAAAATGGATTCATATGTGCTGCGCTTAAAATTATTTTTTTAATGGGCAAAAGTAGAAGTACGAGGAAGTCATTGAAATAAGATTTCGATTTTTCAAGAAATCTTCTAAAACTACAAGACAAACATTCTTCGGCATTAAATTAATTTTAGAATATAAAGGCTGCCACTAAATTGAATTCTTAGACTGCGCCAGTGAAAACGAAGGAAAGGACAGTGAGTTTACAGTGATACAAGATTCCGTTAAAATCGTGATATAACTTCACCAATTGTGAGTAGATTAACTCAAAATTTCAGGGAGATTAAGGATCAAACATTCTTCGACATAAAACAACTAAATGGCGCGGTTTGTTGAGTGCCTGCCCTTGGTTAGAGGGGTCCCCGCTTCGAATCCCAGTGAAAGCAAAGTTAATACGCTTTTATCCGGTCTTCAAATCTGGTCTAGTCACCATTTGCCGTTTGGATCAAGTTAAGGCGCTATCACTGGAGTTGTCGATCAGTAGTAGTAGTCTTACCATGGGTATCACAATGGACCAACACGGTCTTAGTGTGGTAGCGATTTCGCAGGCAGCCCACTTACCTAACCTAACCTAAGGATCAATTAGTGATGTCATCCAATCTAGACTGCCATCACAAATGCGTAGTTTGGTGAAGTTTTAAACTCAAGTCCAGCTGAGGGTTAAGCCGAGCTAAAATGTTTTGTTTAATTCGTTCGGTTTTACAGTGAAATCTGAACTTCGTTTGTGTAATGCGAAAACAAAAATATGGTAGCACTTTCCATTTGTTGCGTGTATTGGCTACAATTTATAAGAGCTTTCGATATAATATTTGCTATGCTTTGTAGTTTTAAAATGCTTTTGGCATGAATTTCTTTTGAACGTTTGTGGCGCCTTCTTGCTGTTATCGGATATCAACGATTTTGATAATCACCAAGGAAGGAAAAAGAAGCGCTGTAGGAATTCATTGCAAATGATGTCAGAGAGAATAAAATACGAAAGGAGCAGAACTGACTGTACTCTCGTCTGACTTAAACTACAAATTTAACTCAGTTTAAAGTTGAAAGAAACTATGAACTAAACGTCGTTGAACTAAACTTTAATCAAAAACTGGAGTTTAAACGTTTTCCACTGTGAAACTGGGCATAAATCGGTTTTGAATGGCTTGGTGTCGTGGGTACGTTTAGTTTAACTAATAAAAATCTTACCATGATGTGGACGCATCAGACGGTATAGTGCATACTAGTAAACTTGTACTTCTCGTGTGACCATGCGATTTAATGACACTTTTACTCGTCTTGTGAATTCGGACTCATTAATGCCAGGGTGCGTTAATTCATACTCTGAGGGTTCTGGGTTAAATCCACCACCAGAGTAGTTTAGGTTAGGTAGTTGGGCTGCCAACGAAATAGCCAGCACACTTAGACCATGTTGGTCCATTGTAATACTGATCACTGATCGACAACTCTAGTGATAGTGCCATTAATCTGATCCCAACTGCAAATGTTTACTCGACCAAATTTGAAAACCCAATAAAGCGTATTAACTTAGCTTTCAATGGTATTTGAACTGCGGCAGATACTCAACCAAATGCGCCATCCAGCTGTACCACCAGAGTAACTTTCATGATCTCCACCTCTTTCCAGTCCCTGAGAATGCTGTAAGAGCACACTTGTCCAGAAAATGCTTCTCAAACTTCACCATTCGGAGTCAGCAATAAACTGTAGGCTTCCCCCACTCGGAAGAGACTAATAGCACTCATAACACGAGTGGTTGCTGTGATAGATAGTTCCAGCTCTACTCAGTGTTACCGCTAAAATATTTTTCAAAGTGCCACCACTGCTACCAAAAAGTGTAATTTTAAGGCAATGGGTGCCACAAATGGAAATATACCAAAACATACGTTTGCGTGTATTTTAATCAACTTTGAATGAAAAAAATGAATTGCATTTACTTAGAAAATGTTATAGAAACAAACATAAATGCATTTAATAATTAAGTTATAAACAAATAAAGCACCATTTGCACGTATTCATCGAAACTTAAGGAGCGTTAAGCTCTTTCGGAAGGCAGATGTAAGCGATGCAGCGATTTTTTTGTAAACGTTGATAATATGTTGATAATATGATCGTTTCTTAAAATTTCACCAGAGTGCCATATTCAACGTTAAAATACCATAGTGCTATTTCAATCAAAAAGTGCTATAGTGGCACGATCATGCTACATCGGTAACGCTGGTCCACTACCGTGTAATTGGTATTATTGAAAACAATTTGCAATTCAAAAAATTCAAAGTTGATTTTAGGTTTTGACAAAATCTAGTACAGCTTTAGTTTGCTTACTTTATACCCGTGAATCGAATGCTTTGAGACTTAGCTTAATCCTTGGTCTAATGAGACCATCCGTTGTGTGTGCTGCGTTCTACTAAAAAACAAACAGCTTGCGTTCTTATGAAAAGACCCATTGCATGTTTAACTCTAACCACAACCCACTTACTCATCAATTATTGTCACTGTTTTCAATTGGGGACATAATTGTTGTCAATGGTCTTGCTCTGACGAGCCATGGTCTTGTGTTCAAAGTAGAACGATAAGATGGCCTAAGGCTTAGACAACAATTTGGCCAGATAGCAGATAGCTGTGAAGACGAGTATCTTCAATTGGCATCACACTTGTGTTTATTAAACGAGTGACAATAGGAAGATTTTTGATCAATTACTGATGCCATTCACTCTAGACCTCCTTCACTAATGCGCAGTTTCACGGCTAAGTTTAAACTTAAGTTCAGCTGAACCTTAAACCGAATTAAAATTGTTGGTTTAATTTGTCCGGTTCTAAAGTGACGTCTGAACTTCGTTTGTGTAATGCGATCGAAAAAAAATATGGCAACTATTGACATACCGGATAAAGTAAGACCTGATTCACTGCATAAATTTATAGTCTCTCGATGCATTAGAATACTTAAAGATCCCTCGAAATAGATATTCAATCAGCTTCACCCCAACATCATCATTGACATCATCCAACACTGAGTCATAGGCGCCCAGTTTCAGAGTATCAAAAAAGAAAGTTGTCCTTGAAACTTCAGAGCCTGCCATACGCAACTCAACCCACATTAGACATTTCTTCTATTGTTCCTGCAGAATAATCCACTTGAATCGTTTCCTTACATCTGCGTTCCAAAGACAGTGGTTTCCGCTTGGTTTTTGAAGGAGGCATCTCCCTTGCCAACGAAGGCTTACTTCACCACAGACTCTTAACATACGTGCGTGAAGATAGACCACACCGTCAAAGAAATGAAAATTTAATACAATCTTAATTCAAACCTCTTGCGAATGCTCCATCTAATGTTAGTTGAATATTTTAAAGTATTACCACAACACAAAAATGCTTTTAAACGGATACCACTGAATTTAAACAGCCTTAACTCAACGGCTATGACAGAGGAGTTGTGGTTAAATATTTAACAACTCCTAGGTAACTCCCCGAACACCGACAACTTTACTTCCACATGTCGGCATTCACAGCGAGCGGCTCCTAATTAATTCGGTAGAGTTCATATCAACATTTCAAAGAATAATCTCAACAGGGGCGGAAGGGACAAGTTCAAACACACACACACATAATCCATTGTCTTGATTAGGCCACTTTGGTTTTTATTGAATTCTCTCAAGTTCGCCATTAGAATTGTAAATTCGGCACCGCACCCTCATCACAACAAAAAAAAAAGTTGATTTGATATTTTGTTTGTTTGTTTCCAAAATTTCAGGAGGTGATTAATTTTAAAAATTCGACAAGGACTTAAAAAACCGAACAGATTTAAAATTAAATCGAGGGTAATTACGGTCTTGTCCCCCATCAAATATCAACACAGCACTGTCAAATTGAGATCGATGGGAGCGCAGTCAAATTCTGGATCAAAAGAATGAGCAGACAAAAAGAACCCGAAACACCGAAAGACACAAAGGATGCTAAATGACGGCTAAACGAATTTATAAACAGACACAAAGTACTGAAGACACACTAAGCCACTGACGGATGTTGAATAAATAATGGTAGTCAATGGTGCGGGCACAGTCAGCATCATCATTAGCCGCGGTAATCAAAGAGCAATTTGCCACCAAATCACATAGAATCGGAATGAAATTGATTACACTCCGTTTTTTGTGGCATTTTTTACATTTTCATAAAATTTGACTTGAATTGATGATGAGCACAGCACAATAATACACAACCGCTTGTTCAAAAGAAATCACAGAAGTTTGCAAATTCTGCACTTTAAATGCACGTACTTTTATTCCAAGTCGAAATTCCAATGCAACGAGAAGGATGTATATTATTCGCTCTGACTGCTGTGGGAGATTGGTTTCCTAGGTTCAATTGTCTCTCTATTGAGCAGCACTTCAGTCAGTACAATGCACAAAACTTTAGTTTGATAGTGTTTGCTTTTTTCTGCAGTCGACCGCGTATCCATCCAACTAAAGTAAAGAACCGACATCAACTGACTGATGGCGAAATCGTATCGTTGGGGTGGCGCCCAACGGCGTTCACTGTACACCAGACTTCTGATGGCAGGAAGCGGTTTGAGCGTTTTGTCCTTTCAAACATAGAACTCATGAGTGCAGGAACGAGTGGAATGGAACACATGGAGTGACTTTGAAATCCGCGGTGATTGTCGGCTGAGAGTATGTGCGTTGATGCGCAGGATAGTCAACAACCTGTTGACCTTTTTCCTTGTTGAATACAGAATGGAGGGGCCATGTATACGATTGCAGGCAATGAAGAGCACAAACGATTTCATCGTAGTTGTAGATTGTAGCTACTTAAAAGTGAATGCTTGTGTAAGGACATAGTTTGCCGTACAACGGTTGTAAATTATGGCAAATTAACAGTTTAACGAAATGAACACACATTAAAGCAAACGGCCTGAATTACTTTTATATGTCCAGCGTTTATTGCTGTTGAGTGCAATAAGAAGCAAAGAAACCCATTAACGTATGTCACTGCTGCTTTTCAGAATGTCAACGCAATGCGATGGAATGCCACGCTGAGTTGGGTAGGTACGGTGTCTGACCTTGGCCCCCGGCTGGGCTCATATTGCATTGTGCTGAGGACATGCCACCGCACCAGAGAGTGTGGCGTGCGACGAAGGGTAAAGGTAATTTAATGAAATAATCGTTCCGCCTATTGTTTGAATATCGCTTTTGTTTGAAAATAAGTACGGGGTGCTGTTAGTGATTTTTTGTTGACCTTATCTGACGTATTGGATGCAGGTTTTTAAAGGCTAACATAAACAAAAAAAATATTTTCCGATGTGAACACGTAATTAGTTTTTTAGCAATTTTTCGCTGCAAAATTTAAACACTTCGCAAACGTTGCTCCTGAGTGAGTCAATTCATGAAGAATTCGGAAACCTCAAGACCACTGATTATTGTGAAATCAACTGTTACAGAAAAAATGTTTAAAGATCTCCGCCTCTAAAACAAAAACAAGCTGTATTTGAAGTGGATGTTGTGAATGTTGCTTTCGATTAGTGCATTCGCTTCGGCATAACCATTGTCGATGAGTTTAGTAGAAGTAGCAGATTTATTCAGATTTGTACATCCCTTACATTTTGACCAACTTCATGCAGTTCATGACTGACTTAAGGTTAACAATCATTTTTTAAGAAGAAGTTTATATTTATTATTTTTAATTCAGCAAATATGTTTGGATGTGATGAAACTTAAATTGCGTTCACATTACTGCATATATGTCCACTCTACAAGATCACAGGATGGGATTTTGAGTTTTGCCAAGGCAACGCAAAGAACTAAGAGTACTTGATCATCAAAGGACTGACTTGGTTTTTCACTCATTTTCAACAACGTACTATACCATGTGCTCACGTGTGGACTGAATTGAATATATGTATATCTCATCGCATCTTCTGGCCGCAATGGATAACAAACGAAGAGCTGCTGCGTAGAGCTTCGCATAAATCCATCGCAGCAGAGATACAACATCGAAAGTGGAGCTGGATAGGCCGCACCCCAACCAAAAAGGGAAACGGATGGCCCTCACTTAGACACCGCAAGGAGTGTGCAGTTGGGGTCAACCACTCTCAAATTGGAGACAGACAGTGGAGAAACAACATCGACATGCCGGCAAATCCTGGCAGGAAATGACTAGGCTGGCCCAAGACAGAAGCGCGTGGAGATAATTCACAGAATCCCTGTTACCGCTCTATGCTCCATAGGAGTAACCTTTCACTATATTCAAATAAAATATATGTTGAATTTGTATATTTTCAAGATTAAGCAAATATATGTATATATCTCATTGACTACAACCAGTTGTATCCGTTGTTCTGAATGCTTGTGTGGCAATGAATTGTAGTCGCATTGATGCAAGGATTAATAATTCAATTTGCGTAGGCGTTGTCAGAATTTTCGGCAAGTCATGTGGTCCATCTCCAAAAATATCCGTTTGGATCTACACGTCTATGATGAGGCCCCTTCTCTGTTATTCATCGGTCGTTTGGTGGAATACGCTTTCGCTTGCACTGCTGCTTTTATCAATCTTCAACGAATGGTCTGTTTCGGCTGTATATGGCCTAGTACTCCTGACACTACTCTTGATGCTTGATGCACTACTGAATCTCACAAAACATGGGATGCACTCTGAAAGCTATTTTCCGCTTAAATATAAGTTGTCTTTGGTACAACTTGCACTGGAGCTTTGATGACGATGCGAAACACATTTCCTTTGACCCTAGTCTCAAGGATATGCCATCTGACTCACGGACACCAGTACAGCTGCGACGCACACACAAAGTATACTTTCCCTCCACTCAGGACTGGTTCTTGGCAGAATCTGAGCTAGGAAAGAACTGTAGTCGATTCTTCAGGGACGGTTCCAAGACGAATGAAGGATCTGGCGCTGGCTCTGCCGCTGGTAGCTTCGAGGAAAGTGACAACATCTCGTTAGGTAAATTTGCGTCGGTTTACCAAGCGGAAATCTATGCGATCCTAATGGCCAAGAACTAGGTTGTGATGAACAGGTGGAAGAGGCAAAGTATTTATTTTATTATGTCTGTAGCGACAGCCAAACTATGCTTAAGGCCTTTGACCACTTTCAGGATGGTTCAGGAACGCTTCCCGGAATTTGATCGGCAGTCTAAATTCGCTAAAACTTGTCTGGGTCTCGTGACACCACGGCATCATGGCAAATGAGATCGCTAATGAACTTGCTCAATACCTGAACATTCGCCAAACACCTAAACGTACTTGGCCTTAGCGATGAAACCCTCTAGGACGCCCGTGGAGAAAACGACGACACTGCAGAGCACTCCCTTTGCCACTGTCCTGCATTTTTTTGGATCAAGTGGCAGTTATTCGGTATTGATGAGCTGAAAGCTGATGATGTACGCTTCTCATCACAGAAGCAACCGCTGATATTCCTCCAGGAGACCAAGAAATTTCAGTAGATTTTGTAGGCCTGCCAGTCCAATGAACCAGTTTCTGAGTTTGAGTCTTTCAGTGTAGTGCTAAAGATATCCGAAAAAAATCCCTTATCACTCCACCCAGGCGTCGGATGTTTGTTTTTTCATTGAACAAAATTCACGAGTAGTTATTGATTGCACGGTTTTAATGAAACTTCATACGACAGCACGAAAGTTTGCTCATTAGCTCTCTCCGTTTGACAAAATATTTCCCGTTCCTCAGAATAAAAATAAGAAATTGAAAAATTATACTACAGTGGGTGATATTAAACGTTTCATTCGCATTTATTATGCTGTACATTAGAATTCATTGATTTTGAAGAAGACCGTGAAGGAAGAAGGAATTATGACATAAGCAATAACGAATGCAAATTATCTTATTCCATTCCAGATTTCATTTTTTTCCAGCGGCGACATCTTGCCTGTCGTTGCCATTTACGCGGGAGTCGAGAGGGGAAAAAAATGTCCGTACTCTTGGGCGTTATAAAACATTA
The DNA here is from genome assembly GCA_907269125.1 of Eristalis pertinax. NCBI lineage: Eukaryota > Metazoa > Arthropoda > Insecta > Diptera > Syrphidae > Eristalis > Eristalis pertinax. The sequence continues at coordinate 57,177,359 of OU026148.1, read as the reverse complement.
ACTGATGCAGCAAATTCGAATCTAATATCGGATAATGTCCATACTTTTTTGAGTTTCGTCGGGAGGGGGGAGTGATTTTTATAAACTCGTTGATTGAACTTGAATTGGTTGAAATTGGAAATTTATTATCGGATTTTCATTTTAAACTTGTATCTACCCAGCGCCAATGGCATCGATACATAACGACATTTGATTCCATCGCGAAAATTTAATCAAATTTTTGAGTAAAGACATGTTCAATACACGCGCCTACGGCATTGCTGAGGCTTTCAGAATGGTAATTCATATCGATGAATGTGGTATGGGGTTCCAGCCGTATCCTTAACATTGCTTTTTAAAAAAATGTTGAAAATGGCGAATATGTATTTCTGACAGGCGATTTGCATGCAAATTTTGCTAGAGCAGGAAGTTGGAGCTATTTTTAAATTTACCACATCGATTGGGTTGACAGAATTAAAGCCACAAGTCACTGAGGAAATATCCGTGTCGTCTGTGAGTCAAAGGCTCATTTCTATGCATGCCCTCTGCGTGAAGTGCAATTTAACAGTGGATTTTCTTGTCGAGATCTTTAATATCAGATCATACAAAATTCACATGTAAACACGATATTCCAGTAGTCAGTACATGAGTAATTGATTAAAGTGATCACCTGGCGATTAACTTTGTACCACGAGATCTTTTACTCCTAGGACCATTTTTCGACGCTGGACCAGACGCAGTTTAGTAGGAGTCTCAAGTACGAAGTTTGAAATAAGCTTATGAACATATTTCTCCACCTTGGTGAAGTGGTGAGGCAGATCTAAAACCTCTGCTACTCTTTGCGTCATAGCACCCGGTTGTATTTTGCAAATCCACACAGATTTGGATCATATTCCTTTCACGTCTCGGAGTCAACCCCAACCTAGGTTGACTCTCAGACATACAGGTATAATTTACATCTCTCCCTGGCGACATTGGGTTTTAAACCACTCCCACATGGGGGCCAACCTCAAGCGATCAGACTGAAACCTATGCGGGTCCCAGGGGCTTTCCTGATTCCCCGTGGCACCGGACTACAGCCTCTGTTCAAGCTGCCAGTAGAATGCCATAACATCCCCAGACTGGCCGCTAATATTCAAAAAGCCGTATTTTGTCAGCACCAATCTATGATTGAGATTGGCACGTTTCGAGCTTATAACCTTCATATTCAATGAGCGGTGGAGTAGGGGCGTTTCCTAAAACCAGTTGCTCTCAGCTCATGGACCTTAGTCGCCTTAGCTCGGGTAAATTGTAGCCCCTACCAGAAGGGGAGTAGGGGTCTCTTTATTGGTATTACGATGCAAGCCGCTAAAATGGGTCTCGAGGTGAACGAAACCAAAACGACATGTGTATAGGCTGGCTTCAAGAAAGGACTTACAACCATCGACTTTGTGGGACGGTGAGACTCGCCCGCTGGTAATGTGTTGCACACAAGGTGATAATGACCTCAATGAACATGGTGTGTGCAACTTCACGGACGGATCGAAGACGGATGAAGGAGTGGTGTAGGTGTATATTCCAAAGACATCAATATTAATATCGCTTTGAAGATCCCTGTTCACTCAGGACCAATGTCATACCCAAAAGGGATCTCACCATCTGTCCGGACATGCAGGCCGCAATTAAGTCCTTGGGCGATATCATGTTCAATTTTTGGAGTGTTTTGGCCAGTCGTAGGAACTTACACCTATAATCATAATAATAATAACATGGGTAGCGCTAAAGCCCGTTCTCTCACGAGTGGAATGGACTTACAGTTTTATGCGGACTCCTATCGGCCAAGTTTGAGAAGCTATTTTTAGATAGTTGTTCTTATTGGGCCTTGTCAGTGACTCGAAAGGGGTGGGTCGTGAACATTATTTTTGTCGTAGGACTCGAAGCTAGAAGCCGAGGTTGAAGTGCGAATGAGTTGACTTACAACGCCATGGCCGCCACATGTACTTACAACTAGGGACCCATTATTTCCATAATCTCAGCGAGTTAAATAGCGCTAGCATAAGGCAGCTAAACCGATCCGTCGTAAGCACCAACTCGTTCCAATGTTGGAGAAGTCAATCCGCGTCGCATCACAATCAGCCTACTTTGGCCTATGTGTGACTGCCTTCTGCAATCAGTTCTGCAACCTGGCAGCTTGAATTTTGCTTGATTTTGGGCGCAGGAGTGTACGTAAATATCATTCCTTTATAAGAAGTTTTAAGCCGCGTTGGTCGCTGTTGTACATTGGAGAAGGTTGCCTTTGAAATCATTGAAAATGTTTGTGATGTGGCCACCGTAGCGCAAGGATGAGAGCTTCAACTCCTACTATCGTGAATGGATAATGGTTTGATCCCGTTCACTACAAGCTTCAAGTTCACCGTATTAGCTTTTCGGAGACTCTGACAATCGTGCACATTGATGGCATTGTAATGTTGTACGTAGAATAATCTTAACCCACCAATCAGTGATCCCTTCACATTGCTGTACTTTTAACATGTATTTTAAGCTTCTTTAAATTCCCCATGTACAACTAGTCTTAATCAGTTTTTGAGCTCCCCCGCAAATAAAATCCATGTTCACATTTACATATTATTTCTGTATTACGCATCACATTATAGTTTAATATCTCAGGAACTTTAAGAACTAAGTTTGTGCTCAGGTTTTCATCCACCCGCTTGTAATGAGCAACTTTGTCATTTAATTAAAACTGAGGGCTATAATCCAATTACCGCTTTCGTGTACTTCAAAGGAACGACAAAGTGTCCTCTGGAAGAACGTGTGGTGAATAGCTACATTTTATTTAAACACACACTTTAAGACACTGATGAGCAGTATATTTAAGACACTGATGAGCAGTATAACTAAATATATATTTATCGGCCTTTCTCATTTGTTCTCTATTTAATTATGTAGACTATAAATAATGTTACTGCAAAGTAACCCTGTACGTGCAGACGTAATATTTTCCCTTTTTTATTGAAAACGCTGTAGAATCAGTGCTCTGATACTCGCATCGTTTTCGTCCTTAACAACGGCGTTCGTGTTATTTTTAGTCATCTTAAAATGTGCACTTTTTTTTTATGGACGACAACAAGTTTTGCCATTTTTCCTTCCTTCTTGGACCGGACGGGTGCTTGAGTTTTGAAGACCCTTTAGTTAGTGCATTTCCGTCGTGCTCTTTTTCTCCCCTCGAGTCTGCAATTACTTACTTTGTTTGCTTCACAAGTTCGCGTTTCGCATTTCTCTTTGCTCGCCACTTATCGCGGAGTATACCTGCTATCTGGTGAAAAAGTTTCCTTTCGTCAGATTCAGAAAATACTGCAATTCGGGATGCTACGAGTGAGATAATGGGATTTTTCAAAGTAAATATGTGAACATGTAATTTATCACACTGGTCTCGGTTCTGGGCGACTTGCATGCATTCACTCGTTGTATGTCAGCAGATTGCAATGACATCCGTGTGTTTGTGCGCACATTTTTTTCCCAAGCACTTCTCATCTTAAGAAAATTGTTCAGCATTCCCAATATAATGCCATAATCCCCTGCAAGCACCTAATGACAAAATATTTTTGGCTTCCATAAGGGATTACGGATCCAAGCCCACGCATTTAATTCGCTACAATACCTTTCGCGTCAACCTCAACAACCCTCTGACGACTTGTGGGATGGAACATGCAAATATTGCCACACAAAGTTCCAGTTGTAGCTACGATACAGGATGTCGCACAGAAAGGCAACAAAAAAAAAATCGACACCAAATTAATTTCAGATTCCAAAATACCATGGAAAATATGAGGCAGCACCGGCAGCAGGGGGGATTACGATCCGGGCTGTTGTTTTGAATAATTAATTAAATGATTAAATCATACAACCAACGCAACGGTTTAAAAACGATGTTGTGTCGCGGCTTTTCAAATAAAGAAAAGTGACGCATCCTTTGATTGAAATATTTTTAAAGTGCTTTCTTCAATTTAACATTGTTTACAAATTAAAATTCGAATGTGTCGATACAGGGTGTTTGTTTTTAGAGGAATTTAACTTCTGTTATGGAAAGCACAAGTAAATAATGGCTACGGCTACGATATTTGATTCATTTGACGTATACACGTTGTGTAATACAAAATAAAGCTCGAGATTCACTGATAAGTGCACAATGCAACCCGTAGCGATTTAAGCATGAACATTTGCACAGGAGTTCGTTTTACACTGAAAAAGAATGCCACAACGACTTTTTCATAAATCGTAGAACCATCCAATTTTGCAGTTTCCGGTAATGAGTATTGGTTTCCAAGTGGTCCAAAAGTCAGAGTCTGTGCGTACAGGGCAAAGTTGGTGATCGCTACCAATTTGGCGGGATGCCAGAAACGATCATTGTCGATGCATAGATCAAGTTGACATACGGCCTCCCTGCGGTGCTCCCTGGATAGCCTTCGCAACGCCAGGTGAACTAATGTATACAACGTCTCCTTTGTGGTTGTGCGGAGGGCTAACAACCCGCCCACTTAAAACGCAAACTGTTACGAGAGAGCAAACTGCCTCGGATCTACGGACGGAACCAAATGTCAGTGTCTACCATTAATACATTAAACAGATCACAGCATGCATTGGCACCGCAGGCGCTCTACGGTCGACACCAACTGACGCTCTGACTGTAATGCTACATCTTCTACCTCCGGACTTACACATTAATAATACTTCAGCACATAGTGCCATCAGGCTCAGAGAGTCTGGGTGCTGGACTTCAAAACCCCATCGTCATAACAGTATCTTAGAAATCCTTAATAGGGATCTCGAAAAATACTCCATAGACTATACGGTCCCTGAACTAAAACTATCTAACGGCTTTGAGACTCTAATCCCCGAAAGAACGGAATGGCAGGGCGGTCAAGTGTGCTTGGATCACAACTGGGTAATCTACACTCGTGGCTCCAAAAAGGGTGGCGAAGTCGGTGCGGGTGTGTTCTCAGAATTCTTGAACATTTCAAATGCTTACAGACTGCCTGTGTGTTCCAAGCGGAGCTATTAGCAATTCAGGAAGCCTGTCTTCAAGTCAAAATACACCCATTTATCCCACAAAGACTACAGGTGGCCATATGTATTGACAGCCAAGCAGCCATCAAAACTATTGCCTTCTTCACTACACACTTTAAACTTGTGGAGGAATGCCGGGCCGAACTAGCATCATTAGAAGGCCATGTCATGTCTCCCTCATCTGAGTTCCTGGTCACAGCGAGATCCCAGGAAATGAGAAGGCCGACAAACGGTAGTATGGGTATGGGTCAACTCGAGTTGATAAACCAAGTCAACCCGTGTTACGTCCAAACCGAGTTGAACCGAGTTAAAAATATGCCAAACCGAGTTGCCGAAACTAAATCGAAAAGAATAGCTATCATACGTCAAAATTGAAAACGGTTCGACGCGGTATGAAGTGGACATCGAATTCGCTTTATTGGCTATGATTGGTTAAGGATGGGGGTATGGGTCACGACTCACGTTACAGGTTATTTACCTGCTCTTCTTCCACTATATTTCTTTTTTCACATACTTGTGTTACAAATTGTGTTTGGCTGTTTTGTGGATACTATATTACTATGATCTATGGGCTGTTTTTTTTAGGGTGATTGGTCATCGGTCTCCAACGTTGCCGTTTGCCAATTCCTTAGTGAAGTATTTTCCGGAAAAAGTATTTAGCTGACTCCTAAATAATATAAAAGTTGAGATTTTTAGGTTAAGCGACTAGTTATGCAGTTATGGCTGTAGTCATCAAGTACCTATAGAATTTTTGGCTACTTGATGGAAGAGTTTATTGATGAATAATGCATTTTTTTCCGATTGAGAGGGAAAATATAAAGTCTACAAAAAGTGAAGAATTTTTGGGAAAGCTGAAGTGTCGTATTATTGTGTATGAAAACTAAGTAAAAAACTATGATTGAAGGAAACGCTGTTGGTGTCTCACCTCTCAATTTTAAAATCAGTTGAATTGAGTGTATACATAGTATGGTACAGAGAATATTCATGCTGGTATATAGTGAATGCATTATACTAATATTGTTCTAAGCTATTTCTACACACTTCCTTGAAATAGCTAACCACTGCTGGGCCAGACTGATAAACTATGCTACATCAAGAGAAATATGACCTAAGTATAACCGATTAAAAACAAACGATCTCCTTGGGTGAACCGGGCATGATATCGCCAGATTGGTGGCGGTCTGTACGGGACACTGGCCAATAGGAGATCATGCTGCAAAACTAGGTATTCCACACAACTCACACTGTCGCAGTTGCAACAACATTGCTGAGAGGGAGACCTTACCACATTCCCTGTGTAGCTACCCGCCACTAGCTGGAGCCAGACAGCGATCGCTTAGTAGACCCTTCTTCAAGTCACTTGATGAGATTCCTACGAAGGATATTAAGGAACTTATGTCCTACCTAAAAGCCTGAAGTTGGTTTTGGGGACATCTCAATAACAGTCCTCAATTTAATTATCAGAGCAGTGGCATTAAAACGGCACGCAGTGCTATTTATGTTCGTACTGAACCACAAATTCTGCCGACCTAACTAGATCGCAAGGTGGATCTTTGTGGGACTATTCTAATGATGGTACTTCTGATGTCTGTATCTTTGTAGCTGGCCAGGGTAGTTTTCTACGCTTCGCTCTTCGTGAACTTGACCTAACTGATTGAATTGGTTGACTGACCAATTTGCCTCCTTGGTGTAGTGGCTTTAAGCTTATTTGTCCTGATTCCTTCGAAAACCGCCACAATACTGCCGACCTGCTCTTCCTCGACCAAATAATTACTGGTAACCGCAGTTCTCGAATTGGTGTCTGTTGGCGCCAACCCCTACAATCTAAGGTCGGCAGCCTAAATCCAGATCACATCGGACTAGGAACGGCTTCAGCTCGTTGGTGTCAAGAATGTTATGTTTGGCATAACACTATGGAATACTCTTTCGATTTAAACCTCAACTCACTTCGAAACCACCTTTAGTCCCGTGCCATCCTACCTTAGTCCTGCCTTTCTCTCTCTGCCATCTAGGTTAAGCAATAGTTTTTAAGTTAAGATTGTTTAAGTTTGCTTAATAAATTGGAGGTGTTGCCCCCACTACACTGCACCTGCTACCTAAGAGGCTTTCCAGATATTTCGACTCGCAGTCATACGATTTGATCCTTATTTCAGTACATGCATCTTCAGCGGTAACTTACGAATATATATGTTGTTGCCTCTTTTGGAAAGAGTTTCTGATGAACATCGTCAGATATGTTTGCTTACGGATAAGACCAGTCTAATCAAGCATATTGTTGTAATTTGTCAGCTGCACTTTTGTGGGCTCAAATGAGGATGAACAAGAAACGAGCTGCGGACTGTGAATTGCGGTCTGGTCAGCCAGATACAATTCGTTGATCAACAGTGCTCTCTACAGATCGTACTTGTCTCAGCTAGATCTACACATGCATCAATGACTTCGACAGTCACCGCCAGTCGATAAGCCACACCAAACAGTAGATGCAGTCTCCATAAAGGATAGTGAGCTTTTTTCTACACTCCAGATCAGTAAGATTCGTTCACAGATGTTTAACTAGAAGTGTACTTTGCTGCTGAAGGATTTGCTGATGAAGGTGGATTTTACACGCAGCGCTTAGGCAAGTCCCAGGATCAACAAATTCCTTATAGAAGCCACCTGACACACGCTAAACTTCGTGCAGTGAATCTCAATCTCGTCCAACTTTCCATGCGTTCCCATTTGTTGCACATCGGCAGAGCATACCGGCAACATCAAATCAACTCTCAACAGTCAAACACTGGCTGTCACCACGAACAGTGCTGCCAAATTGAAAGGCAAACATCTAAGAAAAACACACACCTTATCTCTAAAGCGAACAACAAGTAGAAAATATGCCGAATGAATTTCAATAATTTACGATTTCAATTACATGCTCGAATGCATAGTCCTCGATTAGGCGTGTCCTTTATTGCGTATTAACCCAAATCAAATTGTGTTATCATGTGTCATTTACCATAATGTCCCCAACCGTAATCCGTCCGACAGTATTTGTCACTCTCAATTGGCTACCCTTACTGTCCTACTTTCGCTTTACTGGTTCTGTTATTGAGGTAGCTTGATGAGAATCATTTCTCTTTAATTTCGTTTCACCCTCAAGGTAAGTGGTGGATTGATGCGATGCCAGCATCAATTTGCAAAGGACAACTCTTCAAATCCCCCTGTTCACCACTGGGGTGTACTGGGTAAGCTTGCTGAACAGACCAAAAAATAAAACAACTTTGAATGCCACATGTTAAATGAACTCTTGCTTCCCTCTCTTTTTTGTTTTGTGAACACACTCAGCTGTAGGTGTATGCACATGAATACATTTTCTCGTATCTATGGATTTTGGTCGATTTGTGGCCGACTGAAGGACCAGATATCCCTTGACAAAAGCATCGAAAGTTGCATTGTACAACCCCAAGCCTTTTGGTATGTTTGGTAAAAAAAAAAAAAACAAAAAATAACAACAGGATACCGGGGCCGTTCCGTGGCAACCCGTTACTGACCTCCCCTGCAGGGCATGTTTGATTGAGAAAATTCCAAAAGGAAAAACGGTCAATCATTTCATTCTTCCGTCTAATCAGGAAACCGGACTGTTCGTGTAGACAGAATCAGTGGGAGACAAACAAGTTAGAAGAGTTCAAATCATAGACAACGATTCAGCTTACACATGCAAACTGCTTGATGTTACTGTGTACGATTCGGCAAAATGTACGTCCATGACGTGGGTTTAGTCCTTTCGGTCGTTGGCGGGCACACAAACTCCCAAACTTAAGTAACAAACTTCGGTCTGTAAGTCGGATGCTCCTGTTCTCTAAGGTATTAAAATTTCCTGGCGTGTTTTCTCCTTTTTTTCACACGATAAACATCTCTCTGCCGAATGAAGCTGCTGAGAAACTAAAAAAAACGAAATAACTGATGTCAGAGCAGATTCTTAAATTAAGGAATAAAAAAAATGTAATAATTTCTTGTTGTTGTGCTGACTTGATTTTTGAATACAAATTGGAAATGAAAAATGCTTTTGCAGGAATTATTGTCAATGCTGACGAGAAATGGCTGATGCCCAGATTTACTCTGCAAAGGAGAATGAATCATTTATTTTCATTATTGCAGCTCTGGCGGCAGTAAGAAAAGCGAGAAAAATAACTGAGATAAAATGCAATTGGATGAGCTGGTGACACAATGCAGAAAGATTACTCTGAACAGACATCCACGGTGAATAGTTCCTGCGTCCAAATTAATTAAATTAAGGGCGTTTATGCAGACCAAACCATTTTAGTATTTATTCCATGTTGTTTCCAAAACGTTGGCTGATTGCGATGATAATCCTTCCAAAAATGTCTAAATAAAAAAAAAGTCAAGTGCTCGCTCATGAAGTTTCATACCGGCTTTGAAAGAAGCAATTTTAATGCAACTTATTTAATTTGTATGGAATTATTGCACATATTGAATGCAAACATATACATTGTAACAACAAACTCAGGTACACATTACTCTGTCCGACATCATTGTCTGGTACTCCCTTGGATGATCTATACTGGAAAAACGAGGAGTTAGAATATTGCAACTGGTGGTGAATCACTTGGTCATTGATCCCTGAATTTGATCCACCGCCTGTCAGGAAACATGGGAGACTTGTTACATCTAACAATGGTGGTTGGTGACTTGCTAGGATCATCTCAGACACAGTCGTGATCCATCACTCATCTGAGCAGAGCAAAGGAGTTTCAGATGATTACTTGGTCTGCCCCTAGTTCGGTCCATTTGCTTCCATTGGTATTCTCTAAGTGATCGTGAGTGATCCTGCTCCTAAATCCCTATCCATTCGCAACTTAGTCCCAAAATCCGAGACTCTCACTCTCACTTAAAATTAAACCTCGTCTTATGCGAAGGTTGACACCGACACGATCAGTTTGTAGAGATAATTCCGGATCAAAAAACCTGAGCCGCTCTACCCCCCTCTGTATAGGCATTGTACACATCAGAGTTGGTTTTTGTTTAACTACCGCAGCAGAAGCACATCGAGCATCGTTGCATAGCCGGTGGTGTATGTGAAGGACATTTTAAAAATGTAATCGATTATGTGACGACCAACTGGCGAAAATGGCACAAGACTCAATTTCCCGGGCAGTGAACTACATTGAACTGCGAGAAACGAACTTGTTCAATGAACAAATTTGAACTAAACTGTAATGTAATGTAATCTGGTCCTTAACATAACTCTCAACTGTGCACCAACATTTTTCCAAAACAGGACTGATGACAATAAGTGTAAAATCAAACATCCTGCAAAATAAAAGCCAAAGAGATTCACAAGAAGTTAGTTAGGAATTGTGCTATCATCTTAGTATGACCTTTAAAGATGTAATCATGGTTACATTTGATGTGCAATTGCGAGCAACACAAGCTTTTAAAATGCATAGAAATTCAATTGGGTTCAATAAGTATACAAACCTCGCTTTTTAAGTAGCAGAAGTTATGTTAGGTTAGGTTAGGTTGGAGTGATTGTCACAGCTGAATCAGGTGTGACCCGCTTAGATCCTGTCTGAATCCATTGTGATATCACTATTGCTCAGGAACTAACTGCCACCTACGAGTTATGTACCTGCTGGTATCCGAGTGGTATATCCTAAGTTGATCCACTCCATTACTGGGTTATAAGCAGTTTGTTTTCTTCATGAATTTTGCTGCATCCCGAAGTATTATAGAGTGGTTTTCACTTCTTCATCGTCTGTAATCTGCAACTCCTGCAGAAGTCGTTGTAGGAGGCTCCCATTATTCTTCTAGTGATAATGCTTACGACCTTACTACTACTACTCGTCTTTTTTTATTTTTAGATTAATTGAAATCCATATTTGCCTCGAAGTCCTGCAAGTGTCCAATACCATCTATCTCCGATTGGAGTTGATCCGTCTTCTTTGGACATCATTAGCCTGGTAAGATGGTGGGAAAGAGATTTTAGACATTCACCGCAAATTGATATTAAATCAAATGTTAATACTGATCTGCTTCTATTTGTTTCAGTCAATTACACCGAAAAACGATGCATAACAGTGATTCCATTTTTTCCATTAAAGGATTTCTCATTTTTATAAATTGTGTATGTTGTAATGAAGTGGCTGTTTCAGCAAATTTTTCAATTTTATCAGCGCCTATGGAACAAATAGATTTTACTGTAGAAAGGGCTATTCCAAGGTATCTTCCAATATCAACAGCCTTTTCAACCGATTTAAACCGCTTTAAAATCTCCAACTTGCGTTCTAAACTTATTTCATTTCTTTTTTAACTCATTATTGAAAAATATTTTCTTTTGACTTGACTAGCACCCTGACCTGAGCAAATGTATCAATGAAACTGAGGAGCAGACATCCTTCACAACCAAGTTGAAGTTTCCCGCAGTTTAGGGAATTCCCCAGAAATTGGCAATCCTACAGCAAGACACGCACGTATGCGTTATATTTACGTTAAAAAATCGCGATGGGATAAACAATTTCTTGTTACCGACGCAAATCGAAGCCATTGTCGCAAGCCGAAACATAAACTTTAAAATTACAGAACATTTTTAAAACACGACGCAAATCGAAACGACGCAAACCGGAACGACGCAAACCGGTTATTGGGGTATAGCTCAGTTCTTATTGATCCCCTAAGTATATCTTTCAACTAACCTGCAAGCAGCCAAATTGTCCCCGGCTGCTAATAAAATTCATCAGTCATTCTCAGTATTCTTACCTAGACGTCATCTAAGCCAGGAGCAAGGACTTCTTAACCACATTCAGTGAGAAATTCTGTCCAAACGTAACCAAATCAGTCCATTCGTCTTTCAGCAGCCTGCAGAATTAATTTTTCGAAATTCCCAGAATTCACTAAGACAGCACACGTCCAGTTGCTCAGTTCCCATGCGAACTTTAAATCCATTCAATAATTGCTTCACACTCTGGTAAGAACTTTCGACACGAATGAAGTGCCGTCCCTTTTGACATGACCGTCCGTCTGGCCTCTCCATTTTATCGATCCGGCGTGAGTCTCACGTTCGTATTATTTCCACTTGGAGCCCTTCTCCGGCGTTACTATGTTACTCTGAATACACCCGTTGTACTTCATTTCCGTATCAGTGTCGATATGAAGCGTTAACATTATCGCACAAAATGCAACAGTTTACAGACTATCCGGACTTCACAAACATTTTGAGGCCTCAAGCAACAATCGCAACCAACTACCCAGTAGCCACACAAAGAGCCGGGGAATGTTCCGGATTGTGTGCAGTGACTGTTTGGAATGTTTCCGGACGATTGTTGGTGATGTCCCCTTTTGCGCTTGGGCGTATAATGGGAGAGATGGCTGCAAACAATTCCACGAACAGTTGTCACATATATACATTTGCACATATTTTTCTGTTTAATTTGCTAATCGTTCTCGTGGGGTTGTAGGGTGTCAGTTGAATTGCAAATCATGCTTGTAACTGCAAGAGTGACAGATTTTCAATAATGTCTGTAAGTGATTGTCTACGTTTCCAAATTGGAGAGTCATTTCGAAATTGTGTACCTTCGATTAATGCGCATAATTCGTATTTAAACTGGCTGGCCGTCCACCACAACTGTGCTTCATTCCTTCGTAATCAAATCCAACTTAACAGCCGCTTAACGCGCAGCTCGAATCGAATTCTAGGTCGTGGTAGACTTACATACTCGTATTTGTTGCGTACTATGCGAAGGATCAAATAAGCATTTATTTCATTGGGAGCACCATTTGCGCGAAATACGATTTTGATGAATCGTTTAAAATTATTTTGCATTAAAAATTATTTCGAATTCGTGATGGGAATGCTTATTCAAGGATTGTTTATTTTTTACATGGCCTTTAGGCTTCACAGGCACGTCCTGCAGATGATTTAATTTGATACAGTCTTCTGGTTGGAGGCATTTATATAGTATGTATATAAATCTCACAGCTATACAGTCAATCACAAAAGTAAGTAAGCAGCCATGAGTTGTCTGTGTTCTCAACAAAAGCAGAATTCGTAGGGGATTGCAAAGAAGAAGAAATCTTAAATGCAGTTTTCTGTAGTTATTGTAATGAATGTCAAACACAAAACTTCCTCTAGTACAATCCATGTCGTGAAGGAAACGACTCCGCGACCATGACAGATCTATTGCATCGGAGGGTTGGAGTTAAATCAGAAGACGTACTACTTCTCTCATGAAAGATAGTAAGTATTTTGTAGTGGAGTTTTTTTTTAATCAACTGAAGTGAGCATCTCCCTATGGAAGGTACGTTTCCCTAACCATATTACTTACTTACCAGGCCGCCGACCCATGGAGGGTCCGAGCTTGAGCAGTTGCTGCCTTCCATCGTTGACGGTTCTGGGCACGCTGCTTCCAGTCATCAAGACCAAGCTGTCTTGCATCCGCGATTACTTGGTCTTTATACCGGAGATTCGGTCTTCCTCTCCTTCTCGAACCAGTAGGCTCGGATTCAAAGACCCTCTTTGCTGGAGCACTGTTGTCCATGCGCTCGATGTGGTCGAGCCAGTGCAGTCGATGGATTTTTACCTTCGGGACTACATCCACATCCTGGTACAGCTCGTAGAGTTCGCGGTTATGTCTTCTCCTCCATTCGCTTTCCTCGCAGACGGGACCACATATCCGACGTAGAACTTTTCTTTCAAAGGTACCAAGAATCAGATCTGCAGTTTTGCTTAGCGTCCAGCTTTTGGCTCCATAGAGTAGGACTGGCAAAATAAGAGTTTTGTAGAGCAGGATTTTGGTCTTTCAAGCCGATGTAGCACCGGTTGCCAAGGGTGATTCTATGACGGATCTCCACTGTGATGTCGTTTGTGGAGTTCATGTTTGCCCCGAGTTAGACAAACTCCTTTACTACCTTGAAATTGTAGCTGTCGATGAAATTTTGTGTGAAATTTTGTCCAAGGTGGTGTGTGACAGAACGTTTTTTCGTCGACAGCATATATATCGTTTTGTCCTCATTGCGCGACAATGTCGATGTCATCTGCGTACCCCAAAAGTTGGATTGAAGAAATCAGACGACAACGCATCTTCTTGCCGAAATCCAGTGCAAGTTTCAAACGGCTCAGAAATCCTTGTGACACAACCGGATCAGTTTTCCCGGGATCCCGAATTCGGCCATCACATCGAATAGCTAATTGCGATGAATGCTGTCGTATGCGGCTTTGAAATCGATGAAAAGGTGGTCCGTATCGATTTGCAACTCACTGGTCTTCTCCAGGATTTGTCTTAGTTTGAAGATTTGGTCTATAGTCGATTTGCCGGGCCAAAAGCCGCACTGATACATTCCTTAACCATATTAGTGCCGGATATTCTCCAAAAATGTGCTCAGAAATTTTATCCACTTCGAGGCAGAGCCGACAGTTTGTTAGCAATCTTATGTTTTCTTTATTAAAATTGAGTATTTCCTTATATAAATAAGGCCCGATTAATCGTTTGGACCTAGACCGTGACCATGTGCCCACTGGTATAGGCGCAGTTTGTTTTCCCATTCGTTGTGACTGCTGTCCAGTTGATATTACATTACGGTTCAAAACCGATGAATGCAGATTCCGAGCCAGCCCTTTGGGAGCTCATCTGCGGATTCGTTGGGGACATAAATCAAAAATCTAGCTAAATTTGCATTACCAACAAATGGCCATTTTAAGCTTTGCTTTGAAATGCTTTTGACGCAGGTTATTCTTTAGATTGTTCAAGTAATCACACCCATCCATTTATTGATCAGCTGGAGCTAAACTGAACACGATAGATGGTGCCATAAGTTTCCGTATTATGGCAGATCCTTTGCTTTCCTATCCTCCTCCTATGCTTGTTTGCTTTTCTTTGTGATGTGAATTTTGCTTCATTTTTCCCTTATAACCCCTTGTGTCTATAGTTGTTTCCTGTTAAGCACATTGCTAATTTATAATAAACTACATTCAAGATTTTTTTTTGTAGTCGGGCTTGAATTTATATTTTGTTGAGAACGCAGACAACTTTATGCCGCCGACTTACTTTTGTGAGCGACTGTATGCATGTACCAATTTTAGATACGTTTTTAAACGCCATCATTTGCAATAGACGAGGCTCATTTGATAAATGACTTTTTGAATAAAAAATATTTTGTTCTGCAAATTAGCCTTTCATTAGTCGAAAGGAGACTCTTTAACCTCGACCGAATTAGGTCAGCGTTTTTTCATAATTTTTTGTATTCCCTCCAAATAATGGGGTTTCTCAAGGCCCTCACATAGACGTTAACTTTGTCCCTGTGATGACTCGATCCAAAGGACTTTTGTCATTCTCATTAAAATTCACGAGATTGTCTGCATCCAATGTCTGCCAAACACAGAATAAATGACGCTGCTTACTTAGAAGTTAACAGTTGTCTGTTAATAGATGACAGTGGCAATGGGAGGATTGTAGAGTGTGGACATGTAAAAAGGAGAGCGATAAGCAAATGGGTAGAAATAACGCAGAAAGAGCACTGCTTGTTGGAAAATTGGTGCACCACAACCTTTTGCCAACAGTCTCTAAAGCAGCAATAATAATTTTGAATTTGGCAACAAGAAAATCCTAAACCAGAATGCCTTCAGTCATAACTGATTCCATTCACTTGACAGTGAATTGTACTTCTCCACCATTAAAGCAAACTGCCTTACACAAGGAATGACGCTCCTTTTCTTTTCCTATTAGTTTCGCACGATATAAATGACAGCATAATGGACAGGTTGCGACAGCAGATTCAATAAACTGAATGTCCAATGCAAATATGATAAGGACATTGAAGAAAAATGTATTCCCATCGCCCCACGCCCACGCCCACAATGGCACAAGTCATGGGAAATGTAGGTCACTTTGATGTTGAATTGAATCAATAAAGTGTACTATACAAAGTTAAATGTCCAGCAGAAGTGATGTGCTAAGCCACCAGAGAAAAAGGGAGCAATTGGGTTTTTGAAAAAAGAATTTAAGCAATTAATTTTGAAGAATAAAGGAGATCTAATGTCTTTTGCTGCAGTGGACATTTTCGTTTGAAGGACGATGTCTAGAGAAGGCTTTGGGAATGCAAGAACGTAGAAAACTAGGCGGCACAAGTGAAACTTCATAGCGACTGAATTTCTAGAGATATTATGATTCCTGAATCTATTATGTCCTATAGCTTAGGAAAGAATAGGATAGGACCACCTTAAATTGAAGATTGCTTATTTTGAAATTATTTTTTAAACAATTCATTATTTCATTCTACAAATGAAATTATCGGTATGTGGTAAGTGATGACTAAAGTACGAAATAAACATTTTAGATTGTAACGGATCTAAAGGGTGGCCCAACCATAATGCACGATGTTAATCATGAGTCACACCTTAACGTCAAGTTTTTTTGCCCAAATTAATTTGACATTTCTTTGTTACAATTTTTGACAAATTCAACCATGGAGAGGTACACAATTGAGCAGCGCGTTAGGGTTGTTAAAGCCACAATGTCCACAATCACTAGCAAATTCAAACCGGGTCTGAAGGAAATGTGAAAATACCTGTGCATGCTCGCCCAGTTCGTTCTGCGGAAAACATTGCTGTAGTTCGCGGTAGTGTGGCAGAAGAGCCGTCAACCTCGACTCGTCGTCGTGCCCAACAATTGAACATCTCAAGAACATCACCGATGCGAGGATATGGATCTGGACGATATGTGCTTCCAACTGGATGGTGCCACTTCCCACACAGCCAACGAAACAATGACTCTTTTGCGCAAGAAATTCAATGGCCGTGTTTTCTCACGTCGCGACACGTTCATAAATACACGAGATATTAATTTTGCCGATTTTCCCATATACTCCTCCCACTGTGCGACGTGGCGATGTTAATTGGCTGCCACGATTATGTGATTTGACACCGTTGGACTTCTTTCTTTGGGGATATTTAAAACAAAAAGTGTACGTGTATAAGCCAAGAACAATTCAAGAGCTAAATCATGAGATAATTCGGCACATTAACGACATTGAACCTCAATTATGTCTCAGAGCCAATAAAAATATTTACCATAGGATAGATGCAAAATTCACATAAAAATCTCCACTGAGGATTATTGGGAGGAATTGCTCAGGTTTTCTGGCATTTTTTTATTTCTCAACTGGAACAACATCCGATTCTTTTCACGATCTTGGAAACACACCATTTTTTAAAGAATCATTTATTATTTTGTACAAAGCAGTCCAATAGCCTGATAGCTTTAAGGCCATTAAAGTCACTTTTATTGTTTATATTTTAGATAATTTCCTCATATTATCTAATATTCACTTCTTTTAATTCAAATATACGTATTGATTGTCTTATGCTTTCATTATAATAAAAATTAGGTATGCAATTATTTGTTTCGACTACACTATCCACGAAAAATTCATTTAGCTTGCTAGCTGTATCTACAGATTTATTTATTTTAACATGGTCAATTTCAATTTCAGATATTCCATTATGCACTTCTGATAAGACATACTTCTTAATAGTTTCCACATGTCCTTTTGTTTGTTTTGTTTTGTTTCCAAATTTCCCCTCGATTTTTGTTTCTATGAATTTATTTTTAGCACTCACACATTTTTATATTTACTAAGTATATATTTATAGCTTAACCAATTGCGATGAGATTTTGCTGAAGTATTTTTTTGTGAATTATTTTCTTTTCCTTAGACAAATCCTGGATAGGATCAGGGATTTTCAAATCGATATGCACCACCTTTTCATCGATTTTAAAGTCGTATCGACAGCATTCATCGCAAGGAGCTATTTTATGCAATAGCCGTATTCGGGATTCCAGGAAAACTGATCCGGTTGTGTTCCACCACGCTAACACATACACCATGCACGGTGAAGTTCGGCTCAAGGATTTCTCGTTTGAAACCTGCACTGGATTTCGGCAAGGAGTTGCGTTGTCGTGTGATTTCTTCAATCTGGTACTGCAGAAGATAGTGCCGAGGGCAGCTGTAAACACGGATAGCACTATCTACAAGTCCGTCCAACTATTGGGGTACGCAGATGACATCGACATCATCGCGCGTTCCCAACGTGCGGTAGCGGAGGAGCGGCGATGGAAGAGCAGGCGAAACGAACTGGTCTCAAGGTCAATGAGGACAAAATAAAATGTATGCTGTCGACCAAAAAAGGTGATTCACGATTGACTGCTACAATTTCGTTGTAGTAACTGTCCACGTTTCCACAAACTTCATCACAGTGGAGATCTGTCGTAGAATCGCTCTTGGCACCGGTGCTGCTCCGGTTTGTCGAAACAACTGGGCTCAAAATTATGACTCTAAGGTCAAAATCATGCTCTTCAAAGCTCTTATTTTGCCAGTTCTGCTCTATGGTACAGAAAGCTCGACGCGAAGCAAAACTGCAGAGCTGATTCTTGGTATCTTCGAAAGAAAGATTCTACGTCGGATATCTGGTCCCGTCTGCGAGGACGGTGAATGGAGGGGAAGACATAACCGCAAACTCTACTAGGTGTACCAGGATGTGGATGTAGTCCATCGGGATCAATGAACAGCGCAATTTCCAGAGTTTAACAGCAAGAGATCGGTGGATAATTTTAATATCTGCTATCGTGTGATTCCGAGATATATGTATGTAAATATGGCGACCATAAAAATTGTTTGCTGGTCCTCAAATTCAGCAGCGCATATGTCGCCGATTGCTGAATTATTCACAGACAGTGTACTATGAGGAGTTTCAATTTTTGTGTTGTTGACAGTATTTTTGTATACTGCAACTTTTGCTGTTCGAATATTGGGCCGTGCAGCAATGAAATCTAAGAGGTGTCTGTCTATTGTCATTAATCGGTTTAAATAGTGTTGCATACAATATAATTCCAAACAAAATTCCCACCTACTAAAAGTATTCAACGAACATCTTCTCGAAACGAAGGGAAATAAAATGGTGTCGGTTTTCGTAACATATGAAGTCTCGCGTATTCAATTAACACCCAGGCGCGCGTACAGAAGTTTCACTTCAAAAATGGTTCCTCAATTTGTTTGTGGCTATTGAGTCAAAAGGTGGTCTCAGAAGCTGGACTGGTTTGCAGTTTATTTGTAGGATATCGTCGATACTAACTGAATGGAATCTTAGTGTTACTTGATCGATTTAAAGCACTTTCAACATCTAAACCCGTTCACCCCACGGTCTTGGCCATAAAACATCACCACAATCCCAATTATCAGTCCATTAGATTCTCATAGTCTTCACACTGGTTTCAGATGTCCTTTGAACTCATTCGCAACCAATCAGTCCAAACTTCCCGGCCGGGCAGAAGAAGAAAGTTTTAGCTAATAACGTGAGTAATTTCCAGATGAACTTAATGGACTTATGCGCAGGCACCGGCATTGAAAGGCTGTTGTCAACTTCATGAGGGATTCCCAGAAGTGGCGATGGAATTGAATTAAGCGCTTGTCCTTTGTGTAATTGCTACTGTCATCTGTGGGGCTTTCGATTATGCTCCTGCACTGTGGGCGGTTCTTTTGTACAATGATTACGCCCGGGAGTTAAAGTGGGATGAGTGTCCTCAAGTGGTAAATAGTAAATTACGGATATGATGGAAAACAGAGGAGAGTCAAATCATGTGTGTGTGTGTTACGAATTTTAGGAATCCTTTAAGTTTCCGGAAATTGTTCGTCGAATATTTTGGAGTGACCAGCATTTTTATTTTAATGGGAACTTTTGTTGCATCACCATCAAAGTAAACCGAGGAAATTGGCAGCATTCGCACTAAAAACTAAAAAGGGGAAAACGTGTAAAGTAGTTAACGTGCACCCAGACTATTCTAGACCCCCGTGCCACGTGAAAAGCACTACTCCAATTCTATGCCTGTTTCTATATATCAGTTTCGTATTAAGCAAAGGTCATTGTTCCGCTTGTCGGAATCTTTTTACGAAATAGGAAATCTCTATGAATACGAAAAACACAAGGTTTAAGAGCGTACGCCACTCCAATGCTAAAATCACCGAACAAAGACAAAAAGAGGTTAAGTCCTTTGCGTTGACGTTTGCTCTCAAAGAAAATGTTAGTCCATCGAGAGCCGTAAGCCTTTAGCGGCTTAGTGGTAATGGCAGCACTGCATTCTTTAAGGTGGCGACAACATCATATTTCGTCGATGATGTCCACTGCTGCATAGCGTTGGCTTCTTTGAACAGTTATTCAAGCTTTCTAGAACACTTGGTATGTAGGCCAAATGTAGGACCATCTATTATTGGTTGAAAATGATGGTGCCACTTCTCTATAGCTCGGTACCCATTGTAGGCGAATGTTCAGCTATTGCAGGCGAATGTTTAACTATTTAGGAATCTCCTCTAAAAAAACCGGGACAGCTTGATACAACATTGAATATTGATGAGACTCGTTCCAGGGACCCGATGGGCGCTTGCCTATCCGTAAAATTACAAATATTACATCACAAACTGATACAACATCACTTCTCAGGTAGGACAGTGTTTCTCGAATTTGCATACTTTCGGCTTGAAACATGCTGAAGTGGTCAGGAAGTCTTTTGGACCGACCGATAATAAACTCATTGGAGAAGACTCCAGTACTCATACCTTCTTCAGTTTTCTAGCAGTCGTTGGAGAGTGTACGGTCAGCGGCCCAGGAGTTCCAATTTAAGATTCCGGTTTTAAAGCCCTCACCATGACAGTACCTGCGTATCGTGGTATTAATTCTTCTGAGGAAAAATTCAGGTTTTTGTAGTATTCTTGAATGTCCGATGAAGCACTGTTAAGAGGAGAGAAGGCTTTTTTTGTCTGAGGTATTTTTTTGCGCTAGACTGGAGCACTCACACTACAAACGGAGTCCATTGTACTGAACCCATAGTCAGACCACCGATCGGACCAAATTTGAAAACCGGATAAAAGCTTTGCTTTCACTGGGAATTGAACCGGGGACCCTTCTAACCAGGAGCAGCTACTCAACCAACTGCGCCATCCAGTATGTTGGAGAGAAGGCTGGTGGCGGTGTTGGGCGCCAGTTTTGTAACATTTACGTCAAGCGATGCCAAGTTGAAGAGACACGTCGAGTGCGTCTTAAGGAAGAGTGTGAGCTACTTAGCAGACACTACTTTCTTAGCACTTTGTAGTTTACACATCTTTTCAAGCCACAGTGACAAGAACGCTCTGCACAAAAGCGACGAAAAT
Organism: Eristalis pertinax; assembly: GCA_907269125.1. Lineage (NCBI taxonomy): Eukaryota > Metazoa > Arthropoda > Insecta > Diptera > Syrphidae > Eristalis > Eristalis pertinax. The sequence continues at coordinate 57,156,146 of OU026148.1, read as the reverse complement.
CCAATAAGTAATAGTTGGTTGAAGATACAATTTCTGGCATGTAGCTTTCTTTTTGCCATCAAGCGACAACATGCTCTTCCTACTGTTTCTATTCACTAACTTAAGCCACTTCACATGGCTTCCAACTAAAACACTTATGGAGAATGGGTTATATCAGGGAGCGTTCAGCCAGAGCCCCCAATGATTAATGGGGGGGTTTTTATATTTTCTGATTTTTAACAGGATCTATGCGGGGACCACATTTGTTAGTCCATCGCCAGAGTGTTGACGAAGTGATTTGTTTGAGATTTCAGTGGGAAGTTTTTCGGAGAGAGCTTTATATGTACTGCACCACACATCCATTGCCTTCTAGTTATAGCAACAGTTCATTTTCTAAGGAGTGAATGACAAATGAGATTGAGAATTATTTGACATCAGATCTATAGGAGGATGGAAACACAATGAGTGCGGCAAAAGCAACAATTTGTGATGTACCACATGGGTCCCAGTTTTGTCCTTATTTGCTTGTTTTCTATACAGATCTCCCTTTTCTAGAAAACATGTCATTAATTCTCGTAAGATGTATTAATAAGAGACCGTCGTAGTGTAGTGGGTTTGTACGAGGAGTTGCCACTGGTTGATTAGCTTCAATACTTAACACGAACCAGATTCATAACTGACGGCTTTCGAGTCATTGATACATCATATGTACAGTTACGAAAACGAGACAGTAGTGGAAGCGGCGTTTTAACTTAACTGCTACCAGAACATTGCAATATTTTTGAGCAGAGCCGATTCGTAATGCTTTGTTCGTCCAGCCCTTTCCCTTCCATGCAGATCTAGAAAAGATAGCTAAGCAGTCTAACAATCGTCTGTGCTGGATGACAGGCCACAGACAACTGTGCAGCGGAGAGCTAGTTAGGCACACAACAAGTCTGACACATGCTATAGCCCCATCCATAGAGTGACCACTTGACTTTGTAACACCCATGCCTCATATTGATCTAGTAACCAACCTTAAGTTCGAAGCAAAACAATCAAAGGAAGCACTTTGCGCACAGCCCCAATTTGAAGTCCATTACCCTTCCGTTCTCAATCATAACTGAATATATCATTCAATTCAAGTAAAGTGGCCATCTCAACATTCACCATCTAATGCGTACGTCCTCACCAAAAAATCATTACCGCTTCGTTCAATGTTCGACTGTCAGTTTCATCAGTGAACCCGCAAAGAACCCGTAATTACAGAAACGTGTTCCAATTTTCTTTTGTTAGCTTGATCATATTCCTCCATGTCCCTTTGTGTAGCGACACACACAAACCGAAGTTTAGTGTGAAAGTTTCGTATTCCAACTGGACAGCGTTAGACCTTCACAAGCAGCTGATTGCATTCGAGTTGACTTCCAATGTATCGTCAATTAGGAAGTTACGTTGAAAATTACAGAAGATCCACATGAAAAGGAAATGGGATATCCTGCTAATTAGCCCATGGAACAATGGAGATGTTCCCACTTTGTATACATGACATTGCGTGACAATATGTAATAAATTGTCCTTTAAGGAGCAGGCGTGTGCACATGTAGCCAGCTCTGGTGGTGATGATACTGTGAAGAAAGGCGTAATTAATGACTGAGTAGCACTGGTCAGATGTCTTGTTTGTAATATTTGTTTATATTTGGAATGTACAATAATTAGAGAACAAGCAGGACTTGGATACGAGTGATAAATGAATCAATTTTGAAGTGTCGACCGTCGTATCGAGTATTTGCACTTGTTGGCCTACCTTACGTTCAACCAATTGGAATATGGAAAGGGTTTTGTTTTGCAACAAAGTCCATTGTGATCTTACAGTAGGTGGCTTTCAGTAGGTCAACTTTCTTTTCTCTCGAGTCACTGACAATGCAGATGGAGAAGAGGAAATCCTTCGCTAACTTCGCCCTTAGCCGCTAGTCCCTCCATTCGCGATAGAATTATCGGAGGTAGCACCACAAACTGCACCAGAGAGCTCTACCGATGTTGCTCAAAAGTTTAACAAAATGCTTACCATCTGTCCAAAACGAATTAATCCCCAAAAGAGAATTCATTAATCAACTCACCCGAGCGCCCACAGAATGTGGGGAAGAGAAGCAAATACCAAAAAAAAAAAAAGCAGCGGCGCCAACATTTTCCTCCCACTTGACAAAAATTCTATTAGGTACCACCCGCTCGTTCACAGAACTCATTTACCTGCCAAGATGTTTAATGACTCCAATGACCCCCCTCCACTTATCGCGAATTGATTGAAGTAGCTAATTACGAGGACAGAATAGAATATAATTGTCCCGGAGGGCCTTTGGTGTCCTTGAAACAGCCAGGGTAACCCTCTAAGGATCCCTTTTAATGTATTATTTAAAAGCACTCAGCGCTTCATGGAGAGCTCCGACATTCTGCGGATTGACTTTGCAAAATTTAAGAATACATCCCTCCATGATGATGTATCGCCCGAGGACATGACATGCTTAACTTTGGTCTTTCTTGGTTTATTCTTAATAATAAATTACTTGCCTTGTACTCTAGCTGCACTCAGTCAAGGGATGAAAGGGTCTGTTGATGTATGAAATTTAAGGAGACTTTGACAAGTAACATGACATACTCGCTATAATTATTTGTACCTCGTGCTGCTTCGTATTTGCTTTTGCTACTCCCTTGAAGAGAAAACAACTGCCGAGGATGACCTTTTTGACGGAGCATCTTGTCAAAACATTCCGGAGGGGATGTGGTGAATGTGAGCACACTTGCGGCATTCGTTCGTGGTTCATGGGAATTCTTAATTAACACGCATTAGTAGGCATTAATAGTTAATTTTTCGGATGGTAGATGAGAGCACATGTACATTCATTTGAATCTGAAAGAATAAGCTTCCGCTTTGATTTTTTGTCTGAAAGAACGCGTGTATGATTTGCATGAATAATTGTAAGTGGATTTGAAAGCCTCTTCGCTGTATACTTGTTCTTGGAGACACCGGAACGACAATGTTGTGGTTAAAAAAGTTAATATAAATAAAATACATTTAACTTTTTTAAATTTTTGATCACACTTTTGTTTCAGTACATTATTTGGATCCTGTGATAATGTAGCGTAACACTCATATCATTTGAATGTCATTCACGGGAGCAGGCAATAACCCGGCCAAGGTTTGAAAAATCACATAATCTTGAGGTTCAGTTCATGTCATCAAACGGCGAAAAAATCGCCCGCGAAAATGCTTCTTGCAACAAAGCTAAAACGGGTGGTGCTGTGTGAGATGTGGCATCCGTTACGCCTTCCTCATTTTCGTGTTACTCTGCAATGGTTACATGTGAGTGTAGACTTCCCCATATGCTAGTTTTTTTTTTTTTTGACGTATCAATTGAGTGAAAAATTAGCCTCATTGCTGAAGAACCTCCTTACACAATCTTTGATCAGGTGACTTCAGCTCTTGAGTCACTTGAACTTTATAAGGACGTATAATAGAAGTAAATGAAAATGTAAAATAAGCCATAATCTGCAATAAAACAAGCTTGAATGATGTGAAATCGTCGAAATTGATAGAATTGATAGAAGCCCAAACTTGCACCTCAGTCATAGTTTCTAAAGAGCTTCCATTGCGATGATGGATTAGGCCATTGGCAGCAGAGGCAGCCTCCCCGATTGTTCTTGTAGTGTTGTCTATAGTACACTAATTAAACAATAAGAGAGCACTGCAGTTACATAGAAGATGTACAATCGATTCTTCCTCCTCGTTTTAGGGGAGACCCAATCTGGAGGGATTTGGCACAATGCCCAGTTATGACGCCGATAATGGTTCTGAGGTTATGCCCTCTCATCCTGATCGGGCTACGCGAGCATTTTGGATCGATTGTAGGCAATAGCTATTTTATAATTAGACACCCAGTGCCGGTAGATCATTCAAGCTTCAGTAGATGTTTTGCAGTAGCGATGGGCATGGATGGTAGTTCTCCATCCGGAAATAATAAGGAGCTAGTATCCTTTCTAGGGTCAATTCTCTGGCGTGTTATAGTGCTGGGATGCTAAAATACTTGACAATCTCGTTGAGAGATAGACGGTATTTCAGGGAAGTCTTTGAGTTAAAAGTGACTGTGCTCAGAGATTTGATTGCTAGCAGAACAGATGACGATATCTGTGCTTAATATTATATTGTTTTGTTTAGCCGTTAGTCAGGAAAGGGCTTCCTTAAGCGCTATAGTTTCTGTTGACTAATGCTACGGTAATTTTTAATCAACAAACGAGTCGCTGTGCAAAAAAAAAAAAAGAATAAAAAACATGTTATCGGATGTCGAAGTACAATGGAAGGTATGGGACTCCATTCCAAATTAAATTCCATTCAAGAAGTGGATCCCATTACCGAACATCAGATGTCTTGCGAACAAGATGCGAAAAACATGAAAAAAAGTACGCAACTAAATGCACATGAAGTGCAGAGCTGAGATGGATGAATACAGTCGTTTAACTTAGGCTGCAAGTTGAACTCAGTTCAAGGTTTAAGTTGTGTATCTTCCCATCGAAGCGAAGTCGCGTGATTTGGATGAACTTTTGCTGAAATCTCAATATTCCGTTCCCACAGACTTGAGTGTGAAACTTGAGTTGAATGTCATTAGCTGTCAATTGTGATGTAGCAAAAGAAAAAGGAAATACCTCTTTGTCCGATTGCCACAATTGCTTTGACATCTAAAAACGAACAGCAAAATAAACGTAAGTTCACTCAGTTCAGGCTGTAGGCTTGTTCGGGTTGACATCTTTTCGCTGACGGATGAACTCAAGTTGGTTTCCACTAGATTTCGTCGATAACGCGAGCTTTCGAAACCCCAATCATGTATGGCTAAGCCCCGCAGATTTGGAGTAATTTGAGGAAAGCTTGCGTTTTCGGTCGGTGGAATTTAATTTTTCACACTTGAATACAGCTTTAGTTAGTTAGTTTAGTTGACTATTTATTTCACAAAAAAGAATGGATTTTAACAATAAAAAAATGCTTAGTCTATAAGGTTTGGCTTAGGGCCGTCTACCAGATTAACATTTTAAGTATGTGTTTCTAAAAGTTCTCCTCCATAATTCATTTTCTATAGCGCAGTGCGTTTATTGCATACTTGTACAATAGATCCCAGCCTCGGTCACCGTTTAAGATGTTTATCGCTTCTTCAAGCGAGAGTACCTGTGCTCCAAAGAAGTGGCAGCGGAATTCCTTAAGAATGTGACATACTCGTATAGCGATGAAGTGGAATACGTCCTTTCGTTCCTGAAGGTTGCAAAGGTTGCACAAAGGAGGGAGTTCTGGGCGATGCGGTATAAAGTTTAAACTTATCAGTTCACCTCTTATTTTAAAGATGTTGCTTATCGTTGTGAAACTTGCCATGAAATATGTTCGGGCTTATAAATTGTGGTTCAATTTGCTGTAATTTGTCCAGTATTGCGACGACTTGGCTTCATCTACAAATTGGTTGAAGATTCTATGTCTTGTTTTCTCCAACAGTGTGTTGAACTTAGCTGGATTTGCTGTTCGTCTGGTGCAACTCGGAGATTAAAATCACATCGCGAAATACGGCATTAATGTTATACTTTCAAACAAAAGCTTAAAAACTTGCTCACAATTCCAAAGCATTCAGCGCTTGTTTAACGATCCACAGTCTCGAATGACGGTTCGGTTTGATTTATACAACCCATAATTATTTTTTGATACTCCTTTCCTTCAAATTATCGCTTTTGCAAAATTTAAATTTTTCAGAAGAAACGTAAAATTTTAATGAAATCTAATATCAGCGATGAACCATACAAATAAACGATTATTATACGTAGACAAAGAGTTTTGCGACTTCGCGCCTCTAGACCAACGCAAGAGAAAACGCCTCCGAAACCGATGTCGAACACAGGAGGAGAAGGACTACCCGTGCCTAGTTGGAGGCAGTTGGCTAAAGATCATGCCTGGCAAACTGGCTTGTTCGTTGAGGCCCACGCACATCCTGCACTGTAGCTTTATCAGAAGAGAACTGTATACTGCCACTAAATCGGCTTCTCGGAAACCCAGGACGTAAGTTGTTTTTTTTTGTTTTGTCGACAAACCTGCCGACTGTCACTTCCTCGAGGTATTCATTATCACTGGTGGACACATCCGCAATAAATTCCTCTATTTTCTTAGATTGATGTCCAATATCGTGAAATTGGTGGGAAATTTGGTCACTAGCTAGTAATTTTTCACAAACCACGAAAGTCTTTCCACCATGAAATGAGTATGTTCCTAGAGAAAAATACGAATCACTTGTGACCAGTCAGTAATAGAACGAAAATAGATGAAAAAACAGACAGCAAAAAGAATCCCACATTACCAGTGATTTACGTCCAAGGCCCCTTACCCGTTGCCTGAAATTGATGCACTTCCTCAATCTTGGCTAATCAGATGTGGGACAACGAGTTATGTAGCTTCCAGTTGGATTCAACTTATTTAATTTATGGAATAAATCTGTAAAACCACACTGATTTTTCACGGCAGATTGGTTCCAAAGTTCGTGATTCTTCTTCGCCTTGCAGCACATGGGCCAACATCGAATAAGATCATTCAAGTATCTCAAAGGTGTTCACTCAGCCGCTCTCAACCAACTCCGTGCGCAGAGGGGATATCGATTTTGTGGCCAAAATATATGTGGACGATTTGACCTTAAGTGTCAATAAATTTACCCTCAATTTGTTTCGTCATCTTTCACATAAAATTGATGATACTCGAATCCTTAATAATCTCCGGTGTCACGTTGATGAATTAACAAACACTTCGAAGTGTAGGTGGGCCGGGATGGCCACCACTTAGCGATTGTCCATTGGGTTCCACTTGGATATCACCGCAAATAAGGAGAATTATGTTGTACGTGTGCGTGTATGTTTGGATGTAATCGTGTGACAAACATAAAAGATTTTTATTGGTCGGTTAACAGTAGGTATCATCCAGCACTTATCCGTCGAACACTTGAATTTCGGTTTAAGTGCTTGGTGGTAATTTTCTGTTTTACGATTCTTTCCCGGCGACAATCGATTCTGAGGTTGCTGGTTTGTCGTTTGTCGAGGTGTGCAATATCTGCGAAAAGATGGTACATTACTGATTACGTACTGTCGTTCAATCAGTGCAATCAATCTGGTGTGTCGATTGTTTCATCCTCAAGAAAACCACTAAAATTCGAAAGTTTATTTATGTCGTTTCCGGATGAGTTGTCTATCAATGCTTGTGATGTGCATCCGAAAATAACTATGTGCCAGTAGATGTGGACTGTCCGTAGGAGTGATGGGAACCGAACTGAAATTATGATGAATCCATCATGGACGTATTGATTCCCCAGAATATCTCCTTCCGAAATGTCATGTCCTTGTGGCCTTTATTCAGCTTCAATCGATATGAATGTGTAGATACGGGTAAGGAGATCTGGAAGAACTATTTGTTCGGGAGGATTCATTCATGAATATAATCTGCCTAATCAATGCCGAGTACCTTGAATTCTAATGGAGCTTGATTGGAACAATGAACGGATATTTATTCCATTACATTTTCGATTTGACTTAAGGCGTTTGAGCTTATAACTTAGTCATTTAGTCATAAACCCATCCGAAGGACAGGGTTGGAGGTGGGTAAGCACACAAGTCGAGGTACTTCTTGGTCACAAGTCAAAGGATTTCAAAGATCGCGTGGGAACTGCAGGCTGCAACTGGCAGTCGATTTTTTTCTTAGAAAGACAAAAATTAATTGGAGAGGATGTATTTTTCTTCGTTTCGTTTCGCTATTTCCACAGAAGTGCCAACTCAGCATACGTCCGCAATACGGGATTGACCAAGGCTACTCCGAGGTCGTCCACAAAAATAGTGTACTGGCAACCCATTACTGCATAGATATGCAGAGACAATCATTCTCCGATAAGGACAACTGTCAATGTCAACTGTTACAGTTTTCTGGATTGTTTTTCTTCTCTAGAAGAAGTATAAAAGACACAAACGACAACCTGAGTCGGAGTTCTTGATTCGAGGAATTCAAGTTTTTTTCAGTCGTGAAAAATTCAGTTTCTTGACAGTCGTGATATATTGAGGTGGACGGTAAACAAGACATCAGTGGTCCCTTCGAGACAAAAGGTCCTTCAAAGTTAGGCCTGAGAGGAAGGAGGACAATAGCACAAGACTGTAAATTCTGCGAACCTCAATAAAGTTGCTGACGTCGTCCATAGGGAATGAATTCAAACGAAATTGACTCCGAACACGTTAATGAAGTGAACATCAATAACGTGTCCCCAACCTCACAACCTATAGTTCAAAACGTGGAAGACTCGCTACACGCTCATAGCTGATTTCAATCTCACACAAAATGATGAGTGAATAGTCTAAATTTTCAATTCTCGAAATCGCACACGGAACTTTTAATGATTACGCTTCAAATTGATTTCAGTTTTTCATTAACTTGAACTTGCAATCTAGCCAAAGAAGAGGAAGTTTCATTTCTTTCAAAGAAAAAAGCCACGCGGAAAAGAAATCAATTCGAATTAGCCAAACCGTCTATGAAATTCTAAAATGTTCCTTTGGGTTAATTAGCAAACTTTTACGAATAATGATCTCAATTTGTTGCGACTAAAAGTTGTTCTTCGTGAATTTAATTAAGATGCTAATAAAAGTAACTGCCGGTGTAGTGGCTGAAGGTTTCCCGTAGATGCGTTGTTGTGTACCAAAGCGAAGTTCAAGAATATATCATAAAAGGAAGCGGAGAAGGCACTTGTCACGTTATAATCGCTTTTTTTTTGTCTTCTCGTGATTCTGGTTATTTTATAATTCGACAGAAATGAAACAATTGTCGAAATTAAGATGGTTTTAAGGTGCCCTCGTAATTGTTTCCGCTTTCGTTAATTAAGCAAAACGTCGAAGGAATACATTAAAAAAAAGAATGTCTTTTTTTATAAAATAGGCTTTTTTATTTTTAACTTTTGCTTAAATTAACATTGATTTCGTGTAGTTGTCGATTTCGTGATTGCAACTCATCTCGTCAAAGACTGCCTTCTGTCTCAGTTGTCGGCTTACTCGCTCTCCACCTCTGCTTTGTAATTAAAGAAGACAAAACGATGGTCAACTGAAATGGTGTGGAAATGTATATTTGATTGTTTTTGAAGTACTTATCACACTTGAGGTTTTTATATGCACAGACTGCGGTGGCCCGGAGGAAAAAGAGGATAGTCCTCACTACCCTTGTCATTGTCCCAGTCTCTGCTAGTTGCGACATAGAACATTTCTTCCAACACCTACAGGATCTAAGAAATATCCCTCAAAAATCTCATTTCAGTTTTATAAGGATATCTGGATGGCTGAACAAAACCTCAACAACAACATAGGAAGCATGAAGTAAGCGCTAAGCTGTTACATTCCCCCATGGACATCGCAATGCGACCAACAGGACCCAAGTCAGACATGGCTTAACTCTGTCTACCAACGACTGTAACCTAACCTACACTTAAGTTTTACGTCGACAGTCATAAGCTCACGTTGCTAGTAGATATTGATGTCAATTTCCAAAGTGGCGTTGCCTGTGTGGGACGTTGCGCAGCCCTGTTATAACCACATGCCGTTGGTATCCAGATCATCCAAATCAGTTGGTTATCTTCGACCTGTAGCGTTCGCCGTTGACGGTGAAGTCTTTGGCTAACGTCGTTATCAAAGAAATATGGACCGATGACGCCGCTACACACCAAGCAGTGACATTTCCGGTATGCATTGGGCACTCTTGGATCTCATGCGGATCGGTATTATCCCAAATTCGACTATTTTATTGGTTGACGTAGACATTCATCCAGAAATGGGCCTCATCTTATGGCGACCGTAAATTTGCGATGTTGCTCGAACAGACCCCATTCGATAAAACAATTTGATCGTTTGCACGTCTTGTTGAGCGCTATGTCCGTCCATGGTGACTCAAATAATGACAGACAAATTTGACAGACGTAGCTTCGGAAGTCCCTGTTGGAAGACCCTTTAAATGTACATGTACAGCACTTAATATTGTTTTTGTTTTTTTTTCTTACATGAAGTACTTAAAACTAGCTTAACTAACTTAACAATTGTTATTACATCTAACGCACTGACCCTTTACGGGCACTCTAAGCTATTCTAATCTAACTTTAATTGTGCCTTTCGGCTTATTTTATTCTGTCTGAATGGACTTTCTGATTTGTTTGATTTATTTGGCCAAGAAAACTGGTAAAAAACTTGGCTTAATTTATCTATCTTAACTTACCATAAACTAACTTAACTTGACCTAACATAAAAACTTATAATCCGTCTAAACTATGCCCGTGCACCAGGGCGTATACTTAATATTGTTATTGTTGAATCATACGGCGTTTTAGTTGTTACTAAAATAATTCTTTTCGTCAAATGTTCCTCGTACAGTTCCGCCTTCTTGTACTATTTGGCAATTGTGGATTAAATCATTGAGAGGGCCAAAAACACTACATTGAGGTACCCCATCTCTAATGTACTTGAGGACGGAATGTTTGTTTCCTTGCGCCACTCATCTAATTAAATTAAATTTGGAAACAAAATTCACTAGAGTTAGATGAGCTACGTGCATTACTAAATATTTATTTGGATAACAATCCCGAGTTAAGTGACATGTTTTTTCGGCAACTTAGCTAGCCAGTGTCCAGAAACCTATTGCGATTTCGCAGACCCAATCCGCAACAAAAGGGTGTTTACCTAGACGTACAGAACGTTAACTGGCGTCCATTTTGTCAGCTGTCAAGTTTATTTTTAGTTTGGTTTGGCATTTCAACATGAATAGACTGACGCCTGAACAACGCTTCCAAATTGTTGAAAATCATGGTTCTGTTCGAAATACGTATCGCGCACTACGTCCATTTCACCATGCTCACTTATGGTTGAATGGATACGTCAATAAACAAAACTGCACTATTTGGAGTGATGATAATCCTCAAGTGCATGTTGAGACACCGTTACATCCACAAAAACTGACTGTTTGGTGTGCTTTATGGACTGGTGGAATAATTGGTCCGTACTTCTTTATAAACGATGCTGGCCAGAAGGTTACAGTCAATGGTAACCGCTATAGAGCCACGATTACAGACTTTTTCGTTCATTAATTGAACAACCACGATGTGCAGGAGCTGTGGTTTCAATAAGACGGTGCAACATGTCACACAGCTTGTTCCACAATTTATTTATTGAAGGGGATATGTGAAGTCTCTGGTATACGCCGATAAGCCCGAAACGATTGACCACTTGGAGGACAACATTCGCCGGTATACGACCACAAATGTTAGAAAAAGGCATCGAAAATTGGACCTCCAGATGAGACTACGTCCGAACCAGTGGTCATATGCCAGAAATCATATTTAAATTATAACGCCAGAAGATTATCGTTCGAATAATGTCAATTTTGAAAGGTCTATGCCTCTAAAAGAAACACTCTTTAGTTTCTGTTTCCCACAATCTAATATGAGTGGCGTTACAGTCCGAGGTGGACCTGGTCCTGGATTTTACAGCACCACTCGGACCTACAAGTTTTTGCCGACTCCGAATGGGTTGAGAAACGTATATTTTCAATGCCATTTTGGGAATCATTTTCTCTCCTCGTTCCTTTTCAATCATCACGTGCTCCATTGCCATGCGTGTCTACATATAAAACATGATTATCATACCATTAAGCGCTATGACACAAAAGACGTTTAGTAAAATCATGCTAATTCCTTAACCCACTGCAAATTATTATCTTTGGGCAGTCACAAGCTAGCTCGCAAACTTTCACTGGGTTCATGCGGGAAGGATGCACGAAGGAAACGTTTCGCACACGCGATGGCATTAGCTACCCTCACAATTGTCATTGTCGTAACCGTTGAACCCTTTTCAAAATTTAATATCATCCACTGGGAGAGCTATGTGTGCGAGGAGATTTTGTCTATGACCTTTTCCGTTCCATTAACGGGGACGATACGTGCGAATGACAGCGTGGAAGAAGGGTATTCCTTTTTTCAGACATTCTCATAACTTGACAAAATCAGCTTGATCAAGGGTGATTCTCTGATGGCACTCTTTGTTCGAATCAACTTTCGCATGCAATCAAGTGTCGTGGAAGCGTATTCAATTGGATGACAGTTGACAACTGCAAGATTGTAGCATTGTTTGAAATTAAGATCAAGTGACGGAGTTCCTTGTTCAATTATTCGTCACTCCCTTGTTCTCGTGGTTTTTGTCAAGATTAAATGATTCAGTTTGCAACATTTAGCAGAAATTTAGCTCTAAAAAATGTTTAAAGTGGTACGTGTCACGGCATATAAATTACATCGTCTAATTGAACCTCAAATGGGTACATTTTTATTATCGAGACGACCGATGTCATTCAGAGTCACGATGCCGGAAATGTTGCCCGAGAAATAAATATCTCCCGGGAATCCCCCTGTTTATTGCCGGAATGCACGTGATGTGGGATGATGCTCACCCTCCCCTGGACTGAGCACAATGGCAAGCTCTACAGTCTACACGACTGTATTAGATTTGGTTTCCAATATGTGCACCTGTTCCTGGGAACTCTGAAGCACCTATGAATATTATATTTCAATTTTTAACGCATTACGGAAGAGGAAAATTCTCCATTCAAGTTTTTCAATTTCAAAACTACTGGCATAGGGAAGCAAAACGCCGGAAATATTGACTCTTACCTTCACGGTCCGTGAGTCGTGACATGTGGTGTCCTTTGTTGGGGACGGAGTGGATTTATTGTCAGCTTATTTACATGTTTTCTGTAATCCCTGCGACGGGAGAGTTCCATGTCACAGTGGATGCCATGAATGTTTGCATTTTGAAATCCAATTTTTGAATTGTGCACTGGTACGGAATATTTGTTTTCTTTTTGTTGTTGTCAGCTGGTGAACTGGTGTGAGTTCAATTTCGACTTGGCAGCACTGATCGTGGTGACAGCTAATTTGAAAACTGAAACTTGGTCCGTTGAGTCTGCTTATGCACGTCGAGGAAGTGCGTGTGGCTTGTAATTCGGTGTCATGGTTCATTTCGGGGCAATTCGTAACAAAGTCTTGTTCAGAGATCAGGCTTACTTCTGGTTGAAGGGGGAATGCCGCTGTTATTCACTTTAAGGGAGGTAGTTCGGGATTTATCCGTGCTTTGTAAAATAGAAAGTGTGTATTAGTGGCTAGTGGGCCAACCTGGTCTAAGGTTGTTGAAATTGCTTCACTTCCTTAACCAAAATGCAATCAGATTTTGGGGTATAGGGCTATCAAAAAAAAGATGAACTCTGTATGGAAAGATAATCCCTTCCCTTTGAGGATTGTAATGCAATACTCAAAATATATGTAGAGCCGTACACAGACTTTTGCAAAGTACACTCGACAGTATAGTGTGCGTTCAGTTCAATCGAAAGAACGATCCGCATTCTAAAAGCAAGCTATATAGATGTCCCATTGGAAAGCAGAGTTGAAGGAGGTAGCAATTGTAGCCAAATAATGTCAAGCGCCGCCCTACAAATCACATTAGCAATTACCAAAACTGCGGTAGCAGAATTACGAACAACAACTAGTTAAGAGCACCTGATGTGGAGAGAATTAATGAAGAATTACTCGACGACGTCATCCAGCACGAGCAGAAGGAGGGTTGCAGGAAGATTCACCTTTGGAGAAGCAGTAACACCACCAGTGCTCAAGCGTATCCCGAATCAGAAGACGAGGATGAAGAATTCGCGGGAAGGAAAGGGAGCCTACATTAAAGCCACGCAACAAAACGTGAAAGGAAAAGAGAGCAGCGAAAGCAGCTGCATAATAGCACCCAGAGTAGGAACTCGATGTAATCCCGAGGAAATCGTCGGAAAGCTGCGTCAAGCGAAGTGCAACGGTGTTCGTTTGGGTTAAGCGCTTTATCACTGTAATAGGGAGACGACGGAATAGGAAACTTTCGTTCTTACTGTCACAGGTCACCTCTGGTATCCAAATTAAGAAAGAGCACTCTACAATATGTTCGTTTTCAGGGGTTGGAGCATGCCGCGCCGAACGGAAACTTGGAATCTTGCTGCGTCGCTGAGAAAAAATGCACACGCTTGGGAAATGTTGATTTTTGTTTTTTAGGTTGGAAGTGGTTGATGATGGAAGCAAGCTGACATGAGTACTCTATAAGATCACCGAATACACTACCAAATGCTTTAAGGAACAAGAGATCAGAGCCAACAAGCCCAGAGAAGTATTTAAAGTAGTAGTAGCAAGAATAATTGCTGCACACTTTACGTTGTCCATAAAGTCCTTCGCCACAATACTTTGTATATATACTTTTCCACGGCGCATTGAATCTTTGTGCGGTTATCACAGTTTCGTCGGTAGTCTTCTGCATCTAAGTGGAATCAGGAACAAGATCTAGACAACCTCAGCCTCAACGTATAGACAGACTGAATCCGATTTAGCTTTGAAATTGTTATGCTCCCCTTCTTTCATATTTCGTAAGTTACGGCTGGTTCGGACCTAGTCTAATCTGGAGGTCGATTTTTCGATGACTTTTTCCAACAATCGCAGGATCTTAGACGCCAATTCACCGTAACGTGAAACTATGTGGTTACCAAACGTTTCCTTCAATAAATCAATTGTGGTACGAGCTGTGTGACATGTTGCGCCGTCTTGTTCAAACCACAACTCCTGCACATCATGGTTGTTCAACTGATGAACGAAAATGTCAATAATCATGGCTCTACAGCGGTTACCATTAATTGTAACGTTCTAGCCGGCATCGTTTTTAAAGAAGTACGGGCCAATTTTTCCACCAACCCATTAGGCACACCAAACAGGCAGTTTTTGTGGATGTAACGGTGTCTCAACATACACTTGAGGATTATCATCACTCCAAATGCGTCGACATTGTTTATTGACGTATCCATTCAACCAAAAGTGGGCATGGTGAAAATGGAAGTAGTGCGCGATACGTATTTCGAACAGAACCATGATTTTCAAAATAAAATAGTCTGTTAAAATAGTGTTGCCAACTTAAAGCTCTATACTTCTGCAAAGAACACCCTTTATTGGGAGTGCCACCGAGGAGGATAAAAAGACGACGTCTGTTGCAGTCGATCTAAATTGATCGGTTCGACGTCATTCACAATAGCTAGGCTCTTATCCGCCTACTTTTTCTAAAATTTCACACAAAGATCTTGGCTTGAGAGCTTGCAAGGTCTGGCGCATTCAAGGATTGAAGCCGAATGACCATCACACAAAAATTCGATTTCAATTTCGGTCATAAACAGCATTATACACGATGTATCGTTTGCGACGAAAGTTCGATTAATGATCCCAACATCGAATATGTATGTGGGAAAAAATTCTACGTCGGAGATATGATCCCATCTGCGAGGACGGCAAATGGAGGACATAACCGACAACTCTACGAGCTGTACCAGGATGTGGATGTAGTCCGGAAGGCAAAAATCCGTCGACTGCACTGGCTCGGCCACATCGAGCACATGGACAACAATGCTTCAGCAAAGAGGGCCTTCGAATCCCAGCCTCCTGGTTCGAGAAGGAGAGGAAGACCGAACCTCCGGTATAAAGACCAAGTAATCGCGGATGCAAGACAGCTTGGTCTTGATGACTGGAAGAAGCGTGCACAGGACCGTCAACGATGGAAGGCAGCAATTGCTCAGGCCCGGACCCTCCATGGGTCTATTTTTTTTTTACAAAAATAAAGCCAACTGTATTGGGTATAAAGCCGTATTTCATTTTTACTTGTGATTTGTTCCCGAATTGAACGCCATTAAACGCCGCGCCACCTGAATTTGACACACCTACCCTCTACATCTTGGTGATCACCTTGTTGCCGATTAATTGAAGAAAAAACTCGGTGAACGATGAATAGTTTCTAGTAACCCGTAACTCGACCTACATTATCATGGATCTTGCATACACACGTCTTGCGGTTAGACAACGCTGACAAAGCAACAACAATCCACGGTATTGTAAGTCCGCATAATTCGCTTGGGAAAACTGATCGAATATTTTCCCCCTCGGATGGCATGTGTCAGATCCGGTCATGGTGTGCATTCATCTGAAAAAGTGCCTAAAAACAGACTGGATCCTGTCGACTGGACCACAAATAAAAAGATTTATTCTAAATCAAAGCGCTCAAGTACTGGAAAATTCCTTTTAGTTGGCAGTTCACCAATGGCGCATAACTTTGTGGGATTACCCTTTACTACACTCTCGCACCCTCCAAGATTTGAATCTCGACCGAAATTTAAAAAAAAAAAAAGGCACTCGATTTATTTCGTCTTAATTGTCTGCTCAGTTAACAGTTCGTTTCACATTGTATGCTTGTGGATGTTAGTCCTTCGGAGTCATTCATCTGACACAATCTCATTTAACAAGGCAAAGATGGAATTCGTATTTCACCTTTCGAGCGGGCAATCCGATACGCAATGTCATTTCATACCTTGATGCCTGCTCATTAACCTTTGCGCTTCTTATGATCGAGAAAGCACGAAGTTCCCTCATGCGAATGTCATGATGTAATTAATTCAATTTATCTTCAACTTGTTTGCAAAATCCCAGATTTCGGACAGGACATAGTTGAGTTGAACGGAAGAGAATGGGCATGAGGAATCCAAATGCCTTAAATTGGATAGCAAAGTCAATGAACAATTAAATTAGACTCCTTTAACATTTTAATCATCGCTTTGGTGGGAGGGGGGCGATGGAGCGAAAGTCTTAAAACAAGGATAACAGGAGAGAATCTTAGGATGTCCTTGGGCTTTCGAAAGGGATCGGAATTTTAGGCAGTCCTTATCCTTCATTTAACCGAGGTCAAATAACTCAGTGCGCACAGATATTCAGTTTTATTTTCACACTGACGCGGAACAGTGTGAAAACGTTTCCTCTTCCAGTCGTCCATTGACACAATGATGTCTTTTCACAGTACGTCATGAGAGGCGTTGAAGAAAAAAAATGATATTGCTAACTTAACGTCTTATGCCCGAGAATGTAATTTTCAACACCCACAAAATAAATGCGAATTACGTGTGGACGTGGATGCTGGCTCACTCCATGAAGCCGATTGCTGTCGGAAGAGTGTCCCCCGCCTGCGTCGAGTCATGAATTTACTCTATCACATCGTTGTTGGTATTCCACTTGCGGTGGCACACTGCACTCTGGACGTAGCCTGGAGTGTGTGTTTCTTTTCTGTTGCCAGCCACTCGCAGGCTGCATTTAATTTATCCAATCTTTGTGGTCCTTAAGGAATCACTTGGATACGTGTGCGGGGAGAGCCCATTGAAAATGATGTCACGAATGTATTAGCCCTGGGATTTAGTCTGTATAAGCGGAGAATATGCTTTTTAATATGGCACAATTGACAAGGGACATAAAAGAGTTGGTATATAAATTGCATGCGGAGGCGGCTCCTGCTCCTGTTACGGAGGCACATCGACGTAGGATACATACTGCGAACATGGGGGCATTATGATTTTATTTGCAACCAAGTACAACGTTGGATGCTACAGGGTTTTGTAGTGCCGGTGGATTTGGCTACAAAATGGGATACTCTGTGAACGATATCATGTTTTGTTTGCCGAACGAACATTTTGTTTTCATTCTTTTATGAAAGATCAACTGTTTCCGATGAAAACTATGGTGGGTCGTGTAGAAATTACTTTTCTTCGATTCTGCAGGGCTGTTGCACTCATTGTTGCTGATACACTATTGCCCCCGTCTTTAGTAAATGGTTTTCTTGTGCACTTGATACTTAAAGTTTTCATTGAAAGCTGGGGAATAAGGGTAAAGTAAGTATTCAGACGGGGTCGTTGGAAGTAAGAGGTGGAGTGGGCAGCGGCTATTAACAGGAACACGCTATTTAGTATCATTCTCAATATGGACTCGATTGGAAAGGAGTATGCTTCAGGTAATGCAGTCACACAACAAATATATCGACGTTCCTTTTACTGCGGCGGAGGAGACAGCTGCGGTTGTACGTGTCGTAATGGATGCATAATCTGATTGCGCGATTCTTTATTGACCAGAGGCCGATAATAATCGATGGGATTCTTGCAATATCCAAGATCTTGCCGATGAGGTACGATCGTCCCACTTTAACGTTGAATATGGCACTCTGCTAAAAATTTAAAAAAACCAACATATATACATTGACGTTTATAAAACAATCGCTGCATTGCTTACATCCGCCTTCAGAGCTTAACGCTCGTTAATTTTCGATGAATAAGTGTAAATGGTGCTTTATTTATTTCTTCTTCTTTTTCTTCTAGTGACGCTACAGTCCGGGGTGGACCTGGGCCTCAGTCAACGAGCCTCTCCAGCTGGCATGATCAGTAGCCAGCTACTTCCAATTTCGCACACCAAGTTGGTTGAGGTCCTTCTCTGCTTGTGTGCGCCATCGGTTCCGTGGGCGTCCTCTATTTCGTTCTCCCACTGGTTCGAAGAATTTTGTTGTCCATGCACTCTGCATGGTTTAGCCATTTTAGGCGTTGCATCCGTAGACGCCTGACTAGGCTCATGCCGCTGTACAGCGAACAGTTCATCGGCGAATCTTATTCTTCAAAAGCCATCAACGCAAACAGGACCAAAGAATTAAGGCAGAACTTTTCTTTTGAAGCTTCTTCATCTGCTCTTGAGATTGTCCAGGCTTCCGCGCCATAGAGTAAGACAGGGATAATCAGGGTCTTACATAATGTTAGCTTGGTCCTTCGAGAGAGGCCTCTTGAGTCCAATGAAACAGCGATTGGCATGAGCTATTCTGCGTTTGATCTCGACACTGACGTAGTTTGTACTTTACTTGGGAGCCGAGGTAGACGAATTCCCTAACTACACCGAAGTTATAGCTGCCTACGGTGACGTTCCGGCCGAGTCGTCGACGATGTGCGTCCTTTCTCGATGAGAGAATGTACTTCGTTTTGTTCTCATTCACTACTAATCCCAGCCAAGGCTTCATTGACGACTCGCTGTGTTCGACCAATCACGTCAATGTCATCCGCGTATGCTAGCAATTGGACGGACTTTTGAAAGATCGTAGCTCTTGTGTTGGCGAGCGAGTCTTGCACGACCTTCTCAAGTATTATGTTAAAAAAATCACACGACACCTTGTCGCGTTGCCTAAAACCTTTGTTGACATTGAAGGTCTCGGTGAGTTCGTCACCGAATTTGATGGAGCACCGAGAATCCGCCGTCATCCTGCACAACCTGACGAGATTGACAGAAATGTCGAAACTAGATATGGCGATGTATGGCCCATCTCTATGAACGCAGTCATATGTGGCCTTCAAATCGACGAATAGGTGGTGGGTGTCGATCTGCATCGCTTGGGTTTTTGCCAGGATCTGCCTTGATGTGAAGATTTGGTTGATGGTAGACTTCCCCGGGCTGAAACCGCGCTGATAAGGACCTATCAGGTTATTCACGAATGGTTTCAGGCGCTCGCACAAGTAGGCAGAGAAGATCTCCTAAGCGATGCTTAGGAGACTTATCCTTCGGTAGTTGGAGCAGTTGACGGTAAAAATAAAGGTTCCTTTTTCGTGGATCGCTTTTTTTATTTATTGACTTAATTCTTTAATGCATTTATGTTTGCTTCTAACTATAACTATTTCTTGTGCAATTCATAAAGTTGATTAAAATACACAAAAATGTTTGTGGCAGCCATGGCCTTAAAATTACACTGTGACACTGGTGGGGGCACTTCTTCCGTCAACGCTGCTTACACTAGGCATTCATTCGTTCTTACTAAGTTACAGGTTGGCCACGCCCTTGTCGATGTAGCGCCGTTGGTTAACCGAGTCCATCTGGGATTGGCAGACGTTAAAATGAGATGCTAGCCCAATCAGAACGTGTACCTCTAAATCGGTTTTCTTATTGCCGAGTGCATATATCCTGGAATTCGAGGAAACAAGATCAGAGAAGAATCGTGGGGAAGTCCAGACAATATCCATGATTAAGATAAATCGTGGAAGAAGGACGAAAGCGAAGCCAATATGGATGGCTGATTCGGGATTCCTGGAAACCTCATGTAATAAGTGAATTGATTTTGCTTGTGGGCTACTCCCTTGATTGCACAGTGCTTGATTTTTAATTCATTACGGTTTGAAAGAAGTATCCTTTTCATTGGAAATCGAAAAATGGAACTTTAGTGGTACTTCGATATTGACACAAAAGGAATAGTAATGTCTTAGGTGACTTTTCTCTGCTTTCATTGACATATGTTCCTGTGTGGAATGACCATGACATTAGTGCGCCCTGTGCCATTTGAGTACAGGAGAATCCCAAGAGTGGCATAGGCTCTCGTGGGTATAGTTTGGATTGTTTTTTGGATTGAAGTGATTGGCAAACAGGGTTGATTGTACATTTTTCCAGAAAGGGGAACAAAAGAGATTGCCCCAACTACAGGGGCATATGTCTCTTAAGCCTCGAATCTATGCTAAGGTGTTGAAAGCGCACTCTAGAGCTACGATCAAGTCCAAGATGGGGGATGAACAGTGACGCTTTCGTCCATGCAGAAGTATAACCGGCCAGCTTTTCACTCTAAGAATGGTACTCGAGAAGGCTTGGGAGTATGCCAAATGGATCTACTGCTGTTTTGTAAATTTGGGACAAGCATTCGACCGACTTCCTCGAGGTAAACTCTGGAATGTTCTGCAGGAGGAGGGTCATTTACTTTCTACACACAATCTGCAACCGCTTTGTTCGGGCTAACGGTGCTAAATCAATGCCATTCACCGTGGGCGTTGGACTTCGCCAAGGGTGCGTCTTGTCACCTATTCTTTTCATTACATTTGAGGACTGGATGTTGCAGCGCAGCCGAGGCGAGGAATGTTTCACAATAGGAGAGTTGAAGGTAATTCAACAACTTTTTTCAGATGACTTAGTTATCCTCACATCCTGCTAGACAGAACTCCAGCGGGATGAGGGTTTACGTGAACAAATCAGAGGTTAACGTAGTAATTTCCAGAACGCCTGTTTAATGCAGTCTACATATTAGTGGAGTCCCATTGGAGCAGGTGGAGAGGTTCAAGTATATCGGGGTCTGATGATGTGTTTTCCTGTAGGATTGGACAAGCTGGGTAAATTTTGAAACAGCTTAGCAGATCTGATTCAACGTTGAGCATCTGCTTCTTCGAATGGAAAGTGTTATGCTTCGATCGATTTGACACGTGGCACGAATATCCTCATCTGCCTTAAGTGCGATTCCAATTAGGTAGACGACCGCTTGGCAGACCCAAGACGAGGTGGTTTGACCAAGTCCAGAATCACCTGGACATGACTCCTAATGAGTTAGGGTTGATGGAGGGGGATGGAATGGCTTGGAGATCTCTTGTGCGCGCCTTACTCTCGCGACTCCTTTAGTGGATCGTGCGTGGATCGTGATCGTCAGAAAATGATGATGCCTGGAAGACGAGCAAGAGAACTCTGATTGTGACAACCGTGTTGCTTAAAAGAATTTGTCCTGAACCTGTATTTGTTCCTACACTGTAGGTCGATTTATCGATCACGTACTTACCAACAACCATCTTCACGTCACCAGATTTGCAGAGGCACTAATTCGTTCGGAGGACACACAAGTCAAGACAAAGCCCTTCAACATTGGGCGTTCACATACAACTTAAGGATATCAAGGACATGCACATCATGACCGGTTGACGGAGAAACTAATTCCAACGAGACCTATGGCGCCATCCAAACTAGAAGAAGCGGATTTATTACAATAGATGACATTTTTGTGATATTCAAGGATTTCGTTTGACAATAAAGTGCTTGTGTCTAAGTACAAAATAAGCGTACATAAGGAGCTTTGGGGTTTGAAAGGATGGCCACGACCGGAATTTGTGTATAACCCAAATCCACCAGCGGCATAAGCCTTTAAGCGACTGCCTATTAAAATATTACTTTCACAAGTAGTCCACATTTTCGGATTTAACACGTTGTTTGTTTCAGTTGTCAGACATGTCCGACATCCCTTTCGATGCACTTCCATGCCATGGGATTATGAAATCCCCAAACTTATTTATTTAACATTAAATTAACCGACAGCATGCAACCGAATCGCAATGCATATCGTTTAGCCGCCGCGTGGTTTAAATGTATTAACGTATGCACATTAATCTGACGTGTTTTACACTTCAAAGTAAACTACAAAAAGTGTATGGAATTTCCAATAAATCACCGATTAATCAGTTGAATCATGAATATATCAAATTACTGAACTGAATTCTGGCAATGAAAAGCTTCTGTACACAAGTGGTTGCATACGCAATTGAATTTGTTTACACCGTACTCAGTTACCCCAATTTGCCATTTCATATCTCTGTGTGCCTGGAATTACGATGTGTTCTTTGAAACAGGGATTCAATTCAATTTTTCGCACCCACAAGGCGTTTAAATGTAAATGTAGAACATTGTGGAGAGGATACGGATGAATTTCAAATTAACTTTTTTACATTTGGTTCTATGGAAAAATGGGCTGAATTAAAGTCTGTAACAGATGGTGGCAGTTGTAACAGTTGTATTCTGTGCTGTCGGGTGCAATCAATGAAAATGACATCTTTCCTCCTTTGATGTTGGAAGCACTGGTCGCTTAAAGCCTTCGGTGGTCACATTACGATTGTTTTATGTGACGGTTGTTATAATATTTGTCGTGTGTGAGTAAAGGGGTGTTTTCATAAACGTCTGACTAACAGAGGCCCGAGTTATCCATGTTTATTAAGACATGCGGTATACGATCATACTAACTTAGATGAACTTCACTGCATACTGTTCATAAGCGTCAATAGCTCGTCGATGTCGGATTGTGCAGTCATTATTTTTTGACTGCAAACAGGGTCGTTTGGAAGATAAATATTTTGTACTAAGGCAAGACTGCAAACATTCTGCACCGTCTGTGTGTTCAAAAACGCGTAAGAAAAGAAATGCGGTTGTACTAGCGCTAAAACACCCAAGATGAAGTTGTTAACACTTTCAATTAACTCTTACTAAAACTCTAGCTCCGGAGAGGAGCTTCCATTAACGCCTTTCGGAACGGAATCAATGACAGGAACATATAGTAGTAGCAGAAGATCGCTCTATACACTGACAGCTCAAAGAAGAGCGAGGACACACGCGGAGAGTCTTCTGTGATGGCGTTGAAAAATCCCTCGTCTGGCATAATGGAACGTACTGTGGCGTCTTTCCAACATAAGTTGCTACGATACACGAGGCGGCACTCGAGTTGAGAGACCATAGCGTCACCTGATAGACAAGCGACCATAGCATCAGACATTCTGACATCGATGCTGGTTAGGTTGTGCAGACAGTGCATCAGTGAGATATCCTTGGTTAACTTCTCTGGGTACTGGGGCATATAGGAATCCAAGGAAACCCAAAAACGGACAGTCTCGCGAAAAATGCGAAAAATAGAAATCTCATATGTGTGTGTACGCCGAGCACGAAGACCTAGCTGGAGCTAGAGTTCGATAGCTTAGTCTGTGCGTTAGGGCAACGGCTACGGCTCTATGACCTGAGCAAAAAGCGATCAACATCACTGATGGGTGTAAATCGCAAGGATGTGCGCATGCTAATAGGTGCCCATACTGTACCATAGGTACAATGCGTCTGAATTTTCCGTATAACGACTTTTGCAAAAGCTGCATAGATGAATAAGTGATTGCCCAGCCTTGCAAATAAAAGGACGCAAGTCCTAGGAAAGTATTTCTTCGTAGAGCTGCAAGACTTAAGCGGTGTCGAGTTGAAAAATCTTCTCAGATTCATAGCTGATCTGGGTGGTTTTGAGACTAAAGCAGGTCTCGCGGTTGTAAACCATACCAAATAAGGGCATAATGAGCCCAGAACATTGGTCTAAGTGAGCAACGGTCTTAAGACTGACAGGGCACCCTGTTACCTACCTATCGACTAAAACTCTGTTCCTTAGGTGCTAACAATTAAGTTTACATATGCTAGGCTTAATGGCTGAATTTTAACCTGAATTTCAATAGTAACGTTTTTAAACTTAGAACTAAAGGAAGATTATTTTCTTGCACTGCATCCTTGTATTTCTTATTTAATATATCTGTGAATAGTTCACAATTTATGCAAAAAAAATTAAACAAAAAATACAAAAAAAAAGGCACTAAAATGAACTGCGACGTAGAAAGTTGGTCTTAATGTAACCAATAATATATGTGCCGCTCCTTTGAACACTCCTTCAATTGCGAGCAGGGATTGCACTGCTGAACAGGGGAATATTTTGTCTGCGGGAAACACTACGTTCATAGGGGAGTTAGTCGTCCTCTATGTGGATGTCATATGACATGGTAGCCTATAGGGCATTATCGTAGGTCCTGTACCTGAGTATATTGCAAGGTTGTAGTAAGAGATTGACTCATCCCATCTCAACATTCAGTGCCGGACATTACATTCATTCCACAGGATTTCAAAGTAGACGAAATTGTCAGGCAGTCGCTACGCATTAATCTTCCAAATAAAGAGCTGTCCTGAGGTGTTCCTCCTTACCTCGAGAATGATATGTCCACAAGTAGGAGTCCTCTTGTGAGGCTGTCTCATCAGCTCACATGCCAGTCGATTTGAAGGCTTCGTTAATCACTTTTACTAACTATCTGCAAGACGAAGCAGTGGAGTGAAGATGAAAAGGTTGGTTTATCAAACAGATGCTCGAAGGGCTGAATTTTCAACCATATCTGAGACTTCAGTGAAATGCTCTTGTTACGGATAGATCAGCCACAAATAAAACAACAACGTTGACATTTATTCTCATTTATTACTTGTCCTATCGGACAAACATCTCTCAAGCAACTGACTGCCTTCAAGATCGAGGTTCGTACATTCATGTGCGAAAATCACGAACATGTGATCGTTGAGAAGTCGTGGGTTAACACTCTTAACCGCTTCATAGAAACCTCCACTTGGTTCTATTAAAGTATTTATGTAGATAAGAAGCACTCCATACAGTACCTACATGGGTACACATGGGTCAACCACAACTAAGGTTATCCTTATTCTGGGATCCACCTTAATCGTGCTCGTCCTTTGATGCAGTCACTAACAAGACTGTAGTCGGGAACTAATTTGTGCACATGACTTTAGACACACTCAGTATGACCAGAGTGACAATGGTGCCCAGTAGTGCTTGACTGAAATAAAGACGCTGTTTAAAGTCCACCCAAAACCTGACCAAAATCACTCGCAAGCACTTTCTCTAATTGACCACTTATTTGGACATACTGTCTCATGCCATGATTTCAAAACTTTCCTGAGAGACTTCGTTAAATCCAAACTACTGCGGCGTTGCCCAGTCAAAATTCCTCCAAAAACCATCGTATTCTAATCGCTAGGCGTCCGTTGATTGATGGTCTTGGCGGCGTATGCTCCCACGGTGAATGCTTACAGTCGTTGCGTCTGGTCCTTCGACGTACTCGGTTCAAAATGTTGGGTTTACGTCTGGTAGGACAAACCTTATGTTAGGAGAGCGTATTACCTTAACATACAAAAGGCACAACGTCCAAACAGAGCCAGAGGAGAAACTGAATTTATTCGAGTTTACGAGTTGCAAAATGAAGGTAAAAAGTATTGAAATGCTTACATAAGTTTAAAACGCACTCGCAGCATCGTCCTAATAAAAGTCCAAACATCCAATGAATGACAACGAAGGATTTCACGTCTAAGAGCACCGCCATTAAATTCCGCAATGGCCTGCGGCCCTCACCACAAACACAATGAAAAACTAATTAAAGTCCCTAATCATCGCAGATTTGATTTGATAGGTTTCTGTTCTGGGTTAAGGTAATCAACGCAGACTTGTACTCTTAATTTGTGTATTTATAGGTCAAAGTTAATTAAAACCTTCGCAGAACTATGCGAAACAAATCAAATTGATGGACCATTAAAATGTTACGTTCGATTGGAGACAAAGCGCTCAGGTCCCTATCGCGGGGTGGTTTAAGTTTGAGAATATGAATTGTGTGCGTGTGCATATGCTCCTACGCATACGTTTCGACAAAATGAATTCTAAAATTCCATTACGGTACACGGAACATTTCAGACAGACATCTTTGACATTTGGAGAATCTTATGTTTTATCTGTATAATTGCTGTATCGCAACAAAAGCCTTAGTTCACAGCCCCAAGGCGAACACATGCGATATTCTTTCCTCTCAACTTTGAGCAATATTAAACTTTTTTATGCTTCCATTAAATTTTCTGGAATCAACGAGAAGCGCTTAATACGACTCCACGTGTGTGGATGGGAGGGGACGAGAGAGAAGGAAGTGGGTGCCACTGGTGACTGGATACCACATGCGTTAGGATTTTGCCCGCAAATGTGCTCCCTGAAGCGTATTCCGTTAGCGGAACTAAATTCCTTGTAGGAATGCATTTCAATCGAAATCTGTGCGTGCGTCGTGGCCATTGACTGCTTGTGGCGCTGTGTGCTGCGTAAGCTATTGTATGTATCGGAGAAGCAATTCAGCTATTAAATTACACATTTCCGCAACCGGTGTGGAATATTCTCCCGAAGGCAATATCTATCGCACACAATCGCAGGCCTATGTGACTCAGAGGAATAAATGTCGAAATCAAATCGATTTCGAATCAGACGTGGGGCCTCACAGCTCAAAAGCAATTTATCTGCCTCACGTGTGAGTCGGACTCATGCGCTATTCGGCGGTTGTGCTGCACATCTGTGCTAGCCTTGAATAGCCGAAGCCGGGGTGCATGAATGTTAAATTGAGCTTGTGCATTTAAAATCAACAACGGGGGGGAAATCTCTAGCAAGCCAGCCGAACGCACTTGTCTACTCCAAAAATACTGAACATTTCTAGAGCATTGCATTGACTTTCAACTCAAAACATCTGTCGGAGTGACATTTTCTGAGGCGACGAACAGCCCCCTCTCAATTTGTGTGTGTTTACAGCAAGACACCGACGTTCGTGTCCATCGAAAAATTAATTGCATAAAAATTTAAAGAAGGCAACCAATCTCCGATGGGTCTCACAATGTCCGCCATCATTGGACGGCTGTTCGGGAAAAAACAAATGCGAATTCTCATGGTTGGCCTGGACGCCGCCGGCAAGACAACCATTCTGTATAAACTGAAACTGGGCGATGTTGTTACAACGATTCCAACCATTGGCTTTAACGTTGAGACGGTCCACTACAAGAATATCTGCTTCACAGTGTGGGACATTGGTGGGCAGGCGAAAATACGCCCACTGTGGCGTCACTACTTTCAGAATACACAGGGAATAATATTTGTTGTTGACTCGAGTGACAGAGAGCGGATTAGCGAAGCCGAAATGGAATTGACTAACATTTTGCAGGAGCCAGAGCTGCGCGATGCAGTGTTGCTGGTTTTTGCCAACAAACAGGATTTGCCAAATGCTATGACTGCGGCCCAAATCAGAGATGGCCTTCGATTAAATCACTTACGTCACCGACAGTGGTACATTCAGGCGGCCTGTGCGCCGCATGGACACGGTTTGTACGAAGGACTCGATTGGCTGTCTAACGAATTGGATCGAAGTATCTCGAATAGGAATGTATTCTAAAGCAAATAAAATGAAATGTGATGTGTTGATGAGCTTACATTTATTGTTGTTTGCCTTTTAGTTTAATGCTATTTTGCTGTCCATGAATGGATTGAACTCACACTAAGTGTAAAGAGGTCTCGTGGAGCATTTTGATGACAATCCTCTTGGTTGAATAGATTTACTAACTCGGCGAGAATGTCAAAATGTCGCCGTAAAGTCGTTTATTTTGTGGAAAACCGTGACATCAGTTAGAGTTAATCTCCGGCTTATCACTTCTTTTGTCAACTATATAAGCACACTTAAGGTTCGTTTATGGGGTTCTCAATTTCGATGTGCTACCAAAGACTGTGGGAAGTTGTAGTCGCAGGCTTTCCAATCTGAAGCTGAGATGTTTTCGGCCATGGCGCCGGCCATGGCGTGGTGACTAGGTGCGTTGAGTCCTACACTGGGTGTCTGTGCCAGACGCAAGCAACTTTCATAATTCACGGCTGTACGTTTCTCGAGTCAATGACAGCGCTCCGAGAGTGTCAACCATAGACAGCTGTACAGCTTTGTCTTTTGGAGTCGGCTTAAAACTGAAGGTTCCCTCCACCCGTGAAAAAACAAAAGAACGCGTAACACAAGTAGGGTTTAGGCCTGTAGAAGTTAGGCCTAGGTTCACATCGGACTGTTGCACCATCGATTTTCTTTTTATCGACGAATCAACAACGCCTTTTCCTTCTTTTTCTGTGAGAGTTGAAAAAAAGTCAATATACTTAGAAAAGTGATATTTTCAATTTAATCTTTGTTTTGTTTGACGTCAGTAAGAGAATGTAACGTCTGTCGAATTTCCGCCTCCGATCTGCTGATTGTTTCTTCACTGTTTGGAATAATTGAGGCTGTAATTTGGGAGTAAAGAAAAAAATGTGGAACTAAAGCACTATTTGCTTCGCATGAGTGTGAGTCTGAGTCAGTCATAACAGCCAACTCTACGAGCTGTACCAAGATGTGAATGGAGTCCGAAAGCCCAAAAATCGGCCGATTGAACTCGGGTGCATCAAACGTATGAACTACAATGCTCCAGCTAAGAAAGTCTGCAAAATTGAGTCTCCCGGTGCGGGAAGAGATTATATAAAGACAAAGACATCGCCGACTCAAGATGCAGGTTGACCAGGACATTCAACTATTGCTCAGGCTCAGTACTTACATAGGTCAAAAAACGGATAGAGCTATATCTCAAATAAGCATACAAACTAAGAGATCCTCATCTTCTGACCCGCATGATCCATTAAAGGCGTCGCGGCGGTAAAGCACGCACTAGAGATCTACAGGCCACTCAATCCTCCGCCATCAACTCAACCAGGCGAGTTTTTGGACTTGGTGCAACCACCTCGTTCTAGGTCTGCCAGGGGTTCGCCTACCTGATGGAATCGCATTCAACGCCCGCCTCGCAAGTCGTGATGATGGGGACTTTCATGCCACGTGTCCAAACCATCGAAACATAGCCCTTTCCGTTCGAAGAAGCAGCTGCTCAGCGTTGAGCTCCTCGCATTTCTGCCGTGTTTCTCACTCTATCTCGGCGAGTAATTCTCACAACACTGCCGATTATATTAGCGATCTTATTCTTTCGGTTATTACGCAAATTGCATGAGCATAGATGAGCGTTGTAATAAAAACTGAGCTTGAAACCGCTAAATTAGGCTCCTGATTACAGACTGCAAAATCAGATCTGAAAGGGCCAGCAATGAATGAAAACCGTTCGCAAATTTCAGTAACAGCGGCAAAAAGACGTTTAATTTACGTATTCATTCACAGCCACAGTAGAAGTGCGAAGAGACTGGCTGCAACTTTAAAACAAAGTCAAGCGGACGATCAAAAGAAAAATTCAGCAGGCTTGGACGTGCCGGTTAACATAGACATGGGCGAACTGAAATAAAAACCTCTCCAGCCGTATAGATTCAAAAAATAACGGTCTTTCAATAAAGGACTAGGATATTCTCCTAGCCATCAAAGGAATTATAAATAAAGAGGCGTCCTGCTTCCATTGAAATGATGAGCAATACCCACCAGAGTCAATTACATAAGTGTAGGAAAATTATTCGGAAAGGAGAATGATCTTGATGCAGGGACGCAGAAGAACAAAGAGAAAACTAAAAACTATGTGTGCCCAAACAAGCGGCTTCAAGCGCTGCCTTACAATGACTTTGACAAGAGATAGCGAGAAACGCGTTTCCAACTTTTAAAGAAGTTTTTTGGGTGGTCGTGCTGGCCCGTGGCGTTGTGGGTATGTGCGTCGACTCCTACGCGTGCGACAAGAAATAATTTTCACGGTCCCACCTCGTTCGAGTCACTGACAATGCTCAAAGAGTATTCCTGTCTAGAAAGAGATTCTCAAATTTGGCCGTTCGAAGTCGGCATAAACCTGTAGGTCCCTTCCACTCGCGCAAGAACAATAGGAGCGGTTGCTGAGAAGCTAGGCCCTGGGCCTCTACGGGCATCGATAACATTCAGAACATTTGAGAAGTCGTTTGATAGAGCGACAAGGCCGACTTCTTTTTTAATGCTAAACTTATGCACAGTAGTCTATGTTTGACACTCTAACTTTTGATATCATACGGTCATTGATACCGTATATTCAAATAACGCCACGTTAAATCCAAAGAATAATTCAAAACGATTAAATTTTATGGTTGCACATAATCGGAAAAAGTTCTCAAACTCGAACGCAAACTGCAGATTTAATAATGAAACTTTTTATACACTATGCGCGTCTGGTTAAACTATTGATGTAATTCTGAAGTTGTCTCGCTTACAAAAAAGTGAGGAAAAAAACGAACTAAAGTGTCTTTCAAATGATTTTTTTGTTTGAAACGAAATGTTTTAATGGACGGCCACGGCGAAAACTTTTCCAATTACTGTCGTTAAATATTTTCTCATTGTCCTAGGGGAGGCATCTTTTCGCCAGAACTTCTGTAATTCTGTTTACCCATGATGAATGTGAATTGAAAAAAATTCCGAACATAGTTGGTTCAAGTGTATCATCGAACTACTCTTAAGCTGACCGAATAAGCACAATATTAGCCTCCTTGAGCCTGAAAAACCTTGAAATCGGACGTTTACTCAATTTAATATCTGGACTACGTTTCAATCAGAGTGAATCACAAACTCGGAATGTACGTATATGTGCTTCCTAGGTTTGTCTGAATCCATAATTGATTTCATTCGAATCCAAAGAAAGAAAAAAACAATCGATCAACAGCCGCAGGATACATGGTCTCGACACATGTCCAGGCATACTTCGTTTGAGGGAATAGAGAAAAGGGCAGATGTATGGTTGGAGAGCGATTCCGTTTGCAGCATAGACGATGAAACTCTGGAAAATCCATTTATCGAATTTTTGGAAGAAGCGAACAGGCTGTTGACTTCATTCACCGTGGAAGGTAGACCTTTATTCAGTTTACTTCGTCGATTCAACGTGGAAAGATTCAACACGTACAAATTCTGGAACTGGCAACCAAACAAACCTTTGCAAATATTGTATGCAGGTAAGTGGCCAGAAAGTAAACACACAATATTTAGTGTCTTTGATTTACTCTCCTCTTGTTTGCTTGTTGTGCCTTGTGGATTTATAGGCCATTTTATATTGAGTGCTTCTTTACAATTTTAGGGTGGAAGACATGGCATATTGTGGCTTGTTGGAGGTGTAGCCTATGGCAAGCCCGTGACACTGCGGAAGTGCCAATGGAAAGAATATTTTATACACATTTTATAAATTAGTTTGTCTTGGCTTCTATTTAAAACAAAAATTAAAGGTTCTTGCGTCAGATGACGATGCTTAGCTGTTTAGTTTCGTTCAGAACAGCTAAACCGTTTCTTTATCAAACATAATGGAATATACCGACCACCATATGTGCGTGTGAACTGGTCCATATGGAGGAGTCCAATTAAGAGTCACCTACAATGGAGCCTTTTGCTCAGTATGAAATTCAAATTTCGTTAAGGCATTCAAGGAGTTTAGAATTAAAAACATATTAAACGTTGACACCACAAGCGAAAATGAGTTGGGTGAATACTCCTTTCAAACGACGATATTGCAACCTGCGAGCCTGGCGCAAATGTGTTTTGCAACATCGATTTTTTTTGAAAATTACAAAAAGTGATAAGCATTTGTACACCAGACATCGACAGATAAATTATTTTAAATATTAAAAAAACTGACATAAGGCCTATTTAGAACAAACTTGCTGTTCTTGCACAGTGAATGAAAAATCGCAGTCGCGGTCTGCAATCGACTGTGATCTAAACTTTGATTTCATATGTGGGACCGATTGCGATTATGTTGAGTTTTTGTACAGGGAACAATCTTAACATCGTCAATTACCGCATTCATAGATTATACAGGGTGAGCCATCTAGTGATTTTTTTTTCAAATCATATTTTTTGACACTGACAGCTGTTTTCCGATCGAAATCTTCACAGAAAGTCAGTCTCATACCTCCGCCGAACGAAATGATTCGCTTTACGTTACGTTGCAATGTATTGAAAATATATTTCCAAAGTGAATGCTGTGTAGCCCAAAGAGTGCGTTTTTTGTTGAAAAAATGTTTTGGTCCAAATGCAACGCTAAGAAGAAGTGAAGCATTGGCAGAAATGAAGCACCCATCGCGACTGCTGTGCTCAAGTTTGTGCAAAAAGCTCGTGAGATTGGTGTGCTAGTGGACATGGACAACACTCATGGTCCCCGTCGTGCTACGGTACGCACAGATGAGAATGTGGCTGCTGTGGCCGAGAGTGTGAGACTCAATTCAGGAACATCAATTCGCCATCGATCTCAACAGCTGAACATTTAACGGTCAACGGAGGGCGTTATAGAACCATTGCCTAAAATTGAAGACATGGATTGCAATATCTAGTTCCATCCTACATAATGAGACGAACAGATGAGAATTTGGTCTTCTTTGAAAAAAAAAAATAGGCTGGGAACAACGTTTCGGTAAATGATGGGCGTTACAGAGACATGTTATCCCCCTTTTTTTTAACTGAAATTGAAGACATGGATTTGGACTAACTCTGGTTCATGCAGAATGGCGCGCCATGCCATATAGCCCATGCCACAATCGATATTTTGGGCACCAAATTCCCAAATCGTGTTGTCAGCCGTCTTGGCGATGTCAATTGGCCCCCTTCTGCGATTTGACATGTTTGGACTTGTTTTTTGTGCGGAACAGTGAATGACGGATATTATGCCAACAAACTTTAAACGATTCAAGCACTTAAGGCCAATATCATCCAAGAAATCCCTGAGCTACAGTCCGAAACAAGGAACATGGTCTTGGAAAATTGGGGTGACGGAATGCGCTACTACGAAGCCAGCCGAGGCAGCAACTTGATCGATGTTGTAGTTCATAATTAATGGGCATGTTTATTCTTACTGATAAGGCCATAATACATGGAAAAAAATTAATTTTGTTAATTTTATTACATTCTTAAAAATAATCTTGTACTTGGCCCACCCTTTCTAATCGGCTATCACACCCAACAATTTGCCGATACGATTAGCTTGACAGCTGTGCTTGATGGGCCAAATCGTCAATGTGAACGCACAAGTTGACAGACTTGTAGTGTAGGTATCCACATCATTTTGACTTTTTCCAATTTGACATCAAGCAAATCATATCGACAAATTGTTGAGTGTGAACGCATATCGCTATAGTGCAATATGAAAAGTTAAAATTCACAGTTTAAAATCGCAGTGGTGAATCACTGCCGTTAGAAAATCATGCCAAGGAATTGTATATATAATATATAATAATATTGGTGGCGCTACAGCCCGTAGAGGGCCAGGGCCAAGCTTCTCAGCAACTACTCGTGTTGTGCGTGCTATTGTTCTATCACGAGTGGAAGTAGTTGTGCTTAAAAACCTGGAACTGGAAGCTCTACAGGTCTCTATGATAGAGGTATACAAGTCCTGCTTATCTTCCTAATTATGAGATTTTCTGACAGATGCCATTTCTCACAGATGGTTCATAAAATCGTAGAATATTATTTTATACGACTATTGCCTGAGCACCATGAGACAGCTCATACTAGGAAATGCAGAGCATCTAATTACCATCTGGAGAATCATGACACACATGCACTCCTTTCACTTCCCACTTGCTATTCGTAGCAAATGTCATCTGTTAAATGGCCAATGCAATTTTGTGTGTGTTTTAACGACTGTCACCCATCACCAGTGTGTCGTCATAGCAAGCGTAGACCTCAATAAGCACTGTTCTATTGTCGGGTCATCAGTCCTGAGTTCTCACCCACCGATTGTCAGCTAAAGCTACTCAAGGAATCAGTGCGTGCAATATGTGTGCCCGAAGGTTATTTATTAATACGACTATGAACAACGCATAATTTTATACGTTCATAAGGAGCATTAAAATAGTTTCAACAAGACACCCGTCATTCATGTCTCAACATGGCAAGGTACCATCTACTCGTGCGCGTCTCGAGTGTATTTCTGCAATTAGACTGTGTGCGAAAAAAAATTACATTCATGCGACATTAAGTTCGGTGAAAAACAGCCCAGTTCCTTAATATTCATTTCAAGGAATTAGATTACGGAAATAAACATGAAACTAACCCACGCAAAAATTGCTCATGGCTCATTATTGCAGACGTCTTGCGAATAATGGGATCATATTTTTGTTATCCTAAGGTGATAAAAGAAAATCGAAACGCCTACGCAATGTGTCTTGTATCTGTGACAGCTTTTACTGCTGGACACACGCCTGAAGTGCGAATGATGCTCATATAAAAGGAATGTGTTCGTACACCTTGCTACTGGTTCCTACCATCTATTGCCATACTTACCAGGCTGTTGTAATAAAATAAATTTATTGTGTTCCATCTCAATGAATACATGCAACCTGCCGAGGCACCGAACCGAGTAAGATATTAACTGTCCCCGAATAGATTAAAGATGTAGCGAAAAAAAAAAAAAAATGGAAGGACATTATGTTGGGCATAAGAATGCTTTTGAAGTAGGAAACATAAATTTGCTGAGCTCAACACTCATCAAAAACACATATACTTACCTCTTAGAAAGCACCCCAATCGATCCCTTTCGAGTCGCCCTTTGAAATGTAATTTTTGCTTGGAGACAATCTTTGATCACATTAGCTACAGTACTACAAAGTGGAATTTATCATGTGCGATTAACGCACTTATTCCGTGAAGCCTTTCATCTTTTTCTCCTGCCTCGAAAGGAAAACAAAAAAATGCGTCCCTCCATGAAGGACATTCAAAGGCACTTCGAAGCGGAAGATTATATTTGTTTCCATTTTGCTGTCGGTTTGTATTTCTTGGGGGGAATTAAAAATGTCGCCTCACATGTGGCCGGAACAAACCCTTGGGGGAGCACAAAGAAAATTCCCGATACCATGGCCACAAGATAAGATTATTGCCCGGTCTGCATCGCTTAGATTTCGCTGAGAAAATTGTATTCGGACAAAATAGGGGACAATCCGATTTTTTTGTTTGCTCGGTTCTTATTGGTATTCGCATCTTTTCTTGCTACAGTGCATTTTGAATGATTTTGAGACCAAGGTCGTGGATGACACCAGGTTTATACTTCCCATGGCAGTGATTTAAACTCCCTCCGTTGCAGCGAATGAAACTGATGACTACAAAGGAAATATTGTTATCATTTATCTAAATATAAAGCATGTGTTGGAAATTCCATTCCATCTGCAACCCCAGAGATCATTGATGTGAGTGCATTTTCTGATACTATTTGTCAAGAAATACTTTAGTTTGAATAAATTAATGGCAACATGTATTCTTATCATATCCATGCAGGGAATTCTGTAGTTCATACTTGGGTCGACATCAGTACCTCGACGGCATTCTCTTCAGTTTAGTCAAATAATAAGGAATGCGAGATTATTTTCAATTTATGACATTGCACGGACAGATCCCAATCATTCGAATCCCATTATGGACCGTTAGTCACTCGTATTTTGAAAGAAATTGTGATTAGAGCCAAACACACTGGACCTTAAGTGGATCTAAGTCAATTTAAGGAATCGAGAAAATACTTTGATCAAAGAAAGTATAACATTGACCAAATAACGACTTTGTTCAGCTTCGTTAAGTTTCGTTCATTTTTGCTTTCTTGGGTGAGATCGAAATCAATTGTTCCCTACGTGCGTGAGAGATGGTAATGCTATTCACTTAAGATGTCAAGAGCAATCAAGTGTATTCTTCAATTGTATGTTGTTTCTGGCGACTTGTCGGTTGCTGCTGACATAAGCTTAAGTTTACTTAAATGGACCTCTTATTGTGTGATAAACTGCATGCTTGGATCCAATGCAAAGTCGTGACTGTTGATATTTGCCCTAATAAGAAAGACCAGTCCACCCACCATTGTATTGGTGTGTTAAAAATTTCCCTGAGTCTGGGTTAAAGCTGCTCCCATCGTCGCCACTGCTTCTTGTCATCTCGACCAAGTTGTCCCGCATTTGTCTTTCCTTTATATTTCGTCTTTATATCGGAGATTTCGTTTCGTTCTCTAAGATGTTTGAATTATAAATCCCTCCTAGTTGGTACACCTGTGTTAATGTGTTTGATGTGATTGATTCGATTTAGTTGACAGATCTTTGTGTTTCTCGTTGGGTTCGTCTCGTAATGCTCCTCCATTCTCTTTCAAATTGTAGCAAATATACGACACCGAGTTGTCCCAGCGGAGGCACCAACAAATACATCCAGCTGAGTCAATCGGTTTTAGTCCAAGTTGAAACAGCAGCGACTGCCTGGAGCGATTCTATTTCCTACCCAAGAAACGAGTAACCTCTAATTTGGTGCAAAAATGTATGTACATAGCTGTCGCTTGTACATTATTGTCGTTCAAGTTGTGAAGTGTGGGAAGCAGCACTTACAGGACGAGTGGTTGTTGTAGAAGCTAGACACAGGTCCACCACGAACTGTTGATGTTGATGCTAACCTTGAAAATCGACCATCTATTAGTACCTGAAGTAAAGGACAACGCTGCTCATATGACTAAGCTTGTACAGAACCCTGAAGCCAGTATGCACGCATACTTAGGGTACGAATTCATTATCCAACCCACATTGTCCAGTGTCGCAATAGATCTATTTTTCCTCATGAGCCATCAATGTTTTTTCCACAGCACACAACAATCCAAACCCACGGGCATGTGTAAACACATCTATTAGTACATCGTTTGCATTTCCCCCCACTTGGACATGTTGCCTTAAGACATTTAAATCCCTTGGGATTTCAAGTGAACACATTCATTTATGCATTTGTTTACAATAACATTTCGAAAGAGAAAAGAAATTCCGGAACCTGTTGCTCTCGGAAAACAGCCCAAAGGATGAAGAAAATTTGAAGAACGTGCCTTCACCGCACCCTAATTATGATTGTCTGTCGCTGTTGTTCATGCGAGAGTGTTGCGTACTTTGTGAAAATAACGAAATGAAATTGAAATTCATAGCGCTTTGTTTTGAGTTCTCAGAGTTGCTTCATGTTTGCTTGAAATTATTGGCCCACTCCTTGTGGAAGTAATTCCCCGTAACCACAACGTAATTACATTCTGCACATATGTACATCCAATGCCCTGTTCTGATGAATGAATTGCGCAGGAAGAACCAGAACCAGGATATGTGCGATAACACTTTCACATGCATGCCCTGAAAACGAATGCAAACACGTCATCAGACTTGTGAATACAATGTGCTCGTCCATTCGACAATGATTTTAAAAGTACACCAGAAAGTGTCGGAAAGTGAGTCGTTTCCTTGGGTTGGGTTGCTTACTTTGCCTTGATAGCTTCTAACTTTTAAGTGAACAAACATATATCACAAGCCAGAAACGTTAATAGCCATCTATTTGCAGTTTTCTTCTCCGGAACAGACGTACGTAGTTCCGCACAAGATACTTTACGCGTATATGTACGGAATCATAGCACAAAAAGCACTTAACATGCACTTAGCCGTATCTTATCCTCTTAGAAGCACTGAGGAAGGCCACACACTTACGGGGGTAGCTTAGGAAAATCATTTTTTTTTAGGTACAAACTTGATGGCAAATAGTAGCGAAAGTTTCGAGTAAACGTCGCCACGAATATTAACTTTCATCGGTGTGACACCCACATCACCGTCGTGCTAACGAAGGCAAGCGCAAATCTCTGCTGGAATTGGGGTAATTTTTGATTATCGAAGAAAACAAAGCAAAAAGTATTTAGAACATTTGCGTGGGGAGCTTATCAATAGGAAGAGAGTGCTGCGATGGAAGGTGCCTGACATGATGTCATCAACATCGAATTTCTGCCATCAAAGCGAGGACCCGCACGAAGATACGAATCTCATTACAGAACGTCGTCTGCTGGTCGGTGGGGATCTGCCTAACGAATGTAAGACGATATGATAACATCAAATTGCTTGTGACAAAAGGCCTACATCCGTACATACACAAA
This sequence comes from Eristalis pertinax, assembly GCA_907269125.1. Classification (NCBI taxonomy): domain Eukaryota; kingdom Metazoa; phylum Arthropoda; class Insecta; order Diptera; family Syrphidae; genus Eristalis; species Eristalis pertinax. The sequence goes on along the minus strand of OU026148.1, from coordinate 57,118,152 downwards.
AAATGACGGTAGGTGTCAACGAGGCTCGTAATCGATATCTCATCAGGATTAAATTGTGCGATTTGTGAGATTGCGATTCTCCCTTGAATCGCTTTGAGAGTGACAATTTTTCGCACCATGTCACCTGAAAATTCCCTCATTTTCAATTACATTTCCTGTCAATTAGGTGGCGATATTAATGTGAAGGTGATGGTGGGACGAGGCGACTTGCTGTGGCGCATCGATTTGCGATCATTTGTTCGTCAATCACGTCTGACAAGAAAATCTTGAAACAACAGCTGCTGCTGCTCTGGAAAGACACAACACTCACATTGGATCCTGGGGGACATTCAGAAGGCTGTGAGGGAAATAAAGTTGGTAAGATACACGAATGTCGACGCAGGTGAACACTAATCCGTCATCGAGGTAATTTTTTTGAAACTAACCATGTGATCGCCAGGAGTTGCTAGTTTTTTTTCGGCATTTTATTAAGAAATTCTACTTTTGCTTATTGACGGTGATGTTGGTTAAGTTGCCGACAATTGTTGTTCCGAAGAGGGGAGCTCTTTAAGCACATTTTGCATGGCCCTGACACAATTCATGTTATTGCAGCAAATTCATGCTGAATGGTGTTCTTATACTATCGTAGTTAGGGGGTCACATTTATGGACACTTTTCGACACTTTTCGGCCGGAAAAAATACTCCAAAAATTAGTACATCCTACGTCTGAAGTGGCACCGCCTTAATTATTAAAAAATTGCATTTCAAATTGATCCCAATCGCACATATGGTGTTTTTCAAATGTGCCCCAATGGTGGTTAACAAAAGCTGTCAAAGGATGGCCTCTATCATATATTGGGGATCCTTTCAACAGCTTTCACGCGAATATAAATTGTTTAACCCTTAACTGATGTCGTGAAAATAGTGAATGCTTCTACAGTCGTGGACTCCAATGGATCCAACTGTTTTAAAATATGATTAAAATTTAAAAGTATTTACTTTTTAAAATATTTTTGTACTAAGCCTTAAACTTAACAAGTACAAACGTACTTTTTAAAAATTAGCGGCCGGAGCATTCGTTATTGTTTCAAATCTGCACTTTATTAATAAGTCTCAATACACTTGTCATCAAAACATGTACAGTGGCCTCCCCCCCTATGTCGAATTCTCACGGGATATCAAAATTAGTTCGAGGTAGAGGGGGTTCGACTTAGTTTTTGTACGGAAAATTGACAGAAATGCCAAAATATGGCGAACAAAACTTTAAAGACTTAAGAAGTGTGCGTGAAAATATATTAGAATGCGTGACTTTAGAGCAAATCAGAGATTGGCGAGGGGTTTTTTGTTTATAGTAAAGACACAAACCGGGTTGGACATCTCGTTGTAGATGATTTCTGGTTGCGACAGAATCTATTTTTTTGGAAAAATGGTTGTTTCTCCATTTCTTCTCTCTCTTCTCTCGTCATTTTGTTCGCTTCGTCCGTCTGTGCTTAATGGCACGGGTGCGTTTGTATCGTCTGTGGCCTGTTCGCATCCTACATATATAAAATAAAAATAAAACAAAGAAACTGAATGAAAAAAACATTTGTCTTCAATTCCAGAGCTTATAAAAACTTTACTAAACTTTTGAAACTATGTTAATAAAAACTGAAAATTGGCTTGTTGTGAATACCGTCCTTCTCACTTTGCACACTTCCACTTACTGTAAAGTACTTAAGGCAGAAACAGCCGCGGCGACAGTTGTGCTTTTTACACACGTTTAAAGTTTGAACATGGTTCCACTAGACCTACGACAACAGTCAAGGCTTAATACTCTAAGTAAAAGCTCGTTAATTCGTTAAAATGTATTTTACGCACTAAGCCACGTTTCTGTTTATGAAAAGAAAATGCAAGAACTTTAAACTAAAAATAATTTTATTAACTCAAGCAACCTCTACATGTGGATTACCGGGATTCCCTCAATAGACATTTAGATCTGCTACACATTTGAGATCTATTTTCTACCTATATGTGTTCAATCATTGCATTATTTATAGAAGCCACTCTCAAGCAAGGCAGCGATCAACCGCGATGTTCAGTGGTCCGTAACTATTTGTGAAAAGAGTCGAAGGAACAGAGTGCTTTAAAAATTCGATGTTATCTCATGGATACATGGACATCATGGACCAGGCGGTGTGTTTAAGTAGTCATTAAGAGTATATGAGTTATTATAATATATTATAATGCACTAAAATAATAGTATTACTTGATAAATAAGTCAATTTATATATACAACCACAGCTTCACCCCGATACCGAGAATATATTGAACGCCCCTCGTATATAATATATATGACTTCATCAATATGAAACTAGCAGTCTATGCCTGGACAAGCATAAAATAGTGGCTTTCATTATGGCCAGCAGGAGAAATGAAGTTCAGGAGGACAGTACTTAGGCGTTGTGGCGTTCTTTACGTGGAAACGGGCCTTCTCAAGCCACAGGTGGTATATTGGCAATACAGCAAGATAGTAAGACCCATCTTGACTTACATTTTTTCAGTATGGTGGAAAGCATTGGAGAAGAGGTGCATGCACACACATAACCAGAATCCAAAGATACATGATCACAAGAACACTGACGGCAGCCCTCGAGGAGATTCTCTTCTTCTATCCTCTCAACCTATTTTGTAGCAACAGTGCAGCCTTATCGGCCCTAAGGCCAAGGCAGAGAGGCGAGTTTCTGGAGGGAGTGACCATAACCTGCTACACTAAAGAAGTGGGACGCCGTACAAAATATAGGTCAAACAGACTATCTATTACTAAACCTAGGCCCGGAGAGGAGCTTCCATCAGCGCGTTCCGGACCGGATACAATAGAAGGACCAATTGGTAGTAGAAGTAGAGGGGATCGCTTTGTGCACTGACGTCTCACAGACGAGCGCTGGTATAGGCGCGTGGGTCTTCTATGATCTCATCGTAAAATCCCTGGCAGTAAGAGACTGCTGCTTCTTTCAAGCGGAAGTGGCTGCAATATATGAGGCGGCACTCGAGTTGAAAGACCACAACGTAACGGGCAAATCGATCACCATTTTTTCGGACAGTCAATCTTCGAAGCTGGTTGGACTGTGCAGACAGAGCATCAGTCAGATATCCTTGATGAACTCTGTGACTCTCTGTTGGGTACTGGGACACACTGGTATCCAAGGTAACGAAAAGGCAAACAGCCTCGCGAAAAAAGGTTCGGAGTTGGAAGAATCTCTAGCCATGTTGTACGCGCATACGCCACTGAGTTCCATGATGAAGAAACTAGAGGACGAAGGCCTGGATAGAGTCAGAACTCAATGGCTTGAGCTAAGCACGGGAGCAACAGCGAGGGCTCTCTCTATGGTCGACGCTGAGCAAAAAGTGATCAACAAGGACGTACGCATGTTGATAGGAGTCCTTACCGAGCACTGTGCCATCGGCACAAATGATATGCGTCTGAGACTACCGTCATCTAGAGTCATTTCCCCATAGAATCGCAGTGAACACGAAGTATTCCTTCTGGGATTGCGTGTCTATCTGATATTTAAATTGTTGCAAACGGCATAATTGAACTATTAATCACTCAGATAAATACAACAAAGTACTACACATGTATCAGCAGCAAAGTGACTTAATCATTCACTAGTGGTGTGGCATATCAGACACGTAATGTTCGCCACAGCCGTGAGAATTAATTACGTCAGTTGTCACAATAAACGAACAAAGAACAGGAAAAACGTTACATCACGCTGTGCGTTTTTTTGTTTCTTTCTTTCTCCGTCACTACAAGTGAGCGGTCACTTCTGTCGCGAGTTGTTGATGTTCCTTTAAGCAGCTCGTCCTTTGCGAAAATTCCCAGCAATCCGCTCTGAAATAATTTGCTCTTTTTCGGGTCAAGAACCCGAGTTAGAGGTCAAAACTAATCGAACACTTTTTGTTCTAACTTTTCAGATACCTTTTTCATTTCCTTTGCTGAACCCAACTTCAGAAGGATGTGAAAATAAAATTGCAGATACGTAGGGGGACAGACAGGACCCTTCATTAAAAATTAATAACCTAACCCACAACTGCCGCCACCACCGCCCACCGAGGCCACCTGTGAGTTTGCATTGCTATTCTATCCTGCCCAACTTGATTTACATTTCAGTTAAACACAAGGACGAGAAAAAATGCCGAGAATGGCGTGATTATAAAGGAAAAAAACGAAGCCCAGGCATTAACGACAATAGCAGTGAAAGGACAGACGAAAAAACGACATCATAAAGCATGAAGAGGTTGGAATCGTTAACTCCTGAAATAGCGGTAATCTATACGTGTACCCAGAGTGTGTATCTTTCAATGGGGAAGAAACCTGGAGAGATGCTAAACGATCCGAGTGGTACCTTGTGCAGTTTGTGCACCCTTATACAGGACCGCGAGGGATGAGCGTAATTAGATTTATTTGAAACCTTTGCTTCCGTTGGACAAATAGCTGCGAGATGTTTAGGTTCTTGGGAGCGTTTGGGAAAAAGAGTCTTGCGCTCATGCTATTGAAAGTGCGGCTCTTGGGGCATTTCAATTAAACGACTATCCTAGTCATCAAAGAGAATTGCAAGTGAGCCCGCTGTCAGCCTGGTGGGGCGACTGTTAGAAGGTACATCAGATCGCGGCATGTTTAAAGAGCCAATTAATCTAAGTCAGCACGAAAAGGACATCTTTCTTAAGCCGCTATGTGGCGACATAAGTTGTGAGGTATTCCTATCAATTGCAGCCGCCTGTGCGTCACGTATCCCTACAGAGAGATGCAAATAAGTTTACATCCAGATTAACTAGCTTATTTTAATCCATTGTCGGCACATATGTATGTCCTCGAGTAATGTGTATGCAGTAGCACCCTTCGGTTAAATGAGTCGTTGCGGAAACCGTCTCCAACCGCCATGAGCCACTTGGAATCGGAACGAAATAACCACTCAAACCACACACCAGGACAGAACGAAAGGAGAAACTGCTCAAGAGAGCGCCGCGAAGCTGTGCGCATGCATCGAATTCGTAAACAACCTGTTGAATAATTCAAGTCACGAAATTCATGTCGCACCACCAGACAGTGACAACTTAATTGTCTATTGTTCATCTTATCTTTCGGACAAGATGCGGTTAGTTTCTATCGATTTGTTAGGATGTTCTTCGCACAGGGACAAGGTATTTAATGATTATTAACACAGAAGGGGGAATCCTGATTCTGTTCATAGGTCGGCGTTATTTAAACGAAGTAGAGATTAGTTTGGCAAGACAAGCATGGTTGCTTGTGACGGACGTAACAAGCAATTAATGTTTTAAGAGATTGCAATTGGCCGGGGAGCAGTTTGTCTTTTGTCAAAAATGTTTTGCCATTCTCACAAGAAAGAAGGCCAATCTGATTATCGCTCTTTTCAGGGAAGCGTCTCGTCTGAGTGTAGGCCTGAAACTATTGATCAAAAACCTGGAATGTCATTATCAGTGTAGCTCCGAGTCCGGAAGTTCAGAATAGATGTGAAACTAGGGCACATTCTAGAAGAGGCACGATTATAAATTCGTCACATATTCCTTCATTTCAAGGTCGCATATGACTGCGTACTAAGAGGCAAGCTATACACCGCCATGTCCAGTTTCGAGATTCCTGTCAAACTCGGCAGCTTATGCATCATGGCGAGTCCTCGCTACCATATCAAAGTCGATACCAATGGCACAGAAGGCTTTAAGCAGGACGACGCGCTGTCGTGAGACTTCTTCAACATCGTGCGAAGCTCACGAGCTAAGACTAGATGGAGGATCCAACTGGTAACCATTTTAATTTTTGTTTGTACAACCCATGCCGTGAAGGCACGGCAACGCGACTTGAAAAGATCTATATAAGGCCTTATTAATTGATTGGATTGCCTAAGACCATCACCATTGATCCATTGGTCTAGGAGAAGTTGGAGAACTTGGTTTCGGTAATCGGTGTTTTAGCTGCTATCCAATTGACAGTTCAGTTAGAGACATGAATGCAGATTCCGAGGAAGCCCTGGCTAGCCCATCTGCGGAGTCGTTGCCTGTAATCTCTCGGTGTCCAGGGACCCAGTCGAGCTGCACTTAGTAGTGTCTGGTAAGGAATTGTAGTGCGTCGTAGCAACATTTAATAGTTTTGTAGTCCATTCGGTTGGACGATAATGCTTTAAGCGCTGCCTGACTGTCTGAAAAGAACTGTTACCGCACATTGATGCAGACGGCCTAGACTTAGATGTACATTCTTATAGTTTTTAAATGATCGCAAAAGGAACGTCAATAAAACAATGACATTGCCATGATTGGTCAAACAAAGCTAGTAGTGAGGCGGCTGCTTGCACCGATACGCAAGAGTGGGTTTGGTCATCTAAAAAAGACCTACAACATCGAAGGTTTTTGGACAACGCTCCGCAATGGGGTCTCCTCTCCGCGTAGATTATAGAAACAAGATCAAACAATGAATGACTTTTGGCAACGAAAGAGTCTTTTCCTGGAGAATCTATCTGACGTTGTACATGACTTTGATTCTCCAAGTCCTGTTCTATGACCCAGAGGCAAGGATAATTTCAAAAGGCGATGAAGAAATTGTTGTCTTCAAGAGAAAAGTTTTGCATGCGATCATTGAACCTATTTACGTTGAGGTCAACTTGGGGAAAGGATTGATTGATACATGCTATAGACGGACATGGGTTAAGAGATCTGGCGCCTACAGATCCAATGCCTAAGGTGGCTGGGCCATGAAGAGCGTATGGACAACGTAAGGAGTCTTCCAAATCGGGCCTGTGGATCAACGCAGAGACGACACCGGATTTATGGCTGCGTACACAAGTGGTTCTGAAAGAAAATTTCTTCGTCGGATTATAGACCCGTCTAGGAAGATGAATGGAGGAAAAGACACAACCGCGAATTCTGCGAGCTGTACCAAAATGTGGATGCAATACGAAAGGCACCATGGCCACCAATGCTCTAGTTAAGAGGGTTTTCGAATCCGAGCCTCCTGATTCGAGAAGGAGAGAAAGACCAAAACCTGTGTGCCCTGGTATTGCTCAGACTCAGATCCTCCATGTGTCGTCGGCCTGAGAAGTAAGTAAGTAAGCATACAAGTGGATGAAGACATCAACCAACTTGTAGGCGTAATTGGAGATAACTAGTCTCAAATCGCAATAGCTGATGCCAAGGTTCACCACAAACTGTTCTTCTTCTTCATCGTTGGTGGCGTTACAACCCGTAGAGGGCCAGGGCCTACCTTCTCAGCAACCATTCGTGTTGTGCGTACTGTTGTTCTCTCACGAGTGGAAGGACAGTTTTATGCCGGCTCAGAACAGTCAAGTTTTTTGTTCGTACATATTGGGAATCGAACCCAGATACCGTTCAAGTGGTTCAGGTTCAAGTGCGTAGGAGTCCACGCACAGCCACACAACGCCACGGCCACCACAAACTGCAGCACTTTATACAAGACAAGACCAGACAAGGGTCGTAAGGTTCAAAGGATGATATCTGTAAGGTTATTCAAGGACTTTACGTCAAGCTCGTCCCGTCATTATGTTCAATTGCTCCGGTTACAGGCACTCACTAACTTGTTTAAGATCCCCTTCTGATCACATCACTCCAGGGAATCCTCAGCTAATACCCTCATGGTTGCAATCTCGGGTTTGCCAAACCAAAGCATAGTCTTCATCTACCGCTAGATGGCATTAATCCTTAGACGGATGACTAGATTCATCGTTGTTTAGACTAATTTGTGTTTTTCAACCTAAAACTCTGATTGTTCGACCGGAACTGAGGTGCTATCCACATTCTTCTTATAAGCATTCCTCTCCCCAAACAGACTTCATCCTTCCTTTTAAGTCAAAATGCCTGAGAATCAAATTACATACATACCTGCAGTATTCAACCTCTCCACTTGTGAGCCCTATCATCGAATATGTGACACAATTTGAAGTGAACGTTCATTAGTCGGTTAGTTTGAATGACAACGCATTTGATGTCAAAGGGAAGATGAGTGCCAATCTACGTGACACATTAAACATTTACCATATTCCCAAAGGGACCGCCTGTATCGTGTTCAACTTTGTCCATTTTAGTTCCATATTCTACGTGGAAATTGGAGGAAACGTCACAATTTCAACATACACGTTATTGTGTACGTATAGTTTATTGATCCTCGGGGAAATGAAAATGCTGCCACTAGTCTACATTGGTTACAATTCACCACTAGTGGTTTTCATGTCCCAGTGAAGTACATTTATAATACATTTGCGCTACCGTATCCACATTCTGCATTAGAGAGTTACGCTAATGATTACTAGACGTCGCTTATTTCCATCGAAGGGACATGGTGTAAACTGTTGGAATAGAATGGAAAATTTTGTTTAAACTACGATATTGCGGTTGTTAATGTTCTGATGACGTGCTGCAGACAAAGTGGGCGTACAATGGAGTGTTGAAAGAGAAGGACCGACTTGCGGGGAATAACAGGGACCAGACGGGCATGGCCAGGCAAGGAAATTTGATGAAGAGCATGTACGTATCGATGCCTATTAGTCGAGTGAAGCAAATTTGACGAGAGTTAATTAATAGATGAGTACCCATGTTTGAAAACAGGTGGCGCTCTGGGGGGAGGTCGGCATTGCCGTCGTGCACAGACTACAATTAAAGTTCAGGCAATTGAAATACTGGTTTTATTTGAGAATCAGTTGTATGCCTCTGCTTCGTGTTTCTCGATTTCCTAGCCGCACCCGCTAGACCGACACTGCCGATAAATTTCGACTGTTATGGATCCGACTGGACACAGAATTTGCTACTAATAATAAAACATGGGTGGCGCTACAGCCCGTAAAGGGTCACGGCCTAGCTTCTCAGCAACCACTCGTGTTGTGCGTGCTACTGTTCTATCACGAGTCGAAGGGACCTACAGGTTTATGCCGACTCCGAACGGCCAAAATTGAAAAATCTTTTTCTAGACACTTACTCTTTGAGCATTGTCAGTGACTCGAAAGAGGTGGGACCCTGAAAATTATTTCTTGTCGCACCACGAATCGAACCTAGACAGGTAGGTCCAAGTGCGTAGGAGTCGACGCACGTACCCACAACGCCACGGGCCACAACAGAATTTTCTACTGGGTGAAAAAATAAGCAACACTTTGGAGAAACATTTTGCAGGAGATTAATTCCCTGTTGTCATTTAATAGCGGTGTAACGAAAAAATAGCGTGTTTCTAATCTGGATGCATTCGGGCCAGGAACGTTCACTATCTATGGAATTTTCACATTACGACTGACCTTGAAAATTACCACAATTAAGATAAGATAATAAAGATCAATAGGCACTAAGTATTCGTCTAATTTATGAATGTGACAGCAGCATGTACAGTGCGAGAGGAGTACATATATGCTGTCGCTATAAAAGAAGCATTGAAGGACAACGAGGACCTGGCAAGAAAGTCGCAATGTTTGCAGTATCTTAAGCGGATATGGATTCACTTTTCTATCACACGGTCCAGTGCTTCCAATTGTTGACGCGTCCAATCAAAATGCAAACTAGCTGCACCTCTGAGATCACGTATCATGTTCCAAGAAGCGCATCCATTGAACACAAAGTCGTTCGATGAAACGCCCAACACCCCTGATGTTATTTCAACAAAATGTCATCGATGGACTACGGGTCCATTGCCTAAGATGACTGGGCTATGGAGTGCTTGTGGACAGCACAGCTTCAAATTATTGAATTGGCTTCGAGCTATCGATTGTGCTCATGTGGGATAATGGAGCTGATGATGCGCTCATAAATGAGGAAGAACGGCTATCAAATTGGCGTATGAAACTGATGACCGATTGGCTGGATAGTCGACGGATGTTTGACTGTCATATACCATAATACATGGCAAAGGAATTTAGAGACTTCGTAGGAAGATGTCTTGTGCGTGAAAAGGAGGAACTCGATTTGTTCGAAATTACTTTCGGGAGTACTTTAAAGGAGATGAAACAGACTTCGAAGAATAAAGTTGTGAAGTTTTCCTCAGCACAAGAATAGCATATTTGCTAACAGCACAACTTAGTTTCCACGTCTGGCATATTTCAAGAATTGCCACTTCGAACCACAAGCTAAGTACATTCCCATAGGTCACCCACTACCAGGTATCCCTCCCCGGATTCGATTGGCTTCAGGCTTTGATAACGTCGATGTCGTTCACATTCTCGTTTCCGGCTTTATTACGTCAGGCCGCGGAACGCCGGAAGGGCACGTCTCTGCCATGGCATGGCTTTACAAACCGAATTTCCCGAGAATCTTCAGGAGTGGCTGGCATTTTCGCTTCGCTGAACCGGCCCGAATTAAGTTCTCAAATAAAGAAATGTTTACAGTTCACTTCAAGTAAAGCAGCGGCCCCCTCCTCATTCTACAACAGCGAGCATTCAAGTTTTGTTAAATCAAAGGGAATTTCGAAGTACACCCCAACTGGCCAGCCGTATTACCCTTCCACTTCTTCATTAGGAACTTCCAATCTTGTGCGGATACAGTGTGTAATGCTCAAATACACACAAAGCTAAATGCTGGAGCTGGTGTTGTTTTTTGTTTGCCCCTCGCTCGGTTACGATTCTCTTCTCATTGCATATTTAGTGTTTAAAGGGCATTCGCTGGGTATACATATGGATGTATGCAAAACAGCTTTGTTTACCTCTTAACTTTATCGTCTTCTGTAAATCTTTGAAGTACCCCACTGAACACCATCCTCCCCGGGATAGGACACCGATTTCGATATGAGAGACGATTTATGCATGAACTAAGTAAAAACATTTGATTCACACTGAATCACTGTCCTTCACATCCAAGATGGTAGTCATAAATTAATTATGCATACGATGGCTCTTTCCCCCGCACCGACCGACCCACACACGGGTGACATATGTGCGGACATGTGCTTGTAGCGTCCTAATCCCAATCCGTACGTTGTTTGTCAACAGAATGAAAAAATCAGAGCACACGTTTTCGTCTATGATTTCAAGGTCCACGACGTATGACCTTCTGGCGGGGGATGGAGTTTTACGACCTCCCTCGTCATCCATACCGTGTAGCTTCGCTTGGCTGGATGTAAGAGATATTGAAGGTGCTTATGCGTAAAGTAGGTCAATGGGTGATATCTAAGATTTGCAAAAGTTTCCAAGGGGGATGTGGTCGTGGTTGGGTTGGAGAAGAGCACGTCAAGTGGCACGATTATAGATGCCTGCGCACGTAACCCAAATGACGGAACCGTACTCAGGTATCCGGTAAAACCAGCTTGTCAGCAGGCAATAAATTATTAAAGGAGCATTTTATGAATGAATGCAGACGGAAACACTTTTACGGTCGTATACATTATTGATGCTTATCTCAGAAATTCTGGATAGAGTTTCGGCAAAGTATTGTTGAAGATGTCCCATTTTGGAACGTAAAATAAAATCAGTATCCACTCAGGATTTATATTTAAGTTCTTGGTCTAATTTTGATTAGTTATTACGTCATAAACGGGGTAACGAGTGACCAGCTTTTTAATTAGTTGACCCGGAAAACATTCATTATTCAGACTTGAAGTGTGCTTTCATAATTCATCGCTTGAATGTGTGATTTTTTTACATCGAGTGACAGGCGTAGTGCCCTTGACAAGTGCGTCGGCTACTTCTCTGAACATCAATAGCTTGACTTCGGACACAATAGTCCTCGTTTTGACGGTACCACCTCTCTGGAGTCACTGACAATCTTCAAAGAGTATGTGTAATTGTCAAGAAAAAGTTCTCGAAATACTTCCTTCCCTTGGAGCCAGCATCAAATTGGGCGGACTTCACTAGTGACACAAAATGAAAACGGTCTAAGCCAATGGTAGTAGAATAACAAGCTCAACGCAAGTCTAATAAAATCCCAAGAAGATGCCGATGAATCTAATGACGACATTTTCTGACCTTTGGTATCCTCAAACTTTCTCATATGCAAATGATAAATAGGAACGACTTTTCACATTCGAGTGTGTATTCTATGCGTTTTATGACAATCGCTTTCGCTATTCTGCTTGTCGACAAGCCAAAGACAATAAAGCACCGGTTCAAAGGGATTGTTGTTCTATGTGAAGTAATACAGCATTGTCACTACTTAATGCCGCGTCTATAAAATTGATATATTGAGCAACTAAATATGTGACGGTTGTGTCGGGAATTTAATTCAGAGATTGCCAATAACTCCTCAGTTCATAACTCATCTGCTCAATGAAGTAGTGCTCTTCTGGGGTATGTTCTTCAACCACAAAGGCACAAATGAAAAGCAACTACATTTTCCTCAGGCTGACAACAAAAGAAAGACGTCTCTAATTCCGTTCTTGTGAAACACATTTCATGTGGGCAATATTTGTTTTTGAAGCAAAGCAAAAACGGAGCTGGGATATATAGAGTTTTGGCATGTTTTATCACGCTGTGTGTCACGCGTATGTGTTTTCAATTCAATTCAATTTATTTGAACAAAAACTATACAATTGGTCTTCCTAGAGGAAAAGGTGTTGGCTCAACAATACGGGCTCAACGGATGTACAATGTTTACAAAGCTTACAATGTTGCTTATTATAATTATTGATTTTGCTCATTTTATGTTGTGGAGATCATTGACATCGGGGTGTTCAGTTCCGTGTGTCCTTGTTGGTCCTCTCGAGATGGTGGTGTGGCGGCCTATTTAGACAGCTATCACTACTTTGGTAGAAGTGATACGGTCCGTTGCTTGATGTCCTTAGGAATGTCTCCCCATTTAGCAGATTCAATGCGTTGAGAAATTTTGGCGAACTTCTCAGGTCCCTAATAGCCATGTTTGGGTGATTGCCGATGTCGTGCAGTTGGCTCTGGAACAGTGTCACTAAGTATTGTTGTAAGGGATGATGCGGGCTTCTTCGTAAAGCCTACTGTTGCTGGAGCATTCCTGGCGGTTTCTGTTGTAGGAGAGACCGGTGCATATTCGGAGTATCTTCCTCTCAATAGCTGGTCTTGGAGATGGTAGTCAAGTGTCACTAAGTATTGTTGTAAGGGATGATACGGGCTTCTTCATAAAGTCTACTGTTGCTGGAGCATTCCTGGCGGTTTCTGTTGTAGGAGAGACCGGTGCATATTCGGAGTATCTTCCTCTCAATAGCTGGTCTTGGAGATGGTATGCCATATAAGAAACCCACACGCTATGATTGGCCGAATGAGTTGCTTGTAGAGTAGCAACTTCGTCTTCTGTCTTCGTTTGTTTTCGCATGAGCGATGAAATCCAAAACTGGCCTTTTAAGAGTCGAGTGGTTGTTGAATTTCAGTTTCTCGATGAAGTTGACGTCGAGATACTTCTCCTTGTCTATTGGTGTTATTGCTGCGCCATTGGGAAGCATGATCTTGATGCTCCAGTATTCCGTTACTGATCTGCATCTCCCTCCGGATGGTCTTCTGAAGCACATGACATATTTTCATTTCGATTTCTCCGCATTTATTCGCATGAACGCGTATGTAAATGAAGTATGTGGCGTGTGGCACTACCATTCAAACGATTGGGTGTAAAAAGCTGAAAGAAAATAATGAATAATTGTCTTCAGGCAGTATAATCACTAAACATTAACCAAACATGTTAAAACCTCGAATTAAGAATTATTAAAATCGAAAACGAGTCGAAATTTCCAACGATATAGAAGATTTTAAATTGAATTTCCGCAGAAAAATCGATCACTCCACTGAAATTGAATTAAGGCATTGCTTAATATTCAGAATTATTCCTTTAAAGATGTCCGTACGCCACTGCACCTTCAAAATTGACTTGACCACAATTATTTATTATAAGATAAGACATATCCAACAAGAAGCAGAATCAATAAAAAAAAATGCAACATTATTAAGGAAAATTGAGATACAGACGAATTTCGGTAAATCTAACCATCACTTGCCACGAACAAATTCGAGTTACTGAGACTTCATGGTGGCCGTGGCGATGTGGGTTTATGCGTCGACTCATACGCACTTGATCCTCGGTGTCTGGTTCGAATTCCAGTACAAAAAATAACTTTCCACTCGTAAGGGAACAATAGCAAGCACAACACGAGTGGTTGTACTACGGGTTGTAGCGCCACCTATATTATTATTATTACTATTATTTATTAAGATATAAATGATATAAATTGATATAAATACGTACGTTGGTTTTTTCAGACTCTTGGAACTTCCACTTACACCACCATTTTCGATTGCAGTGACAATTGTTTTTTATTATTTTTAAATAGAAGACCCTGTACTTGTCGGAACGATATACTTCACAGCAGCGTCCTTCTTTCTTCGACCGACTTTCTTTAAGTTTTTATCAAGAGTTAAAGTTTCTAAAGTACGGTGTCGAAACTTAAATTTGCACCCACCGCACATTTTCCTTCCCATATAATTTTTCCACAATTTTCACCCAAAACCAAATATTTCCATTACCACACTAATCCCACAGTGTACTCATCTGCTAAAGCCCGGACGAAGTGTCATATTTTCATGTGGCATTGCATTTCGGTTGGCGATTATGAGACATATGCATAGTTTTCATTCCATATCCTATTCCCACGGTTTTTGTAACCCAAATTGTATTTAAAATATAATTTTGTAAGTAAAGTCACTTGATATATTAATAAGAGATTTATTCAACATACGGTTTACATATCAACGTTAAAAATAATCAACTTTGCAACAATACGCACTACATTATTCATACGTATCTTCATTCTGTGTATTTTGCACTGATGGGACTTAGGAAATAAATAATGGTGGTAGAAAACCTGAAGAAAAGGTGGTAGAAAAAACAAAAAGGGTTTCCATGTTATTTCACTTATTAATTATAACAAAATAAACAAAAAATACTTAAAACCAAAGTAAAATACGCTTAATAAAAAGACATTGGTATATGTATTGTTATAACATGTATAATGTCGGAATATGTATGTATGTACATTGTTTCTCTTTATGACATCCATCTGAGAAAATTAATCTACCCACGTATTTCACTAGAGATTCCGAGGGATCAAGATCTTCTTTGGCCGCTAATTAATTGTTATGTACAGTAATAGTATTCAATTTGTTTCTTTTCTCATTTTGTATAATTTTAAGCTGCGACACCTTTTTTCAGCGGAAGCGCTACTGTGTGGTACACAATAAATTTGCCACTTGTATGATGCAACGTTTTTATAGAATTTTCCGTATCCTCTTTAATATTTCTAATTGAATGCCATTGAGGTGCAATGCCATCATCAGTTGTAAAATGTTTTTCTATTCACTTATCAATTTCCTCCACTCAGCATAAATACCTTTAATATTCACTACGTTTTATGTAACAAATGTGGAAGTGATAAGCGATGGGCAAAATGTGGTATATTTAGAGTTAAGGTTGGTTGGTTTTTCAACATTGCAAATAGTGGTAGAAGTCCCATTACTGGCTTTTGTCTTCCACTTTGTGTTTTCTGGCACCTTCTGCCTCATACTTTTTTTTTCTTTTTTAAAACTAGGCTTTCAGATCTTTTCGACAAATATACCAACCTACACAGAAATGTGTGTTCTAACTGTTCTTCCAGTGTCCCCGAAAGCGATGAATTCTAAATTCCCCCTCAGGATTCCGCTTATGGAAAGTGACGCCAAATAATCTCTTCGAATTATCAAGATATTCGAGTTATGGAAGGTCGACTGCACTTGTACTTTAGTGGGAAAACACAGATCTCGAGATCGATACTCAAATATATCCTTCTTCTTTGCTTGGCGCTACAGTCCGGGGTGGACTTGGGCGTCAATCAACAAGCCTCTCCAGCCAGCACGATCTTTCGCCAGCTGCCTTATATTACGCAGACCAAGTTGGTTGAGGTCCTTCTCCAATTGTGTGTGACTTGTGTGTGCCATCTTGCTCGATGACGTGCTCTGTTGCGTTGTCCCAATGGCTCGGAATCGAAGACTCTTCGGACCGGAACTGTGGTCAGTCTTGTCTACATGACATAGCTATCTCAAGCGTTGGTTCCGAAGACAGTTAACTAGGTGCATGCTGCTGTATAGCCCGTATAGTTAGTGGTTGAATGTCCTCCTCCATACGCTATCAACGCAAACAGGAAAACAATTAAGAGCTTCTTCATCTGATTTGAATAGCATCCATATCCCTGCGCCATAGAGCAGGTCAGGGATGATAGCAGTGTTTTTGTATTTACCGGCTGTATATTATCGAAATTTAGTTAACACCGGAAGGTAACACTATCCATTCTCTGGTGAAATATGTAGCACCAGCGGAATTTCCGACGACATTCGGTCCTAAACCTTACCCAAAATGGCTCAGATAGACATGTGGTTCAAAACTGCCTATTTTTTAAATGTGACGTGCGTTTTGAATCCTCCCAGGTGAGACAATTAATTAGACAAATGAAAATATCCTTCCAAAATCAATTTAATGTAATAAATGCGAATCAAAATAGTAGATGACTTTTTGTACATACAATGGTCTATCGACAGTTACATGCGTGCTGTCAGTTATAAATATTGTGTGGAAATCGGTCATCCAAACGCTAATGTTGCTGTACGCAATCACCGAGGTCAGACGTCCGCCAAGTGTCGTAAGACAAGCCCAAATGCAGAGGTCGCTGTCAAATGTATAGAGTTAGCCTTTTTCAATACTTTCCCTACCGGCAGTCCTATCTTCTGTATAGCAAGCATTTCTAAGATGGATATGCCTTAAACGTCCGCGCAATACAAAACATCGATCGAACCTGCGGACAAATTAATCGTTTTGCGGAAAAGCATGCTGCAACATGTGAAAAATGAAAACCAACAAACCAAAGGAAAAACATACGTCACATACGGACACGTTTTTGTATCTAAGGATTATCCAACTTAATCGGCACCAGGTGTAGTGTCCCATCATAGCGTCAAATTAGGAACGATGATTTGTTCCTACTTCCGGTTTTGAAAATGGCCTATATCACGTGCACACAGGATTATCCCCATGTGCCTACTCTAAGAATCAAATGTTTGATTCAGGCTGACAACTGCGTCTTATGCAACTGTTTACAATTTACGGATTATTTAACCTTTCGATTGTTATTTCATGGATTTAATTTTTTTTTGTATTTCGAGTTATTGTCTCCATCATTATTTTGGATTATTTATCTTGCGTGCAAATTCACTTAGAATTCAAAGCAAACCTATTTTTCATGCAAAGAAAAAAAAAACTGTCAGCTACATGTGCCCTCAAGTGAACACATCAGTGCATCTTGCCTCGACACCATCCCATTCACCCTTCGGACAGATGTCACTTGAGTTTTTGAAAAGGGTCAGAATGGTCAAATTATGACAAGCACATTGTTAGTCATACCAACGACCCACACACTGCGAATTGGGCGAATTGGGCTGTTCCCTATTGCTATGGCTATCGCAAGGAGAATCATTCGGATGGTACGAGTGCGTATGTACATAAGTACTGAAAGTGAAACTTCCAGCACTTCCACCAGTTCCCTTTGTTCGTGACCATCAGATGTGTTCGTTTTAATTTAGATAGTTTCATGGGAATGCTTTGTGGCTTCGAATTCGAATGCTACTCGAAAGTGGTCCTACATACCGTTTGGCTAGTTGTAATAATTAAGACAGTGTTGCTAGTTCTGAGTACATTTTGCACGAAGGAGATACGATGCACGACAACTTGTCCTCTTGGAGTACACAAACGTGAGTAGGTATAGAATACCACGCTTGGTTTAGCATTACTTCAATTCCTCTAGAAGCAACTTCCCCACAATGGTGTCTGCTTTCTCTGATTTCTTCATCTTTGATCATGTTCAAGTATAAGTGTTGAAATGAAAGCTTATCGCGACCTTTGTTGTGACAAAAGGCGATATTCTTGCGTTGGCTCACAATGATTGCTTTGGAAGCTCATAGCGCAACTATATCCAATGACAGTGAATCAGGTTGCAGCTTGTTTGTACTTTTGTTACGTCTTACATGAATATGCAGCTTCTTACATTTCAATGGAAGAAAGGAGAGAAGCGCTCGTCTTCTAAGTATTTTTAAATTTCAAGTGCGCGACGAAAGGGTGTCCTACATTTAACGGAACATTTAAAATTAATGGAAAACACAGCTCTTAGCCTTGTCTTATGGCAAATGGCCTCCATGCCTTTGCTGGCACGCATGCACTCTTTTGCCGATGTTTTCCACTAGCATTCTGCATAAATGTGGCTGAATTTCGTTGATAAAGCGTTCAAGTGCTCCCTGTAATGCACGTGTGGTTGTGGGCTTCAAATAAGCCAGTAAAAAGAAATCAAATGGTGTTAAATTACAGGATCTAGGGGGGCGATTCTGATTACCGAAACGAGAGAGTACACGACCAGGAAATCGTCTTGTTCAAACCGCATATAGACTACAATTTCCGCAGTACAATGATGCCTCCAGTCCAAAATCCGCGCCAAACAGGGACACATTCTGGCTTGTTTTTGAACGGCCAGTGTGTTTAGTCCAATGATCCAGTCTCTGATCTTCACAGTTGACGAAGTTAAAACACTATTCCAGTCGTATGTTGAAAAAAATGACCGAACTGTGGCCGCCAGACTTTCAGTGACGCTGTCATGACACCAGACTAGTACATCATCAAATCCAAGCTTGTGTGGGAATGCCTACAGAAGCTCATAGAAGTGAGTAGGAGAAGCACAGTGAAACTTTGCTAGATACCTGAGCATACGGGGATTGAAGGCAATGAAATGGCCGACTCCCTATATAGACCCTTCAGAGGCCCCGAACCATTCTGCGCTGTAGGAGATCGTGTCCTCAGAAAAGAATTCAGAGAACTAGAAAGAAGGAATCGGACAGAAACATGGGACAAAGCTCATGGCATAAAACAGGCAAAAAAACTGATAGGTCAGCACACCGAAAGAGGTTTGAGGCATGTATCAGAATGAGCAAGAACAAGCTCCGCATCTTAACAGATCACTGCAGACTCAGGGAACGCCAACGAAACTAGGGATATCAGAAGAAAGTCTCTGGTGATTCAACAAGAGTCCATAATCTTACAATTCAACTCTGTAAAGAACTGCATTTGAGGAGATCTCGTAGCAAAAAGGGGCACGATAAAACTGAAGATCGCGGCGTCCGGCGCCGGTTTTACTAACCCAGTTGTCAAATTGTTTTTTTTTCAGTGTTTTCAACAATTTACTGTACAAATGGCGACAAATTCAAATCTTGCCTTAATTTTCGATCACACTTTATATCTTTCAATGCTCAATAGTGAATTTCCTTCAAAAGCAGCATCTCGTACATATATTACCACGTTGCGTTGTGAATGCCGCACTTTAATGCAAAATGCATACAAAAAACAAAAAACCACCTTAGAGACTTATTCCACAAAAGTTCAGTAATTCCATGGTGAAGGGCAAGAACTTGAGCGGCTTCTTGATACCTTCCAATGACTCATTCAGATATTTACTCAAGGGTTAAAGTTTTCGTAATTGCAAGAGAACACTCATAACTCAGTTCACAGCGTAGGCAAACACTTGAAATTATACGCACAGAAGTTGCTCGTTCAAGAAACCATAATTTAATTTGCACAGCACCATTGCAAATTCCTGCACTCTCTTGAGAACTTGTACAACTCTGGAAATGCACATGAAGGTGGTCTTCGAATGAATTCGACTTTGCACAGAGGTGGTATTGTTCTTTAAGAACTTTTCTCTGCAAACATTTTAAGGATTCTGCTTTCTACCGTGGACCGTGTGACGCATTTATTCCACGTAAACCACTAATTTTCGTGGCAAGACGTGGAAATAATTGTCAAAAAACTCGCAGCAATAAGAACTTGAACAGATGTTCTTGGCAAAGAACAGCGCGTGGACATAAATTAGGCTGTCTTCGACTATGTGCTCTGTTTTGTGCGAGCTGAAATTGCTGACACCGAGGAATGTATTGGACAAAAAAAAAATTAAACCTTCAGCCGTATCTCTCCATCTGCTAGGCGCGTGCAAAAGAGTTGTCCCTGTGAGGTAACCCCTAGTTGTTGATTTATTTTCTCTTGGTAATTGGTGTGTTAAATAAGTGCCTGGTGCTGGGAGAAGTATTTGCGTCGTGCTAACGTATCTCTTCTTGTCATGACAAATTATGTCGAGGTTACACACTTTTGAAGCTGCGTGAACGAACTTAATTATGCACGCAGAAAAGAGCACACACACACTGCGGTGCCACAGATGTTGGCTGGAACTATTTATCATAATGTATGTAATACAAATTTGGGTGGCGGAGTGGATCTGGGCCTGGCTTCTAGGCAATCACTCGTATTGTGCGTGATATTGTCCTCTTACGTGTGGAGGGGACCTACAGTTTTATGTTGACTCCTTAGCGCGGAGTTTGAGAAGCTCTTTTCAAACAGGCTGTCAGTCACTTACATATATCAGAGTGATTGTTCGTGTCCGACATTGAACCTAGACACCCAGCACAGGAGGCGATACACCTAGGCACACCGGTGTTGCCTTATTTATTTAATAGATCAAATTAACCACTCAGCAGATAGGGAACAAGTTAAACTGATTCGATTTCTTCTTAGTCTTAACTATTCTAAGTTTAAACAATTCAGTTGGTCTAAGTGAGCCACGGCTTAAAGGGCAGACAGGGCACCCTATCGCCTAGCTAACTAGTCTTGCGATATAATCCCTTAATCAGTGAGTAGAACTGCTTTCCACAATCCTGCTGTCTCAAGTTGCATCTATCGCGTTTCCTGTTGAATTTAGAATTTCGGCACGAATTGAAAGCTCCCAGTTGCTCCTATCTGTGTCTACTGCCCTTTAACAACATGTCTCGGTTAACATTGATCGTGTTAATTTTGTGAGGTGCGTTACTAACGTCACAAGCTACTTATTGTCGACCTAATCATCTAGCTCAGACTATATTAGTCAAAATTGTAAATTGAAGAGACAAGCATCGCTGCACATGTCTTAAGATCGTTAAGATCATCGAAATGCATCCTCTGTTGGAAATATGTCTGCCTTCAACATAAATTGTGTTGAATTGATTGCTGGTAGTAGGACAACTCGACCACATCTCCCACAATTAAGCCGGTTTAACTCTGGCCACCAAAATCTTCTGTTTCAATCCGCAATTTACTAATGCTTTGAAAATAAATATTCCTCAAGATATGGCTATTGGGCATTATTCTCCACTTGTCCAGATACGTGGTGAGCGTCGGCAGGTACCTGCGGATGAGTATCTCGCTATGTAGTATGAATGAGGCGTGGGTGTAGATGAGCATGTCGTCAGCATGCGTGATGATATTCACTTCTGGGTTAGTGGGTTAAGGAATAGGTCCCAAGATGGAGCCCTGTGGTGCTCCTGCTGTGGTTGAAAATAATAGGAATTTTGAGGAGTTGACATTTGCCATGCATTTTCTGTTGGTACTGTATTAGCAGGCAGGTGTTAAGGTCCATACGCTGGGTGTGGTGGAGTTTGTAGAGTAATCCTGCTATCCAGTCACAGTCAAAGGCTTTGGAAATTTCGAGCGATACACGTATGGTGGGGCGTTATTGATTGAGGTTTGCCCTTTGTTAATTTTAAAAGGGCTTGGCAGGTGGAGTCTTTTGGCTTGAAGCCGAACGGAAAACCCAAGTACTGCTGATTAAGGGCCCCAACAACCACTATACATGGAACCGGCTAGAACCACACAAGAATCCGGATAAAACTAAACAACGAATCCGTACGGCCAGACAAGGAGATGAAGTACCTAGGAGTTACTTTCACCAGAAACTTCCCAAGAAGCATATCCAACCACGTCCAGAAGGCCAAGATACAACTCCGCTCCAAGTGGCAACCCAACACATTTTCGACAAAGATAAGGACAAATGGGGAGAAGCGGATAATAAGACCATCACTGACATACGCTTGTCCGATATGGTTTCATATTACACCACACGAAATGGAGAAACTCCGACTCTTCGAACGCAGATGGTTCAGGACCACCACCGTGGCCGCAACCGCCAACAGGTCTCTTTCAAATAATTGTGCACATCCACCATTTACAACAGCGTCGAGATAGATAGAATCGACGGACGCATCTTCCAGCTCAACTTCAGCAACAACTTCGAGAACATCCCGAAATAGCCGAACTGGCAGCAAGACCGCCAGATCCTAGTGACATCTTCCTCACTACTAGCCACATCAGAAGCCTGTACGAGACGGGCAGACTGTAGTGTACCACAACACAGGAACGGGCAACAACACATTCCAGTTCGACAGAACACACAGAGAGCTAAGCGCCCCCCGTAAACTCATGAAAATCTCATGCAAATCTTTGTTCAAAAAAGAAAATGCATTTAAAAATTAGAATTTACGAAAGTTTACAGATCTCGTGGTATTTTTTCAGTCGAATTAAGCGACTGGTGCACTGCATGCGAACTGCTTTATTAGCATTGTTTACAGCGGAGACCACATCAAAGGTGTTGCCCCCCATTTTACATATTCCGGTCAAGCTTTGGCCTTTCTGTAAGACGGCACACAGAGTTCGCCTTGCCCACGTTTACACATTTACCATTAACCGCTTTCGTTTCAATGCAATACATTAAAACAGGAACATGACTTTTGAGCAGGATTTCTCTGTCTACAAGTATTCGCGTCATGTCCCTACCGTCGAGGGGCACCCACAACCAGTTCTGTTCCTTCATGCAATTCCAGCCAGCGGGAGACTCATATGGAATTCTTTAAAAGTTCAGAGAGTATTTATGCAAAAGGGAGAGACGAGGCACGTAAGCATGGATATTTTCCCAACACGTGCTGAATTCCAAATAAAATTTCATTCGCAACAAAGGTCAGAGATGCTCTTCGAAAAGTTTTTGTTAATTGCTTTCAAAGGAACAATACAATCCATGAAGTGGATGTTCTTTTAATGTTAACTCTGGAGGGCGCCACTCAAGTGTAACGGAAATATTAAGCTGCAGCTATACAGTACACGCAGCGTACATTAGTACGTATGTAAGGAGCGTAGGCTCCTTATATCTACGACCTGTTGAATAATTCAGACTATGTAGGTGTGTCTCTGTACTTCTGCAGAGACTTACACATTTGTGTGTCTGGAGAAGTGTGCATGTTTATATTGCCTTGGGAGATTAAGATGAAATGTCCGTTTGCATTCAAAAAGGAAGGGGATCTTTTGAAACAATCAAAGTTGTGAAGACGCTGGCATTTTGTTTTGCTTATACAAAATTAAAACCGAAAGTTTGTGGATTTCTGCGTCTGTGGATTTCTGCGTCTGTGGATTTCTGCGTGTACAAATTTTTGCTGAACTCTGTGAGGCAGGTTTGTAGAATGAAAAATCCTTTGGTCACGTTGCTATCCCTGGAAGTTGGAAAGTAGCTCAAATTAATACGCTGGCATACTAATCCAGGCTCCAGAAAAGACATTTGCTGCAAGAATTCCAGACCGAAATGAGGGACATAGAAAGACGGTAGTAGACGAGGGTGTAGACTGTAGACGGTATAGATGATCCTCAAAAACAAACCCGGGTTATTCTGATTTCTGTGACGTTGAAAGACTGTAGCGATTGAGGTCATGGTAGAAGTGATGCTACATCATGCATCGACGTTAAAAAAGTGCTACGAAACCGACCAATGAACTTGTTAACTTTCACACCTAAATCTTCTCTATTACTCGTCTTGTCGGACCAACATTTCTCAAGCGACTGCCTGTGAGAATCGGATCCTCATCAAAGTTATATCACCGTGCTACGAGAAGGGACATGTTAACAGACTGGTGTCGTCGAGTGTCCTATATTCAAATCCAGTCAGATAATGCTGACGAGCTGACAATCTTGCTAAAGAGGGCTTTGATCAGAAGAATCTCCAGACATTCATTATAAAGGGTTAAATTTTAAGGGCCGATGTTGATTCTGAATAAAACACAAATTATTTAGGAAATTATTGTCATTTCTTTTTATTATGATAATATTGGTATGGTTCAATTATGTATGGAACAAAATATCGGCCAAATGGCAGCCGCGACCTCCGTGGCACACCTCCATCCGATGGTCCAAATTTTCGATAACGCTGAAGGATAATTGAGGTTATATGCCGTTAATGTGCCGAATTATCTCATCATTTACCTCTTGTATTGTTGCTGGCTTATCGACGTACACCCTTTCTTTCAAATAATCCCAAAGAAAAAAATCCAACGGTGTCAGACATCGCCACCACGTGAGATGGCACAGCCATTGAATTTGTCGCGCAAAAGAGCCATTGTTTCATTAGCTGTGTGACAAGTGGCACCGTCCTGTTGAAACCACATATCGTCCACATTCATATCTTCCAATTCGGGCCATAAAAAGTTCGTTATCATTTCACGATAGCGAACACCATTCACAGTAACTGCCTGACCGGCCTCATTTTCGAAAAAATACGGCTCGATGATGCCGCCAGCCATAAACCGCACCAAACAGTCACGCTTTGTGGGTGCATTGGTTTTTCGACAATCACTCTTGGATTATCATTCGCCCAAATGCGGCAATCCTGCTTATTGACGAATCCACTGAGGTTAAAATGTGCCTCATCAGTGACGATGATTTTCTTCGAAAATTGATCATCCACTGTAGCCATTTCTTGCCACCATTCTGACTTACCATTGACGACGCTTGAAATGGTCAAGAGGCTTTAGTTCTTGAGTCAATTGCACCTTGTAAGCGTGTAAATGCAAGTCTTTATGCATAATGTTCATCAACGACGAGCGTGAGAGGTGCAATTGTTGGGCACGACGACGAGTTGAGGTGGACGGCTCTTCAGCCACACTATCGCGAACAGCAGCAATATTTTCTGCAGTACAAGCTGTACGAGCATGAACTGGTGTTTTCACATCTCCTACAGACCCGGTTTGCTCAAATTTTTGCAAGATTTTTCCGATTGTACGCACATTTGGACGATTAAATTTACCGAAAAAATCACGATATGCATTTTGATTTGAACGCCCATTTTCATAATATGCCTGAATAACTTTAACGCGTTGCTCGAATGTGTATCTTTCCATGGTTCAAATTGAGTTAGTCTGAAATTGATAAATGTCAAATGAAATGCAAAAAAAAACTTGGCGTTTAGGTGTGGTTCACATTCAACACCGGCCCTTAAAATTTATCTATATATTTATATGAACATTGCTAAGCTCTACAAGGGAGGAATGAGAGAATAGGTCTGAATCTAGACACTGAATCCATGGAGAGTGATCTATTATCGGTGCTAAGTTAAAAAATGATCATCATCAATTGTCAGTTTTATTGAAACGATATATGCTTGCTTCACTAGAGACTATATTCTGGAACCACACATATCGCCCGAAATCTTTGTGCGATATCAGTCTGATCACATGCTGTTGCTTACTTTGTTGGTGCGTCGAAATGGCAGTGTCAAGTTGCGGGAAGAAGTGGAGATTACACCAACATGTCTTGAAATTTATCACAACTAGGGAATGGAGTCGTGTACGAATTTGAGATGTGAATTGTATATGATTGAAATCGGAATGGAGTTACACCGCAGCCTTGATCTGTGTCTGTGCATGAACTTAATTGAAACTTGAGAACCTAATTAAAGCGTTGGTTCACTGAAAAATGGGATTAGGATGTTAATTCTAAAGACGTGAACTTCAGTGATTTTCGAGAAATCAGAAATATTAAAGAGATCGCAATTACTGCTAGAGTCTCTAAGGCGGCTAGGTTGGGTTTAAGTGGCTGGCTGCATTGTCTAACTGGAACTAGTTGGTGATTACAACAAACCAGTCAAATCTATCTGCCGCTGGATTACACTGATGTCGTTCAGTTCGCTCCAGTTTTGGAACAGGCAAGAGGGTATTAAGCACTCAGGAATGTTCATGGAAGAAAACTATAATCCCAAATGAGACAAAGAAGCTGTAGAACTTAATAAAGCTGATCCATGAGTGCTTTGTGAAGCACTAACAAAACACGTACCATCTAATAACCACCTTAATACAATGGGCCTTACCAGTATAGAAATCTGTAGGCACTGTGGCTAGGCAAGAGAAGCTACGGACAATATACTAATCGAGAAAGACTCCCAAGAAATCCCATCTAGAAGAGTTGTCAAATTTCTAAAGGCAGTGCTAAAATCGGTCGCGGTACTAGTGTCTTGCTATAAGACACCCCAAGTTCTTCAATTCAATGCATAGACAGAGCACTGCATGGACAGTGGAGGTCAACTCTCATCCTCCTCTTCATCCGTGCAGCTCATGAAGACGTCATTGTAGGAGACATCATCCAACGGGCTCATGGGCCAGTTGCACAGTGAATTTCCAATTGTGATGAAAGAGTAGAGGATTTCTATTCAATTTCTAAGAAAACGCACTTGAAGATGCTGGCAACCAAATACCAAAATTCTGAAAACACATCCTGCCGATGCGCCATGTAAGAGTTGTAGCACTTTTACTTTGACACATCTGTCGGATAATTAGAAGAAAAAAAGTAATGCAGCTCTGAAGATTACATATTCAGCCTCATCAACCGCATAACCGTGTAGCGCTTTTGGTTTACTTAACACTGCAAACTATTTTATTTACGTATTCATCCGATCGTATGTGCGGACAAATTCCGAGAGAGATGTTATATTGTTATCACAAAAATGTGTTTTTATTTTTTTCACATAACCAATCAACAGCGATTGAAAATCACGTCCCTTGTAAACAGATGAGTTTCAATTTGTTGGGAATTGGTTGCTTTTTTGTGCCCCTCTTCTAAATAAACACACAAGAGTTCAAATGAAAATAACACATTCTATAGACTGTAACCCTGTCTGTTTGCGTGTGTGTTTTCGTTTTGGAATTCGATTTTTAATTAAAATCTGTTATTTTGATTACTCTCCGCGCTCAGATTGTTAGCACATAGCACATAGGGCGTCGCTTCATTTCAAATTAATGTGATAAAAGACCTGCTATATTGTATTAAATTAATTTACAAAAACCAGGAGTGTGTGTATGATGTTGTTTGAAAAATAAAGGAATTTTAGTCAAGCCACACGGATGAATTGACTATATTATGTGAGTTCATTGATAGCGACTCTTTGGTGCCCCCGTTCAACTGGGGAGATTGACTGTCAAGTAGCGTTGATTAGTAAGTCAATTTGCTAGTTTAAGTACCAGGAGATTTGTTCGCTCTTTTACATTGAAGGCAGCCCACACCAGTCTTCGGATTTCAGGCTCTCTGTTCTTGAATTATTTGGAATTATTTTTCCTCAGCTCCTTTTTTAATTAAAATCTATTTCATTGCCTATTTTTGCCTTGTCGTAGGGTCAAATTGAGGGTGAGTATGTAGGAGCCTGTCTGCAAATACAATTTTTGATGCTTGCAAGCTGCAACTAATATAACTTGGCCTTACTTACTTGCTATAGTAGTTTTCAGACGGGCAATGCATGGGGGGACTGAGCCTAAGCAACACTGCTTTAATCATTGACGCAAAGATTCAGAGGCTACTAAAAGGTGATTTTTTAGCTATTATCTTTTTGGCAACACTGGTTTAAACAGCTGACGCACGCTTCGTGTTTTGTTTCACTGTCAAACATCTTCAGTTTGGTGTATAATTTAACCATGAATCGTCTTACAAACGAACAACGCTTGCAAATTATTGAATTTTATTATCAAAATGCGTGCTCTGTTAAGAAAGTTCATCACTCGCTTCTTCCATTTTATGGTCAGCTCATTTTTGGCTCAATGGTTACGTAAATAAGCAGAATTGTCGATTTTGGAGTGAATATCAGCCAGAAGCTACCAATGCATCCAGAAAAAGTCACAGTTTGGTGCGGTTTATGGGCTGGTGGCATCATTGGACCGTACTTCTTCAAAGATGATGCGAATCGTAAAGTAACTGTGAATGGTGAGCACTACCGTGAGATGATATCCAACTTTTTTTTTCCCAAAATGCAAGAGCTTGACTTGCATGACATGTGGTTTCAACAAGACGGTGCCACATGCCACACAGCACGCGCAACAATGGACTTATTGAGGGGCGAGTTCGGTGAACGTTTTATTTCACGTTCAGGACCGGTCAATTGGCCGCCTAGATCGTGCGATTTAACGCCTTTAGATTATTTTTTGTGTGGCTATGTTAGGGCTCATGTCTATACAGACAAGCCCGCTTCAATTGACGCATTGGGAGACAACATTGAAGCATTTATTCGTGAGATAACGGCCGAAATGTTGGAAAGAGTATGCCAAAATTGGACTAAGCGGATGGACGATTTGAGGCGCAGTCAAGGTCAACATTTGCATGAAATAATCTTCAAACATTAAATTGTATGGACCGTACTATCGATTCAATGAATTTTATGTGTTTATTTTTGAAAAACTTTCCTATAGCTTTTAAAAAATCACTCTTTACCATGTCTTAATTACAATGTAATATCCGCTCGGAATGGCCAGACGGCCATTAAGGCATTGGGATGCGTCTCTCTAAACTTGTACCAAGCTGTCGTCCATCTTTGAAAGAGAAGGCTAAGCAACTGAGTATTCATCTGTTCCAACACGGCACTGTATAAGTTTGCCATTCTAATTCCCATCTCTCGAAACTAACTTCAATCGAAACGTCGCGCCGCTTGTCACCTGAAAACTCTTGCTTCGTAGAAAGCGATCGAACAAACAAGAGATGGTTGGCGAGTACTGAGTCTCAACTCAGACAGATTAAACATCAGTTACATGAATGCTGTTATTACCTCTTGGGAAATTATGTCAGAAGCTGCATGGAAGAAGATGAGGTGGAGAGCCTACCACTTGCTCCTGGTACTCTCAGCTGCTCTGACTTTCAACGACTGAAGGTCCCCAGTGTGAATTTACTTCGGCTCATCCTAAGCTCTAGATTGTTCCCCACCAGTGGATGAACTCAAATTGATCCGATAGACAGTACAATGGATCAGTCAGTGCCAAGGACATCCCTTCGGCCGATGATAAAATCCAATTCTCAACTAAACCCGTGATCTTTGTTCAGAATCAAAATCAAAATCAAAAAAAGGAATAAACAAACGAATCAAGAAATTCAATCAACACAAAGTTATTTCACCGAATATCACAAATAAAATGAATCCAAATGAGAATCTCGATATCATATTTCAGTTAGTCGCTTCAGTGGATTCTTAATAACTTGCTCAAAAGAAATAATTCAGAACCGCTTTCGAGGGTAACGCGGCAGAAGTATTCTCTGGGGAAATAATACCTGCCAACGGTAGGTAGACGGGCGCATTTTCTTCTGCTCGTGTTGCCAGACTTAATCTCGAATGGAAATTTCATTGTCATCGCGCATCTTTCGTTGAATGAGTGAACTTTAGTGTACGAATAATCAAAGAAGTTTTGATTTATCTCGCACGCCCACAATATCCCTGTGGACGAGGCCGCGTCGTCGTCGTTTCAAGACAAGAAAGGTGGAATTGATTTGAATATTCAATGCTGTTGTTTCATTGGATTTTTAGTATGATGTGCACACCAACTGGGGGAGTGTTTCAGTGGAAACTTCGAAGAATTGAAATTAACACCACGACAATATCGCAGGCTATTGGGGCAGATTTCCCTTTTTTGGGTTTAGGCGCAAATGCCTAAGAGAAAGGGATCATCCTCAACCTTGTCGAGAAACATTCATAAACAAATGAGCACATAATACATGGGATTCGTGTAGCTTCTTTTAACGAAACCCGTGGAGTGTCGACGTTTGTCAATCAATTATATTGATTCGCACGACCGTTCTAAATGAAAAATTCACCCTGGCAACGAGTCATTCTATTGTTGCCAGTAAAGCTTCGCAGTGATTGGCTTAAGATAGACCCAAAGTGTGGAGGTGAGTGAATAAGAAATTTTGAGCTTCTCACCACTATTCGTGGCTATTGACACAGATCAGCTGTGGGAAGAGCGGCACTTGGTTGGACGAATGTTTGGCAGACCGAAAGTGCTTGAGTCGGCAAATCAAATTTTTAAACGAATTTCAGTCTTGTGTAAGAGTGTATGGATGATGAGATTTCATAAATGTTGGACTTTGAATAAATATATTAGGTAGTCAACTATCGCTTTGACTGCCTTTCTTAGTAAGTTTTAATTTATCAATAGCAGAGATAGTCGTACAGATTCGCTTTAACTCTATCAGATAAGTCTCTGGGACTACCAATACTTCGTATTTGCACTTACACCATTAAAGTTCACACATGTATGTCTGACTATCTAGCCGCTAACTTTTGTAAATTGCTCGAACCTCGAAATCATGCTACAGTTTACATAACATCTTACACATGTGATGCTTGTTCAACTTTAAGACCCAATTCGAGTTAAATGCAAATAAAAGAAACCTGCCGTATCTTGAACTAATGGCAATCCAGAATAATTTTCGGAAGCATTAGGGCAGAGCGGGACAAAAAGTGCAACACTTTTGAGTTAAATCGATGTTCCTCCTTGAATATAATTTAAGAGTCATATTTCCACTACCAAATCCAGCAAATAGCTCAGCAGCATCTGCTTGGAATATTTTAGTGTAACATTTAAAATAGGCGTGGTGTTATAACCCTTCACCGACCATGTGCTTAGTAATGACATACGCTGAAGCACATTGTAAAAATAATTCAAAAAAAACGTTAGCAATCCTCATTTCTGAAGTTTGGCAACAATAAGCCGTGGCGTTGTGGGTCTGTGCGTCGACTCGAACGACTAGGTTCGAATCCCAGTACGACAAAAACAATTTCTAAGGCCCCACGTCTTTCGAGTCCCTGACTATGCTTTACGGCCGTCCATCGAACAAGTTAGGGAGAAGGTGATCATTTTTCTCTTTTACTAAATTCTTAATTTTCGGAGGATGGCTGTTTTTTTAAGTGTTACAATTTACCCCACCCCCTCTGATAATAATAATTATAAGGGTGGCGCTACACCCCGTAGAGGGCGTGCTATTGTTCTCTCAAGAGTGGACAGTTATACACTTTGAGCATTGTCAGTGACTCGAAAGTGCTGAGGCCGTGAAAATTATATTTGGTCGTATTGGATATCGAACCCAGACACCGCTGTTCAAGTGCGTAGGAGTCGACGCAAAAGTGCTTCGTAACCTCGTATACTTCCATCGTGAATCGAGTCAAGGTTTAGTCATCTCGTAAGAAGAGACTCATCTTAAGAAAACTTGCAGATGGCAAGATGTCATTTTGCTGTGAATCTATTGAGAAGCCACCACCTTGTTGACCTCAGCCAACTTGGCGTGCCAGCTGGTTGCTGGCTGAAGCCCAGCAGAAAAGGAAAACGTATTCACTTTCTCTTTTGTATTAGTCGCTTTTAAGACACGTTGGCACCGAAAGTCTGCGCGAGCTGTTTCCTATTTTGTAGACAAGTTTTACAGATCCATGGCATTTTTTGACTTATTGATAAAATCTACATCTGTCGGATTAAGTTTCACACACTCCGCATGCAAAAGAAGTTCACATTCACTGCAATTCATATGGCAAGCATCTCTGCCCAGTCTCGATATACAGATCTTGCAACTCATCCTGCTTTATTTATGTTTCTCCTCTTGTGATTTTGTACACTGCTCACGATCACACGTCTCAACTCTATGCACTCTCAATACTCGAAGTGCCATTAGCAATTAACTGGCAAAAATACATGCTATTTAGTGTCGCTATTTGCTATTTGAATCGGAAATTGCAACATGTCCGACTGCACTGATTACGTCGACTGACTTGTTATTAGGCTACTTCAAAATGGAAAACTGTAGAAAACATAGACATACAAATTGTGTAGAAAATGGACCCAATTCACGTCTTGAGGCACACCAGCATTAAATTACTTTTTTTTACTTTTACTTTTTGCCTTTATTCATTAATAATTTTTGTTAACAAGATTTTTGTCTGCGAAGCCTTGTGGCTTGTCTGCAGAGGACTGCGTATGTAGTATATTTATGCCACAATAGTATATTTCTGTATACAAATCAATCATTGTGATAATGAAGAGAAGAGGTCCTAATTTTGATCCTTGGGGAACCCCATAGTCACTTGCTTCTTCTTTGCTGTATACGTTCATGATTTTCACTTTAAACGTTCTGTTTACTAGATAATTTTCAAACCAGTTTAGGATGTGTGCTCTCACTAATGTCGTCTATACCTGCAGATTTATATACATTTAGTGAACAGAGTACATTTTCCACTTCTCTCGTTGAGGCTTCTTCTATAAAAAAAGAGATCATTCTGTGTTCGTTGTTGAGATGTGATATGTCGTGATGTTGCAGTTATGCACAATGTTGGCTACTTCCGAAGAGAGTTCCAGAGCGAAGTTCTTAGCAAGATCTTCTGGTTTTATTTTTCCTTCAAAGTTCCTGGATATAATTTCGTCAAGATTTGGTGTTTTTTTTCCCCAAGAATTGTGTTTACCAATTTCCAAGATTTGTTAGGATTTCTTCTCTCTTTGACAAGAAGAAAGTTCAGTTCGGACAAATAGTTTGGACGGTAACTTTGATGAGGTATGGATTTGACTTAATGCAAAGCTTATGATTATTTTGTCGTATTAACAGTTCAGTTGTAGTTATGGCCCGTGGCTTTTTGGGTATGTGCGTCGACTCCTACGCACTTGGACCTACCGTGTCTAGGTTCGATTCTTGGTAAGACAAACAAAATAATTTTCACGGCCCTACCTATTTCGAATCACTGGCAATGCTCAAGGAGTATTCTTGTCTAGAAAAAGCTTTCAAAACTTGGCCGTTCGGAGTCGGCAAAAAACTGTACGTCGCTTCCATTCGTGAGAGAACAATAGCACACACAACACGAATGGTTGCTGTAGAAGCTAGGCCCTGGCCTTTTACGGGCTGTTCGGTCGGGCCTTACAGTCACACCTCGGGCTTCCTGTTTCACATCATTTCATGTTTGTTCTATTTTCACGGCAGAACTATAATTTCTTCGAATAGGACATATTTTTGTTCGATTATGTCGTTGAATGTGCTATGAGTATCATCTTTTGCTTGTCAAATGCTTTTTCAGTGTCCACGATGGACAAGGCCAGTTGATTTAGAGCTTAGACACATATTAGCTTAAAAGGGTTCAACGTTGCGCTGAGACATTATCTCATCTCAAGGCGTTTCAGTAGTCTGTCCAATGAAGTTGTCAGTTTAGTGTGCAACGACTAATTGATTAGAGGATAACTTTATTGAGTCCATCATCTCCCGAAATGGACCAGTGATGCCCCATTCTGCATTATTACTTGCAATGCATGAAGTTAAATCGCTGAGACTGTTAATAACATGCCCAAGACTCGTCGCGCCTAATCAGTACTAGTGAAAAATGGGACTGTGTTTCAGGCTACGCAGTGCCCAAGCTACAAATCCCACACCTAAGATTATCTAAGCCATTTAAGTGTTTTACTTCGTTTTGTAATTGAAAACTTATAGAAAATAAATACCATGTAATCATGCCCACTGGTTTAGTGTAAGTGCTTTCCCAGTGTTCTCAACCAACCTACACAGATCCATCCACTTGCTTCTGATTGTAATCTCTTCATTTGAACACATGGAAGGATGTACAAGGAGGGAGGATGGGAAACACATTACCGTCGGAAGTTGTTGCCGAGGTAGAATATATTATAAAACGATAACCTATGAGTGAGTGCGTGGAAGCAGTCGTTAAACTGAATGACGTACATAAGAACAAGCACTCACCGACTACCTAATTGATGCCTTCAAAGATTTCAGCAACGTTGCAGACTCAATGTTAAATATTAAAAATCGTTGCAAAATATGCCAACCCAACAGTTTCTCCTAAAAAGAGGCAACAAAGAATGTAGCAGATAGCATGGGAGGAAATAATCAACATGAATTCATTCAAATTGACGATCGTGTCAATAACTTGTGAATTTAATACAACTCCGCCGACCCCGCCCATACATTGAGCATCAAGTCTACCATTTTTCGTTTCTATTGCAAATAATTTCTCAAACTCCAGATGCCGCCTTCTTGTGAAACCCGAAATTAAGATTAAAAAACGCCCAGCACGCTCCAAATGAAACTTATCGTCAGCAGTCTTTTTTCTTCTGCCATTCCGGAAGAAGGAACGAACTGCCTTTGAGGGCTTATCTTTTTTTCCTTT
The DNA here is from genome assembly GCA_907269125.1 of Eristalis pertinax. Lineage (NCBI taxonomy): Eukaryota > Metazoa > Arthropoda > Insecta > Diptera > Syrphidae > Eristalis > Eristalis pertinax. Next base: position 57,084,106 of record OU026148.1, on the reverse strand, counting down.
TGTTAAACGGATGGCCGTCGTTACACACCCACCAGCAGAACACTCATTAACGTCTATTTACCCACCCGTGCCTAGCCAGCTTTTGCTGCTTTGTCCAGTAATGAATAAGGCCACACTACAAAGGCCACAATCGATAATCGTAAAAAATGCGTTCCCTTTGTACGTACACATCCTAATGTCCTTTCGTCCATAAGAAGCTAACCGAAAGAAGGGTCCTTTTTTTCGTATGGGCTAAGATTGTTTTTTACTGCCAAAGCCATGAATATACAGATAACAAAATGATTTTGTGGTCACTCTCTTGAACGAGCGATCAAATTTTACAATTAACCAGCGATAAGGTTAATTAGAGGTTTTCACAATTGCTGCTTTGTCTCTTCAACTTAATTAGGCATTATTGGGTTCCTTCTTATTTATGGTCTTTCTTTTTTCTTCTTATTTGGTTTTTTTTTTAATTAGCTGAGTGGGCATATAGCGGCTTAAGAGAAACTAATGAAACCAGCAGCGCTGAATAGCTTTTTCTCTCGCTTCTGCCGGACGCATAAAACGTACGACGGAGCTTGCGGTTTAAGTGTTGCTTTAAAGTGGACCGCGAAAAAGTCTATGAAAGGCACAATGGTGCTCGTATATATTCTTACATCTCTGTAGGTGTTGTCGTGTTGGTTATTGAGAATCGGGTAGGAATTATTTGCGTTTACATCTAACACAATGCTTTTCATGTTCGAGGACGGTGGCTTTTTTAATTACTTTTCCAATAATTGTGTTTATGTAGAAATTTCATAAGGACTTCATAAGACCGAGTTCCTGAAAGTAAACACTGGTGTGATACGTAGGTGTTCTACAGGACACCTTTCATCGTGTGCATTGGACTTCACCAAGGGTGCGTCTTGTCACCTCTGCTTTTCATTATATGCATATGTATACGGACTGGATGTTGCAGCGCAGCCGGGACGAGGAATGTTTCAAATTGGGAGAGTTGAGGGTAAGTCGTCGGCTTTTTGCAAACGACTTAGTTATCCTCACAACCCCCCAGACGGAACTTCAGCGCGCACTCGATAGCTTTGTTGCCGTATGTGCATATGCTGAGATAAAGATTAACGTGGACAAATCAGAGGTTGTCGTCATTTTCAGTTGGCCTTTTCAACTCTACATGTTAGTGGAGTCCCATTGAAGTAAGTGGAGAAGTTCAAGTATCTCTGAGGACTTCTTTTTGCAAGTAATGGGAGTAGTAATGCTGAGCTCTCGTATAGAATTCAAGTTGGGTCAATTTTGAAACAGCTTTGAAGATCTGTAATCAGGAAGGTCGAGCTTGGTGTCAAAACTGTTACGGAACGGATCAGTCAGAAATAAAAACGATAACTTTCACGTTGAAAAGCTCTTCTTTATTATGTCTTGTCGGACCAACAGTTCTCAAGCAACTGCCTTCAAAGCCAAGTTAGCGATTTTCAACTCAGTTTTCATTCCAAACGTAACCTCGGACACTAAGTAAAGATGCTCTGTATTCCTGCGCAGATGATTCGAACGTCCGTTAATCCCAAATATGATCACCAACAGTTTCTCAGACACTACGTAGTCTAGGATTGGCATGGATCACTAAAACAGTGTCTGAAATGTTTGAGTTTTTGCGAAATCATTTCAATCCTCGAATTTTACAGCAAAAAAAAAAATTTACACGCGCTTTAGTGGTAAAGCCTTGAACGGAACAAGAGCTCGATGGCTTGATCTGAGTATTGTAGCAAAGGCGAGGGCACTGTGGCCGATGCTGAGTAAAAAGAGGTCAACAACATTGATTGGCTTTATTCGCAAGGACGTACGCATGCTAATAGGAATCCTTACCGGGCACTGTTGCATGGTACGAATGAAATGCATCCGAACTTACCGCATAATGGTTTTTGCAAATGCTGCAAAGACGAACAAGAAACATAATCTATCCAACATCTGATCTGTGCTTGTCCAGCCCGTGAAAAGAAAAGTAGGTAGCTCCTAAAAAAAAAACAGCTCTTCGTAGAGGACTTAAGCGGTGTCGAACTGAAAAATTTCCTAAGACTCTCTAAATAATCTATTTGGTACTTTACAAAACACGTTCCATCGGCGTTGACTTGTGGTCGTCATACAGTTACTGTTGAAGCTGTCTCGTTATACTTGCTGCTTTGCCTAGCTATAACAGTGTGTAAGGTCCGTGGTGGACCTGGGCCTGTCTGCTACAGCTGCACACTCATGTTGTCCGTACTATATATCATTCTGTCATGAATGGAGAGGATGTGAAGTCTTGATGTACATACAAAAGATATTCCTTGAGTGTTGTCAGTACTTCAAAACGGACGGAGGCTTGGTTTATGAATATTGCTTCTATTGGGAATTAAACACAGACATCTCAGAGTGGTGGCCTGTGGCATTGTGGGCAGGTGCGCGACTCCTACGCACTTGGACCTACTTGTCTAGGTTCGATTCCTGGGACGACAAGAATACTTTTCACGGCCCCACCTCTTTCGAGTCACTGACAATGCTCAAAGAGTATAACTGTCTAGAAAAAGCTTCTCAAACCTGGCTGTTCGGAGTCGGCATAAAACTGTACGTTCCTTCCACTCGTGATAGAACAATAGCATGCACAACACGAGTGGTTGCTGAGAAGCTAGGCCCTGATCCTCTACGGGCTGTAGCGCCACCCATATTATATATTATTATATTATATCTCAGAGTAGGAGTTGACGCAAATAGCTACTACGCCACGGCGGCCAACCGCTTTATGCATACCAAACTTCGTCCAAATTCATAGCTAACATTGTCACATAACATTCAAAGACCCAAGATATATATATGTGCAATAGTTTACAAAAACAGTAATATACAGCTATTGAAATTCACGTAAAATTGGTACCGCACGGCGTGACGTGGCACAGCCTTGTCGTTCTGTAGCCATAACTGATTCAATTCAGACACGAGAAATTTTCATAACCTTAGAAGTATTTTTCTCGAAGAAAAATGGCTCACCATGCAGGTACTCTACGTGGCCACAGATGTTTTTGGTGCACTCGTTTTCGGTTTCCCAATAGCGGCTATTCGTCTCCGAATAGTACAAAACTCACACGCCAACACTAGGATCTTCCAGAAGTCCGTACAGCTGTTAGCATGTTAGCGGATAAAAATGACGTGATTAGCAGAACATAGTGACCCGCCAATGAGGCGTGTGCTGGCATTGACGCTGAAGCAGTTAAATTCGACCAGACGGTGAATGAGGGGAAAACTGACTTCACGTTGATCATCTATCAACTGTACAGCGCAGAGGCATGGAAATCTGAAGAGGATCTCTCTTCAAGAGAAAGGGTTTGCCGGCGATGGTTGGACCTGTTTGCGTTGATGGTATCCGGAGGACAAGATTCAGCCACGTGCTGTAGCTCAGTGATATTAGCCATAACCTGGCGTCTAAGGATCCAACGGCTAAGATGGCTGAGCCATGTAGAGTGCAAGAACAACTTACCTCCGATCCGGAATGTGTGACAGCAGCTGGCTAGAGATCTCGCTATCTGGAGAGGCTTGTTGATTTAGGCCCATGGTCACCTCCTATGTCACCTCCTAGGCCCATGGTCTGTAGCGCGACACAAAGAAGAAGAAGAATAGAGGAGAATTGCTGCATAAAGTCAGACGTGCGGTACTTAGGCATTAACCAACACTTACTCACTGTATTCTTTGTTTTTTTTCTATACTCTTATGCACATTGGCTTGATTGTCATCCACTCTTTACTTCTCACAAATTTGACTGACTCTTTCGGAACATATCCTACACGGAAAAAGACACGACATTTAATCAGCGCATTGTACAAAATTAAAAATTAACTACGATAATTAAACATCTGGATGGCGCAGTTGGATGAGTGCCTGCCCCTGGTTAGAGGGGTCCCCGGTTTCGAGTCCCAGTGAAAGCAAAGTTAATACGCTTTATCCGGTCTTCAAAATCGGTCCAGTCATCATTGCCAAATTTGATCAAATTCAATGCACTATCACTGGAATTGGCGGTCAGTGATACTTGTCTGACTATGGGTATCACAATGGACCAACATAGTATAAGTGTGCTGGCGATTTCGCTGGCAGCCCAACTACCTAACCTAATCTAACTACTATAATTTCTTAAACATAAATAGTAGTTACTTCTTCTCTTCAACTGCCCTTAGTCACTCGTTATGATCAACTGTCGCGATCCTTTATCAGAGAAGTGGCAGTCTCTGTCATTTGTCTCCTCCTTCGGACTGCTATTCTTAAGGTCACCATATCCACAATTCACCACTTAAAGGTTAAAACAATGTGAAGACACAACTCTAGCCCCTTCGTGGTTAATTTCTATCAACCACACTGCACGACTGTCAAATCCCAACTGACAAATGTTATCCAAACCAAAATGGCGGTCAAACAAAATTGACTTGAAGCTGAAGAAGCACCCTATACGGTTTACGTGTCGCAAAATGCAATAGTGCTTTGTTCTTGGAACTAAGGAATCAGAGTGGATTGAATTGTCAGTTGCAAAGCAGTATCTGTTAAATACGTTAAAGCCCTGCCTTGCAATAGAAAATGAGATAATTTTACTTGCAAAACCAACCCGCCACTGGCTGCAACGATACATCAATAACTCATTTCGAATTCTTTGTGATGTGCATTTGAAATGAGCATTTTTTCTTAAACTCTCACCAAACAGAATCCTTGTGGAATTCAGTCTCTCATGCAGTTGAAATCCTTAAGTAGCTCTACACCCACCTTTTCCTCCAATCTCTCATCTTTCTTGCCATCGTTTGTATGCATTACACTTCCAGACATGTCACTTTGTCACGGGAATGACTAAAGATAAGGATTTCGAGCAGGGATAGATATACGAGGACTCTGTTAATTCCACTCATAGACGCTGCTGCCGTTATGGCAAGTCCCTCAACACGTTTGAAGTATTTTATCATCGCTCCATAACTTCACTCCTTCACTCGATTCATGGTGAAGTACACGTTTGCACGTAACACATACATTTAAGGTTCTCCTTAATCGATCTCCAGGGCTTCGGAGTCATGTACCTACTCCAGTTCGTTGCAGACTATCCCAGCGGCAGGAGTCAATGTCTGGCGAAAGTTTCGCATTCCAGACGCTAAAGAAGGAGTAATAATATCCTCTGCAAGGATTTAGCTGATACTTCGTGTGACTTGTGCTTTCCTTGTGCGTTTCTTTCCCCTTGCCCTCGGCAAATTCGGGTGGCTTCCTTGGTTGGTCTTCCCTGCTAAAAGTTACATGATAGTTGAATTGTAACTTAAATCTAAGTTGTCGCCTCTCAGTTAAATTTACTTATCTATTGAAGTGACAAAGCCCTGAAATACTTGTAGATTGTTTTAAACTCTACGAAGCAATAAACTCCAGCGTTTGATGTTCAGTGGTAGAAGAGATGCGTACACCGAACTAATTTCAAACTATAATAGAGTTTCTGACAGTGACCTAATTTGATTCATAGATGCATACACACGAGTGTAATCTGGCTCATTGTTATACTTCAGGAGGCTCAAGAGCACTCTTGGGACGTTACAGACTTTAAATCGTTGTGCGAGGACTTGTCTATTTTTGTTCATAACTCATTATTTCGCTGGTCATCGAAGTAGAATAAACGGACGGTAATAATTCGCCTTAAGTTCACACAAAATGCAAGTGTGTTAATTTCTGGAAGTGGGTCTAAGTGTCCCCACAAAGTTGCTCGAAATCGTACAAAATGATTTCTAAGGCTATAAGGAATGAGATAGTGATTCTGTGAGAGGGCGTAACTTTCCTGATTGGTAGTCGACGGGCCGCGGCGCGCGTCCGTACATCCAGTCCGCAGAAGCTACATGGTGAGCACTGTATTTAGAGGTACTCCGATAAATGTATGTAATCTGAGCTCGAGTTATAGAGAAATGTAAGGATGAGCCCCAAATCTTAGGACTAATGATGGAGCTTAGAGCCTCAGCTAAGTAACTGATACCTGATGAGTACGAATCCTTCGTCCAAGGGTCATACAACACAGCAAGCGTCTCTCGTAGGACCAAGGTTAATTTATAAAGACCACTTCATTAAGCGCTCCCTGGCGCATAAGTCAGGCTGAATTTGACCGATGACATGGGTTAAGTTGGCTTTGACAGCCGCTGTGGCTTGTGTCTTATTTGCGTAGACGTGTGACTTCAGAAAACTCCTCAGAAAAAATCGGGATCGAATCGCACGATCGCTGTGGCTAGTTCACATCAATGTGGTGACACGCAGCGCCGTCCTGTTGAAACCACACGTCGTTGGTGTCCATATCATGCAATGCAGGCCAAGGACCTATAGCGCTCGCCGTTGAGATGGCCTAGTCAACATCAAAGAAATTTGGACCGATGACGTGGCCAGCCCAAAATTCACATTGGACACTCTTGGATCTCATGTGGATTGGTATCCATGTATGTTTGTTGACGTAGCCGTTCAGCCATAAACGGGCCTCTCGGTAGAACGATTATGGCGAACGTTAAATGAGCGAAGCGTTGCACGAACAGAACACCCACATTGATAAAACAATTTTATCATTTGCACGTGTTGTTAAGCGCTATGTCCGTTCACGGTGATTTGGCATAACAGACTGAATAAGTGACAGCTTCAACAATATGGCCGCTTTCAACCGTCAAAGTCCGTAAGTCCGTATTGGAAGACCCTTTATATATAAGACACTGATTGTCGCAGTACTGAGCTAGGATGCAGAGCAAAGATTAACATGTGATCATATTTATGCCCCTCAGAACTACGTTCAAAAACATGGTTAATATCAAAAGCGGATCAAAGAAACGACTTTTTGTCGTTGATGGAGTCTAGGGAAGATTCAACCAAGTACTGTAAGCAGGCTGGCACTACGGATCCAACGCCAAATTGGCCAGTAGGATACATGCACAACTTGACTCCGGCTAGACGAGATATATATCAACTCCGAGTATCTTTGACAACGTAACAGAAAACTCTCGCACAAGTGAAGAAGAACCTCATTCAACCCCATGTAGGCAACTGGAGGCAGTCAGCTAAATCACACTCGCTGGGAGGGCTTGTTGACTGGGGCTCAGGTTCAGCTCGGACTGTAGTGCCACACAAAGCAGATGACCTACGCATGTGGTGCAATCTTGACAAAAACCACAACTTTCGGAATAAATTAGATTTTCTGGTTTATTGTTTTATTGTGTAACCAGTCCAACAATCACTTGTACATTGTCTGCAGTGTAAAGTGAACAATTTTGACAATTTTGCAAAGCAATAAGAAAATGTGCCTCATTGTCGATGAATTTTCTTGAAATGCCATGGAAGAATGAAATGAAATCAAGCGCCGCAGCTTCCAGAAAAAAATGAACTGAATGACAGCAAAGATCTTGTATACATTTTGGGAAATGATATTTATTTTGTTGGCGCCATGACGACGTTTAGGGTATGCGAGTCGACTCTTACGCTAGAAACCTTGGTTCAATATCTGACACGAACAAATTTTTGTAATTCACGGCAAAACCTTTTTCGAGCCACTAACAATGCTCAAAGAGTAACTTCTGTATAGAAAAACTTCTCAAACTTCGGCGTTCGGAGTCAGCAGAAACCTGGAGGTCCTCTCCACTCCTAAAAGAAATAAAGCACTCACAACACGAGTAGTTGCTGTAGAAGCTAAGCCCAAGACCACTTCGGACTGTGGTGTGGTGCACACGTATTATTATTACGCCTATTTCGTTGAAACTACCACCGTTGGCAGCAATCTTCTAAGTGCGTACGAGTACATAATTTTCAAATGATTGTACTCCTCGTCTATGGAACAGAATCCTGAACATATCAATTACATTCCATCGATCGAAAACAACACTTAAGTACTTACCCACATCACTTCTACCACAGGCATCTATCGAATGTGTACGCGAAAGAATCTGGCACATGGGCAATCTGAATGAATAAAGCGAATTTGAGGCTTATGCACGAGCTTTGCATGGATTTTAGTACTCTTTTTGGAAGAATTTCTCCTAAGCTCCTCTACGATCTCATTAAACGAAGCGGTTTATGAAGAGCGCATTTAATTCATGGCAATTACAAGAATGCTCACAGCAACTTCAAGAAAATTGTCTAATTAAAGCAAGTCTATTGCCTACATCAACATTAATGATTAAATGTGGATGCTAAGCACTCAGATTATTGCTTGACTGCTCAATGTTCCCATAGTGATGGTTTCGTAATTAACTTTTGACTCGTAACAATTTATTTCCTTATTTCATGGTTCACGCCTGCTTCATATTCAAGCGACTAATGACAGTGTACGGCTTGTTTGGGGGGTCTCTGGTTTGATCGCATTGACAGTAGTCATTTTTCATTTATTACCTTCACTCCCAACTAACCAATCGTAAAATATCATCGTTATTATCAGCGAAACCATATTTGGGGATCTTTTAATGAGTGTCAAATGTATGCAATGAGTTTGTAAAGACACGTCTGTCTATATGGTTCACATTTTGGATTGTTGTGAAAGGATAATGGCAACAGGTTTTTTGTTAATTATTAGGCTTTAATGGCAGTATGTGTGTTTGTAGAACGACTAGGAATGCGACTGCTATTGGCCTCTTATTTTTTGTATGGCTTCGGGATGTACTTAAACCGTAACCACCAAGCCTCTCTAGCAGATCTCGGACAGAATTTTAGAGAGGTGAGTTGGAGTCTTCTTTGATGTTGCCAAAAGTCACCACCAAATTTTACGCCAAGACGAAAATGAATTATGTTGCCATGGTTACATGCTTACATGCGGCCTTATTCCGGCAATAGCTTTTCGAGTGTTGGCCTCGTTAGAGTAGACTTGACATAGCCCCAGAGAAATTAATCGAGTGGTGTCACGTCACATGTTGAATTGTTCAACACTTGCCGTGAGAGGACCCAGTCGCCAAATTTCTACTTCACAGCTCGAAGGTCGATGGCCGTCACGTTGGAACCACATCTCCATTTTATTGAACTCTGGAAAGAGAATGGCGGTTAACATCGCTCTATACCTGAGACCGTTGACTGTAATCGAGGAGGAATCGCTCATCGATTTCGAAGGAAATGAGGTCTGATGCTCTAAACTGCGAGTCTATCTTTGTGGATACACATACCCATAGTGTTCGTTCCAATAATTGTAATTTTAATAATATATTTAATATATTAATTGAATTTTGCTTGCTCAGCATAATCGCTGAGCCAAAAAATGGGCATCGTCCAAGTAGATGATTTTTTTGGAAAAAACCCGGATCCTCGGTTAAAATTTCCAACTCGTCACGGTATTGTGTTTGGTCGTTCGCCTTCAATTCTTGCCAGTTGCAGTCGGTCGACGCCGAATCTACATTCCTGGGTCTTCTTCCATACTCGCCACTACGAAGGCGATGTTTTCTTCACCTGGTTGGTGGCTTGAGGTCTAAAGTTGTATACTCGTGCTCAATCTTTTTCACGGTGCGACGAATTGAGTGCATACTAAAGCTATGTAACGACCGACTTCACGGCAAAGTTCACGTTGCGTAATTGTAACTGACCAGAATACTTTCACATTCGTCTGATATTGTCTAGTCACCTTTTATTACGTTAATCTCAGTCAACGTACTGGTAATAGTGAACAAGTTCCTGGGCTAGTGACTAGATGCATGTTATATATACTTTTAACCGACACTGTCCTCATTTTTCATTTATTTAGATATTCACATTAAGAACGTTCTGCAAGACACTCGAGTCTTTTAAGAGCAAGCATTCAACATTTTTTTATGTTAAGTTATTAAGTTGACGAGTGAAATTTAAATTACAAAAAAAGGGGAAAAAAATTATAGAGTAAGATAGAGTATTGACCTAAAAACTAAAAACTTTGCAAAAAGATCAGTGATTTTAAGAAATTAAGATTCCTTTCTTTCTTTTTAAGCCAGCCTATCGGAAAGAAAGTCATACTGAGTTATGTAGCCTGTAAATTTTGAATAACGGTACTGTCGTCAGAGAGAAGGATAAGACGTTTTCTTTGGAATTCGGCGATTGTGTTTATTGTCTGCAATTCGCACCAAAGTTCCACGACGAGGAAAGACTTTTCTCCAATGCTATGTGTGAAGCGTGGTAAAATTAGACCTAAAGCGGCGAGCTGAACGTGCAAATGTTGGCATGTCATGAAGATAATCTGGGCACATCCAGTAAATAATTCCGTACTTTTCAAAACATTACGAAAATCTAGAAATAAATCGAAACTCAAACTTAAGACACCAACAAAATCATTAAAAATAAAAAAAATATAAATTTTACGGCAACATTTTATCTTCTCTTACATTCACAATCAAGATGGAGATAGGTAGAGCAAACATATGTTAAGAAATGCATTATTAGACTTTCAAATATACGTCGCTTTATCGCCCTATTTTGGAAGTTTTTTGGAAGAGTGTCGTAGGTATCGCAGGCAATACTTAAGGGCAATTAATATGAGGTCGCTATGAATTGCGAACTTCGCAAACACTGACAATTCATTCATATGGAGTTTTTCATTCGCAGAGAAGAATATATGTTTGAATACTGACACTTCATTACGGAATCGTGAATTTGTGGATCGCGTTTGCCTCTTTGTTACTGCGTTCTCAGATTGACGGCTCGCAAAGGGAATGATTGATTGGCAGAGAAACAATTTAAAATAGTTATATTTATAATTTAAGTATCCTAAACTAACTTTTGTCGAGATTTTCCTCGATGAGAAAACTCTATAATTCAAGTTCCGTCTGTTTTTATAGAGAAATTTTTGGTTTATATTTGCTGGGAAATGGTTGTTTCTGAAAGTTCGCTTTCGCAGTTCGCGGCTCAAACGAATGGCATTTTATAAGATCCTAATTGATTCTTATTATAAAGGCTGGTTACATTTTAAGGGCCGATGTTGAATGTGAACCACACCTAAACGTCAAGTTTTTTTCTGCATTTCATTTGACATTTCTCAATTTCAGACTAACTCAATTTGAACCGTGGAAAGATACACAATCGAGCAACGCGTTAAAGTTATTCAGGCTTATTATGAAAATGGGCGTTCAAATCAAAATGCATATCGTGCGCATCGTGATTATTTCGGTCAATTTAATCGTCCAAATGTGCGTACAATCGGAAAAAAATTGAGCAAACCGGATCTGTAGGAGATGTGAAAACACCAGTGCATGCTCGTACAGCTCGTACTGCAGAAAATATTGTTGCTGTTCGCGATAGTGTGTCTGAAGAGCCGTCCACCTCAACTCGTCGTGGTGTCCAACAATTGCACCTCTCACGCTCGTCGTTGACTTACATTATACATAAAGACTTGCATTTACACGCTTACAAGGTGCAATTGACTCAAGAACTAAAGCCTCTTGACCATTTCAAGCGTCGTCAATGGTCAGAATGGTGGCAAGAAATGGCTACAGTGGATGATCAATTTTCGAAGAAAATCATCGTCACTGATGAGGCACATTTTAACCTCAGTGGATTCGTCAATAAGCAGAATTGCCGCATTTGGGCGAATGATAATCCAAGAGTGATTGTCGAAAAACCAATGCACCCACAAAGAGTGACTGTTTGGTGCGGTTTATGGGCTGGCGGCATCATCAAGCCGTATTTTTTGTCCAAAATGAGGCCGGTCAGGCAGTTACTGTGAATGGTGTTCGATATCGTGAAATGATAACGAACTTTTTATGGCCCGAATTGGAAGATATGAATGTGGACGATATGTGGTTTCAACAGGACGGTGCCACTTGCCACACAGCTAACGAAACAATGGCTCTTTTGCGCGATAAATCCAATGGCCGTGTTATCTCACGTGGTGGCGATGTCAATTGGCCGCCAAGATCATGTGATTTGACACCGTTGGATTTTTTTCTTTGGGGTTACTTGAACGAAAAGGTGTAGGTCGATAAGCCAGCAACAATTCAAAAGCTAAAGGCTCAGACAATTCGGCACATTAACGGCATAGAACCTCAATTATGCTTCATCGTCATCGAAAATTTGAACCATCGGATGGAGGTGTGCCGCCGAGGTCGCGGCGGCCATTTGGCCGATATTATGTTCCATACGTAATTGAACCATACCAATATTACCATAATAAAAAGAAATGACAATAATTTCGGAAATAATTTATGTTTTATTTAAAATCAACATCGGCCCTTAAAATTTAACCACCCTTTACAATCTTCACTCAATCCTATTGGGCGTGAGATGTACTCGTAGATTAAGACGTCGTCAGCATGCATATGAATTTTGCAGTTCCGAATTACTTGTGGGAGATTGTTGTTACATAACGAGAATAAAAGTGGTCCCAAGTCACAGTCCTGGGGTATCCCTGCATTTGTTAGAAATACGGAGGACATTCCGATTTCAGTAATTACAATTTGAATGCGGTCATGTAGGTAAGCGTGCAATAATTTCAGTGAGAACGAGGAAAAAGTTGACACTGACCAATATTTTGGATGTTGAATTGTGTACTGCCTCCAAGCCTTCATCGTCACATCTTCGTCTTGTTACATGTACAGAAGAAATACTTGCACCTTGCGTCAAAGTTGAGGTATAAGTTTAGCTAATGCAAAAGCAATTTGATTTGTTGAATAACAGCTTCCTTGAGGAGAAGCTACTTTAATAAAGGCGACACAAATTGTATCGACAACAAAACAAGTTGTTAATAGCCAGATGCTGGGACATTCAGTATAAAGCAGGTACTTAGTGGTGAACGTAATTTGATATTTTTAGAAGATTTTTGAGACGTGCCCCACAGGGGCTTTGTTTATTGTTTCTTTTAATTCAGAAAGACGGTCCACCTTTCAAATGTTATCTGAGGGAAATGTGGCACAGGAAGCTGTGTTTACTGCAAAACATGCCAAAAACGTATTCTAAGGAATGCTCAAGCACAGGGTATATGACATGTACATACGTACGTACATAAGTGTCTTGTATGCAAATTATCGCATGATGTCTTTGCTCGAGATGACAGAAGTAAAGATAACCTTAAGTGATTATTTGCAAAATACCACATAATAAGATTTTCATGTGCGATACGCCCAAAATAATAAGATTCGGTGGAAGATTGTCTTTCAGTCCTTTGAATTACGTCACATCATCATCAACATTGGAAGTATCACGATAACACGCGTACTTATCCAGCACGTGTTCTTTTAACAGATTCGTGGGCATAACTTTTGTGTGGGATAAAGTTCAAACGCTCAAGGCGATGCAGGGCTTCCACAAACGAGGAAGTTTCTTATTTTCACAGCTTTCCATGATCACATGGAAGTCGTTATTTTCATAGAATATTTGCATATTTATCTTGATATCAATTTCTTCTGTCCTTTGTTAAGTGGCGTATTACATTCGAATGTCACTCGTAAGAAGGCTGCGGTAGTGAAAATGCCTGTTCTCGATTTCAATCGAAATCGAGGGGATGAATTGAAATGACAATCGGTGCTTAGCATTTCCATTTTCAACGATTGTTATGACTTTTAATTTACGAACTTCAAAGAAATTGTCGATAGAGCCGTAAAGAAAATCAAGATGCGCTGGACAGTTTGTCGAAACCACCGTCTTTTTAGTTTATGACTTCATTCAGGGACCATTTTTGACACTAGACAGCTCAAGCTTACATCACAATTATAATTTGTATATAAAACAGTGATCAATGAAAAACAGGAATGGCAAACTGATCGTATTCATCTACTTATGGTATTTTTAAGAAAAATACCGACATATGCAGTGAGAGCTTGTTGAACTTATATAAATTTTGAAAAAAGATCTGTTGTTGTTTTAACGTCTATAGAAAATATTCATTCTTTCATCTTCAGTGAGAGTCTCATGATACATTAAAGGGGTTGCGAGAGATCCACACACGAGAGATCTGGAGGGCGCTCGATCCTCCACAACCAGGTGACTTGGTTCAACCACCTCGTGCTGGGTCTGTCAGCTGCCGTCCACCTGACGGAATCGTATTTAGGGCATATACTCGTGGCGCGTCACCAAACCATCAAAGTACATCAAAATTCCCGCGACAAAGCTGACCAGTACAACTTGTTTTCCTTACACCATGATGAAAAAAAGAAATTAGAATTTTAGAAAAATTGGTTTGAGTTATGACCATAGCTCAAGTGTTCTAGATTTCCCCTAGTCTACCGATGATTTTGAAGGATTTTTTGACATTTACTCACAAATTCTTGAAAGCTATTCACTATAACACGTCAATGACAATCACTAATTGGTCCATTCGTCCCAGAAATAGTTATAAGAAACATTGTAAAATGAGTTAAGGATGCAAGAGAGGTTGAAGTCAATTCCCAGGTATGTAGGTAGGCACGAGGTAGGTGTGAAGGTAGTACCAGTACCAGGGGCAGGCACTCAAAAAACAGTGCCATCCAGCTGTTTATAGTGTATTAACTTCGTGAACTGGGAGGAGATTAAGGGAGTCTGGTCGCCCAAAATCAATCCACATCGTGCGACAGTCTTGACAGATTTTGAAAATTTTGGGATGCGGAATCGTCACGCAAAATTTCGACAAAAGAGTGCGTATGGTAATGAAAACACGTTATTGTACGACGTTGTAACGCTCCATTTTTACTCCATTTGACTAAACTATCAACAGTCAAACATGCCACCAACGGAGACTGAAACTTGCTTGCAAAATGAGTTTTAAAACAATCCTTTGCAACAAAATAATTGCGAGCATTCATTTGAAATTGGTTACTGAACTTCTTAATTCCTCTCAGGAGCCCTGCATGCATTCCCACATTCGTTGAAATAATTTCAAATAAGGACGTGGAAAATAAACCCAAATGCTGCATCTAAAGTTTCGAATCGCTTATGCTCTTAAGACAAATCTTAAATGCCATTATTTGCAACTGCCAACTCGTGCAGACTTTCGGGCGGTTAGCTAAAAGAAGTGCACCCGCCATGCCGCATAAAACAGTTTTCGGCAGTGTCGTTGTTGAATTGATTAAATGCAAATCTAATTAAAACTCATTTTGCGCGCAAGTTTCAGTCTCTGTTGGTGGCATAATTTCAAAGAATGGAAATGGAAGTTCTATTAAGTTGAAACTCATTTCCGGAGGCAATCTGGATATAATTTGTGCCTTAAAGCAGAAGCCAACCACAGACTCAGTAACATTAAGGCACATCTATTAACAAGAAACGGCGTTTATTTTTTAAATCATTTAAAGTGCATATGCCAGTGCCCATTCTAGAGATTGCGATGAAAGATGAATCGAAAACGCAACAACCACCTTCTGTGATTGCTCCCCGGGAAATTGAAATGCCGACGTGTTGTATATACTAAATTTACGTTCGCCGAAAGTGGCGATTTCATCGAGAAGTATTTCTGAAAACCATCCGCTGTATGCACCATGATTTGCATCAGATGAGCAACAGTATAGCAGCCTCTATGTAGACATTTCGCACGAATCAACCGAAAAACGTATCTGTAGTGAAATCGGATTTGTTCAAGTTTAAGCTTGCATCCGACAACGATGTAATATCTGCAGCCAGTGCAGAGGAATGTCATGAACTCTGAGTTTGGACAGCGGTGCTGGTGGAAATGTGTTCACAGGTGGGGGACAGACCGACCCATCGCAGAAAATCTCAGTACCTGCAGAGACTGTCCGCAGTACAATGAAGAATTTCACCCAACTAAGGATAAACACATTCACTGTTCGTAGCTGCGTCTATTTACTTTTCATCAGAGGCTGTCTATAGCAAGAGCACGGTCCCAACAACAGTGGATATGAACGCCAACGAACGGAAAGTGGAGTGTTGATTATCCGCCGAAAGACGAGTTATTACTCTGAGACAACGAGACGAATAAGCCTCCAACTGAATGTTGTTCAATCATGTTTTTTTTTACTGGGTGTAAGTGTGTCTAGGGGAAATTAACTTAGCTACGAAAATGAATTTATGAACTCGTTTGTTAAGTGTTCTATCGACTGTCATTACATCGCTGCACTTTCTGCAAAAAAATAGTACCTGTATTTGAATCAGCACACCCAGTCCTACACGAGATGGAATTTTAAATCAACACAATTGGGATACTCTCATTTTGTCCTAAATTACCAACATTCCGATTAGGAAAACTATTCGTTTAGAGAACTGAAAACGAGTTCGGTAACCACTTCATCTCGTTGAATGGACCGTTGAATTGCCAGCTAGTTCCTGCGGTTTGTCGCCTTTGGACTGCTTTTTATCGGAATACGTCAAACGGTGCCAAAAGCAAGCATCACATTCAGACTTGGGAGACATTTGGACTCTCCATACCGCTTAACACGTAATCGTTTCATGAAATTATCTTTAGAAAGGTGTCACGATGGCATTATGCGTGCGAATCGAAAGACCGTTCTCACTATAATATATCTTTATTTTACTTTTCAGCTGCATCATACCTATACTAATCACAGTTGAAAATACTTCAACTCAGTGGGAACGGTCTATTTCAGTAAAAAATTATCCAAACCACTCGATGGTCACCATTGATTTATCAACTCACGTAAATATTCGGCTAACCGCGATGGCACCGCACTTGTAGTGTGCAGCAGAATCGGTTCTTAAATTTTTGTGTCAATCTTTGGTCGAAATGGGATGCGAATAGTTGTGCTAAGACCTAGTTTCCGTGACAGTTTGGAAATTGTCTTATCTGGGCATGCGATCACACTTTTTACTTCAGAAGCAATTTTTAAGATGACGACACCGAATTGTTCACTTAAAAAAAGCCACAGTAAGGATTGTGTAGCCTTTTCATGTCTCATCTTCCAACTGCCACAGCGGCCCAACTAGGCGTACCTATGACCTGTGTACATCTGTCTTTATGTGCTTAGATGTGTATTATCGAAATGAAAATACTGGATATTGAAATGGAGTCAATCGAGTAGGATCCAACCGTTTCTGCCATAGTTTTAACTAGAAATGTCTTAATTTTAGATGGGATTAGGCACCGGAGCAGTCACAGATAGCCAGCATAGGATCATTGTGATACCAACCCGATGAGGTGACTCCTACTTTGCAGAATAGTTTTTGATAATAATGAAGCGGATGAGTTGGCCCATGCTAACGTTACATAGATCCTTAGTCTTAGTTGTCATTGTTGATTTTTCAACCAATTAAGAGAGTGCCCCAAGAGCCGAGGAGATGTCTAATGGTTTTCACCTATTACTCGTACAGAGGTAAATTCTACAGAGGTCTTTACAGAGAGAACTAATGAGAGGACGTGTGTTAGTTACGTGCTACCATCGCTGTCATATTTGATCACTATCATTAATAGTGTCAAGCATTAGAAGGCCTGTAACGAGAGTCGAGGATGGTCAGTATCCACTTGGAAGAAGTGATGTGCCGAAATCTAGGAATGTCACACTGTCTTGGCAGTCAAGCGACATTTCAGAGTCTTTGAATGAAGAGTCCAGATCAGGCGACGACAGCCGTTTTCCATACCGCGTTGCTTTTGTGTTAAGACGGAACTTCTTTGATCGCTTTAGTTTCCGCATGAAAACCACTGAAATGATTCGACGTTCGATAGGATATATGAAAGTAGAGATCCCTGGAGTAGCCACCCGCCTTCGATTCTTCTGTGCAGAAACGCAAAGGACCATCAAGTTCCATGGTCCATGATCAGACTTCTAGTGATATCTAGGAAGAATATTGGATCCTCTCAAAGAGATACTAAGGCGATCAATCCTTTCGGAGGATAAAATCTACATTTATCGTGAATGGTGGAGTGACTCTCTCCCGAATATATCTAGTCCTAGGCCATATAAAATGCCAACTTAATGCCGCACAGCTCATGCTTTAGCCATGAAAAGATTTTATGTTTGAGCCACAGAAGTGAAAATACTACGGATGCTGGAATAAGGATAAGCACTACACCTCTTTGCCCTTACTCCGTACATTCACTATCCTTTCGCAAATATGTTCTCCGCCATTCGCTAACAGATGGTTGAACCCCTCTTAATTATTCACTTACTTCCTTCGCGTATTTTATTCACTGTTTCACTGAACCCTTCCGCAGTGACGGAGACTGAGTTGCTGCGTAGCGAGTTACGAATATTTATAATATTTATAAACTCCGCACGCAAACCGCACGGACACCACACCATCACAGGATGTGGCAGTCCCGAAACTCAAATTCAAAATTTAAGTTCGCCTCGGCCACAAAACCCGCCCTAATCTGCAGGACTACCATCCGAAAAATGTTGCCTGCGGCTAAGATTACAGCAATCAATTTTCAACTTTAATGAAGTTCTTCGAAAAATTGGGGTAAAACCAACAAACTATGCCCGGTGAAATGGGGACTACCTCCATGCGCCAGGAACGCGCTAAAGCGCAAACTGGTATCCAAACAAAAGTTCAAAGGGGCCCTCGAATTGTTGGATTATGAATCAAAATAAGACACAAACACGTACCACCCACCTCCACAGGAGACATGTGACATTTTATTCTTGTAGCATTTAAGCTCCTCCTGGCATTTCACTCGTGTTTTTGCTTTCATTTTCCCTATTCACAAAGCAGCAGTCCGACACGCGTTTGCACCTGCAAATGTAATCCCATCAGGAGTGACAAACACCTAATTTCACTTAATCTTCGGATGGAAAATTCTCATCAACCACCTATTTTTTTTCTTCACCCCCTCTGATGCGCTATGTGCCTGGGCCGTTTGTATGTACGTACGTAGGTACAGCCATTTACGTCCAACCACCGCTGGGGTCCAAAACAACATAATCTCAGTTAATGGTCAATTGTTCAAAAGCTTGCGTCGCTCCGGTTGAGTTCAAATGCTATTTACATGTAGATACGGATATAATCATTTCATTAAGGACACCAGGTCCGCCAGCAATTTCCCTAAACAGTTGATGCCATTCCCAAGGAAGTCGTCCCAATCACATAGAAATTGCGTGTTGTGCGCCCTTGGAAAATCATCAGTGTCCTCTAGGCCATGTCGGTTTGATGGGATTTTTATTGCATTTGTAATAAAATTTGTGTTTCTATTTTGAGGGAATTTTTTTTTTGTTTTGTTTTGTTTCATTTAATGCATAGAATCCTTTCAACAATTCGGAATATATTTTTTTTCCCGCAACCGCGTGTGCAATGAAAACCTAATCCATGGCATTAAGTGGTGATTTAGTGCGGTTGAATACACGCATATATCTCCTCTCTGGAATTAGGTATGCCTTGAAGACGAGTGCCTTTATTTTTTGGTTATTGTGGAGAAAGTATTGGAGTTTGAAATGGAACTTGTGCTACTCTGTGATTTATATTTATTCGATCTCAAAAGTCAGGAACAAGCTGGAGTTTTTCTAGCTTATCCTTTAGGAGGGACTTTCAGTTAACCGAAATTTAAGAAACAGGATAGTTTCCACTGAAAGTAATCATACAAACTTGGTGGGGTACGGTGCAACTTGCTCAATAGTCAGACCTTGACGAAGTGTAGGCCCATTGTGATACAACGTACACTGAATAGCTCATATTCCTACTCCTGAATAACTCCTTAAGCACAACCATTCTTCAAACTCATTCTATTGTGTCCAGGATCAGAGGAAGATGGCTCCCTAATCAGCGTTCGCAGCCCAGACGATCGGCGCTATGAAACATATCAGCGTAGGCTCCCATAGTGGATGGATGCCAGAGTCTGTGCGTTTGGTACCACGATGCGCTCATGTTGAAAATGTTGATCTATCGCCTGGTTTGTGTCGTCAGATGCAATGTATGTAAACTTTAATCGAGTTTTAGTCAAAACAAAAACGTGTGTAATTTTGTGTCCTAAATGTGCCCCCAAGTGTCCAACAATCCAACAAACCAACAAATTTCAAATTTAATAAATAAAGGTGTGCATCCGTATAAGGAAAGCATGTGTTGTTCTTAGTGCGATGTATTCTAAAGGGTGTTTTTTTCGATGTACAGAACCTTAAGTTGGCCACACTATTTTAACTGGCGGCCATTATCCATATCAGTGAAGTGATTTATTTTTAGTTTGGTTAGTCATTTGTTGGTTAGCATATCATAGTTGGCATAGCAAGGCGTAGATTCAGCGAATGTGCCGTTGATCCCAATATTCATAAGCGAATTTTGTTTAGCGATGTAGAATTTTGGTTGAATGGATACGGAAATAAAGAAAATTGCCGTATTTAGAGTGATGATAACCCTCAAGTGTATGTGTATGATTTACTGACTTTTCGTTCATCAATTGAACAACCATGATGTGTAGACGCTGTGGTTTCAACAAGACGGCGCCACATGTCACGCAGCTCGTGTCACAGCTAGTGGCATAATTGATTTATTGAAGGAAAGGCTTGGTAACTGCATAGCTTCACGTTATGGACCCATGAATTGGCCTCCAAGACCGAGCGATTTAACGCCGCTTGACTATTTTCTGTGGGGATATGTTAAGTCGCTGGTCTACGCCTATAAGCCCCGAAACGATTGACCACTTGAAGGACAACATTAGCCGCGTTATTGCCGATATACGACCACAAATGTTGGAAAAAGTCATCGAAAATTGGACCTCCAGGTTAAATTACGCCCGATCCAGCCGTGGCAGTCATATGCCAGAAATCAGATTTAAATTATAACGTCAGAAGATTATCTTTCGAATAAAGTAAATTGGATGTCAATTTAAAAATATATCATCTTTGTTTTATTCCATTTCAAAGTACTATACCTCGAAGAAAAACACTCTTTACTAGAAAAATTCGTCAGCTAAACCGAGTTCACATTATATGAGCCCGGATGGAGATAATGATCGACTAATTTTTCACTCCATCAACTCCGAAGAGTCAAAACAATTCGTTGAATTCTTAGATAAACGGCTGAGCATTGACCTACAGGTCTGGTCTGAGAACAACAGTTCCCACAAAACATTCGATGCGGGACAGACCAGAAAAGCGAAAGGAGGACAATATGCATTCTGGTAAATTTGAGAAGATTGCCAAAAACTCAGTTGGCTACACCAGAGTCGTAATCTTCCCAATCTCTTCAATCTCACACGGATCAGCAAACTGCGCACACAACCGTTTTTTTAGATTTGAAATGAATGAATATACAGTAAACCAGAAAATCGTGCAGTCATTAAGAGAGATACACCACAATCGAATTGAATGAATTTGATTCGAAATTCTCGAAGTTGACGGTTATCGGTTGAAACTCAGACACACAGAGCTGACATTACAGCCCGTGTCCCATGAGTACTTGTGGGACTTAGGATAACATGCATTCTTGGCACAGAATACTTTTACAGTACATCAAACAGTGGGGATCGAAAGTGCCCATGTAAAATGTTCTAACATTGCCGTCTTTGAGCTTGTCCAGTCAGCCGAAGGATCAAATGCATGCTCTACAAAACCATCATTTTGCCCGTCTTGCTGTATGAAGCCGAAAGCAGAAAGGCAGACCTGATTCTTGGTGCCTTCAAAAGAAGAATTTTGTTTGGCCCTGTCTGCGAAGGTAGATGGTAAATGGGGAAGATGATAACCCGAGCTCTATCAGTTGTACAAAAATGTGGATGTTATCCTGAAAGTAAAACTCAGTCGACTTCACTGGTTTGGCGAGGTAGACGCAATCGAACATCAACTCACCAGCAAAGAGGGTTTTTTAATTCCAGCTTCCTGCTTCTAGAAGGAGAGGAAGACCGCACCTCAGGTTGAAAGGCGAAGTAATAGCTAACGCAAGACAACTCGGTATGTGGAAGCAGCATCCTCAAGGATCGACAGCTGCTTGACTGAGTGCCTGCCCCTAGCTAGAGGGGTGCCGGTTGAGATTCCAGTGAAAGCAAAGTCAATACGCTTTATCCGGTTTTCAAATCTGGTCCAGTCGTCATTTGTCGTTGGGATCAAATTAACGGCACTATCACTGGAATTGGCGATCAGTGGTACTAGTCTGACTATGGGTATCACAGTGGACCAACATTGTGCTGGCGATTTCGCTGGCAGCCCACCTACCTAGCCTATGCTCAAGGATGGACGATGGAGTCTTAGTTCAGATGGGTTAGACAGGGCATAATGGATCCAACAAGCCGGTCTAAGTGAGCCACGGTGTAAAGGGCCGACAGGGCACCCTATCACTTACCTACCTAGTTCAGTACCTAAGCCCTTGCGGTGACTAGTAGATGAATCTTTGAATCTAAGCGCAACTAGAGTTCCAGTGGAGCGTGTTACGAAATGTTCCGAATCAATGGAAAAAGGAAAAAGACATCGCAGACACCTTTCGGCAAAATCCATTTATTAAATAAGAAATATAATAAAATTGTAAATTTGCAAAAGTAATATGCCGACTACATAATTTGTCGATGGTTTTCCATTGACTGTCCTCATCTAGCATCCATGCACTTTGTCATAGAAATAATCAAATACGAGAGTTTACAATAAGTTTGACATAAACAAAGAGATGCAGAGAAATGGGAAAAGGACACAAACAAGTAAATAATTGGGAGACCAAAGAATTGCAAAAGACGCTATCACGTAGAAACGGAACGAGTGCGTGGATGCATTGTTGTTGGGCGATGAGTGGAGTTGCCAACTTGTAACTAGCGCATAAATTCGCACCGGACTGTTCAGTCAGAAATAAGATCGGAAATAAAAAGTGTTCACAACCGCAGTTCCTTCAAATTTATCATAAAAGGTGATTTTTAGCTATTATCTTTTTGGCAACACTGGTTTAAACAGCTGACGCACGTTTCGTGTTCTTCAGTTTGGTCTATAATTTAACCGTGAATCGTCTTACAAACGAACAACGCTTGCAAATTATTGAATTTTATTATCAAAATGCGTGCTCTGTTAAGAAAGTTCATCGCGCGCTTCTTCCATTTTATAGTCAAATCGACCCTAATTTTTGGCTCAATGGGTACGTAAAAAGGTAGAATTGTCGATTTTGGAATGAATATCAGCCAGAAGCATTGCAAGAGCTACCAATGATTTTTTAGCTATTATCTTTTTGGCAACACTGGTTTAAACATAATTTATACCATGAATCGTCTTACAAACGAACAACGCTTGCGAATTATTGAATTTTATTATCAGAATGCGTGCTCTGTTAAGAAAGTTCATCGCGCTTTTTCAGCGACGAAGCTCATTTTTGGCTCAATGGGTACGTAAATAAGCAGAATTGTCGATTTTGGAGTGAATATCAGTCAGAAGCATTGCAAGAGCTACCAATGCATCCAGTCACAGTTTGGTGCGGTTTATGGACTGGTGGCATCATTGGACCGTCCTTCTTCAAGGATGATGCGAATCGTAATGTAACTGTGAATGGTGAGCGCCACCATGAGATGATATCCAACTTTTTTTTGCCCAAAATGCAAGAGCTTGACTTGCATGATATGTGGTTTCAACAAGACGGTGCCAGATGCAACACAGCACGCGCAACAATGGACTTATTGAGGGGCGAGTTCGGTGAACATTTTATTGACCGGTCAATTGGCTGCCTAGATCGTACGATTTAACGCCTTTAGACTATTTTTTGTGGGGCTATGTTAAAGCTCATGTCTCTACAGACAAGCCCGCTTCAATTGACGCATTGGAAGACAACATTGAAACATTTATGCGTGAGATAACGGCCGAAATGTTGGAAAGAATATGCCAAAATTGGACTAAGCGGATGGACCATTTGAGGCGCAGTCAAGGTCAACATTTGCATGAAATAATCTTCAAACATTAAATTATATGGACCGTACTATCGATTCAAATAAAGATTTCATACATTTTTCTGAATTTTATGTGTTTTTTTTTTGAAAAAACTTTCCTATAGCTTTTAAAAAATCACCCTTTACAAAAATATTTAAATGGTTAAGAAAAGCACCATCCCAATGGATAAAGCATTTCCAACCTTACCAGCCAATTGACATCGAATGCAGTGTCAGCAGTTTAATCATTCGTCATGTAGTGTATTATGAGCAGAAATAAGAAAGCAAGGAGATATCCAACTTCCACCGCCCTTGCCCCTTCATTTGCCGCATTTTTTATACGATGTGTCTACGAATACGTGTGACCAGTTGTGAACAGCTCCAACCAGAAAATGTGGATTGATGGATTTTGTAAAAGAACGTATGAAAAATTCCACCACTCTCTCATTTTCAGTAGTCGTGGACAAGCGATCATTCCGGCCGATGTTGGATATCTCCTTGCTCTCTTATTTCTGATTATGACATTAAATATATGCAACTCGGAATAGCTGACCAATTTGAGTTATTTTTTAATCAAAAAACAAAGTAAACGTTTAATTAATACCTCGGTTTGTAAACTTTTACACACAAATCAACACAAGAAGTTGAGCTGTCCATACAAGTTACAGCAATTTCAAACGAAAAGAAAGTTTCACAAGAAGTTCAGATGACACTGAAAACTTTTCTGTTGGACCCTGCTGGAACCAATTGAGGCACTTAATACGACTTGATCGATGGCGAAGTGCTGTCCTTGGAAAAAAATATATCAAAAAGTTCAATGAAAAGAACATCTGAAAATAATTTACTTTTCTTTCCTTATTTCACTATCAACGTCAGTTTGTCAATAAATATGTGAAGTTATTTGTTTCCGCAAAGATGAGTTTAACGGTAAATGAGGGCAAGAGCAAATAAATGCTGTCAGCAAGAAAGGTCCGACGTCACGGACAGAACGTCCCAGTAGACACATAAATTTGAGATAGTCTAATTAGGAACCGCTATTAACTCAGACAACAACACCAGCGCTAAAATCAAACGTAGAATAACTCTTGCCAATCGCTGCTACTTTGGGCTAAGAAATCAATTGATAAACAGAGCCCTCTCCCGAACAACCGAATTAACCCTCTATAAGACCTTAATCGTCCCAGTCCTGATATATAGCTCAGAGACATGGACTTTGTCAAAAGCGGATGAAGTTACTCTTGGTTGCTTTGAGAGGAAAATTCTTCGGGTGATTTTCGGTCCCGTCTACATAGATGGTGAGTGGAGGAGAAGATATAACAACGAATTATGCGAGCTGTTCAGCGACATCGACCTAGCCAGAAGAATGAAAATCCATCGATTGAGATGGCTAGGTCATGCAGAGCGGATGCCAATGCTCCGGCGCGGAAAGTCTTCGAATCCACCCCCGAGGGATGACGCAGTAGAGGAAGACCGCAACTCAGGTGGCGCACGCAAGTGAAAAGGGACCTCAACCAACTATGCGTGCGAAACTGGAGGCAGCTAGCTAAAGATCGAGCTGTCTGGAAATGCTTGTTGGCTGAGGCCCAGGTCCATCCCGGACTGTAGCGCCACCTTAAGTAAGTAAGTAAGTGACCTCAGCGACAATTGAGAAAATGGTGATGAAATCAATAGCATTTAAAGCGGATATTCGCGAATACAATATTTTGAAGTAGAGAAGGAGTTTGTCTACCTCGCGGCAAACGTGAACTCAACGAATGACATCTTAGTGGAGATCCGACGTAGATTCGCCCTTGGCAACTGATGCTACTTCGGTCTGTCGGAACAACTGGGTTCAAAGCTCCTGAATCGAAGAACCAAAATCATGACTTTATTTTGTCAGTCCTATTATTTGGAGACGAACGTTGGACGTTAAGCAATAAGGCAGAACTGATTCTTGGTGCCTTCAAAAGAAGGACATACGGTCCCGTCTGCGAGAAAGGTGAATTGAGGAGAAGACACATCCGCGAACTACGAGCTACGAGCTCGAGCCAAAATGTGGATGTAGTCCGGATGGCAAAAATCCGACGACTGCACTGGCTCGACCACATCGAACGTATGGACACCAAAGCTTCAGCAATGAGTTTTCCTGGTTCGAGGAGGAGAAGACGACCCAACCTCCGGTACAAGGACCTAGTCATCGCGGGCGTATAACAGCTTGGTCTGGATCAGTGGAAGCAGCGTGTCCAGGACCATCATCGATGGAAGGCAAGTATTGCTCAGTCTCAGACCCTCCAAAGCTCGTGCGTCGGACTGAGAAGTAAGAAAGTATAATTTGAAATATACTGAGTTCCACCGTTTTATTGAAACCGATTACTGAACTGACTAAAGTTGAGAACGAATTATTTGTAAGAGCACATCTGGTGAGATGTAGAAATTAGTTCGACTTAGAGGGAGTTCGACTTCGGAGGAGTCCACTGAAATATATTATATTTATATCAATCTTCTGTATGAGCCCCAAAATTTACCCGAGAAATGACATGAATTAGTTACAATTGTTCGAGGAGGAGAAGACGACCCAACCTCCGGTACAAGGAACTAGTCATCGCGGGCGTATAACAGCTTGGTCTGGATCTGTGGAAGCAGCGTGTCCAGGACCTTCATCGATGGAAGGCAAGTATTGCTCAGTCTCAGACCCTCCAAAGCTCGTGCGTCGGACTGAGAAGTAAGAAAGTATAATTTGAAATATACTGAGTTCCACCGTTTTATTGAAACCGATTACTGAGCTGACTAAAGTTGAGAACGGATTATTTGTAAGAGCACAACGGCTCAAATGAATAAAATTATGCATCGTACAGCAAACAGGAAAAGATAAGACACAAATTGAAGCGTTTCACCTTCGGAGTTTAAAGAATTCTACTTTCAAGCTAATTTTGGTCAGTAAACCTTGCTCACCTTTTGGATCGTCTTGTTTTAAAAAAAACATCCCCAGACACTTAGCTCCACCCCCACTTAAATCCATGTTCGACAGGGATTGCTTAGCAATGTACACACTTGCGTGGAATCGAATCGTAATCGCTATATGGCTTTACGTATCCAAAAAAAGGTAAATATTATGCGCACAAAAACCACACAGTTTCTGGAAGCGGAAACCACAGAAACCGCAACAAGTTTAGACTCTGTTATTAACTCTGCCGTATGGCTGCAGCGTGGTTTCTAAATTTAGCACGGACGGAGTGAGGGTACGGAGAACCCAGAAGTACCACATGGGTGGCATGTTTTTGTTGGGTAAAAGGATAATTTAATGTATCAGCACGTTAACTTAAAAAGGTAGTTCATTAAAGCACAGAAAATGGGAAAAAAATGCAAGACAAATGGCATTTCAATTTGTCTGTGGCTTTGGCACATCGTTGGTTTTGTGGGCAAAGTGGGCAGAGATGGGCACGTCCTGATGGCATGACGGCTTCGTGGGTGGGTGCTTTGTACATAGTAACCTCCCCACTAATAAAACAACCGCTGCCTGGAGAGGTGCGGCTACACGCATGCATCTCGGCCTTGGTACATCGACAGTGATTGCAAAATGATGGCGAGCACGGATTCGACTGTCAACGAAATTCTCTGCTCTGGCGTCATGTCTTGAGATGATCAGGGTATGCAACCAATCTCAACACTAGTGACTGGAACATTGGCAGACAGAAGGACCCAAAGGGGCAACCGGTCAGCAATCATCAGCTAATCCATGTGGCAGCACTAAGCTACTTTAACCTGACTTGCCACAAAAGAATAGTCGCTTTTAAATTCCCATGAACCCTTCCAACAGCTATCAGCTTAAGGTCTATGAGTCACTCTCCTATATTCGCAGCATTCGACCAACGTTTTCTGTGAAAATGCATTTAAATTATTCACTTATTCGGTTTACTATGCGGCCTTCATCACTGGTGAGCCACAGATGTCCCCTGTCAGTCGTTCACAGACCTCCACCCAGTGCAGACGTGTTTCGACTTAGTGCGGAAGTAATAAATTATCAAGTGCGGAAAATATCGCCGAAATAAAATAACAATCGGTAGCTTCACGGTAGAGTGATCACCGGTGACTTCGTGGTGCCGGGTTCGAATCCCGAAGAAAAATTGCAATCCTTTTTTTTTTAAATTAAACAAATAAAGACACTAAAGTGTGAGTCAGTGCAATGGAGACAGCTGAGCGACCCGAGCTCCGAAAATCGGGTGATGTTGTACCGGTGGCTGGGACATCAGACCACCAGTCAACACATGATGAGGCGAGGAAGAAGAGGAGGAAGAAGCTTCAGCCACAGCCAAACCTGGTGAAGCGCCGTTCCAGCCTTGGATCAGGCGACGCGAAAATTGCGGCAGTAGCCGCAAATACAACAGCAGCAGCAACAACAACAACAACTGTAGCCACAACTACAGCAGCAGCAGCCAGAATGCAGCAAAAGATAGTCGACGAGGTGGAATACGAGTCGACAGAAGGCGAGGGGAGATTCTCCTACAGCGGTAGAGAGAACCCCTTCATTGCTCTAACGTCGTCCGAATCCGAGGACGAAGAGGAAGAGGACCGGGAGCAGCTGATTAAGAGCCAGAGGGCGAGGGAGGAGCTGGATGCCCATATCCAAGCCCTCCAAATCAAACTAAGAGCCAGGAGAGCGGCCAAAGAGGCTGCCCAACACAAAAAGCAGCCAAAAGAGCAGCAGCAACAAGAACAGTCCCATCAGTTGCCAAAGGGGCAACGGTCAACAGCTGCCAAGACACAACAGCAGCAGCAACAACAACAACAACATCAGCCAAAGCAGCAGCAGCAACAACAACAACAGAAACAGCAGCAGCAGAAGAAGCAGCCGCAGCAGCAGAAGCAGCAACAACAACAACAGCGGAAGCAACAACAACAGCAGCCAGCGAAAAAAGAGAGATGCCCTCCAATCAACGTCTTCGGACTGGAGACGAAGGATGTCGATACCTTATGTAAGTTGGTCACCAAAGAGTCATATTATATAAGGTATAAGGGTCCATTGCGAGTATCTGTCCATTGCTTATCAATGGCAGACTATATTGTAGTTAAAGACAGGCTAGCGGTGGCGGAGGCCGAGTTTTTTTCTTACACCCCAAAAGGCGAAAAAGTGCAGACCATGCTCCTTAAGGACGTGGATCCTGACACTGATCCGGAGGAGATCCTCGCTAAGCTGCGCCAAGCGCAGAGCGGCGATGTCCAGGTCGTTGGGGTTAAGCCCTTCATCACTGCGGTTTCGAAAAGGGAGAACAGGAAACTTCCGTTCTTCCTAGTCCAGGTCACCCCAGACAGCAAATTAGATAGTCTAAAACGAATACATCGTCTAGGCTCTATTGATGTCAAATGGGATACATTAAAGAAGACAAAGCACACACTCCAGTGTGCTCGTTGTCAGAGGTTTGGGCATGCCGCGGCGAATTGCAACATGCAGTCTCGCTGCGTCAAATGCGCAGGAACCCACAATCGAGGGGAATGTCCCTTAGGGACGGAGAAAGTCGAGGATAGGAGCAAACTGAAATGTGTACTCTGTAAGACCAGCGGGCACCCTGCCAATTATCGGGGATGCCCTAAGGTCCAAGAAATCAGAAAAATTATAGAGGCCAAAAGGAAAGGAAAAATGGTAGAAGCGAGGCCAGTGCCCCGTGCTCCAGCTACCACTGTTACTCCGGCAGTCTCCTATGCCCAAATGGCATCGGGTAGGCGACCGGTTCAACAGACAGTGCCGAAGGTGGCCCCGGTCTCAGTGGCCAGGCAACCTGAAGCCGATCTGGATCTGAAGACGGTCCTGCTCTCCATCCAGGGGCAGATCGCTCAGCTTCAAAAGCAGTTCCTTGAGCAAGCAGCGCGAGTAGACCTCATCTACTCGACGCTGTTCGGAGAGCCAAACGCAACATCGGTTTAATGGCTGCGCAGGCAGCCCGTAACCTTAAAATCCTAGCAGTGAATGTGAATTCACTGATCAGGCCTGAACGTAAACTAAACTTCGGTAACTTGTTGCAAATCCATAATCCTGACGTGTTGATGGTTAGCGAAACTAGGCTAAACCAGACGCATACCCTCAGGTACAAGAATTATCATATCATTCGAAGAGACCGAGCCTACCTAGCTGGTGGGGTCGCTCTTTTAATCAAAAAAGGCCTTTGTCATAAGGTCGTGTATAGCGGTGAAGTGCGAAAATTCCAGGCGATAGAAGCGTGTATCGCACGCATCCCCCTTCGGGGTGGTAAGCGGCTATATGTGATCGCGATCTATGCGTCTGACAAGGCACATATCAATCCCCATTTCATTTCAGAGCTCGATACTCTATTTACTAGCCTTCGACTGAGCTCGGAAGAGAACTACTATGTCATAGCCGGGGATTTGAACTCGAGGCATATGGATTGGGGCAACGTGGTGCATAATGCCAGGGGGACCTCATTGTATAACTGGTTGGTAGAGCACAATAGTGAGTTCAAGCTAGATTTGCTTGCAACCGATAGGCCATCCTTTCCCAGAAGCGGGTCCTATCTGGATCTGATGCTGATAGACAAACGACTGACTATACTGGACGTGGATAGACGCACACGGAACTGTTTACCTGCGGTTGAGTACGAGAGTGACCACTGCGGACTCTTCGCGGCTATTCAGCTCCCGAACGAGGTGGAAGAACTGGAGGAATATGTCCAGAGGCACCCTTATAATTACAATAAGGTCCGCTGGCCACGTTTCTCCAGGGCTTTAACCACAGAACTACGTTCGAGTGGGATCAATCCTCCGACAAACAGAAACCTGACGAACGAAGAGGTTGACAGGTACCTCATACAAATGGACGACGTAATAAAACGAACCATGGAGAAAACCATTCCGAAGGTAGTACAAATCGATGACAGCGATGTTTATCGAAATGCTACCATCGATGCACTTCACGTGCACAAAAGTAGACTGCTGTCAAGACTCAAACTCTTGCACAGACGGTTTACAGATCCACAAAACGCGGAAGTCAGGGCACTGAAGTCTGAGATCAAGAACCTCCAACAGTTAATTCGAATAAATTACAGTTTGGCTATAAGCTTGCACTGGGGCAATAAAATCCGGGCTGTACAATCCAACAACCCGGGTATGTTCCCGCAAGTAAATAAAATATTTCGGAGGAAAGATCAAAATGACATTCAGGTCGTTAGACTTCCCAGGACGACAGATAACGAACAATTACTGACTTCAATTGACATCGATCCAGATGAGGCAGTGCTAGACAATGACTTCTTCGTGGTTGAAGATCCCCAGGAGAAGGTTAAAGCTATTGGTGCTGTGTTCCAGCGAGTGTATACGGTCAACGAGGTTAGTAGGCCGAATCACGATCTGGAGAACAGAGCCTTGCTAAACCACTTCTATCTCCGCAACGAGATAAGTCAATGGCGATCCGAGAATCCAGGTTTCACCAGGTTCAGTGACGATAATATGGCACATAGTGCCGTCGCCTACGATGTAAATCACATCTTGATTTCCCAAGAAGATCTTCAGGGTATCTTCAACTCGCTGAAAAAGAAAAAGTCAGTGGGAATCGATGGAATACCGAATATTGTGCTTCGCCATCTTCCCCCCGAAGCGGTCCAAATTTACACAACATTGTTCAACAACGCGCTGAGTAATGCACATTACCCGGCGCATTGGAAAACAGCTGTAGTGCAACCGATCCCTAAACGGGACAAAGACAAATCCATCCCGACAAATCTTCGGTCGATCAGTCTTCTTCCCTGCATAAGCAAGGTTTTTGAAAAGATAGTCATAGGAGTTCTGAAACAATGGGCTGATGAAAATAAAATAATACCGGACAACCAGTTCGGATTTAGGGCGGGGCATGATACCATACATGCCGCGTCAAAGCTGGTATCCGACATTCAATGGAATAAAAGCAAAAATCAGTGCACGGGTGCCTGTCTGATTGACTTGGAGAAGGCGTTCGACACCGTTTGGTTGGAGGGTCTCTTCCTCAAGCTGGTCAGGCTCGGCATAAGTAAACCATTGCTATATACGATCTATGCCATGATAACAGGTAGAAAGTTCGTCGTGAAAAGTAACGGCGTAACTTCTACCACGGTCTTTGACATTAAAAATGGTCTTCAACAAGGGGCTGTTGGTTCGCCGATCTTGTTCTCAATATTCACTGCGGATCTTATAGGTTCCATGCCGCACTTAATTGCGTACGCCGACGATCTAGTAGCGTACAGATCAGGTCCGAAGGTCGAAGTAATAAATATCTTGTTGCAGCGTGACTTCGAAAAAATTCAGCGATTTTGCGACGACTGGAAGTTGATTATCAACTTCCTGAAGTGTGAAACTACCCTTTTCAGGACCCCGTTGTACACGGCATCGCGGGATACGCGCCAAAACTGGCGCAAGTTCGGCATAGTTGACCCGCAAGGACGGCCGTTAGCTGTGAAAAGTGTAGTTAGATATCTTGGCATTTGGCTGGATCAATATCTGTATTTTGACAAACATATAGATATTGCTCTGACGAAAGCCAGAAAAGCCTTTGCTGCGGCAAGGAGGTTGTTTTACAGCAGCCAACTTGATACCAGGGTGAAGGTAATCTGCTACATGGCCCTCATCCGGCCAATTATGGCGTACGGTTGTCCCCTGTGGTTCAACGTGAGTCCTTCCCAGATGGAAAAGATGAGGTTGTTCGAGAGACAGTGTCTTAGGAGCTGTCTCCGTTTGTATCGTACACCCGAGTCTGAGTACAAGAGGTACTATCCTAACGAGGTCCTGTACAACGAGGCAAACCTGAACAGGATAGATAATTTTATTATTAAGCTGATCAGAAGGCACATTGCACGGGCTATGACTTCTTCCAACAGTCTGATCTTCGGGGCTTATTACCCCAATATCATGTACCATGAAAGGGTGCGCCTTAACGGGTTTATTCCTCCCGAAGCATTCCTTTATTTAGACACGATTGGCCTAATACAGGATACAGACGGATGCCCTGTTATCTTCCATGTCGTACGCCGAACAGTGGACAGGCGACTCCAATACGAACCGGATGTCGCTCGCACCCACGAGGATCTTCTTCGGTTCAGTAGAGCGATCCCCGCTCGTGACAGGAAAGAGTCTGCCAAAGAACGGCAATTTTACTGGTGGTTACACCAAAACCAGTCTCCGCCACCGCTGGCTTTTCTAGATGACCAGATAGTTGACCATGGTGGCCAACTTACATAGGTTTAAGGTAGCTGTTAAGAAAAAAAAAAAAAAAAAATCCAAAAAAATTAAAAAACAAAAAATCCCATTCAAAAAAAAAGATTAAAAACAAAAAAAAAAAAAAAAAGGTGCATCACGGCGTATAAAATATATATGTTAGGCATATACTTAAAATATACGCCCTGGTGCACGTGTCCGTACTGTTACGGACATAGTTAAGATAGTCTTAAGTTTTATGTTAGAGTAAGTAATTATAAGGTAGTTTAAGTAGTTATGTAAGTAAGTTTAGTTAGCCAAGTTTTTTAAAAAAAGTTTTCTTGGCAAATGAAGAATTTATCAAAAGATTGTTGTGAAAAACTAAAAAAAAAAAAAAAAAAAAACATATATTAAGCCGAAAGGCACAGTTATAGCGTAGATTAGATTAGCTTAGAGTACCCGCATAGGGTCAGTAGGTTAGTATTAAGAACATTTGTAAATTCTTAAGTTAGTTAAGCTAGTTTTAAGTACTTTTGTCTAGCAAGTAAGTCCACAAAATTCAAATAAAACAAAATTACATTGGAAAAAAAAAAAAAAAAAAAAAGATGTCCCCTGTCAGTAGACAGTAGATAACCCCAGGCAACTCATCCCTCACTCGATGGCACCCTCTGTTGCCAGCCATGACCACCCATGAAAGTATCGAAATTGAACAACAAATCCACAGATAAGCGTATCCCAGTGAGTTTTCGTTTCGGTCTGCCATCCTCCTTATGCATTCAGGACCACATGCATACGTACGAGTATAGTGCTGGGTTTCGTGTGCGAGCAACCTTAGAGTAAATATTGAAATTTAAAAACCCCAACTCACGGGTGTGTATGTTGTGCGGACGATACAGTTCCAATCGATGGAACGTAGAACGTACTTGGTACTTAACCCGAAACCAAGTGATGCAGAAGAACCTCTGAAATGGAAATTCACCTATCTATGGTGCGAACAGTATAATCGAAGCTTTTGATGTTCATAACAAAATCATAAAATGGAGAATCATACCCACAGCCGAGGAGGTTGCATGTATACATGAAATATGAAGTCCTTGACACTGTTCCCAATACGATGGCAGTGTCTCGTACTTTATTTATATTGGGACCAGGCCGAGTCCCAAGTGGTAAGTGGATCCATGCAGGGATTTGTTTGATGTCGACGGGGGCACGACGTGGGATTGAATTATTTGAGATTTGACTTTTTATTTATCTCGATTGAGTGGCAATAAAATTGATAGCGTACGCACTTAGGATTCAATGTTTTGTCTGAATGAAGAAGAAAACCAAAGAAAAATGCTCATCTTGAAAGGAACAAAGAACGAGTACAACAGCTTACGAGTAAGTGCCTTCAGTTGGGCTGAATCGTGCTAACGATATGATTATAATTTTCGTCCTTAATGGGGGCGTAACTCAAGTGGCTTAGAGTTGTTTCCGCCTTTTGCGAAGTGAAGACGTAAATATTGACTTTATTATCGCAATTACAGGGATTTATAACTGCGGATGACGGAAGTATTTCACAATGAATTTCCATTTTGGAAATTACCCTAGATAAATGAACTTGAAGGTTGTCGTTATTATGCACACATTGCTGGGGATTTCGTGTAATTCGTTACATTTAAACTCGAAATCGCGCATCTTTGTGGCTCGCACTGAAAGAAGGTCATGTTGAATAACCGCAAATATGGATCTTGAGAGTATCCTTGATTTCGTGGGGACTTGCACAGGGAAAGCTATCAAATTAATGAGCTTAAGTGTGTTGTTCTTCGAAGCGTTCAGTGAAGCGACGTATGGCAATTCAGGAAGTGAGGGTATGGTACCTTCTGAAGTGAGAATATTTACATCCTTAATTTAGTGTTTAAGACTACAAGCACGGTTGGCTCTCAACAATAACAAAGCAAAATAATGCCGACATATTGATTTAGAAGATTAATTTTCTAAAATTTTCTAAAATTTCAAAAAGGTGAAAGACGTGAGTACTGTCACCTCCCTCGAAGTCGAATTCTGGTGAGATGTAGAAATTAGTTCGACTTAGAGGGAGTTCGACTTCGGAGGAGTCCACTGAAATATATTATATTTATATCAATCTTCTGTATGAGCCCTAAAATTTACCCAAGAAATGACATGAATTAGTTACAATTGTTGGTAAGTTATCTTACCAATAACATAAGTAAGAAAGTTTCAATGTTAGGATGTTTGCAGGGCTCTAGGCGCTAACTAGTTGTTCGAATTTGGATGCAACTTGGTAGAGAGATTGTTTGTATTCTGAATTAAATCATAGGCCTAGCTTACATCTCAGACAGAGCATCAGTGGTCTGTGAGCTCGATGAGCCTCTGTTGGGTACCGGGACATACTACTGTTAGCCAAGGTAACGGAAAAACAGACAGACAGCCTTGCGAAAAAAGGTTCCGAGTTGGAAGAATTTCTAAGCATCCCGTACTAGCATATGCCTCTAAGCTCCATAAGGACGAAACTAGAGGACGAAGCCTTATATATAGAGCTTGATGGCTTAGCCGAGTACGAGAGCAACAGCGATCGGGCACTATTGATCGATCTTAACCGCCAGGATGTACGCATGCCAAAAGGAGTCCTGTGTCATAGGCGCACATGCTATGCATCTGAACCAAGGGGCCTGATGTACATTGTTTAATTTAACATTTGGTATTATATTATCCGTTTAATGTTTATTTTTGTACATCTTACAATGTGCACACATCCGGTTGTTTAAATCCGTGTGTTGGTCCTTTTGGGATGGGGTGTTGGTGTGGCGAGTGGTAGCCGATTAAGACTCAATGGTGATTGCTATCGCTGCTCTATTAGAAGCCGTGCAGCTCGTTGTTAGATGTCGTTGGGAAGTTCTGCTCGCTTAGCAGATTTAGCGCGTTGAGGTAGCGTTGTGTGGAGATTGTGTTTCTCAGGTTCCTGACTGCCTCCTTGGGATGGTCGCTGATGTCTAGAAGCTGCTTTCTGAACACTGTCACCTTGCTTCTTGTTGCTGTGGTGCTTACGACCGTAGGACAAACATTGCCAGCTTCTCCATGCTGGTCATAGAAGTGGTTTGACATAACTGGAAGCTGTACGTTAAGATCGGCCGTATTAGCTGCTTGAGGAGAAGCAGCATTGTCTTCTGGCTCTATCTATTTTGCTTGGGCATCAAGAAATGGATGCGATCGAAGCCTAGGTTGGCCTTCTTAAGGGTGAGTTTCGATTGGCTGTTGAACTTCAACCTTTCCGTGAAGTTACCGCGAAAATACTTGACTTCTTTGTCTGTTGATATTGTCGTACCGTTATGGAGCACTAGCTATATGTTCCGACCTTTGACTGACTGCTGACCGCCATCCACCTCGGGATGGTCTCCTTAATCACATAAGTAGATACATATTTTCAAGCACCAATATGAATACTCAATTTGGTGTAGTAGTCAAATTTGTTCGCCATCTGGAGTTTGACACTTCGCGTGGCGATCAGTGGTGACTTAGAGCTGGCAGAAGTCAGTGAGTCATCTTGCCACAGTTGCCTATACTTAGTTTAAGTTAGTCACAATTTATTTAAATTGAAGCTACTTCGTCATATTAGTTACATAGTATTATTGTGGAACAAATTTTATAAACCTACTCAATCATGGTGTAGGTGGCCGTAAGATTGTTAAAGTCAAAGTCCTTAGTCTCTCTCAGTCCCTTAAAGCTTAAAGGCATTTCATTTGCAAGCAATAACTTACGCGACCACGAAATGACCCGTGCGATAATTATTCTCTTTCCTGCAGTCTGTTGTATGTGGAAACAATCTGCTGTCCATAACCCTATCATTCGAGAGAATTTGCACGTCGCTATAATGGCTGTATAGGCAAGGAAAGTCCTTATCACTCACTTTAGAGTAGAGTGACGCTTTCTTTTCCCTCAATTTTAACGATTCCCAAAGCCGAAATGGACATCATAGCGAAAAATTATTTTTCTTAAAATGCAAACTACTGCACCGTCATTACTTTTAAAATATTCCACAGCAATAAAATGGAAGTATTTCTTTGTGTAGCATTCCATTTTCAATAAGTCTGTCAATTATTTTTCTTTCGTTGACCTCCCCCATCACTCGCAGGTATTTATGAAGAATTGCAAACGTCCGAGAGTTGCCTGTACTGGAGAGGTGCATTTCTATTATAGAAATAAAGAGGCAATAACGAGAATATAAAGAAGTCATACTGAATTATGTATGTACTCCACACAAAGGACTCGCTATTGTTGTGTACGGAAATGATGTGCTCCATTTTATGATGAAATTTCCGAATCAGCTTTGGATGGATCTACCAAGCGGTCGCCTACCTGATGGAATCGCATTCAAGGCACGCCACCTCGGAAGTCGCGATGGGGGAGGACATTCGTGCCACGTGGCCAAACCATCAAAGTGCTATCTCTTTCCATTCGACGAAGTAGCTCCTCGCGTACTGCCGGGTTTTCACCCCATCACGGCAAGTAACTACCACAACAGCACGAAGAAATCTAGGCCATTAAACATAGGTGAGAATTGGAAATGACCAAGACCTCTGATTTGTCCACATTAAACTTCATCCCAGCATCAGTACGTACGGCCACAATAGTAAAGAGTGGTTAAATTTTAAGGTGATTTTGAATAAAACACAAATTATTTAGAAATTTATTATGATAATATTGGTATGGTTCAATTATGTATGGAACAAAATATCGGCCAAATGGCCTCCGCGACCTCCGCGGCACACCTCCATCCGATGTTCCAAATTTTCGATGACGCTGAAGCATGATTGAGATTCTATTCAGTAATGTGCCGAATTATCTCAGCCTTCAGCTTTTGAATTGTTGGCTTATCGACGTACACCTTTTCGTTCAAATAACCCCGAAGAAAAAAATCCAACAGTGTCAATTCTGGTAATTTGATTTGAACGCCCATTTTCATAATAAGCCTGAAAACTTTAACCCGTTGCTTGATTGTGTATCTTTCCACGGTTCAAATTGAGTTAGTCTGAAATTGAGAAATGTCAAATGAAATGCAGAAAAAAACTTGACGTTTAGGTGTGGTTCACATTCAACATCGGCCCTTATAATTTAACCACCCTTTATAAGTTGTTGCATCATAACGCCATCAATGCGGGGCCCGCTCATTAATCCACTACTACTTACACTCAGTTTGCCTTCGTCCCTCTTCGACACATAAACCAGGCACAACCTTAGGGGCCTTGCCAACATTTGAATCGGATAAACTTACCTTCAACACGCAGCAATAGCTTCCAGCGCCTCGCCAACATTTAAACCACATCAACTTACCTTCCACGCACAGCAGCACATTCCGCCGCCTCAGCAACTCGCATTCCTCACTTAGGTATAGGTATTCGATTTTTGCTAAAGAAAAAGTTATATACAAGTTATAATCGGGAGTCAAAATACAACGCATTTGAGAATGAAATTCGTTCGTTAAATCAATTCTCCACACAACAAAAATAACTTATACTCCCAATCCAACCCGTCTCAAGTGCCATTCTTAGAATGAAATTCTGGTCAGTTGTACTTACTGTCATCCCTCATCCTGAAATTGACCATACGTCTACAACACGCCTCCAACAACTCAGCGTTGACTTTAGCGAGGAGACTTAAAAGAGATGTGTCCCTTTAATTGCCTGGACATATCATCATTTATTTATAAAATAATATCAAGAGATGTCATTAAAAACATCAAGGACACCAGACTGATTTAGTTCTTTTTCAATGTGTCTCTGAAAGCTATACATCGACTGTCTCATTATCCTCGAAACTACACTTCTGAAGGAACGATTAAAGTCGCGCAATATGTGCACTAGCTATGTCGATAGTGGAGCCTTTGCTCACGTAAGGTTGCAAAATGGTGGACAGTGCTCGATAAAGCTGTCGAGTGTACCATCTTCCACATCTATTGGATTAACAAGACTGGTCCTAGAAATTCGCAAGCTACCACTATGATTATTACGTAGAAAATCTGGCACAATCCCAACTCCGATACCTCTGTAATGTGACCCAATGCAAGCACACCGTACAAAAAACCACTACGTGACATTGTATCGCTTTAGATGCCGGAAAGTGTCAAGAGACATTCGATCGGCAAATAATAATAATAATATAATATGGGTGGCGCTACAGCCCGTACAGCGCCAGGGCCTAGCTTCTCAGCAACCACTCGTGTTGTGCGTGCTATTGTTCTATCACGAGTGGAAGGGACCTACAGTTTTATGCCGACTCCAAACGGCCAAGTTTGAGAAGCTTTTTCTAGACAGTTGTACTCTTTGAGCATTGTCAGTGACTCGAAAGGGGCCGTGAAAAGTATTTCTTGTCGTACCAGGGATCGAACCTGAACAGGTAGGTCCAAGTGCGTAGGAGTCGACGCACATACCCACAACGACACGGGCCACCACTCACCATACATTATGTGGGTCATAGGAATCATATTTTGTGAATAGTATAGTTTAGTGGTAAGGACACCCTACACAAACAGGAATCTTTTAGACTCCCTGATACATGCAGTGTCTTCCAATCAGAGATTCTGGTAACGGAAAGCAACAAACAACCGATAACCCACCATCAGATATCACCATCTTTGTTGACAGCCAGGCTGCACTGAAGTCAATATGATCCTGTACAATGAGATCAAAGGCTATTATTAACTGTCGCAACTCACTAAGGTCAATGAGCCAACATAAGGTCAAATTCTGCTTGATTCCAGGCCACAGCTCAATAGCAGGGAACGGGAGAGCAGTCGAACAGCAAAGCGGACACATTACTGCGACCACCGATCAGTGCATTATACCGGACTATTAGTGACATAATACAAAAAGAAGCCAACTCGTCTTGGCTCGCAAGAAATGACTGTCATACGACAAGATCAACGTAGCAAGAGCTTAACAACGGCAAAACAAAGAAGCTTCTGGCGTTAGACCGCAACACGATCCGCAATGCTCCTTAAATGGAATGCGGAATCCAGCAATCTCCGCCGGAGCTTCGGCGACGAGGAAGAGACCGAAACGATCCAACATCTGCAGTGCCTTTTTTCCAGATCTATAGAATTGGCGCCTAGCTTCGATAGGCCAGAGACTGCAGACGTAGCGCATGCAGATATATCAGATTTTTTAAAATTCATAAAGAGCACGGGATGGTTTCAACCACCACATGAAGGGACCTTTTGGCCTCCGAGTGGAAGTGATGGTCAACCATAACACTTCCACTTCCGAGTTTTGAAAAATAAAATCAGTCTTGAACTCAATCTTGGCTCGAATTATTTGTGCCAGTAATTTGCCACCCTTGCAGCGAGCTGCGCTTTCTACAGAGAAAGAAGAGCGGGCCGTGTTTTGTACGGCATAGGTTGACGTAACGTTAAACATTTCACCCCTACTACGTATTACTTCAAAAAATAAATCCAGGCGCTACACAAATATGTTGCAAATTAGTCGGAGTAAAAATAGCCGCAAACCTCGAACCAGCTGCCAATTAGTGCGCGGACACCGCAGTGGATGCATGAAATTCAAGTGTGTACCTCTGTGGGCATACACAAAAGCTGTAAGCATTCGATTCATTATCACACAACAACTGCCCACAATTGTTCAACAAATTAAATGAATTGGCTTTGCATATTGATCCATGTTCTGTTCAATAAAACAATGCATTTTTGCCGGTTACCTGATTACAGTGCCTCATGCATCTTTAACATGTTTCAAAATTGTTTGAGTTTTCAGCCAGCCTAGGATTATCATCTAAAATGTGTTCAATTAAAACCCTTTGAAGTATGAAATTTAAAATAAATTCGGTCGAGGTTTTATCCACTTAAACATAACTTATTTATGGACTGTTAAAAATTGTGTTTGCGTTTCAATCATAATCTTAAGTATAAGTTAATTGTGTTGTGTGGCGGATCGTTGCGTTTTAGATTAGATTAGAACTAGCTCTTTCTTCAACACTAATAGAATACTTATACTCAGCCCTAAGTGGGGAATGAGAATTGATGAGGTGGCGGAATCGGCTGCTGTGCTTGGAAGGTAAGTTGATCTGGTTCAGATGCTGGCAAGGCGATGAAAGCTATTGCTGCGTGTTGAGGGTGATTTGATGCGGTTCAAAAGTTGGCAAGTCGCCAAAGGTTGTTGCTACGGATGGATGGTAAGTTGATCCAGTTCATGTGTCGATGGGCGACGGAAGCTGCTGCGCGTGTAAGAAGTTTTGATTGATGAACGGGCCTCGCATTGATGCCATAACTTATGTTTGATAATCGCCTTATTTGGTGGCTGGTTGTTTTTTGAGTTGATTCCCATCTCTTTTGTTTTTCTGAAATTTATTTTGATGCCAACTTTTCTTCCCAGGGTATCGAGGCCTCCAAGATTTTCTCTCGCATCATTTAAAGTGTAAGATATCAAGTACCAATCATCAGCAAATGCGATGTCTTCGAGCCTGTACACTGGACTCCACTGGAAGCCTCTTACTTTATCTAGAGCCACGATGAATATCATTGGTGACAGTAAACAGTATTCTTGTGCATTTTAGTTCAATTCAGAGACCGCTCAATCTAGTTCAAATCTGTTTATTGAAATAGTTTGTTCTTCTAGTTCATTTAGTTCAGTGTAGATCACTGCTCAGGAAATTGAGTCTTATGCGAATATGCATGTACATACATTCGTGCTAATACATTTTCAAAATTCCCTTCACATAGACCACCGGCACAACACAGCAATGCTCGATGTGATTGGGCCGAGGTAGCTAAATAAAAACAACCCCGATGTGCACAGTGCCCATATACACACAAAGTGATGTACTCAATTTAGCCCAGTTTAGTTCGATTTAGTTAAGTCATTCTTAATGAATT
Source organism: Eristalis pertinax (assembly GCA_907269125.1). Classification (NCBI taxonomy): domain Eukaryota; kingdom Metazoa; phylum Arthropoda; class Insecta; order Diptera; family Syrphidae; genus Eristalis; species Eristalis pertinax. Next base: position 57,042,473 of record OU026148.1, on the reverse strand, counting down.
ACATGTAAGGTATGCCTGAGTTTGTAGATCTACTGAACTGAATGAACTGAAATAAAAAGACATTGTAAACTAGTTCACTTAGTTCAATTATTAAAACTCGTTCGTTCGTGAGCTACACAAGTCTAGTAAACAGCCTTGTTTAACTCCAGTTTTGATTTCAAAAGTTTATAGTTTATAGTTTTCTTTCGTGGATTATGTGGCATCTTTAATTTCTGTATAATTCTTTGATGAAGTTGCTGATTTTTGTGGACAGTTTGAAACCATTTAGTGCTTTCCCGATTGAATTCCTACTGATTGTGTCAAATGCCTTTTCAAAATCTACAAAAGAGAAATACCAAACGTAGGATATTTCAACCAAATGTCAAATCCGTGCTCCTGTATGGCTGCCAGACATGGCAAGTTACTAAGACTGTAACTAGCAGGTTGCAGGGGTTTATAAATAAGTGTTAATTAATTTATTTATTATTAATTTTTAACATGTTTTGGCCACAAAGCATAACGAGTGAAGATCTATTGAGAAGAGCGAATGAAAAGCCTATTCGAGGAGCCATCAAGAGAAGAGAAGATTGCGTGGCTGGGACACACCCTCAGAAGACCAAGCAACAAAAACCCCCGACAAGCCCTAGATTAAAACCCCCAATGAAATAAATAAATTGGGATTCGTAAGGTAACTTGGAAGAAGTCCGTAGAAAAGGAGATTAAGGGGGAAATCAAGAATTGGGGAGAAATAAAGCAGGTAGCCCAGAACCGTGTACGGTTATTGCAAATACTAATAGCCTTCCCAGAGAAAGAATCAAAACAATAAACTAAACATCCGTAACAGGGAATGACTTTCAAGAAATCCCAACTAGAGATGTTGTCAAATTTTTGAAGGCTGCACTCAAACTCTAGATCAACAGAAGGGGGTTCAATAGATGTTTATGTTCGCATAGCTAGTGTCTTTTGTGACACACTCCGATCTCTTCAAAAAAAAAACATGGAGAGCTTTTGTTGCGGCCCTACCTACGTTGCGGTCAATCATTGTTGACAATGCAACATTTAAACAAATGCAAAAAATAAAGTTAAATTAATGCACGTTCGGGTATAAACAAAGCAGGTGAAATTAGGTTCAAAATTTCGCTTCCTCTGATATATTTATAAAGGGTAGTTAGATTTTAAGGCCCGATGTTGATTTTAAATAAAACACAAATTATTTCCGAAATTAGTGTCATTTCGTTTTATTATGGTAATATTGGTATGGTTCAATTACGTACGGAACATAATATCGGCCAAATGGCCGCCGCGACCTCCGCGGCGCACCTCCATCCGATGGTTCAAATTTTCGATGATGCTGAAGCATAATTGAGGTTCTATGCCGTTAATGTGCCGAATTGTCTGAGCCTTTAGCTCTTGAATTGTTGCTGGCTTATCGACCTACACCTTTTCGTTCCAGTAACCCCAAAGAAAAATATCCAACGGTGTCAAATCACATGATCTTGGCGGCCAATTGACATCGCCACCACGTGAGATAACACGGCCATTGGATTTATCGCGCAAAAGAGCCATTGTTTCGTTAGCTGTATGGCAAGTGGCACCGTCCTGTTAAAACCACATATCGTCCACATTCATATCTTCCTATTCGGGCCATAAAAAGTTCGTTATCATTTCACGATAACGAACACCATTCACAGTAACTGTCTGACCGGCCTCATTTTGGAAAAAATACGGCTCGATGATGCCGCCAGCCATAAACCGCACCAAACAGTCACTCTTTGTGGGTGCATTGGTTTTTCGACAATCACTCTTGGATTATCATTCGCCCAAATGCGGCAATTCTGCTTATTGACGAATACACTGAGGTGAAAATGTGCCTCATCAGTGACGATGATTTTCTTCGAAAATTGATCATCCACTGTTGCCATTTCTTCATTTCCATTGACGCCGCTTGAAATGGTCAAGAGGCTTTAGTTCTTGAGTCAATTGCACCTTGTAAGCGTGTAAATGCAAGTCTTTATGCATAATGTTCATCAACGACGAGCGTGAGAGGTGCAATTGTTGGCCACGACGACGAGTTGAGGTGGACGGCTCTTCAGCCACACTATCGCGAACAGCAGCAATATTTTCTGCAGTGCGAGCTGTACGAGCATGCACTGGTGTTTTCACATCTCCTACAGACCCGGTTTACTCAAATTTTTGCACGATTTTTCCGATTGCACGCACATTTGGACGATTAAATTGACCAAAAAAATCACGAAGTGCACGATATGCATTTTGATTTGAACGCCCATTTTCATAATAAGCCTGAATAACTTTAACGCGTTGCTCGATTGTGTATCTTTCCATGGTTCAAATTAAATTAGTCTGAAGTTGAGAAATATCAAATAAAATGCAGAAAAAAACTTGACGTTTAGGTGTGGTTCTCATTCAACATCGGCCCTTAAAATGTACCCTTTATAATAAAATGTATATCAAAGAATATCCACTACCTTACCATGATAGTTTTAAAATATATCAATCATATTTAAAAACACCCGAGCTCTGCTCAAATGCCAATCCAAATGAGTGGATTGGCCAAAAATGGGCCAGAGCTGAACTACGCTAGTAGCGCCTTGGAAGGAACGTCTCATTGTATAGCTACTTTCCCGATATCTTTACCTATCCCGACCTTACAGCAGGTACAATAAAACAACAGAAATAGAGCAGGAAATTAAGGGACTCCTGCCAGCTAATTGTTTCAGACGCAGCTTTTGCCATATGGTTATGGACATTGTCAAAATTATTGGATGAAACTCTTGTTTGATTAAAGAAATGTCGTCTCTGTAATTGTTGGTGCCTTGGCTGGAACGACAGCCTAAACCACATGAAAGAGCTATACAGCATGAAAAGACTGGCAGATGATCCTTAGTCGCGCAGCAAACCTTTGCTGTGTAAAACGATGCCAAGAGTTAACACTTAGAGAAAGTAGTGTTCTGTGTGCTCTGTGATGGATATAAAACAGCATCTGATCTCGAACTCAAAATAGCTAGAATACATAAAGTACTGGACCTTTTAAAATCATTGCCTGACCACTGTGGGTTTCTTTTAGTCTCATAGTCGTTTCCATAGTCCATCGCTATGCTTTGGCTATCCTGGCGTCCATTTGAACCATTTTATGTACACACATATACTGTTCGACATGGGATATGGTCGCAGACCTCCTGACAAAGCCACTTTCTGGTACACCAATCCTGGTAGAGTGTATCAGAGTATCAAAAACATCTACTCCCATGCTTCAAGATTAATTTCCTATTTTTGAGATTATTAAAATTCGATTGTTCATAGCAAACAAAACTCATTCCTAAAACGTGTCTCATCAACACGCCCTAAGTAAGTTTCCAGTCAATTGTTCAACATTCAGTGTGTCTCGAATATGCACCCAATCTGCCCGCAAGGACAGTGAACAGAAAGACATGTTTGAATATTTAGCAGGAAGCTCGCAGAGTCAATCACCTCTGACTATGTAGCAGATGCACTTGCATAGGTACATACTCACATACATTCCCTTGTGGCTTCTTCCTCAAAAGTTCAATCGAAAAACTACTAACCCCCACCAACATGGTAGGTACGTGTGTAAAGCTAATTGAGTGAACGAAACATAAACGCGAAAAGCACTTCTACTCGCCTATGAGTTGGAAGCAAGACTTCAAGCACGTAGCCACTTCTCGCAACCCTTAAATATGAGTGCTTTCCAGTGAACTTGAGTAGATTCACGAAAAGTTCGAACACGTTCCACAAAGCTCTTAAATCCGAAATGGGGACAACCTGTTGAATTAATTATTGTGCTGGGGAAGTGGAATAAAAAAGTTTGCTTTGTGCGTTTGTTGCGTGGATGGTGCTCTCTCAAAAATGAGGCAAACAACATGATTGAAACATTTTTATTTGTCCACCACGATGAGTGGTGATTTTGTTGTGTTCATTTTCATGTGTTGATGAAATTTAAGAAAAATCAATTTATCCTAACTAGCCATGGCTGGCTAGGGCGTAGTCTAATCTGGAGGTCCAATTTCGATGACTTTATGCAACATTTGTGGTCGTATATCGGCAACACCGCGGCAAATCTTGTCCTCCAAGTGGTCAATCGTTTCAGGCTTATCGGCGTAGACTACGATCTTGGAGGCCAATTCACGGGTCCGTAACGTGAAACTATGCGGTTACCAAACGTTTCCTTCAATAAATCAATTGTGGCACGAGCTGTGTGACATGTTGCGCCGTCTTGTTGAAACCACAGGTCCTGCACATCATGGTTGTTCCATTGATGAACGAAAAATTTAGTAATCATGGCTCTATAGTTCTGGCTAGCATCGTTTTTAAAGTGTACGGACCAGCAATCCATAAAGCAAAAACAAATAGTCGGTTTGTTTGGATATAACGGTGTCTGAAAATACACTTGAGGTTTATCATCACTCCAAATACGGCAGTTTTGTTTATTGACGTATCCATTCAACAAATAAAAAATAAGCTTCATTGCTTAACAAAATTCGCTTATAAAAATTGGTACCAACGGCAATCTTGTTTTGGGCCCATTCACCGAATCTACACCTTGCTATGCCAGCTATGCTATGCTAACCAACAAATGCCACGCCAAACTAAAAAAAAAATCACTTGACATGACTGAGAAAGTGGCCGCCAGTTAAAAAAGAGTTGGGGCAACTTAAAGTTATATACCTCTAGAAAAAAACACCCTTTATAAGAGATTTAGAGATTTCCAATAACGGGCTGTAGATCTTGACGTAATTGCTTACTGTTGCATCCTTTGGTCATATTTCTGTTTGTTGTTTTTCGGACACTAAAGGCAAATCGACATGTCAAGTTACAGCGTCAAACAATGCGTGAAAATGACGGTGTTACAAAATGGTGATCTAGTTTGGAAGGCGAGTGTGATGGTTGGGCCCATTGTGATTCCCTTCATTTGTGGGGTACATAATCTATTAACCTATCCTGTCGCTTGATGGCTTAAACCACCCCGTGATCTTAAGAAGAATCTTAAGAGATCCGATATGCTTGCATTTGCTAAGTCCGCAGTCTCTGTGAAGAATCTTTGATCCAGCGAAGCTAGTCGTCGATTCTGGAGAGCTAGGCAGTGGCACAGCAGGTGTTAAGTCGTCTCGGTCTCTTCCTCGTCGACGAAGCTCCGGCAGAGATCGCTGGATTCCGCGTTGCATTTACGGAGCATTGCTCCGATGGGGCAGTGTCATTAATTTCTTGTGAGCCAGGACGAGTTGGCTTATTTTTGTATTATGACGCTTATAGTCCGGTATAATGCACTGATCGGTGGTCGCAGTGATGTATCCGCTAACATAGTCTTCATTCCCATTCCATTCTGCATCAATTTGAGGGCATAACTACCGTATGGCATATGTGATGTAAACTGGCAACGAAAATTGAGTATTGACTTAAGTAAGTTTTAGCTTGTGTGGTGGCCCGTGGAGTTGTGGGTCTATGCGTCGACTACTACGCACTTGGACCTACCTGTCTAGGTTCGATGCCTGGTACGACAAGAAATACTTTTCACGGCCCCACCTCTTTTGAGTCACTGACAATGCTCAAAGAGTGCAACTGTCTAGAAAGAGCTTCTCAAACTTGGCCCTTCGGAGTCGACATAAAACTGTAGGTCCCTTCCACTCGTGATAGAACAATAGCACGCACATCACGATTGGTTGCTGAGCAGCTAGGCCTTGGCCTTCTACGGGCTTTAGCGCCACCCATATTATTAGTATATAAAGTTTTAACTTGTATCAATTTTAAAGTGCCCATAATTGCTTCCGGAAACCGACTCAAAAATACAAACACCAACATCCATTGGCATGCGTAGAGAGCCAGAACTATTAATTGTTCTAAACCTCGCGTTAAGTGAGTAAAAGTGAACGAAACTTAATGAAACTGAGTGAAGTGTAAAACTGGGTGTTCCTTTCGTACATTAGTTCTGGGACTTGAGGCATTTTATTGGACGGTTTCCTTAGGTTGCAAATCTATGCTTATAAACCGAAAATGATCAGTGCCGTCGAAGCGAACATAATCCATGCCATCGCTCAGCCTGATCATGATCTATTCGCCAGAGTCATTGACAATTGAACTTCCACGTATAATCGTCGAGACTTTACATAAACTAGAAACCAGAAACTATGTTAAAATTCTCTTGAAGGAAGAATAGACGCCAGTATAGACGCGAATACCATTCGAAGAGTTTTTTTTTAGTCGCAACATTAGCTTCAAGGTGGAGTACTGTGCGAAATTAATGAGAATTATTTCCTTGAAGAGTATTTTAGCATCGATCTTATGTGTGCGCCGGACCACTGTGACGTTCCAGAAAATTGCCAAGCTGACTATCTTTCTAGAAAGTTCACGAGATCACTGCCTTTTCCGGGCGAAGATCTGCCATACATGCCCAAACACTTATGCAAAGCATCTACTGAAGGTAATGGTACATGTTGCCTCAATTTGAAATAATTATGGCCTATTCTCAATTTTAGATGATCACAAAGGCGAATGAGAAGCATGCTGAATCTCTGGAGTCTGGACTCTTATGGTAGTCATCACAGGGCACTGCCCCCTTGGAACTCACCTCTTTGACTGGGTCTGCACTACAATGACTTCTGGAGCAGCTGCAGAGAAAAGGGAGAGGAGGAAAGAAAATTGCATCGTCTCCGAAATTGCAGCTCCCTATCGTCACCAAGGAGTCGGCTACGAGCTTACTTATTCAATAATCTCACTCGCTGAACTACGCAATATTAGTGTCAGCCATCTTCATCGCTTTGTAGAAAGCAGCAACTGGCTTGCGGAGCATAATCGATTAGATCCGAGTTGTAACACAACGGGCCTACACAGGTCCAAGTGTGACTACTACTCGCTAACAGTCAGCCACTAAAACCTCACTTAATCCAATCTATCTTCAAGCTAAGACTTGAAGTCTCGAGTGCAAGCCAACTGTTGACTCACAAGCAAATATCCTACCTGCCATTGTAGTAAGGTGCACTCACTAAATCCAAAGAACACCACGTCAACAACAGCGATTCAAATTTCCAAGAGACCGCTTGACATGAAAGGTTTTGAATTCAAGGTTTCAAACAAATACTACAGAAAAGTTCTTCTTCCTCTTTAGTGGAATGACATTCTGTTTGCACGAGCCAGTAAGGAAGGGTCAGGGTGTAGCAAACCACCTCGTACATATCACTGCGCCTTAAAATGGTCATCGTATTCCATACAAATACCCTACTGTCTTACGAAGTTAAAGAACTACGCTAAAAGATTTAACACAACTTATTGCTCCTCCTTTCAGCTCCAAATGAATGCAAAGATTCTGAATACATACGAGTACAAGTTGTTTACACGTCACAAGGCACGCTCAAATCCTTTTTAAGTGATGTTGAACAATTGTTTGTTAAGAGAGATGAAACAAATGTGCATAGACCAAACAATGGAAACTAATTTCCTGTTCATAATTGAAAAACTTTCATTTCGTTCTTAAAATCCATACGGAAACTTTTCTCTGACAAACACATGAATTTCCATTCAATCTCATTTGCAGTCTGAACCCAGAAAAGGTTCAAAATATATGAAGTTTTCCTGTGAAAATGAATGAAAGAGACTAACGAACGTAAGCACAGGGAGGTTAGGTCTGAATCAAATCCGACTGGCTGAACACCACGCCAATGGGCAAAACAGTTGCGTCAGCAGCACTGACCGCGGAAGTTTTCAAAGACACAGGCGTCTTAGGTCATAGGTGTACAAGTGTATACCTGCGTTACAGTATCTTTTTTGTCGGAGGCTTTTAAGTACTCCACTGGAGCGCTCAGACTCAGAAACTGGTCCAATGTACTACCAGGAATTGTCTTGGCCTTCCGGATGAATACCAGCAGGCGCTTCTATAATGAGGAGCCTACATCATCAGCTCTCACCTCATCAACACCTAATAACTGCCACCTGACACGAGCAAAGATGGTGCAGTGGCAGAAGAAGTGCTCTGCAGTATCATCGTCATCTCCACTGGCGTCGCTGACGGTTCCATCAGGCACATTAGGTGCTTGGCGAAGGTGTAGTACACAGCGCCAGTAGGTCGTCTGGAGTATTTTTTTGTGAAAAGATAACGAGAATGCCGCGGATTTCTTACAGACGTTTGAGAGCATGCCCGTGGTCTGGCCGCATCCATACATCATCGTAATGGCTTGTTAACGACGCTAAGGTGTGAGCTCTGCTATGTCGGAAGTCATAAATGACATGACTGTTTCGGGGATGTGGTAAAAATGATAATAACGTCGGTAACAATTTGTCTTTCGCCGAATAGAAGATCTGGTTTGCATTGGCCTGACGTTCAGACATGACTCTAGAGCAGATTCTCATGTGCGTCGTGAGTGTACTTATTAACTTGAAACCCTCAACTTTAGAATCACTTGGTGGATATGACTCTCTCTTCTAAATTCAAAAAAAAATAAACTTCTTCCCGATGGCTGGCTGCCAATATTGTCACATACTCCAGGTCGGTTAGATACAGAAAGAAAGAGGCTTATTGAGGTGGACCTGGTAGAAGCTAGAAGCTTTCACAGCAACCACTGATGTTGTATGCGTCATTATTGGTTTCCGAGTGGATGGGAGCTTCAATAACGATTCCGAGCGGCGAAGTTTTGGAAACATGTTTCCATGACTGGAATATCACATGAACATTGCCGGCGACTCGAGAGAAATGTAGTCGTGGCTTGTTGTTCATGCCGTGAATTGAATCCAAACACCCGGCACTTAGACGGCGGCACTTAGATTATATGACATCATCACTGAGTATCTTATCAATGAAAGAGCAATGGCCTCTAATCATTCTTTTACCAGTTCGAATTGACTCAAGAAGAGTAAGTGACGTGAGGTCGTTCCTGCGGGCTAGGTTTGAGTTCTTCCTCATCTTCGACCTTGTTCTCAGCCAACATGGCTCTCCATTTAGATCGGTCCTGTGCTAGTTGCTTCCAGCTACGCACGTTCAGTAGTTCGAGGTCCCTTTCCAGCTGCGTACGCCAAAGGAGGCGTCATCGGTAAAGGGCCGAAGCTTTGGTGCCCATTAGCTCTACACGACATAGCCATCTGAGAAGAGAGACTCGAACTCGTTTGACCCAATCGATGTCACTGTATAACTCGTACAGTTCATCGTTCAGCCTCCTCCTTCAAACACAATCAGTAAGTACGCGACCAAAGGTAATACGAATGACTTTCCTCTCGAAACGACCATGAATCTCCTCGTCCGCTTTGGTTAGTGTCCGTGCTTCTACGCCATACAGCAGGACTGGGACTACCAAGGTCTTGGTTCTTCGAGAAAGGGCCTTATTCCTCAAATGCCTTCCAAGTCTATAAACACAGCGATTGGCAAGGGTGATCCTTCGTTTTATCTCCGCTACGGTGTCATTGCTTGTATTAACTTCGGGGCCTAGGTAGATAAAGTCTTTCTCTAATTCGAAGTTGTAAGTGTATATATTGTAAGCGGTTAACTCTTCTGTACAATTCGAAATAAAAAACTCTTTTTATTTTCACAACTGATCGCTTTCGCTGCCACTGACAAACTGTACTTAACATTAACTTATGTTACTCTGACCTAACCGGCAATCCTCTTATTGACAACAACGCTCCTATTCTCTCTTCGATTCTCGTTTTCCTTTGCTTTTGTTATTATTCTACTACAATAGCAACGTTTTGTCCAAGACGTTGATGTTGACGGAGGTTTTTCGTCGACAGCATATATTTCGTTTTACTTTCATTGATCACAAGATCCATCTTAGGCGCTTACTGCTCGATGCTCATTTATGAGCCACACTGACAGCCCGTTGGGTCTTTCCGATGATGTCAATGTCATCGGCATATTCGAGCAGTTGCACAGTTTTGTTGAAGATCGTGCCTTTAGTGTTGTCGTCTGAGTTGCACACGATCTTCTCGATAATGATGTTAAAGCAATCGCATGACAGTGCGTCTTGTGTCCATTTCGGACATCAAATGTCTCGGTGAAATCTTTACCGACCTTGACGGAGCAACGGGCATTCTCCATCGTCATTCTGCAAAGACGGACGAATTTTGCAGGGATGCCAAACGCTGTATGACAATAACACTGTGCTGTACAGCTCGCCTCTCAATCTAATCGCGCGATCTTTTTATGATCCATCTGTTTCTTCCGGAGAAGTCGGTGATATTCACTTATTTTCCTTTATTTCACGTCATTCCTTCTTCTCAAAAAAAACCTTCTTAAACATCGTCTTTCCATCGTGTTATCCTTCAAACAGTAGATTACCCTCAACTCGTGAGAAAAGTGTGATTCATGAGGAATCTGGACTCAAAATTACGCCGATATATGGCACTAGAATAAATACTAAGCGCCAAAAACTGACAGTTGCTCAACACTTTCACAACAACTCCTTTAGCGTATAACGTTTTAGATCTCGAGTTCCACAAGGTAGCCATATGGGGCCATTACTCTTTCCATTGTTTATAAACGATGTTCACGAAATTTTCAAATATTGTAAAATCCTAACATTCGCAGACGACTTTAAATTGTATTTATCTATAAATAGTTTAACTGATTGTAATAATTTCCAATTGGATATCCATGCACTAGTGGAATGGTGCAAGCAATGGACTAGAGCTGAATATTCAAAAATGTAATATCTTTACGGCATTACATCCCCGATTGTCTATGATTATTTCATAAATGATCATAGACTTAGTCGCCTAGAAGAGGTTAAAGATCTGGGTGTAATTTTTGATACTAACTTAAATTTTGCATCACATTATGATTATACAATTGCGAAGTCTAATGCTATGTTAGGTTTTCTGAAAAGAACTAGTAGAGATTTTCGGGATATAACTAGTCTTAAGTCCATCTATTGTTCGTCAGTCAGACCGTATTTAGAATATTCTTCCATCATTTGGGATTCCCCATATGATACACAAGAACTCAGATTCGAAAGAGTACAAAAAAATTTCACGAGATATGCTGTCCGTAAATTGTATTCCTTCGAAGAACTCCCTAAATATGACGATAGATGTAAAATAATAGGCTTGCAAACCTTAAGTTTCAGGCGTAAGGCAGCGTCAGCCATGTTCATCCGCGATATTATTAATTGCCGTGTAAATTCACCAGACTTACTTTTTCTCATGAATATATATGCTCCCCAAAGATCTCTTCGGATGAGAAATTTACTAAATGATAAGAGGCATAGAACCAACTATGGTTGTAATGAACCTAATACAAGGTGTATAAACACTTTTAATGAACTTTGCAACGAAATTGATTTTAGCTTGTCTCGATTGGAGTTTAAAAAATTGATCCATGCACTATGCTATAATTAATACTGTTTATTTGATGTAATCTGTGAGATGCAAAATCGGTAGATGATCCTTAGTCGCGCAGCAAAATCTGCTGTGTAAAGCGATACTGAGAGAACGTAGTGTTTTGTGTACTCTGTGATGGAAAAAAAAAAACAAAAAAAAAAAAAATAGATCCCGTGATGAGTTCAACACCGTCAGCAGGAAGAGCATTAGCACCACTAGTCAAATGTTGCAGACAGTGGTTCAAACACAATTGGGAAAGTTATTCAATTGCCAAAAACTGTGCCAAGAACTTAGAATTCTTAGAACTTAGAGCTCGAGTGTGTACCACAATTCTCGTGCAATCCCACTCGGTAGTCGGTGCCAACCTCTTTAATTATATCTTCTGATGACATTCTCGAAAATCATAGCAAATTTTAAATCCCATCAGCGACTAATACATTTTATGGTTTCCGCCGTAGAAAAGTTACGCGAACTGGAAACGAACGCATTTGGAATTCACCCCTTGAAAGTTTCCATTTTGAAAACCAACAGTCTTGGCACGCCTCGGAACTAAACAAAGTTTTTCACTTTGCCACGGTTCCTTAAGATGGATACACGGGTGTGTGTATGGATTTTTGTTTGCACTCCTCCGGGTTTTCTTTTTCTTGGGGATGGTGCGATGATATAAAACTTCAAAGACGTAACGCAATAAATCAAGTGAATGCGATTAGTATCTGTTTCGCAAAAATGTGCCAACATAGACGACGAATTTGAAATTAGCATAATCGGATTTTAAAAATTATATAATTGTTGAGAGGTTCGCCAAGTTGGACCGCACGATGTTTATAGATAGGCAACGACGGAAGGTTGACGTCGGATTTGTTTGGTGGATGGAATATGTCGAGTTCTTGAAATCGCTTCGTAGGTGCCCTGGTTACTTATGGAAATGTTATCAACTTGTGCAGGCTTGTGCTTGTGGCTTAAATGTCCAATCAACCAATAGACACTCCTTGAGGGTCTGTTCGCTGATTCTTAAGTTGGGTATCTTCTAGGTTTAACAATGTTGTGTGTGAAGTGCTTAGGGCTTGTCATTCAAGTTTAAGTAGAAGCGACGAATTTATCGCATTGTTTGAAGTGTTCACCGCGAGCCCTTTTCGATTGGGGTGGGGAGAGAGGAGCAAGTGATAAAGGGTTTGTTTTCGTATATGTCACATTAGTCAATGAAAGCTAATTTTGAACTGCTGATGTTGGCATATATTTTCAAAAACATTATTCTATTGCTTTCCCATCATTCAATATATACACGTTGCCTTAGTCCGATGTGAATGTGATACTCAAGCAACAGCTTACCCCATATACCTTGACGGCTGTCTAGGTCTAGCAGCGGCGCACAGTAGGATAGTTTGTATAGGAGAGCGGAAAAAAGTCTGTTAAATCGAGACTAGTGTACCGATTTCAATGAAATTTGGAATATGATGCAAATGGGTACAAGTTTGTTCTATGGTCAAACAATTATAGAGGCAGTTTAAAAAGAAAGGCATAAAATCAAAATTTTATTAAAAAAAAGAAATAGGCTAGCAGTCTTGTTCTATCCTTCCAAATCTCATCTCTTAAGTATTTCAATTGATAGAGAGACGCATACATTGGGTATTTATTTTTCAATAAAATCATTTAAAATATTTTATTTTATATTATTTAGTATACTTAATAAGACCTGCGTATTTGATGAATAATATCGCCATTAGTTGACAAACAGGAACATTTCCTAGTATTATAAATTCGATTATATCTGTAATCTTTGTTTCTACTTGCCTGAGCTTCCTCTGATAGTTACCCCTTGGGCTATTTTTCAACGAACATCTTTTGAATGTGTTCAGAACCCTAATATCTTGATAATTAGAAACTAGTATCCGATCCCGGAAGTCATGAATCCAGTAACTTAGTAATTACAACCTAATTAGCCATTTGTATGCCCATTGCCACATGAGGAACGGACCTAACTTTTATGACACCACAATAAACAACAGATAAAAATATTCGCATTTATAATCATTAATACTTCAAAACTGATTCCATTCGATGAAGCTTAGGTCAACATATTACTACACTTAATAGGCTCTTGCGGTCAAAGTTGTCTGTAGATGGATATATTTTTTACAAGATGAATAGAGCACGATTCCAGCTTTCAGATAAACGAAGTCGAAGTCTCTTGAAGATATTTTTTCTACAGCTCAACAAACATTAAACGGCCCTCCAGCAAAATTGTGCTTTATTAAGATCCAAGTTTAAGAAATTGGATATCAGAGGTCCGTCAATGGATTTATTTATTTTTTTTAAAAGAAGACTGGAATAAAGTCCTAGTTGCATCCTTTCCAAGCATTATTAGCCAAAAAATTATAACCTTTGTTACACGACCAAAGACAAAATCGTGGTTTTTAAATCCTATACAACGAAACAAATTTGAACATAACTCCGAAAAACGCAGCTGATTTTTTCTGGCTATAACTTGAAAGTATAGAGCACACGCAGATAGTTTTAAAACTCAAAAAGTATTCATTCAAACTTTTTTTTCAGTACCATGTTTGAGGCTATTCATCGGAGGCTTCTTTGAAGATTTTTTATTTTTTTTTTGCTTTTTAGATAGTCAAGTATAGACCAATAAAATGATATATACAGAATTTATTTCAAGAAGATTAGGAAAAAGACATGTAAGCTTTTGTTGAAAATATGCCTCGCACATTGAATAAATATTTTGATAACTTTGATGGCTTATGTATAAGTATATACATATGTATTAAAAATACTTTGAAAGCACATACAACTCAAAAGGCTACATATGACATTTTCCAAAGACCTTTTTTCCGGTCTCAGACTACGGTGCGGCTCTGTGGAAGTTGGAAGATGAAGTAGGAAGCTGAAAGCGTACTAACCAGTGTCGATTTCTTAGGTGAAAATTCCGATTCGATTAGTGTCTCAATAGAAAATAGAAATGGTACTCTAAAAATGGAAATAGATCCGTAGCCGACGGGCCATGCAGCAGTAATGTTCACAGCTGACAGTTTTATTTTTCGGCTTCTCTGACTGACTGACTGACTACATTCATGGGAATGCACGTTGCTGATGAACTGCTGCTACTTTGAAGCTGACTGAATTATTGAAAACACCCACAACTTTATACTGTCGACTTTATGAATGGATCAAACAATTACAGAAAACCCGTATTCTATCATACTTAAATGACGTGTAAATCTTAGGATGCCCATCATAACACCGCAAACCAAATCATAAACACCTTCTGAAGTCAATTTCCACCTTCAAATCTATTAATGCGACTTACAAATGCGGTAAGTGCTATTGCACGAATACCGAATCAAATTACCCTGATTGAGATAAGGAATTGCAATCAAATCCACCCTTCATCGACTTAAGTGGCATATTCTTGAAATTGATCTGGTTAAGCTTTCGCCGTTCCGAGGCACCTCTCTCCGCGCTGATCAACCTCAGCGCACAGTTTGCAGTAGTCAGTTTCAACGACTTCTGAAGTACATCGAATTGTAAACACTTGTCTAGCCACCTTTCAAGTTCTACACGGGGGTTCCACATCAATAAGCAACGTGATGTGTTCAAATGATACGTGTTGTTGTTGAAGACAAGCCGCTTATGACGTCAAGCAATAGCTTGTTAATATCTTAAGAATTAATAAGTGTTGTGTTTATTTTAATTTCTTTCGTGAAAGCACTGCTTAACTCTTGACGTGTGTCTGTGTACACGTAAAAAATATATTTCCCTAATTTATATTATTGATCTGACATTCATCTTGGACTGGTCTTAATGGGGTTTATTTTGGGATTTGTTTTGTTTGATTCGAGCGCTTCGATGATCAAAGAAGGAAATGAGCAAGAAAAAAACAGAATAAGTAATTTAAAAATTGAAACAGGGTGAGACGTCAATGGAGGTCCGAGAGCTAATAGTAGTTAAAGCGAATATCTCCACTTTAGCGCCCTGAGAAAGGAGGTCCAAATAGACCATCTGGTTAATTTTATATTTAGCTATCCGGTTTTTCTATAAGATTGCCCTGATTTGAATGCGACAGATTTACTCTGCAGGTGTTTAATTAGTGGGAAAGACAAAGTGGTTTGTGTGCATTATTTTAACACGGAACTTTGTCGATGAAGAGTATACGAATTATTGTTAAATAACGAAATCTGTAGAGTTATCAATTTATTCGAGAACCGCAATACATTGCATTGACATGAATAAGTATTATGCGGTATCATACTTGCACCGCATAGTGTAGTGTGCGACCGTTTGTCAGCTGTGATGCATTACTTTGTAACATTGACCATCTCATCGGGTGAACGACAAGAAGTCTCCAAAAACGGATAGTGTAGTTGTAACCGTGTATAAATGCACTGACCTTCACCGGCAGTGTAAGAGAAAGAAAGTTATTTCCAAATAAGGAAGTTGTCAGGGCAAATTTGTTGTTTCAATTTATCGGCAACTACAACATTGATTTGATATCGGCAGGGTCAACCACGTCCATAAAATGTTTACTTCTGAATCTACTGAATGAAACATAACTCATTCAAATGTTATAACTGAAGTTCATGCCAGGCAAGGTTGCTTTCGATGACATTGCGACACATTACGGGCAATAATCCGCCCATAACTGGACAGCAGAAAAATGTTGAATAGCAAACGTTGATGTAAGGGATACACAATCAGCGTATTTCTCACCTAAGTTGAACTTTCTTAGGGTGTAGGTGCCAAACACGCCATAATGTGCTCCAAGACAAGTCCAGACTCGCGGTAAAATGCATAGATTTGGATCATCTTTAACACTTTGCCTAAGGTGGCCATATTTTCTGAAGAATGTGCATTCTGGTGATGGCCTAGCGATTTCTGCAGGTCATTCGAATTCTTCTTCTGATCTCCTACGGAAAAAATCATAAGTCGGACCTGTATTGTCAACAATTGGAGGATGAAATCGCTCAGAAGCGGCCAGAGGAGAATTGAGAAAGGAATTGTGTTTCATCAAGCCAACGCAAAGCCACACACATCCATAGCGACTTGCCAGAAGTTTAGGGAGCTTGGTTGGGATGTCCTTATGCATCCGCCCAATAAAACTGAACGAGTGGACAATTTTTCCTATGTCATAAAAAGGAAAAAATTAAGCAAACACGAAAAGAAATTCTGACAGATTACAGACTGACAGACAATGCACGCAAAGATATTTATTTTGGCTACTCGTGTGAATTCTGTGCAAAAATGACGAAACATTTCGTTAAAATTTTACATTAATTCGTGTTCAATCATAATTGGCATGATATTATAGTTGGGTCTTAAACATTATATAGCCTCCTGATTGACAACGGGGTTTGACTTTATGTGATTCAATTAGGGATCTCAAATCTGAACCGTGGATGAAATTACCACTTACAATTAAATCCAATGAAAAAGAAAAAAATGTGTAAAAAAAAGACATGAAATGTACCTAAATTTGGACACATGAGTGAGGCCATAAAAGCCACTGCAGCTTGTTTTCTGAAATGTAAACTGAAAAAACGATCGCTCCAAGTGATGCTGTGACTTGAAGCTCATGTGTGCCCTGGTCAACACGTTCACAAGAATTGGGCCATTTCAACCGCACTTACCATAAAGATCTTAGTCAACATTCCTGTGAGGTTCTTCTTCTTCTTCTAAAGGCGCTACAGTCCGGGGTGGACCTGGGCCTCAGCCAGCAAGCCACTCCCGCTGGCAAGATCTTTGTCCAGCTCCCTCCAAGTTGGTCGCCAAGTTGGTTAAGGTCCTTCTCCACTAGTGCACGCCATCGGTTTCGTGGGGTTCTCTATTGCGTTGTATCACTGGTTCGTAGTCGAAGACTCTACGGGCTATAGCAGAATTGTGCATGCGTTCTAAATGGCCTAGCTATTTTAGGCGTTGATTCCGTCGACGCCTGACTAGGCTCATGTCGCTGTACAAAAACAGTTCAAAAAATTATAAACGCAAACAGGACCAAAGATTGAAAGCAGAACTTTTCTTTCGAAAAGACCAACAGCTTCTTCATCTGCTCTTGGATTGTCCAGGCTTCCGCGCCATAGAGCTAAACAGGGATGATCAAGGTCTTATACAATATTACATGGTCCTTCGAAAGAGGACTCAATTGCCTATTGAACCGATTGGCAAGAGTTATTCTTCATTTAATCTCGGTACTGACGTTAGTGCTGTTTACTTGGAAGCCCAGGTAGACGAAGTCCTAAACTACCTCGAAGTTATAGATGTCTACGGTGACGTTCAGGCAGAGTCATCGATTTTGTGCGTCCTTTTTCGATGACAGCATGTACTTCGTTTTGCCCTCATTCACTGGTAAACCCATTTTAGTCGCCTCCGTTTAAATACTAGCAACCGTTTCATTGACGACTCTTTGCGTTCGACCAATCAGGACAATGTCGTCCGCGTATGCTAGCAATTGTACGGACTTTTGGAAGATCGTGCCTGTGACGTTCAGTTGAAATTAAAATTGAAGCAAAATGATTAAATGCCTTAGCTGATTGAGTGTACCGACAAGGATACCAGAGGATATCAGGGAATCGAGTGCAAATAGCGAAACTACGCCCTGATTCAAAAGGAGTTTGATACGGTGATACAGCAGGTGAAGAAACTGTGCTACGGCCGTAATATGCCGTTGTTATGCACGTCGACTCCTACGAATTACGTTCGATTCACCGTACGACAAAACAATTTTTATGATTCACGTCTCTAACTCTCTAGAGTCATCGACAATGCTGAGCAGGTACAGATAAAGCTTCTTAAACTTCTCCGTTCGGAGTCGGTATACAACTGTACGCCCCTTTCACTCGTAAAGAGCAATAACATCATATACACGGGCAGCTGTTATAGGAGCTATGCACATGACACGTATTGTGTTTATTTACACATTGTTGTTATGTAGCCATTCTAAAGCGAGAATTTTAGTGAATGTATGAGTTCTTGACCGACTCATTATTTGCCTGGACATGACATGGACCATGATCGGGATGCCTAAATGCGACTAATGACGGGCAGCAATTTTCAATGTTGCAAGACACATCGGATGACTCTTGCCAGTCGCTTATTTCCGACAAGTCACACTTATAAATTGGAACCATTCCATCAGAACATTGCACAGCTGTTTAAGGAGTGCAGCTGTCCGATGTGTATGTAAATTCAATATTTACATCGGTCGTAGCGCCAGCTGAGTAGCTTGACTAAACCCCCAACAATGTCAAGACCTAGAAGCATAATATTTACAGAGACGATATTGCTGTGCAAACAAGTCCAATCTAGAATCGAATCTCCTATCGTTATCGACCAGTTAAGCCAGCACTTGTGCTGCACACTTCAAAAACGTGCGGCTTCAAGTGCGATAGCTGAAGCAATATTTAAACTTAAAGCAACCTCAGGAGCAGTGCAATTTCTCAAGACAATCCGAAATGAGAATCATTAGTTTAACAATAGTGGCGGCTGCCATTGTGGGCGCATGTGCAATCAGTCCACTCATATCCCCCAGAGCTCCAATCAAGACTACAGTGAGTATCCATCTTAGTTTGTCAACCTCTGTAAGTCAACACAGCTCTTTTTGTTTTTTTTAAAGGCCCAACGAATTGCTGCTCACAACTACCCAGTGGAAACGCACACGGTTCAGACGTCCGATGGCTACGTCTTGACGATGTACCGCATTCCGTACTCCCCGAAGCTGAAGAATCAGAACAAGCACCGGCCAGTGGCGTTCCTGCAGCACGGTCTGCTGAGCTCATCGGACTGCTGGATTCTGAACGGACCGAATGACGCTTTAGCCTTCCTCCTAGCTGATGCTGGCTACGACGTTTGGTTGGGTAATGCTCGCGGGAATACCTACTCCAGGAAGCACGTGAAGAAGTCGCCTCTGCTTCCAAGCTTTTGGGACTTCAGTTGGGACGAGATTGCCACCAAAGATCTGCCAGCTATGATTGACTACACCCTCTTCCACAGCAAAGAGAGCGCACTGCACTATGTCGGCCATTCACAGGGCACAACGGTCTTCTTTGTCCTCATGTCCAGCATTCCGAAGTACAACGCGAAGATCAAGACGGCGCACATGTTGGCCCCAGTCGCATACATGAGCCACATGACGAGTCCGTTGGCGATGGTAGCTGGGCCGCTACTTGGCCGCCCGTCTCTCTTAAGCGAACTCATTGGAAGCTCTGAATTTATGCCAAACAACAAATTCATATCAATGTTGGGATCGGCGGCTTGTGCAGAGACCTCCCTCTTTCAGCCGGTCTGCACCAACGTACTCTTCCTCATGGCCGGATGGAACTCCAAGCATTTGAACAATGTAAGTGTCGTTAACCTAATTTGAGGGACTCTCGATGCATTGACTATTTCTTAAAGACTTTATTGCCCGATGCGGTTGAAACGCATCCTGCTGGGTCGTCCAGCAGTCAGCTGATACACTACCTCCAGGAATACCAATCGGGATACTTCAGGAAGTACGACTACGGAAAGATCAGGAACAACGTCAATTACAATCAGTGGAGTCCGCCTAAGTACGTCGAGAAGAACATTGTCGCTCCTGTCCGGTTCTACTACAGCGACAATGACTACTTTGCTTCTGTTGTGGATGTCCACAAGATGCAGGGTTTGCTACCCAATCTGGTTGAGAGCTTCCACGTTCCCTATTCCGACTGGAATCACTTGGATTTCATATTCGCACTGAAGGTCAAGCCCGTGCTGTATGACAGAATCGTCGCGAGTGCAAATCGTTTCGAAAAAACTGGAAAACAGTGAACTGCTTGATTAATCAAAAATATAAAATGTCTTAATTGTTCAATAAAACGAGTGACGACAAATTGTAAATGGTTCAATGTGTGGTTTCCTTGTACTACTAGAACTGCTAGATAGCTGGAACAGAGTCATTGGGAACATCTAAATCAAATTAAAGTGTAGACATGTGTAGATCAAATTAGTTGATTTAAATGTTCACTAACTTTTGTGCACCACTGTGTATGTACTTAAATTCCAACCAATTCCAATAAGTGACATTCTCTATGCATTGTGCCATATCATAAGGTGATTGTACTCAAAACTCTGCAGTTGCTCTTGTAGCTTCATGTATAAAGCAGAATGCAAAAAAATTAACGTGGTCTGTCTGTTGCTTACAGTCGAGCTGATAGCAGAGTGTTTCAGAAGAAGACCTACACATGAGTTCACGTTCAGTCGTAGGATCTGCTTTTAGTCCAATCCATAAACGGACAAGTGCTTATCCGCAATGAACGTGAGTAGTGATGTGAGCTGACCTTCGTGGGGAAACACAGTAAATTGATATCGGGGTGGACACCTAATTAGGGACACACAGAAATAATTGAATTTCAGAACGAATATTTAAAATTCGGTATTGAAGTACGGATAGTTCGTAAAATAAAGTTCATCATCATCTTCTGACGCGCATGATCCACTACAGGGGTAGCGGGGGCAAAGCACTCACTAGAGATATCCAGGCCACTCGATTCTCCGTCACTGATTCTAACTCATCAGGAGTTGGTGTTGGTTGGTGGCGCTACAGCCCGTAGAGGACCAGGGCCTAGCTTCTCAGCAACCACTCGTGTTGTGCGTGCTATTGTTCTATCACGAGGGGAAGGGACCTATAGTTTTATGTCGACTCCGAACGGCCAAGTTTGAGAAGCTTTTTCTAGACAGTTGTACTCTTTGAGCATTGTCAGTGACTCGAAGGAGGTGGGGCCGTGAAAAGTATTTCTTGTCATACCAGGAATCGAACCTAGACAGGTAGGTCCAAGTGCGTAGGAGTCGACGCACACACCCACAACGCCACGGGCCACCACATTGCGGATATATTCTTGAATAATTCATCAGCATTTTTGCTGGTTTTCTTCTCCAAGGGCCTTTCAACATCTCTCCAAAGGTTTTCGATAGGGTTTATGTCAGAATTCTGGGCTGGCCAATCCAAAACTTTGCCGATTTCAGAGCGAAACCAGTCCTTTACACACTTAGCAGTGTGTTTAGGATGGTTATCCTGCATAAACATAAATGAAACGGGCATGTGCTCATCTGCTAATGGCTTCATAGTGGTCGCCATGATGTCTTTATTAAATACCTTATCCATGTTAGCTGTGTTATGCGGCGAATAGCACCCAGGCCAAACCATGATATTTCCTCCACCATGCTTTACAGTCTTTAAAGAATAGCGAGGATCGAGTTCTTTGTTAAGAGGACGTCTTACATATTTTTTGCCGTCCGACCCGAACAAGTTTAACTTAGACTCGCCGCTCCACAGTATTTGTTTCCAAAACTCTAAGGGTTTTTCGGCGTGCTCCTTTGCAAACTGAAGTCGCCTTTTCAAGATTTTATTTGATGCTTAAGGTGGCGCTACAGTCCGGGGTGGACCTGGGCCTCAACCAACAAGCGTCTCCAGCCAGCTCGATCTTTAGCTAGCTGTCTCCAGTTTCGCACGCATAGTTGGTTGAGGTCCCTTTCCACTTGCGTGCGCCACCTGAGTCGCGATCTTCCTCTACTGCGCCGTCCCTCGGGGGTGGATTCGAAGACTTTTCGGGCCGGAATATTGGTTTCCATCCGCTCTACATGACCTAGCCATCTCAGTCTTTGGATCTTCACTCTTCTGGCTAAGTCGATGTCGCTGAACAGCCCGTATAGTTCGTCATTATATCTCCTCCTCCACTCACCGTCTATGTAGACGGGACCGAAAATCACACGAAGAATTTTCCTCTCGAAGCAACCAAGGGCAGCTTCATCCGCTTTTGACAAAGTCCATGCCTCGGCGCCACATAGCAGGACTAGGAACATTTAAGGTCTTGTAAAGCGTTACCTTGGTTGTTCGAGAGAGGGCTTTGTTTACCAATTGCTTTCTTAGCCCAAAGAAGCAGCGATTGGCAAGGGTTATTCTTCGTTTGATTTCAGCGCTGGTGTCATTGTCTGAGTTTATAGCGATGCATAGGTAGACAAAGTTTTTGACTACCTCAATGTTATATCTGTCTGCTGTGACGTTCTGACCGAGACGTCGGTGTTGGGTGCCCTTTCTCGTTGACAGCATATACTTGTTCTTACCCTCGCTTACCGCTAAACCCATCTTCGCGGCCTCCGTTGCAATACCCACAAAAGCGCCATTGACATCACGCTGCGTTCTTCCAATAATGTCAATATCGTCGGCATATGCGAGTAGTTGGACGGACTTCTGAAAGATTGTTCCTCTGGTGTTGGCGTTCGAGTTTTGAACAATTCTTTCAAGAACGATGTTGAAAAAGTCGCATGACAGCGCGTCGCCTTGTCTGAATCCTTTTTTGACATCAAAGGTCTCGGTTAGGTCTTTACCGTCCTTGATGGAGCAGCGTGCATTCTCCATCGTCATCCTACACAAACGGACGAATTTGGTAGGGATGCCAAAACTAGACATTGCTCTGTATAGCTCGTCTCTATAGATGCTATCATACGCGGCCTTAAAATCGATGAAAAGGTGGTGGTTATCGATTTGTTGCTCCTGGGTTTTCTCCAAAATCTGCCGTAGTGTGAATATTTGGTCGATGGTGGATTTTCCTGTCCTAAAGCCACACTGGTATGGACCGACCAGGTTGTTGACGAATGGCTTTAGGCGTTCACACAGTATGGCAGATAAGATTTTATATGCGATACTTAGGAGACTGATGCCTCTGTAGTTGGTGCAGTTCAAAGGGTCTCCTTTTTTATGGATCGGGCAAGCAATGCTGAGGTTCCATTCATCGGGCATGTTTTCCTCCGACCATATTTTACAGATGAGTTAGTGCATGCTGCTTACCAAATCATCGCCTGCGGCTTTAAAAAGCTCGGCGGGTAGGCCGTCAGCTCCCGCAGCCTTGTTGGATTTCAGTTTAGATATGGCAATCCTCACTTCATCCGGGTCGGGTGGACGGAATTGTTGATCTTCGTCGTCCCTTTCATTGGGGTTGAATGGTTCGTTTTACTACTTTCCAATTCACTCACAATTCTTATGAGGCTTTTGAGGTACTCCAAAAATAAAAAAAAGGAAAGATAAATTCGGAAGTGTTGCAACTATAAAACACAAACACGTGCCACTTGAAACACATCAGATATAGACAATTGGGAAGCCATGTCGTCAGATCAGTCGAGTTCAAACGCCTCCGAGAGCTGATAAAGTACTGAAGTAGAAAGCCTCGTTATTGCAAGGGATATCAGGGGTTTTTAGTTATTATATAACACTCCAATCTTTTTTCATTAATATTCATTTGAACACGTCTTTCAATTATCAGATATCCTTACAGGCAGACCCTCCATAAAGTTACGGACAAAACAATAAAAACAGTAGGGAAAAATCCAAAGAAATTGGAGACGCCTGTCTGCATATTTTCCGTTGTAAGTAATGGTATCTTCGTCTTAGCAAAAAGGGTAGCATTTAAGTACGCATATGTACATAAGTAGAGAGCATTTTTCAGTAAACGAGATCGATTTGGTGAACAGTAGACCGGGGTACTTGTTTTCGGCTTTTGGATTGTGGCGACTAATGTTTCATTTAATTTTTCAAGTATTGTCCGAACAAAAATAGACCACATCTCTATACTTAGATGCGTAGAACCATTTATGCCGCGACGAGCACTGCTCTGTAACCGAAAAAAGATGTTACCCTGAAACTCACGTAGGAACGGATGTGTCCAAACCCATTGTAAGATCAGAAAAACCTTTTTTTAATACCCTACAGACACCAAAATCACACATGCCAACAGGTCCGCAAAAACATCTCTAAAAAATGACACACAAATTAAATGTGTGTCAAAGAAAGACCATTTCAAGTCAGCTGGAGTCTACTGCAAGTCGGCACTTGAAGAACAACATCTCTAAACAACATGTCTAAAATCCGAAAAAAGATGTTACCCTGAAACTCACGTAGGAACGGATGTGTCCAAACCCATTGTAAGATCAGAAAAACCTTTTTTTAATACCCTACAGACACCAAAATCACACATGCCAACAGGTCCGCAAAAACATCTCTAAAAAATGACACACAAATTAAATGTGTGTCAAAGAAAGACCATTTCAAGTCAGCTGGAGTCTACTGCAAGTCGGCACTTGAAGAACAACATCTCTAAACAACATGTCTAAAATTCGCAAATGACCAACGGAGTTAGACAGGTGCAGGAAACGGACAAAAATGTCGAAACTTTCTTTGGTCCAGTGAGACAAAGGTGAATTTGATTGGACCGGATGGTAAGAGATGAGTAAGGCGTCTAGAAAATGCATCATACCGACCGCAATATGCAAGCAAAAGCATCAATCACGGGGATGTCCTTCGTGATATGGTGTTGGTCGTTGATTTTGGATCAAGGAGACTATGGGTCAGCATACCTATGCCACGATATTAGAGGAGGCCATGCTTCCATATGCTGTGTGGGGAATGTCATTGAATTAGTAGGTTTAGCATAAATATGACCCGAAACATCCGGCCAAGATGGCTAGAAGAACAAACAAAATTAATTTCATGGTCCTTTCGCCTGATCTTAATCTATTCGAAAATTAATGGGGCATTAGTTGAAATTTAGAAAAAAAAATAGAGGAAATGTGGAGAAAGATACAGGCAGCTTGGCATTCGATACATGTGAGACCTTGTGGTACTATGATCGAGTCTTGTCGTATACTCCGAAAAATATTGAAGAAATCGGTAATTGTAATTCGATTTTTTCAATTTTCTATAATTTTTATATGACGGTGTTGTCCTTTCTTAATTCTCCTTTTTCAATTCGTTCGCTTTTTTTATAAATAATATTAATTTTGTATTGTTTGTTGCTTACTGGCACTTCATTGTATTAATTTTAAAAATATTAAAACGAAAAAAACTTTCATTTTGAAGTCTGAAAATGATATTCGGTGGTCCTATTGTTTTGTCCGTAACTGTATTATAGAATTTTCTGAAGAAAAAAAATAGCCAACATTAAAAGCTGATATCACAAAATTCAGAAAATCATTAAAACGTCTTTTAAAAATTCACTAACACATTACAATTCATTCTCATTATAAATTTATAAATTTAAAGAAAAGGCCCAAAAGGGAAAATATATATAATATTACACCAAAAAATGCAGCACGAATCAACGTAGAACATGAAAGAACTCTTGAATAAAAGCAAGAAAGATTTGTGTTCTATATGATTTTTTTTATTTTTGTTTTCAAAACTCATGACAGCACGTGCAGCCTTAGCAGGCGGTCAAAGGCCTTCTGTCGGAAACACTCTAACGTATTACACAGCAGTTTGGTGGCACAAAATAAAGTCCTCGATGTCTAGGAGTCACAACTGCTATCTGCGCACAACAGTCACTGGAACCGACTTCAGTCTCGAGACTACCGCGTAAAACTAAGTGAATTCCATGAGATTTTTTGAAAACACATTGCATGTGAAGTGTGATAAGTCATGCTCTGACCCGTGCTCAAAGCCATTATTGTGGACCGATAATCATGTTGTTTCAATCAAATTTAAAGAAAAAAAAAGCTTGTATCATGATGGGAATCTCAAAAATTAGCGATGCAGTAATCGGTTTCATATTTGAAGCGGATACGAAGCAGTTTAGACTCCGCGCTATAAAAGCATCATTTCGAGCATTTGGAAAATATTAGGTTCAAAATGATCCGCCCCATCGCTCTGATCGTACTTACTGCTCTCGTAGCTGGAGCGGCCGAAATGCAGGATCCCCAGTCTGAAGGCCGGCCAACTGTAAGTAGAATCCAAGCACATTTGTTCACAGACTGCATTGTTTGAATATTTAAAGGATGAGAGAATCAGTGAATCCAACTATCCCGTTGAAACACACAAAGTGCACACGAAAGACGGATACATTCTGACCTTGTTTCGCATTCCTTTCTCTCCACAACTCCAAAATCAAAACGAACACCGACCAGTGGCGTTTTTACAACACGGCATCTTGAGCTCATCCGATTGTTGGATTTTGAACGGGCCAGACAATTCCCTCGCATATCTCCTCTCCGATGCTGGTTTCGACGTATGGTTGGGCAACGCCCGGGGTAACACATACTCGAAGAAACACGAAAACCTTTCAACTTCGCAGCCAACCTTCTGGGATTTCAGTTTTCACGAGGTTGGCGTTTACGATATTCCCGCATCAGTTGATTACATACTCGACACCAGCGGCGAATCTGCACTCCATTATGTGGGACATTCCATGGGAACGGCGGTATTCTTTGTCCTCATGTCCGAAATGCCTGAATACAATGCAAAGATAAAGACAGCCCACTTGCTGGCGCCAGTGGCATTCACGTCGCACATCGAGAGTTATGTGGTGATTCTTGCGTCGCCATTTCTGGGATACCCATCATTCATAAGTGCGCTTTTCAAAAATATGGAATTCCTGCCGAAACCCAATCGTTCACGGCCACTATCAATAGCTTGCTCGGACGCGTCGCCATTAAGGCCTGTATGTGAGAATGCAGTGATTCTCATATTCGGTCAGTATTCCACGCAGTTCAACCAGGTAAGTGATCTTATAAGTTAAAGGATGTGTGCAGATGTGTTGCTCTTTGTTTGCAGACCATAACTCGAGACTTCTTCGAAACTCATCCGGCGGGGACATCAACCAATGTCTTTATTCATTTTGTACAGGAATTCGTGTCAGGACATTTCCGGCAGTACGACCATGGACCTGTGGCAAACCTACATAAATACAAGCAGATCTCACCACCGGATTACAATGTGAGTAACATTGTGGCCCCAGTTCGGTTGTACTACAGCGACAACGACTTCCTTTCTGATGTGGAAGATGTGAAGAGAATCGAGGGTTTGTTACCGGATGTAGTGGACAGCTACCGCATGCCGTATCCAGACTGGAGTCATTTGGATTTCTTGTTTGCCCTTGATGCCAAGGATAAGCTCTATGATAGGATTATAAATGCAGCAAAAGACTTCGAGGATATGGGAAATCAGTAGAGGTCCTGCATGTGAAATATTTGAATAAAATGTGGGACATTTTTCTCGCAAATCAGCAATGTTTCTCAATTATAACCACGGTTTGGCTTGAAATTAGAATTGTTTGGTAGCAGATTGGCAAATTTGAAGGTCTTTCGTTGTGGCCTCTAAATTTTTCTTAGGAATTGTTCAAATAGCTAAGGCGAGGTAGGGGGGTAGATAAGTGTAAGGCACATTTCACTAAGGTCCTGCTGGATAGTGGTACATACTGGGGCAGTGGCAAAGTTCGCCATAGTACTGTCGTCGTCTAATCCCATTTTCATTTCGTGATACTTGTTGTCACTCTGAAGGAGACGGTCGTTTTTTGCGCAGCTCAGCGGTATTTTTTCTTGACATCCGTATGAGATCATTCTCGCCGCTTCTTTGACTGCCAGGAGCTGCGCCAGCAGAAAACACAGTCATAGTCAGGAGTTCTGATGAATGTAAGTTTTTTGCAGTCTTTTGAAAACAGCAAACAGCAAATTGAGTTGGTACAGCAACGGCCCAAGGACATACCCTTGAGGAACTCCGATGTTGATCGTGAGAGCTCCCAATTTCTACTCTTTTTTTCAGCGAATGGATCAAAATGGCCGAATCAATCACGACCGAGTAACAAGAGTTACAATAAACAAGTTTAAAAGGTCCTTACCAAAATGTCTGTTTCTTTGGGCTAGCAATTGCTATGAGTGAGCAGGTGAATGTATATCGTGTTTTCCGATCTACCTAGGAACCTGTATTTATTGTCGTCAGCCGATCAAATGGAAGTCCTAGAAGTCTCCAATTTCACACATTCATCAGCGACTAACTCTTGTGGCGGACATTTATAGTAAACAGTTATTAATTGATTGAAATGCGGTGTAAGAGCTCTCTTGACTCAATGCCAATAGACCACATTTATGCCCTGGACCAAGAACGCGGTGCGACTGCATCTTACCGATGCCTCCTGTGTGGATATCCGGCCAATGTTGGATTCAATGGCCCAATAGCAGTCTGGTCGCCTGACAGAATAATACATTCGCCGTCTATCGAATAAAGGGTATTTTTTTCTATAAGTGATGATTTAAAAATGGGCATCATTGTTTTCTGTGACAGCTGATTTGACAGTTTTCGGTTGTGTTGAGGTTAGTTTAGCTGGCAATTAATTTATTTTCAAAAACATGGTTCAATTTGAGAATGTCAAAAAATGGTCTAAAGCCTTTGTCGGGACACCATTATGCCTGAAACACAATCATGCGTTGCTGCTGGCGTTGTCTTTCAACAAGCGCATGTCAATGACAATGAACAAAATACTGCGAATGTTACGCTTGGTATTGAACAAAAAAAAGTGAGAGAAATGAAAGAATCGTAAAGAAATGTCAAACGTATGACAAACGCGCCCAATTTCCAGCATGTTCGACATTTCTGAGAGACAGATGCAATCAATCGGGATTTCTTTTACAAATTTAGAGATTGGGTGTTTTCATAAACGTCAGACTAACAAAGGACTGCGTTATCCATGTTCATTAATGCAGACATACCATCATACTAACTTAGATGAACTTCAGTGCATACTTTTCATAAGCGTCAATAGCTCATCGATGTCGGGCAGATTGTGCTTTTTACAGCCAACAGGGTCGATTGGATGAAAAATATTTTGCACTAAAGCTAGTCTGCAGACATTCTGCACCGTGTGTGTGTTCAAATGCGCATGGAAAAAGAAATGCGATTGTTCCAGCGCAGATTGCCGACGTTTATGAAAAAAACCCATTTTCTTCCAAATCGGTGAAAAAAAATGTTGGTACTCAGATTCTCAAATGAAATCGTGACAGTTACGTAGATAGGCATTTTTTGAAGGCAATTTGCATTGAAATTTCGAAATGTGGTGGGGATTTAAAAACGTGAAATTAATGAGAAAACTAATGTTTTTAATTCCAAATAACATCGAACGTCGAGTGCATGTGTCCAAGTCTGGTATTAAGCGATTGTCAAGAGTTTACTTGTGATAGTTTTTGTAGGACACTGTTTTAGAAAATATAATAACCCACCAGCTTTACATGAAATTGACAATATTATATGAATACTAAGTGTTATATTGATAGTTTGTTAACAAATTAATTAAAACAAACTAGGCACACTGATATGCAGCTGAAAAATCGTACATTAATACATACATGTACATATTCTGTGTTTTTTGTTAACATTTTTCATTACGCGATTCCAAGCAAGCTATTATTTCAGAGGACTTGACCAGCGCTTATAACAAAACTGCAACACTTTTTCTCCGTATTCCACCATTAATAGCACCAGAAATTAACAATTTGATACATATACTTTAGCAATTTGTATTTTCCACCGTTAATTTCAAATGAAATTTTCTGACGCGTATGAGCTGTCACATATCCATATCAGACTCTTGCTTTAAAAAAATGTCACCAGTGGATGCTGACGGTCGAGATCGATTCGCTAATTTGAAGAATTTTGTGTCAACTTACATTTAAGAACTGAAAACGGCTAATTAAACTGTCGTCATGTACACATAAAGTGAAAGTCATTTGAAATCAATGCATGCAAGAAGGCCAACTTCCGACCGCTTGAAAGGAATGAAAAAAGCTGATAAATTGAGTTGACTTTTCGGGGCACGGCGCACACCCTCGGTAACATAAAATCGGCTGCAACAAAGCATGAATGTGTTTCATCCAGAAAAGGTCACAGTTTGGTGCGCTTTGGGCCGTGAAGAGTGTGTTCAAATTGGACCAAGGACCAAACAGACCAGCAGTCAGATGTCCGAACTTGTATTCCGACATAATACTGGTTAAATTTAAAAGGCCGATGTTGATTTTGAATAAAACGCAAATTATTTAGGAAATTATTGTCATTTCTTTTTATTATGATAATAATGGTATGGTTTAATTATGTATTTAAAAAAATATCGGCCAAATGGCCACCGCGACCTCGGCGACACACCTCCATCCGATCTTCAAAATTTTCGATGACGCTGAAGGATATATGAGATTCTATGCCGTTAATGTGCCGAATTATCTCATCCTTTAGCTCTTGAATTGTTGCTGGCTTATCGACGTCTTTCAAATAATCCCAAAGAAAAAAATCCAACGGTGTCAAATCACATGATCTTGGCGGTCAATTGACATCGCCACCACGTGAGATAACACGGCCATTGAATTTGTCGCGCAAAAGAGCCATTGTTTCGTTAGCTGTGTGGCGAGTGGCACCGTCCTGTTGAAACCACATATCGTCCACATTCATATCTTCCAATTCGGGCCATAAAAAGTTCGTTATCATTTCACGATAGCGAACACCATTCACAGTAACTTCCTGACCGGCCTCATTTTGGAAAAAATACGGCTCGATGATGCCGCCAGCCCATAAACCGCACCAAACAGTCACTCTTTGTGGGTGCATTGGTTTTTCGACAATCACTCTTGGATTATCATTCGCCCAAATGCGGCAATTCTGCTTATTGGCGAATCCACTGAGGTTAAAATGTGCCTCATCAGTGACGATGATTTTCTTCGAAAATTGATCATCCACTGTTGCCATTTCGTCATTTCCACACTATCGCGAACAGCAGCAATATTTTCTGCAGTACGAGCTGTACGAGCATGCACTGGTGTTTTCACATCACATCATAATAAGCCTGAATAACTTTAACGCGTTGCTCGATTGTGTATCTTTCCATTGTTCAAATTGAGTTAGTCTAAAATTGAGAAATGTCAAATGAATTGCAGAAAAAAGCTTGACGTTTAAGTGTGGTTCACATTCAACATCGGCCCTTAAAATTTAATAATTTATAATAAT
The DNA here is from genome assembly GCA_907269125.1 of Eristalis pertinax. Taxonomy (NCBI): domain Eukaryota; kingdom Metazoa; phylum Arthropoda; class Insecta; order Diptera; family Syrphidae; genus Eristalis; species Eristalis pertinax. The sequence goes on along the minus strand of OU026148.1, from coordinate 57,011,395 downwards.
AATACGGGTGGCGCTACAGCTCGTAGAGGACCAGGACCTAGCTTCTCAGCAACCACTCGTGTTGTGACTCTTTATACCGGAGTTTCAGTCTTTCTCGCTTTCTCCAACCAGGCGGTTCGAATTTGAAGGCACTATGCTGATGATGGCCTTTTTTTTCAATTTTTTGTCCAGACTTCGTTTGGTTTCACATCGTTTCTCAAAAAACAAAACACTATGTTTACATCAAAAAAATCTCCGCCCTCCTTCAGCCAATAAACACTTAATTTCTCATTTTATTTTTGCCATAAATGATGGTAGTTATGCACAGCAAATATAGAATCCACAATTGTTTGATTTTGTATTTTAATTGATCACTCCACATCGCATCAACAATTGATCAACGATATCTACGAGTACATATCCACGCACATGCAATACACAATACAATTTAATATTTTTCACGTTGCCTGACTTTTGGACCATCTGTCACTTCTTAATTGCAACAGTCACGAGTATTCACCGTATTAAATGCAGCATAAATGTCGCCAACAACTTTCATTTCCGTTTCCGTTGCATTTAGTCACCGTGTAAGTTATAAAGAATCGATTGCTCTGCTCCGAGTCTCGTTTTCGTCTGGTTCCCAGAATCGAGTTTCTCACGCCAAATACACGCTTTGTCACACTAACAATGTCCGGATATCTCACATATACGATCGAAGATAGGGCTCATTTACAATTTTTTTCCTCTAAATTCGCGATTTTCGGAATACATTACGATAAGACAATAAACGTGAATTTGACCAGTACTGGAACTTACAACACGTTCAGCTAGATGAGTCTATAATGACCTCACAGATTTCAATCATGACTGGAAATGAAAAATTGTGATCAATGTCTGTCGTATAAAATCACCATAAATGCGAAAAAGCGCGAAAAAGCGCGAACTGTCGCATCCGGAATGATCAAAGCGGTTATTATATTAACTGTCGTAATAGCCGCAGCAGACGGAGTCCCGTCCCTCCAGTCTCTGTACAGAACTACTGTAAGTGCCATCAAAGAAAAGTGAACAACTCTCCACTTGAGATTTAAATATTTTCAGGCAGACAGGATCAGGGAATACAACTACCCCGTTCAAACGCACACTGTTCACACATCAGATGGATACATTCTGACCTTGTTTCGCATTCCTTACTCTCGTCGACTTCAGAATCGAAACAAACACCGACCAGTTGCGTTTCTACAGCACGGCTTTATAAGCTCTTCAGATGGTTGGATTCTAAACGGGCCAGACAATGCTCTCCCATATATCCTGGCGGATGCTGGTTATGATGTCTGGCTTGGCAACGTCCGAGGTAACACGTACTCCAAGCGCCACCAGACGCTTTCCCCGTCGCTGCCAAGCTTTTGGAATTTCAGTTGGCACGAGATTGCCGTCTACGATGTGGCCGCATCGTTTGATTACATCCTCGACAACAGCGCCGAATCTGCACTCCATTATGTGGGACATTCCATGGGAACAACGGTATTCTTTGTCCTCATGTCCGTACGGCCTGAATACAATGCCAAGATAAAGACAGCGCACTTGCTGGCACCAGTTGGATTCACAGATCGCATGAAGAGTCCATCTGACATACTCGCAATTCCCTTTGTCAAAAATTCATCCATTATAAGGGATCTCCAAAATGTGGAAATCATGGCGAATAACAAACTTGCCGCATGGATTTTAGCAAGACTGTGTGCGGAACCCTCACCACTGCATCCTGCGTGCTTGAGTATATTCTCCTTCTTGGTCGGCTGGAACTCAACTCATTTAAATACAGTAGGTGGTCATGAAGAGTTTCAGGGATGTTATGCACCTTTCTTGACAGACCCTCTTTTTAGACATTATTGAAACTCATCCCGCTGGCAGCTCGTCCAATGCATTTATTCACTTTGGACAGGAATACGTGTCGGGACATTTCCGCTGCTACGACCATGGACCCGCGAAAAACCTTCTGAAATACAAGCAGATCACACCACCGGATTACAATGTGAGCAACATTGTGGCCCCAGTTCGGTTGTACTACAGCGACAACGACTACTTTGCCGATGTGGATGATGTGAAGAGGATCGAGGCTCTGTTACCCAATGTAGTGGAAAGCTTTCATGTGCCACATCCCGATTGGAATCATGTAGACTTTCTGTTTGCCTATGAGGTAAAAGAAATTCTGTATGACAGAATAGTGAATGCAGCAAATCACTTCGAGGCGACGGCAGAGCAGATTGTTAAATGAATTGTGTTTAAATAAATAAATTGGCTTATATGAAGCTTAAGCGAACGTGTTTTTGTAGAGTTTAGGGGGAGCATTGTCCGAACTTCTTCTTTTTTGAGTGGACCTACAGACCTGAGCCGGAATATAGACAGACTCCCGGTCTCTCAGAAGTTGAAGTGCTTATTACCTCCGACGACTCTGAAATGCTGATCAATGTCAATGGATCGAGAGTGATGCCGCAGTGAAAATGAGAATGTTTGTGCCCTAGATCGATACATGCCAAGCCTATAGTGTAGAAACATTTGCGCTGTGTTCTACGAGGGCGTGCAATATATTCTCGGTATCGATATGAATGAAAATGCGAGTTCAATTTAAATTGTTTTTAATTCGTAGGAATAGTTCTAGGGTAACAATTCCGGAAATTCTCGTTCACTACTTCTCCTCACAGTATTTGTTAGAAATGTCAACGTTAAGACTTTCTGAATTTATACGCTCGCTGGCAGCCATTATCGAGAGCAACAAAAAAAAATGAGGGCAATCCCATGAACATCACCAAAGGCATTATGTGACATTAGTTATCACTTAGATCAAAGCTCGGCCGCCACACGCACACCCTCGGCAGCAACCCTTTGAGCATGCACAGTGCAGAGCAAAATTGACAATCAATCACTGCTAAAGATCAACTAAAGCCTAACAACATTTTGACACACAACCGAACTGAAGGTAAACATTTATCCTTAATCAAATGAAATAACAAAAGTTCAACAAGCAGACGTTTGAAAAGACACACAATGGGAATTGAATCAATTAAATACGTTCCACAGAGAGCTTTCGCAACTGTGTTCGAGTGAATGGGGGAAAAATTGAGAGAAGACAAGAAAAAAAAGAGACTCGACATCAAAAACAAACAAAACATTCCCCCCCCCATTGTACTGCGTACTCACAGATTCTCCGTACATCCAATCCACATAGTACCACGTTGAATTTGAGCTTTTTTTGTTTCCCATCTGTGAACCGACTGCACACACAAGACGAAACGAGAGGAAACGCTTTCAGTACAAATGGTGATGTTGATGATAGAAACCGAAGAATAAAGCTCCACCAACCGAAATGAAACTGAATTCGTTTTAGATAACGAAATAGTGATGCAGATACTTTTGTTTTTCGCAGATGCTTTATTCTTAATCTGCTCGTGGCAATAGTGTCGTCCGTTACAACTTAGAATACTTCAAAAAAATTAAAAAAAAAATAATAAATGCAAAGAGATCACCGTGCTTTTCCGCATAAACCGTGTTATTCAAATTGAAGTCGACACTCTTAAGTGCAGTCGTGCAAAACATTGCTGGTGCTGGCAGCAACTAGTTAACGGTGTTGATGAGCTCACGTTGTGCATCTGTTCAATCTGTTGCGTCTGGCTAATCGACCGCCCCCTTCCACCGCATATATATCTGCAATTATTCGAAAGCGATACAACGAAGTGATTGATCTAGTGTGTGATTTAAATTCTGAGAGATTTATTCGAAACTCGGTAGATACTCGGCTGATAATTATGCAGTGGTTCGATGCAATGGACTATTAACGAGTGGTGATTACGCCACAAAACCATTACACACTTGAGTAATTACGAAAAATGGTATTTATTTGTAGAATTTCGCAGTAAATGAGAGGATCCAATCAAAGGTCCTTTGCCCCGTTTCGCTCAGACTTACGGTTGGTCGGTCTTGAATGCCCTGTAATCGAGTGTGCCCTGTACATGCCGTGCGAGTGTTAGTTTTCCTGTGGCTTTTTTTGTGTGTTTGGTACGTGATGTGGCTTCTTTCCCTCTGCATGATGCCGTGGTATCTATGAATCAAGTGATGCGGTTGGCCGTGGTACATCAAAGGCATGCGTTATTCACCTGCTGACACAATCCCTTAGACACCAGTGTCAGATTAGGGGAGACAGAGCAGTTCTCTACCGCTTTAATCATGTCGATTATTTTTTGTTCTGTTTCTCTGATTCGAGTGTGTGTCCCTTTGGCGTATGATTCATGTTTGACCGGGTAAATTTTTAGTGATGTTATAAAATAATTTCAATCGACGTGATTGAATTAAGTCGAAAACCAGCGTGGTGTCTGTGCTTCACACGATAATTGAACATTTATGTTTTTGTGACAACAATTTGCGGTGCATTGCAGTAAGTCGGTGAGATAACTGAACTCTTGTTGACCATTATTGAGATTTTTATGACGCGCACTTTTGCTGAATGGAACCTTTCTAAGTCTTGTTGGTGATTCTTTAATTCAAGGAGTCTTTTTAAAACCATGACCACCAACGCACGAACTATCTAATCGTCGCCATTAGATTCAAAGTATATTGCGGGCATCTGTTTCATAGATCTTAACCTTCACCAAACGTAACACAAACAAATGAACTTGTTGAAAATGCGATGAGCTGTATAAAAGCTTTTGCGTTTCCTTATTTTTCAACTCGTTTACGACAAGGTGCAGAATAAAATAAATTATGCGAATTACATTCGAGTATGTTTCAATTGAGGGAATCTAAAGTATCTGCAAAGAAGAACGAACTTGTAATTTTTTTGTTTTGATATTTTATCTTCGCCAGAGAAACACACATTTCAGTTGGATGTCATTCATGAAGGGACGTATTCGTCTGATGACACATTTTGCTTGGATATACTGTGTACTCTTGAAGCACATATTTTCTTTTACATTTACTAACCCCATTAATTATGTAGAGACTCATACGTATGCGTCACAGAAATACGAAAATTGAGTTGATTAAATATATTAAAAATTCAGGATGTAGCACACTATGACAGGATGAGTGTTTTACATTTATGCGTTTCGTTCGTTTTTTGAAAACTGTTTTGGGAAAATAAATTCAATTTTATGTTTTATCGATCGAATATGTGGACACTGGATCATGGGAACAGCTGAAGATGAGATATGTGGACTTGTCAAGTTAAGCTCCGAACACGATTGCGCATATTCTGACCATTTTTTGTTCAATTGTTGCTTAAATTTTTATTAATTTTTGATGGATCTCTGGACAAATAAACTGTTCACCAGGTTTTCAGAATCTGGTCCACCAAGTAAACAGACGTGGATATCGCATTCCGCCTGTTGGCCCGAGTTTACCCATGATTTTCTGCGTCTAGGATTATAGTTCCTGAATTGGAGTATGTTCACCATACACTACCATTAGCAATCTACGATTTGAATCAGTCGACTTCAACACTTTTTGCTAATTAAGTTTACAAAATTTGCGTCACGAATTGCTGTGCGTATATTGATATAGAAAAAGTTCCAATAAGGAAATTACATAAAAGCGTCCGATAGTATTCCCTGCTAAGCATGTGACCCAAATGAGTGCATTCTAGTACAACAAATATAAATGACAGATAACCGAGGAAATAAACCCTAACCTCAGTCATTTCTTCCTCTCTGGATGTGTGGAAGAAAAACTTTAACCAACACATCCGGGGGCAAAGGATACTATCGATGAGCACGACGTTAATTATACAAAATATATAAATAATACATAACCAAGATCAAACAAGAACTATATCACTAACTACATCAAGAAATATGGAACAATAACTACACTGATTCAGTGAGCGAACTCACCAATAATATATTAATTCCTGTCGGCTTCCCCCCCCCCCCCCCCCCGGGCTTTCCACAATATTTTACTTAATAACTGAATTACAAAATTATCCTCCAAAAAAAAAACAGACCAGACACAAACTAATGATCTGTTCCATATTCTTTCTTAATTCAAGCCAACTGCCTGTGGTCTGTGACGGAGATAAGGAAGGGTGTCATATGCGCCGCAATGCTAAATGCCCAAAGGATGCACACCGCTCGATCGGGATTCGCAATTTTGCTCAAGAAAACACAAAATAACAGCCGTTGTAAATTAATAGCTTTTACACTACACTCGGACACAAACAAATTAGTCCATTGTACTGTCTGACGACCTGACTGCGTTGTTAGTACAAAGTTTATGTAGCGCACTGAAACTGTTAGGTACCATTTTGGACAGCATTTCCAAGAAATACCGAGAAGTTAGTTAATTATTGAGTCCCGGATAGAGCTGCCTTCCATCATTGACGGATCTGGGCACACCGGTTCCTGTCACCAAGATCAAGCTGTCTTGCGTCAGCGATGACTTGGACTGTATACATAAAATGTGTCAGTAACTTCAACACGTTGTTGTTGTGACGTTATCGTGATATCTCTGTAATTCTCTGTAATCTTCAAATTAAAATTGAAGACCTAAACCGGAAACCAAGTACTATGAATATATCTATCTTATCGACCATTTGTACATAAATGGCTTTTCCTGATCGTTTCGTTTCTTATAAAAATGCTGTCAAAATGATTTCTTGACTAACTAGCACATGTCTATTACAGTTGGCATTTAACGGGCATCCGAAAGAATGATGAAAATTCGTCATTAACTGCCAAAAAATGCCTTAAATTCGTCGCCTGACAAATGAACAAACAGCTACGAACATCATTTGCCATACAATACGCTCTCGGGCGGCCAAACTAAATTGACCGAGAATAAGTACGGTACATTGGAAGATGGGGATCAAAATTGCTCTCATGCCCCTATGTTCGATTGGACTTATGTTCTTCAGTTTCGAATTTATTGAACTTTAGCGCTTAAGCATTTGTTAACCGATCACTTTTGATAGAGTTTCGTTGACGTTCACGAATCTCTTCTAGGTCCGGCCTATTTTCATGTGCACAGTCCATATTTGAACTATGTACAAAACTAAACAAACGGCCGGATTTCTGCGAATACTTCGTTACACCTTTCATTGATTTTTGTCGACACATGCCTGCCTAACTCAGCAGTCAGCAGCCTCACATACTGCACCCGAAAGTGAGTAAGGACGCGTTGATTGAACCTAACCTTTGTCCTTGGATTCATCATATAGGGCACATTTCTAAATTGAAATTAATTGAAGCGAAAATCGCAACATAATTGGTAACCGCTTTCGTAGATATTGCTCGTGGAGTCCTTAGAAATATTTCCACAGACAGCTGTGCTCACCGCAATTCCCATCCACGGTTGGTCTGTTGCTATCCATGTGGTCTTTGGTTTAATTCCCGAAGCGGTAGTCAAGACCCGATTCAAAGCAAATGTCAGAAGATGCTCGGGAGTGGGGAACATGCTGGAGTAGCCGCCAGACATGGGTGCATGAACTGCAGCCTCCAGTTTGTTCACATTCGCCTTTGTTTCAAATCTCCCACGGGATCCATCCACAGAAGAAGCAATAAATGTTTAATCACACAAATAGACTTGATAAGGTTATGATGTCATCAACATTTAATCATTTTGTTCGTTCAAGAATTTTTTTTCCTGTCAAATAGCAATGTTTCAATTTCAATCTAATATCTCCGCATTTGTCCCCGTCTCGTGCGTTTTCGTCCCGATTGAACGGCAAATTGAAATGTGTATGATTTATTACGGAAGGAATTCATGATATCCGCACCGAAGCCAGTGGAGCGTGCATGTGTGTGTGTGCGTCTTTTGCTAAATCAGTCAATAACTCAATGACAGACGACAGGTAAGTCAATTTAATCCGGCAACCTTGTGACTGTTCTTAATATCGTATGCATTGTATTCAAGAGCATATTCTCTTGTCATGTTGAACAGATTGCCTTTTCATTTATGATTTGTGCATATTTTATTCCAATAATATATACGCTCTAGATATTACGTCAAAATTGTGCGATGGGGGCAGATATTCTAACTGGTGACCTTTTTGAATGCCGGCACATGTCGAAGTTATACGTCTGCCATCAAACTGCTTTATTAATCTGAGGATGGCATAGATGTCTGTCTGTTAGATATTTAACGTGGGTGGCACTTAACACTTTCCAATGAACAATTTATCTTCGCCATCAAACGAGATGGTTCATATAGAAAATGACATTAGAAAGTTTATGAGGCGGCTTATGGATATTTCCATTTCCATACTAATCCATTCCAGAATTCAAGGGATTTTAAATCGAAAACACATGCAGTATCGATTGGTATACCATCACACGTTTCTGGACGAGGTTTCCTACGGTCGAAAGAAGTGTATGTTTATGTGCCACGGGAGCACTTAAACTCCCGTGGCTGCTGTCTGCAGTCTGCACCATGTTCTTGGGAAACTAACAGCCACCAAAGTGGCAGTCAGAGAGTCAACCGATGGCAGAAATCATACAGAGAAGGATAAACGAAAGTACTCTATACAAGTAAAATCCCAATCAAACTGGGCCCTACGCGCCTTCGAGGGTTTCGAATTTAAACAAATCGTCTCTGTCTAAGAAATTGACAATGCCCAGAAAACTCTGGAAGGCTACATGCGAGTTGTACGAAGTAACAGGGATCCGAGTGTTTCCATGTGATCACATGTGCAAGGTGGGCCATCTAATGGTTTTTTCTTAAATCATAGGTTATTTTGACACTGACAACTGTTTTCTGATTGAAATCTTGACAGAAAGTCAGTATTATACCTCCGCGGAATGAAATGAGTCGCTTTACGCTTGAACAACCTTGGGAAATATTGAAAATTTATTTCCAAATTGGGTGCTGTGCAGACCAGTGAGTTTCTTGAAAATAAGTTTTGACCGAAATAAAGCACCCACGGCGACTGCTGTACACAGTTCCTGAGACTGGGAAGCTAGTCGACAACACTCATGATGCCTGTCGTCGTACGGTACGGTACGGTTATTCAACCATTTTTCTTCGAAAATTATGCAGGGAACAAAGTTTTGGCCTACGGTGGGCGTTACAGAGCCATGTTAACCCACTTTTTGTTTTACTGAAATTGAAGAAATGGATTTGGACTACCTCTGGTTCATGCAGGATGGGGCGCCATGCCAGACAGCCCATGCTACAATCAATCTTTTTCGCACCAAATTCCCAAATCGTGTTATTAGCCGTCTTGGCGATGTCAATTGGCCGCCTCGAAGCTGCGATTTGACACCTTTGAACTTTTTTTTGTGTGTTGACCGATGTTATGCCAAGAATTTGGAAAGAATTCAAGCAATTAAGGTCAATTACATCCAAGCAATCCGTGAGCTACAGCCCTAAACCATCAACAAGGTTTTGGAAAATTGGGGTGACGGAATGCGCACTGCGATTCCAGCCGAGGCAGCTACTTGAACGACGTTGTATTTCATAATTAATGAGAATGTTTTTATTCCATTTTTAAAAAGAAACTTATATTTGACCACATATCTGGCATTAACGCGTCGAATGTTGCCAAGTTGCCCATTTTGACCATCATCATATGGGACATATTAACCAATAATTCCACCCGTCTATAGAGCCCACCCAACGGTGACATTTTCTTGGTGGAGCACCTGAAGGACAATCATGCTTTGTTGCTGCCGACTTCACGTTACGGAGGATGTGCGAGATGCACCGAAATGTCAATGTTAACTCAATTTCTAAAAGAAGTCTCGGTTGAACGCATCTGTCCCTCAAAAATATCGAACATGTTGGTTATAGGGCGCGTTGGTCATACGTTTGATATTTCTTTACAATCCTCTCATTTCTCATTGACATGCGTTTGTTGAAAGACGACGCCAGCAGCAACGCATGATTATGTTTCATACATAACAGTGTTTCGAGAAAAGTCTTAGTTTGACTTTCTACAAAGGAACCATGTTTTCCATAATAAATCAATGCCCAGCCAAACTAACCTCAATCATGTCATATCAGTTGTTACAGAAAACAATGATGCCAATTTTTGAGTTCTCCGCCTCGAGAAAAAATACCCGTTTATACGATAGATGGCGAATGTATTAATCTGTCTGACCATATCGTTCTCGGGCAATTAAATCCAACACTGGCAGCCTTCATCCACACAGGAGGCATCGGTCAGATGCAATCGCACCATGTGCTGGGTTCCTGGACATGAATGTATTCCATTAGAATTGAGTCAAGTGATCTCTTACACAACATTTCAATCAATTAAGACATATTTACTGTAAAAGTCCGCCACAACAGTCAGTCGTTGTCGAATTAAGGAATTGGAAACTTCCCCGACGTCCATTTGATCGGCTGACGACGATAATTGTCGGTTCCTAGGTAGACTGTAATTAAGCACATCACTTGGACTAGCTTAAATCCTGAACTTCTGCTGCAAAGCACCCTCCATGTTAACACACACAAGAAGTATTCCACAATTTCAGATTATCCATTAATCAAAACCCAAAAAAACAAGCGTGAAAGGTTGAAAGAGCACCAATTAACGAGCGCTTTCTCTAATTGAAGGGCTACGACCCATCTTCTTGCTTCCCCCAAGATAAACCTACAATTGTCGGCAAACCAACTCACACCACCTCAAGTACTGATTCGAATGTGTTTACCCAGACCACTGATTGATTAATCTAACCATATTTGGATAGATGGTATGCAGATATATTGAGTTACTAATGAGAAGTCTAACGTGAGCTGAATAAATACATTTTGCTAACGTGCTGTGCCGATACAAGCGACAAGGAAAAACTCATTTTATAATTATCGAGCGCACTTAGAATCCCCCGCACAGTGTGTTCCAAATGTTGTCATAGCCACAGAAATGGGAGAACCGAAAGCAAAACATCGTCAATGCTTAAATTGGCTACATCTTGTTAATTTGGTTAATTGGGATCGTTGGTAAAAAAATGTTTTTGTGAAGTCGCCATAAGCCGGATTGTGGTGGAGGAACCGTTACGAGGATTTGCATGAACAACTGCTGCTTTTTCTCAGCAAATACAAACGTTTTCTCTTTTAGGTGTGTAGATGACGTACATATGTACATTGTGGCGTTACAGTGCGAGGTGGACTTGGTTAAGCTTCCAAAGCAACCACTCGGGTTGTGTGAATTTTTGTTCTTTCACGAATGGAGAGGACATTGTTATGCTTACTTTAAATGGTGATGTTTGTGAAGCATTGCCCCGACAGTTGAGCATTGTCAGTGACCGGAGCGCGATGGGGACCTGAAATGTGAAAGATATCCGTGCCGGGATTTGAGTCGACATTGATTTTATTTTTTATTGGAGTAAATTATTCCACACCTACAAAAATCTATCACCTACAAAAATCTACAACACGCTATGTCGGTAACAGTATAAGCGCGAGTGTACTATGCCAACCATATAATAACGTATACGTCTAGGTGAACCTTTAAGAGCCTCATCTCTTCCACATCGACAGGTCTCACTCCGCTGAACAACCGTACTCTATGACTGGCTGAATTAAGGCCATTTAACCTTCATTTTCATAGTTTCTATTAAACAACGTTCTTCCCACAAAGGGGTCCTCTTAGCTTCCGTCAGAGCTATGTCCATTTGTCTGTCGAAATACGTAAATACTTGCATATTGATCTAAATTAAATCCCGCTATAGTTCTCATGGTTAATACGCATTAGATGCGAGTATAGTGGTTACAGGGGTGTTCTACAAAAAAGAAGTTTCACATTTGTGGAGGTAAGCATCCGTTGAACTTCCAGAAACTTCAAGAAAATTCAATTTCCTCGAAGTTGCATTCCAACAGGTCCTTGATTATATCGCCCTCCGTACCTGACCGTCAGAGCACGCTTTTAAAAGCGGCAGGAAACCCATAAGAACTGCAGTGAATACTCGAAAGCCAATCCAATGGCTCATATCTCAAGCTGATGTGGCCATCAAGGGTTTCTCAGTCTTAAATCTTAATAAGTTGAGTTAAATATCCGTCATTGTGTTGAAACAGTAGTCTTCCACTATCAACTCCTTCAATGGGCGATCACTGTCTGATTAGTCCGACCAAACATTGACTTTTTGTAGGTGTTTAGCAATCGTTGCTTCGGCGTGAGTTTGGGGTCGTTTTGGATCTGGCCTTCAAACAATAACCATCTTCAAACCCTAGGCATATTGCAATAATTTCCCAGCTAGCTCCAGTTTCATACACATAATTTGTTGAGATCCTTCCCACATGTGTATGTTTTTAAACGCGGGTGTCCCCCATCCTGATAGACCGTTGAGAGACCAAAACGTAACCGGCGAATCGATCTCTCATAGCCAAGCGGCAATAAAAGTCATAGCATCAGAAAATTTTGACATCTATTTTCTGTTTAGGCTATGCAGAGCAGCAATGAGGTATCCTTGGTGAATTCGGTGACCCTCTGCTGGATACCGATTCATACTGGAATCCAGGGAAATGAAAAGGCGACTGTTTGGAGCTGGAAGAATCTCTAGAATTTCCCTATGCGCATACGCCGCTCATGAAGAACAAAATATAAGACGAAGCCCTGGATAGAGGCAGAACTGTCTGGCTTGGCCTGAGTATTGAGGTCACAGCAAGCGCTCTGTAGCCGATGCTGAGCAAGAAGAGTTCAACCTCATTGATGGGCTTTAGTCGCTCGGATGTACGCATGCTAATAGAAGTCACTTCAGAACACTGTGCCATAGATATACGTGCAATGCGCTTGACCTTACCGCCTAACGACTTTTGCAAAAGCTGCAGAAATGAGGAACAAACAGAAAGTACCCAACATCTGCTCTGCGAGTGCGCAGCCCTAGCAAAGAAATGAAGATAGGTCCTAGGAAAGCAGTTCTTCATAGATCTGGAGGACTCAAGCGGCGTTAAACTGAAAAACCTCCTAAGATTCACATAGGAATCTGGTTGGTTTTAGGACTACAGTAGGTGACATGGAAGTTTAACACTCGCTAGCAGGGTCAGGGCACCAAATTAACTACCTACCTACCTATCCCGATGTTCCAAAGACTAGAAGTTGAAATATAAATATATAAAATATTGACGATAAAATACTCTCAAGATGATAGATCTCAAGATGCCTCCTACAACCCACTAAAGGGTAACTAGGTTGTAACTACCTGTACCCATTGCCAGCGCATATGAATGCATGTAGTGAAAACTCGGTCAGAATACCCAGCAAGTGACTTTTTTTTCAAAGTAGCTTCACTGGGTCTGTTTTTGAGATATCTATTAGAAAAATTGTTGAATTGATAAATCATTCTAACCCAAATTTGACCACAGCGCCGTGAGTATGAACATCTACTCCTTGGCTGAGTGTCTATGTTCGATTCTCGACAAGAACAAATTCTTAATTCACGACTCCATCTCTGTTCATCTCAACCGCACAGCAAGGGCCGCTTCAGTGATTTGAGGCAATTCCAAAAGCATATTAGGATACTTCGTGCATCTACGCATTGTGAATTTTTTCCGAGTTGAGGCCACACTTCAGAAATGCGTCTTAATGCAATGTAGTCCCAATTACATGGCCATAGAACATAAGCAATATATCCGCCATACCCGAACAGCCAAACTCTTCCCACGACTCTATAAATTGTTCAAAATGATTTCCCAAATGTTCTAGTTAATTCGTATATTCATATGTTAGTATGTTCGTTAGATAATTTATCTTAACGATAAATTTAATACACAGATATCTAAATCGCTGATTAGCCACTGAAAATAATTAAACATTGGGTCTTAGATAAGTTTTGTGGCTTATCATCCATTACGCAGAGTAAACCTAGTTGCTGCCCGTCCATCTCTTATTGATGCAAAAAGCTCCAACTCGAGCAAAGTTGAGGGGATTATGGGTTTCCATGATGTACACATAATTTGGCGACTTCATACAGAAGTAGTGTCCGAGCGTTTTTTGTCAGGTTCTGGCAAAGTTTGTCTTCTAAAATCAAACTTCTTAGACTTCTCCTGCACAAGAAAATAAATCTGTATTCATGTTCATCTCGGGGTTACTTTATCCTTCACCGATGTACCGAGTGTAGCCGCATTTCTTCACCACTGCGTATTAAGTAAATTTGCATACTGTGCAGTTCTTACTAGCCACACGCTGCTTGTGCATTACGTGAGTCTAAGCTAATACGCCTTTCTGCTGCGTACTCTTGAAAGAAGATAAACATGTCATCAAATTCGTTCTGCAGCGAAGCTCTGAGAACTAATTGAATGCGATTGCGGTTCATTAGATTGATGATGAGAGACGAGAGATGACCTAAGCTGTCATCATTTGATGAAAGAGCTCTGTTTGTTCGATTTTATCACTGCAATTAAATTCACATTCTGTTCAATTCTGAGTTCCAGTAAGTCATTTTTTTCAATTTCATTGAACTTCAACCAAGTCAGCTAAATATTGCAAGAATTCCAAACAAATTCTCATTACCTTTTAAAAGTTATGTCTGCAAATAAATCATTTGCATGCTGTTCCAGAGTCTGTGTAGACGTTGCTGTGGTCATTCTAGAGAAATGTTTTTACGACACCAAACATAAAGTTAGTCGCCTCCTTGTTTGCCCACAAATCTGCCATCATAACTGAGCGTAAACGAGAATAATAGTATTTTTAACTGCACTGCATTTGGCTGCATTATCCTTATTTCAGCTTAAATCTGAAAGTTTTACGAGGTTATTAAGTTTCTGGTAAAGCGGAAATATATCCCGGATCGGATTTATCAAAGAGTGAAGCTATGTGCGTACTTTTCCCATTATGACGCTCGTTTTATCATCTATTTGAATTACCGACACGGACGATAAACTGCAGCTTTTCCTTTAATTAAAAACGCAAATCAATAGGTACGCCTGCGAAGCCTGGGAAGGTTTTTAATTGGTTTTGTGATACTTATCTTATTGAATGGAAAATCCTTGCTGACTAGTGTTAACTCTTATTTTGTAATAAACGAGGATTTTTGTTTGCCTTATGTAACTTCCGTGGCGATTTGTTGGTTTTGATGTGATAGGAAAGTTATCCAACAAATTCTGTGTACTTTAACAAGGAATATAAGAAATCTAATATCGGGTTCTCTAATAAGGATTTGACAACTTTCTTCTTTATATAAAAGGCAACTTATTTGAGATACAGTGGACTCTCTCTAAAGGGAACTCCCTCTTACTTGAACTAATGGAAATTCGACTTAAAGTGACGTTTTCGACGCTTATCGAATTCAGTTTTCAATAAGTTGATTGTTACACGCGATGTGTGGCATTTTCACTAATGTCCAGGCCCTGCAATAGACCAAAGAAATAATGTTGCAACATGTCAGTGTAGAGTTAGGTTGTAGAGACAGACTACTGGTTGCCTGCAGTCACACTTAGGGCAGAGTAGGGCCGTTGTGTTACCACGCCAATCTAGTCGATCCTATCACGCAAGCCAATTGGTGCTTCAAGATAAAGCGGTGGAGATTACTGACCATAATACTACTTAGTTCGACTAGGTTGTTAAAACAGTAGGCTTCTACATGACTTCTTCTTCGAAAGGAGAGAGTGTTGCAATTACAGAGAATATACACGATACATGCCACTAACGTAATTTTCTTCAACGAAAAAAAAACGGCCAATGACACCACGCACCGGCATGAAAGCCAGACCATACAAGTATTTTTGTGAATCATGTGGTGTTTCTTGAAGTATGTGAGAATTTTCAGTTGACCAATAACGCATATTCTGTTTGTAGACAATCCTGTTCAGCAAAAATTGCGCTTCATAAGTAAACAATTCTGCTAAATGTTGTCGTCACCATGAACTACACCATGAACTTCACCATGATGAAAATGTTGTTTTACTGTTGGTTACAGTTTGGTCATTGGCTTAAGTGAACGTTTTTTAAAGGTATTTTTAGACGAAATTCCAGTTTTCACACAATTTTCCAGTTTACCATAAAAATGCTTTTACTGAAGGCATGAAACTGATGAATACCAAAATGTCGACATTATCTGACAGGCAGGCAGTGCTCTGATCTCAAAAGAGCTTCACATTTACCTCCAATGCTGTCCAGCAGTCTGACAATTCGCTAGAGCCTCCGACAGGAAAAGACCGAGACTGGACATGGAAAGCTGATATATAGATAATAAGAATCCTGCAACTAGTTCTCGAACAAAAGCCATAAAACTAAATACGCATAATATTAGGTTATTATTCACCTACTGGCTATTTTTGTAATCAAACAAGCCACACACAAACATTGGGAAAGTTGGGCCAATTTTGTAATAGCTTGGAAGATCTGTAATCAGGATGTCCGGACTTGGTGTCATTTGCTATTTTAGCGGTTTTCAACTCAGTTTGAATGCCAACTCTCCCCTATGGTCATGCAATTTGAGTAATGACCGAAAGACTAAGATAGCGAATACATGCTGCTGAGAAGAGGTTTCTTCGCCCTTTTGTGGAAGTTACTCTCCGTGAACGGGTAAGAATACGGCAGTTGTTGAGGAATTAGCTATACTTCGAATGTTTGGTCACGTGGATCGAATGTTACGAGGTGTGCATTTAATGGGTGACTGCTTGACAGATCCAGGACGAGCTGCTCTGACCAAGTCCAAAAACTCGCCTCGTTGCGCTTGAGCATAGCCCCTGATGAGTTAGAGTTAATGACGGTGAATCGAGTGGTCTTGGAGACCTCTAGTGTGGGATTTGCCCCACCTATTGAACATATTATGGACACAACACTAGAAGTAAGTAAAAGACACTGCGCGGACTAGCTAAACAAAATAGGCGAACACTTGCTAGACCTAAGTAGACTTTGGATAATGAACATGACGACTTTAACTTCGAGCGATTAACAAGATATCTCATATAGGGACGTTATAACGTTCCTGAAAATATAACTGAAAGATTAACAAATGAAGTAACCACACCGAGATTCGTCTATTCTTCAATTTATTACCCTTCAATTTAATGCTCGTCTACGATAAGGTCTACTCCCGATTAAAGCCCTATCAATAACGATGAAAGATAAAACCCTCTATGGATACACCGTTAGTTAAACCGAATGTCACAGTTCGTCCATTTAAAGACAGCTTATGGCATCTAGCATAGCTATGAGCCACTTCCTAATTTAAGATATCTGCGAAACTCGTTGGTTAGGTAGGAAAATTACGAAAAACTCTGGCTGCTCCATCAAGGTTGGTGCCGAACTCTTCACTACCTTGAATGAAAAGCAGATTTAACACAAGACGATGCCCTATCATGTGACCTCTTTAACGTAGGCTGAGTCGATAGTGCATCGCGTAAACATTGATGTTGCTACGCGTCGCTTTTTGCTTTTGTTTGCGCAGCGGCTACTTGCATATGAAATATTTGCAATTAAGAACGCTTGACGTTGCAGTACTGCGCTAATACTGCGTTTACGAACTCAGCCATAGTTGAGGTGGTTGTGCGAAATTGGCTACCGCTAGAGCTACGATCCTCCAAAGTTCATGCGACCGGTAGTGAGAGTTAGAACAAACACCGAATTGAAACAAAACTATGCTATGACACCAAAATCTATCATCCTATTTTGAGGTTAATGAAAGCAATCATTCCTCCCTCAATCGTTAAAGAAACTCGGTATACTTAAACATACAGGTCGCATTGAGCCACTGTTCTGAAGACGTCTTCACTTCAGCGATAGCCACGCTTTACGGCTATCATATGCCATATTTCCTAGTAAGCAAAGGGCATGAAAACAACATCACCCTTCAACCACCAACTATCAGAAATTACTGTACAAAAAAAAAACCTACTGATGCTCCACAAATCAGTGTAGAAAATATCATCCATCAGAAAATCAACCGAGCAATTAGTGGCTTAGCATCTCAAATCATGTTTTCCACACGATGTAACATTTTCATCCATTGCAACCGCAACTAACCCAGATTCTGACGTTCCCTTTCAAACCACAACAGAAGATGTGTACACACATTTCCTCGAGTAGACACAGCAGACACTTCTGAAATCCCATGCATGTGCCGAAGGAAAGGGGATTTAATGTTTCAATCTCTCTCCGCTCATCGCCGGAAAACTTCTGCAATCCATATTAACATAGACAAGCAGCTTAAAAGTGTTCTCGAAGTTACACTAAGGGGGGAGGATGTTCGTGTGTAGCAAATCTCAAGATACACACAATCAGTGCCCCACAAGTTCATTTAACCCACTACAAGCTCAGGCGTCGCTACGGTCTCAATGGTATTGAAATATTGTTCAACGTGTAGCACGTATCTCTAAATGGAAAAGTATCTGCAACTCACCATTCCGATTAGATATATGGGACAAAGTACCCACATAAACTTTAACTGATTGAATTATAACTTATTAAATGAATGAACGTTCTGTATCTGGGCGTCTTTTAGTAGGTATTCGCCGGAGAATACACACGAATGTATCGCATACGTATACAGAAGTCGTGTGCTCGTGCTCGTGAATATGAACTCATAAACAACGATTTGGTCTTCTTCGCAAGACAAATTGCTATAAAGAGGGGGACGGACTTGAAGATTTATAAGGAAGTTGTCAGGAGGAGACGACATGTCTATGATGTGTCACATCGCGTAGAGCAGCAATGTGAACGAATATGTAGATTAAAAGTTATTCACAAGTTTGGAAGGCGATTGAGATTAATGATCGTACGCACAGTCCTTGTCTAGATAAAGATCAAAGCACTAGTACCCCGAGTGAGTTTGTGTTCACGTGTGTCATATGTTAATGCTCGCCTGTATGTACATCATGTCATGTGTAATTGGGAACTACAAACAAGTTTATTGATTGACTTGTCATCTTGGAAATGACACTGCTACTGGCTTGGACAACAGTGGAATGTTCTACGATTTTGGCAATCACAACAAGCTCCACATTTCGAGTCGGGCCGTCCAACAAGACGTGTCATATTAAATTTCACTCGTCAATCGTGAGCTTTCAACAATCGGTGCAATGTTAATTCATGAGCGAAGGCTATTTTTGTGTTCTTGGTTGGTAAATGGACTCTACTTCGTCCATGCGTCAGAGAGTTCGATTCGAAGTAAGTGATATGGTTCAGTTCTCATTTAGTGTCACTCTTCATCCTTCACTGTCCTCCGCTATAATTTCCTTGGACCAGCAGAGTGTTAACTGCACGCCATGGTTGGGTATGCATCAGACCCTTATTCATCGTGTGTGACCAATTCTTTCTCATTTCCGTCGCCATGTGATAGTCCCTGCCTATAGGTGCCTGCTTCGTCGTCTTATACAGGAGTTCGTTGGAGATACGATTGAGTCAAAATATCTGCAATATGTAGCGTAGGCTCTATCGAACTTTTGTAATTTTCTTAAAAAAGTTGCATCAATATAGCGGGGCAGATTCGATAGTTATAATGCGCCAACAGCATCTCGAATCCGGAGTTAGATTAGTCCGATTCGGTTCCGCTTTTGAAGTTGAAAGAGTCCTTTCAATCGGCTATCTGTCAACGTTCCATTTTACGATTGACACGATTTCAGTTACTGGACATGTTGATCAGCCTTGCTGCCGCTCTCAGGCTGAAGATTTACACCTTTTATGGAGTTTGTATTCCGAAAGTCCGAGAATGTGCCTCCATGTATATCTTTGTTGCCATTTCATGCCAACATGTTTGCGAAAGTAGACAAGTGTCGACAACGTAGTCTCGGTGCTTAATCCGTCTAATTTCTCTGGTTCATTCTAACATAGGACCATGTCGAAAAACATCGCTTTGATGAAACAGAACTGATGATACGTGCAGCTCTACCCTATTTCATTTCGAAAGTCGAATTCATCTAGGAAAGTTATTCAATTTTGGTCGGCACACCACACAGTGTCTTGAAATGGTGTACATGCGCTATAAAGCGATGCAATTATCATGGAAACTACTCATTGATTTCGAATTGCTTTTGGTCATCAATAAGTGCCTTCCTTCACAGGCATAGTGAATTACGTCGATTAATTTTAATGCAATAAAATGCGCAAGTGATGCGCATTCACTTACGCGCATCGGTTAGCAGACTTGCCAGCAGTGTTTTTTGACCCGAATGCTGGAAGAATTTAAAAATCTTTCTTTTATTTTGCTCTTCTCAAGGATAAAAGCGTATAGAAAATAATGCGATGTACTAAAAATCTAATGAACTTCCGCATCCTTCTTTGATCTTGGACTTGAGTGCTATTTTATTAGAAAAGTAGCTTTGGCCCAGTTAAGGATGCCTTACTTAGTGTTTTAAACCTGACAGGTTAAGTAAGGTATACTCCTCAATTGCCTCTTAAGCTCCAGCGGTTCGCAATAGTTATTCTGCGTTTGATCTCGGTATTGACTTGGTTTGCACTGTTGGCGGAACCGAGGTATACAAAGTTCATTACTACCTCGTTGGCTATAGCTCCTTGCGACGCGCTGTCGATTCTCTGTTTTAGGTAATTTATTGCATCGTTTTTCACTCACTCGCCGCCAGACCTATTATAGTCACACGCGTCTCAATGCAAGAAAATGCAAATCGCGTATGGTAAGAGCTGAACAGACTTATTGAAGATCATGTCTCTTGTCTAGAACCTATTTTGACATTGAAGCGCTCCGTGAGTTTCTTCCCTACCCTGCTGGAGCAGTAATAATCTCCCCTCGTCATCCTGCACAGCTGGTGTGAAATACATATACAATACTGAAAATACATATATAAAGTAATTGGAAGACAATATACGCTCATGCTCAGGCAGGGCACGAGAACCCAAAACGCGTACACCTAGCACATCTCACCTCCATTGCCAACTCATTGCCAATGTCTCGCGACTGTTATACTTCGTGTAGACCTCGCCTATGATAACTTCCTCAACCCAAAGCAAAAAACCTACCCAACTACTGCTCTATCAACCGCTGGAGGCAAGCTGCGTCTCACTTAGGTGTTGTTGGACTCATTTTGATGCATAAGTCTCTTAAAAATCGTCCATTGTCTCTTCAGCCTATCTTCATTGCCTTAATTTATTTGTAGCATTTGTAGCACTCACTAGCCACTCCTCATCCAACTACCATCCACACAATGTAGGCCTATGTAGTTTTTTTGTGGATGGTACTTGGATAAGGAGTGGCCAGTGAGTAATCAACAACCTAAGGCTACTAGGTTGGGTCCATTTAGTTTCAAGGCTTCCTAGGACCTTTAAGGGTTTTATCGTGTGAACTTCTTGGAATGTTTGAGACCCTCCTGGTTGTTTCATAGAGGGTTCCAACATTTGGTGAAATGATTTGGTACATCTGTGAATCTGAACTTGTAGAAAGCGAAAGGTCCTATCAAGGGTACTTTTGCACCTTTGCTTGTTGCCTTTGTTTTCCATGAACAAATTCGACGGCAGATGTTTGGTTCTATATGAGTAAACAAGAATTGAATGAGAAGTCCTGAGCCTAAGCTCTACGTGCTGTGCAGACGTATTGAAAACTAATATCCGGCGACTACACTGACTTGGCCACATCGACTGCATGGACAACAACGTCTCAGCTAATGAAGGAAGTGGCACTCCCGATATAGAAATCAAGTAGAATTCAAGCGGTCACCAGGAAATATGTCCATTTTGTAGGAAATCGAAGGCATTGAAGGAGTGACGACGTATAGTATACCATAAATAGTAATATGGTTCCCTCTGCAGTCCGAGATGAACTCCGAGCGTCGAATTTTGAGTAGATCTTTTCTAGACAGGTATAATCTCTAAGCCTTATCACTGACTCTAGACAGCCGTGAATTAGTTGAAGTAGTTTGTGACGGGAATTGAACATTCACACCAAGCTTAGGAGGCGATGCACTTATCTACTAAGCCGTGGCCTTTATCAGGACGAGTATATACAAAATAAATAAATATAATTGAGCCTTCCCTGCTAAAAGTTGCCAATAAGATGCTGTCCGCTTCGTCGTGTGTCGTTTTGCATCGCACTAATCGGCACATAGATACCAGTGCGGCTTTCGAGACCGTCGAATCGACTATAGACCAAATTTTGACAATACGCCAAATCCTAAAAAAGACCAGCGAGTTTGAAATCGATACGCACCACCTTTTCTCCGATTTTAAAGCCGCATATTTAGCAAAATTTGTCACAAGGAGCTAATTCGATCCGATGGCGGGATGATCCGGTTGTGTCGTACCACGCTGTTGGGTTACGCAGATTCATCGACATGGATGAATCTTTCACTGCGATTGAAGCACAGACAAAACGAGCTGGTTTAAAGGTCAATGAGTATAAGACCAAATATACATATCTTGTCGACCAAGAAACGTTCCATCACACATCACCTGGGGCAAAGCATAACAATCCATAGCTACAATTTCGAGGTAGTTACGGAGTTTGTCTACCTCGGAGCAAGCGTGAACTCCTCGAATGACATCATAGTCTCCACCGACGTAGATTCGCCCTTGGCAACCGATACAACTTCTGCTTGTCGAAACTATTGGGCTCAAGACTCCTGACTCGAAAGACCAAAATCATGTTTATAGAGCATGATTTTGGTCTTTCGAGCCTTATTTTGCCAGTCATGCTGTATGGAGACGAGAGTTGGACGTTAAGTAAAACAGCAAAGCTGATTCTTGGTGCCTTCGAAGGAAGGAGGAAAGCTAATGGAAAAGACACAAGCGTCAACTCTACGAGATGTACCAAGACGTGGATGTAGTCCGGAAGGCAAAAATCTATCGCCCGTTCTGACTTGGCCATATCAAGAGCATGGACAACAGTGCTCTAGCTAAGAGGGTATTCGAATCCTCCTCGGAAGGAAAGGAAGATCGAAATTCCGGTATAAAGAGCAGTGTCATCGCGGACGCAAGACAGCTTGGTCTTAATGACTGGAACAGGGTGCCCAGAACCATCATGGATGGAGGGCAGCTATTGCTCAGGCTCAGATTCTCCATGTTTCGTCGGCCTGAGAAGTAATTGACTGTGTTTGATTGATCACAGGATTCAGTGACTACTTCCACTCCGACATTTTCACTCACACTGTAGAGTCATGGCGGCTGTCCGTGACCCAACTTCGAGTCACTGACAGTGCTCTGAGAGCCATATGAAAATCGCTGCGCTGTATATCATATTCACTTTGCTGGAGAACAACATCCTGCACAGCATGCGCCGCTGTTGCAAAAGCTAAGTCGTTCGGAAGTACTTCAAAACCTTCGTAATATATTCAACAAAAATCCGATGAGTTTTCCTAAGAATATTAGACCCCACAAGCTTTCTGAATGCTGAATAGTGGTTTCCAAACCCCTTTGGCTCTGAGCCAATTTCGCTTTATTCCCAGAATTTCCTTAGTGCTGCACACTTGACCACCGGAACATGTGGCATTTTCTAACCAATTGCCATGTTTTTGAACATATACTTAAAGCTATACAACTGTATTGCATCGATGTCCGAAACCACTTCCCAGAGCAACTCTGGCAAGATGATATCTACCTAAACTTGAAACAAAGTTTCGAACAATTTTGCCACCAGAAAATTGCTTCTATAAGTACGCACATTCTGTCGTGTTAAACGCGAGAAGTTTCAAAAACTTACAAGGAAGTAAAATAATTTCTATGGAATATCACACTTGTGTTCCATTTTGTGAATTACACGATTTCAGTTACTGGACAGAGCAGTGAAAAGTTGGACATCAGTGGAAGCAGCACAGACGACCCTAGGGGGGCAAGCCATACCCATGATTTTAAGAGTTTCCTCTCTCACTCTGAAACATCCCAATCCATGTTGTATCATGTGGACTCATTACTTTTCCATTTTATGTCGCACGATAAATAATGTCAAGTGAATAAAATGACTTAATAAACTACACGCACGTACATTGCTCATACGTGCACCTGGCATAGATTCCAGGAAAATGTTCGTGTTGTCGATTGAAGCGAACCTTCCTCTGTCTGAAATTTCACCCGAGCACACAATGTAATGTCGACGTCAAGACGCCCATCGAATTTGTGACTCTACGGCAGAGTTGAGACAATCATCGTTGTCTGCGCTGCGAAAGTGTTTGAAATTTAAGATTTACTCAAGTCAACTCGTGTGATGTGCCTCCATTCGCTAACAAAGAATTCTCCAGAAACAGCAATCAAACCGGTCGTTAAGGATACGTTTCGTGTTTAAATTGTGATGAGTCAATGAATGAGAGCATTCAAATGTTTAACAAACATATACACGTGTACAATCAGCGGTGATTGAATCTTGTTTGTTACATGAATGTCTAAAATGCACTTAAGCTCATAGAACAACGTTTTCGTACATTTTCTGTTGTCATGTTTGTCCTTGAGCCGGAAGGTCTCGCGTGACTCGTTAGCGGACACCTTTCCCTTTGAGTGCGACTTGACTTTTTGTCATTTTTTTGCCGGGAAAACTATAATGATCATTGTCTGTAGCAACCTTGAAACCACTATGCCGCCGACATGATTTCCGCAACACGCGCCTAATCTACGAGAGTGTTGTGTGTACGAATAAGCATTTCGTCAGTCAGAAGGACTCTTGGCTTTTACTTAAGTAAATAATTTCAACACGTTGCTACGATGTTAGCTGCTTTTCTTCTTTTTAATTCCTTTTTATTTCGACTTCATTGAAACTTACTCGTACATGGCAGACTAAAATGGGAAAACCTTAGTTTAGGCAATACTTATGGAAACAAAGTAAGTGGGGAAATCCTATGCTAAACTTCAATTTTAACTATGTCCATGGCCGTGGACAGTCTCCTGGTACACATAGGAAGGATAATAAAACGCAGAGATTCCGTCATTCATGTAGGTCCTTTTTGTCATCTCGTAGTCACCCAGCTGGACTGTAACAATGACCGCTGTAGTGTATTGGTGACAACACGGTAAAGCGTAGGCGGTGCTCTTCGATATGTCATAATACTCATGTTACTTAGTCATTATGTTTGTTGTTTTGTGTGCATGTCCAATCTTGCTCAAAATCCTTGTGATCTCAACTTTAAGCGTTGCGTCGTTTGTATGGCATGCAGCGCTAACTTATTGGAACCACAATTCGGCTATATCGATATTGTCGACCGCTGGCCACAAAAAGTCGATTAACATCACCTAGGCTCAAAAACGCCAAAATTGTCTCCTTTTTTTCGAAAGAAATATGGTCCGATGATGACGCCCTGCCGCCATAAACCACAGCAAACAGTCAATCTTTTCTGATGTATTGATGCTTGGTCGAACACTTCTGGATTGTAGTTGCGGCAGTAATGGCAATTGTGCTTGTTACAACTGACCACAAAATCTGTCTCGTCCGAAAAGATGATTTTTTTGACCAAAGTTTCGATTTCTGTCCTTTCCAGCGTTCAATTAGAGAACTCACGGCGTCGTCTATGGTCGCTCGACTTCAGTTCTTGCGTCAGCATAATCGTACGCCCAAATCGAACCGCAAAACCGGCGACGGATCGATACTGTCCACTACGGTGGATATGTGTTCTTCATTTCGCACCGGTTTCTGTCTAATTGGTGACTTAGGTTCAAAAGAGAGTACTCACGCTAACAAAAATTGCTTGCACACTGAAGCCATGACGATAGACCTCACGATGAAATTCCCCTTGCGTATTTACAACTGAGTCGGAATGTCGATAAATTGAAACTATGTATGTATGTATGTATAATGAAACGACACGCCCTACTGAACATTCTGACAGTTGCATGTCATTGGTAACTTTGACAGCCGCTGAAAAATATCGAATGGAAAAACGAGAAATAAAGTAAGGAGTGTTTTTTTTTGAGGTATAGAACTTTGAAATGGAATAAAACAAAGATGATTTTTTAAATTGACATGACATTTACTTTATTCGAAAGACAATCTTCTGGCATTATAGTTTAAATATGATTTCTGTCATATGACTGCCACGGCTGGCTCGGACGTTGTCAAATCCGGAGGTCCAATTTTCGATGACTTTTTTCCAACATTTGTGGTCGTATATCGGCAATAACGCGGCGAATGTTGTCCACCGAGTAGTGAATCGTTTCTGGCTTCTCGGCGTAGACTAGCGACTTTACATATCCCTCCATAAAATAGTCAAGCGGCGTTAAATCGCACAATCCTGGAGGCCATGGGATTACCAAGCGTTTCCTTCAATAAATCTATTGCAGCACGAGCTGTGTGACATGTCGCGCCGTCTTTTTGAAACCACAGCTCTGCACATCAGTCAGTAAACATGGCTATATAGCTATTACCGTTGACTGTTACGTTCTGGCCAGCATCGTCTTTAAATAAGTACAGATTCGCTTATGAAAATTGGTATCAATGGCAATCTTGTTTTGGTCCCACTCACAGAATCTACGCCTTGCTATGCCAACTATGCTATGCTAACCAAAAAATGACAAACCAAACTAAAAATAAATCGCTTGACAGCTGGCAAAATGTCCGCCAGTTAAAACAGTATTTCCAACTTAAATTTGTATACCTCTAAGAAACACCCTTTAGTAAATATAGAGATATTCGCTGCAACCTAGTCTATCGACGAATTTGACATCTTTACGATAAATCAAAAATTTTTGACAGTTATTGTTTACAAATCATCGATCTCTGTCCAACATTTACGCGCACTTGTTTGAAAAAATTAGTGCACCACGAAAATGGCGGCTCATTCATGAATTGTTGCCTTCTTTTATTTACGGGTTGTGTTATGAAAACATTGCAGAAAGAATAACAAGCTATTTCTTAAGGTTTACTTATAATTATTAGACAACAGTTTGCATTTTTTTCATTCTGAAAATGAGCTTTAGTCGGAATATGACCGAAAGAAGTGCCAGATGGAAAGTAAATACTGCAATATTATTTTTTCCGGCAGCTGGCAATGGCGCAAATCATAGAATCTGTGTACAATTTAATTTATTCTCTTGTAGTTGGATTTTCTGTTTCTGAAAATTGTGATCTGAATAATTTAAAATTTAGTTAGTTCTCCTTAGACAGCGTATCAGGCTTCAACAATGCACAGACACACGAACTATTTGCGATGTGTATATGAGGACTTATCGGATAGGTTACATGGCGTGGCGAACTTGCATACAATCCTGGGGATAAGCAATCACCCCTGGTGTGTCCAGCGACGAAGTGTGGACGTAGATGCATTTGCCAACAGTCATTCCAATGTTCAATTAGTGACGGTTTCTGTGTGATGTTTGCGTGGCTAATGAAATTTCTCTCGGGCGTTACTGCACTACAAACAAAGTAAAGTAATCCAGGATATATTAGAATTTTAAGGAGTACCACATGCGGCGCCTTAGAATAACTAGAACATATTGGCAATGCTTGTATCTATATCTAAGGTGATATTCTGTGAAAACTTTAAAGGCACGACCATTCAGCTTACGGATGAGTGAAATTGAAAGAAGGGAGGAAGGAATTTAAGTTTATTTTGGAGCGTCTGTTTACTGAAGTATGCGAGAGAACCATTGCATGCGGGGGTTGTAGAAAATGGATTTTCAGTCAAACACAGAGACTAAGATTTATTTCGTCCAAGGAGCAGTTAAGATTTTCAAAAACCCCAAGCAGATGTGTAGATGATATGCGATGACGCAATAAATCGATGGAAGGCGATGGCCAAATGGGGCTTACAGGGGAATACAGAATGGGTGGTTAATCAATCCGAAGTGCAAGCTATTAATTTCAGTTGTAACAAGGAGTGCAGTACTGGCTTCACAAATTGCAAACTCATCGAATGCCCCAAAGGTTACTTTTAATGGGTGATTTCTTTGATGTTTGGTTTCTTTAATTTTTAGCTCATACGTGTTATTCGTGACTTGTGGCAAACTCAAAACATGCTCACTGAGAATAACCATTTCATCAGCTGAGCGTGGTTGACATGCAGTTACTACTTACAACGCGAATCAGAAATGAGGTACTGGTCTCTACAGTCGACATCTGGCTCTATTAGCAGGGTTTTTAATTTCGTTTTCTCGACCAAAACCAATGTCAGACAGAGAATGCCAAGCTTTCGTGCAAAACATTCACAAATTCGTGCATAACTGTCAAAAAGTCACTCAAATTCGTCAATGGACAAGGGGGCAATCAGCTGTGAAGTATATAGTACAGTGAAACCTGTGACGAATTGGCCACCCTTTTTAGTAGAACACTTGTCAAGCTGGACCGAACATTTTTGCACCAAGATAATTTCATACAAAATATTGAAGAAATATCTGTATATGTTGGAAGCTTGCCTATTTGGGAACTTGGATGGAAATTTCCCATATTTCGTCACCGCACGCATTGAAAAAAATGCGTATGTTGGCCACGGGCAATGCTAACTAACACTTTTGGATGCATATAAAGGGTGTTTTTTTTAGAGGTATAAAACTTTAAGTTGGCAACACTATTTTAACTGGCGGCCATTTTGTCAGCTGTCAAGTTATTTATCGTTAGTTTGGTTTGGCATTTCAACATGAATAGACTGACGCCACACGCTTCCAAATTGTGCAAGTTTATTTTGAAAATCATGGTTCTGTTCGAAATACGTATCGCGCGCTACGGCCATTTTCACCAGGCTAACTTTCGGGGGAATGGATACGTCAATAAACAAAACTGCCGTATTTGGAGTGAAGATAATCCTCAAGTGTATATTGAGACACCGTTACATAAACAAAAACTGACTGTTTGATGTGCTTTATGGGTTGGTGGAATAATTGGTCCTTACTTCTTTAAAGACGATGCTGGCCAGAACGTTACAGACAATGGTAACCGCTATAGAGCCATGATTACTGACTTTCTCGTTCATCAATTGAACAACCATGATGTGCAGGAGCTGTGGTTTCAACAAGACGGCGCAGCATTTCACACAGCTCGTGCCACAATTGATTTATCGAAGGAAACGTTTGGTAACCGCATAGTTTCACGTTACTGACCCAAGAATTGGCATCCAAGATCGTGCGAATTAAAACCGCTTGACTATTTTCTGTGGGAATATCTGAAGTCGCTAGTCTACGCCGAGAAGCCAGAAAAGATTCACTACTCGGAGGACAACATTCACCGCGTTATTGTCGATATACGACCACAAAAATCATAGAAAATTGGACCTCCGGATTAGACTACGTCCGAGCCAGCCGTGGAAGCCAGAAATCATTTTTGCCGGAAGATTATCTTTCGAAAAAAATAAACTTCAAGTCAATTTAAAAAAAATCCTCACTGTTTTATTCCATTTCAAAGTTTTATACCTCTACAAAAAACACCCTTTACCTACTTGTAGTACAGCAATTTTAGGCAGTAGCGATAATATAACGAACATGTATTTCATCGTTTTTAAACATCAACAAAAACGTTCACCATTGCAATTTGGCCACCAGCTTAACTTGGTCGGAAAAGTCTGCACCTCGAGTGGCCAACTTAGAAAGGTTTCACTGTACTTGATTTCTGTCGCAAATTAATGAACCAATAAAAAGGATTTCGATGAGCAATTTATATTTTTGGACCTGTCAATTGGCTAACTTGTTGTGCGATTTGACGCCATTAAACTATCATTTATGGGAATGCGTCAAATCACCCGTTTCCATGGAGATATTCCAGTGCCAATTGAAGACAGTATTACACGGGTCATTAGTGACTACATTACACGTATTATTGGCGAGACAACAACAAATATTCTTGAATAACTCGAAATTCAACTCTGCACAGGGACCACTCAAAACGTAGCCGTGATCGTGTACATAAATATGACATAATCTTCTAAAAACAAATGGCAAGCATTGATTTAACAACCTTAATACAAATATTATACACTTTTGCAGAAATCCCATTGATTTTCACATTTATGGTGTACTTGTGCATTCATAATGGCCATCACATTTAAGCTGGCCATCTTTTCAGGTTGGCAAGTGTCAATTAGATGGTCATTGGACGTGTAATTCATCAGCAGAGACTATACCTATTCAAGGATGTCCCATAATGGACTGACAAATCGACTTTACAACTTCTAATAAATTGCTTGAATTTAATTCTTGGATTTAATTTTAATATATTTTTGCCGTAATGCCCCTTCGAATGTAAATTCGAATAGTACACCTACGACTGGCAGTAAGCCTAAATGCTGGAATTGAATTTAATTTTTATCTTCAGCTTAGACGAAAAGTAGGTAAATGCATGTTTATGGGCAGTAAGCTCATCCATCCGTAGCATTTCCTTCCATTCAATATTCGGCTTTCATTTCGTTTGCTTTCGTTTTGTTTGCAGATGGGTATGTATCGCTTGCGTTAAATACTCCCCTGTGCTGTGGAGCTTGATGTTATGTCGTAATTTACTGCTCAGCCTACAGCCAGAGGGTGATGGTTTCCAGTGAAGACAAACGAGGACTCACTCATCTCACACTTTTGCTTTTTTTTTTGTTTCATGAGCATTGTCTGCATTTGAAAATTCGATTCGAAAATTTATGCAAACGAGAATATTTTATTTCGTTCGCATATTCTTGGAGAACGACAAAATTATTTACAGTTCGACTTGGATACCGATTGTATCAGTATTCATAGAAAGATACTAGATATCATTTAGGGTGGATTACATAACATTTACAAGCACATTCGCATTCATAGCATGTATTGCTGTGTCAAGTGTGCCGATGCTGTCTCCTCGGAGTTATGTACATGTTGAATACAATTCCAAAGCAATGACGGTTCATACACGAGAGCACATGAATGTCTACAAGAACAGCGATCAATTAAATGCGAATTTTGAGATAATGTTCACAGCGAATGTGTGTTAATTATTGTTGCCATGAATTAAGTGAAAGAAAATCCAGGCAATTCGCATGGCTGAGTAAGAAATTACACAAATCCGCGTGAGTTAGAGTTTTGCGGCACGCAAGCGACAGCTAGTTGTCTGTGGAACTTAATTAGAAACCACTTGAGCGTTAGGTTAAAAGTGTCAATTCAGTGTCGTCATAAATTGTATTAAATACCCACCGTTTGACACGGAAAGCGGCTGATCTATAGGCACTGATGTCATCTCAATTAAATGCAAGGCCATCCAATGAGGGGTGATCTTTTAAACCAACATTTAACTAGTTTACTACTTGTCACGGCACACGAATGTAAACTGCATTTCATTTCATCCGGAAGAAATAAACTTTGAGATGTTAGCAATCCGTGTCCTCAGTCAACCACGTTATTCAACAATTTTAATGTGCACCCCTTAAAGAGACCGCTATTTCAGTAGACAGTCTGAAAAATCAAACAAGATTGCTAATCCGCTGCCTATTTTTGGGCGGCTTTGTAGTTCATATTCAGTGAATTGTGCACACATGGTTTTATGGAAGCTTTTCTTTATCGGGCAAGCATTCCCGTTCAGCAAACTGTACTTGAACCCAAAGTGACTCTCTCAAGTTCATCGCACACATTCGCTTGTAAAGAAGGCAAATCGCACCGAACGTCTTACTGTCTGCAAACAATGTTATCATTTCTCTGAACAGATAAACGGTGCACCCTTTCCCTCCCACCGTGCACGCATAAGAATCGATGTTCGGAGACAAGCATGACTAATGAGAAATGAACAGAATCGAATCTGGGTGAAATCACCTAACCCACAGCAGCACTTGGAATCCGAATCCGGCCGACAATTAACCAAAACCGATATCGGTTTCATTCATTAATCACACATTAATCAATCATCCAGATTCCAGATCTTTCCACGCGATTAGTCCACCGTTGGGGAGCACCGACCACTAATCTCCTCACAGCTTAGGGTGTCATTCGCCGAAATAGACTCATTTGACGCATGCAGATACACCACATAAGTCACCACAACTCATTTGATCACGTTCCCTAAATAAATATTGATTTGCAATGACTGTCGTCGATGCGTACTGTGTGTCGCTTGCGGCATCGAATGTGCCCCGAAACGGTTGGCGTAATTGAATTGAATGGCGACACAGTTCGGCTGAGCGATTTGCATAAAGTTGCGGAGAGCACGCTCCCCCAAACGATTGGCCTAATGAGATTCCTACTCATTTAATTAAGTAGTCCTTGCGCGGGTAAAAATAATTTCCGTTTCCGTCGTTGGTGCGGCTAAGTAGATTCATGGATTAGGCAAAATTTGATTACGAAAATTGTGAGATCATGATATGCCCATGCCGCAGCAGCAGCATTTACTTGACATCCTTTCATTAAAATACAAAAACGAAAAAAAGAACGAAATGAAAATGAGCGCCACTTGATGAATTAATGATTGATTGATGCACTCACAGTGGTGCTGTTCGGCAATTTGATCGGGTGCGAAGTTTTTGTTTGTATAATTCGATTAGAGTTGATTTATTTCTCTTCGCCTCTTGTGCTCGTGTTTACATGGCTAATGAACGCGCTATTTGCGGGGCTACTACCAGAGGATAAACAACACATTCAATTAAGTTCTTTAATGTAAGCAAAGCGCTTTGTGGACGAAAGCGTTCAGTGATTTCTGATGAATAATGACCGGAATGTTAGCGTATTGGTAGGTGGATGGACAACATAATTTTGTGTTGTGGCTCTTCGGAGCATATTTACCATTCGGATAAGGTGACTTTGATTTTCTTGTTTGCACAGCGCTACAGGCCGGACTGAACTTGGACGTGTCGCGCACCAACTTGATTGGGGTGGCGAATGTCCTTTATTCAGTGATGGCAACCTGTAGAATCCTCAAGAATATTTTACCTAAAAAAGGGGCTGAAAAGAAAAAGGTCTTTGCTTTGCCGAAAATATAGGTTAAGTTCGGTTCATGTTTACTTGAACGATTTCAATTTGCATCTAGACAAATTGGTATGAGTAATCAGTAAAGCATACAAAGTGGTGGAGCAACAAACAAGATTGTCCTACAAACACATTGGTTGCACAATCCACTTGCTTCAAAGGACGGTTGACAATCATGACAGAGAACTTGCTGACAGTCTGACAGAAGACCGAAGGCAGAAGCGTTACAGGATGTGCGCAATAAGAACTCACAGCGGTTTCCGAAAAATTTCGGACGAAGCAGCCTGCGTCATTCCGGGTATGGTTTCTATTGACATTCTCGCCAACAAGATGCAAATGCTCTATGACTGGCCCAGATTTGAAAACTAGATAATTTTGAGTATTAGCTTTACTTTCACTGGGATTCGAACCGGCAACCCCTCTAACCAAGGGCAGGCGCTCAACCAACAGCGCCATCCAACTGTTAGGGTGTGGATTAGTACGTACTCCCAAAATCGAGTACTTGGGCTTGGGCTATTAGTGTCTTTAGATCCTTGGAATCAACCAAAAAAAGGCCCAACCATATTTAATGAACAAAAAGGAGCCGTCAAATTTGAATTTAATAATTCCACAAATAAAGTTAATTAAGTTTGCTGAGACCCGTAATATCAGCCTCACTTACTGATTAACAGCACACATCCTTTCTCACGTTATTTCTGCAACATCATGTCCCTTTCCAGCAGTCTAAGCCTCATAATACAATATGGGTGCTGCTAAAGCCTGCAGAGTGCCAGTGCCCAGCTTTTCAGCAACTACTAGTCTTGTGTGTGCTATTGTTCTCTCCCGAGTGGATGGAACCTATAGTTTTATGCCGACTCCGAACGGCCAAGTTTTGAGAAGCTTGAGAAGCAGTTTCATTGTCAGTGACTCGAAAAAGGTGGGGCCGTGAAATTTTTTTTGTCGTACTGGGACTCGAGTCTGGACGCTGAGGTTAAAGTGCGTAGAAATCGACGCACAGACCCACAGCTTCAACTACTTTCAATAAAACCACCTTCTGTCTTCTCGAACCCTCTGTTGCTTGATTTTTTTCATATGGGCTTAATCACTTGCTTATACTTTCCAAATCCAGCAGTCAATAGCAATCTCGATGCAATTTTCAAACTCTTCACGTTGTTTTTATAGCCGCCTTCCATTTGATTTTCGCATTTGGGGTCAACACTAGGTCTTGGAGGTATTCGCGACGCTATTTGAAATTCTTTGCAGTTGCTGTCTCGACTGAGCCTTTCCTGGCCAAGACTAGCTAACTTGCTTACACTAGGAAATATGCCTAGTGCACTAAACTGAAGTAGGACCGAGAAAACTCACTTCTGGGACTCCGGCAGCATACCTTACGGGCTCACAGTATTACTTTCTGTGTGTGCACACTAAGCTGTACTTCTAGGATCTCATATAATGTTTTTAGGAGGTTACCGAGTTATAATGTGCATGCAAGTCATTTTGGCACAATTAGTCGAAGGTCTGAGACTTCAGGGAGAAGCTTTCCTTCCTCTAGAGCCTCTTCAATGCCATCGGTTTTCCTACACACCATTTTTGAGTGGTTCAACAGAATCCTGGCTGGTTACCAGAAAGGCTTCCTTCTTTTAGAACCGATTTATGTTTCAAGAGAATTTTTCTGTTTCTAGGTACCACTGTACTAGAGATACTAGTCTGTACGTTCTGTCGTTTGGAGATGTTCCCGCTTTCTGCTACCTTCTACGAATGTGGAACTTACAACAGTCAAAGCGAAACATTAATAAGGTCAGGTTAGATTAGTGGATAGACGCACAAGCCAAGTCTCACTAAGCTCTTGATGCCTATAGGGGAATTTTCTCTCTTCACACCTTCCTCTTAACCATCAGGCCTGTGCGTTGTCCAGCCATCCAGAAATACTTATAAACCTAAAAATAGATTTATGGGATTTTTGTTAATTCTTGTAGGTCTTGAAAGAACTGTCCTCCCAGAGTACCAAATCTCAACTGGCAGAGACTGGGACAGTAACACTGGTAATGAAGAGTATCCTCCCTTTCTTCTTCGTCACCACAGCCTCTTCCTGTATTTGAAGTCTTGGGAAAATCCCATTTTGTTCGTACTTCAAGTGATTATAACCATCCGTAGCACCTTTTTTCGCATTGTAGGAGTTTGTCGGCATTTGCACTATTGAACTGGGGCTATACCATTCGAGTAGTCATACAGGTGGTTATGGAGTTCCACCTTTCATTTGTTAGCTCAATTATTCTGTCATCCATATTCTTCATGACATCTACAAGAAGTAGTTCAATACATAGAATTGCCTGAGATGAGTCGATTTCGGTCCCTTTTCTGGCAAGTTAATCCGCTACACCATTGCCGGCTATGTCTCTATAACCTCGGACCCAGCATAGAGTTATTGAGTACTGCGTAGTAGGAACCTTAAGCTCTTCGCGTCTGCATACCAGCTTCGACTTTTAGCCGAACTTGCTGTAATGGCCGCTTGACTGTCATATGGATGGTAATATCAGCTGGTGGTATTTTCAGCATTAATATGATTTAGGCCGCTGCCTTGACTACCAGGACCTCCGCTTGGAAAACACTGCCTGTTTTCTTATGCGATTATTCAATCGTAGCCGCGTTTTGTAATGTCTGACGGAGTTCATTTAATTATAGTTGTCATATTTCTAGCGTCATCCGTCAATGTTAGTCCATCAAAATGCTTAAACGCTTTTTCAATGTTTTCTGTGAAGAGGTCCGCTTCCTTATTCTCCTTAGTCTGGCCTAATTGATGCAGATTTCATTTCGTCTTTGCACTTCTAGGGCAACCACCAGTACCGTGCATATTCTTGTACTCTCGCGAATAGAGTGGTAATACAGTCGCACGACGATTCCAATTAAATTTTGAAAACGATTTTCTGAAAAGTTATACTCCCTGAGCATTTTTGGAAAGACATGGAGCCTCATCGATCTACTCACTACTATCTACTCACGGCGACCACCTCGCTTTAAATTGGTTAACGACTGAAAGTTCAAAAACTGCCAGCAAGCTTGTGCGTTCAGCTTAAGCTGAAAGTAAAGTAAAAGAAAGACAAGTAAATTATTTCAGAGCCAAGAAGTATGCAGTGTTCCTCAGTGGGCACTCCTCAAACGACTTTCATGGAAATCATAGCAATTGCTGCTTCTTCTGAATTGCTTACAAAGACCTTGAATCGAAACTCAAAGGGTCAATTCTTTTTACTGCGACATGCAGACAACAACTGAACCGGGTGGCGAAGCAAATACTCGACACCATCGAAAGAATCGTTTCTTGTGACAAATAGGAGAAGTGACAAGCGCTAGCTAAAGGAAATATGGCCATCACCTATGTAATCTCAAACGATCATTCAGTCTGCTTAGACTTAGCAGAACCTCATTAAGGACTCTCATCGGAGCCATAACCGGACAATGCGCAATTGGCACTAATGATGGGTGTCCCATATAACCATTTCTGCAGAAGCTGCATAGATGACGATGAGGTAGAAACCAAAAATCACCTACTCTGCTCTTGTACCGCTCTGGCAAGTCGTATGTACTCACACCTCGGGGCCTACTATTTCAATAATCTCAACGAGCAAAACCGCTTCGTCGTAAGTACTAACTGGTTTCAATGTCAGGAGAAGTCAATCCGCGCAATGGGCCTTCTTTTTCCTAAGTGTGACTGCCACTCCTACCTAACCTAACCCAACTCTTCCAGTTGTTTTAAGCAGACGACTAAAACCCGTCGACTAAACTAGATCGGAAATGCATGAACAACTTGAACACCACAAAGTTCTTGAATCCGATGGTCCCAGTTGGTGAAGAAGGTAAAGCCGGAACCTCGGTGATCCTCTATGCCAGGCAACTTTGAGTCTTTGTGGGATCCAACGCCTGATGTTGCTGGGCTATGTAGAGCGTATCGACAACTTAGCTGCGGTCAAAAGAGCGAATCGAGGGGTCTGTGGATCTCGAGCCAGTGGGACAACACAACATAGGGCGCCCGCATCTAAGGTGGCGCATACAATTGTTCAAGGACATCAACCAACTTGGTTTGTGTAACTGGGGGCAACTAGCCAGAGATCGTACTAGACGCAGAATCTGGTTTTTTCTGGACTAAAGCGTCAAAAGAAGAAGGTAAATATTTCTTCTTAAAACACTGTCGCTCTGTCGCTAGTCACTGACATTGTAGCCAAAGCACAACTGTCACCTAAAAAATACCTCAAGCTCCGCCAATCGAAACTGCAGTTCTCCTCTGCTCGTTATAGACACAAAAGAAGTATTAAGCCGAAGTCAAGCAGTCGGACGCGGGTACTACTTATGAACATATGATATCGAAGAATTGTATTCAAACAACAAAAGACTATGAAGACAGACTTAAAAGAAACAGCAGTGAGCTAATCTTCAATGTATTCTCTTGAGCTATTACATATGTTCGCCATAAGCTCTCGCCAACTGAGTATTATTTGTCAAAATAAATTCTAATCTTTCACCCGGTCAGTCTTCGCAATCGAATCTGACAAACCGCACGCGTACCTACCCACAGTGTTATTGTTTAGTTTTGAATTTCAAGTGTAAACCCTGTTGTCATGCCCGT
This sequence comes from Eristalis pertinax, assembly GCA_907269125.1. Taxonomy (NCBI): domain Eukaryota; kingdom Metazoa; phylum Arthropoda; class Insecta; order Diptera; family Syrphidae; genus Eristalis; species Eristalis pertinax. The sequence continues at coordinate 56,974,196 of OU026148.1, read as the reverse complement.
GTAATGTCCGTAAATATAGAATACGTGGCTAACTCTCGTAAGTTGCAATTTTCCAGTGAATGTGAGTGTTCTTGTTGTTACCTTTTTCAACGTTTGTATGAAGAATCAAATCCCCAACAACTCCTCATCATTGATTCACTTTTTGAAGAGTTGCCTAGGATACACGGTGTACAATGCACATCATCAATTTTGTTGAGGCCATTTCGTGACCTCTCAACAATCAATATCTGCACGCTATGACAACCGTCAACCGTTCATATATGGAGAAAGTATTTATAAATGTGACCATACGAGTATTACCCAGCTGCGGATTGATGCTTAAGTAATGACGACAGTTCTAAATATAATAGAAAATACGCTACAATATTGAAATAAATGTGCGCCATGAGATCAACATGTTTCTCAGCGAACGCGAACGCGAACCGCAGCGTCAATCAGCTTCAATGAAGATGTTGATAATATTTTCCGGTTATTGAGCGCTTAATTCTGGATTCTGCAAAACATTGGCTTCTTTTTTGAATGATTTTCGGAGTAGTCTGCTCTGCATCTGGATTGGCTGTCTGTAAACCACTCAGCTGATTAAATTATGGAGACTCCGGAGATGAGTTCTACTTTTCGAGTTTCTTTTAATGGAGTGTTTTTAAAACAGTCTTACACTTCAATAAGAATGATAGGAAACAGGTTTTTGCATAGATGCTACGTTTGCCTAGATTGTCCAGCATCTTGCGCGGTTTAAGGTTGTGTATAAACTTCGAGGCTTACAATTTATTTTTGTTTACAATTACACTGCCTGAACACTGCAGGGACATTAGAGTGTCGTGAATTTTAATATTTTTGTGTCCACAATCTGAGCAAGTGTCTCCAACGTATTACTAGGACCCAAGGCCAATATTGTCGATATATACCACTCGTGCGACACATTCCGACATATGGCAGTATAGTTCGGTGATATGCTGCACTGAAAACCACTGACTTCAAAGCACTGACTGCTATACAAAGACATGTGGCACTGAGAAAACGCCGGTTTGGAGACTGCGCCAATGACGGCTTTGGCGGTGGAGAGGACCAAGAGAATACTTCTCATTACCTCTGTCATTGCCCTGGTCTTTGTCGTCAGAGACATTTAGCACTGGAAGAATATGATGAATAAATGATACAGCGAACTAAGGCTACATCAGAACCCTCTTCCCCCAGACCACCACAATGGCTCCATCAGGACCTGGGAGAGTCCTGAGTGGTAAATGCCAGTCCTCAGTTTCAAATGTCAGTCCTGGATGGCAAATACCGCACCCTACCCCACAAATGATTCTCTCCGGATAGTTGGACTCACCCCATGCTATGGTGGCCACAGATGAACAATTTACTTGCATTTTAAATTTTGATGAAGCAGCGTGATTTCTTGATTTAATTTCTCTCTTTCAAGAATCTCATCTAAAATTAACTACTTCATGTGATCAACCAACTCTTGGTCCGGATTTGACCTCCCTGCTTCAATCATACACGTCCAACCGACCTACAATCACAGACGGTCCATGTATAGCTTGAGGTTTGAGGTTTAAAACGTGGATCGTTTAGCAACCGCTGTTCAAGTTAAGTGACTCCGTTTGAGCAATACGAGCAGATTATGGGCGACATAGAAAAATGACAACAATTGATATCTGCACGCTATGACAACCGTCAACTGTCCATACATGTAGAAAGTATTTGAAAATGTGACCATACGAGCATTGTCCAGCTGTGGAAAGACTATTGGATACAAAGGCCATTGAATCCACAAAAAGCTGCTATGCGGTGTCATTGCTCAATATTTCGTCGAAAATGAGAAAGATGTAACCAACCAACTGACAATTTGCTTCGTTCATGCCAAGTGTTAACCAATTTCTGTTTAATCAAATGGATGTGGAAGACATGTGGTTTCAACAAGAACAAGACAGTGCCACATCAGACACAAAACGATCACGACATTTTGGGATTATTGCAAGAACCATTTCCTCGTCGAGTTATTGTGCGTGTTGGTGATGTAAACTGGCCACAAAGATTGTGTGAATTGTCGGCGTTGCATTTATTTTTGCGTATTGAAAAAGTACTGAAAAAGATCATATCATTACACCAACGTTCGATGCACCGCCAATCAAATCAGCTCCGAAGTCCGAGATTAGCATATTGACGACCGATGCACTCACGCTACCTTGAACTAGCTTAAACCCGCCCGCTTCGCCAAGTAATTTAGATCTGTTTGGTGAGAGAGCCAAAAAATGGGGAAAAATTGAATATTAATAAAAATCTCAGCAACAGCGCCACCTATCGAGTCCACAGCTAATTTGTCTGCCTTCGTACCGCAATTACATATCTGCATTTAAAAAAAAAACAACTAAATTGGTTGAAACAGCGTTATATTCTTCTTCTTCTTCTTCTTCTTCTAATGGCGCTGCAGTCCGGAGAGGACCTGGGCTTCATCCAATAAGCCTCTCTATCTGGCATAATCTTAAATCAGCTGCCATACATTCTGCACGCCAAGTTGGTTGAAGTTCTTCTCCATTTGCGTGCGCCATCGCCCCCCCTATTTCGTAGGCGTCCTCTATTGCATTGTCCCGTGGTTCGGAGTCGAAGAATCTTCGGGCTGGAGCAGCGTTGTCTATGAGCTCTACATCTTAGGCGTTGAAGCAGCAGCGAGCTCACACAATCTGCAACCACTTGAAGCTTTGAAAACGAATATTCGTCAAGTTATGGCCGAGTACTTACCATATGTGCAGCACCGCACTATGGGACCAAACCGTGTTCACCGTCTCAAGTATCTTTAACTTTTTTGTTTGCAGTGACAAAAAGCTGAAACTTTTTATACATAAACTTGAATATCTAGGCTTTGATATAATGTAAATATCCCATTAATACATACATATGTTTTATAATATAATAATAATACGGGTGGCGCTACAGCCCGTAGAGGGCCAGGGCCTAGCTTCTCAGCAGTCTCAGCTTCTCACAAGTGGAAGGGACCAACAGTTTTATGCCAACTCTGAACTACCAAGTTTGAGAAGCTTTTTTCTACTACACAGACCCACAACGCCATGGGCCACCACTATATGTTGGGCCACCACATATGTTTTATCGATATAAAAAAAATACACGCAAATTGTTTCATTTGCACAGAAAATTGAGGTTTACGATGCAAGTAATCACTAATAACACAAAATAAGAGCATTCATTCTTACCTTCATCGGTTGATTATATTTTGGAAAAGAATCTAACAGCATTTTAGCTTCTTCCAACAGTTCTTTAGAAACTTTCTCAATCGGTTTTCTGATACTTGATATAAGTGGAACAGATGTAAATAGCAATTTATTGAAAACGTCTTCATTTGTTGCAGCTCTTGAGCATTTGGTGGAATGGGTTAGTCTTATTTCCGTATAGTCTTTATTTCGTGACTCCTGTGCACCTTCGGACAGCATATTGGCATTAAGCCGATTTGTTTAATAATACTTTTACCAATATCTTATGGACCGAAGAAGGCATATACATTGGAATCTCCCTTAGTCGAACTATCCCTAAGTCGAATTTCTCTCTAACTCGAAGTTTTTGTTCGTCATATTTTGCCATTTCCCTCAATTTTCCACACAAAAAACCATCCCCTAGGTCGAACTTCCTCTAACTCGAACTGCTTTTGATACAGGGGCTACTGTAGGCTAATGTAGGGTCTAGTCGAATTCTCACTGGATATCAAAATCAGTTCGAGTTAGAGGGAGTTCAAGTACCAATTATATTTTTGCACATACAATTGTCCAGTTTTGAGGCTACACTTTCCAATAGTATTGGTAGCAATTTTACTTTACCAGCCAGTGACTACGTGACACATTAATAGGCCTAGAAGAAAGACGCGCAGGTTGGAGCAACTTCATTTTTCTCGCAATTACTGATGAATTAATGAATAAAATCCAATAAAAATTGAACAGCGCTAACTGTTAAGTCTCTCTAAAGCGAAACGTGTAGATTTTATTTCGGTGCGTTTCACTCAGTGACTTCAGAGATTTTTTATTGTGGATTTTTTCGTACTAAATTCTTGTGTGTGAAAGGAAGTGCATACTTAGCGTACTTTTGTTTTTCACAATGCGCACCCACGCACTGCGCGCCCTGTGCATTTGCACTACCTGCACATATGGTTGGGCCGGCCCTGCCTATGCGACATAATTGACCTAGTCAGAATCGAGCCCGCAAAAACTGGCGTGGCCGACAAAAACTGGCAACTTCTTCATATTCCATTCATAGCAGCCATAAAATAAAAATGCTATCGAAATCCAAACAAAAGTACTTTTTCTTCTATTTTCCTTTCGGAACCACAAAATGAATGATCCTGTAAATTAATAATGTTACACCAACATTTTTTCAAAGTAAATCATTCTTTGACCTGTTTGGGTCCATCTCCATTTCTCGGTTGTTTTTCAGTGAATTCAAACGAAACTAATGTTGTGGCTGAGTCGAATGATGTCATCCCGTGATCAAGTTGCTTCAATCGACACTTTCACTGCAGTGCTTTACACGGTCCCTCCTTGTTGCTTAGACTTTGCTATTCTGGGCATGATGGCATCGTAAACATCCTGCGTTCACTTATTATTTGCTTCTCTTATACCTGCTCACGTGTATTTGCTTTGCAAAGTCAATATCCGTCCAACACCCACATTTCCGCTGCGTACCCGACAAACGTAAATAGTCAATGTGATTACCTGCTTACATAATTAATGCCTTCATTTCATCGTTAAAAACAAATTCGCCCATCCCAGGTTGTGACTGGTTTCTTGCCCAATTAACTGCCCTAGTATCCACCCTCAAACCCTGCTGACCCACACAGTGCCGAATTACAGGGGAAGCACAAAATTTCCTCGCAACGAATCCAAACCACCTGTGGATACCGACACTAAAAGCAATATTTTGTTGATTTTATGCACGCGGCCTGCCATGCGGTGAGTGGACACCGCTCGGGGAGGGGGGAAATCCTCCCGGACAGCCATCCGCCAAGCGACACTATCCCGATCTGTTTGACACAAATGTAATTAAAAATTAACAACGTATCCAATGACATCGTCATTGTCCACCACTGTTCACAGTCCACTCCCTGGCTAGAGGTAAATATAGGTGCGCACACCCTCTAGTTGGGCACAGGTTTGCCGGTATCTCTGCAGAATGGAATGTAATCAATTAGCTTTGGGTGATTGCATCCCCGGTACGGAAGATACTCGCACTCCGGCAACGAGCAGCGTAACGCATAAACACTCGTACAAGGCATCACGTCGCAGCACAGTTGTTTACCTTTCAGCGAAATGTAAACAATACCTGTACTATGTATCTATGTAGCGTTTGCACGAAAATAGTCGGTCGTATTTTTGTCTCTATCTGCCGGAGTTGATACCACGGTCTCATTGGTCCCTCTTCATTTATTCACTTTCAGATACACCAGCTACTGTTTGCTTTATTAAACAATGGGACTGTCGAAAGACACAGCCACTAGGCAGCGCAACGCCACCAGTCATGGGGAGCTGAACTGAAAGAAGCTGTATTGGGGGAAGGCAAATAATGAACAAGTGTAGTATTTTTTTTTATCAAGACACCGAAATTAGAAGCCACTGATACCGTATCTGCACGACGCGACGCCGGAATCGTAGATTTTGGTCTGCCAACACTTCGTTGCTTGCCCGGAGAATGGTAATTAGTGCGGTAGTCTTCGAAATAAGAGCATGTCACGCAGTGATCTGCCGCCTCCCCATTTGAACGCCAGAGCAGAGTGTGTGTGTTAAGATTGAAATTCTCCCCGGAAAAACAGACGATAATCCGTTTTTGATTTGACCGCGAGTGAATCGAAATGTGAGTCCTTTCGCGAGCCGGCTTAAGCCCTTCGTGGACTTTTGGTCTGTTGGACGTGCAAAGAATACATGTACACCCGTCAGTGATTATCTGTGCAGTGTGCAAATATTAGATTGCGACATGGAAAACTTTGATCTCAACGAACTGGTGCGGTTGGTGGGAAATGGTGCTGACAGCACGGATTTCATAAAATCAGATCTTGTGCGAGCGGTGGTCAATAAGAGCGCCGAGATGCAGTGTCTTCTACATCAACATAACGAAAGTAGCAGCAAAAATGTGAGTATTCATTCATATTCGATGAGATGTGTGTTATTTTCAGATTTTTTCTTTTGTGGGTGCATGGGAAGGGTGAATATTCGATCAAGACTTAATTTGACGTGGCAATAAGCAGTGTTTCGTTTTATGTCGGAGGCTATAGTTAAATCAGTATCTTATGCTTCCACTCATTGTTCCGCCATCCGCTAGATGCGACTTAAACCTTCACCTGCCGTAGATTTCCGTCAAAAACTGTCCACCTTAGTCAAAGTGTACATTTTCCACTTAGCCATCTCAACACGGCCTCAAAACCGTACCGGGCTTGTACAAACCAGCCTCGTCTGGATCATACTTGTGTTCGTATTCTTCGTCGTGACATATGTAAATGTTAACGATGACAACCGATGAGTGTATGCTGTCTGAAGGCGTTAATATTATCTCAAGACACCTTATTTTCACGCAATTTATCTAATCTTCACCTCTGGGGTATCATAAATTTCATTTTTTCTGAAGCTTATCTCTTATTTACGACAAGAAGAAAACATAAAAAAGCCTCGGAATAAAAGAATGCAAACATTTAGATGCCAAAATGTCAATCACTTTTAACCCTAAATGGGTCGCGATAATAGTTGATGCCAAAATGTTTGTTTACGCATATTTTCAAAAAAAAAAAATATTCCATTCTCTGCTTTATGAGGGGTTGGAAATTTGCGAATATAAAAATGTGGAGCATTAACATCATTAGAGGCTGTAGAAGACTTCAATCATAACGTGCCGTAAAGGAGCTGCAACGAAAGCAAAATTACTCTCAGATAGGTCCAAGCGGCCACCATCATAGAGCAGTGGACCGCAAGGCGCATCACGAAGCTATTACTCCTAAAACTAGTTTATGACTTTAAGAAGCGCCTGATATGGCCGACTCTGGCTTTACTAAACTCGCCTAAGTTTAACCTAAGCAGTGGCAGTCCTAAGTGGTCTTTCATCAACTGGCGATGGGCTGTAGTGGATTCGTCGTCTTCCGCTGGCGGATCGCCTGGCAGCCAAAGAAGCGGCCTGAACGATATCACGAGGATGTTAAGCAAAAATACTACTCGACTGCTTTGGCCCTTTGGACCTTTACTGACTTGCGAGAGGAAAAATGTCCTTCAATTTATTCAAATGTTTCACATCCATGACCTCTGCTTATTGATTTCCGGGTGCCTCGAAGTGTTTTGCTGAATTTATAATCCTGTCATAGAGCGTCTCCTTGGCATCAATGGCGAACAAAAAATCGATATGATTCCAGTCTGGATACGGTATATGGAAGCTTTCCACTACATTCGGTAACAGACCCTCGATCCTCTTCACATCCGCCACATCAGCAAGGTAGTCGTTGTCGCTGTAGTACAACCGAACTGGTGCTACAATGTTGCTCAAATTGTAATCCGGGGGTGTGATCTGCTTGTACTTAAGGAGGTTTTTCACAGGTCCATGGTCAAACCTCCGGAAATGTCCCGACACATATTCCTGCACAAAATGAGTGTAGACAGTCGTTGATGTTCCCGCGGGATGAGTCTCACATAAGTCTGGAATTACTGTCTGCGAAAAGAGCTACACATGTGCACACATCCGTTAATTTACAAGATCACTTACTGTGTTGAAGTGCGTTGAATGCCGACCAAATGCGAGCATCACTACGTTCCAAACTGCAGGCTTAAATGGCGACACGTCCGAGCAACCGATTGCATGCAGCCATAAAGATCTGCGGTACGACAGGAATTCCATATTTTCGAAAAGCGCACTTATGAATGTTGGGTATCCCAGAAACGGCGAAGCAAGAGTAACCACATAACTCTCGATGTGCGACGTGAATGCCACTGGTGCCAGCAAGTGGGCTGTCTTTATCTTCGCATTGTATTCTGGCCTTACGGACATGAGGACAAAGAATGCTGTTGCTCCCATGGAATGCCCCACATAATGGAGTCCAGATTCGCTGGTGGTTTCGAGGATGTAATCGACTGATGCGGACACATCGTAGACGCCAATCTCGTGCCAACTGAAATCCCAGAAGCTTGGCTGCGCAGTTGAAAGGCTTTCGTGTTTCATCGAGTATGTATTACCCCGAGCGTTACCCAACCATACGTCGAAACCAGCATCGGCGAGGAGATATGCGAGGGAATTGTCTGGCCCGTTCAAAATCCAACAATCAGATGAGCTCAAGATGCCGTGTTGTAAAAACGCCACTGGTCGGTGTTCGTTTTGATTTTGGAGTTGTGGAGAGAAAGGAATGCGAAACAAGGTCAGAATGTATCCGTCTGACGTGTGCACGTTGTGTATTTCAACGGGATAGTTGTATCCGCTGATCCTCTCAGACTTCAAATATTCAAATAATTTTTCCTGTGAACAAATGTGCTTGGATTTTACTTACAGTTGACCGGCCTACAGACTGGCGAGTCTGCATTTCGGCCGCTTGAGCTAAGAGAGCAGTAACTATGAACACAGCGATGCGGTGGATCATTTCAAACTTAGTCTTTTCCAAAGGCGGCGCTCAAATGTGATGCTTTTATTGCACGGAGTTTGAACTGCATTGTATCAGCTTGGAATATGAAACCGGTTATTGTATCGGTAATTTTTGAGATTGCCATCATGATCGAAGCTTTTATTCTTGAAGCTTAATAGAAACAACATGATTATCGGTTCACAATAATTGCTTCGATCACTGGTCAAGTCATTACTTACAATTTATAACACCTCACATGCAACGGGTTTTGAAAAAAAAAACATGTACAGCCGTTCGCAGGGACTGCTGCGCGCGGATAGTACGTGCGCTACATCATAACCGAACATTGACCCAATAGCAAGAAATGCTTACGCAACGAAAACACTGCGGGTAAAGGTTCAGTGATTGAACTGTGCAATGACATTGAACACAGTAAAGCTAAATATACACCTCAGCAAAATAGCTGACACTCTGCATTTGAAAAAAATATAATGTAACTATGGAAAGTAAGAAAGTCGATCTTAAGATTCAAAACAGAGCTAAAGCTCAGAAGTACTTTGTCGATTACAAATTCAACCAACATAAGTGGCGCAGTCGGGCTTGAACCTCTTTTGTATTGGAGAAGTAGAAAAGGGTGATAAGGATCGATTGAATACGCTTTTTAACGAAACCCGAATCAATTTAAGTGATTTAAAAATGGAAGAATTGAAGCGGGAAGTTCGTCAACTACAGCGCAACTATAATTAGGGCGAAGCAACTCTTCAACGTCAACAAGTGGACCAGCAGCAAAATGTAATAAGTACCAAGTAATAAGGGCCAAGTGCAAGTTTCTTTTTAAAAATGCAATAAAAATGAACAAAATTATATTTGTTCCTTGTATTATGGCTTCGATAGTAAGAACAAATGTTCCCATTAATAATAAAATACAAATCATTCAAGTGGCTGCCTCGGCTGGCTTCGCAGTAGCACATTCTGTCACCCCAATTTTCCAATACCTTGTTGATGGTTTCGGGCTGGAGCTCACGGATTGCTTGGTAATATTGGCGGATTGTTGGCGCAACATCGGTCCTTCACGGATCCCCACAAAAAAAAAATCCGAAGGGGTCAAATCACAGCTCCGAAGCGGCGAATTGACATCGCCAAGACTGCGATAATAACACGATTTGGGAATTTGGTGCGAAAACGATCGATTGTGCCATGGGCTGTGTGTCATGCTACGTCTTACTCCATGAACCAGGTCGCCCAAGTCCATGTCTTCAATTTCCGAAAAAAAAAGTTGGTTAACATGGCTCTATAACGCCCACCGTTGACCGAAACGTTGTTCCCAGCCTCATTTTCGAAGAAGGCGCGCACCTTACGACGAAGGAGACTACGAGTGTTGTCCACTAGCAACCCAGTCTCACGAACTTTTTGCACACTAGCGTACAGCTGTCGCGAAGGGTGCTTAATTTCGGCCAAAACTTCTTCTTTTCAAAAAAACGCACTGTTTGGCCTCCACAGCACCCACTCTGGAAAATTTTTTCAATATTTTCCAACGTTATTCAAGCGTAAAGCGACTCATTTCATTACGCGGAGGTATGATACAGACTTTCGGCCAAGATTTCGAGCGGAAATCAGCTGTCAGTGTCAAAATAACATATGATTAAAAACACAACCACTAGATGGCCACCCTATGTTTCCATGTTACTCTCCCCACAGACTAGACGTTTTAACTCACAGTTGGGATAGTAGTTAAGGACTTAGTCTACCTCGGCACCGCAGTATACAATACGAACAACATCAGTCAACTCTTGCCAATCGCTGTTCCTATGGACTCAAGAGGCATTTGAGTAATTGAGTCTTGAGACCAAGGTGACACTGATCATTCCAGTCCTGTACGATGCGAAAGCATTGACAATCTTAAAAGTGACAAGTTAAAAGAGAAGTCCTTGGTTTCTGCGAGAGACAAGTTCTAAGTCAGATATTTGGTCCTGTTTGCTTTGTATTATTTGGTATTTGGAGGAGAAGATTCAACCACGAACTGTACGAGCTGTACAGCGGCATGAGCCAAAGCAGGCATCTGCGCATCCAACACCTAAGATGGCTGGCATTCAGGAATTTGTCTTTTTGTGAATGTTTGGAAAGTTTGCCAGGACAAAAGCAACATTGGAACGTCGATTATTGTGGTGCAATGCTTTGGATAGACACTACACAGGTGTTATGGGTAACGTAAAGCTGCCACATATTTATATCGTACAGCAGTCCATTTCTCTCACTCCATCCATAATCGTCTGATCCAGTGTTGTATTCCCTTCTTTTTTGTTCTCCAATCTCTTTGATTTGATGGAGTTTCTGCCATGATTTACCATTATTTTCTGTCACTTAACTAGTGAAGTTCGTGGTCCCCAAAATTTGGCAATCCAAAAAAAAAACGTGAATATCTTCGATTTATCCCGACGCGAACAGCTTCTACTACCACTCACCTCTATCAAGTCCTTGACAGTGCCCAGAGCACGGGCGTGAGCACGCATAACACGAGTGGAGGCTGCAGCAGAGGCTAGCCCTGGTTCACAGCGGATTGTAGCGCCACCGATATCAATTATAAATAATCACAACACTTAACCTTATCACTTCTAAATTGAAAATTGATGAATGGCATACCGGCATACGTCTATTTACCCACCTACCTAGCCTAACTAGAATAGTTGAGAGACCACAACGAAAGACCTTCCAATTTGCCAATCTGCTAATTTCCAGCAGAACCGTGGTTATGAACGTGAGATGTTGACGATGTAAGATCAAAATGGACCTTCGAGCACTATTTCATACAATGGGTGAATTTAGAAACGCTTCACTGCGGCATCGATGCTTTGCATCACGTTCATAAGCGCGAATATCAACATCACTGCAAACGTTAAACGTTCATATCAGCATCATCCCTTGCATCAGATGCGCAAACTTCAAACATCTGAGCATCATTCAATTTCCTGATGCGTTGTTGTCTTTATTCAAACAAATGTGGCAAATTAAACTCAATGTTCGCTCCTTCACGGATCCCTTTCGAACCCTGCCTGCTTTACATATGTGTTTACGTGACTCTTCGTGTTGCTTATTGATTTCCGGTTGCCTCGAAGTTTTTTGCTGCATTTATAATCCTATCATAAAGCGTCTCCTTGGCATCAATGGCGAATAAAAAATCGATATGATTCCAGTCTGGATACGGTATATGGAAGCTTTCCACTACATTTGGTAACTGAACCTCAGCCCTTTTGACATCCGGTCCAACAGCCAGGAAGTCGTTGTCGCTGTAGTATAACCGAACTGGTGCTACAATGTTGCTCAAATTGTAATCCGGGGGTGTGATCTGCTTGTACTTAAGGAGGTTTTTCACAGGTCCATGGTCAAACCTCCGGAAATGTCCCGACACATATTCCTGCACAAAATGAGTGTAGACAGTCGTTGATGTTCCCGCGGGATGAGTCTCGCATAAGTCTGGAATTACTGTCTGCGAAAAGAGCTACACATGTGCACACATCCGTTAATTTACAAGATCACTTACTGTGTTGAAGTGCGTTGAATGCCGACCAAATACGAGCATCAGTACTTTCCAAAATGCAGGCTTAAATGGCGACACGTCCGAGCAACCGATTGCATGCAGCCATGAAGATCTGCGGTACGACAGAAATTCCATATGTTGGAGAAGATCACTCATGGGTGATGGGTGTCCCACAAATGGCGCCCCAAGGGTCATCACATAACTCAAAAAGTGAGATGTGAATGCCACTGGACCCAGCAAGTGGGCTGTCTTTATCTTCGCATTGTATTCTGGCCTTACGGACATGAGGACAAAGAATGCTGTCGCTCCCATGGAATGCCCCACATAATGGAGTCCAGATTCGCTGGTGGTGTCGAGGATGTAATCAACTGATGCGGACACATCGTAGACGCCAATCTCGTGCCAACTGAAATCCCAGAAGCTTGGCTGCGAAGTTGAAAGGCTTTCGTGTTTCATCGAGTATGTGTTACCCCGAGCGTTACCCAACCATACGTCGAAACCAGCATCGGCGAGGACATATGCGAGAGCATTATCTGGTCCGTTCAGAATCCAAGAATCAGATGAGCTTAGAAGTCCGTGGTGCAAAAACGCCCCTGGTCGGTGTTCGTTTTGATTTTGGAGTCGTGGCGAGTAAGGAATGCGAAACAAGGTCAGAATGTATCCATCTGACGTGCGCACGTTGTGTGTTTCAACGGGATAGTTGTTTTCGCTGATCCTCTCAGACTTCAAATATTCAAATATTTTTTCCTGTGAACAAATGTGCTTGGTTTCTACTTACAGTTGACTGGCCTACAGACTGGCGAGTGTGCATTGCGGCCGCTTCAGATACGAGAGCAGTAACTATGATCACAGCGATGCGGTGGATCATTTCGAACTTAGAGTTTTCCAAATGTGGTGCACAAATATAGAGCTTTTATAGCCCGGAGTCGGAAATGTATCGTCTTGTTCATATCGAAAACCGGTTATCGCCGTCATGATGTAAGCATTTGATTGAAACAACATGATTATGGCCGGCAATAATTGCATCGATCTCGGGTCAATTCACTATTGATTAGAACTCACATGCAATGTTTTTTAAACAAAAAATTCACTTAGGCTTACGCGGTTGTCGAGACTAAAGCCGTTCCCAGAGACTGTTGTGCGCAAATGGCACGTGCGTCTCCTATACATCGTGGACTTTATTTTGCTGTTCATGTCTACGAAGGCCTTCAACCATTCATCGCATCCTGCCATTAAATCGCTGTGTCATACGTTCGAGTGTTTCTTTCAGAAGTCGATTGAACTGTTTTCTTAGTTGGTCCTCACTCTACTGAGACAATAAAACATAAGTTTTGAAAAAAAAAAAAAACACGTGCAAATCTTGTTTGCTTTTGTTAAAACCGATCTTTCATGTTCTACTTCGATTCGTGCTTAATTAAGTAGTGTAGTAAGTAGTGTCTGGGTAGCGTGAATCCCTGATTGTGCGAACACCCATTTAATACCACCGAGAATTCCCACATAAGTACACACTAGTTTTGAAAAACAGATTCGCGAAAAAGCTGTTCAGACAGTGCTACAAAATTATTAAAAAAAACAGGTCAGTACAAAGGATCACACAAACACACCAACGAACCACGAAGTCGCAACAAAATCGTAAAAACTGAATAAATTATCAAGAAAAGCAGTCAAAGTGAGTTTAATTTCTATTTCTAAATCCTTCCTACATATGTAAATGTCACCATTACACAAAATTAGTCAATCAAATAAAATGAAGTGCATGCCACTAGTCCTTGACTTTCCTCAAGATGTCCGGTGTTCGCATTCATCTCGAATATTCTTCTTAAGGACTGCGATTGTCTGAGGCTTGTTGGCATAAACCCTCGACTTCGAGTAGCCCCAACGAAAGAATTCTGGGATGGTTAAATCGAGCGATCTTGCTGGCCATGTCAAATCGCCAATACGAGAGAATACGCGACCAGCAAACTCTTTCCTCACAATATCCATTGTGGCTCGTGCAGTGTGTGCATTTGCATCGTCTTTTTGAAACCACATGTTCACCAAGGCCCGCTCATTCAATTTCGGCTGTAAGAAGTGGTTCACTATGGCCCCGTAGCGTTCGCGACAGTACTGCCGATGGCGTCGTCAAAAAAAATACGGCCCAATCACTGCTCCCGCGTGAACGCCGCACCACACAGTGGCTTTGAGTGTACGTAATGGCACTTCGTGCATCACACGCGGATTTTCAGTGCCCTAAAAATGAAGATTTTGCTTATTGACATATCTAACCGCTTAATAGGAAAGGCGCCTCCTCAGTCATGATGATTTCCGACCGATTATTGGTCGCTCTTAGAGACTATAGCTCTCTATTGCTTGTTTGTTTGTAAACTGCAGCTCTGCAGCTGCAAAAATTACAACATCTTCTGATGCGATGATCCTTCCGTATTTTTAGATTTTTCGGCTGCAGTCGATTTTTTAAGAATGCCTTATAAATTTCCCAATGGAATAAGAAGGGGCTAGCCATGACATCAATTCTTTCTTTCTTCTAGTCACCTTTTTACCTTTCTCGCCGTATAGTTCAGGTAATATTTATGAAACCACTAATCTATCACTGACATCCCCCACACAGCATATGGAAGCATGGTCTCCTCATCTTGGCTTAGGCATGCTGATCCATAGCCTCCTTGATCCGAACAAATATTGTTGCTTTTTATTTTTTTAATTAATGTGACATTCTACTATATTTTGTGTTTGTTATTCGTAAATAAAGAATGTTCCTAGCTTTGTCCTTATATTGTTGTTCTTCTTAAAAATTATAACTATTCTACTTATATTATAAGAATGAAACTAAATCTAAAATCTATTCCAAGACATCCCCATTGTTGAGGTTTTTGCTGGTGTATTGCGATCGGTATGCAGCATCCGATGCTTTTTGTTAAGGAGTGGCGCTACTCTGCGACTTCTTCCCAAGACATGTTGTTCTTCAAGTCTTCTTCGTATTGTCTGACAGCAGACTGGCAAGTCTAGTTCAACCAATGATCTCTGCAACTGACTTGAAATGGTCTTGCTTGGAGAGACATATAATTTATGCGTCATCTTTTAGAGATGTTTTTCGTGCTAGACCTGTTGTCATGTGTAATTTTAGTGACTGTAGAATGTAATGTATTAAAAACAAGTGTTTCTGATTGTACAATGAGTCTGGACACCTCTCGCTGTAACATCGCTTCCTTCGTGAGGTCAAATCTCTTTCGGTTACAGAGCATTGGTCGGCAGGGCCTATTTTCTCTGTTTCCATCAAGAATTCTAAGCATCACAGTAGCAGAGGGTGTTTATTTTTTTTCCATGCAATACTTCACAAATCAAACAAAATATAACTTTCCACAATCCGAAAACCTGAAAACAAGTACCTCGGTCATATTATTTTGTCCGTACCCTTTAGCACCCTAAATAAATTTGTATACATGCTGAAACCAAACTATACTACCTTGTCGCCTGTCCAGCCCCTGCAAGAACAAGGGAAAGCACGATAGCACGGCGGCTATTTATTCATCAGCATAGAAGAAATGTCAAACATAGCAAAATTCATCAGAAAAACAAACTGGCTATAACCCAGTAATAAGGTGGACAATCTCTTAAGAAACCACTTGGATACCAGCATTTATTTCTTAGGTGTCAATAAGTTCCCTGGCTAACGAGGAATCGGTGTATCAACCACGTCACAAGTGGGTCACAACTGATTCAGCTGTGACAATTACTAACCCCTACGGGTAGGGGTAAGAATAAACTCGAGTGACTAAAATACTGAGCGAAGAGCGACAGGTTTTGGGAAACGCGCCTACCCCAGTGCTCGTTGAAATGACTCGCAAACAAAGCGACATGACTTAACGGCCAGTCCTGGGATGTTATGGCATCCTATTTTTTAAAAGCTATACGAAAGTTTTTCAAAAAAAAACACATAAAATTCAGAAAAATGCATGAAATCTTTATTTGAATCAATAGTACGGTCCACATAATTTGATGTTTGAAGATTATTTCATGCAAATGTTGACCTTGACTGCGCCTCAAATGGTCCATCCGCTTAATCCAATTTTGGCATACTCTTTCCAACATTTCGGCCGGTATCTCACGAATAAATGCTTCAATGTTGTCTTCCAATGCGTCAATTGAAGCGGGCTTGTCTGTATAGACATGAGCTTTAACATAGCCCCACAAAAAATAGTCTAAAGGCGTTAAATCGCACGATCTATGCGGCCAATTGACCGGTCCCGAACGTGAAATAAAATGTTCACCGAACTCGCCCCTCAATAAGTACATTGTTGCACGTGCTGTGTGGCATGTGGCACGGTCTTGTTGAAACCACATGTCATGCAAGTCAAGCTCTTGCATTTTGGGCAAAAAAATGTTGGATATCATCTCACGGTAGCGCTCACCATTCACAGTTACGTTACGATTCGCATCATCTTTGAAGAAGTACGGTCCAATGATGCCACCAGCCCATAAACCGCACCAAACTGTGACTTTTTCTGGATGCATTGGTAGCTCTTGCAATGCTTCTGGCTGATATTCACTCCAAAATCGACAATTCAGCTTATTTACGTACACATTGAGCCAAAAATGAGCTGACCATAAAATGGAAGAAGCGCTCTTAACAGAGCACGCATTTTGATAATAAAATTCAATAATTTGCAAGCGTTGTTCGTTTGTAAGACGATTCATGGTTAAATTATAGACCAAACTGAAGATGTTTGACAGTGAAACAAAACACGAAACGTGCGTCAGCTGTTTAAACCAGTGTTGCCAAGAAGATAATAGCTAAAAAATCACCCTTTAGCTTGGCCAGAAGCTATCATCTGGAGACACGGAAGATCTGAAAAGTACATGAGACTCGCATAGGTTTCTGCTTGATCGCTTGAAGTTGGGCCCCAAATGCGAGTATTGTGGTGGTTGTGGCTTAAAACCCAAGGAAGTGGAGATTCTACATGTCTGAGAGTCTATCATCGGTATATGATCAAAATCTGTATGTAGATGCAAAACACCACCGGGTGCTTCTATCCAACGATTTGCAGAGGTTTTTAGATCGACCTCACTTCTTTCCGAAGGTGGAGAAATAAGTCCATTAGCTTATTTCAACCCTTGGTACTTGAAATTGCTACTGAAGGCGTCTGGTTCAGCGCAGAAAAATGGTCCTAGGAGTAAAATAACTCGTGATATAAGCCTATTGGACCACGTAAAACAATTACTCACTTCTGACAGTCGGTCTAACCTAACTAAACTGACAACTACAAACAATACTCGAAATCATCACCAAATTTCACGAAAACAATTACATTTTTGACTATTCATGAGGTTTTTGAAATTTTTCTAGTTCGATAATTTGACGCGATAACCAGAAATGATACAACTTTCTGATGACAGTGACAGATCTGTGTTTGATGACCACCGTCTGATGAGGTTGAACATTGTTGTACAGGAAATGTCGACTTCATAAATGGACCGAATCTGACTAATGCATTGTTTAATTATTTATAGATCAAATGCATTCTGTTGGAATATTTTTCAAAAATCAGCAAATACATGCAACTAAGAAACAAATAGCGCTGGTTGACCTCAATGGTGTCAGCAATTCACCGACCCCACAATTAACAGCGATCACACCGGAGGTGGAGCACAGACCGCACATTCCACAGCAAATTTTATCATACCATCCATCCCGTGCGGTCGTGATAGATATTTTTGGGCTCTAATTGAAAATGCATTATAAATGAAATTTGTGAAAAGTAAACACAAAATGATATTGCTCCTCACCATGACACAGTGCATGCCTTCGACAGGCAAATTGGCAATTTTCCATCCCATCTAAGTGGAAAATGTAAATAAGCTTTTATTTAATCACATCGCTCGCTCAGAGCTGCTGCCAATATTTCAATTTGTAGTGCGGGTAGTGATTATTTTCCTCTGCACTACTCATTTAAGGTTCAAGGCGGATGTAAATAGTCACCTGGCCTGTCACAGGCATGTTTGCTGTAGGAGGTGCTGGTTAGCGACGCTTAAACGTGGTGGAAGTTGACTGAAGTCATGGCATATTTGATTTATCCACACACATCTGGCACTGGCAAACAATGAGTAGAAATAACCTTTTTCAACGAGACCGTACATGCCAGCAATTCCATTTATCAATATTTCATGCCCATTGACGCCCTCCTCCACGGTAGCCTTCCAAGAAAAACTCCAGTCCGCGATGGCGCTGGCAAACGCACTTCACCCGCAGCTAACCAAATGAAGATGGAACGAATGCGACAAATTGAATTATAAATTCAACACAATCGCCTTGGGTCCCACGAATAAATTAAATGAAGTCCTTCCTGCAAAGGGCTGATATTTTTCTGTTTAAATAACTTTACCTTCCAGAACTTTGTTCGCATTGAAAAACAATCCGGCTGGCAGATGGGGAAGCAAAACACAAGCGGAACGCAGAAGAGATACTTCGCAAATTTATTCATGTTTTACTTGCGCTGTTCTGCTCCATGTACATGTATTTTTTATATTTCTTTTCTTTTTTCTTCTTTTTTCAGGCAGTCGGATGCCCGGTTTCATTTGATTCGGTGCTGTGTTGGCCAAGGACTACACCTGGAACGGTGGCTGTGCTGCCGTGTTTCGAGGAATTCAAAGGTGTTCAGTATGATAGCACACGTGAGTTGAGTCATTCATTTTTATTCATCTTAACTTCAAGACACGACTTACAAAGATACACATTCGAATGCGAATGCTTCTTATGATTTTTGTATTCATGCATGGCAGATATCGCGGCAATTAAGAACCTTGGCTGAGTAAATACTCATGCGGAATGATTATTTGCTTCTCGATTACTGGGTAATTAGGGATGGCATTCGAGATTTGATATCGAAGGCAGAGACCTGTAAGTCAAAGCACACGCTGGATGCAGTGAGTCTATATTTATTTATTAAACTTTGCACATCAATATGTATCAGCTGCAGACGAGGGATGTGCACATTTTGGGATCATCTGTTAAGAGATGTTATTTTTAACTTCGCGCCGTTGTTATATATTCGACTCCCATTGCTGAGATTACAATGGGTACGAAATATGAATCGATTTACATTCGTCCAATGTTGTTGTTGAAACTGCATAATTTCACAACGCTGCCTCGTAGTTTGTTCCGCGTTTGCTAAAGGGGAAGCTACACACCCCGTAACTAAATCGAAGGCGACTTCGTCCAGCAATGATGCATCAGATCGGTTGATAGTGCATGGGGGAACTTTCGGAGCATTTCGCAGGAACTTCAGATCTTGACCTACATGCCTGACAGAAGGATTAAAGCCTTCAGATCAACTAATCGCTGAAAATGAAAACAAAAACGAGACGAGACGCAATGAACTTTTTCGTAAGCAAACAAGACTTTCGCATCTGGAGCTCCGAAAACCTAAGACAAATAATGGATCAGCCTCTCCATTCACAATGAGTGACAGTTGGGAGCAGTTTCTTGTTTTTTTTTTTTTTTTTTTGGTTGACAGTGTCATTGAGTCGTTTTTTGATGATGTGACAGCTAGCTAAAGAAACTGAAGCTTCCCCGGGTTGGAGCGCCATACAAGGAAGAAGACTGTGTCAGGGAATGATGGTGATGCCCTTATTTTCGCCAACATAATGACTCTGCATAATGATAGATATCCATTACGTACGTTTTCTTGAGATGGATGTTTGAATTGACTGCTTTGATGAGCAGTTTATTGTGAGGGTTTCAAAAGCCGATCGTTTTATTTCATTGCACCGTCTTCTCGAAATTCTCAGATGCAGTATTTTGTCTCTTTTGAAACACTGACATTATTTAACTATTGCCACGCTGCTAGTAGTCCCGGGTGCTACCAAATATCCATTCACTAGAAGAAGCAAATAAACCTGAATCAAGAAGAACATTCATCAAAATATTGCGTTTTTGCATTGATTTAAAATAACACCTCTTGTTGAACGACCGCCATCGTCGCGCGTTCTCAACGTGCCGTAGTGGAGACTTTTACGGCGATCGAAGAACAGGCGAAAGGAACTGGTCTCAAGGTCAATGAGGACAAAACGAAATGTATGATGTCGACCAAAAAACGTTCCGTCGCACACCAACTTGGACAAAATTTCACCATCTACAGCTACAATTTCGATGTAGTAAAGGAGTTTGTATACCTCGGGGCAAACGTGAACTCCACAAACGACATCACAGTGGAGATCCGTCGTAGAATCGCCCTTGGCAACCGGTGCTACTTCGGTTTGTCAAAACAACTGACTCAAAGGACCAAAATAATGCTCTACAAAACTCTTATTTTGCCAGTCCTGCTCTATAAAGCCGAAAGCTGGACGCTAAGCAAAACTGCAGAGCTGAGTCTTGGTACCTTCGGAAGAAAAATTCTACGTCGGATACATGGTACCGTCTGCGAGGAAGGCGAATGGAGGAGAAGACATAACCGCGAACTCCACGAGCTGTACCAGGATGTAGATGTAGTCCGGAAGGCAAAAATCCGTCGACTGCACTGGCTCGGCCACATCGCGCGCAAGTACAACAACGCTCCAGCAAAGAGGGTCTTTGAATCCGAGCCTACTGGTTCGAGAAGGAGAGGAAGACCGAAACTCCGGTATAATAACCAAGTCATCGCGGATGCAAGACAGCTTGGTCTTGATGACTGCAAGCAGCATGCCCAGGACCGTCAACGATGGAAGGCAGCAATTGCTCAGGCTCGGACCCTCCATGGGTCGCCGGTCTGATAAGTAAGTAAGCACATACAACGCATGATTAAAGCGTTCCTGCAGCCGACATACAGGGCTTGCTTCGAAAAGTCTGACATTTCATTCAGATAGCTAGAATTCATGACTTATAAAGTGGTGCGTTTATGGATCGCTTCAGTCTCCTTGTGGATTGCCTTTCAGTTCGATAAGTCGCCAATGAGTTGAGGCTCATGTCCACCCGGACAGTAGCGCCAAACAAAGAAGTACGAGGGGCGTTCAATATATTCTCGGTATCGGGGTGAAGCTGTGGTTGTATATATAAATTTACTTGTTTATCAAGTAATACTATTATTTTAGTGCATTCATGTAAAATTTCATTTAAATGTGATTATTAATTCGCGTTTTGTCTCTAGTTAAACATAATCATAATGGCAACTGAGACGATGATGGTGAAAATTGAGCATCGCGCTGTAATTAAATTTCTCACTAAGCAAGGAAAAAGTCAAAAAACTATTCATGAAGAGATGGTGGCTGTTTACCAACGTTCCGCACCTTCATTATCAACTGCGCAAAAGTGGTCAAGTGAGTTCAAGAGAGGCAGAGAGAGCATTGAAGACGACCCCCGCTCCGGCGCCTCGGCTATTGCTTGTACGGGAGAAAACATCAAGGAAGTCGAAATACTTGTTCTTGAGGATGCCCGAATAAAGGTCAATTTATGTATACAACCACAGCTTCACCCCGATACCGAGAATATATTGAACTCCCCTCGTAAGTGGAAATCCACTTGAGAAAGATTGAGTGAAATCCAAACTTGTAAAGTTTCTAAACAAGTAGCGGGTGGATAAATGCTATCGAAAGCCTTTTGAAAATCAGTATATTTTACATCTACCTGTAAACCAGCGTCAGAAACGTAATTGGTTAAAAGTGATAAATTAGAAATTACCACTGCCAAACCCATGTTGCCATGGGAAAGTGTTTTCATTTGTATGAAAGCCAATTTTATTCTTAACAACAAGTGCGAGGGATAGCAGAAGGCTTAGAAATTCAACGACGGCATTAAATTTTATGTTTTTGACCTACTTTAAGAATAGAGAATTTCCAGTCGATAATCGGGTTGAATAATCGCCACAGTCGATTAGAATATTTAATCGATATTAATCAGGATACTGCTATAATTAATATTCACGCTTCGTTGATCAATCAACGACTTATAAAATTGCACTCCGATAAGTCACTGACCGGTGATATCAGATCGAACCATGATCTGATCGTGAAGTAGGTGAATTACGTGGACAAGGAAACAAGTTATGTTTTGATAGTATGACTTTTTATAGACAGCCGATGAAGGAGCATCAACAAATGTGAATTTTGCAATGTTTTTGTCTTGAAGAGGACACTGCGTTCCAAATTGCTGGTCTGCTTTGAATGTTTTGCGCGTTGCATTATCACACAGCTTTCCAAATACGTGTAACATTTCACGTCACACAAGAAATGTTTTTGAATTGGTTTAAGAGTAAAACAAATATTTATTTTATTAACCAAAATTTACAAAGAACGAACATAATCTACTTGAACGGGGAAGCGAACTACGTATCATCCACTGTATATATTCAAAAATATTGATTACTCAGTGATCAGTTGGAAGTTGCAGCATTTATGCCTATGCAGCGATTATTTGTATTCGCTTTATGAACTCGTCAATTGAGTCCGGTGCTGATACGTAACTCGTTCACCTCTCTATTTTTGCAACAGTGAATCCATGCGTATTTCACGCAGGATTGCACAAATTTCTCCCTATATGGACTTACTGGAAAATATTTTTTTTTGCAAATTTGAGATTACAACGAGGCTTAAAACTAAGGGTTAGGGTGTTAGCTACACAATAGGGGCCCAACTGATCTACATTGTTCGGTTTCGTTTATCGGGTTAGTGTTTATTTGTTATGTCCAACAATGTCCAGTGCTTACATAAGATTGTTCAAATCTGTGTGTCCAGGTTAGTCCATTTGGGTCCTTTGGTCCATTTATTCAGTCTGTTTTGCCAAATTACCGTGGACGGAAATAGCATTCAACACCGTGTGCATATGCCGACAACAGCGAGCGCTATATGGACACCGTGCCACGCACCTCCCGCCGCATTGAAAATTCTGCACGATTCAGCGATTCGAGTGGATGGTCCAGTCACGTGGAGATGATGTGAACTGGGGCCACCGAGATCGTGTGATTTTACTTCTTCTTGTGGGGTTTTCTGGAGTTGCAGGTCTATGCGAATAAGCCACAAACCACAGCGGCCCCTCAAAGCCAACGTAACCCGTGCCATTGTTCAGATTCAGCCCGATTTATACGCGCATCAATAGACCTTTCAAACGAATAAAAAATGTCAATGATATCTCACGCACACTTTGTCTTATTAAAATTTACTGTCAATTTAAAAAATATACATATTCTTCAAACTTATGCATGTCTTTCATAAAATTCCTCTTAACACAGCCAACCACCCGCACACGCTTCAAATGTACCTTTTGTCAAACCATATCTATCCCAAGCAGATCTCGCTACGCAACAATGTGTCACATGTTCCTGGGTGTTTGACAAAGAGGAATACTTAAAAGTTTCTACTTAAACCCCTTCATTCAATTTTCACACGCTAATGTGCTCGTAAAGTAACTTAACACGTTCTCACTGTAGCACGCATCACTTTCTTCTGGCGAGCAATTAAGCATATACATGACGGGTAGACTGAGAAACGAGACGAGCATGACGACAGACAACGTCCTTACGCCAAGCATCAATTGAATTAGTTTCCTCCCCAGCACGGTTCCACATGCCTGTCGTCACCCATTGCATTAATCATACACATATGCTGAGAGTCAAGTTGTCATTATCCCCGGCAGAGCTGGCATCTCATTTCTTTTCTTTTCCGCTCATTGTCCTTCCTTAAGATTGCATGTCTGCCCGGAATAATGGGGCAGCCCACTCCCGAATGTAGCCGTGGAGAGATTAATCCTTGGGGTGGCAACGGCAACAGAGCTTCTGTAGCGAGTCCTTTCCTGTTCCGGGGGATACTTTTATATTTTTGCTTGGAATAGTCACCGCAAGCCATGAGGACGCCTCTCCGACTTATGACATTCTGGAAATATCGCTAAAATGAATCGTAAAAAAGTTGTTTAACAACGATCAGTTTTTATAATACACCGACTTGCGGGTGGTTTTTATGTTTATGTGCACTGCGATTAAGAGGATATGCGATAATGGCGAATTAGAATGAACAATAAAAATTAAGCAGGGGGGGGGCATAAGACTCTTTGGGGATTTGCGAGAATTCTGAAAAGCTTATTATTCTGCTGCTGAAGGCCTCCGCATTCGAAATGGCGAAAATGTTATGTAATGTTATATTCTGTCATCACATTGAACATCAGAATTTAAGATTTTCGTCCAGGTTTGCTTTGAGTTATCGTCGCGTGGTGTGCCTCAGTCGGAATCTTATGAAACACCTGGCCTGGTTGAGAAACTACAGCAAATAATGCAAAAACGATGTTTAAGTTGTTGTGATTTCCCTGGCGAGGGTACATGCTCTCACTCATCTGGAGACCCGCTGACGGGATCTTAAATTTACACCGAATCTGATTTAAAATCGCACGATATTGCAGTCACCTCCTCGCAACAGCAATCAATTTCACACAGCACCTGTCTGCCTCGTGATGCAGACAATCGGTCAAAGGAGTGTGTTATCCGTCGTCGGCGATTTAATGCATTTCACACTCTGAACACACATCAAAGAGAACCGAAGCTGTGCCTTCGAAGGAAAACATACGGCGCTGTCGCGAGAAGTGTGGTTAGCGACTCGAGGCCATGCACAGGAGAAGTGAGACAGTGTCTCTGTGTCGAAGAATGTTGACCTATGCTTCGATTGTTTGGAGAATTCAATGCAGTCCAACGTCGTTCCCGTCGTTTGTGTGCGTTTTATATTCCAAGTCGATGTTTTTCTCCGATCGGATAAATGCCATTTAGGATTATACCTGGAATTTGTGTCGGTCAAGCGGCGTAATCTACCATTACGCAATGGCGAGCTCTTTAAAGCATATTTTTCACAACAATTTCATAGATTTCCGGCATCATTTCAGCAATTTCATTTCGAATTTTGTGGAATTTTGTCCTTAAGTTGCCCATAAAAGTTTATCCTCATCATCAACTGCTACCCGATTCACTAAAGGGGTCGCGGGGGCGAAGCACGCTCTACAGATCTCCAGGTCACTGAATCCCCCGCCATCGACAACATCTGGAGTTATGTCCCAGGCGTAACCAGGCAAGTTTTTGAACTTGGTTCAACCACGCGTCATGGATCTGCCAAGCGGTCGCCCACCTGATGGAATCGCATGCTCAACATTACTCGCGTATTGTCGTACTGTTTGTATTCGCGATCTTATTCTTTCGGTCATTACCCAAATCTCATGACCATAGGTTAGAGTTAAAAACCACTAACTTGCCTTTGACACCAAGTTTGGCCTGCCTGAGTCTTCCAATCTGTTTCAAAATTGACGCAGCCTGGCCAATCCTACAGGCAAGCTCAGCGTTACTCCTCCCATATCCCGAGATACCCACCTGCTTCAATGGAACTTCACTAACATGTAGAGTGCACTGAACAAGCGTTCTGGAAATGACCATAACCTCTGATTTGTCCACGTTAACCTTCATCCCAGCATCTTCACATGCGGCAACAAACCCACCAAGTAAGCGCAGCAGTTCCGTCTGGGAGGATGTGAGGATAACTAGGTTATCTGCAAAAAAAACATGACTTACCCTTAACTCTCCCAATGTGAAACATTCCTCGCCTCGGCTGCGCTCCAACATCTTATCCATATAGAAAAGGAGAGGTGGCAAGACGCACCCTTGGGGAAGTCCAGCATGCACGCTGAAAGGTATGGATTTAGCACCATTAACCAAGCTGTTACAGTTTGTGTATACAGACTGAATGGGCCTTAAAGAGGGCACTCCAGAGTTAACCTCGAGGAACTCCAACGTATGCCTTCTCCAAATCTACAAAACAGCTGTAGATCGGTTTGGCATACTCCCAAGCCTTCTCGAGTACCATTCTTTGAGTGAAAAGCTGGTCGGTTGTGATTCTGCCGCACTGCCATAATGCCGTACTGTCGCACTGTTATTCCCCATAATGGCCTCGACCATAACTCCAGACCGAGCCTCCACTACCTTAGGGCAGACTTTCCTGGGGATACTTAAAAGAGATATGCCTCCGTAGTTGAAACAATCTCCTGATTTCTGACCGCGTTTCCAGTCCAACTTAATGACACGAGAGAGTCAAAAAACTCCCTCTTTACCCTTTGTCTTAAGCATTTCCGGATTTCATCCACACGTGGCAGACTTTTAGCCAACTCTTAGCGATTTAATCCGCAAAATGACTGCCTCCACCGTTGGGCTACTCTCCGCCCCACCCAAGAATGCCATCGTCGGGGCCCTATTTGGGATTAAGCTGCTCCGAAAAGTGTTCGCTCCATCTGCGTAAAATGTCTACCTGATTGGAAAATAACAGACCATCTGCGGATACGGATCTTTCGAGTCGGCGAATAGTCTGCCAGAATACTTTTTTCGCAGATCTATGGTTGTCTTCCAACTTCTCGTCAAACTGCTCTCAGGACTGCTCAGCTGCTCGAACAGCCAATTTGCGAGTTCCCAGCATCTCATGTGAGGCAGAGTTCCACAAGAGAATCCAGTCTCTGTAGGTCCTCCTCTTCTCTCGGTTTTGGTTGGTTTGTTGGTTGTTCACCTTCGTGGGATCGTAGGATCGTGGGCTCAGTTAGCATGGTAATTTTTTGAATAAATTTGTAAAATATGCATCGTATCATGAGTTGTGTGTGATAATTGGTCCAATTCGGACACCAGGAAGTGTTTCATCATTCCACTGGTCAACTCGTTGCAGTGTTCCCTCTTAAATCCTCAAATAATTCGAACCCAATGAAGCCACTGCCACTTGGTGTTTCGTTTATTAACACAGCCACACGCTTCGTCGCCAGTATCCTCTGCCAAGATGATCGTCTGTACTTAATAATTTCTAAGGGCATCGACTCGTGAAGGATCATAGCCTCAGCTAAGGTTGAGACGGGTCATGGGTATAATTCCAATCATAAAGACCAAGTAATCTTGCATCGGCGATCGCTGTCTGTATAGCAGTTGCTCCCAGACTCAGTTTCGAAGATCACCGACGTAGCTTTCGTTTTTTGTAATGAATGGAGCATATGGATCTGTCGTATAAATCCAGTCGTCAGATACGCTTTCGTCTTCCCAAGTTATCCAGACAATCCCAAATTTTGCTACTTACCAGAATATCGTCATTGGCCTTGAAGAGTTCTGATAGCATACCAAGGCCAGTGAGAGCGATGTTAAAGAAGTCACATATCAATCAGTAAGCTCGTTATGGACTTTGGTAGAACAGCCAGGAATCTCCATCGTCATCCTGCAAGGCCTGACGAGTATGGCAGTAATGCCAAAACAAGGCTGTCGGAGCCTAGCTCGTCTCTATGCCCGCAGTCATATGTGGCCACGAAATTGACGAATATGTGGAGAATGACGATTTGCACTTCTCGAGTGCACAGAGCGATGTTATGGAGAATTGTGCCTCGTGTGGTTTATGGGAACGATACTGAGATTCTTGCATATCTTGCAGACGAGCAGAGGAATGCACCCAACAAGATCATCTCCAGTTGCTTTAAAGATTTCAGTCAACACCTCGGACGAGCACATCTTGACCTGAAATAAGAGAGCAAGGAGATATCCAAATTCTGACAGAATTACCAATTGTCCCGCGACTACGTATTTTCCCTTGTATTTCACATAGTTTTACAGAATCCACGAATCGACCTTTCTACGGTGGAAGAAGATGTTCATAACAGCTCACACGTTATTCTTCTTTGTTTGGCGCTACAGCCCGGGGTGAACCTGGGCCTCAACCAACAAGCCTCCCCAACTAGCACGATCTTTCGCCAGCTGCCACCAATTGCGCACACCAAGTTGGTTGAGGTCCTTCTCCACTTGCGTGCGCCATCTCGTTCGAGAACGCTCTCTGTTGCGTTGTTCCAATTGCCAATCGGCACCTAGCCATCTAAGACGATTACTTGGTACATGCCGCTGTACAGCCCGTACAGTTCGTGGTTGAATCTCTCCCTCCAGACGTCATCAAGGTAAACAAGACCAAAGATTGCACGTAGAACTTTTCTCTCAAAACGACCAATAACCTCTTCACCCGCTTTCAATAGCGTCCATGTCTCTGACACATCGTATAAAAAACGCTTTCAGACGAAATCAAGGGGCAAGGGAGGTAGACATTTTTCTGATCTCGACCTCGTTTAGCTTGGGACCTTATCGCCGTTTTGCAGTCTGCAGAAATAATTCTCTAAATTCGCAGTATCCACTGTGGCTCTTCGAACAGTTGTCCATCGAATAGCACCTATATCTGTCCTGAATTATTATCGATCGCTCTCTACGACTGTCAAATTTCACTCAAGCCGGAATGCCGGCCAGGCAGATTGACCTGATACACAAATCCTCTTGAAAATTATTTGTAAACCTTGACCTTCAACTCTTCGGGAACTTAAAGAACTTATCATATTTCCAGCCATCATTATTCAGACTGTAAGTTCAAAAAGTTTCTCATTTATTTCCAGAAAATGCAACACGCTACTGCTTCCCTAATGGAACGTGGGCTAACTACACAAATTATGACCGGTGCCACCACGAACCACCGTCCCCCATTCCGGACTTCTCACCAGGCATTGAGCTGCCCACGCTCATCTACTGTTCGGGGTACTTCCTTAGTTTAGCCGCCTTAACGCTAGCCTTAATCGTTTTTCTTTATTTCAAGTGAGTATAGCCACGGCATCTTTCCACATCTCCTTTCATTAAATTAGATTTACTACGTCCAGGGACCTGAAGTGTCTGCGGAATACGATTCATGCAAATTTATTCCTCACCTACATTCTGTCCGCACTCCTGTGGATTCTCACGCTTTTCCTGCAAGTTGTAAGTTGATATCGCGCGACTAGACATCCCACCATCCATAAACTGTGATATTTTCAGATGACGGACCACCCCAGCCAGCCGGGATGCATAAGCTTAGTTGTACTCTTTCACTATTTTAATTTAACGAATTTCTTCTGGATGTTTGTCGAAGGTAAGCTTAAAGTCTGGTGCCGCTCCCACTCCCACTCCTCGGGACGATACCATATTGCAGAAATTGCTTTCTTCTCCTTCGACCCTTGCCGAGGAGGTGTAATACGATTTTACACGGTCCCCTCAGTCCATGGGGACAAGCGGTTAAACGGCGAGCTCACCTTGTGTAGAACTACGCCACACAGCCGCTAGGGATGTCGTATAAATTTAATAAATGCAAGGGTCGTCGGGTCGCATCAAATATGCCGTGTATGAGAAATTGGTTTATCCATATATGCACATTTTTATCCGCAGGACTCTACCTTTACACGCTGGTGGTGCAGACGTTTTCAAGCGAGAACATTTACTTCGCCATGTACGCGTTCATCGGATGGGGTAAGTTGCGGAGTCCCATCAGAAGACGATGGGCAAGCATGTATTTTTGGATGAAAGAATTTCTTATTTTTGTTTGCTTTGTGTGCATTTTTTGAAGGATGCCCAGCGATTATTGTGCTGCTGTGGTCGGTGGCGAAGATTTACTCTCAGCCCTTGGAAACCGAACGCTTCAATGGGGTAAGTTTGATGCGAGTGTGCACCTGGTAAAGTGGATAAGTGGGTGAGGGTGACAGGAAGTGTAATCTGTTTCAGTAGAAAAGGGCGACAGTAATTTCATCTTTTCTTTACTAACGAATTTGCTGGTTTGGTGCCAGCAAATAAGAGGTGTCCTTTTATACTCTGTGTCCTTGTGGAACTGTCGACGACAATAGTCGATGCGATGTCTTTTGATAAATGTAAACCAGGTGGCTATTGAATATGATTCAATACACTCTGGCACAATGTGCTGACATAGTCAAATATACTGCAAGAGTGGTGGGAAGATAGTTCCACGTTCGTACTGGAATAAGGATCTTGACCCCCGTATAGCCTTATGAGTTTAAGTCATTAGAACAAGCACATTGTCTAACTGTTGCTGATTATGTTGTGCAAATAAATGAACTAGGTCTAGACACAAATGGACCTGAACAAAGTGATCACCTCTAAGGCGTCGAAAATCCACAGCAAAGGGTGTTTTCTCGATGTCAGATTGCAAACTCTTAGCATCATTTTTATTCACTAGTCCTTGCAACAATTTTGGAGATGATTATTTTTGTCGCACTAGCATTCGAACCAAGACGCAGAGGTTTTCAAGCACAGACCCACAAAGCCACGGCCGTCACATAGAAATTTGTTACAATCCGAAAAATGCTAGCGAGAATGCAAAACAGCATCTGTATCAGCAAATGTTGACATTCAAGCAAATCCTAGAGAAGACCAGCGAGTTTCAAATCGATACGATAAAGCATTCACTGCAGCATTCACACAAGCGAGACGAGCTGATCTTAAGGTCAGTGAGGATATGACGTCGAACAAGAAACGTAGTTTATCCACTTCGGGCAAACGTGAAATCCACGAATAACATCTTAGGAGATCCAACGTAGAATCGCCCTTGGCAATCGGCGCTACATCTGCTCCTTCACCTCTTGGTCGTTCGTGCTCTACAAAACTCTTATTTCTAGTCATAGTTAACCCTATCTGCGAAAAAGCAGAAGATATAACCGCGAACTGTACCAAGATGTGACTTGGCTTAGCTCGGCCACATCGAGCGCATGAACACCAATCCTCCAGCAATGTTCGTATCCGAGCCTCCTGGTTCGAGAGGGAGACGAAGGCCGAATCTCCGGTATAAAGACCATGACATGACAACTTGGTCTTGATGACTGGAAGCAGCGAATCCAAGACCGTCAGCGATAGGCGGCAGCGATTACTCAAGCTCAGACGCTTCAAGGGTCGCAGGATTGATAAGTACGTACAAATACTATCGCGAATCTGTACCACTGCAGCAATGAAAACCTCTCCTACGGCAGGTATGTGTAGTGTAGTGTAGATCTAATCCAAACATGCCTTTCCCCAGAGAGTCCACAATCTTGTTTGAACTGAACTCCACTAAATGAAGCAGCACATTGCCTCAACAATATGAATCTTCTCAACTCAAGAATATCGATAACTAAGCAGTACTTAAAGTACTAAACAGCTTTGCATTCAGCGCCAGGGCTGTCTGGGAGTGCCACAAACACTTAACACGCTGCCAAAGCAAAAAGGGATAAACCTGATATGGGTGATAGGACATGAAAACCATGAGGCCGATGAAAAGCAGACGCACAAGCAAAAAAGGAGCAAGAACATTTATTGGGCCTTTTCCTTTTTATGGATTTAATAGCGTGGACATACTGCAACCCTGGAACAGCCAGGAAGGACACACTCCAAACAATTTGGAGGCCGATTTGAGGAGAACCAAGGAGGCTCTAAAACTGAACAAGCCTTAAGGATATAATGTGGCGTACTTACTAGCCAATTCTCATACAACTACCACCTGCACAAAATGGGGCATAGCTGCCCAGAAAACTCCCCTACTCGTTGAGGATCAGCAGAACTGCCTTCACAGGAATAGACTATCATTCCATCTACATTATTACAAATTGCTCAATATAGCTCTACACTCCTGGATCAAGAAAGGCGGCACAATACATAGATCTGTCGTGGTCGCAGTGCAATGTGATTGCTATATTCGCGTTCCCATTTTCTTCAATTCAACAGTTGTAGGAACGAGGAGGAAGAGAAGTATACCTCCATAACAGCGGGAAAACCCTGCGGCTTAAAAAAAATGTCGGACGTGAAGATCCGGAACAATATAGGATTCCTAAGAACCACCAACTGACTCCAACAGTGCACATGCATCAAGTGGAATCTACAGTCGGCCAGTAAAATGATGCAACAAGTGTTTTCAACTGGAAGTGACATCGCCGTGGTCTCAGATGAGGATCAGAAGTGGGCCGTGTTGTGGCACTCACTTTTACAAAACGTAACGAAAATATGACAGAGGAACTGCTAAAACCGAAGAGAACACTTGACGTACAGTAGTGCATTTCATTACTAACCTCAAAGCGCAAACCCTACTCCAACAAAAAATATGTCGTTCGGAGTCGGCATAAAATTATAGGTCCCTTGTACTTGTGAGAGAACAAAAGGAGTGGCTGCTGGTTCTGTTGACATAGAATCACACATCTTCTTGGATGACCCACACTTGCAGATTGAAATGAGACAAGAATATCGAAGAAATCCCTTCCCATTGCACATGTGAACATGAAAAATGAATTTAAAAAATGCAGCAAGAGTCTGCATTGAACATCACGTTAACATTCATTCGTTCCATCAACATCAAGTGCAAACACCTTGAATATTGGATAAAATCATCCCAGTTCGCTGAAGCACAACCCCGTACCATGTTGAACCAGTGCCATGAATAACACATGCGTTCCTTGCTGTCGTATGCTCTCCTCATCGGAGCTCATCTCGTTACGTGCGTCGGTCGTCGATCCGAATGCCTTTCTAGCACATCTGATTCCCTTCAACTCTCGCAAGTAATTATAGTCAAAGCCACAAGTGTCCATTAGACCGCAGTGCTATTCCTCCAGCAACCTGAATGAAAGCACTTCCATGGGAGAATATCCATTATCCACTTTACCGTATTCCTTTTGCTTACATTTTCATTCTTCTCTAATTTATGTGGTTTTACAAAATTGCAGCTGGAAATTGAATGCTCATGGATGCGAGAATCCCACATCGATTGGATATTCCAGGGGCCAGCTAGTCTTGTTATTTTACTGAATTTGATTTTCCTCTTCAGGATCATGTGGGTAAGACTGTGTAGATGCCTATCATTGAATGCGCTGTCCAGTGAGCACATTTCACGGTCCAGTGTTCTTCGTTTAATTCTCTTGAGGGTTTACTTCGTTCGCATGTACACATGTACACACACGAGTACGTCTAACTTTGTTCTTTTTCTCGCCGCCTCCAGGTACTTATCACAAAACTACGTTCGGCTAATACACAGGAGACTCGTCAATACCGGAAAGCATCAAAGGCGTTACTTGTCCTCATACCATTGCTGGGAATAACGTATCTGCTGGTGTTGTACGGACCGGAGCATGGACTCGAGCGACACGTGTTTGAAATTCTACGAGCTTTCCTTATTAGCACACAAGTAAGCGCGCTGCTCAAATGCACATGCACTTTCATTTTATTTTACTTTCCCTCTGGCAATGTTAATCCAAATGTGTGTTTTTTTTCCATGGTCTTTCAGGGATTCTCTGTTTCACTATTCTACTGCTTCCTGAACTCGGAGGTGCGGCAGGCGCTGCGACATCGATTCGAACGATGGCACGATGCTCGAAACATCAGTTCGGGGCAATCAATGCGGAATAGAAGGTAATGCAATGAACTTATCCATAGATGTTCTCAATAAACGTGATATTACTCTTATGCGCGGTCATTTGAAGCTCTTCCTAAACGAGTTTCGAGATAATTAATTATTTTTAAGTGGCACCTCAATGAAGGGGTGACGATTTTTTTCTTCTGGAAATTACATTTCATTGTAAGTCATTTATTTTACATAGCTCGTTAAATTAATTAGCTGCTGAGTTTAAGGGAACAGGAATTGGAATATCGAGGAATTTAAAAAAAAATAAATGTGTCCTCCTTGGGGTCAACGCGTAGTCGGTGAACTACAATTAAATTTCGAACGTCTTTCAATTGTTATGAAAAGCTTGCCAAACGTCTCTGTTCGTCTCGTTCGATTGAATTTAAATACATCAAGGTATCAATACATCTGCGAAGTCGTCGAGAGCTGCAACAGCTATTTCAAAATCAAAGCTGGAAATAGGTCTGACAGAAGATAAAGCCGCTTTTGTATATAGGGTGGGGCCAAATACAAGTTTCTTTTTAAAAACGCAATAAAATGAGAAAAATTAATTTTTTCCCATGCGTTATGGCTTTATTAGTAAGAACAAATCTTCCCATTAAATACAAAAAACAACGTCGTTCAAGTGGCTGTCTCAGCTGGCTTCGAAGCAGCCCATTCTGTCACCCCAATTTTCCAAGACTGGAGCTGGAGCTGACGGATTGCTTGGATTATATTGGCCTTAAGTGCTTGAATCGTTTCTAAATTGTTGACATAACATCGGTCCTTCACAGTTTCACACAAAAAAGAGTCCAAGGGGCAGCTCCGAGGCGGCCATTGACATTGAGTTGGGAATTTGGTGCGAAAAATATCGATTATGACATGGGCTGTGGGGCATGGGGCGCCTCTCTCCATGAACCAGAAGTCGTCTAAATCCATGTTTTCAATTTCAGTAAAAAAAAAGTCGGCTAACATGGCTTGTTTCCGATGGCGAGTTGATGTTCATGAATTGAGTTTCACACTCTCGGTCACAGCAGCCACATTCTCATCTGTGCGAACCGTACAACGACGGAGACCATAAGTGCTGTCCTCTAGCATCGCAGTCTCACGAACTTTTTGTACAAACTTGCGTACAGCATTCGCGGTGGGTGCCCCATTTGGGCCAAAACTTCTTCACTGTTTGGGCTGCCCAGCACTGACTTTTAAAATAAGTTTTCAATATTTCCCAACGTTGTTCAAGCGTAAAACGACTTATTTCGTTCCGCGGATGTATGATTCTGACTTTCTGTCAAGATTTCGAGCGGAATGGCTGTCTGTGTTTAAATTTTATGAACTCTGCCCTACGTCTAGAAAGGGCTCAGAAGTCATTCACAAGATTTGTAATTTAAACAAATGAAATGGAATCTTGATAGTATGCCTTCATATCAAATAAGATGTGCCTTAATCGGATTAGAAGCATTAGAAAAAAGACGAAATGTTCATTGCATAATGTTCATCCATGATATGTTTTCGTATCGTATCATCTGTCCTGAAATTCTTCAAAATGTATTGTTATATGTTCCAGAAAGAAGTCTTGGGACAAGAAAATGTTTATTCCAACCAAGACACTGCGATAATTATGGTTTTAACGAACCACTAACTAAATGCATACGTTTTTTGTAATTCCGTTTGTGGTAAAATAGATCTAACATGTCATAAGCTTTGTACTATTTATTATTATTGTTATTATTTATTATTATTATCATTATTATGTATTAATTTTATCATTTTTATTTATTATTTATTCATTATTGCAATTATTTTGTTTATTTATATATTATTTATTCATTGTTAATTTATTTGTGTGTGGTATCAAACATTTTAGTCATTATCTACAACAAAAAATATTTCTGTAATCTAATAGAGTTAAGCTCGATAGATGAAATAAATCTAAATCTAATCTAAATAACATATGATTTTAAAAAACCCCTAGATGGCCCACCCTGTAGATTCTGGGTTGATAGATAATAATCTAAGCTGGAAACTCAACGCTCAGGATTGGGTCAGGGAGGCTTCTTCTGCCCTTAATTGCTGGATGCAAATGGGAAGTACAACCTTGCATCGGTTACTGGATTTTCACCTCGATTGTAAGACCGACACTTCTGAACGGGTTCGCAGTTTGGTAGATAGCACTTAACAAAGGTGTCAAGAGACTGGCCTGTATGTGCATCGTTGAGAAGCACTTCGTCAGACGAACATAAAATACTCCTCCATCTCCCACCAGTGGAAATATTTGGCAAACAAACGCCGCCAGCACAGCGCTGAGACTTAAAACACTCCGACTGTGGTCCAAACTTACCATCGGTCACTGAACCATTCTTAACGAATATAACTTCCTCCCTAACGACATCGACCGCCTACTACCCCAAGCTGTCGAGAAGAAATTCTCCACCAGCATTCTAGATCAACTTGGATGTGGACTTGGTACCACCTTGTTGCTGTGCAACTCAACGCTGAGCTGAAGTGACAAGCGCCCTAAACCAGTGACTCAGGCTCGGGCAAATACTGCACAGGCTCCCATACTTTCGTCGACAGCTAAAGAAAAGTACTTGAATGTTCTATTCGACAACATGTATAATTATTTCAAAATTTCATTCCATAATGAAAGTAGATTATTTTTTTTCTTGTAACATTTAAGCTGTCACGCGATTTTCTTCTTCGTGTGCAACACCTGGGGGGCGACGCCCACTTGTTAATGCTGATTAATGTTCTCCGGGATATGCGTGCAAAAGGTCATTTAACACAACACGAAACGAATTGTTCAAAATATTCCTTCACCTGCCGTGGTTTTTCTCATTAATGAACGTGATACAACGGCAACGTTACTATGGTTAAAGCTTGATTTGAAAAACTTAATCCGATAATACCTTGACTTCAAGGTCTGGTTCATAGTGTGTGCAATCATTTCATTCCCCATGGACGAGCATAGTGGTTTATTCAATTTATTTTATACGCTGCTTATTTGATATTGATGGGAAGTCGCAAAATAAATCATCTCTTCTCCGGGGCCTGACGACATTACAGCGATATTAGTTAAAAAATACACCAACTCTCTCTCAGAACCGCGTTGTATGCTCCTTGGCCTCTCGTTACGTCAAGCTACGTCCCGCTTTTCATGGAAAATTGCCTTCATCGACTTTACACATGAAAAAGGCGCAAAGAATGATATTTTAAATTTACATGCTGATAGCTAAGCTAACTTATATCCCCAAACTCTTGAAATCTAGTACATTCATTGCAAGCACATGTTTTCACGACGCTAACATGGTTATCTTAAGGGCAGATCTGCGACTACTAACCTTACATAATTCGTTTCCAAAACACTTTCAACATTGGAGCAAGTGTACATTGTTACCGCAGATTTAAGCAAAGCTTTTGATAAGATTAACCATCCAAGAATTTATTTCAAGCTAAATGCCCATGGTTTCCTGCCCCACATCACCGCATGGCTTAAGTTGTAGCTGAAGACTGGCCGCTACAGAGTATTCTCCAAACACTCAACTGCCGACCACATTTTTGCCTCATCGAGCGTTCCACAAGGCAGTCATCTTGGTCCTCTGATGTCTATCTTAACCATGCCGACTACGTCGTGAAAGACTCCATTTTATCTGACTACGCAGATGATATGAAGATAAGCTGGACAATATCCAACCCAGCGGACTCGCATTCACTCCAAAAATACCTTGATTGCTAATACATTTAGTTCCACAACAATTTCCTTGAACTAAACATTGGTAAATGCCAGCCTACAACACTTTGCTCCGCCTCCCAGAATATAAAGGGTGGTTAAATTTCAAGGGCCGATGTTGATTTTGAATAAAACACAAATTATTTAGGAAATTATTGTCATTTCTTTTTATTACGATAATATTGGTATGGTTCAATTATGTATGGAACAAAGTATCGGCCAAATGGCTGCCGCGACCTCGGCGGCACACCGATGGTCCAAATTTACGATGACGCTGAAGCATAATTGAGGTTCTATGCCGTTAATGTGCCGAATTATCTCATCCTTTAGCTCTTGAATTGTTACTGGCTTATCGACGTACACCTTTTCTTTCGAATAACCCCAAAGAAGAAAATCCAACGGTGTCAAATCAAATGATCTTGGTGGCCAATTGACATCGCCACCACGTGAGATAACACGGCCATTGAATTTGTCGCGCAAAAGAGCCACTGTTTCGTTAGCTGTGTGGCACCGTCCTGTTGAAACCACATAGCGTCCACATTCATATCTTCCAATTCGGGCCACAAAAAGTTCGTTATCATTTCACGATAGCGAACACCATTCACAGTAACTGCCTGACCGGCCTCATTTTGGAAAAAATAATTCCCGATGATGCCGCCAGCCCATAAACCGCACCAAACAGTCACTGTTTGTGGGTGCATTGGTTTTTCGACAATCACTCTTGGATTTTTGACGAATCCACTGAGGTGAAAATGTGCCTCATCACTGAAGATGATTTTCTTCGAAAATACACGATATGCATTTTGATTTGAACGCCCGTTTTCATAATAAGCCTGAATAACTTTAACGTGTTGCTCGATTGTGTATCTTTCCATGGTTCAAATTGAATTAGTCTGAAATTGAGACCTTCACAGCGAACCTGTACGATGAGGTTGTTGAAAAAGTAGGCCCCTAGGTGGGAGTAGCTACTGCACGAACAGAGGACTTTGATGTGTAGTTTCTCTTCAACCACGCAGCTTCTGCAAACATTATATCGGCGTGTATGCCAGTTGTGCAGTGACCACGACACCGATTAGGGTCCTGAGTGCAGGTCTGCTTTGTCTGACAGCATAATCGTTTGAAATTAAATGAAATATGATTTTTGGCACGGCTGGCTCGGATGTAGTCTAATCTGGAGGTCCAATTTTCGAAGACTTTTTTCCAACATTTGTGGTCGTGTATCGTATATCGGCAATAAAAATAAAGGCAATAGCGACTTCACATATCCCCACAGAAAATAGTCAAGCGGCGTTAAATCGCACGACCATGGAGGCCAATTCACGGGTTCGTAACGTGCAACTATGCGGTTACCAAACGTTTCCTTCAACAAATCAATTAATAAAAAAACTGTGTGACTGTTGCGCCGTCTTGTTGATACCACAGCCTCTGCACATCATGGTTGTTCAATTGATGAACGAAAAAGTCCGTAATCGTGGCTCTATAGCGGTTACCATTGACTGTAACTTTCTGGCCAGCATCGTTTTTAAAGAAGTAACAACCAATTATTCCACCAACCCATAAAGCACACCAAACAGTCAGTTTTTGTGGATGTAACGGTGTCTCAGCCTGCACCTGAGGATTACCATCACTACAAATACGGCAGTTTTGTTTATTGACGTATTCACCATCCAACCAGAAGTGAGCTTCATCGCTAAACAAATTGGCTTATGAAAATTGGTATTAACGGCAATATTGTGTTGGGCCCAGTCACCGAATCTACGCCTTGCTTGCCAACTATGCTAATCAACAAATGCCAAACCAAACTAAAAATAAATCACTTGACAGCTGCCAAAATAGCCGTCAGTTAAAATAGTGTTGCAAACATAAAGTTCTATACCTCTAAAAAAACACCCTTTATGTGCATACCGCCAGCTCCATCAGATTTTAGTTGAATCTACTCAATTCATGAATCAGCGGAAACAATTCCCGATGTAGCCATTTCCATAAAACAGTACATAACTTCTGCCACCCTGTCATGACCATAAATGATTTTACTTCACACAGTTTGAAGTTTTATGCCAAAATTATACCAACTTATAGAGCATGAAATACCTATATAATTCGCATTCCACATGCATTCAATCCAGTTCCTGTATAATCCTCCTTCCTGTATTATTAAAACCAAAAAAAGAAACCAAACAATGCGCATAACAAAACTGATGTGCATGGCTATGACAGCCAGTCATTCACGTAGAACCTTTATTACCGCCAACTTGGCACGTTCCACGGCGAGCGCAAAATGTACACCCTTTCACAGGATATGCACTCGTAAATTATGTAAACACCTGAATGTAGTAATCCTCAATGCGATGCCTCTTTGCTGCACCACAAAAGATGACTTTTTTAAAGTTTCATAAACACCGAATCGGTTTAAGTTAATTGAAAAAAAAATACTCCGCGCTCTCCTCATATCAGCGACAGCAAAAATATTAAAATATCCATTACTGTTCATAGCATACCGGCGCGGTGGGAGTAAGTATCTCTTTCGACTTTACGATTATTACGGGGATTTTCTTTTTGAAACGACGTGTATTCAGCGGTCTCCTTTCAAGCGGATAATATTTTGTAATGTGCTTTGCCGTAAAATGATGCACAGATTCACTGACGACATGTTACTTTACACTCACGCGTTTTCCTCCTCTTTCAGATACCGGTTCTCCAAGGACTATTCCCTACGATCAAGGACCGAGAGCTTACGGTAAGTGA
Source organism: Eristalis pertinax (assembly GCA_907269125.1). Classification (NCBI taxonomy): domain Eukaryota; kingdom Metazoa; phylum Arthropoda; class Insecta; order Diptera; family Syrphidae; genus Eristalis; species Eristalis pertinax. Next base: position 56,934,464 of record OU026148.1, on the reverse strand, counting down.
ATGCATTTACGTGAATCAAGAAATGTTTTTTCTCTTGTATTTTCTATGTGTATTTCTTTTTCAAACATGATTCATTTCCTCTTTTTCTTCTGTATTTTTGTTTGGTAATGCGTTTCACTATCATTTCATACACCCAATGGCCATGCAAGGAACGTTTAAGATTTATTTGCGCATTGTGCAAGTTGATGCATCGTAATACAAGCAGTCTTCGATGTTTACTGCACAATTTTTCGAGATAAGATTTCGAATTTAAGCTGTTTGTAAGCAACTCATATTTTGTTGGCTGAATACACCCTTCTGCAGTGGGCGACATCTGTGTTCACTTGAAAGGATTTTACATGTGGGAATTTTTTGATCCTGGGACTTTATAAACGCCTAGCGACAGCGCGTCTCGCTTCCGTTGGCAACAAATTCAAAAGTGTCGCCACCAATTTAACCGACTAGCTAATGTAACCCGTGTAGAAGCGACCGTATTGAAAGTGCACACTGATCTGTATGATCCCACATCACAGCAAACTTCTAGGAAATCATTGATCATTGTATAAAAAAATGCATCGAACGACAAGGATACAGTCCAGCCGAAAAAAACAAAATCTCTCTCAATCCGCATTGTTCATTTATACATACGTACAATTATGGAGCGTCAATAAAAAAAAATTGAAGCGTCAATAAAAATAGAACCCTTTGGCGAAACCCATCAAAACTATTCCGAAATTATCCACCTGATTAACTTCTGCTGCTTTCTCAGCTTTGGCCATCAAAGAAATTGTGTGGCTCTACTTCATACGTACAACAACTGAAAGTTTTCATTTGAATTTGTCACAATTTTTAAATGTTGAAGCGATTTTGATTGATGGACATCTTTATTTGGACCTTAACACTTGCCCTGTTAACTGAAAAAGAAGATATCCGCCAAGTGGCTGCCGCCAGTGTTGATAAGTATTTGTGCCCGTTTTATCGCATTTTCGACAACTGTTCGCATTCGTCGAATATTCTCTTTAAGGGCTGCGACTGTCTGAGCCTTGTTGGCATAAGCCCACGACTTCAAGTAGCTCCAGAGAAAGAATGCTGGGATCATTAAATCGGGCGATCATGCTGGCCATGTCAAGTCGCCAAAACGGGAGATTAAGTGACTAGGAAATGCTTCCTTCACAACATCCGGTTTGGCTCGTGCGTTGTGTACGATTACACCGCCTTGTACACCAAGCCTCGCTCATCCAATTTCGGCAGTAAGAAGTCATGTATCGTGGCCCTCTAGCGTTCGCCAGTAAAAGTGACAGTTTTGCCAATGGCGTCCTTAAAAAAATACGGCCCAATTACTCCTCCCGCGTGAACGCCGCACCACACAGTGGCTTTCAGTGGATATAATGGCTCTTCGTGGATCACACGCGGATTTTCAGTGCCCCAGAAACGAAGATTTGGCTTATTGACGTAACTGCTTAAGTGGAGATGCGCCTCGTCGTTCATCACGATTTTCGACCGAATATTGGTCAACAAAATTGAAACAATTATTCTACGCTCTTGCGGAGTACAGCGCTCCATTGCTTGTCAGTTTGTATACTGCAACTGTCTAGTCCACAAATGTCAAATATGATTGACGTACGACGCCATCTGATAGGATGGTCTGATGCATTATGTAAGTAGTGACACGATCTGGCTATGTCGTGAGTTTGATCTGAGCAGCTTCTCTTTATCAGGAGAAGTGCAATGATTGAACCAGAGTTCGGTTACATAATGTGACAATGCATCGCTTTATATTTAATTCTCCACCCAGTCGTAAACAAAATGCACAAACAGGCAGAATCGATCATTCGATCAGCATATTTATATCAAGAACGCATCCTGCAGGAAATGCAATTGGAAGGCCTTTTGAACAGCCTTGATCGACGAAGAAAATCAAATCGAGTTGGATCCAAGGCTTACTCACTTACTTATCAAGCCGACGACTTATGGAGGATCCGAGTCCGAGCAATTGCTGCCTTCCATCGTGGACGGTCCTGGATCCAATGGTTTACCACTGAAAAACGTCAATTCAATGAATTACAGCATGTTCTCATTTCGGCTGGCAAAATATTCAGAAAGTAATTGACACCACGTAAATTTCAGCGATGACTGAATCTGCTCTTGAGCAAACTGTTCTTAAATTCCAGAAACTACTTTATTACTTACTTATCAGGCCGGCGACCCATGGATCCATCCATCGTTGACGGTCCTGGGCACGCTGCTGCCAGTCATCAAGATCAAGCTGTGTTGCATCAGCGATTACTTGGTATTTATACCGGAGATTCGGTCTTCCTCTCCTTCTCGAACCAGTAGGCTCGGATTCAAAGACCCTCTTTGCTGGAACATTGTTGTCCATACGCTCGATGTGGCCGAGCCTTCCGGACTACATCCACATCCTGGTACAGCTCGTAGAGTTCGCGGTTGTGTCTTCTCCTCCATTCGCCTTCCTCGCAGACGGGACCATATATCCGACGTAAAACTTTTCTTTCGAAGGTACCAAGAATCAGCTCTGCAGTTTTGCTTAGCGTCCAGCTTTCGGCTCCATAGAGCAGGACTGGCAAAAAAAGAGTGTTGTAGAGCATGATTTTGGTCCTTCGAGTCAGGAGTTTTTTACTCCTCTCTTTGTTGCACTTGTACGATCAAAACAGGATCATGCGCTGTTCACAACAACTTTGACTAACGCTTGGAGGAATCCGGCTCCAGATCACTCTCAACATCCGAACTCTTAGTTTGGACAGTTAGGCGCTCCACAGAACTGTGTCTGTACCACAGCAAGGGTGTGAACAATTCGCGAATGCCAACCACCATTCAGTAATCGAGCCGAAAAAGTAAGTCGCCACATAAAACAATTAACACATTCAGTTCAATGACAGTCTCTGCTAATTTACGAATTGTTAAATTGATATAACGTCCCCAAAAAGTCTAATTGATGACACAAGAAGGTACATTTCCATGAATTAAGGCAGATGCACGTCTGTAAGTAAAAACTTTCCGGATTGATGAGTTGGGTTACAAAATTCAATTACAAAAGACTGACACGCGATCAGTCACCTAAGGTAATAGTGTGTGTTGCGTTTGACGCTACCTCTTTCACAGCTCATTCGATTGACGTCAACTTTCAGTATTGATGACTTTCCTCGGAGCACATTCATGGTGAATTCAAAGGATTGCATTCCATGCAATGTCCTTCAACTTTATATAAAAAGGAAGAAGGAACAAAGACTGTAAGAATTGGATATTTTTTTATGAGGAAATGGTTATGAAGGAATCAGTACTGTTCACTTCATACACAATCGAGTGGCGTGAATTTGTGGTATTTCTTCAAATAGTTTCCATTTCCCTTGTAAATAAAGACGCAATTTAGAAGAAAACCCCTTGCTCTTAAACACCGACTTTCTAATTTGTAATAAGATGAGCCTATATGGATCGACATCACCATGCTGTGTCTCCAGGTCCATTTTTGATTGAAATGACACTGTGGCTTTAACTTTAACATTGAATATGGCAATCTGGTAAAAAGAAAAATTAACATATTTACACCAAAAAAATCGCTTGTCGAAAGAGTGGAAAGTTCGTTAAGTTTCGGTGAATATGTTTATATGGTGCTTTATTTTTGAAAAATATTTTTCCGGTAACGCTGACTCCAACACTTACTTACTTACTTAAGGTGGAGCTACAGTCCGAGGTGGAAATGGGCCTCAACCAACAAACGTCTCCAGCCAGCTCGATCTTTAGCTAGCTGTCTCCAGTTTCGCACTTGCGTGCGCCACCTGAGTTGCGGTCTTCCTCTACTGCGCCGTTCCTCGGGGGTGGATTCGAAGACTTTTTGGGCCAGAGCATTGGTTTCCATCCGCTCTACATGACCTAGTCATCTCAATCGTTGGTTCTTCACTCTTCTGGCTAAGTCGATGTCGCTAAACAGCCCGTTTAGTTCGTCAGTATATCTTCTCCTCCACTCACATCCATCTATGCAGACGGGACCGAAAATCACACGAAGAATTTTCCTCTCGAAGCAACCAAGAGCAGCTTCATCCGCTTTTGACAAAGTCCATGCCTCCGCGCCATATAGCAGGACTGGGACGATTAAGGTCTTGTAAAGCGTTACCTTGGTTGTTCGAGAGAGGGCTTTGTTTACCAATTGCTTTCTTAGCCCAAAGAAGCAGCGATTGGCAAGAGTTCTTCTTCGTTTGATTTCAGCGCTTATGTCATTCTCTGAATTGATAGCGGTGCCTAGGTAGACAAAGTTTTTGACTACCTCAAAGTTATATCTGTCTGCTGTGACGTTCTGACCGAGACGTCGGTGTTGTGTGTCCTTTCTCGTAGACAGCATATACTTGGTCTTACCCTCGTTTACCGCTAAACCCATCTTCGCGGCCTCCGTTGCAATACCCACAAAAGCGCCATTGACATCACGCTGCGTTCTTCCGATAATGTCAATATCGTCGGCATATGCGAGTAGTTGGACGGACTTCTGAAAGATTGTTCCTCTGGTGTTGGCGTTCGAGTTTTGAACAATTCTTTCAAGAACGATGTTGAAAAAGTCGCATGACAGCGAGTCGCCCTGTCTGAATCGTTTTTTGACATCAAAAGTCTCGGTTAGGTCTTTACCGACCTTGATGGAGCAGCGAGCATTCTACATCGTCATCCTACACAAACGGACGAGTTTGGTAGGGATGCCAAAACTAGACATTGCTCTGTATAGCTCGTCTCTATAGATGCTATCATACGCGGCCTTAAAATCGATGAAAAGGTGGTGGGTATCGATTTCTTGCTCCTAGGTTTTCTCCAAAATCTGCCGCAGTGTGAATATTTGGTCGATGGTGGATTTTTCTGGCCTAAAGCCACACTGGCATGGACCGACCAGGTTGTTGACGAATGGCTTTAGGCGTTCACAGAGTACGGCAGATAAGATTTTGTATGCGATACTTTGGAGACTGATGCTTCTGTAGTTGGCACAATTCAAAGGGTCTTCTTTTTTTTATGGCTGACTCCAACACACATTTCAGAATTCGCGGCTCCACTACTGAAGCTACGACCGCGACGTTCGCAGTCATCACCAGAAATAAGAGAGCAAGGGGATATCCAACGAAGAATGAGAAAGCAGTGGAATTCCCTTGTATTTCACATAGTCTTACAAAATCAACGCATCCTTCTTCCCCAGTTGGAGAAATGTTTCAGCTGTTCACACGCATTCACAGACATGTCGTAAAAAAAAAACCCTGTCAGATGCAATCAAGAGGCAATTGAGGTAGAAGTTGCGATGAACTCAAAAAGAATGGATGCTGCAGAAACTCGACGCAGATCCACTTCGGCCTGTATCGCCGCAGAAATTATTACTTACTGCTTTTGTTATTTGCAATAACTTGCTACAGCCAATTCATCCGCGGATTTTACAATGTGGATGCATTTTCGGTTGTTGTCGCAACTTCGTTTACCTTTCATTTTCCATAAGCCTAACTATGATTTAAGCCTATAACTATTCACTCTCGATTTTTACAAATTCCCTTGTGTGATCCCTTTTGTATCACCTCCCATGCCGACAACATTGAAAAATCGCCGACGAATTTAGCGTCTGTAAAAGCGGCCAACGTCTCCTTGAATTCCAGTATAACCTTCACCTACCCTCAATTTTGTGTTTCGATTGACATGCCACATCTACTGCAACCCCAAAACAAAATCAAGTCATTTCACCAGCCCAATCCTTAGACTTTTACATCAGCATGTTCGTCGTGCCCACAAGAATTGCAAAATTGTGATTTTCATCAATCAGACATCATCAGATGTGTGTCGTGCATATAGACATTTTCACAAGCCTGTTAAAGTGTTAAGGGCGTCAATCGATTGACTACTGTCTCGGCTCTAGCAAGGGGCACAAATCCGATGGCAAATGGAGACTTCAACATCTCGCCAACCATCGATTTGTGATTCCAGTCATATGAAAATGTATATTAATAGATTCAAGCTTATCATCATCAAACTATTCATATCTATGATGCCATCCGTATTTTTGCATAATTCATGAAAACAAATCGTATACCTCATCCAGTCAATGTGTAATTCAGTGGGAAATGTTGTACACAAACTTTGTCTCTTTAAAAGTACATCGCCTGGACATCATTCTACTCTGCATCATTTCATTTAATAACTCAGTTCTGGCCATTAAGCAAGTTTTGTATAAAATATCAATTCTACCTATCCCAGCTAACCGATAACCCAACCCAAGCTTTTGTATTGTCTATCCATGCATCTGATTATCGATATTTTACCCTTTTGTTCGTTATGACTTCACATTTGTTTTCTTTCTTTTTTGTTATTTTTCTCTCTCCTTGCAGTCTGACATCGACAAGTCCAGTGCCTGCGGCAAACAATGAATAAATTTTGCACGAACTATTGCTATATTATGTATTCAGAGATCCTTGTTTGCATTCTGCATTTGTTCTAGTTTAATTCCTTCAGGGATGATTGATGGATGAGACTTTAAGCTTACACAAAAAAAAAAAAAGAGTATAAATCGGTTTTTATATTTTTGTATAATCTTGTTTAAGTACACACTTCAATGTTTTGTAAATAACTTAGAATACTTTCATAGACATAGTTTTTGTTTCTATTTTGTTTTCTTTTTTTTTATGTACGTAGTTTGTCTATTTATTGATATTAGTCATAAAATTGTTATTTCATTGTTTGATAAATGAAGAAGAAGAAGAAAAAAAAATAAATAAAGTGTGCCTCTTGTAAATGTAGCACATGTGTCTTTTCTTTGATTTGATCTCTTTTTGCAGAACGGAAGAGTATCTAGTGTTTGTGCGACCCTAGCACAGGTCTTCCTTTCAGAGGAGTTCGAGGACCGAAACGGATTTTGTTTAAAATTAATGCGAATCGCTTTTCTTTAGATCTAGTACTGTGTCAATTATTACGTTAATGTGTACAGCGGAACATAACGATTTTTTCAGTCTGAATGTGAAATAAAAATTGTGAGTAAAAGAACAATGAAAATAGTTTTAGTCTCTTGGGCGATAAGTGAATTTGTATTATGCTTTTTTTACTAACTTTTGGCCCAACCATGGATGGACGCATATGGCCTTAAGTCAACGTAAGCAAATCAAGCGAGTACACAGCAATGATACCATGACACCTGACCATAAAATCTACTACGTTCAGTTTCGTTAAGTTTCGTTCACTTTACTTAGTTGAGGTCAGGTATCTTTTTTTTTATAATTTGCGCGTGCCCAATGCATTTCTAATACCCTTAAGTGCACGGGGTCGAGACACAACACTTGCCAGAGGTATAGAGAGAGAGAGAGAAAGAGAGGAGATACCAGTGCACATTGGTCTTAAATATCTGCGGATTGTAGTCTGTGGGAAATATTGGACTGGAAATACGATTCCAAATTGTTGTAGTGCGGAGAATAACGAGTCTCTACATTTAACAGTGCGTCCGAAAGCAGTCTTAAGGGTAAACTGATGGGCATTCCTGACAAGTCGTATATTGCGGGTGAATTCATGAAGAGGAGAAATGCAATTGGCTAGCTCACTAGAGCATCATTTGTTAAACTAGCGATACAACAGAGACAAAGAAGACACGGTACGCCGCACAGTGGGATGGTTTTATGGGAGAGCGGAAAAAAGTCTGTTAAATCGAGAACAGTGTACCGCTGGAACATATTACAAATGGAACGAGTTTGTCTTATGGCCAACAAATTATAGAAGTAGCTTAAAAATTAATGCATAAAAAAGTAAGTAAAGTAAAGTAAGTAAAAGTAAGACTTTCTTCGAAGACTCTCAGACTATTGTGCACCCGTGTTCGAGCGAGTCTAATGCCACAGCGATATTGTTGCCTCTCCTATAAGTTTAATCGCTCAATTTTGTACTCTATCTAGTATGTGCAGGGTGGTCTTGGGGACAGCAGACCAGATATGAGTGCTGTACTCAAGCTTAGGGCGGATATAAGCATTATAAATTAAAGCCAAATCAGAGGTTAGTGAACTATTTCTTGCATCGATTATGGATGGGTGGGTGGTCATGTTAATTACGTCTCACTTAAGTCCTGATGAACCCAGTGTGATGTGATTCACTTTACTTATTGCCTTTGGACCGAAATCAATCGCCTAAGAACGTAACTGCCAGTTGTGCACCAGGCCCTGGCCCTCTATGGGCTGTAGCGCCACACATAATATTATTAATACTTAGGAAGAAGGCGAAGACGAAATGTGTGAGCCACAGAAATGATAATTTTTTTCCATTTATATAATAAATATAATACAAAATAAATAAAATTAGAGATACCACGAAGTCAAAAAAGGTCATTCAACAAAAAGTGTCATTTATATTTCCGCTTCATTAACAAATCGCAGTTGCGACAATAAGGTTTTTTAAGAATAGATCGATAGGCCATTTCTATACGATTCAACAGGAGAAATGTGAGAGCAAGGGAGGATAGATGCCTAGGCACACATACCGTTAAAAAGTGTCGCAAGTTCAACTGCATTTCGTCGTCATTAAGCGTAAAATTCACTTAGCGTGGAATTATTTGATCAACTCCAACGTTATGATATCGGTTCGTTGGTAGAGACTCCAACCCAAGTGCGTCATGCTAAAGAGTGTGCGACAAAAACCTTGAACCATTTGCAACCACTTTGTCTGGCACAAAGAACTTGAACCAAAGCGTCTAAGGTTCAATTGACATACGAATTTAAGCTAACAAACGACAAGTGACAATGGGGAGTTGTTTTTAGGCCGGCAGTGTTATTATGCAATTTTCTGTCGCCACTTAGGTATAGAACGCAGGGAGCCTACTTTTTTCACACGTTAACTGCCACCTATGCATTGTGCGTCAAATACAAGTTTGTTTTTAAAAATGTAATAAAATGAACGAAATAAAATTCTGTCCCATGTATTATGACTTTATTAGTAAGAACAAACATTCCCATTAATTATGAAATCGAACGTCGTTCAAGTGGCTGCCTCTGCTGGCTTCGAAGTAGCGCACTCTGTCACCCACATTTTCCAAGACTTTGTTGATGGTTTCGGGCTGTAGCTTACAGTATCAGGATGATATTGGCCTTAAGTGCTGGAATCATTTCCAGATTGTTGGCATAACATCGGTTCCTCAAAATTAACATCGCCACGACGGCTGATAACACGATTTGGGAATTTGGTGCGAAAAAGATCCATTGTGGCATGGGCTGTGTGGTATTGCGAGTCATTCAGCATAAACTAGAGGTCGTCCAAATCCATGTCGTCAATTTCAGCAAAAAGAAAAGTCGGCTAACATGGCTCTGTAACGCCCACCGAAATGTTGTTCCGAGCCTCATTTTCGAAGAAAAATGGTCGATTTATGCCACCACACCACAATCCGCACCAAGCAGCACATTCTCATATGTGAGCACCGTACAACGACGTTGACTATGAGTGTTGTCGACTAGCATCCCAGTTTCACGAACTTTTTACACAAATTTGCGTAAAGCAGTCGCGGGGCAGGTCGTAAAGCAGGCGATACCTACGAACCTACTTACCATTCTGCCTCGGATCCCACAGTTAATTCACAGAGGTTCAGTGGATACTGATGGGAATCAGCTCGTGTTACGATCTCTAGTCATAGGATTCGACTGAACACCGCGGTCATTGAATTCGTATTCTTCTTATTTTCAATTTCTCTAAAATACGCCAAACAAGGGAGTGTCCATTCCTCGGTACTAGAAACTAGTGTACACAGTATACTTCAGCACGAAGGGAAGTTAATTGAGTTAAAGCCTTTTATGGAATTTCAAAGTTATGTAGAATAAAATGTGCTATAAATCGATTTTCCATTGGTGGTAGATCGATTTTTTTCTCAGGTCAACAGCATTTCCCCAACGCGGCCAATCGCAAATGTGAACTCAAACAGATTTCATTCAACTTGATTAAAATTGCATGGATATGCAAAATTCGGCAAAAAAGAAAAAAAAAATTTTTCATTACAGTGCATCCCAAGGCCAATAGCATCACATTGCATCACGCACTAGAACTTGAGAACGGACGGAATTTTAAAGTTTAAATGGTCAACGTTGGCAGAGGAAATTTACCAGATATTTATTCGATTCGGGTTACGTTAATTTGATAATGAACTCACACCACGAACGGGAATCCACAGTCTTTTGGTGTCCGTGTGTAGTTGCTTGTTGTGAAATCAAACGGCAAACAAATTTTTGTGAATGAATTTCAAATCGGAACTTGTTACGTGAGTAAATATTTTGCACAATTGCGCTGTGAGTTGGCGTGGCAAAAACAAAAGTGGGGGGGGGGCAGATTTGTGTTTGCCATAAGACTGATAAACGCGTATTTTTAAACTTTCTTAATCTTTTCGATTCGAACATTTCGCACTTTGCCAGGGCCTTACGTGTGCTGACAGGAACCTTCTCGCCAGCGCAGAGAACGAACTCGTATATTCGCAAAAGCATAATTGTGTACAAAGTCGCTCTTATCACAGGGGCTCTATGCCGAGCCAGATTAGTCATAATGAAGAAGAGTTGACTGCGGCGGTGTGCGTGTCGGCGGCGCTGGAGTAGTATCTAGACATTCGGAAATTCGGAAATAGTGTGGACTTGATAAGGTTTGCAGTTTGGGCGTTTTTGCGCTCTCAACAGGAAGCTTAGAGAGAATTTGATAACTAAAACCGTGGTTAATAATAGATTCAAGGTCTCGACGGAAACGTGCTTTGATTTGCCTATCGACACGTGTGCGATGGGGCGGTAGTTATTTGGAGATGTAGCGTAAAATGAACGCCCGATTCTGGGTGAAAAAATCGTCATGAGGGTGATTGTGTAATAGATATTGGAAGAGAACTTAAATTGTTATATTTCTTAGTGCGGACGGAAAGGAATTAGGTAAAGAGGATCAGGTAAAGTCCTCTGAGCTGATAAGAGTTTTATGGAACTTTCGGGAGATAGCTTCTGTGATGAGCAGCCTACCTCATCATCTCTGACCTCATCAACACTGAGACAGTGGGACAGTGGCAAAGGAAGTGCTCTGCAGTGCTGTCGTCATCTCCACAGGCGTCGCAGAGGGTTTCAGCGCGTAGGCCAAGCACAATTAAGTGATCGGCAAAGGTTCAGTGGCTCGTTAGTACGCCGGTAAGTCGTCTGCAGTATTTTCTGTCAAGAGATAACAAGAATGCTGCTCATTTCTTACAAACGTTAGGAAGCATGCGCTTGGCTTGTCTACATCTGGGAGAGTCATGCGACCTCTGGTTGTGCTCTAGAGAAGCCCAACCATCGGTGGAAGCCTAACCAAAGACGCTGGTAGTCTCAACGCAGGTTCGGGTCCTAAGAGTACCTTATCGGATCTTTGTCTATCAAGTTCACCGACGATCTCATTTCGGTAATCCCGTGGTGGCTAGGGAGCCAGCCAAGTCCCAGCGGATTTAGACTGCCGATCAAATTCAGAGAAGACTTACATTCCTGAACTAGTTAATGAGTTATACGAAGCATTAGTAAATCGTCGTGAAAACGACGTCGTCCAGACGATACAATTATTTTAGTTTTACACGAAGTAATACAATCCTCGAAACGACATCGTTAGACGATCGACATCTTACTCGATGAGAGCCCTGGAAATGGTTAAAGGTTTGATTAAGCCTTTAAGCTCAGCTTGTCTGTAGCTAAACAAATAGCCCGCCTCTTCCATCTGTTCTTCTCAATATAGGTCGACTTCATAATTGCAACATTGTTGCCCCTGCACTGCTCAAAATATTCTCTCAAATACTCTCTATGAACAGAAATACAGCCGCAGGTTTGCGCAGGCGAGTATTATCAAAAACGTATTCATAAATGCAACATAAGTAGGCGATACAAAAAGTTTTGTGACGTTTCATTCTATCGCTATCCGAAATACTATTCATAATGTTACTCATGTGTCTTCGTTTGCCATATTTCCCTGCAATCCTGCAACAAAATAAAAATCACTGCGAAGTTAATCGCAGTTTGACTGTCACATTGCTTTTATGAACGCAGTTACTGACTGCTGTCATGCAAAGGTAATGCAGCTTATTTACATTTATGAACGCAAAACTTGCAGGGCTGCTGCAGTGTGACGTTAATGGTCATTAGGATCGCATAGGCTTACGCTTGGTAAACCGACTCAAATTTAGCTAACGAGATATCCAGTATCATGTAGTCGCCCTCCAGGAAGGCGCTAGCTCCAGACCCTTCCTTGGTCTTGGAGCCATCCGTGAAGGCCAGAGCGAATTCTGAGTGCAGAGAAAGTCATCTTTGTATGTACATACGTCGCAGCTGCATTACTGATGTCAGTGCGTCAGGCGGCATATCCATGAGACTAGGTCCATGAGACTAGGTTCAAAGGAAATGCGGTGCGCAATGTCATCAAAAGCTCCAGTCCGAGTTGTACCAAAGACCACTTATTTTTAAGTAGAAAATGGCCTTGAGAGTGTACCTCATGATGTGGATATCAAGGAGGAGAAGATTCAGAAGTCCATCAAGAGCAGATAGGGAGGCGCGTGATAGGGAAGGCTCTTTGAGGCTTAGTGAAAGCGGCAGTTACGTATTTACGATAAAGCTTATTACACCAAATGACCGATGCATGGGATAGAAGAGGCTTTATCATAGCCGTGTAAATCCAAACGGATCTTATTGGTGATAGACCCCAGGACTTGCCGAAAATTCCCTTACACTGCCAGAAAATTTACAGCGCTTGGGCAAGATCATTCTCGGCTGTCTTTTAAAATCTATGGTATATTTTAGCCAGCCAGGTGCACACACACTGCAATGATTAGGGAGTCGCTGGAACATTCTAGAGGAAACTCCTCCTTCTTCAATGTAGAAATGCGTCGAATCATTGTAAGCTAGGTTAGTTTAGGTTGGAGTGACTGAGTGCTGGTAGGCAGTAGTCACACTTAGGCCAGAGTAGGTCTGTTGTGTTAATACGTAAGACATTAGGATTTCGATCCAGAATTCAATGACTACAACGTAAGGAGTTATGTAGTCATGGGGACAGTTGGTGGGAATTACCCGAACAATGCTGGGGATTAGCAGTGCAGGAAGCTTGTTTCGCTGTCAAACAGCTTGAAGCTTTTCGATCGGCCTTTCGACAAGTATGTCCGAGACATAACCAGCCCCAACATCTGTGAGTGCTTACCCGAACTGATTTGCAGTCCAACTGAACCACAGACGTGGCTGACCGGTTGAGTAATAAGTTGGGAGTCCGATGGCTGCTACGAACGTAGCTTCAGGATTTTGGCAGGATCCTCCAAGCTGAGATTCGAGATGGATAAGGGGTTTTTGTGACTACTAGTCCTATATGTTCAGCAGATATACAATTTTTGATTTTCCAATTCTAATCTTAGTGTTTTGTTTGGTGTTTGCTTTTGTGTTTCATTTAAAAGGTTAATTCTTTTCAAAGGAGAAAGTTAGAAGGCCCTTATACGGAGGTAAGGCTGGCTGATACAGATGAAGTTTTGCCTTAGCCCTCGACTTTTTCATTTTTTTCTCCGCATCTCATTCTCTTCAAGTACTATGAGAATGTTGCTGCAATATAGGCGCGTGTCATACAGAGCGGGTATACTGCATACACCCACTTTTTTCATTTGATACAAATATGTAAGATTGTCTATAATGATGTAACGACACTTTTTATCAACATACAAAATAAATAATTAATTTTCATAAAAAAAAATCGTTGTATCACTTATCTTGATCCTCCTTGAACAGGCTAGATGAAAAGTAAGTACAGTAAAAGCTCGTTAATTCGGAATTATCGGGGGGAAGGTCATTCCGTCTTTCATTTATATTATCATTTAAACATTAAGTTGGTTATAGAAAGCAGTCTAATCGAAAGCGGATACGATTTGTGACACAAGAACCCAACGCACTTTTCTGAGAAAGCATTTTCGAAAAAAGCTCTCAATCGACTTGATTTCTTCCGAAATCCTGAATAATTATCGTCATATTTCAACAAATTGCCACAGAATCACTTTCAAGAAAACCAAACTAGAATCCGTAGCGTAGTCTGAAAGATCTAAGCGCACATCCCTCTGTCGCGGCTATTGTTTACATAGGTATGGCGCTTCCCCCGATATCAGCGGGAATATCACAAGGATTCAGTTTAGGACGATCTTATTCAGTATTCACTTAGAAGACTTTTCGTTGCAAGCTTTAAGAATTCATAGAGGCTGTACATTTCTTTCAAAAATTGGAAAAAAGTAGATTCGTATGCGAAACTAGCTGGTCCTAAGATCAATGAGGACTAAACCAAATATGTGCAGTCGACCAAGACGCGATGCGTGCAATCTTTGGTCATGTTAGCGTTGACGGTTTTTGGAAGAGTAGATTCAACCACGAACTGTACGGGCTTTACAGCGACATGAGCCTAGTCAGACGTCTACGTATCTAATGTCTTAGTTGGCTGAGCCATGTAGAGCGTATAGACAACTCAGCTCCGGCCCGAAGAGTATTCCACTCCAAAAATGTGGGACAACGCAACAGAGGACGCTAGCGTGTAAGGTGGCGCACCCAAGGAAGAAAAAGGACCTCAACCAACTTGGCGTGCGACACTGGAGGCAGCTAGCTGCAGAGATCGTGCTGGTTGGAGAGGCTTGTTGGTTGAGGTCCAGGTCCACCCCGGATTGTAGCGCCAAATAAAAAAGAAGAAGGAGTAGGTAGGCAAAAATGAACTCGACAAATGACATCTTAATGCAGATAGTGGAGGTTTGTCAAAACAATTGGGCTTAAAGCTCCTGACTTGAAGGAACAAAATCATGCTCTACAAAAATCTTATTAGAAATTAGAACTCTACGAACTGTGCATGATGTGGATGTAGTCCGGAAGGAAAAAATCCGTCAACTGTACTGGCTTGGGCACATCAAGCGCATGAACGCCAAAGCTCCAGTTCGAGAAGGCCGAACCTCTGGTATAAAGACCAAGTCACCACGAAAGAAGCCTTTGCTCGGGCTCAGACCCTCTAAGGGTCATTGGCCTGATAATTAAAAGTAAGTAAACAGACTAGTACTTTATGCTCAGAGTTACAATATGTAGAGTTTAGAGTTTTGCTAAATTGGTGGAACGAACATGTAACGGTTCCGTTTTCGAAAGAAATAAGTTCCGGAAGCAGTTGAATTTAAACGGCAATGGAACGACGGAACCTTAACTCTCATCCATCTTACTCAGTTTCTAACCGGATATGACATGGATAACGGCAATGCATCAAATTGTAACAGAATTGGGCACGTACAGGCATCTCTGTCGGAAATGTCCAAAATAAGAATAAGATGTGAAGGACGCATAATTCCAATGCCGCCGATTTGCCAACTACAGCGAGAAACATAGGGCCAACCTTGATCACATGACGAGATTAAATAGCTATTGATCCGTTCTCTTCTCGTAACGGATAGTCGTTAAATCGGAATGGAACGAAAAGAACTTAAATAAAATGTATTTCTATACATGCATACATCCCCAAAAATGAATAATGCGATGCAAGGCACAAACGTAGGAATGCCTCGTTATACTCACGAAAAGAAAGATAGTCTGTAACTTGTCCACATCAGTGATGTATGTCTGGCTGATAATTAAGAGTCTCACAAACCGCAATTAGCCACGAGACATTTATTGCCTAATAAAAGTAGAATGATGCACATCAAAAGTTACATGTGTGCTTGGAGACGTAGCATACCTCATTTCCTTTTATTTACAACACATCTCTGATGTATTGGACAGTGCACAGACCACATATTGATTCAAATGCATTTTTAAGTAAAGTTTCTCTTAAACTTAAGTCCGAACACTCCGAATACACCTGCATCGAATACCATGCAAATGTTCATGCATGTAAATGCTTTACAAGCAATCAAAGATAATTGTGTATATCACACCAATTTACGCCACTGGACGGCAATCAACAAAGAGACCGTTGTCAACCGACGGCTGGGAATTTAATTAATTTTGCCCATTTACATATGTAGTACATCGTGTGTCCGATAAGCCGTCCACTCTGATATCCGCTCCAATGTCAAGTTCAACACGAATTTTTAATTGCTCTCTCTCTTTCTGTGTCTCTGGTGTGGTGTGGCATTCTGTTTTCGCGTGTGTACTGTGTACCAGCAATCCGTGAGCGAGCGCGATTACATTCGTTTAATGTGAAGTATGAATAATTTCACTGGCTGATGTGGTCAATGGTCAATGGTTTCCTCATCTTCTCCGATGACGTTTCAGCAAGATTACAAATTACAGAAAACAAGTAGCGTACATAATTCCGACTCGGAGTGGGTTCAACGAACTCGGAGATTAAAACTCAAAAGCATTTGAATGTAATTGCGTGATGAATCGAGTTTAATTCGCCAGTACATGGCGGGGGAGGGGACATGTGAGTGAGTCAAGTTTTGCGTTTTCTTCCTATCCTCGGTGGGGCAGTGCATGTTCAAGAGAGTTGCTGTATAAAGCTCATTATATTCGGCTTCAAAACAACGAGCGGAACTTGCAAATGTACGTGACTCGATTGCATGAGAAACTGCTTTTTTGGGTATCTTAACGATTCCGAACGAAATGATTGAAACATGCCCGATGTGCGCTTCCTACTCACACGATATGGAGTGTGACCAGGAACTACATGCACACCTTGAAGGCCTAAATATGCGGCGAAACCGTAAAGAGTCAGTCAGTGATCCAGTTTCACTTTACGATCGACACAACTGGGACAGATACAGCATCAAGGGGCAATAAAGTTTGTTATGCCCCCAAATTCCGAATTGATAAGTTATGGTAAGTACGGCGTTCGCCGTACAAATGCCCCGAAATGTGTATCGAATTTAAATAAAAAAACAACAGGACAGGTCAGTCATTAGACAGAGTAGACTTACATCATTTTTGACCACCCACCGGCGATCAAATCCTCCCACCGCTCTGCATCTGACCACTCGATGAAGTGTGTAATTCCAATTGACTCAAAAACATTTGCCAAACAAGGTCTGGCACCAGAACTTTATGAGCGTTGCACAGACCAGAGAAAACGCATAAAAATAACTATTTTTCAATCAAAATTCTTGTTCTAACCAAGTCAATGTTATTCGGGCAATAAAAAAGGAAAAATAAAATGGTACGAAGACGAATTCCCACACATTGCCAAAGTCTCCATGCAATTACGAAATTTACGACGTAAAACATTCATAAATGTCTACAAACCATCACGATTGAACTTAAACAAAAACAGAACAGTCTGTGGTTTCCTTCGCCGAATGTGCGTCAGATCAAGCGAACATATTCCTTTGATGAGTTCCATTAAAATGTTTTATTACCGTGTCAAGATTATGATGTTCTATTTTTGTGCTGACGAACATCGGCGAGAGTGTTGCAATTCCGTTCAGCAGTGACCTTGTAACAAGCCAGAAACTAGAACATCCTCCTTATGAAACACGACACTAAACTTAAACAGACGATTTTATTCACAGTTATTGAATACATATGTGTATATATAAATAAAATAAAATTCCTTAATTAACTAATTCCTTTTTTTTGCTTTCTTTTGTTTTTTTTTTTTTTAAACGTTTTTATACAACAAAAACCCCACATACTAAATAAAACAAAAACAACACACACACGCACACATTTTACCGCCAGGACGTGTTGGTGGCATTTAGATTAGGACACAGCACAGTTTTCCGTGCTTGCAATCGGTTCCTGGCCGTGTAAGTTCTTTGGGACACCTATCCATACACTCGCCCAAATGCTGATGGCATGGTGCTGGTCTCGATGGAACTTAAATATTTCAATTATGTATGTTAACTAATAAAAATGGAAAGGCTTTAGCAAACAATTTATTCATTATTTATGCTTACTTTCATAGCAGCATTCTACACCGTGATGTCTGTTCGACGGGCAGAGTCCCTGCTTGGATGAGAGCTCAAGGCAATCGTCTCTGTGCACGCATAGGCCACCAAGCATGGCACATTCTCGATCTTGACGGTATACCTTCACGCCGTGAAGCACTGCAATTGGGGAAAAAAATACATTTTCAGTCAACTTTGTTTTGTCAGTCAACTGTTATTAAATTCAAAAAAAAAAGTCATATTTGTACGCGAAAAACAGAACATTTACAGCCAAGTCCTTGAGCACTCCTTCGAATTATGGTACCATGGGGTCCTCTAAAAGTGGGGAAAGCCTCAATAACAGAGGCACTCTAAGTAAGGAAGGGCTTTGTCGAGAGAAGTTCAGAGAAGAATGATTGAAAAATGATTCAAAACCTTGCTTGAAAGAGTATGTTTGGGCGGCTTGTGGCTTTATTCTTAGAAAACCCGCAATTCAACGCACATTTAGACCAGAAATCGTCACCTTATTAGTCGTTTATCTAGTAATCTCCTCAAAACTGAAACGTGCCTCATTCGAAAACGCATTTCCTTCACCATCCTCCCTGCACACAATTATGGCCATTATTTCCAGCAATTTCGCCCGTTTCATCATCATAATGAATCTACTTGTAGTTTCTAAATTTAGTTTCTAGTGTTCTCTTAAATTTCATCCAATTTAAATGTGAAAACCATGAACAAGTGGGCCTACCCATCCACCCAATGTATTATGTTTCACACATCAAAGCGTCGTTTTCTGCGATTTTCCAAGAAAAGTGCTTATCGCCTCAGTTGAACCACTTCATACGGTTTGCCGAGAGTACAATCACCGAAAAAGTATTCAGCTTCACTACCGAGTACCGATACCTGGTGAAGTGCCACTTTAACTCAAAGGAAATACAACCGAATCTGAAGTGGCCTCTTTGACAGTCAACAATTTCTCAACGCGCGATACCTCTGGGATAAGCCAAAATATCTGCAGATTCATTGTATGGATGTAACAAGTAGATGTTGCCTACGTTCATGAAGAGGAATGTCAATAATGGGAAGATGCATACAATAGGCACCTGTACGGGAATCGACTGGAAGTCGACAGAAGTTTAAGCAAGTAATTGATAAGCACTTTAATTTCTCAAGATTTTAATAACATCTTCACAGGACACACTTTATTGTTGAATTTGATGTAGTTTTTCGATTGGGCAAGAAATGCAATTGTTACTGGTTCGCATCTGCAATGTTTTTTTTTTTTAATTTAGATCAGTTTGATTTCGATTGAAAAAAAATGGAGTGGTTTACATTCCGGAAGTTGAAAATCTGTTGCCTAAGCTTACGCAATGCCAGGGAATACTCAAATATAAGGTTCCATCTTCAAAAAGGAGTGGAAGATCAAAACTTGGTTGTGAAGACAAGTCATAGTCTGCACAAAGCGACATACACATTGGATCCCAGGTGAAGTTGAATGTCTTCATTCGCGTCGTGATTATGAAAGAAAATGTTCATTTTGTGAATGCCCCTTGTTTCTTAAAGGTTAGATCACGTCACGTTCATAAGAAAAAAACGGAAAACATGTGACTTTTGATACACTCCCGTGAGTAATAAACTGGCATGACTCATTGGGTAGAAAAAAGCTGTCAATTCGAATGTTAGTTTGGACGGACTTGGTCGTTCGTAGTCGGCATAAAACTGTAGGTCCCTTCCACTCGTGATAGAACAATAGCACGCACAATACGAGTGGTTGCTGAGAAGCTAGGCCCTGACCCTCTACGAGCTGTAGCGCCACTCATATTATTATTATTAGTTTGGACAGACGAAATCTGAGAAACTGAAATCTGAGAAACTGAAATCTGAGATGATCAGAATCTGAGATCAAGAGTTGCTAGGCTTAATCAAAAACTATGTTACACTTTTAAAAATTTATAAAAATCAACAATATCTGCACTCAAACATACAATCTGCAAGTCAATGCTAAATCTGAGCGCTTTTAAGCCTCGATCAAAGCACACAATCGAATTAGGTAGCAATTTTGTAACTAGAACACTACTCTAAGTCTCGTTTAAGTAACTGAAAAAATATTAATTAAGAGGAGCCTCTATCTCTTCGTTCCTGTTTTAAATTATTGTGATTTCTCTGCATTTTTTCAAAATGTAAGCTTCTTAAGTTGTTCTTAAGTTGTTCTTAAGTTGTTAGTTTCGTCAGGGGACACACATTTTTGGCAAAAAAAAAGGAGGAATAATGATAATTTAAAAAATAAATTCAAGTCCTTAGGGCTCCGTGCAGTCAATATCGTTTTGAAAGAAACCGCGAATTTAAGCCACTTGTATGTAGTAACATCTTCATTCCGATTTAAGTTTTCACAGATCCCTGTTCAAATTAAACTAACACAAAATACTCGTAAAACATTTTTCACACAAATTATGTTGTATTCATGGAAAATACATGACACTGCGTAGTAGGAGTTTGGTTATCCTGAGAGTTTACAATTTTAGTTAAAGGTTCAAAGCTATTAAAGCCAGAATCATTGAAATTGTTTCAATCCCAGTATATTTGCTATATTTTTAAGTAATTTATTTATATATGAATTTAGTTAAATTAATCGCATTATCCCTACGAAAACCCTTGCTTGCTGCACTGAGTTCGAAAATCGGTGGAATTTCTAATAAGCAGGTTTGTATTAACCATTTATTTTATGTGGAAGCAAAGTTGGGAAAAAATATAAAAATCCTTAAAAAAGTTATTAAATATTTAAAATCAATAAATTCTCCCACCCATCATTTCTTGAATTTAATCTACTTAAGGTAAATCCATATCTTGCATCCTCATGTCAAAATATTTATGGTGGCAGTCGGTAAGTAAAATCATAAGATTTTCATTTTAACCTTTCTGGTACGGACCCCTAAAAAGCCTATTTAAAGCCGCAGAAAAATCAGAGCGCCATCAAAACTGTATAACGTCTACACATGTGCTGACATATCATCTCCTTTAATTCTTTTACTTGAATGCCTCTACAGACCATGGTTGATCTTGGACTAGCCGCTAGCCGCGTTTCACCACAATTTACAGAAAATTTACCCAAATCAAGAAAAGCCGGTTATGCTCTGTCGTTCTGTGCGTCATTGGAACTAGTTATGCATAAATGTCATAGGAAAGCAATTTTCTATGACAATAATCAGAAAACTGACATAATTTCGAACAAAAACACAAAAAAACACAGTTCTTCACAAAATACCACGATTCGCACAAAATCAACCAAAATAAAATATTGCGCAATATAATCACGATTATCATTTGTTATTTTCTCAGGAATTAAAGGTGAACAGTTCAAATTGATTACTACGTACGTACGTACATAAACGGAATGAAAAGCAAAACTCAATCCGAGACCGAATTCGAATTCGATCGCAGCAGATTAATCACAAAGTTGAACCTATGTACTTGGAATTCACTGCAACCCACTTGTGTTAATGTATTCATAATCAATCGCAACTTACTGGTGTCATACTGAACTTCGTTGTCATCGATCCCAGCCAAGATGCCATTGATAGTTATCAGCACAATTAATGCAACGGTCAGTAGTGATTTGCCCATGATCTTTAGATTTATTTAATTATTTTTTTCTCCTTTTTTTGTGTAGGTATTTGTTTGTTGAGCACTTTCGATTGGCACTGTGAAAATTCACTATTAAGCAATTGTTAACACTTCACTAGTTCGTTTCCAACTGAATGTTCTGAATTCCGGAGCGATTCCTTTTAAGCATTTTTTAATTATTATTCACAGAGGCAACAGAATACGAACAAAAACAAAAAAAAAAAAAAATATCTTCTGTTGTGCGCGCTTTCCGATTATTATTTGGATTCTGATTCCGCGACGACGACGACAACGTCCACACCGCCGCACTTCACTTTCGCTTCAACTGCTGGCTGCTTGTATCTTTTGAGCGAATACGCTGAAATGCTCTCGTCGGCGAATTGAGTTTAATTTCGAACAACAACAATAATAGAAAAATAAATAAATTTTATCCAAACGATTGCGGTAGACGAAAGAAACAGAGACGAACAGTTAAAAATGAGCACGACCTGCGTTGCACACTGTCTCAAATGGGGTGTTGGGGGGGGGGATTTTGAAAGAAGTTGCAGCGCTAGAGAAAGGAGGTGATCAACAGATACTGACCAAGTGTGTACGCTGTGAGGTAATGAAAGCCCAGCTAGTCAGTGTTTACGATTTGTCTGGGTTTGGCCAACGATGATAATCGCTATGCGAATGGTGGTGGTCTCTTGAGAAATGGGCGACATCTGAACACTGGACACAGGCTGTGTGCTCCCAGGGGGCGAAGCGATGTGGCATATGGTTTTCCATCGCCAAAGAGATACGGATTTATTTGCGCATTGACATTGGACACGGCGCGACGCGTCGCGGTCGGCTTATGCAATTTGTTTTGATTGCGCAAAAGTGTATGCATACGTAATTGTGGCGTAGTGGTTGCCGGCATCTTTTTCCTTTTACTAATTAAGTTCGTCGAGATTTCTAGTGCATTTCATTTCGAGAGTGAAATGGTATTTCCCCCTTGAACTTGGGCCTAATGCTGATTTATTGCTTTGAAACAATCTCACATGTGCATTTGCATAAGTATCTGATTGCTGGGTTGGCTTTGATGTGCTGATGAATGGATGAAATGCACGCAAATGAAATGAGCTCTAAGCCGTTGGAAATGCACTTGAATTCCAGAGCTTATCTAGATGCGTTTTTTGAGCTTTCTGTTTGATGTCTGCATTCATTTTGGAGCTGCTTGATCGGATCACTCACATTCACTCAGTTGATCTCGGGCGAGTGGATATGTGGAGCACACGACGTCGAGTAAAGATATTCTTCATTTGCTTTTGAAGCATTGGATTGGTTGGTATTTGGATTTTGTGGAATGGAATTTCTCCAAGGGAGAGAGAGAGAGTTGTTCTTAAGCACTGACCATCGGCAAATCTGATGCAAAAGCGTCTACTCTGTCGAACGCAAATGTCTGCAAATTCTGCATTTCGCCTCTTTGGCTGACGCTGCACTCAGCAGTGTGACCCTGAGCGTTGAGTAGGCACTCCGGCGGATAATAGTAAAGTGACGCTTAGCTTGAGCTCTTGATAACATAAATATTGATACAGTTGAGGACAAACAAAGTGGACAAATTGTGGTCAGTTTCCTGTCACTCTTTCTTGCACGAGAATTCAATACACACCCCACCAGTCTCTGAACCCAAGCAAATGAGATTGTCCCTTCTTTTTGTAGAGCTACAGTAGGTAGGTAAGGTGACTTCTAGCTTATTGTTTATAAGACAAACTCCACCTATACCATTGAGGTCCATTGTACTGTCACTATGCGGCTTATCAAACCTGGTTATCACGTTGACCTTGCTGCGTTTCCAGTTCTGCGTCGATTGGTCCTTTTAGATGTCTATTGCGACCATTTTATAGCCATCCTCCAGGCAATTAAAGTAATACCTGCTTAGCAGTGTTCTGACTTCTTCTTTTTCTGCGAGAGCGGGACATATTTCGAAATAGTGCAGTATTGTTTACTCCTCCTCATCCCTGCAACTTCTACAGAAGTCATTGTAGAGCGCTCCGTGTGCGGGCTGTAACCAAAAGGTCATTTAGGCAAGCTACCATCTTTTGTAAGTTTCTCCAACTTAAACTGTGCAACATGTGCCAGGCCTTGTTTCGAAGCATGAATGACTGTAGAAACTGCATTGACTGTGATCAAAGTTGTGCTTGTGCAAAAAAATGACGAAATGGATGTACAAGATACTGATTATCCTTGATCCTCCCCCATCGACCTTAACTCATCTAGAATTATGCCCAAGCGGAACCTGATGGAATCGTATTCAAGGCGCACATCTCGAAAGTGGTGATGATGGGGATATTCGTGCCACGTGACCAAATCATCGAAACATAGTCCTTGTCGTTCGAAGAAGCAGCTGCTCAGCATTTATTGCCGTGTTTCCCATCCTATCACGCTAGTAACTCCTATTCGCAATTTTCGTAGGTGAAAGTTGGAATAAAAACTGATGAAAACAAAGCTTGGCTTGGACACCACGCTCGGACTTCCTGATTAGAGATTTCCCAAGCTGTTTCAAATATCAAGCCAGTTCTGCTCCCACCCACTTGTGAGAAAGACATTGTGAAATTTCTTTATCCTGCATTCGACCAAAGGTGTAGGACGCGACTCCAACATCTTAGCACACACTATACCGGAGAGCCTGAAAAGACCATATGCCCCTGTGGGACGATCACCTCAAGTTTCTCAATCGCTAGGTGTCTCATCGCGTTTCCAGGCCACGTTATTCACACGAGAGAGCCAAAAAAAACTCCCATTTTAACCATTAATTTAAGCATTTGTGCCAGGATTGCATCTGCAACAACGGATTTGCGGACTAATCTCCGCCCCACCCAAAACTACGGGGTTGTTAAAAACGCTTTAATTCGGAATGGTTGGGGATAGATCATTCCGAATAAACGAATTTTCCGAATTAATGATTGATTTTTTTTTAACAACGAATTATTTAATTAATCCAAACAACATCTAAATATGGATTACCGGGATGACCCCAATAGACATTTCGATGATTTGTTCTGACTTCTACATATTTGAGATCTATTTTCCAACTATCGTGTTTAATCATTGCGTTATTTAATTTTTACACAATAAATTTAAAATCGACTTCTATTTAATCGGAAAAAATCTCTTTATTCGGAAAAAAACTCGAATCAAATTAAAAGGCTTTTTCTGTAAGTATCATTCTTAATGAATCGCATAAAGATAGCTTCCATGTCATTTCTTATTTTGTTAACTCTCTTAAGGGATCTTAGTAATTCATGAGTACCCAATTATCGACGGGTCCTGTCCGTACATCAGCGTTACGCCCTTAACATGCCTGCACATACTTATCCAGTAAACCATGCATTTTTATTCAAACCGATCAATGTTTCCCAAGATTAGCAAATTCATAATTTTTGCAAATGGCGTCGTACGTTAATCATATTTGACATTTGTACACTAGACAGCTGCAGTATACAAAAAGACAAGCAATGGAGCGCTATACTCCGCAAGAGCGTAGAATAATTGTTCCGATTTTTTTGACCAATAATCGGTCGTTTCTGGAGCACTGAAAATGAGCGTGTGATCCACGAAGAGCCATTACACCCAGTCAAAGCCTCTACGTGGTGAGGCGTTCACGCGGGTGGAGTAATTGGGCCGTATCTTTTTGAGGCCGCCATCGGCAAAACGCTCACTTTTACTGGCAACAGCTAGAGGGCCCTGATAAGCGACTTCAAACTGGCGGAATTGGAATGAATTAGTGAACATGTGGTTTCAACAAGACGGTGCAACAACACACACAACACGAGCCACGTTGTTATGAATACATCAGCCAGAAATAAAACAACAACGTTCACATTTATTCTCATTTATTAGTTGTCCTGTCGGACCAACATCTCTCAAGCAACTGACTGCCTTCAGGATCGGGGTCCTCGACAACGACACCTATGTATACGCACGCCCACATTCATGTCCGAAAATCACGGGTGGACTCTGCCAAAGAACGGCAATTTTACTGGTGGTTACACCAAAACCAGTCTCTACCGCCGCTGGCTTTTCAAGATGATGACGAGATAGTTGACCATGGTGGCCAACTTACTTAGATTATAGGGTAGTTCATAAGAAAAAAATAAAAACAATAAAAAAAAAAAAAAAGGGATAAGAAAATATATATAGAACAAAAAAAAAGGTGCACTACGGCGTATAAATTATATATGTTAGGCATATACATAACATATACGCCCTGGTGCACGTGTCCGTAAAGTTACGGACATAGTTAAGATAGTTTTTTTAAGTTTTAATGTTAGGTTAAGCTAGTTTAAGGTAGGTTAAGATAGATAAATTAAGCCATGTTTTTACCAGTTTTCTTGGCTAAACAAAAAACAAAAACAGACTGAAAAAAAGGAACAGACTAAGCAGAAAGGCATACTTGAATTTATATCAGAATAGCTTAGAGTTACCCGTATAGGGTCAGTAGGTTAGATGTAAGAACAATTGTTAAGATAGTTAAGCTAGTTTTAAGTATTTTTGTCTAGCACGTAAGTAAATGAATTAAAAATAAAACAAAAATGAATTAAAAAAAAAAAAGTAGGGGTGGATTCACACAATGGATATTGTTCCTGGTCGCGTAGTCTATCACGTTTTAGCGATTGGGCATGGCCACCAAGATCGCCCGATTTAACCATCCCAGAATTCTTTCTTTGGGGCATAAGCCAACAAGCCTCAGACAATCGCAGCCCTTAAGGAGAAAATTCGACAAGAATGCGAACAGTTATCTGCTCGTAAAGTAAATCTGGCGGAAATTCATGGAAAATGCGATAAAGTGGCTTAGAAATGGCGGCAGCCACTTGGCGGATATCATCTTTTCCACTTAACAGAAAAAATTGTAAAGATACAAATAAAAATGTATGATTGAGCTGAAAAACACTACAAAATTTAGATTCTTCTCAGGCCCACCAAGGTGTCATTACAGGACATTGCCTCTTGGGAGACTAAGCTAAGTGACTAGACAATACCACATACGAAGTACAAAAACGTACAGCCTCTGGTGCCTCGCAGATTCAAATTCCATTTGATTCCCATTTTCGTTGAGCTCAAGTGGGATAAGTATCAAAAACATACTTTTCTGCCTCAGCACCGAGTGATTTTCCACCAGTGACCCGAGTGGAAGTACAAGGAACCTGTGAAGTCTAATTACATTTTTTGACCTTCCTGGGCACACTACTTCCGCTCATTAAGACATGCCAAATTTGTCTTGCGTCAGTGTATATACCGGCAGTTCAGTCTTCCTCTTCTCTTCGAACCAGGAGGCGCCTACTATCACTTGGTCATCCTATTTTTCTCGAACTAGGATGCTCGACCTCGACGATGTATAGCCACCGCAGCGGATCTCTTGGCACATCTCATAGAGTTCGCTTTTTTCCAAGGACGATTCTGTATCGAATGTTCACTACTCCACATTAGTGGAGCTGGCGTTTACATCGAGGTTGAAAAACTCCTTATGTGCATCAAAACAAAAACAGTCGGTCGGATTGATCAGTTCTCTAATGCACTTTCAATCCTCTTCACAAATGAACCAAATTGAATGGAATGAGTATGTAAGCCTCTGCAATTTGCAACTCCTCCTCTGCTTTGTGCACAAAGACTCAAATTCAAATGGTCCCCTTCTTCTTCACTGCAGTCGCTTCGAAAGCAAAACAGACATTGCATACAATTTTTGCATTTAACTTTGGAATCAAGAGTGTCAACAGCTTCTATTGTTCACAAAACCAACTCGGATGTTGTCATCAAAATCGTCGA
The DNA here is from genome assembly GCA_907269125.1 of Eristalis pertinax. Taxonomy (NCBI): domain Eukaryota; kingdom Metazoa; phylum Arthropoda; class Insecta; order Diptera; family Syrphidae; genus Eristalis; species Eristalis pertinax. The sequence continues at coordinate 56,907,265 of OU026148.1, read as the reverse complement.
TGGCGAATTGTCGCAAGTTGACATCGACCTTTGATTGTGTAATCGTGTAGGACTCTTTAATTGGCTTGTTGTTTGACATTGTCTAACAGTACAAGAGACATGTTTCAATGCGAACCAATTAAGATGCCATACGCGACGCGTCGCGTCGTGAATTGTGTACTTTTGTATGACCACTGAATGAATGAAAAATGTGCGACTAGAAGACATGTGTGCGTACTTTGTATATCATCCCAGTCACATTGTTTTCATTCATTCTCTCGCTTAATCATGTGATGAGTTTAGCAAGAAAATGTTTCGTCTTAATTATCGACGGAAAGGAATAAATCAACAAAGAAGGTTGCTAGCTTTGGTTTTCCCCGTAATTTGATGAATTACTCATCTGCATTGTACTTTGTACATTTCATTTACTCATTTTTTTGGTTGCTAAATGATTGAATTCTTTAGAAAAGTTGGCTGAGCTTTGGATCGATGACAGAGAGCAAATAGGGCACAGGTGTTTCAACTAAGAAACTGGGTCTAGCTTGTCACAAAGCGTTGGAGGAAGTATTTCAATTTGAGTTGATTGCTTAGCTGCATGCGTACAATCGACACGAGTTTTCGTTGATTGCGTAGCTGAGTTTAGACCTGGTTAGAACCACATTGTCCACATTTCTCCTTGAGATTTAAAAAATAAACAAGGACCAATGTCGATACTGATTTGGTAGTCAATCCTTTGCTGCTTTAGGCAGGGAAAATCGATTGGACCATGGTAAAATATCAAAGCAGGTGCCCAACCATGGAATGACACGGGCAGGCTACAGAAATCTGGCGGCAACTTGGCTACTATTGTACTTGACGATTATTCGTTTTCAAAGAGTTTGCGGATTGGGTGAATAAACGGAATCGAAACGCGTGGCCTCACAAATATAAATCCAACGCGATTAATTACTTCATCGTGGTGACCAGATCACATCACAAAAACACGATTTAACTCGATCAGGAAACCATGTATTCCTTTGGTTGCTTATGCTAGTCATTTGCAGAGCAAATGTTGGATAGATTATGTTTCTGCCTCATCTTGGAGGTTCTGCAAAAGTTGTTTTGTGGTATCTTCAGTCGCATTGCATATGCACTACCCATGGCACACTGAATGGTAAGGACTCCTATTAGCGTGTACATTCATGTGACTGAAGCCGATCAATGATGTTGATCTCTTCTTGCTCAGCATCGGAATTAAGCCATTGCTGTATCTCCAATACTCCAATGACTTCGAGTGCTGCTGCCGTCGGTGTTGTTCTAGTTGTCTCCAGTTATGCCTATGCAAGCTGATCTTTGGATTTCAGTTAGCTTGGTGAGAATGTATTTTTCTTTATTACTTTTCACCATACCAGAGAACCGTTATTATCGTGGTGTATAGCCGGTATACCGCCTGCGGTTTGAGACCCCACGTTTTAACCAAGGTACGTGTACACCTATAGAGCGCTACGTATGCCTTCTTTATGCTGCCCTCTGTGTTATCTTCTCAACTGGAAGAGCTTGAGTTCAACTCCATTTATGGTTGGACATATGAACTCAGGAAATCCACCTACTGCACTTTTTGAGCATGCAATGGTCTTTTGGTGTTTTGAGTTAGATGCGGATTATGATAATTTCGTTTCGTATCCAACGCCTGAACAGTGAGCATCATCGCCGAAAAAATTAAAGATGTTCAAGCCCGTTCAGTAGTCAGTTGGCCTCATTTTTTTACCGAGTATAGTTGATCTTCATACGGGTAACGTTGGAAACCTGGCTATCTTGGAACTAGGACCGAAACGTCCCTTTTTTTGTCACCGCATCCATGGCGACCGTGGCTTTGTGGGTATGTACGTCGACTCCGACGCACTTGAGCCTAGGCGTCTAGGCTCGAATCCCAGTATCTACGACAAAAATACTTTTCACGGCACCATCTCTTTCGAGTCACTGACATTGCTCACTGTCTAGGAAAAGCTTCTCAAACTTGGCCTTTCGGAGTCGGCATAAAACTGAAACTGTAGGTCCCTTCCACTCGTCAGAGAACAATAGCACGCACAATACGAGTGGTTGCTGAGAAACTAGGCCCTGGTCCTCTACGGACTGCAGCGGTGCCCATATTACTATAAATATTACGCATGAAAAAGACTGATGGATGCATACATACAATATGTTGCACAGCAAATGCAGGGAGTAGCTGTACAATAACGTGAATTTCAACAACCTGACGCAACATTTTTAGTTTGTTTTTTGCTCAAGTTTACATTTTTTTTATTGCATCAAAAAAACGTAAGCCCTTACATGTTGGCCACCTGCTTGACTTGGTCAGACAAATTTCCACCGTTGGTGGCCAACTGAGATAGGTTTCACTGTAACACGTTCAGATAGACCAGATTTTGTGAACCATAACATGAAAGTAATGGGCGAAACGTAGATACGCCAGAATAACTATTTTGTAGTAAATTTTCCTTCAACAATTGTTAAACGATCAACATTTTATATATTGCTATCCTTACGATGTATACAGTCTCGAATGACAGTTCGGCTAAACGTACATATGCGATGGATGTCAAATCCGTACCATGTGATGGATGACGCTACATTAATAATGATGGTGGTTGTGCCATCCGAAGTGCACCTAGACCGTAGCTTCTACATAAACCATTCGGGCTCCGCATATTATACGGATCTTTCATCAGATGAGGGTTCTACAGTGTATGCCGACTCCGACGGTGAAGTTTGAGAAGTGTACCCTCTGAGCTTCAGTAGTGATTCAGAGACGTGAATTATGAAAGTTGTTCGTGTTGGGAATGAAAAACCAGACACCCAGCGTAAGTGTCGGTGCACTTACCTACTACGCACCATCGGTGCACCATCGGTTTCTTATAAGTAGAGGTACCAAACTTTGCTTGAAAGAACGCATACGTTTTGTGCCAACATTTATGAAAGAAATGCCAACGATGAATAACAGTTGCGGAGAAATCTGCTTAACTAAGATGCGTTGTGGTAGAAAAGGATAATATCGAGGACTGATTCGCTGTTTTTTTTACGTAAAGATGTTTGTTTTTATTCCCTAAAATAATTCCAGGCGTCCTTCGTACCTTCGTTGGGATGAAAAATGAGTCAGAAGTACTCCTTTTCTTATTTTATGGTTTTTGAATATTTAACGACTTTGCGATTTCGAAAAGATTGCGATTATGAAAATAACAGTCGTGTACGCTCGTCATGACGTAGTCGTAGACCCGTCGACTCCTTCACTGTGACAACCCCAGTGTAGGCTTAGTCCTTGAATGTATCAACTCATGTGGTGGCCCGTGGCGTTGTGGGTATGTGCGCTAACTCCTACGCACTTGGACCTGTCTAGGTTCGATTCCTGCTACGACAAGAAATGCCCATTACGGCCCCACCTCTTTCGAGTCACTGACAATGCTCAAAGAGTATAACTGTCTAGAAAAAGCTTCTCAAACTTGGCCTTCAGAGACGGCATAAATCTGTAGGTCCCTTATACTCGTGATAGAACAATAGCACGCACAACACGAGTGGTTGCTGAGAAGCTTGGCGCTGGCCTTCTACAGGTTGTAGCACCACCCATATTATTATTAACTCGGTTTCAAACAATATCCGCGGTAGTCCGACAAACATTTTGCAAGGTAGTGTCTGCTTTTCGAATTTGTCGGACTATAGAGTACTGCCGCAGACTAGTTCGGAACTTTTTGAAACAGAGTTCTTAATAATCCAACAAATTACAATTTAAAGTGTCATTCTATGTATACTTAATTTAATAAGGCGAAATAGAGACCAATATGCGGGTACAACCTTTTTAAACACCAAACAAAGATTATCCGAAATAAAGTGCACTCGAATCACATTATGAGTTTAAGGCTTGTCGGTTTACAGGGGGCGCCGATTAAGACAGGGGCTGAACTACAGCGGGTCCACTGTATATGCAAAAAGAAAGTAGAGGAGAGCAACTAGACAACCATCTCATGAGAAACAGAACCAATACCGAACTCCAACTAGGTATAAAACCGGGCTGTACAACTCAGTTTGAGAAAAAAACAATGTTCACGTGTATGTGCAGTGTGCTCACTTTGTCTTAACCAACCGAATGCGAATTGTGTCTTCAATTATGCGGTTCGCTTTAATTCGCCAAATCGGTTTGATATACATAAATGTAACTTGGTTCAACTCGGATTGGATGCAAATCGGTTTGAACCGGTTTCTCAAGTCGAGTTGAGCCATCACTAGTTCAAATCCGTGTGTCCATGTAGGTCCTTTTTGGATGGGTTGTTGGTGTGGTAGCCGATTTAGCCTCGGCGACGACTGCTATCGCTGCTCTGGTAGAAGCCATGCAGCTCGTTGTTACATTTCGTTGAGAAGTTCTGCTCGCTTAGGAGATTTAGCACGTTGAGGTAGCGTTGGCCGGGGAGCGTATATTGAAATGCTTGAATACGTCCCCTCAAGCGGTCACGAACGCAGTCAGCAATTACGGGCAAATAACATGCAGAAATGCTACATCAATACGTCTCAGACTGTGACATACTGAAGTAGGATTTTAATAACTATAAGAGTCATAAAGTGGAAGTTATCCTAGTTTTATTCATCAACGTGGTACTGTCGATATAAGGAGAAGCACATATCTACATATACGTTTTTACGTTTACGGCCAGGTTGAATTCTGTTCATATCTATCTTTCCGTCTGAATTCAAAAACGTCGAAAATTTGCGGCATCACTGCTTTTTTGCGATGCTGATACGTTTCGACGGTCCCTGTCAAAGGTGAGGAAATTGCTAGCTTCTCCGCGCTGGCCTTAGAAATGGTGTGCCATATTGGGAAGCCGTACGTTAAGATCGGCCGTATTAGCTGTTTGTAGGGCATTGAGTCCTCTGGCTCAATCCATTTTGCTTACGCGTCAAGGAAGAAATGCGATGGAAGTCCAGGTTGGTTGGATCGGATTCGAGTGGCTGTTGAACTTTAACTTTTTCGTGAAGTTAACGCCAAGATAATTGACCATTTTGTCTGTTGATATTTCCGTACCGTTAATGAGCACTGTTTTATGCTCCGACATGATCTGCATCCACCTTGGGACGGTCTTAAGCGGATAAGTACCGATTTTCCGGCATTGTGGTGTAGTAGTCAAATTTGTTAGCTGTATAGACTCTTCGCAGGGCGATCAGTGGTGACATCGAGCTGGACTAAAACATTTGTGATAGAATAGTACGCACAGCACGAGCGGTTCTTGTAGAAGCTAGGCCCTGGTCCAATTGGATTGTCGCGCCACTCATACAAAAAAATAAAAAATTACAGTCGACACAAACGCTTTCAAGACTTCCGAGAGAAAGTTCAGAAATTCAACACGGGAGCGATTCTCTGGAAAAACATTCACTCTGGTCTTTTGTTTCTTTTTTAATTGGAAAATTCCTCATTTGGAACGTTCTTAATGTAATGACTGCCCTACCAAGGAAACCTGAGCAAAAATGCCTGTTTCCCTGTAAATCTTTACAATAACCGACTCAATTTCATTTAGTCTACCATCACATAGCATTGCAACAAAAAAAAACAACGTTTCTATCGCTGGAATCCGAGAGAAAATCAACTTATTACTTGACGACAAATATAAAACGAGAAGAAAGGAAACATAACCGAAATACCGTAAATGTGGTTATGTGCGGTTTTTGTGAAATCATTTTTCCCAGGCACTAAACACCTTGCCTCAAATGTCGAACACACACACGCACACATCCATCCAGTGGGTATGTAATATACTCATCATAAAATGCTCATACACGCGAATTAACGGTAAAAGAAATGTCTTCCCTGAGTCCTTAGATCTCGCATCCGATAAAATAAAGCATTCCAAGGGATGTCGGTTGCTGGTTGAGTGTCACCCGCCGCCGCCAGGCATCCATCAAAACTCCCTTGATCTCGCAATTAATTGTTCAGCTCTGAGTACACACTTTCATACATGCGAGCCTAAGTAATGTCATGGAAACAAATTTAATAAAAGTCACGCGACACACACTCATGGTGAAACCCCCTTACTGGGTGGGCAGCTGAGAAGTGAGTATCTGGTGTACTGTGGCGCGAGTGAAGTACCACTTAATTAATAAGGCATTATTGTCTCGCAACCGTAACAGAATTTTTATTGCGGAAGGTTCAGGTGGTTCACCTGCTTCAAAAGCGATAGCGGCAGCAGCGTACAAGGCCTCGATAAATATGAAGCCGCATATATGGAATAGGGGGTGATTAAGACAACCCAGTAGCAGGTGATGTGTGCAATATGCAATTGTGCGTCATTGCTTCCGCGGCAGTTAATTAAAGGTTGCCTTTGCGCACTTATCACTGAAGTGGGTAGCGAAGATTTCTGCGAAACACACGGGGACTTTTATTTTTGTGTGCCTTAATGCGAAATTCATAGGCTCTTGCGTGCAATGTGGGTTACTTTGTATTTTCGTGAATTTCTTATCCCAGCTCTGTTAACTGGCGAAACTTAACAGAGACCATTTCCACATGCACACTTGATAAAGTTACAAATGAGCTTTTCCCTAAGCTTCGAGTTAGTACAGACACACACCACATGGGGTTGTTGTACTGGAATGCTGTCACCTACCGTCAAAACGGGTGAACTGAAATAATGGACTGAAAGTCAGTTCCCGGTATATTTTTTGTATTGGATTATTTGGAGATGATTTGTTGGCTATTCTTCTTTAGAATTAAATGGAAATGCTTAAAAACACACAACTGGTTTATTATTCACGAATATTAACCAAACTAACTAGCTTTGTGATTTTCCATTCGATTTGTTGAGGAACTACTAGGAATTTCGCTCAATGAATGTTAGGGAAAGCAGGAAACCACTTAAACTTGAAGACATCTCTACCGTTCATACTTTTATTTGTCATGATTATATTCAGAAATGATATCTTTTCTGTGGTTTATTCGGACAGGATGACAGATAAAAGACTCGTCTGCCTCGAAGGTTGCTTAATGACTGAAACACCACTAGCTTCATTGTGGTATGTTTAAAATTGATGATATATTGGATCGTCCTGCAGGTGGTATTATTGTAAATCTAGCACTATTGTTGATTTGTCGGCATTTAATTAATATTGCTATCATCATCATCATCATCATCATCTTCTGACCCGCATGATCCACTAAAGGGGTCGCGAGGGTAAACCACGCACGAGAGATCTTCAGGCAACTCGATCCTCCGCCATCGACTCTAACTCATCACGACTTGGTCCAACCACCTCGGCCTGGGTCTGCCAAGCGGTCGCCTACCTGATGGAATCGCATTCAACGCCCGCCTCGGAAGTCGTGATGATGGGGACATTCGTGCCCCGTGACCAAACCACCGAAGCACAGCCCTTTCCGTTCGAAGAAGCAACTGCTCAATGTTGAGTTCCTCGCGCACTGCTTCTGTTTCTCACCCTATCCCGGCGAGTCCCACAACAGCGCGAAGAAATCTCATCTCAGCAGCTTGCACTCGCGATCTTATTCTTTCGGTCATTACCCAAATTTCATGAGTTGAAACCCGCTAACTTGGCTTTGACACCAAGCTCGGCCTTTCTGATTACAGAACTACCATAACATAACTTGATTAATATTGCTATCATTTTGAAAAACGTAAAAACAGGAGGCGAAAAGTGTGCTAAAGAAATATAAAATTTGCTCCAAAAACAGCGGAAAAGTTGCTATCATTCGCGGTCGTTCCCAAACTCCTTTTTTCACAATGGTAGTGAAGTAACACATTGATCATCCTAGAACTGCTCCATGGCGTAGAGGGATGGACTGTGTGAAGAACTAAAGTCTTCGTTCCAACTTTGGTCCTCTGGAGAAGAACGTTCAACCGTGAACTGTGCGGGCTATACCACAACTTGAGTCAGACAAAACGGCTAAACTGGCTGGACCAAGTAGAGTGTATGGACAATGTAGTTCCGTCTCAAAGAGTCTTCAATTCCGAGCCTGTGGGATAACGCAGCAGATGACGCCGGCATATAAGGTTGCGTTCACAAATGGAGAAGGCCCTCTTTTTGAGCAATTGGAAGCAGCTAGACTAAGATCCCTAGAAATACACGTTGGTTGAGGCTCAGGCCCACCATGAACTATAGCTCCACACAGAGATCCAAAAGAAGTCGTGAAGCAAGTTAATCAATCTAAATGTTTTGAACAGAGTGGTGATCTGGTCGGTGCCACAAAGTTAGCTGTGACTGCAAGTTTATAGTCAAAACTTCATTAGAATTCGACGGCTTACAGGAGCGAAACCACATATGTATTGGCCACATCAATATGATCCAATTTCGGCAGAAAGAACTGTCACGTTGCGATATCGAGCACCAGTAACATTCACTGATTGATCAGCCAACTTTTTCAAAAAAAGTATGATCCAATGATGACTTCAGTACGAAAACAGCGCTCAGGTTGGGGCATGATTTTGGAGGTTTTTCAGATTTTTGAGATGTTGTTCAATAATGAAAGCGAAGTTGTCGTATCGTGTGACGCAACATTTTTATTTACTTATCAGATCATGAGCAATCGCTTTCCATTTCTGACGGTCCTGGGTACGCCGATTTCAGTCATGAAGATCAAGCTGTCTTGCGTCCGCGATGACTTGGTCCTTATACCGGAGATATGGTCTTCCTCTCCTTCTCGAATTACGAGGCTCGGATTCGAAAACCCTCTAAGCGCTCAATTTGGCCGACTCAGTGGACGGATGTTTGCCTTCCGGATTACATCCACATCTTTGTAGAGTTCACGGTTGTATCTCCTCCTTTTTTTCATTCACCTTCCTCGCAGACAGGACCATATATCTAACGTAGAATTTTTCATTGCAAGGCACCAAGAATCAGTTCTGCTGTTTTGCATAGCATCCAACTTTCGGTTCCATATAGCAGGACTGGGAAAATAAGTGTTTTGCAGCCATTCATGGAGTTCATGCTTCCCCGAGGTAGACAAACTTCTTCACTACTTCAAAATTGTAGCTGTCGACTGTTAAGTTTTGTCACAGGTGGCGTGTGGCGGAACATTTTTTGCTCAACAGCATATATTTCGTCTTATCTTCATTGACTTTAAGAACAGCTCGTTTCGCTTGTTCTTTAATCGCCGTGAAAGCCTTCACTACGGCGCGTTAGGAACGCGCGACGATGTCATCTGCATAACCCAAGAGCTGGACTGATTTGTAGAAGATAGAAGTCTTCCGTGTTTACAGCAGTTCGCCGTACGTGGAGAACATCTCCAGTATCAGATTGAAGCAATGACGCTCCATTTGCTCAAATGCCATAGTGTTGCCAACAATTTACGGAACAAATAGCGACAAATTCAAATCTTGCGTTCATTTTGAGACACTCTTTATAATATTCAAGATTGACACAAATCGTAAGTAGAATCTACATTTCAAATTAACGCACCAAATAACAAAAATGATCGACAAACGAATGTCTCCATAGGTACCTACTTGTAGGCAGAACAGAGGTGAATGTTTGGCTGACACTGCATTCGGTTAATAACAGCTTAAAATGAAATGCTTACCAAATTTATTCTTCTGTTTATTTACAATATCACCTCTTTTTAGTTGACCAACCGCTTTTTCCTTACCTCATTGTTGTCTGTCACTGAAAGAAGGTGGTCAAGAACAGCAGGCATGAAAAGATTGTTCAATTTCAGACTTACGCGTGCTTCGATGTAAGGCACTCTCAACTCTGCTCTCATTCAAGTTGAAAGAAATGCCGACAGACGAAAGCAAGTTTGAAAGGCCGAGAAAGGATCGCTACAAAAACCAGGACGAACCGTTGTCGGTGCTGCTTCGTTTCACATAAATTAAAAAGACAATACAATTTTGCAATCTATTACACTGAAGTCATTCAAATTCAAGAAGGATTGATTAGACCTAGTTGGCCACTGACCCTAACCAAGGACTGTCATCGAAGTCATAATCGGACAGTGCTCAATTGGCATCCATGCCCGCGGATGTGTGTTCCATACAATTATTTCTGCAGAAGCTGCATGGATGAATAGGAGGTAGAAACCACAAATCACATACTACGCCTTGGCAAGTCGTAGGTAATTATACCTAGGAGCCTACAATTTAACCTCACGAGCTAAATAACGCCAGCATAAACCATCTAAACCGCTTCGTCGTAAACACCACCTATCCTATCCTAAACACCACCTGGTTGCAATGTTAGGATAGGTCAATCCGCGTGGTATCACGCGTGGGTCTACTTTGCCTTCTGCAGTCAGCCACTCCTACCTAACCTAACCTAGTTGGCCACTGGGATCTTAAACAAAGGGAGTTTTGCTTGGATTCGGAAATCTATAAATTGAAACAAAACACAGGAGATGATTTAAATATGCCTGAAATTGAATTTATTTGACCGATCGTTTTATGCCAGCAATGTTTGAATATGCTGTTGGGCATGTGATCGCCGCTGGCATGTACATGGCTATGGCTTAATCTGTAGGTCCAGCTTTCACATACTCTTCGTAGTACACCACGCGCCTAAAGTAGGCTTCCGAATCAAAGTGTTGGATAAAAACGTTAGTAATCCATGCAGCTGTACCGCTCACAGTTGAGTGTTACATTTTGACCATCGTAATTTTTGAAGAGTTTTGGACTTTATCTGAATGCTGAGTTCTTCGAATTGAATCATGTTTTTCAAAATAAATTTGTTCTATTTGTAGACGTTGCACCGGAGTGAGTCTATTCATGATTAAATGCCAAACCAAACTAACCTCAAAACAACCGAGAAATGTCAAATCAGCTGTCACGGCAATCCATGCTGCCAATTTAAAAGTCTCCCCCTCTAAAAAAAACTCCCTTTACAACTGAGGTTTACACTTAAGTCTGAACAATGAACCTAGTTCAAATTTTTGGTTTAACTCGTCCGGTTTCATAGTGAAATCTGAAGTTGAGTTGAACTTCATTTCTGTAATGCGATCGATAAAAGTATGGCAACACTTTCCACTTGGTGCGTGCATTGGCTACAATTTGTAAGGGCTTTCAATGTTCTTCCTGTGCTTTTTAGTCTTGAAACGCTTTTAAGCATCCTTTTTCAACTTTTGTAGCGCTGCAGTGTGGGTATTCATTCCAAATGATTTCAATATAAGGAATCACCGAACATCAGACCTCAGAGGGAATAAAATACGAAAGCTTGAAAAAAAAGCGAGAGAAGCAAAATGGCTTAGAACTGAGGTTTAAACGGCACTGTACTCTCGTCTAACTGAAACTACAAATTAAACTCAGTTCAAGGTTTAGGCGACAATGTGAACCCTAACAAATCATTGAACTAAAGTTGAAACCAACAGTGGAGATAAAACGTCGACTATGACTTCAGATATGTACTCGTAGAATACACTAAGGAAGCTGTCTGCCTAGGAAATGTCGTTCAAAGTGTCAAAGCCATTCGACGAAGCCAGCAGCAAAGCAGTTTCATATACAATTATTTTACATTTCCTTGAACTTGACTCGAATCTTATCCACAAATGAAATGAAAGACAATTGCATAAAAAAGCGATACATTTCCTCGTTCCTCAGCAACTTCCGTCGGATACAGTATGTCATGATTGCACGCATACCGGCTATAAATATCCTACACGTTTTTTTTTCTTCTAAACTCATGGTCTACTCAGTCTACTTCCGGATTTGAAAATTCATCGATAGATGCAGACACACAAACATGCAAAATCACGAAATGTTAATGGCCCCAAAGCAAAACTAGTTTTCTTCCGTAATATATTCGGCATTAGGCGGAAGGTTAGTAATCGTTCGGCTGTTGATATTTTCAAGTTGAATGAACAGCAAATTATGATTCCAATAAAGGTAGAGGTAAATCCGATTTTAGGTTTTCTCGCTAAATCGCTTTATTGGCGATTGGTTCTTAAGTTATGCAATCGAATAGGCACAAGGCAAGTTTCTTCTTACACCCATTCACTGCTCGCTGCGACAAAGAATTCCACGACACACGGTCAAATGAAACCAGTATCTCCTCAAATTGAATTTGATTCAGCCATGAAATTGCGAATTCCAACATGATTCGGCTCCACGCGAATCTTGTGCAAATAAGTCACAGTTTTTCTTTTTTGCTTAAACAAACCCAGCAAGTGCGTTCCACTTTATTATCTGAAATACTTTTCCATTTGCTGTCAGAGACACAAAACTGAAGTACAATAAAACGGTGCTCGCTCTGTGTAGTGACACCTTCTGCGGCAGAAGGTCTGACGATGTTTGATCATAAATATTTGCACAAATGCCTCACATGTGAGGATTTATGTGTATTTGCATTTGTTTAGTATTTAAACACCAAAGTTGTAGACATGACAGGGGAATCCTTTGTCGCACGGGGGAATCTCCGTTGCTCTGTGTGGACAGAGAACACCACTAGCAATGGAAGTGCTATCGGGTCAGTGATAACAAATGTGACGTTTCAATGAGGAAGCCGATGACGTTAGGCTTGCTGATTAAGTGGTTGTTGTGATTTTTTGATCACGATAACGCATTAAATATAAAAATGCTAACATCAGCAAGCGTAGGAACTTGTATTTTTACCTGAATGACATACTCTGTCAGATCTGACGTAGGTATTTATTTTTATAATAGCTCACGTCTTTGACTCAGGGAACGTCTGTGATTCGTTGCATTGTTTGTTTCTGTGAAGTATGTACGTCCGTGCTTTAATTTCCGACAGGTTTTCGTGTTGGCGAAACAAGAATGATCTGAGTTGCTTCATGGAAGACCGTTGACTTTCTTTCAGCCTGTGAGGTTGTCTTGCAACCGGTTGACTCCTCCTCTCCATCTCTGGGAGGTTAAGATTCGATGTGGAACAATTAGTATTCATGCACTGCTTTAGTACACTATTCGTCATGTATACAACGGATTTGCTTCCCTTGCAGAACGACGAAGAATTTTGCTTTTGCCAAGCATTCGATTTGTCACACTGCTTATTACCTAGCTTTCGACTGCAAAAGTTTAGCAGCAGACAGATTTTCTGAGCATGATTTGATTACAGACGGTTGATGGGAGTTGATTCTATGTACGTCGGATCTTTACTTACTACTCATTTATCAGCGATGGCAGCCTTCCACCATTGACGGTCCCAGGCACTCTATTTCCTGTCACCAAAGGCAAGCTGTCTGCTTAAGTGGTTACTAGGTGTGTTTACCGGAGCTCCGGTAGTTTTTCTTCTTCTCAAACCAGGCGGGTCGGATTCGAATACACTCTTAGTTGGGCCCCATTCACTCGATATGGCGGAGCCAGCCACCGTTCCTTCCGGTCTACATCCACATCTTTGTACAGCTCCTATGGTTCCCGGTTGTGTCTTCACTTTCCTCGCAGCCAGTATGATAGATTAGACACAGAATTCTTCTTTCAAAGACGAATTTTTACGCTGTGCTGTTCTAGTTCTTGTCGACTGCATACAGAATGGTGCGGAGGGCAGAATAAGAGTCTTTTCATCCGATTTGGGCACATTTCGCTTCAAAAGTGATCACATTTTGACACATTAACTTATCCCACCTGCAACAGAGACTTCCCTGAAACCATTCCCTTGAACAAACACATTTCACACAACAAATGCAAACTTCAATCAATCGGATTATAGTAATTTCTTTTGTATTTCAACTTCAGACAATGCTTTAAAACAATTTAAAGAGATCTTAAGCAGCTACTATGTACAAATACTTGACACAAAGCAATTCGTTTGGGGATTATTTGAAACCACTAACACAACACAACGTCAGTCTTTTTTTTTTCAAATAAAACGAAAAATGTTAACATTCATGTGTTCGCGCACGTTTGCTTTCACTTCGATTCGGAGGACAAATAAATATGTGCCTACTATCTAGGATTTACTTTGGTAAACTTAAACTACGATCACAGTTGTCACAGTCTTTTCAGACTCAATTTGGCTGCTCCTGTAAGACGCTAGCTGCTCATTTTCTGCAGTTCATCCACTGTGTGAAACTTAATGTTCGGCAAAGTATCCCGATCCTTCTCCGAGTCCGCGTAGGGCACCTGGACCACAAACACCGCCGAGTTATTGTCCTTTTTCATCACGGCATCATAGCTGGGCGGTGCGAATTCACTGTAGGACGGTGCCGGCGTTGGTGGCGGCTGTGATTGCTGGACATCCTCTGCGGTTGGGGTGGCATCCTGTCGGCCGCATTTTCGATCCGAACATGCCATCAAAAAGAAGAACGCCATCAGTGCAAGGAACGTGGAGACGTACCAAACCGCTGTGATTGCATCCATTGTCGTCTGTGAGAATTCTGAGGGGACTCTGGATGAGGCTGTCGGGAGAAAAAAGAAATGAGCAAAATGCACAGAAAGAACGTGTTTCATTAATACACTTACTGGTGACTGTGTACACCTCTGTGATGTTGGTTCCGTTTAACTCGACTGTCTTCTGTGCTATCTTCGTGCCGACCTGCTCGTCGCTGTAGGTCAGAAGAAAGGCTTGTGCGTTTGTTTGCTCGGCGGCCGTTAATACTGGAATGGTAAAGACAAACACACATGAGTTGGTATCAATTGTACGGAAGCGTGTCTAGGTGTTAGGCACTGTGTATGCGATAAGGACTGTTCACATTTGTCGTCGGATATCTAATCTTGAACAATCTATCTTATCACCTTGTAGTCAGTGTAAAGCTTGCTGTCTGTAGGTGTGTTGCGATGATGGGGAAGCTTCGTGTGCATATCGTGCTTAAGACCAGTCATTGGGTCGACAAGGGAACACTCATCGACCGGTGACCACTCATTTGGAGTGAATTGCCGGTCTTCGAATGGGATTTATGTGCTAAGAACATTGACATTTCGATGAGAGGTTTGATAGAATAAGACGAGGAAAGAATAGGCACGTGACATCAAATTAAATGCGAATAAAATTAGTGTTGAACTAAAACAAAAAACACTTAGTCATTGAATGCACTCACAGTTCAAGTGTATAGCGAATTGCGATGGCAACAGGATCACTCTTGGAAAGTTTCTCTGTACCTGTGTACGAGTGTCGGAATATTTACTAACACTCGACGTCAAGGTAAATTAGTGCAAAAAATAAACAATCTGTCAAGCATGTCTTATTTCTTCCTATTCATAGACACTATGTATCGGACAAGAGTAAATCAACTTTCAAGTAGGTGCTTGAAATTCGTTCGTTACTTCCTACGAAATAAATCCCGCGCCGGTGAGCCGCAGGGGTGTGTCCTCGGTTCGAACTTATTTTGTTGTTATATAGAAGCAATGTATGTACATGCCGCACGTGTGTAGCTACGTTTGCGGATAATACGGCTGGCTTGCCAACGGAATGCTCAGACTGAAAAACTGCAAAGATATCTAAATAAAACTTATATTCCTCTTAACGAGACCAAATCGACGTAAGATATATTCCCGTCTCTGGAAGGTAATAGATGTTGTTGGATATTTAAAAAAAGCTGTGAGACCTCTGGTTGTTAGCAACATTTGGAGGCTAAATCTAGTAGACGCAAAAGTTTTCTCCATACTTATTGAGGATACTCCTTGAGTCGTTTGTCTCTGGGGCGATTAGAACGGCTGCATTGGGATATACACTGAAATGGACTCGCCTATCTTTTTGACGTCCATACTGAGGTAAAACTTCAACGTCAATATGCTGATAGGCTGATATGCTGATAGGATCAAAATAACAAAAGAATTGAAGCCTGATTGAGTGCGAAAAATTAATTAGGAGCATCATGATATTTTGCACAAAATTATTCTGGCTGACGAAGCTAAATTTATCTGAATATGTAAGCAAACAAGACTCTCGAGCTTCTAAATACTGTACAAAACCCACCTATACTTCCTTTCATCTGTTCACACAAAATACTAATCACATACAAGAATCTAGCTCGAAAAAAAATCCTATGTGCAGGGTGATGCCAATAGAAAGAAGCTTTATTAACGTCTTCAGGCCGGGTTTTTGCTATTATTAGTTAATTGTTAGTCATATTTTGTCAATTTTTAATAGTTTGAGACTTTTTTTTGCGACTTCCTCAAATTTTTTAGCAGCAACACTGCTTCAGATTGTCATGACCTTTTAACATAAATTGATAGAAAAGTAAGTTTCCGAAATTGAACAACCAAAAATGATAAATGGGGCGCTAAACGTAGGGCACTCATTACCTTGGACCGGCCCTGGGTAAATAGAACAAACTGTAAGAGTACGGAGATCAAACGCAGAATAACTCTTGCCGACCGGTGGTTTTAAGACTGAAGAGGCAAGTGAGTAATAGAACTCCCTCTCGAAAGTTGCTTTATACAGACAATTATTATTCCACTCCTGCTCTACAGTGACATGGACAGTTTCAGAAGCGAGTGTATCTCTTCCTTCTTTAGTTCTGCCCGGGTTGAGGACATCTCGATTTAATCATTGCATCTATGGATCAAGTGCCTTCAGGTGCCTAGGCCACGTAAAGCGCATGAACAACTAGGATCTGTCCCGAAGAATCTTCGACTCCGAGCATGTGGGACAACGCAAAACAGGACGCCGACATTTAAAGGGGCAGGCCCAAGTAGAGAAGAACCTTAACAAACTTGGTATGCGCAACATAAATATAGCCATATAGCCATAGAAGCTTTTTGGAGGCCAAATCGGAATGAATTCAGATGCGATATCTGAAAATTATCGGTTGGACCTGCTGAATCACCAGAAATTGAAGCAAGTTTTCAACAATTAATACCCTCACGTAGTCCAAAAATTAACAGGAAATAACAAAGAACTCAGCTTTATGACTCTAATTCTGTTTGGTTAAATTCATAAAGCGCCGATCTAGAAGATCCCCGATTCTCGATCATCTAAGTCGTAAACAAGCACACAAACATGCGCTAATTAAATATGTCATGGCATCAAAATCAGTCTACCTGATCACATAGAGAATGGTGACAGAAAGGTTAACACCTCAACTAAATTTCGAAGACAAGTTCATACTTGTGAAATAATTTGGAATGCAGCTTGAAAGCTGTGAAAAAATGCATGGCATCGAGTTCAATTATTCAATTAAATCTGGTCGGTTGTCTGAAGAGTATGAGTCTGAAGAAGTATGAGTAAATTGATAAGTAAAGCGTCCGACATGATTTGTTCTTATAAAATGCTGCGAGCATAGATTTGAAAGGGTTGGAAGACCTGCTCAAGTTCTTGTCTCTGTAAAGCTCTGAATACGAAAAGGGAAAGAAAAGCCGGTGTAGAGTGAATCCTTAAAAAATCAGGTATTTACCAGAGAAAACTACACAAAAACTTTGCAGATGAGGTTGCTCAACCAAATTCTAATGGGAAATAAGGCGAAAACAACACAAGTACAATTAATACGCAAAAATGTACTGAAATAATAGAATGATGCTACAAGCATTAGAACTACACGCCAGTTGTGTAATTCGGCATTAATTCATGCGACAAAGTCGCACATAGTCGAAAGCGACAAGTTAGCCATCGTAACGGTCACTGGCTTCGGTTAAACGTACATAAACGGCTTTGATTTCACCACAAATGATTCATTCATTACATTAGATAGTAACTATTTTCCCCAGATGATCACGATGAACATTTTGCAGGAAACAATTTAAACAATTATGACGTAGATATACATATGTGCACATCAGCAAATATTCCCTGAAATGCATGGAAAAAGTATAGACGGTTTCAATTTAGCTAAATGATCTCCGCTGACAGTCATAGGCATTTATCGTGGATCACATAACGCGGCAAGTTCGTGTTGATTACGCATCATAAAAGTAATTCGTAAATGCTGATACAAATATTTAGTTGTCATCTTACGGTGTTTCTTCATGTGACTGTTACTAAGCCACTGGTATTTATTTATTGATCTTCTAATGGCTTGGGATTATATGATGGACCATTTGAGAATTAGTACGTTATGACCATGGGTGGCGGCCGTGGCGTTGTGGGTCTGTACGTCGACTCTCAAGCACTTAAACCTTGGTGTCGAGGTTCGATTCCTGGTACGACAAGAAATACTTTTGCCGGCCTCTTTCCTCCACCTCTTTCGATTCACTGACAATGCTCAAAGAATATAAACTGCCTAGAAAAACCTTCTCAAACTTGGTCGTACGGAGTCGGCATAAAACTGTCCCTTCCACTCGCGATAGAAAAATATTACGCACAACAGAGGTGGCTCTAGATTCTAGATGCTCGGTACGCACTGTATTGCCACCCATATTATTATTAAAGTTATCATCATAGCGTCCCTCTTTTGTTTCATTTAAAATTTAAAATCAATTGTTGTTCCAATTTTATCGGCCCAATCGAATTCCTTTGTTCCCTTTTGTAATCTACTCAATCAATTAGTAAAATTCACTTGATTCCAATCGTAGAAAGTCAAGTGATTTGGGCGCAAAATCTGTAAAGGAAATGATAAGCAATTCGGCATTAGCCGACATAATTGAAGTACTTATCAAATAATCACTGAACGACGTTAAACTGTTCGTCTAGAGTAGCGTTCTTAAAAAGACCATAATCAGAAATAAATTGCGATGTATTATACTTTAGGTTTAATTGGTTTTTGATTATTTTATGCGTTTTTCGATAGAAATTTGAACTTTTCTGCTTATACTTATGGTAGCTTAATTTTAAAATTAACCATTGAGCTACGATAATTAGACATTTAGTATTACATGATCAGACAATAAATTTCAGCGTGCCTCTTTATACAAATGGATTTGAAGAGGATACTTATCGGAAAGTGGCTCCGGAAATGCTAACTTGGCGTTGTTGTCGATGACGATTAAAGACATCAGTGGGAGCTGGGTGCTAATACAGGGTGCACTTGATTCATGGTGATTCAAAACGGAGCGCTTAGTGACACACAGCTTAACATCGACATTTGGAAATACCGATGCATCACATAGCTCAAGAATAATTCAATTAATGCTAGAATAATTCAAAAAATGATTATGATTAAACGGCGTTGCAGTTTTTTCTTTAAGACGCCTAATGGAACAACCCCACGATACGACTAACTGCGCCTTAGCCTCAATCTTAATAAGAGCTTTCTTACCGGGCATTATGGCCTGAACTACCACGTTTACAATTTAAACATGTGTCAAGACAAAGTCTGTCGGCTCTGCCTCGAAGAGGATGAAACCTCTGAGCACATATTGTGCGAATGTCTTCCATAGGGAGATACTCACTTCAGTGGTTTTAAAAAACTCCACTACTAAAGGCTTACTAGCTTTCATGAGGGAAGTAGTACGTCTTCTGAGATAACTCCAACCCTCCGATACAAAATTCGTCGTGTCGTTGCCTTCAGGACAAGGGTCGTACAAGAGGGGAAAACAAAAAAGAAACTGCGCCTTGAGGCAACACATCGAGTGCTGAAGCAACGAAATTTAGCCATTTCACGCGACTAATACTCGTCCGTCAAATCTCCCAAATTCAGAGCAAATTTCAAGTTAATTTTATGTTTAACCCCAAATTTGTTTTCATATTTTTATGGGTTTACATCTCACGCATCAGATTCTGAGCGTACATCTAAATACACGTGATCATTAGGCCCGTGTGTCCGTGAAATCGTAGCCTTTTTAAAAACTGCTCTTGCTGCAATTTCTGCGCACGAGTTATTAACTCATTAGTCAGGATTCACACAATAGCTGGTGAGTCGCGCAGTGTTTACGTGAAAGTGTTCAATATGAAAAACCCTGAAACCATTAGCAAACCGGTCATTCGAATGCCGGTGTCTCAGTGACTCTTTCCGACGTTTCTTCTTTTCGTTATTCTTTATTTTTCTACTTCTAGTGTTTCTACATCAAGATAAAATGTTGCATTATCACGCAGGCTTCACTGAATGAAAATTATCATTCTTACTCCAACTTAAAATATTATCAACAGAGAACCAAAAAATTGAAGTATATTGTTCTTGAAATCCTAAGGCATCCGAAAATTAGTTCAAGTCCTTAATGCACGAAACACAATAGGGAGTTGCTGCTGGCGTTTTCACGCTAAGAGCGTAGAGCTTCAGGGCCTAGCTTCTCAGCAACCACTCGTATTGTGCGTATTATTGTTTGCTAACGAGTGGAACAGTCAATTTTGAGAAGCTTTTTCTAGACAGTTGTACTCTTTGAGCATTGTCAGTGACTCGAAAGAGGTGGGGCCGTGGGATTCGAGCCTAGACGCCGAGGTTCAAATGCGTAGGAGTCGACACACAGATCCATAACGCCACGGCCGCCAAGGCCGCCACGTAGAGCTTCAACTGGCTGCGACCTTCGAAATGCCAATCCAATGTATCAGCTGTTGTCAAAACGAGTGAGTTTTCACGTCTCAAATGTCAGCTCACATAAGAATCTCTCAATTTGTAAGGGAAGTCTCAGTTAAAAGGGCCTCTCGCACTGATTTTTTCGAACATGTCAGCAAATCCTTACGTGAAACTGCCAGAGAGCGAGTTCTTCCATTTTATGACATTCCTCTCATTTCGCTAAAAAAAAAAAGCACGAAGCATGTGTTGGAAGACAACGGTAGAAGGAATGCTCTATTGTCTTACATAAATAACAAATATTTTGTCTTCTTAAACAACAACGAGTGAGTCACTAAGTATTCGGCAGATTTTAATTGGTAAGTAGGTAGCCGTAACCACCGGTCTTGGCCCCTTCTGATGTGACCAGATAGCAATTATAGTTTTTTACACCTCTTCAGCAACTTCAACAGCTGTCAAAGTGACCAATGACATCCAGCTGTCAAAATATTCAGTAATGTCAGACATTTCATCGTGCATTGATTCACGCTTTTTGTCTGAGTTGTAATATGCAACGTGAATTTCGTTGTGACATTGGTCATCATCAGTACACCCTTTTGGACCATAAGCGACCAACCAGTTTGTATTGTCGGAAAAAAGCCGCACATTTTGGACCGAGTCATCAAAAATTTGGACCGACAACTATTTCAGATGATAACTATTTCATATATATTGAAAAATGGCATGAATGTAGTTTTAAAATAAATACAGAATAAATTGTATATCCCCCCAGCGTTGTTGTTTTATTTATATTTATTTTCCTATCATTTTTATCTGGTCACATTGTACTTTCGGAACAGCCTCAAACCAAGAGAAGTGGTATGGTCTGGATCTGGAAGTGGTATCGACGCAGAATGCTTATATTCATGAATCACGGACAAATAAATAACTAACCCAATACTTGATATTTAAAATATGAAATTGAGTGCTAACTTAAGAGTAAAGACGATGTACTAAATTTAGAACATGAGTAAATTTATCTAAACAAAACAATAATAGGTAAAAAAAACCATAATGAATCGTGTTTTCACAGAAGATAATCGCAGGTACCTATTCAGTTGTATTTTGATTACGTCTACAAATCATTAGAAATTTCCCATTTAAATTGCGAAACATTCAAGTTAATTGCTTACTAAGCATCTGATAGTGGGTAGCCGTGCAACTAACTAAGTGGATTTCTTTTTACAATGTTTACCTAGAAGTTAGCATCCACTTAAAGATAGGGCTGGTTCAAGTAAACAAGTAAACAATATTTATTCGCATTTCTATATATGTACAAGAAAAATAATATTGACACTTAATGTCATGTACACACCGTTATTTACGAAATTGCTAAATATTGGAAAAATAACTGCTCAGAGCAGTTAGTTATAAATCTATAAATCTTTATGCATGTCACAATCTAACGGTTCTTACAGAAAGATAACATTTCAAATATTGGCGCAAATAAAATGAATATGAAAGATAATGTCAGTCAGATTCATCGCGTGAATTTATCACCGCAACAAATGTGCTATTCATTATAATATTTCCTTGGCGATGATCTACAATATATTATAAGCTTAGAGCGAATTTGATTCACAAACAATGTTGCACACAAATTGTTGTGCCGGTTATCTCGGCAGTTCAGTAGATACCAGACATTTCTTGAAATAAATGTGAGCCGCATTCGATGTTGCCTGCACTGCTAGAAGACTAGAACCTACCTCATCTAATTGAGGAAATTAGGATTGTGTGTGATTTTTGGCACAGATAAGAAAAAAAAAATGTTAACAAATGAAAACTATTCAAACAAGATCACATTGAGATACGATATTCTGCGACTGAACAGAATAATAAGTACTTCTGTGCATTAGACAAATGTATGTATTTTGTGATGGAAATGAGTTCAAGCAAACATCGTGCTTTTTGCACAGCTGTTCAGACCTGTCTAAACATTGGCTATTAAGTCACAAGCCAAGCCTACATGCTGCGCGCTACCTGTTCGCTACAAGTGTGTACATAAATTAAGTTCTCTCAACATAGCAATGAAATGTGCTACTTTGACACTATTATCTACGTACAAATATGATGCCTTGACGGGTGTTTTGGAATGGAGCCGACTTTGCATTAGTCGATGCGTCCACAAATCTCTGAATGGATTACAAACCGATGGTATTTTTTTAATTTAGTATGCTGATAAACAAAATTGCTAATTTCAAAAATTTCCTACATGCTTATCAATCTGAAATTTTATTCCTTGTCAAGACCTCGAATGCAGCACGCTAATTAATCACAGCCCACAGTTTCATGGTCTACTTGGCTTGGTTTCCTAGTGGACGACAAAGAGAGCGGTCCTGTAAGAATAAGCGAAGAAAAGAAACGAGCAGATGTGATAGGTACGCGCGCCGGTCGAAGCACACGTATAAAATAAAGTTCCCTTTGTGTTGTCGCATGAGAGAGGAAACAGCCGCTGCCTTGACGATTCGCAGTCGCAACTAAGAATACGCAACCAGAGGGAGCTACAATATAACCCTGTCTCTGATTGGTCGCTCACAAATGTCCAGTCGGAGATAGGCTTGGTGGCCCGTGGCGTTGTGGGTATGTGCGTCGACTCCTACGCACTTGGACCTACCTGTGTAGGTTCGATTCCTGATACGACAAGAAATACTTTTCACGGCCCCACCTCTTTCGAGTCACTGACAATGCTCAAAGAGTATAGCTGTCTAGAAAAAGCTTCTCAAAACTTGGCCGTTCGGATTCGGCATAAAACTGTAGGTCCCTTCTACTCGTAAGAGAACAATAGCACGCACAACACGAGTGGTTGCTGTCTACGGGCTGTAGCGCCACCCATATTATATTATTATTAGATGGGCTTTTATTTTCATTGAACTTTTTCTCTTGTACAAATGCCATTCAAAAAGCATCAGTCAACCGACAATCAATGCAATTTCTGAACACCCAACATCTTATAATTATAAAATAAAATAAGTTTTTAAAACGTTAATTGTTTTCAGCAAGGATGACAACAAAAGAAACAAGAGAAAAGACCTATGGACCTTGGAATAAATTCCTACTTTTCCTTAGTCTCATAAAATTTTCTTTTCTTTACAGATTCCGTTTACCAAATAATATACATCAAACTGGGATTTTAATGATTAAAAACATGCGTCCTTTTTCACACCGATTATTGTTTCAATTACAAATACCCACATGTAGGATTTACCCCACTTTTAGCAACACTCAATACGAGTGTAAATGATTCTGATCCAAAGCAAACACTTGATAGCAAAACTGGGTTCACAATTCCCTCCGACAAGCGACTTGAATGCAACAGACGGCGATATCAATTGGGTCTGGCGGAAAAGAAGGGAAAAAAGGCTTCAAGAGCACGCAACATCAAGGTCTGGTGCAAAACGTCGTCAATGAGCACATATACAACATAGACGTATTAGGACCTACGACTACCTTCATTTCTTTTGAGCTTAAGAGCTCCTTTTCGAAAGATTAAGCTGTCTTTATGCAAAAGACTGATAATCTCAGTCCAGGTATTGATCATTTCAAAAGCCGATGAAGAAGCCATTTGGCTTTTGGATAAAAGATCTGTATGCGATCATGTTGCGTTGATGGCATCTGGAGGAGGAGATTTATCACGGACCGAACAGAGGCTTAAACTTAGCCATGCCATGCCAGCCATAGACCATAGTCAGATTCATAAATGTTAAACCGTACCCATCCCTGGAGAACCACGGTTACTACTAGAGAAAACCCCAATCAAGTCCTTTCCTTCTCTAATGTGTAGAAGACCCGGAAGTTTTTTGTCCAAGCAAAATATGACCCAAACTGACGTTTAAGTAAAGGGTGTTTTTTTTAAAGATATGGACCTTTAAGTTGGCAACACTATTTTAACTGGCGGCCATTCTGTCAGCTGTCAAGTGATTTATTTTTGGTTTGGTGTGACATTTGTTGCATAGCATTGTTGGCATAGCAAGGCGTAGATTCGGTGAATGGGCCCATAAAAAGATTGCCGTAGATCCAAATAGGCATCTTTTGTTTGGCGATGAAGCCTAACCGACATGCCTCAAAATGGAAAGGTTTTCGGTAAACATGAGCTGACAGTAGAACACCGAAGGTAACCGAAAATATTTTAACAATTATATCATATTTTACCGCTGTTCGCATCGTCAGCGATATTGCCGACGTTCGAACGGAAATTGAAAACGATGACTGAAGTGATCAGCACATTTATGTCGAAATGTAAGCTTCATGTTAAGTTAAGCTAAATTGTTTCATATTTAGAACGTCGTTCAAAGTCTGCCATTTATCGCTGGAAATACATAGCATCACATAAGTCTCAAAGAAGTCATAATCGTACGTATAAATGGACGGGGAATCCTATTATATTACGGAAGTAATCCCTTGGAGATGAATGTTCGCCTGGTGTGACAACGTTGCGCCGGAACACATAAAACGAATTTAACATGATTTGCATGAATAAAAGTGGGCAGTGTAAGCCAGAAATGCATAGCAATTAGAGTCAATGGTACCGCGTAACACAGATCTGCGTATACAGTGAATTCAGAAGAAACAAAGATCGTGCCAGGCTGAAGCGACTTATATATTAGTTGAGGCCCAGGCCTATAGTGGCATCGGTGGATAACAAGGTCTCTTCAACTGGCGCGATCTTTAGTCAGTTACAACCAATTACACAGCCCAAGTTGGTTGAGATCTTTCTCCAATTGTATTCGCCATCGGTTTCGTGGACGGGTTGTCCCACTTGTGCGGATTCGAAAGCTCTTCGGACCTGAGCAGTGTTGTTCAGAACCTCATTACTTAGGCCTTGAATCCGTAGATCCCCAGCTTGACTCATGTCGCTGTACAGCCCATAAATTGTGCTGTTGAATCTTCTTCTCCAAATACCATCAAAAGTCCAAAATGCATAGGCTCTAGTTATTGAACCTCGGACTATACCGAGGAAGACTCACGGCGGTAGCACTAAAATCATGTTCAACGAAGAGGCTTACAGAGCAAATGACACTCCGAAAAACCTACCAAATATAGCAATTCGTTAAAAACCGAGCTCCCATTTTAATGACTTAGGATTGCTTTATATGGTGGGATGCCCATCATAAAAATTGAGAGAATCATGAGGAAACAAATCAAATCTTGAGGAGACAGGTTCGGACGGCTTGAGTGTGTGAAAACTTGACTGGTAGACACCAAGCCATGACACATTCCTTTTCAAATACAAACTACCAAAATTCTGCACCCACCACTACACGTACCCACGCACAAGCAACAAATAAATTCTACACCAATTTCAATAGCAACTTTCACTCTCTACTTTTTGTGGTCCAACCCTCAAGTTTGCGTCACAAATCCTCAAGAAATTCGGGCATGAATCATGATTCAGAAGATCACCGTCATCTCGAGCATGAATGTATTTCAACGAAAGCCCATGCAGCAACAAAGAGCACAAAGAATCTCCATCTTTGCCACCAATGAGTAGGCATCAGGCCAATATTTGTTCTTAGTACATCACGACACAGTTCTTTATCTTGTTCATCATTTGAGTCTAGCACAATTGCGAACAATCGTAGCAGACGTAAGCACATAACTAGACACCTTAACCCGTCAAAAAAGTCACAAGCCACAGACCGCAACATCTCCTGATCGTAATAATGTAACCTATCGCTGTTCGAAATTCATACAACGAATCACAGACTTCACCTTCACATGCTTTTGCCAACACGCCGGTTAAAAAATCACCCAGTTTATGCAGTTTGCAAACAACGATGCGGGGAAGTACTTATTATGCACTTTAATCTGTGGGCGAGGGAAAAATCTCATAGCTGAGGACCAGAACCATTTAACACTGAATCTATCCACGACTCGGTGCCCATTTATGCCCTTCTTCACCGTTTGTATTCGATATAATTTTGCATCTAATGCGAGCTTGACCTTATGCATGCACAGACTTCGAAACAATCCCTTCCATCAAGCCCACAATCCATTTATTTTGTTGTTCACTTACATATTGCCATTAGCACTGCAACATTTCTGTATCCACCGCTCGTGGGAGTCGTCATTTTCTTTTAATTTTCTTCTTCACAATTAATTCACAAAATTTTCAATCGCACACTTTTCCGTATTTTCTTTGAGAAAATATGATAAAACACGGCACACAGCAAGTTTGCTATTTTTTTTTTATTTAAATCACGATCACCAACCACACTGGCACTTCCAAACACAACTCTCTCTCGTTTAGACTGTCTGGCTGTAGTACTCTTTAACACTGGTTTGACTAATTCACTGGCAGCGAGACGATTGTATGCCAAAGCCACACATCTGGTTGCTTTCTGACTCCCCACCACAAAATGTGTGTTGTTTACTTCGAACTTAACCGAGCCGATTTATCAAGATATTATACTTTTGCTATTATCACCAGAATAAAACGTGGCAATAGATATCCCCAACCGGGCAGGTATACATGCATACGTCTAGTGTTGTGTTTTGTAAGAAAAGCCTCTGACCTGATAGTGTGATTATATTTTGTTTAAAAGCCACAATAACCGGATTTTGCGCTCTGATAATGACTTTGACATAAAAATACACAGAAGACAGCAACAGTATGTCCGAATGGGGAGGGAGGTAATTGTGTCTGCAAAATCTGGTCATCCATCAATTAAGTCTGTCCAAAGGTCAGTAAGGCGCCAGTCGAATCTAGCTTTGCGAAAATTCACCTCTACTCACGGACTGGCGGGGCATTTTCAAATGAAATCTATTCCAGTGGTTGACGTCTAGGCTCAACAACGTACACAACGTGGGGAATCTCCTGCAGAGCCGGTGGGTTGTTAATTTCGTCACGACGAGCTTGGGTTTCGGTGTAATTTTCGCGTCATTTCAATTTGAGATTTCTCTTGATTCTCTCTTCTTGCTAAATGAATCATTCGCATTGGCAAAGCGCAAAAAAGCACACGCGTCATATTTCCGCCGTCTGCCGCAGAAATGACATGAAAATCAAACGTGTGACCAATAAGCGCGCAATAGAGCCGCCGTGTAAGCTGTTTGGAAATAATCACGTTGCCGCGATAAATTCACAAAGGTCCAGCATAGAGTGTGTTCTGTTCAGAGGAAACAGCGAGTGAGGTACATAGGTGCTTACTGCGAGTTGGTCGGAATCAAACTCGTTATGGAAATAATAATAATCACCTTGGTGAGAGGTGATATTTCCAGTAGATTACTACAGTTTTTCTAGGTGTGAGAACATTGACGGGGGCACGTTCGCCGCCAGACAAAGCCATTCGGTTCTATTTCAAAAGAAATACAAATCTTTCTAAGAGACTAAAGACGATACTGGCTTCAAAGGAAATCTATTTGCAGAGTTAGCAACGGTTTATCATAGCGCGTGACTCATACGACAGTCGGACAATGTAATGAAATGTGTATACGATAGAAAACGAACAAAAATCGAGTCTATCGTGCCGAAACACCCTCCGCCCAAAAATCGCTGACTGATAATTAGAAGGAGAAAGATTCGCGCGCATGATTTATTTTTCACAAGATCTGGTCGATGCCAATTTTAGAGACGTGCGTTGTTGTGGCAGGAACCTCACACCCTCGTGTTAAATACAACTTAACACTGAGAAATTGAAACTATTCTCTGTCAGACGGTATATATGTACTTGCTAACTAGATGGCACTAGTTAAATCGTATACATTTTTGATGTTGGGTTCTCACAAGATCATAGAAAGCATGGTTAAATTAAGAGCTGTTAGATAATGAAATAATAACTGATGTAAACCGAATTAAATCAGTTGATAATTGTGAAGAAGCGATCGTATTTAGATTCATGAACAAAGTATTTCAAAAGAGTTCACAACCAGAAGTGAAAGCTTCAGAATCCACTTTCGAAACACACTGTAGCCTTTAATCCGTGTGTTTAGCACCGAATTCGATATTTAGACAAACCTCTTAATTGCCGATGTTAAGCAGTCGAGCGTAGATGTTATGTTTGCCAAGAAATTTGGAATCGAATATTCTCACGAATCGACGGTAAGTTGCTCAATAAGAGGGCGTGTCTTTGACGCTAAGGAACGTGAAATTATTTGTGTACATACTACAGTATGTTACAAGTCATATAAACCGAATGTGCATCTGGTTTGTCGCTGGTTGTCTAGTTTCAATTCCCGACATGATGGATTGTCTCGGGACGGAAATAAGAGAGCAAGGAGATATCGAACTTCGGCTAGAATTACCCCTTGTTCACGCCTTCACGCCACTAAAAATGAGAGAGTAGCGGAATTCCCTTGTATTTCACATACTTTTACAAACCGATCCATGGATCCACTTCCCCAGTTGCGGAAGGGTTTCAGCAGTTCACAACAGCTCACACGTATTTACAGACATATCGTATAAAAACGCTTGCCCCTTGATTTCTGACAGTGTTTTTTTTTTGTAAAAGTTGGATATCTCCTTGGTCTTTAATTTCTGTCCCCAAACAAACAACTTCCGATACACTATGATTAAAGGGATCGCGGTCCTTTCCACTCGATCCTCCGCCATCAACTCTAACTCTTCAGAAATTATGCCACCAAGAGCAACGAGGCGAGTTTTTGGGCTTGGTTACACCACCTCGTACTGGGTCTGTGAAGCCTGTCCATTTTCACCACGCTCACTTTTGGTTGAATGCATATGTCATAAACAAAACCGCCGTATTTGGAGTGATGACAATCCTCAAGTGTATGTTGAGACACCGTTACATCCACAAAAATTGACTGTTTGGTGAGCTTTATAATCGCTATAGAGCCATGATTACCATCATGTGCAGGCGCTGTGGTTTCAACAAGACGGCACAACATGCCGCACAGCTAGTGACATAATTGATTTGTTGAAGGAAGCGTTTGGTAACCACATAGTTTCACGTTACAGACTCGTGAATTCGCCTTCAACGTCTTGCGATTTAACTCCGCTTGTGTGAAGTCACTAGTCCACGCCGATAAGGCCGAAACTATTGACCACTTGGAGGACAACATTCGCCGCGTTATTGCCAATATACGACCACAAATGTTGGAAAAAGTCATCGAAGTCATTGAACCTTTAGATTAGACTATGTCCGAGCCAGCGGTGGCGGTCATATGCCAGAAATCATACAATATTTTAATTATAATGCTATAAGATTATCTTTCGAATAAAGTGAATTGCATGTCAATTTAAAAAAAAATCATCTTTGTTTTATTCCATTTCAAAGTTCTATAACTCTAAAAAAAAAAAACACCCTTTACATGGTATAACACGAACCAGGACCGTTTTCTTCAACAAATTATGGAAACAGTAAAATTTTTTTTTGTTTTTTTTGTTCCAGACTTGCGAGACAAAAAGACGAAGAAGATATTTGTTTCATTATGGCTATGGAGCTGCTTTGAATGGCGTACACTAAGTTCGTTGAGGTCACCAACCTTTTGGGGTCATAACGAAATTCTTACATCAGAAGCTCGCTTTTAGGTTTTCTCCGACCTGGGAGTCCTTAAAGACTTGTACACTTCTTCTTTTGCTGGCACTACAGACCGGGCTGGACCTGGGCCTCAACCAATAAGCCTCTCTAACTCGTGGGTGTCCACTATTGCGTTCCACTGGTGCAGAGTCGAATACTCTTCGGGCTGGAACAGTGTCAGTAATCATCCTAAGCATTGGAACTGTAGACGCTTGTCTAGACTCATGTCGTTATAGCCCGTAGTGTGTGTGTTTGACGCACGCTTTCAGCGCAAACGTGGCCAAAGATCGCACGGAGAACTATACTCTCGAAGTCACCAAGCGCAGGGCTAGGCATGGCCCAATCAAACTTAAGTAGGCATAGTAAGTTTTATTCGCGGTCAGTAGACGACCTTGGATGCACTCTCTTCCACTGCTTGTTATTTGATATAAGTTTACCCAACTAGGTAAACTTTCAGGTGGCTGCCCACCTACTGTCAATAAATCCGATAGGCGTGTTATCTATCGTTATACACATAGGCAGTCAGGCGATCATCAAGGCTCTGGACACAATATCAACAAGAAGAATGGGAGCCCCCTACAACGACTTCTGCAGAAGCTGCAGATATGAGGAAGAATTAGAGACCAGGCTACACTACCTCGGCACCTGTCCAGCCCTTGCAAGAACATGCGTTAGGCGGCTACTCATTTAGCAGCCTAAAAGAAACGTCAAATATAAAATATAGAACATATGTAGCTAAATTCATCAGGTAAGCAAAATGGTTATAATCCAGTAATGTAGTGGACAATCTCTGAAGAGACCACCTGGATACCAACAGTACTTCTTAGGTTTCAGTTATTTTATCTATTACAAACCTTCCTGGTCTCAAGCCGCATTGATATGATAGCTTACGTATAACTAATATTATTACACCATACCTATGGGCTATGCATAGTCACCGGACATTTGCACCGGTTACCACAAATTGGTGTCATAGGTTTTGAAACGTGAATATTCACATAAATCATTAAAAAAAAATTAATTTTATCTACTCGTGTACATCACTTGTGGACTATTCTTTGGCTGAAAAGTTAATCGCTAATATTCCATTTGATTGACACCGGGGCTGTAAAATGTTCACACGGTTTTGATTTTATGTTTATTACGGTGTTGTGATTGAGTTCGCCATTTTTTTTTGGGAAACCATTAGTTTTATCTTTTTTTCTCCACAACACACCCAATAATTTGAAGACGTTTTTTTAGCTGATAATATTAGATGGCTGTGTGCTAACTCAATGCTGACACCAAAATTTTAAGTATTTGTCATACAAGGCGGTACATGTGATGATTCTTTGTCCGCATGGATGCACTATAAAACTAATCGAAATTGACAGGTTGACGCAATAGTTGGATTCAGTTGCGATAGTGCGTCCAATCTATGCTTAATCAATCTATGCTTCGAGTATAGTATTTCCCGTTTACAGCTGTTTGTCTGATGAAATTAACCAAAGTGTAGGTTAGGTTAGGTAAGAGTGATTGTCACAGCTGAAGCAGATTGCGGGTCACAACTGTCTATCATGTTTGGAACCATTTTACAATCACTAACCGGTGATTGATTCACCGATTTTCGTTAGGCAGGGTAACTAACTGACACCTAAGAAGCAACTACCTGCTGTTATCCAAGTGGTCTCTTAACGGATTGTCCACTTCGTTACTGGGTTATGACCAGTTTGCTTTCCTGATAAATTTAGCTATGTTTCTTTCAGGCTGCTAAATAGATAGTCGCCTAGCATACTTTTCCTTGTACTTGCAAGGGCCGGATAGGTGCCGAGGTAGTGCACCGTGGTTTATACAGCTTTCTCATCCTAACACCTTCTGCTGAAGTTGTTGTAGCGATACAGGATACAGTGACCTGTGATGATCCCTACGACCTTACTAATTACTGTATACTATCCTGTTAAGGCCTAGAAGTGAACTTATCTTTTTTAGATTAATTAAATACCTAGTCTCTAGTTCCATCCGATTGGTGATATTGATCTGGTATCTGTAAGCAACATGGTGTTTATTACTTAAATAAAGGGTAGGGGGTTTTATGATTAATTGCCAGTGACAAGCCCACCCCTGTTCTAGCTAGCTCATCGGCTCTTTCATTGCCTGGAATATCACTATAGACCAGTGGCTATTTACGGCTCGAAAATATGAAGCATGACGGACGCAGAGGACGAGACCCCAGAAATCTTTCATCATGCATTCCACTTATTTATTTCATAGTATCTGTGTACATTAAGAGTATTATATTCTTTTAAAGTACCTGGCTTAAAATAAACATAAAGTTTGACGTTGGTAGGGAGTATAAATTTGTTCATTGACAAACCTTTAAAGACGCATATACATTTGACACTACACTGTCTATATGGTCAGTCCATGTTAGTTCACTGTTACACTTTTAACACAGCTTACTCATTCGACGGTAATAGAGTTAAATTCTATGAAGGGAGCGTTTCAAAGAAAGGGATGGTGTTTTGAAAATGGAATGACTTTAGTTTTATCAGGATTGAACATGTGAGTATTTTCTTCAGCCCGCTTCGTAATTGAGCTCAGATACTCGTTTAATTTAGCAACTGAATTCTCAATCATACCAAGAGGAAAACTTAAGTAGATTTGAACCTCATCTGCATATATATGAAATTTGCAATAAAACAACACATTAGGAAGAACATTAATGGACATTGTAAATAATAACGGACCGAAAATATTACCTTGAGGTACTCCATTGTAAGCATCACGAAAATACGCCTGTTTAGAGTTATATAAAGAAACTTGGACACGGTTAAGAAGTTAAATTGGGTGGACAGTTTATGACAAAGTATTGACGGGTTAACACTGGCAAATGCTTTTCAAAGTTGAGGATACGTCGAAGTCGATGAGAACGGTATTGAAAATGTGGGTGATGTGAGGAAGTATAATTGGGAGTAACACTTTTACAAAGTCGGGGTGAATATTATCAAGTCCAACAGAATTTGTCTTTATGGAAAATATTGCACAACCGACTGAGTATATATCCAGGCAAGGGCACGTTGAGGGGTGTTACACAGGGCACAGAGGTGAATCGAATATTCAAATCCTCGGGGTCGCTTGTTAATTTTGGTTATTCCAATATCTCGCACCTGCTTCCAGAGAAACCTAGATGAAGATTCTGATGAAAATATTTGAACCATGATCATACAATTAGAACTAATGCAGAGCTACTACAAATTATGCAAGGAAAAGATATAGTTAAATTTGTAAAATCAAAGCGCCTTAAATGGATCGAGCACGTCTGAAGAATGAGCAACACGAGATCGCAGATACTAATTATGCGATACGTTGAAGCAGAGGTTGACCACGTAAATGGCTATTAGACGATATAGAAGAGGACGCTATAGCAATTGGCTTGAGAAACTGGCGAAAAACAAGGAAGAATTGGGGACGTTATTAGAGAAAGCCAAAGCCCACCCGGGTTATGGGGCTATATGATGACGATGATAAGCTATACGTTGCATATGATTTTGTTGCAGAAGGGTAGGGGTAGGGTAGCCTTATTTTCTACCACAGTTGGGCAAATCATTTTAGAATACTCCTTTGTACTAAGGACTAAGTTAATACGCTTTTTCAAACCTGGTCCATTCACCATTTGCCGTTGGGATAAAAGTAACGGCACTATCACTTGTGTTGTCGATGTAGTAGTCTGACTATGGACAAAGTGAACGAACATGGTCTAAATGTGCTGGCGATTTCGCTGGCAGCTCACTCCCCTAATCTATCAACCACGTCAGGAAATTTAACGCCCTCAAATGTTTAAAGGAATTAGGAATTAGAGATTCTGGCCGAAGTTGGATATCTTCTTGCTCTCTTATTTCTGGTTTAAGGTTTGCGCATCTGATGCGCGCTATGATGTTTAAATGAACCGTTTGACAACATGTAGAATGTGCAGTGATGCCCATATTTGCGCTTATGAACATGATGCAAAGCATCGATGCCGCCAGTGATGCGTTTCCGAATTCAACCGTATTTCATTAAGACCACGAGGGAGGGAGGGTCTACTCCATAGGCCACAGGCGCAGAGCATCATTCTTAGGCGCAGAGTAACTCTTGTTTTCCCATTATCGTTCACTGTGTCACACGCTTTCTTATGCAAAAAAATAACCCGCTTTACTTCGGCTTACTTGGTGAATTTTGCATATACCCATGTCTATACATGTCTCTTGGACTATTTCTGTTTGAAAAATTGAGTTATGAAGCAGATTGCCATGCGTAACTTAAAGTAATTTTGAGTGTAATTTTAGGTTCATCGAAAATTTTACCTTTAATGAATAGAAGTACATAAAATTAGCTTCAATTGCTTTGCAATACAATCCACAATATAATTTCAGAAAGCGTTTACAGGTACATATTTCTTGCGACTTCATCATCATCACTATCATCTTCTGACCCGCATGATCCACTACAGGGGTCGCGGGGCTAATGCACGCACGAGAGATCTCCAGGCCATTCGACTCGTAACTCATCAGGCGTTATGCCCAAGCGCAGTCAGGCGAGTTTTTGGACCTGGTCTAACCACCTCGTCCTTGGTCTGCAAACGGTCGCCTACCTGACGCCTCGGAAGTCGTGATGCTGACGTGCATTCGTGCCACGTGACCAAACCATCGAAGCATAGCCCTTTCTGTTCCTAGCGTACTACAGTGTTTTTTACCGTCTTTCGAAATTCAGCCAGCTTCGCCAAACCTACAAGAAAGATCAGCATTACTCCTTCTCCATCAATCGTGAAAAAGACCCCGAGATATGTGAACTTCTCCACTTGCTTCAATTTGTGTTTAGTGCATTCAACAGGCGTTCATGGAAATGTCCATAATCTCTGATTTGTCCACGTTAACCTTCATCCCAGCATCTGCACACACGGCAAACAAACCTATAGGAGGAGGATGTGAGGAGGAGGAGGAGGACCCTCTCCCGATGTGAAATATTTGTCGTCTCGGCTGCGCTGCAACATCCAGTCCATATATGTATAAAGGGTGATTTTTTAAAAGCTATAGGAAAGCTTTTCAAAGAAAAAACACATAAAATTCAGAAAAATGCATGAAACCTTTATTTGAATCGATAGTACGGTCCATGTAATTTAATGTTTGAAGATTATTTCATGCAAATGTTGACCTTGACTGCGCCTCAAATGGTCCATCCGCTTAATCCAATTTTGGCATACTCTTTCCAACATTTCGGCCGGTATCTCACGAATAAATGCTTCAATGTTGTCTTCGAATGCGTCAATTGAAGCAGGCTTGTCTGTATAGACATGAGCTTTAACATAGCCCCACAAAAAATAGTCTAAAGGCGTTAAATCGCACGATCTAGGCGGCCAATCGACCGGTCCCGAACGTTAAATAAAATGTTCACCGAATTCGTCCCTCAATAAGTCCATTGTTGTGCGTGCTGTGTGGCATGTGGCACTGTCTTGTTGAAACCACTTGTCATGCAAGTAAAGCTCTTGCATTTTGGGCAAAAAAAGTTGGATATCATCTCACGGTAGCGCTCACCATTCACAGTTACGTTACGATTCACATCATCTTTGAAGAAGTACGGTCCAATGATGCCACCAGCCCATAAACCGCACCAAACTGTGACTTTTTCTGGATGCATTGGTAGCTCTTGCAATGCTTCTGGCTGATATTCACTCCAAAATCGACAATTCTGCTTGTTTACGTACCCATTGAGCCAAAAATGAGCTTCAATTAAACTGACCATAAAATGGAAGAAGAGCGCGATGAGCTTTCTTAACAGAGCACGCATTTTGATAATAAAATTCAATACTTTGCAAGCGTTGTTCGTTTGTAAGACGATTCATGGCTAAATTATAGACCAAACTGAAGATGTTTGACAGTGAAACAAACCACGAAACGTGCGTCAGCTGTTTACACCAGTGTTGCCAAAAAGATAATAGCTAAAAAATCACCCTTTATAATGAAAAGTAGAAGTGACAAGACGCACCCTTGGCAAGGCCCGACTTCTTTCGAATTACCATTTAAAATTGCCCACGCCACGCCACTGTGAGGTATACATATATTTCATTTTATAATACGTTGGCATTTATTGAATAATTTAATTTACATTAATTTAAAGTTATTACAATCAAATCTAAAATGTTTCATTTTAATGCATCCATGATGAAGTTACGTTTTTGAGTGGTGTTCTATTTCCTTTTAAATACAAATACTGAAAGAAATATATATATTGAAACGTGTAAATTAGTTGTGGGAAATCATTGGAAAATAATTTCTTTTCTTTATTTTTTAGTTGCTTTACTGTTTCGAATTGATTTGAAAAGAAGGAAATATCTTTGCGTACATATTCTTTTGATTCTCTGTACCTGTAGATTGTTTTTAAAACGTCTTTTCTTTTTTCTTTTTCTTTCTTCACAAGTAGGTATTGTATATATATATTCTTCTTTGTTTTTTTTTTCGATTCCATTTCTTTGTTGTATATATAACTTTTATTTATATATTTATACGTATATAACCATCGGCTCTGTAACATCGAAACTGTAACACTATTCAACTGTAATTAAACGTCTCCATAATTTATTCATCAGTAATACACATAATTTGTCTCTGGTGTATGGCAGCGATTTAATTTGTTTTTTTTGTTTTTTTTATATTTCTCTCCTCTCATTTCTTGGTGCTTTTGCGAGCAACACATCGTGTATGCACAAGTACACATGCCACTCTATAGTTTGTCGGTGTATTTTTTTGTTATTATATTCAATATATTTGTTTTGTCTTTTAACAGGTTCATAATCATGTAGTCGAGGTTCGAAAACTGGTTTTATTTTTTCTTTTTTTATATAGTTTTATAATCGTTTATTTATGTATATATATATATATTAAATACAGTTCTTAAACTTTATTTTAAATAATAATACTAAGAAATAGTTTGAGTGACACATGAAACGCATTACGTATATATATAAATGTATACATATATAAAAAATAAACTTTAAAAAATATATACGACCTATATAAGTGGAGGAAAAGTTGTGCAACTATATTAATACCTGGACCTGCAGCAAGAGAGTCCTTTAATACAAGAAACCAATGTTAAGAATAATTTAATACGATTAATCATAATATTTATATGCTTTCAGACATTACAAAAAGAAGCGTTACAAAACGAGAACGTACACAGTTTTTTTTTGTTTTTTTAAGGACACTGTACTTTACAGAATTTCGAAGAAAAGTTAATTCCTAAAACCACACTATGCACATAGGAAAAGGAATCTAATTTACCATGTATACACCACTGTTTGCTTTTGTTCTCATTCAAAAAAATAATATATATATATTTGATGCATCACCCAGGCTTATTGATTGCTTTATTAGTCGGGTAACATGTGCACGAAACTGACCGGAAACATACCACGCCGACCGGGATTGCCTTCGATTACACCCTCCATCCAGTTCTCGTCGTCTGTTCGTTCGTTGAGGACAATCAAGATTTCACCTTCTTTGAACTCCAACTCGTCGTCGTTGTCGGCAACGCAATCGTATAAAGCGCGACATCGTCGATGACCATTCTGTGAAGGAAAACAAATATATTTTCGTTGATAATGGTGCACATGACATCAGCCATTCACTAAACTAGACAAATAGACGTCTTAAGCCATTTTACATTTTATTGGCTAGGAGCTTTACCCGCTCGCTCAACGCGAGCGAAAATTGTGAAATGCCAACAGACTCGCAGACTTACGTAATTATTGTATTGTTTTACCCTTTGGTGATGATCTGGTGATGCATTTAATCTATCGTTATCTATTGATGAGACATTTGAATCTATCGAATGGTCAAGACCCCCAGATGAGTCCATTTCTGTTATCCATGGCTCATACTCCGGATAGGTTGATTGATTAAGTAACTGTCGGAATAAGCAGAGAAAGAAAATCCAATTAAAATACAACAGAGACACATCAGAACACATATAAACAACAAACAACGACAAAGAAAATGTTTTTAATAGTTCACACATTAAATGCCCAACAAAAAAAACACGATGTGATGAAGCAACTAATATTAAAAGTTATTGATTGTCTCAATTCTTTCCCAATGACTTGATCAATTAGTTTTGCATAGTGAAGCAACAACAACAGAAAACAAAA
Organism: Eristalis pertinax; assembly: GCA_907269125.1. NCBI lineage: Eukaryota > Metazoa > Arthropoda > Insecta > Diptera > Syrphidae > Eristalis > Eristalis pertinax. Next base: position 56,869,392 of record OU026148.1, on the reverse strand, counting down.
CACTCAGTTTGCTATTTCGTTAAATATATTGACTGTCACACAATTTTTGATTTTTCAGTTTTTTTTTTTTTTTTTTCAAAATAAATACCGTTTCTTCGCTAGGGCTGGATATTTTCTTTATCTTATCAAATTTACGCTGCAAAAAACAAATATGCAAATACATTTACTAAGCTTCGCAAATGCACTCAAAAATTTATTTTCAATAGTGAAAGGATGATTTGATGTTGCTAACGGCAGACGTTTGCATTCACTCACAATCCCATTGTCCTTCGGCTGCAGGACAAACCTTGAACAGAATTTTTTGGAAGACATTGTAAAGGGTGGTTAAATTTTAAGGGCCGATGTTGAATGTGAACCACACCTAAACGTCAAGTTTTTTTCGGCATTTCATTTGACATTTCTCAATTTCAGACTAACTCAATTTGAACCATGGAAAGATACACAATCGAGCAACGCGTTAAAGTTATTCAGGCTTATTATGAGAAATGGCAACAGTGGATGATCAATTTTCGAAGAAAATCATCTTCAGTTATGAGGCACATTTTCACCTCAGTGGATTCGTCAATAAGCAGAATTGCCGCATTTGGGCGAATGATAATCCAAGAGTGATTGTCGAAAAACCAATGCACCCACAAGAAGTGACTGTTTAAGGTTTATGGGCTGGCGGCATCATCGGGCCGCATTTTTTTTCCAAAATGAGACCGGTCAAGCAGTTACTGTCAATGGTGTTCGCTATCGTGAAATGATTACGAACTTTTCATGGCCCGAATTGGAAGATATGAATGTGGACGATATGTGGTTTCAACAGTACAGTGCCACTTGCCACACAGCTAACGAAACAATGGCTCTTTTGCGCGACAAATTCAATGGCCGTGTTATCTCACGTGGTGGCAATGTCAATTGGCCGCCAAAATAGTGTGATTTGACTCCGTTGGAATGGCTCTTTTGCGCGACAAATTCAATGGCCGTGTTATCTCACGTGGTGGCAATGTCAATTGGCCGCCAAAATAGTGTGATTTGACTCCGTTGGATTTTTTTCTTTGGGGTTATTCGAAAGAAAAGGTGTACGTCGATAAGCCAGTAACAATTCAAGAGCTAAAGGATGAGATAATTTGGCACATTAACGGCATAGAACCTCAATTATGCTTCAGCGTCGATATTTTGTTCCATACATAATTGAACCATACCAATATTATCACAATAAAAATAAATGACAATAATTTCCTAAATAATTTGTGTTTTATTCAAAATCAACATCGGCCCTTAAAATTTAACCACACTTTATAAAGATGGAGGAAAGAAATGGGGTTGACGATAATGTATGTGACGACGAATGAAGTAAAATTTGACAAAAAATGATGACTTTTAGCTCATTGACTGTGAGAGTGATTGCAAGCTAAGTCAATCAACGATTCTAGGTCAGACATTGCTTTACACTCTATGCACTCTATCCCAATGAAATGAATTATATACAGTGAACCAAAAACAATTTAAAGGCTCTTCCATTAGGGACTTCCGTTGATAGCGGCCATATTGTTGAAGCTACATCTGTCAAATTGGCCGTTTTTAGCGGCGTTCATACGCAACAATTTGTCAAGTCTGCCAACCTGTAGAAACGGGCGTTCACATTGCCGATTTGCACGGCTGTCAAGCTAATTGTAGCGACAAATTGTTGAGTATGAACGCCGCTACTTATTCAGTCTGCCAAATCACAATCCGAGGCAGTCGATTTCGCGTCGCTCACAAGAACTCTTCATTTGCAGACCACAAATTGGCGAATTTTGCGACGTTGGAAAAAATACGACTAACCGAGGAGCCGTCAGGTAAACGACGTGTGTTCGCCGAATGGGTCCCGGAGCAGTTGGAAATTACCCCTAATAGTCATCGAAAAATCAGCTACAGCGATGAAGCACATTTCTGGATTCTGGAAAACAAATTGTCGAATTTGGGACGATACCAATCCACATGAGATCACATTTTGGATTGAAGGGCCCAACGATTCCGAAAAAGTCACTGTTTGGTGTGCGTTTTGGGCTGGCGGCGTCGTCGGTCCATATTTCTTTGAGAACGAGTTTGTCCAGCCCATCACAGTCAGCGGCGAGTGCAACTTAGCACTTCTTTTGGCCTGAATTTGATAATTTGTACACCAACGACATGTGGTTTAAAAGAGGATGGCGCTACGTGCCACGCAGCTCACGCCACAGTGGAAATTCTTCACGAGCGATTCGAGGGCATGGTCTCACGTGGAGGCAACCGAGATCGTGCGATGTGACCCCGTTAGACTTTTTCGGTGCCATGACATAAGGCCATATGGTCCTATGACGCTTTTGGAAAGTGAATAGTGGAAAGACCATAGCTCGAATATGTTCTCTGTTATGGCACCACTTTTTCTGCGGTTTTCTGAACTCGCAGGTCTATGCGAATAAGGCAGAACCCATGCCATCCCTCAAATTCAGCCTGATTTAAGCTCCAGTCATGGGAAATTCGACATTTCGGATATGCGCCGCCTTTAACAATATTACATTCCATACCGATGGTCGTATGTGTGGCGTTGTGCGTCTGTTCGTCGACTCCTACCCACTTAAACCTCGAGGTCTAGATTCGAATCCAAGTACGATCAAAATTATGTTCACATCTCACCTCTTTCGAGTCACTGACAAAGCTTCTCAAACTTGGCCGTGTCCGCATACAACTGTACGTCCCTTTCACTCGTGAGCGAACAATAGCACGCACAACATTAGTGGTTGCTGAGAGGCAAGGCCCTGGCCCTCTACGGGCTTTAGCGCCATCCTTCTAATGACGCTACAGTCCGGGGTGGACCCGGGCCTCAGCCGACAAGCTTCTCCAGCTGGCACGATCTTTAGCCAGCTGCCTCCAAATTCGTGCGCCAATTTGGTTGAGGTCTTTCTCTACTTGTGTGCGCCATCGGTTCCGTGGGCGTCCTCTATTGCGTTGTTCCACTGGTTCGGAGTAGAAGACTTTTCGGGCTGGAGCAGTGTTGTCCATGTGCTCTACGTGGCCTAGTCATTTTAGACGTTAAATCCGTAGACGCCTGACTAGGCTCACGTCGCAGTACAGCCAGTATAGTTCGTGATTGAATCTCCTCCTCCAGACACCATCAACGCAAACAGGACCAAGGATGGAACGTTGAACTTTTCTCTCGGAAAGACCAAGGACTTCTTCACCTGCTCTTGAGATTGTCCAGGCATCTACGCCATAGAGCAGGACAAGGATGATCAGGGTCTTACATAATGTTTACTTGGTCCATCGAGAGAGGGCTCTACTACTCAATTGCCTCTGGAGCCCAAAGAAACAGCGGTTGGCTAGAGTTATTCTGCGTTTAATCTCGGTACTCATGATGTTCGTTCTGTTTACTTGAGAGCCGGGGTAGATGAAGTCCTTAATCACGTCGAAGTTAAAGCTGCCTACGGTGACGTTCTGGCCGAGTCGTCCTTTCTAGATGACAGCATATACTTCGTTTTGCCCTCATTCACTGCTAAAGCCATTTTCGCCGCCTCCGTTTCAATGCCAGCAAACGCTTCATTGACGGCTCTCTGTGTTCGACCAATCAGGTCAATGTCGTCCGCGTATGCTAGCAATTTTACGGACTTTTGGAAGATCGTGCCTCTTGTGTTGGCGAGTGAGTTTTGCACGACCTTCTCAAGTATGATGTTGAAGAAATCACATGACAGCGCGTCGCCTTGCCTAAAACCTTCCTTGATGGAGCAGCGAGAGCTCTCCATCGTCATCCCGGCAGAAATGTCAAAAACTAGACATGGCGCTGTATAGCTCGTCTATGCACGCTGTCATGTGCGGCCTAGAAATCGACGAATAGATGGTAGGTGTCGATCTGCATCTCTTCGATTTTTGCCAGGATCTGCCGTAATGTGAAGATGTGGTCGATGGTGGACTTCCCCGGCCTGAAACCGCACTGATAAGAACCCCTCGAGTCATTGACGTATGGTTTCAGGCGCTCCCACAAAACAGTAGAGAAGATCTTATAAGCGATGTTTAGGAGACTTATCCCTCGGTAGTTGGCGCTGTTGAAGGGGTCTCTTTTTTGTGGTCTGGCATGCTTTCCTCCGACCATATCTTACAGATGAGTTGGTGCATGCACCCTACCATCTCATCACCAGCCGCTTTAAAGAGTTCAGCAGCCAGTCAGTCTGCACCAGCGGCTTTGTTCGACTTCGTCTAGGTCGGGGGGATGGAATTCTTTTCTACCATCGTCCATTGTGTGGAGTGGAACATTCTGCCTGACAGCGGTGTCTTCCTCTCCCTTTAACAGTCTACAGAAGTGATCTTTCTAGATTCTCAGTATCGACTGCGACTCTATTACTAGTTGTCCCTCTTCGTTCCGACTGGCTTCTGTCCGAAATTTATACCCATTCGACAGTTGTGTCACCCGTTGGTAGAACTTTTGAGCCTCATTTCTGCCGTAACACCTCTCCATTTCTTCGATCGTGCGCTTCTCATGCTCTTTCGTTTTTTCTTTTGGAGAAGCCGGTGCTCTCCCCTTCTTTTAAGTTCGTAGAGCTCACGGACAGCTCTCGTTCTTCTGTCCAGCCTCGCCTTATATGCTGCTTCCTTCGCTAGATGCGACTGCCTGCACTTATTATATTATATTCTATAAATAATGACATCGATAGAGCTTTCAAACGAACAAAAAATGTCGATGATAACCCGCACACACTTTGGTTTATTTAAATTTAAAGATAGGAAGCGTTAAATGAAAGGAAGCGTTAACTACACTGGTTCTCTTTTGGTTCACTGCATATTCACCAAATGAGGACGATATGATCGGCTCTCGAGTTCAGTTTTAAGAACAGACTTGTGAAACGTGATCAAATGTACATTCCGTGATCACAAAAGCCCGCGACGTGCCCCCAGATCATCTCCAGTTTTCATGTGAATGCATAACGAAATTGATACCGCCGACGTCGACAACTCTGGACGCGTAATTTTGAAACGTTATGGTGTCGAGCAATGTTTTCCCCACCAAGCAAGGCTAATTCAATATCCGATCTACAAATGCATGTGTATAGCTAATGCGTTGATGAGTTGACAAGACAAATTTGAAGACGCGTACGATGACTCAAGAATTGTGTTTACCTTTGGTCGATCGATAGACAACGAATTACTCCTCCCACCTGATCACTATTATTTTTTATTACCTATTTCATTCAATAACTTAACTCGAAATCTGTAAAGCCCTTATATAAATCGTCGGAAGCTAACGGTCAATCAATGAAAATGCTGATGGACCTTGGCGTCCAAAAATTAGGAAAAAAAAAAAATGTTTTCACATAAATTTAAGTTAAACAAAATGTATACCTTTCTGGGAGGTGCAACTGGTCCCTCGTCCATAGAGCTAATACTTTCATTTGATTGTCCATTTGAGATTTCCCTCTCTGCAAAATGTAAGAAACCTACCACTCAATGAACACATCCCTTCGATCGGAAATGCACGTGCACTTACCTGGCGGCGGTCCGGGTGGAGGAATTTTTGGCCTTGAAAGCGATTTGTCCACGTGTTTCAATTGCGGGATCTCTCCGGTTGGTGGGAGAACCAATTTTGCACCGGCTAGGTGAAAATTCCTATTCAACGACTCTCCGCTGGGTGAACGTTTGTGACCGAAAGTCGGCATTTGGATGAGACTTCCACTGCTTCCGCCAATATTATCATGCAGCCCGGTTGCTTTGTCATATTTGCCACCTGTTTGTGACGACTGCACTATGTGTGGATCAAATCGTTCATAAGACTTGTTATCACAATGAAAACCTGTGCTCCGGGCACTATCAACGCTCCGCAAATGCGGCAGAGTACTATACACGACATCGGACTGGTTTTTATGATTTACAGTGCGTACGTCGTTGTTTTCAAAGTTTTGGGAATGTCTAGGTGCATGAGGTAAGGTACCGTAGAATGAGTTCGATGCTGGTGGCGGGGCGGGTGCTGTTCGCTTCTTCAGCGAGTTCATGTTAGCTGTACAAGATAGAGATACGTTTATTTGCCATTGTCGATGATAATTTTCAGAGCAAACACACTTACCTGTTGAAGTTGATTTCCTTGTTCCTTGTACAAGCCCACGTGTGCTACTTGACGTTGAACTTGGACTGGAGGCACCACCGCCACCACCGCCACCGCCGCCGCCGCCACTGCCACAACCACCACCACCACCACCGCCACCGCCACCTCCAAGATACTGGCCAATGGGAATGTGTTGCTTTGGGCTTGTACCCGCTTGATTAAAGGCTGCCGCTGTCGGTAGTTGAAATTGTCGCGTTGGACAATTCGATATGGGACTAGAACCACTTTGAATTGAATCACATGTTGAGGAACGTGAACGTAATATGGGCGATTCGCCTCCTGCGAAACTTGGCGGACGTGAACGTGACTTCTGAAGCGGTTTTTTTATATTGTTATCATCTGTACGTGGTCAACAACTTGATGTATGTATACTCACCCGTTCGTCAATCACAGTGTCATCGTCGGAGAAGTCAGTTGAACCGTCATCATTTGGTAGATTCCAATCTGTGTTTATATGGTCAAAAGCACTCTTTTCTCTTCGTATGGCACATTCAATCTGCAAACATATTTCTGATGATTAAATTCTGTTCTATTTAACAATTAACTCACCAATTCTTGGCACGCATTGTGTCCCATTTCTTTGGCAATATCTAGAGGAGTTTTGTGTTGAGAATTTCTCAGCTCATAGTCGGCCCCCGAACGCAGCAGCAGCTTCATGCATTCCCGACGATCGTGCAGGGCACACAGGTGCAGTGCCGTATTCTTTCCTGTCATATCATTCATGTCCGGCGGATTGGTTTGCTTATTCAAGCCCTTTGGTGGCATATTTTGTATTAGAAAATCTACAATGTGTAATGTTGAGCCCATTTCGCGTAGAATAGCTAAGTGCAACGCCGTCTCCCCATCGTCTGAAGACGGCAAACAGCATGTTAGGTCAGCTCCTTCGGCCCACACTTGCAGCAGTTGGCTCATGTCAGCATTAACTATTGCCTGCTCGAGATCGCAACGCAGATCATTGTCGTCGGCACACGTTCGCATGACGTATCGTTTTGCAACATACTTGGCGCGGATGAAATCATATCGCTGTTCCCTGTTTAAGAAGACAATGAATTAAGCACATGTCAGTGGAATGTGGATTGCATCATTACATGCTACTGTCCGGCGGTAGTTTGCCCTTGCCAAGCGTCGCCTCCATGATCTCGTTCAGGGTATTGTTGCCCATTGCGCGGGCAATTAGCAAATTCGCTGTCGTAAGATTGTCTAAGGTTAAGCTCTGTATTCGTGAATGATGCACACCCAAGTCGCGATGAACACCCGAACATTGAATGCACACTAAGACGCCAAAGTTCAAGCTAATCCACGTGACATCGTTCCGGGAACCACAATCACAGCATTGGTCGTTTCCTGGTAGGTTTTGGACGTATCTGAAACACAAATTGAAACAGTGCCACGTGGGATTGAATTGTTTAACAAGCGGCACGGGGAATGTTACCTTATTACAGTCTTTTGTAACTCAACTAAACTAGGACTCATTTGGGGGTTTGCATGCTGGAATGCTTTTGTTAATGCCTTCTCCTTACAGTTAACTAACACAGCCATCCATGCCTTTTGATCAGTTTCATCCTCGGCTTGAAAATGATATGGACGATTATCTGGGAGGGAAAAAAACAAGTGATTAGCTCAGAAATTTGGCAGCTACGGGTGGATGCACTTACAGCTAATTAGATCGAAACCCCTCTTATCATCTGGCACAGGCTTAATTTGACAAGTCAACAAATTAACCCGTGTCGGTGCTTTAGTTTCGTCGGCATGACAAATGTCCAAGAAACCGTCCGCCGTTACCCGGCATCGACGCTTTTGCCACACTCTGCGCACTTTGCCTTCGCTTTTCTTGAGCAAATGCCCCGAACGTGTGATACCATGATGTTTATCGCCCTGTAACTGATGTAGTGAATAACCAGTTCCTTTGTCCGTTGTAACATTCTCGACCCGTTCAAAGTCTGGTGTACTGCGAAGCAGTGTTCGCAGATCCAACAGACTGCGTTTGTCTTCGTCTTGCTTTTGCTTTATGCTTTGGAGTTTCTCACTTAAATCGGCGATGTAGGTGCCAAAGTGATCAATGGTTTGCAAGCCGTCCTTGAAGTAGCTGGCAAAAGAAACGAAAACATAATCAAAACATAGTTCACCTTACAACGCGTACCAACACACACGAGCAAGCGTGTCCATGTGTGCGCGTGTATCGTTAGCGAATTCTTAAAGAATTCAACTTACTTATTCAGCGCATGGTAGTACTCGATAAAATGCTGCAATAACTCGATGCCAGTCTTTGTTTTGATTTCCTTATACTTCAGCAGATACTATGAACGAAAGAGAGAACGCAAGATATTTTTGTGTGTTTTGTGTACCTTCCCTTTGTTTGTCAACAAATGGAGCTGAGAGTTGTTGTGTGTCATTTACCTCGCACGTTTGGAGCTGATATATCCGTCGTTCCTTTTCCATTTCTTCGGCAACGGCCGCAGCGTCGATTTCAGTGCGCAATAAGCCCGCCTCCTTGGCTTGAGCCTTTTTTTCCTTTTCAATCTTTATGAACTTTGCTTCGTAGTCTTTTGCTGCTTTATCAAATGGCCTCTTCATTTCGCCCTTTACGCCGCGCAACTCTGTCTTAAGCATCGTATCGACGGGAAACATAACGATGTTGCTTATGTTTTTCATCTGAAATTCGAGATGGAAATAATGACTTCCTTCTGATTTCGTGGGGTAAACATTTTCACTTACCAAGGTTTTCATGAGAGCGCTGAGTTCCTTCGTCACGACGGAAAATTTCAAAAATGCCGCGCCAATGTCGGGCTCTTCCTCGTCGATCACCTTACTCCCGAGCCTTTCAAGGGCACGCACCAGGAACATTTCATTATCAACATGAGCTGTGAATAAATGCATTAATGGTGGTCGTTCTTATAAGAATGATTTATTTTCGACTCACTATTGCCAGAATTCTGAATGGCTTTGACGGCCTTTTTAAGTTTGGTAAGTCCCTCCCTGTCGATTTCAAGACGCTAAAACGAAAAGAAGGTGAACATAAGTTATTACGGTTGCTTTGTTTCATATTTAGATCGTTTGCGCAAATTGCAAATGCATAAGTTTAGTTCAAACATATGCCGTCTTCGACTTCTGTTGGGCCAATTTACTTAGACCAAATCTGACGAACATGATGCACCACAAAACGTTTATCTAGTCGGACTTGCTATAAGAAGTAGACGATAAATAGGAAGCCAGATCTAGTTTTTAGTTCCTTCAAAAGCAGATTCCTGCACCGGCTATTAGGTCTATTATGTCTGGGAGGAAGGCGAATGGAGAATACGACTAAGCCTCGAACTGCACGAGTCGTTCAAGGTTAGGTTATGTTGGTAGCTGGGCTGCCAACAAGATCGCTAGCACACTTAGACCATGTTGGTCCACTGTCATATTCATAGTCAGACTACTACCACTGATCGGCAACTCCAGTGAGGGCCGTTAATTTGATCCCAATAGCAAATGGTGACAGGACCAGATTTGAAAACCGAATAAAGGGTATTAACTTTGCATTTTTTTGGGGGATTCGAACCGGGGACCCTTCTAACCAGTGGGCAGTCAAATCATGGCGCCATCCAGCTGTTAAGATGTTATAAAAAGTAGGTCTAGTTTTTAAATGCCTGGTCGCCGATGCGTCAGCTTCGGGGAAAAAATAGACCTAGAAGTGCAGATCGACATTCACTCCCTATCGGCCGTATATGACATCGTGCATAGAGATGAGCTATAAACCGCCATTAATACTTTTGACTTATGCCTCTGTTCCAGTCTCTGTTAACTAAGAAATAGAACGCTGGGAGAGCACTTATTCCAAGACTTGCACGAACTAACCATTTAAGCCATTGAAATCTCTTTACAGGTTTATAAAGACATCGGGCTGGCTAAGCATCGAAGAATCAGAACGAACAACAACGTAATGGACAACGAAACAGGGGTTAAGAGAAAGCTACACCCTCAATGGGTATCACAATGGGTCTAGATTGATCTAAGTGTGACGGCTTCTCAGCTCGTCAACCCACTAACCTAAACTATACTTTTGACATTCTTAATTTCTGGACTCTACGGATACAAAACCTGAGGTGAATATGCAATGCAGAACGCAAATATCAACCCCGACTAGTCTTCGACTCTGTGAAACTAAGCACACAAGCTGATATGGACCTCAATGAAGTTAGTGCGCCTAGCTAGGTATCGTGCCTGCTGAAGTGGCGGCTAGACCAGGTTCCATCCGGAATGTAGTGCTCCACAAATCCGAAGAAGATCGCGACTGCTCAGCTAAGCGAGAAATGCAAATCCCCAATGACCCAATAAATATCGCATCTCCAATTCGGATGCTTTTTTCGAAATCTATGGCAAACTACTAAAAGCTGCAGACAATCGAACAGAAGCAATTCCTAGAGGTATACCCAAGATCTTTGGCAAGACTATGATATGCCCTGAACGAAATAAATCGTTCTGCAGCTTGTTGGTTTGCTCGTGGGTTACCATCCTCTTATCATCTTGGTTCATATGTACACAGACTCAAAAGCGACCAGCAACATTTGTTGAGTGGCGTGTGCGTGCTTTCCCCAGATTTGCCCAGAACTAGGCTTAAAAGGAACTAGGGAACTATTGGCTGTCGCGAAACTAAATTCTACATTCCACTTGAATATTCTGCCTTAATGGCAGCACCTCTCTGTACGCTGTGATGTAGTATCACTATGGATCTATGAATAGGTCGATTATGAGACTCAACTTACACTGCACTGCAATGCACTGACCAGCGGCAAATGTGAAACGATTTTAGACACTTAGCAGCTAAGGACTCTCATCTGAGTCATTTCATACCGAACAGTTGACATTCATGATATCAGCAGAAGCTGCATGAATGAAGGAGGTAGAAACGACAAATCACCTACTCTGCACGTGTAGCGCTCTGGCAAGTCGAAAAGATCTTACAGCTAGAGGCCTACTATTTCAAAAAGCTCAACGAGCTGGCCTGCAAACAGTTAAGTCGCTTGGTCGTACGCACCAACTGGTTCCAATGCTAAAGCCCGTAGAGGGCCAGGGCCTAGCTTCTCAGCAACCACTCATGTTGTGCGTGCTATCGTTCACTCAAGAGTGGAAGGGACCTACAGTTTTATGCGGACACCGAACGGCCAAGCTTTTTCTAGACAGTTATACTGAGCATTGTCGACCCACGGACCCACAACGCTACTACTGGTGTTAGGAGAAGACAATCCGCGTGGTATAACAATGGGCTTACTTTGGTCTAAGTGCGACGGCCCTCTGCAGTCAGCCACTCCTACCAAAACTAAACCCCTGGCTTAGAAGAATATGCAATGTTATGAACAGACAGTGGAACAGACTATTAATGAAATTCCAAGAAGTCCCTCAAGAGAGTCTCATTAGTCCTACTTTATTTCTGTTGTACGCTATGGATATCCGCGAAACTAAAAGTGTTGTTGAATGCACCTTGTAGACCAACTAGTTTAAACACCGCCCACTTCGCCAAGTAATTTAGATCTGTTTGGTCAGTGTACAGACAAATTGCGATAGATCATCAAAGATGGGGGATAAGATTGAATATTAACAAAAATCTCAACAACAGCACCACAAAAAAAAAACTACAAAAATGGCGGCTTACGTCAATCTTATTTGACATTCGTGAACTAGATAGTTGCAGTAAACATACACAGTAGACAAGCAATGGAGCACTATACTCCAAAAGTATAAACAATCATCTCAACAACGAAGATGACGATTTTGTGTCGAAAGTCATCATGATCGACGAGGCGCATTCCTACTTAAGCGGTTATGTCAATAAGCAAAGTCGTCGTTTCTGGGGCACTGAAAATCCGCGTGTGATGCACGAAGAGCCATCACATCCACTTAAAGCCACTGTGTAGTGCGGCGTTCACGCGGGAGGAGTGATTGGGCTGTATTTGTTTGAGAACGCCTTCGGCAATACGGTCACTGTTACTGACGAACGCTACACGGATGCGCGGGGCTTGGAGAACATGTGGTTTCAACAAGACGGTGCAGCCCCACACAGCACGAGCCACAATGGATATTGTGAAGGAAGCGTTTCCTGGATTTGGCATGGCCATCAAGAGCCCCCGATTTAACTTTATTTGGGGCTACTTGAAGTCTCGGTTTTATGCCAACTAGCCTCAATCGCAGCCCTTAAGAAAAATCGGAAATCTTGCGGAAAGTCATGGAAAATACGATAAAACAAGCACAAATGTGGAAAAACAAACACTAGCGGCAGCCAGCCAATAGGCGGATATCATCTTTTCCAATTAACAGACAAAAAATGTATAAATAAAGATTAGAAATAACTTTTTTTATTTAGTAAATAAGTAATTTTAAAACAAAATTGGATGTTGGACATTTTGTAGATGCAGATGATTTAAAGAAAACAAACATCACATGGAGTAATCCAAAATTCGCATGACTTGGTCCTATAAATTTGAACCACCCTCTTTCGTATTCAATGCAAAGTGCCTAGTACGCAAACGGCATCAACATTCTGGCAGGAAAACAGCGGGCCACTAAAGCGATAACATTTAGAGCCGGAAGAAACACCCTCTTTCACTTAATTCTTATGCATTCCGATAAACATGATACACACAATATGTAGATATTCCCTCGTAAACTGCTGAACAATTAGCATTTGTTTCTGTATGGTCTGAACGCAACCATTTAAAAAAAAAACATATCAAATGTCAGCTTGATTGTCACGGTTGATGTCACATTTTGGACGGACCTCTTGTTGTTCTTGATTAGTTCATCCTTGCGTTTTCTGCCACTTTTCTTTCACTTTTGAACATTTTATTTGTCTACTTTAAACAAACAACATCAACAAGCACATTACAAAGCATTGAAATTGCGCCAGGAGCTAATCCTGCGCTGCGACTTATAGGTGACCATGTGCTCCTTCTGTGTGTCCTTCGAATGGAAGCTCATCTGGCATACATCCACTTAAAATGTGATCCACACCTTCGTCTGCTGATGGAACATGATTCTTTAAAAGTTCTCTCTGCGAATGCATCAAATTCCGTGAAGCAACAAACCTGATAACTTATCAAAATGCAATTTAATTACTTATTAATAACTCCCCAACCGCCCCTCCGCATTCCACAGCGGGGATACAATGAAAATTGCCTTTGTTAACTACATGTGCACAAGCATGCACTTCATTGAACGAGAGGAAGCCTCAATCATGACATCAACCGGGTAACTGCCTGATTCAACCGTGCGCGGTTATTGTTGTGGCAAACTGATATCTGAGGCAATTACAAACAAAGAAAATGCAGTTCAACCTCAGTATCAAGACATTGAGCCCCAGCCAGGCAAAGTAAATGCCCTCAAAACTTGTAATTCCACACAGTAACACACGACATCGCCGATGACGACGGCAACGATGACAACGCCGACGACTACAACCACGAGTGCGATAGCATGGCGTGTGAGGGTAAGAACCTTTTTTTTTGTTTTGTTTTGTATTTGACCAATTCGGTGTTGATAACACACATACACACAGGGGAGTGGGGGAACAGAACAGAACAAACAAAATACTCCACCACTGATTCATCCAGAGAGGCGGTGGCCGACAGCCACTTTGTTTAACCTCGTTGATATACACTTTTTTTATACTATCCCTGGTCACCTTCTACCTCCCCCCTCGTGCTTAGACCACTGTCCGAGACCCCACTCTGGTGAGTTATACAAATATTTGTGCGATTCGCAATTCGTGAAATTCGTTTCATTCCATTCGCTGCTGCAACTATCGCCTAAGCACCATATATAGATGTGCACTCCTGGTCGCAATAAAGAAGATCGTAAAGCCAAATACAAAACGCAAGTAATGGTGTGCTCGAGCCTCGTTAAGTAGGCCTACGAGGAGAGAGACACAGAGAAGTGCCCACTTCAGCGTTGAATGCAAAATTCTTATTCCACTTGAAAGGAATTGATGATGTGACATAACCACAACATTTCTCATAGGGTTCCACCATTCAGCAAGTGCTGCCATATTTGTGTATTTGCTTAAGCAGTCAACCAGCGGGACAGCAGACGAAAGAGGCCCGTGAATAATTATTCTAATCAATTGGGTATCGTTCGCTGTGTATCCACACTACAGTAGTCACTAACTGAGACGGCCTGTTTAGTGAATGACATAATTTCCAAATGCAATTTGTTGCTTGTCCGACAGTCAGACACAAGGTCGACTCTGCTCGTATTTCCACTGCACTGTGCACTGGTGATGTCGCGCGATAACGAACTGAACCGAGGTTCATTGCGTGGAATGGTGAACTTGTTGATAGTCGGAGGAAAAACGACACAACAACGATTGTGCTATCGGGAGAGTTTTTATTTTCTTTTTGGTTAAATAAAGTACTTGACTAAGCGGATACGGGATATGGGGTTGGCTTACTGGGCTCCCACAGTATAGATTGGTTATTTTTAGAAAAGATTTTATATCAAGTCGCCTATCAGAGTACACCGGGTGAAGGAAGTTGACACTTTCCACGAGGTAGTCAAGGCATTACCTGCTAAAACACACGCATTTTTGTGTTTTAAACCTCCACCACCTTGAGATATTCGTTGCCAAATTGAGTTAAATTATGTTAGATAACAATTTAAGTGAATATTAGCACTCGCAAGGGTGTGGTTTTATTTCCAGCAATCAGTTGAGTAAACAGCAGTGACTAACTAACGTCGCGGACACTGCGAATAGATTGTCCACCTTTGTCCAGTCAAAGTCGCTCAGTCATCCACGAACAATGTCATGTTCCATTGACATGCAATGCATGAGGAACGTCGATTGGAATCAGTACAGAATTGACACATCTTTTTGGGCAATGGACATTCATTTATCGCGCTTCGAAACTTGCGAAAGAATTCAGACGTCGCAATTCGCGCCCGAAGAACAATTAAGGAGACTACATGTAGCCAAGCCACACCTCAAAAGAAACGTGATGAAAAATGTTCACAACATCTTTGCTTGAGAAAGAGGTTTTGATAAGAAACTCATTTTTGTAAATGAATCAGAGGGTAATGCAACAAGAGGTGTCATTTTAAACCAACAGAAAGTCGCAACAATTTTACGAAAAAAATGGGCAACAATGAGTATTCGTTGTGTTACCGCACTTTATACAATGCGATGACGATGGCTGACACTAATGCTACTTAGTGCGGCCAGGCTATTGAATGAATAAGTGCCTAGGCGACTTCTCCTTCGGGAGGACAAGACGCAGCAACTGCCGAGAAGGTGCACAATAGTTCCTCATCTTCACAGCGTCTGCAGAAGTCGTTGCAGGGCAAACCTAAACTTGAGGCTTGAGTTCCAATGGCGCAGCGCTCAGCATTCCGTGCCAATAGACCATCTACGATTTGTCTGAACAACCGTTTCAAGCGTCAGTAGATGTTTTGCAATAGCGATAGACATCTACGGCAGATCTCCAATCGGAAAGCGTTCTGAACTAGTGGAGGTTCGTCTACATCGCAATTTTCTGGAATGTCAAAGTAGGTGGGAATGTCAAAGTGGCCGAGAATGGCAAAGTGGGCGGGAATGTCAAGGTGGCCGGGTAGTCAAAGTGGCCGAGAATGTCAAAGTTGCCGGGAATGTCAAAGTTTGCCGGAAATGTCAAAGTGACAGAGAATGTCAAAGTGGCAGGGAATGTCAAAGTGGACGAGAGTGTCAAAGTAGTCGGGAATGTCAAAGTGGCCGGGAATGTCAAAGTTTGCCGGGGATGTCAAAGTGGCCGAGAATGTCATAGTTGCCGGGAATGTCAAAGTTGACGGGAATGTCAAATTGGCCGGGAATGTCAAAGTGGCCGGGAATGTCAAAGTTTTCCCGGGATGTCAAAGTGGCCGAGAATGTCACCCACAAAAGTTGAATGCTTACATACTCAGCCATCTCGTTGAGAGAGGCGGAATTGACTTCAAAGTGATTGCATTCAGCGTGACAGAAGAAATGACGATGTCTGTCTTTAATATCGCAATGATTTATAGCCAAGACAAGACTGATTCGGCATTCGAAAGGATAGTAGGTGGTTCTTCTTTGGCCCACTCTGTAGAAATAAATAAATAAATGCGTAACAACAAAGTGTCACCAGCTTCATTACCAAATAATGCCAAATTTAACAATTCAGTCGTCTTCTGAAAATCCCTTCTGAAAATGTATCCCCTTCGGATGTAAGTGTCTGCCGAGAATTGATAATGAACGAGGACATCGCCCAAGCACCTAAATCACTCCGGAAATTAGAGTTGAAATGAGAACAGCACACGAAGAGTAACCGCTTGCTTTGCTACTGCCAGCAATTGAAATTATTCTCCTCTCTGAAAATCGTCGTTCTGTGGCAACCAATATTTCCAATTTCAAATACTTCCCATTCGTTTTCGAACAAATTGCCGAAATCACTCCGTGAACAAAAGACAATCTGTCACTTGTTGTAGATATTGTTTAACTATCTGAATTCAGTCTTCCAAGACCAAGATGCGGTTATTTTGTTTGTGTTCGTATCCAAATAAATGAGTCTCGTCAAATTGGTACCTTTTGCTGGACGACCCTTCAATCACACAAAGAAATCAAAGATCACGAATTCGATATTTAATCAGGAACAACAAGAGCAAACGCGTATTTGACGTTGACTGCATTTAAATCTCTGCATTCGACTAGAGTCCTAATAGGGATACTACGGGGAAGAAGGGAAAGTTGACTGTAAACAGTAAACCGACCCGAATGTAAGGACGCCCAGAGGGTAAGAGGACCACCTAGAGTCAGGACGAAAGGCGAGCAAACCTACAGCAGGTGGCCAAGTGCCAGCAGACCAAACCAACGTCGTCCACGTTCAAAAGAGAAGGTGAGCCAGGACGAGGCTCACAAGATTCCAAAGAGGCAAGGTACAGGTTCCTAAAGTCGTTAAAAGTGACCTTCTGTACGGCATCTCAGCCATGCAGAACGATGAAGGCAGACTCAGTGGGGAAAACTAGAGGGTCTTAATTACCAAGCTAGCTGACGAGATCCGGACAGAAAAACCAACAGCTACTTCACCCACCCTTACTGATGCCGGATGGCACACTAGCGCCACAAAGTTAATCGAATGACACAACAAGTACTCGGAAGACTTCCTTGTGGAGGTGATACCGAGGGTTAAAAACCCCTATTAATCGTGGCCCGAGGCGTTGTGGGTATGCGCGTCGATTCCTACGCATTTGGACCTACCTGGCTAGGTTCGATTCCTGGTACGACAAGAAATACTTTTCACGGCCCCACCTCTTTCGAGTCACTGACAATGCTCAATGCACTTGGCCGTTCGGAGTCGGCATAAAACTGTAGGTCCTTCCACTCGTGCGAGAACAATAGCACGCACAACACGTGTGGCCCTTTACGGGTTGTAGCGCCACCCTTATTATTATTAATCGCTCGAGCGATATTCAACCACAGCTACAAGATCCCAGTAAGACTCAGAGCAAGAGCATGGCTGTCGCCAGGTCCTAGCAACCCATGTCAGATCCTCAGACTCTTAAAGGACCAAAAATGCAGGAGTCCCTATGGGAAACTGGAAAATCTAAAAAGCCGGAAAAACCTGAAGCTTGCTGGTCTCCTTCCTCGTCAACGGAGAATCTCTCAAGTTGATGAAAGGGAAGGAGATCACAGTAAATTACATCATGTCTTCGGTTTCCTTGAAGGTGAACGACAGAGATGATGAGAATATCTTGAGTATGACAACAGCCATTAGAGAGAAACACCAGCGTCATGCCACCAGCCGTTACAGAGGAAGATTCATGCAACTGAACTGCAGCAGCCCGTCAAAAATTCGTCAGCAACGAAACACTTGACCAGTAAACTGCCCTAAACGCAGCGAGAAACTAATTTAATTGAAATGAGTATAATTTCGCTCTGTATACAGAGCAGACAAACGATAAGCAGGCACTAATAACGTCTTTAAGTACAGTGTCTCGTTACCCAACGAATAATGGAGAAACGGAACTTTTGACAACAACTTGTGAAGTTTCTACATTCATTCAGCCCCAAAAGATGAATTAGAAACTCTTCTCTGCCTTGGGCGGATCTTATAGTTTCGAAATATGTAGTCCAAAAATTAGTTCCAACCCTTATGACTGTACGTACTTCACTCATCTTTAATGTATTCTATTTATATCCGCGGGATAAAATGCCCACGGTCTGTGTATTCCTTTCTTTAATTAAATAAAAAATATTCTGACCTTCCTGACACGCATTCGAGAAGCCTCATAAAGTCACCAGAAAGAGTGGCCCTTGAAGACAATCAACTAACATGCCACTTAATCTAAACGTTATTCTTCTCGCTGCCACTTAATGGCTATTTGATAAGATGTGCTCAGACCAGAAGAATCTTCTCCGTTCTTCTTACGGCCACCACTATATGCCTATATCGTCACACATCCCTTAGACACTCACACACACACACACCCATTTCGCCCAACACGACGAAGCAAGCAAAATCTGAGCACAGAATACTCTCTTGAAGGCAAGAAGTGCCAGAAAGTGGGTGAACGAATGGGCACCAGGATACAGTGTCGGTTGAGGTACCAACAACAACACAATCGCGTCGATAAATTGAATTAGAATATTTTTTGCTTCGGCGAAGACCCCGACAAAGGTCATCCCTCATCGTCTCTTAACTGAGTGAGTGTTAATTTGAACTATTTGCAGGCATTCTAACAAGTCATCAGTGGGGTGTGTGTCGGCAATTACGTGAGTATGCTTCTAAATGAGCCCCCCCATCTAAATCGAAAGAAACAAGCCATTTAAACGAACAGACACACATGCGATGTGTGGCATTATTAGGTGGGTGGGTGTTTTCGCAATTTGTTGCTTGAAAACAATTCAAAAATAAAAACATTCCCGGGCTTAGGGCGCAGGGGGTTGAACCAAGCCGTTTTGATGCGCATTCACTGCACCTTGCCGTGTTTATCTACTCGTACAACTCGTACGTACACAGAGTTTGCTTGATTGCATATCTGTTCTTGACGCGAAGACTTGCGTCACACATTTGTAATGACCTTACGTAAAACAGGCACGGTGCCGTTGTCGTTGTCGCTGTCGTTGCTGTGCACCTTCGTCGAAATTTCATGTCATCGATGCCGCGCAGTTGTCGTCAAAATCTGACGTGCATGAAATTGTGATTGAAGAACAAAAATAGTTCTCGGTATCGTGCCTGAGAATTTCCAAGGTGAAATCAATTTTTTTTCTTCGTTTCTCTTTTCAGTCTTGCACTTTGATAGAATGAACGCGAGACGAGTGTGCCACAGCTGGCGATTGTTTTAATGAACAGACATCGCCTGCAGCAGGCAGGGGTGTCCGAGACTCCGAACCGAAACACATTTTTTCCGCCACTCAACAACGAAAGTGTATTTACATCATTCCCTCGTTGAGGCTCTCTTTCTCTCTGAGGGATTATTAGTTCTTTATGAGTTTTATCTTGGAGCAGAATATTTAATGTTTTCCTTTCCTTCTTTTTTTTTTTGGTGTGGCTTTGCCTGATAAGATTACACTTGAGGGTTAATCTTTGTTGATTATCAACTTTCAATTGACTGCACGTTAGGTTAAGTGTTCATAAACAAACGTATACTTGAACGTGAGCCAAGGAAACTAATTCGATTTGCTTGGAATGTTCAACTTTATTAGATAAGTTAGGGAAACATTTCGGACGCCATGGAGAGCGCGGAGAAAAACCGCGCCATTCCAAAACGAAAAAGCGATGTTTTTTTTTTTTTTTTTTCCTGGCTAAGGTGGCGACGTATGATCTGAAGGATGAGAGCAATAAAAAATGAACTCTTGTGTGTTGTGAATGAAATTTGTGTATCCAAATTGATGGAATTTGAATTAAAAACAAAAATATGTTGCCAGGCCAAATGAAGGAAGGAAAGGAATGCATTTTAAATGGCATTTAATGAAGTAAAAAGCGATTGTGAACAAAAAATAAAAACAAAACTCATCAAGATCGAAAAGCAGTCAAATTCCGAGGATTCCGTGCCGTAAATTCAGAATTTGTTCTGAGTATATAAAGGGTGTCCCCTTAATTCAGGCAAAATTTAATTCTGATAGAAAATACAGATCATGTCGGAAGGAATATAAGGTGTGCTGGACAGCTTGTCAAAACGGACATCTGTTTGTTTTGTGACGTCACCCAGCGTCCGTTTTTCACATTGGACAGATGTACATATTGTTTAAGCTTATATCACAATTCAATTTCGTATATTAAAAATTGGAATCGAAATGCAAATTGATGTAAGATGAATGGATTTACTTCATTTATGATTGGTATTAAAGAGGAAAATGTAACAATGTGTACTAAAAGTTTGCAGAAACTATAGTGAGTGGTGAAATGTTGAAAGTAACTCCGTTTTTTTGTTTTTAAGTGTGCGAAAAATTACGTTTCCGCCTTTAAGTTTCGTTGACATACAAATTCCCGCGATGACGTTACGCATGGTCTCAATAGAACTGTCTAGCACACCTTATATTCCTACACCATGATACAGATTTTTAATTAGAAAGCTTACATTTTATATTGATTCACAGATTATACAGATTGAGGTTATGTATGGAATAGCACAAATTTATTGAAATTTTCTAAATTGAAATTCTGCGTCCACTTCCTTCTCCTTTGCTTGTACATTTTTCGTCGTTCCATTCGTATACTTATTCTATTCTATCCAATTATCACTTGAAATAAGTGATTGTTTTGTTGACAGCTGTTTTTTTTTGTTTGTCAGCGAGCTGAAAAGTCATTAAATGACGTGCTGAATTTGGAAAGAGGTTTTTTCGATTTGACAAACAAATGCAAATGCAAATGCAGTGACGAAATTTCACTGAAATCCAACATTTAGAAATGCTGGAAAATGTATGACGAAATGCTGAACAAAGGTCCGATAATGCCTCCAACAATTTGGCATCACTGTACTAAATTCAAATTTTGCGTGAGTAATGGGACACCCTTTCCATGCATACATGTCTGTAAGTCGCGGACTCTCCAAAAGCTGGAAATTAAACCTTCATTTGAAAATGCCTATCGCTGAAGTTTCTGGGTTCAATCCTTGACAGGAGCAACTTACACAATTTGCAGCTCCACCTCTTTAAAGTCACTGGCTACTTTCAAAGAACATATCTGCCTAGAAAAAACTTCTCCAACTTCGACGCTCGGAGTCGCGTTGAAAATGTAGGTCCGCTTGAGAGAAAAAAAAAACAGCACGCCGTTGTATTAAGCTATAATCAGAGAGACTTGGCCGAAACTAAGCTCTCAGCGGTCAAAAAATGTACTATCCTTAAACAGACCCAATAAAATCGCCAAGGTTTACTGATGTGGGCACTGCCTGTTGGAAGAGCATGTCAGAAGGCGAACAGCACTGATCAACGAATTCTGCAGACGTATATGGCACTTGTAGCCTACTTCCAATCATCCCTGCAACATCATCAATGATCTCTGTAACATCCCTTCGGTTTCCCAACAGTAGCTGCCTGGATAATTAATCGACCCTGCGTAGGAGTACAGAGAACCGACCGGTCTACGTGCATACCTTTAGGGCACCTACGGGAGCCTTTTTAAAATGTGTTGAAATATTTAATTCCAGATTTAATTCCAAAATTTAATCCCCATGGCTTCATAAATGTAGAAGCTGTATGAAAGTGTGAAGGATTTCGTTTTGATGACGGAACCTAAAGAAGGAAGAACTTTTTGGCTACACGACGGTGATGGAGTGAAGAAATCCTCTTAAGGATTTATTGGTATCAAATCGATAATGTATTTCTATTTGAAGTGTTGTTAGGAGGACGGATTCGATTTGGAGGGGAGTTTAATAAGTTTTCTGTTCCATAGATACCCCAGAAAGTGCGCCTGAGTGCTCCGTCGGTTCCTTTCTAACTCGACGAGACCGCATTTTAGGAGGTTGAGTTTCCGGATAAGTGTTTTCAAGGTTATGATGGTTTCCTCGTTACGCTCGATAATGGAGTTATCCTTGGGTTCGATTGGGAAAGATGGAGTTATAATAATGGAGACACGCGCCGTCGATTGTATGAATAATGCATACATAAAATGTTAATCATTTTGTATTTGGGATTTGGAGAAGGAAGAGCATGAGAATGAGGAGTAAAATACAAGTAAGCTAAGGGCGGTTCGAACAGGGCGGTGATATGTGCCACACGTGCTGATGTCACAATGGATATACGAGCACGAGCGATCCGAAGGCGGAGGGATCTCACGCGAAGAAGACAAGGCACTCACCACAGAGATTGTGCGATCAAACTAGTTCGATTGTTTCTCGTAAACGACCTTATTTTCGTTACGATTCTGGGCCAGAATCATCGGAAATTGGAATTCGCCGATGCACGAAACTTTGTGAACCTGCGGAAGTGGGTTTCTTCACATAATGTCATTAAAAGTCCCAATTTACAACTCCTACATGTCCCTACATACTCTTAACAAAATAAGCAGCAACAAACAAGAAGTAAATAGAGTATAAACAAGAACAGTGGCCGCCATCGGAAACAACTTTCATAATTTGCAGTTGCACCTCTCTCGAATCACTGCTAATGCTTGAAGAGCATACCTGTCTAGAAAAGGCTTCTAAATCTTCACTGTATCGAGTAAGCATGAAGCTGCGGGCTGCATCCACTCGTGAGCAATCATAAGACTGTTGGCTAGCGAGCAATACACGAGTCGTTGCTGTAGAAGCTCTCGGTATAATCATTTAATTTCAATGCAGTGCCAATTCTTTCCTTCTCACTCTTGTATATTCAACTCTAAATAAAAATAAAACAATTACTAAACTAGCCTTTGCTCATCCTATTCAGCCTCAATTCGTACTGTTTAAAGGAGTGGGCCTACACTAGATTGCAAACATTTCAGGGGCCGTGAAGCGCTTGAAGCGTTCACACGAATTTGTTGCTTTGAAATAAAATATGGTTTTTTATTACACCCCTTTTCTGGAACTGACCCTGACGAGATGTTGTGCGTAGCGAGCAGGCGACGCACTCGGATACTGCGCTCTGGAGACCCGTTTATGGCCTTTAATTCCCATTGCTCCAGCACTCAAGTTGTTCTTCTAATCATGCAGGAGGATGTACAGGGGAGCTATTGTAAACTGCCTGCTTAAAATATGGTGACATTCTCCTCCGAGGAAAACATTGGATTAGAGTGAGTAATAAAAATTCTTCCGCTACGAGCCTCGACACAAACGGAGGAGGTTGTGGAGTGCCACAGTGACTTTGTGTGCGTAACTCGAGATAACTAGCAAAAGATTGTACTACTTGATGGAGGTTTGTTTGGCCTATCCCGGTCTGGAGCGCCAAGCAAGGGAGAACAAGAGGAATTATATTGTCAAGCGAAGAGTTGAAATGCAAAATATTATAAATCTGTATGCTTGTGAGTAGGTCAACGCCCTAAAAACTTATATCAAACCATCAACGGTCCATCATGACGTTCAATGAAATTTCGTGCTGTTCAAACAGATTAAAAAATCGACTGCCTCCTTTTCCGGCTAGACTGAGTTCTTCGTTAGTCATCTTAACTCGAGGGAAACAAAATATGAATAAGATAGCGACGATTAGATAAGAGCGTGTATCACGTTTAAGAATGTGCAGAATGTGTAAGATTTCAGAGGAAACCGTATAGTTCGTGGGATTGGAGGAAAACTTTGTGCGGCGTTAGTTCATAGAAGCTCGCTTTCTAATTCGTTGCAATTAAGAATGCTAAGCTTTTTAGTATGCTGAATGTTTGCTGAAAAGCCAGAAAATTACATCATTGGTGGGATGCCTGGGATGTCTTTGAAGGATGACTGATAATTGAAGAAAGAAAGAAACATATGGATTCATTCATTTATTGGTAGATAATGACGGACTTGCATTTTTTGAGAAGTGCAGTCTGGCTTGAAAAAAGGATTGTTGTGCAACATAGACATGTTTTGTATGTACAGCACTCGATATTCCTTTTCTTACAAAAATAGAGTGATCTGCAATCTGGCCATTTCCACGCGCCTCAAGACTTTGTGGTTTGTTATGCTGTCAACGCAATAAATATGTAAAATCTTTCTATCCCACCCTGCAGGCCATCTAGTGATTTTGTTTGAATCATAGGTTATTTTGAAACTGACAGCTGTCAGCATAATACCTCTGCGGAACGAAATGAGTCGCTTTACGCATGAACAACGTTGCAAACTTATCTCCAAAGTGAGTGCTGCGTAGCCCAAACGGTGCGTTTTTCTGAAAAGAAGAAGTTTTGGCCGAAATAACGTACCCACCGCGGCTGCTGTATGCAAGTTTGTGCAAAATGTTAGTGAGACTGGTATGCTAGTGGACATGGACAACACTCATGGTCCCCGTCGTCGTAGGGTGAGTACAGATGAGAATGTGGCTTCTTCGAAAATGAGGCTGGGAACAACGTTTCGGTCAACGGTAGGCGTTCAGAGCCACGTTTACAGACTATTTTCTACTGAAATTGAAGACATGCATTTTGACGACCTCTGGCTCATACAGGACGGCGCGCCACGCCACACAGCCCATGCCACAATCGATCTTTTGCGCACAAAATTCCCAAATCGTGGTATCAGACGTCTTGGCGATGTCAATTGGGCCGCCACGGAGCTGCGATTTGAACCGTTTGGCCTTTTTTTTTCTAGGGTATCGTGAAGGACCGGTGTTATGCCAACAATCCGGAAACGACTCAAGCACTTAATGCTAATATCATCCAAGCAATCCGTGAGCTGCACCCCGAAACCATTAACAAGGTACTGGAAAATTGGGGTGACAAAAGGCGCTACTACGAAGCCAGCCGAGGTAGCCTCTTGAACGACGTTGTATTTCATAATTAATGGTAATGTTTCTTCTTACTAATAAAGCCATAATACATGGCAAATACATAAGTATGTTCATTTTATTGCATTTTTAAAAAGAAACTTGTATTTGGCCCACCCGGGATTAT
This sequence comes from Eristalis pertinax, assembly GCA_907269125.1. NCBI lineage: Eukaryota > Metazoa > Arthropoda > Insecta > Diptera > Syrphidae > Eristalis > Eristalis pertinax. The sequence goes on along the minus strand of OU026148.1, from coordinate 56,844,351 downwards.
TAATACCCTTAAGTGTCCGGAGTTAAGACACAGCACGTGGCTGAAGGTATAGAGGGAGACGAGGTACCTGTGCACATTGGCCTTGAATATCTGCTGCTTGTAGTCTGTGGGAAATATTGGGCTAAGAAGAGGAATCTAGACATTTCGCAGCATTTTTGAATATGTGATCGTTCGAACGAAGTGTTGTGTTGATTAACGTACCAAGGATGGAAAGTTTTCCAGTTTGATCGGCACAAGCGGCATTCATGGATAATGGCTGATTATTAAGGGTTCGCTTAAGTGACAGCACACAGCATTGAGTTTTTGAAGTATTGAGCTCCACTCTATTGCTCTTAACTATGCCGTCAAGATCGCAATTTAATGTGCTTAACATATGCTGCTCGTGGTCGTGAGTCTTGGAACGAATATGAGAAGCTGAGGGTGCTGTCCTCAGCGAAGCAGTGAATTGGATTAGAAGTAGCATACATGAGATCATCTATGAAAATGAGAACGGGTATGGGAGACAGAACAGAACCTTGGGGGACACCAGCATTTATTTGAACATCTCAATGGACAGCTAAAACTTACCAAAGAGTTAGCAATTTCATTCAACATTTTCCCTTCTTCATATTAATTTACTGAGTCACCCACAATATACAGAATTGGATCTGAAGTCCCTCAGGGCTAATACATGAATTTCTCGTTTACAAAGGGTATCGCAGTAATAATTCTTCGATTATCCCAAAGCGTATTCTAACAGCTGGGGCTTAAAGATGTCTGCTCTTACATCCGCAGGGACATCACTCCGAGATGGCCCCCTGAGATGAGTCCCATCGATTGCTTTTCGATCGTTGCAGTCAGAAACACATGATTTTGGTTGGATGGTGCGCAAAATATCGATTGTGGCATGGGCTGCGTGTCATGGCGCGCCATACCGCATGAAAAAAAAGATCGTCCAAATCCATATTTCCAGTAGAAAAAAAAAGTCGGTTAACATGACCGAAACCTTGTTTCGAGCCTCATTTTCGAAGAAAAATGGTGCAATTATGCCACCACTCCATAATCCGCACGAAACTGTCGCTTTATGTTGATGTGCGCACCACAGGACCATGAGTGTTGTCCACTAGCGTGCCAGTCTCCCGTACTTTCTGCACAAACTTGCGTACAACAGTCAACAGACCGTTCAACTATTCAGATTTGATGAATCCAACGAGCGTTCAAAATTTAAACAGATGCCAGAGCCCGGCTTTTTCTTATCTTTCGGCTGATTTGACTGCAATTCAATTGCGTTTTAATGCAGCCTACTGTTCAAATATTCAGGTGCTCGCCAATTAATATAGTAGACACACTGCCAGTACACCTGCATGCATTCTTGAAAGTCCACATGACGAGTAGTCAAATTAATGACAGCTAAATCAAATATTTGCACGGATTCACGATTGTTTAACTTTTAATAACGCGCATCGGTTGTGCCATTGATTAGGAATAAGTTAAACGAACTTGATTCCTGAATTTTAAACCGTTCTTTCGTGTGCCGCATCTTAACGAGTCCACGTCTTGGGTTCGCTTTTATTACCATAAATTCATCTGCTCCCATTTGCAGACATAAACCGTATCGAGGATGAGGTAAGAGACAAATTGGATAAATGTTTAGTCGCCGAATAGCACACGAGCTAGTCAACAAAGACAAAGCAAATGTCATACACACGAAAAAAAAAAAAAAAAAGAAAAAACAAACAAAAAACGACCACTCATTAGACGCAAAAAGTCAAAGTCAGTCATTATCGGGAATACTTCCGGTTTGGCTGCATTGCAATGCGACCATATACAATTTGTGAATCTGTTTTATTTCAGATGCCCACTATTTCAACACACACGTATAGAGAATGCCATACATACGTCTCCAATTAAGAATCCAACGTCTAAACAAAGCAACAACAGCTAATGAATAATAAAGTCTCGATTCGCAGTAAAGAACGATTCAAATGGTCATCGCGTCGCGTTGATTTATAAATTCATTTCCAATGATGAGTCGAACGTACTGACGTACAGCTGGCACAGACACATTTGGTAGGTAGGTGTTTCTTTTTTTTTTGTTTGTTCCTTCTTTCGTTACTTCCTATTTCGAATTCGATTTAGGTGTGCCCACCGAAAGAAAAGGTTAAACTTTGTTGACAAACATTTGCCTACTCATCCATAGCGAGGGCATTGTCGCCAGTAATTTGTCTTTCCGCACTGGCGCCAAGACAATGTCAGATTTCCTTTGACTTACCATTCGAATTAAATCAATTACACTGATTACGCTTCATTCTGCTCGGAATCGGATCGATTTGAGCTATCTACACGTTAGCGTAGCGTACGTATTTTTAGAATCCGAGGTTTGTTTAATTATTCTCAAAACCAGCGAAACGGCGAAAAGAAGATATTTCTTGTCAGAGATCATACGAGCACATGTACACTTTATGAGAGTTCTTTTTTTTATGTTTCCTCAAGTCGTATGCATGTGTATGGATATGGAAAGAGCAAAACAAAATGCGGTCAGTGTTAATATTAGATGGAATCCGGAGAACTTTTAATGGTTCCCAAGACGTGTTGAACTTGTAGAGGTGGACGCTGCCCAATCGCCGAAATCTTCACAAGGTGTAATGGCACAAAATAAGCTCGCAATACTTTGGCAGAATCAGTTTGGGTTTTTTTTGCAATGCAAGGTAAACATGTTAGATGGTCAAATGTGACATAAACCCCTGACCTGACTCATCTGGCTCCACCTCATTATTGAGGCGATATAACGTAAGACGGCCCTCCATGTATGCACAATAAAAACGAATGGCTCTTAATTCAATGTGTGTCAAATGAGTGGCAACAGATTCCATCGCATCATCAAAAATGTATTGGAATCGTCCTGATCCCCGGATAAGCTGGAAGGGATTCAATTTTCAATTTCGCCTTAGACTTAGATTTGGGGCAGACATCGAAATTCAATCAGCGAAATGTTCACATAATGAGTTTCCAGTTTTCTCCCAAAATTAGCTTTGTTCACCCCCTTCAGTCGTCGAATTGGATTGCATACAATTTCTCCCACACTAAAGGAGGACAAATGAAAAGCAAAACATTCATTGATTTAACCAATGACACACATTCCAGCATCGTATCTTATGGATACATAACTCCTTGAAGCCCAAAAGGTGTAGGTATACACACACATTATTGTTTTCACTTTCTTCTGGTGGGTACTGATAAAATGGGGGAAAAGGAAAAAAAAACCAACATTTGTTGACACGAATTCTGGGTCATATTTCAATTGTTGCTCTACATGGCGCAATAAAATAATTTATTATCATCTCCATATAACTCAAGTATCCTACCTCAAGGAAGAAAATATGCTTTCAGCAGATTCATACATTACATTGTAGAGAAAATCTCAAGTGGGTATACTTGTGCACGATACTATTCTATCCATTTGAACTTACCTCTTCCAGAATTGAGATGGTCTGACGACAATCGGGCATCCGTGACGCGAACGTTGATGTCGTCGGTGAGTTGTAGTCGTCTCTGGTTTCCTCGACAAAATCCGCAATTCCTATTAGCCCAGGCATTTTTGCAAGGACGATAGAACCCACCCACCGTTTTGTTTTGCACTTCAACACTTCTCTTCTGTTTTCACTCAGCCACTATGAACTTTCACTGTGTGTGCAGAAGTCACACAAAAACAGATTTTAAAACAAATCAACAAAAAAAAAATAGTTATTATGATCGAAATTCTTCGGTTTGACGTACACAGTAATACATCCTTGTTTCCGCTCACTTTAATAATAGATATTTCATCGGCTCTCAGAACGAATATGAAAGAGAATTCAATTGCTCGGCGATAAACACTAGCAGCAGCAGCACCACCATCATCATCTTCACTGGAACCAACAACAAATTCATCACCACAATTCACAATCAACGAACTTCGGAGTAGAGAAAATTGTTGACACCCATTTTCATTTTTCTGCGATCACTGTTGGGGCTGGAAAAAATCCTTTTGCAACAAGGAATAATACAATATTGCTCTTTCTTCGTAGACAAAATCACTTACAAATCTCAATGCAATACTGGGGCGAGACAAATCCACAATAAATGAGGGATAAACAACGCGAATTTTTGTGGTTTATTTTTTTTTTTTTCTTTTCTTTTTATTCTCACTGGGCCCAGGGACCAGGGAAATAACTTTGCATTTAGGTAGCGGCGGTGGTGGATGGTATCAGACTGTCACACTTTCCCGTGTAAACAGCGCGATTGTTGAAATTTCACAACGCATTTAGAGGAATTCATCGTACCGTCGATTAATTGTACACATTTGCATAAGCAATTGCTAATATTAATACACACTGAGATACACAATATGAGCTTATTTTATTGTTTTTACTTGTTTCTTTGCCGTTTTTTTTCTTTTTTTGTATTTTTTCTGCTATATTTGAGAATGGAAAGCAGAAGAATATTGCTCGTCACTTTCTCACACACACTCGTCCTTCAGAAAACACCAATCGACTCGTCAAAATTTTGCTGAATGCAAACAACGATGAAAGTAAAGTGCAAAAAGCAACAAAAGTGACAGCTTGACATTTTATAGAGATGTGATTCGATAGTAGGGTACGCTCGTTACTCGTTGCCGTTATGTGATGTGATTTGACAGGTAAAATAATTAAAAAAAAATTCCAAAATAACTGACAGATATAATTGTTCAGGAAAATCCGTCCTTTTTAACATAATTTGCTGACATTAATGTCTCCAAACAGTGAAGCCTCAACTATTAGTTGATGCGATTTGCTTGACAACCGTGCTTGATGGGCCCAATTGTCAAAGTGAACGCTCGCTGCTACAAGTTGGCAGACATGTGAACGTCGCTTATCAGTGGATCCATAAAAGAATACTGCACTCGCGTGCGTTTGTAAACTAGGTAATATTCAATGTAATGGAATTCACTTCGTAAAATCTATCCTCGATTTAGAACTCCTATTTAACAACCGACTAAATAAATAAAAAGTACATTTTTTTTTACATATTTTTCAATATTTTTATCAATGAGCAAATGTAGTCGAAGCCTAACCAAATGTATGACGTCTACTGAAAATTTATGAGCTGAATTACACCTGTCAGTCCACGTTTGTCAAAAGAGAAATCAACTGCCAACTTCATAGTAGAAAAAACCACACTGCGAATCGGATACATCTTTCGCATTTTAATTTTATTTGTGTTAAATCATATCGTGAAATTCAATTGAAACCTTCAATTACTGATAATTTGCTTCATACATCAGCAATTTGCAGTAAACATTATCATCCACCTCCAACAAGTAGTACCAATTCACCCATCAACCCCATCAGCTCACAGTACAATACCTAATCAGAGAAAAGTAAAATCCACGATGAGTGACACCAACATTGAGAAGAGATCGTCGGTGGTTTCCGATAGTAATGAGAACATTTGCATAGTTTGTTGCAAGAATGTTGAAATCTATTCGATTGGAGAATGCGATCACCCGGTCTGTTATGAATGCTCAACACGAATGAGGGTTCTATCCAAACAACTTGAATGCCCCATATGTAGGCAGAGTTTGGGTAAGGTATGTTGAAGACCAAAGTTTATACAGATATACGATTATGTTGCAAAAAGTTATGTATAACACACGTAAGAAGTGCAGTTGTTGTTAGCATCGATTAGACGTCAAATCCACAAACTAGATTTTTTCCGATTTTGTGTCAACAATGCTGTGCAAATATATCCACTTCGGGCAGAAAAGTTGATCGACGACTTTGAAACGCTTCTTTTGACATTGAATTTGTTAATTATCCAGAGGCAAACAATTTGAGTGAGTTATACAATGCGGCGTGTATTTAGAGCGATTAGCGACTGTAGCAAGCATTCGAAGAATTTCAAGGAATTTGCGGATTTAACGGTTGCCAGCGTCATCACAGATTACAGAATCCTTGTTATGATAAAAAAAACCACTCCTGGAGACTACGTTAAAACCGGACAACGACGTGCATACGTCACTGGACACTGGACATTCGCCAAATCTCTAGCGAACAAGTGGGCGAACAAACACTAAGCATGTCAGCGCTGATAACAACGTCATGCACTTCAGAGTTTCCAATGTCGGCCTAGACTGTTAGTTATGCCTTTCATTTCCCAACGTAAATCAAGCGCTTTTTTACAACCATCGACAGAATAAACCTAAAACGGTTGCAGTGACAGGTTCCATTTAATTAATATTTATACATTTTTCTTTAAGGTTATATTCACTTATGACAAGTTGTTATATCGTGAACTGGAGGCCAAGAACCGGGTAAGGCACTACAATCAAAAGTACAAGATATGCTTCCACACACGGTCGATTCAAAATGCATTCTACAACCTCTTGGATCATCCATGCCCAAAGTAAACAGCAAATAGGAAAAAAAAAAATTTCTCGAACGTAACTCATCCAACTTCGTTTTTCGTTGAACAGGTGCAATCGTCCACCGTTTCGTAAGTTTACAGAGCTCCGCGATCACGTACTCCGGGATCATGATCTTCACTACTGCGACTTGTGTACGGATAATTTGCAAATATTTTCATTCGAACGACGCTGTTATACGAAGGCGGAGCTGTCATTGCATCGGCGAAAAGGTGATCCAGATAATCGATCTCATCGCGGTCATCCGTTGTGTGAGTACTGCGATACACGTTATCTTGATCGCGATGAACTGTTTCGTCACTTGAGGCGCGAGCATTATTTTTGTCATTTTTGCGAAGCGGATGGTTGCAATGAGTTTTACAAGTAAGCACAACAAATACATGCGTTCTCTTCTGTTTTTTTTTTTTACTGCGTAACCACTTTGCAGTGACTATTCATCGTTGAGGGATCATTTTCGAAAGGATCACTACCTCTGCGAGGAAGGCAAATGTGCTAGTGAGGAATTTACGGGGGCTTTTCGAACGGAAATCGATTACAAGGCACACGTGGCCAATGTTCATGGAAAATCGTTGAATAAGCAGCAAGTGAAGCAGGCACGAACGCTGCAGTTGGAGATTACACTGGGACCGAGGGGACGTTCTGGCCAAACGGAGCCTCATATTGCTAGTCTTCGTTCGAGAGGGTACGTTAATTTTTTTAGATTTCTTAAGTTTTCAATTGTGAGCCTTGTGGCTTGAGAGTAGAACCTAGTCGAGTTGGAATTGAAATCGTTTTTTCACACATTTTCATTACAAATGGTTTAACGGCTTCACAAAGACAACGGGAACATGACCTTTCAAAACTTTTGTTCCCATAGAAACGAAGAAAACCATGAAATTCAAGCCGAAACAATCCAAGTGATCCCATCGCAGAGAGCTCCACCGATAGACGCCAGAAACGAACAAGAATTCCCCTCTTTGGGCGGCGGAGCTCCGTCCACGTTGACTCTCCTGCCGCCGTCAATGACAATGCACGCAAGACTAGGCGCATCAGGCCTGGCGAGAACAAAAGAAAACTTTCCTGCTTTAGGTGGCTCTGATAGTGGCGGTGGCGGTGTCAGTGGTGGTGGCGGTAAATATCTCAAACCCACACAATACGAAATGTGTTGAACTTATCATTTGTATAGGGCCATCAAAGTCAACAAACCGTCCGAGTCAATCATCAATCAGTTCGGTGATCAAGAAGACACCTGGACCCACTCCCACCAGCATCCACATCTCAAATCGTCCAAGCACAAGTGCAAATTCAACTAAGAAACCAAATCCTTCAAACAAAAGCGATTTTCCTTCACTCCCGGGAAAATCGAAAAACTCTGCCAACGCCGCTTACCGAGAGGATATGATTCCGTCAAATTCGAACATCAACATGAACAGCTTCTCAGCCAAACATCGATCGTTGGTGGATGACTATGTGTCCGTTGCGAATCCAAGCAATTTCAACAAGCTTCAGCTTATGCAGCGGGAGGCCGAGGAGATTAAAACGAAGAAGGCCATAAAAGATGCGAGCGCACCAAAGTTGGACTCACCAGATTTTCCAGCACTTGCCATGGGACCAAAGCTATCGGCACCGGTGACGACATCAAATTGGGCGAAAACGCAACGACAACGAGAGGCCGAGAACCGACGGTCAAAGGTTGCCCCAGCACCGTTACTCAACACAAACACCAAGCAAAAAAGTGCAAGGAACAGTCAAAATGGCAACAATAACAACCCGGCAACGGAAAATAACAACAAGAAGGAGAAGAAGAACAAAAAACCTGGAGACGAGGCCAAAAAGTCTCCACAAGCGATTAGCAGTAGTAAGCACACGAGGGAGAATAACAACGAGAACAAACCAATGAATTCAAATGTGAACGCGCTTGTAAATAACGGCAATACAGGAAGTATGTCAGATGACATGAATTTACCCACTTTTGTACACCAAACCATTGGACCACCACCCGGTTTCATTGCTCCAGTTCGACCACCACCTGGTTTTCAAAATGTCACCCTCAAGTCGGTGGTGAAGTCGCCAAATAATCTCACCTTTACGAGCTCATTGGGTGAGAGCTACAACATCGTACCGGCGCATATTTACATTCAACCACCGGAGTCCGTCACGAGAAACCAGGTAATTTAATTTTCTCTCTTTAGGTGGCAGGTAACAGCGACGACCTATGGACAGCTCCTGAGCTGAGTGCCAAGAGACCAAGTTGTCGGAACACATATCTATTTCCAGCCCCTTCTTTTAACTTAATGTCTTCAATTTCTCAGAAACTAGTTACTCAGTTCAAGAGGGTCCTACACACAGCGGAGGCCCTCGAAGAGTTCCGTCAAACTTCTCTTAGATTCCGCGAAGGCGTCTTCAAGGCCGAGCCATACTACAGACACTGCCAAGCTGTGCTGCAGGACCAATTTCCTGTAATATTCCCCGAGCTGCTCTCACTCTTGCCAGACATAACCAAACAGCAGGTCAGCCCAACATCAGTGCGCCACCTTCCAAAGACTAGACCCAAACAAATTCTCATCAATTTCAGGCTCTGTATCTGGTTCACTCGCAGCACTTAAAGTCCCTATCGAGCGAACAGTTGAAACGATTCGCCAAGGTAGACGTATGCCCAACATGCAAACAGGTTCTGATGTCATTCGACGCAAATGATCATGTTAAACTTCATGCTATGCACGCCAGTTTCCCAGGACTAGGTAACGTCGATTTGAAAGGCAATTCCCTAACCAACACGTACCGGAAGTAAACCGTAGATCGTATCTTTGAGTGTTGTTTTCTTAAAGAGAAATAAAAAGAATAAATTAATTGTTTGGTGCTATTTGAAATTTCAAAACAAAAAATTAACATGCTCATATACATACATATATATATATTTTCTAAAAGGCTACCCAGAAATTTGCTATTTTTGTAACCGAATTTGGATTTTGCTAAGCATGTCGGTTTCCTTCGATGGTATGTGTATTTTTTTTTTTACAATAAATTGTTTCCCCCCACTTTCAACTTTTATCAACTTACAACTTAAGTGTTATTGCTACGACAAAGTTTGAAGAAAAACAAAAACGAAAATGGTATCACACAAGAGGTAGTGACTTTACGTTGTATAGAAGAAATGAACTTATAAAATATGTGTTGTGTATAGAGTCAATCTATAAGGAAGACTTGAATGTATGTATATTATAAAGATAAATCATATATATATATATATATATATATATATATTTAAATGTGTATTTGCTAAAAAAAATAAAAAAAAATACAACTCTTTGTACGAACTGTAATGATGTGAGTTTTATTTGGTATACGAGGGGAGTTCAATATATTCTCGGTATCGGGGTGAAGCTGTGGTTGTATATGTAAATTGACTTATTTATCAAGTAATACTATTATTTTAGTGCATTCATGTAAAATTTCATATAAATGTTATTATTAAGTTGCGTTTTATCTCTAGTTAAACAGAATACCCATTTATTGCCGACTCGAGTTATTTTTTTCCATCACAGAGTACACAAAACACTACGTTCTCTAAGTGTTAACTCTCAGTATCGCTTTACACAGCAGATTTTGCTGCGCGACTAAGGATCATCTACCGATTTTGCATCTCACAGATTACATCAAATAAACAGCATAGCGCATGGATCAATTTTTTAAACTCCAATCGAGACAAGCTAAAATCAATTTCGTTGCAAAGTTCATTAAAAGTCTTTATACACCTTGTAATAGGTTCATTACAACCATAGTTGGTTCTATGCCTCTTATCATATAGTAAATTTCTCATCCGAAGAGATCTTTGGGGAGCATATATATTCATGAGAAAAAGTAAGTCTGGTGAATTTACACGGCAATTAATAATATCGCGGATGAACATGGCTGACGCTGCCGTACGCCTGAAACTTAAGGTTTGCAAGCCTATTATTTTACATCTATCGTCATATTTAGGGAGTTCTTCGAAGGAATACAATTTACGGACAGCATATCTCGTGAAATTTTTTTGTACTCTTTCGAATCTGAGTTCTTGTGTATCATGTGGGGAATCCCAAATGATGGAAGAATATTCTAAATACGGTCTGACTAACGAACAATAGATGGACTTAAGACTAGTTATATCCCGAAAATCTCTACTATTTCTTTTCAGAAAACCTAACATAGCATTAGACTTCGCAATTGTATAATCATAATGTGATGCAAAATTTAAGTTGGTATCAAAAATTACACCCAGATCTTTAACCTCTTCTAGGCGACTAAGTCTATGATCATTTATGAAATAATCATAGACAATCGGGGATGTAATTCGATATGCCGTAAAGATATTTCATTTTTGAATATTCAGCTCTAGTCCATTGAGCTTGCACCATTCCACTAGTGCATGGATATCCAATTGGAAATTATTACAATCAGTTAAATTATTTATAGATAAAATTTCGTGAACATCGTTTATAAACAATAGAAATAGTAATGGCCCCATATGGCTACCTTGTGGAACGCCCGATGTTACATTTATTACTCGAGATCTAAAACTATCGATCATTACCAATTGCTTCCTGTCCTCTAAGTAATTGGAAAACCACTCTAACATTGGCGAATGGAATCCCAAAGACTTTAGTTTGTTTAAAAGCAAAGTGTGATGTACTTTATCGAAGGCTTTCGAGAAATCGGTGTAAAGTACATCAACTTGTAATTGATTTTCTAAATTTGTATAAATGTAATTTGAAAATAATGATAAATTAGTTGTACAAGACCTGCCCTGCATAAAGCCATGCTGGTTATTAGAAATAATTTCTTTTACCATGAAATATAATTTTTCTTTTACAATACTGTCAAATAACTTTGGTATCGATGAAAGCTTGGATATTGGTCGATAGTTTTCTACTTTTTGCCTTAAACCGCTTTTATATATAGGCGTCAGAAAAGAATACTTCCATTCATTTAAAAAATTCACCCATTTTTAGGGATTGATTAAAGATAATTCTTAGTGGATGATAAACCGAATTCCAACTTTTTTTTAAAATACCAGCCGGGACCCCATCGGGGCCTGAGCTGTAATTTACTTTAAGATTAGTTAAGGCATTTATTACATCCTGATCCGTAAATTCCAATACACCTATATCCAGAAGCTCGGGTATATTAGAGTAATGGTTCATCGTTGTCTGGACCGGAGACCCATTATAGACAGACTCAAAAAAGTTGACAAATAGGTCACAGGTTTCATCCAAGTTTGTTGAAGTTACGTTACCAAATTCCATTATCTTGGACAAGCCCAAGGAATTTCTTTTTGAATTAACGTAATTCCAAAATGATGCACCATTGTTCCTTACCGAAGTTTCTACGGACAAGATGTATTGTTTATACAAAAATCTATTCAAGAACTCATATTCTTTCCTGAATCTCAAAAACCGTTCACGATTTAAACTCGTTTTATTTGAAACATAGTTTGAATATGCTTTCCTTTTAACATTTCGTAGATTTACTAAGCCTTTGTTTGTCCATGGAATTCTAAATCGATTTCTATGACGCGTTTTAGGAACAAATGACTCTAAACCAGAATTAATTTTATTCATGAATATATCATAGTTACCTTTCAAATTGGGGGAATCCAACAAGTCATCCCAATTGAATTGATTTAGGTACTCATTCAGTGCAACAAAATTGGTCTTAGCGAAATCTTCATCATCCGAAAATGTTTTTCCACGAAGACATTTTTTCAAATCCGGAAACAGGAAATAATCGCTAGGGGCAAGGTCTGGACTATAGGGTGGGTGTTGGATTTCTTCGAAACCACAATCTCGCGCAGTAGCCTTGGAAAATCGCGCCGTGTGAACAGGAGCGTTGTCATGAAGAAGCAACACACCCGCTGCGAGTTTATCCCGTCTTTTCTTTTTAATTTCCTCCCGCAAATTATGCAAAGTGGAAGCGTAGGATGTGGCGTTGATGGTTTCACCTTTCTTTTTTGTACTCAATGAGCAAAATCCCCTTTGAGTCCCAAAAAACTGTGGCCATGGGCTTCCCGGCAGACGGAGTGACATTGAACTTCTTCGGGGGGTCTGTTCATTTTTTATGCCAGTGCATGAACTCTTGTTTGCTTTCAGGGTCATAGTGGTGGACCCATGTTCCATCCATAACACCGTCCGCGTCCTCACTACACATCTCCACAAGCTCTCTACAGCATGCGATTCTCACTTTTTCCTGAGGGGCTGTGAGCATTCGTGGCACCCACCTTACACTTACCTTTGAAAGGTTAATATGGTCATGAAGAATGGTGTGAATGGTACCAATTGAAAGCTTGGTGATCTCTGCCATCATTTTCACCTTTATTCGGGCATCCTCAAGAACACGTTTTTCCACTTCTTTGATTCTTTCTCCCGTACAAGCAGTAGCCGGTGTGCCGGAGCGGGGGTCGTCTTCAATGCTCTCTCTGTCTCTCTTGAACTTGAACTCACTTTTGCACAGTTGATAATGAAGGTGCGGAGCCCTGGTAAATAGCCACCATCTCTTCATGAATAGTTTTTTGACTTCTTCCTTGCTTAGTGAGAAATTTAATTACAGCGCGATGCTCAATTTTCACCATCATCGTCTCAGTTGTCATTATGATTCTGTTTAACTAGAGATAAAACGCGAATTAACAATACATTTATATGAAATTTTACATGAATGCACTAAAATAATAGTATTACTTGATAAATAAGTCAATTTATATATACAACCACAGCTTCACCCCGATACCGGGAATATATTGAGCGCCCCTCGTATGTAGTTAGAAGTGGTGGTTCAGTGAGAACCTAAATGGCACTTTATTTAACCCTTTTCGTACCCATTTTCTTCATTTATATTTAGTAATACTAGACAAAAATGCTTAAAACTAGGTGGACGTACAATGTAACTTTTTCTAACTTACTGGCCCTCAGCGGGCACTCTAAGCTAAACCTAATCCAGATATCTATGTATCTGAATACAGTTCTTTGCGGCCCGTCGCCCCGCAATTGAGAACTTTCGCCAATTCTCTTTGGTATCCGCCGAAGCCTTATACTCAAGTATTTCAAGTTCTCATGAATGAGTCGAAGTCAGCCAGTGCGAAAGTTGTGAAGTCATCGACCTTTTTACCTGATCTGTACACGATCAAGTACGTCAGGAAGAGGACTTATAAGATCGCTCAAGAGTATGTTTAACAGGATCGGCGAATTAACGACACCCTGTTGGACATCATTTTTGACTGCAAAGATACCTGTAGAGGTTACGTTGCCATTCTTGACGACGAATCTAATGCCGGTAACCATGTTCCACAGTTGGTGCAGTAGTAGTTTACTAATGCCTAGCCCATTGAGCTTGTAAAAAAGTCCTTCTAACCATACGGTGTCGAAGGCCTTCTTCAGGTCGATCAGGCAGGCACCCGTACATTGTTTCTGGCTCCTGTCCTGTTCCGCCTGTGAATACTTGAGAGGCGTTTCGAACAGCTGAAAGTCTTCCCCTTCGAAATAACGAGGTGAACTAGAGCAGTTTTAGTTGATTTCTGGTCATGCCTCGCTTTGAAACCGAATTGGTTATCCGGAATTATATGTTTCTTCTCTGTCCAGTTTGTCAGAGCTCTATTTATCACCTTCTCAAATATCTGATGTATTGCTGATGATCGGAAGGAGACTAATTGACCCAAGGTTGCACGGATTCGATGATTCTTTTCCTCGCTGTATATGGGTTGCACAATCGCTGTTTTTCAATGTGCATTATTCAGAGCATTGTTAAACAGGATAGTGCACATGTTAACCACATCTAGGGGGAGATGTCTTAACACAATGTTAGGGACAAAAAGCAACAATAGTACTCTCTCCCTTTCCTCCAGTGCAAAGTACCTAGGCGTCATCCTGGATCACAAACTCAACTGGAAGTCTAATATAGAAAACCGGGTTAAGAAAGCAAGTACAGCTTTGTACGCCTGCAGCAAAACTTTCAGCACAAGGCGGGGTCTTAAACAGTACACAGTTGTCCCTGTTGTCCGTCCCATTCTAACCTACGGCTCACCAGTATGGTGGCCCGCCCTAAGCAAAACAAACAACTTAAACAAACTCAACAAAGTCCAGAGATCGGCAAGCGTTGGAACTTCCGAGGCGATGAGATCATGCCCCACCGAAGCACTGACTGTGCGCATACATCTCCTCCCACTGGACCTTTACATCAAGTATGTAGTCACGTCAGACTCAAAGAAGCGGGAGACCGTATGGCCGTAGCAGAGCTCTGCAACTCCTCCCTGAGCACCTAACCCCAGCTCCTACATTACTCCCACCATAGACTCGGCATAATGCCGATTTCCATCCAGAGAGGACTGGAACACCCAATCACTCGTCTGCCCCGCGATCTCCTCTAAATTGGTGCAACAGTGCAAGGAAGAACTCAAACAGGCCAATAGCAGGTGCAATATCACTCTCCTCTGGGTTCCAAGTCACAGCAACATAGATGGAAATTAGATTGTCGACGAACTGGCCAAGCAAGGAGCTTCCGGCAACGCTCCCACTGAGTTGGTAGGCCCCCCAATCAACCACCTCAAACACATCATCAATCAACACTTCCTGTCCTTAGCTAGTAGAAATTAGACTAGGTCATCCATCTCTAGGAAAACCTGGCCCTCCTACAGAAAAAGAACAACTGATGACCTCCTCAAATAGCTAGAGTTGTGGCTGTAAGCACGGGGCACTGACCCATAAGCATCCACGGAGTTAGACTCGCAAAACAGTCCAACGCACAGTGTGGCAGTTGTCTTGACACCCACTCAGAGGAAAGTCTGCGCCTCACTTTCTTTATGACGGTCCGGCACTAGCTAAAGATGTATCGCGCTCGGCAAACCGTTCCTTACTGACCTCTCCGTAATCGCTAACCAAAGTATATCAAACATAACCAATTTCCTAAACTCCACAGGCTGGATTTAGCTAACCCAACCAACCCTGGTCTACGAGGTGTGCCATCAAAGGGTGCGCAACTGCGCTACTTGTACCCGGTTTGAGCCAAATCGGGTAGCGACTTAAACCCACCAACCAACACAAATGTGCGGGTTGTGAGGAAGAATTAGTTCGTGCTCAGAACGACTGTGAACAGTCTGAAGCTGCTTAAATGGTCGAAAGGGAGAATAGTAAAAGACGTTGAAGTTGAAGAACAAGAAAAATTGTGAATTTCAATCCAACATAGCCACTTCGTGCTAAAAATGCTTTGAGGAAGCAGCTAAATTTACCAACATGTACTGTCAAATCGGCTACCACACAATTTCCGCGTCCCAAAAGGACCCACATGGACACACGGATTTGAACAACCCGATTTAAGCACTGGTCATTGTAGGATATAAAAAATAAACACTAAAGCGATGTACCAAATGTTGAATTAAACAACGTACATCAGTTGCCAACACCCTAACCCTTTTTTTACCCTAGTTGTAATTTTAAATAGCAAATAATCATTTCTGTTCACAATAAAAATTTGAAATCGCTTAATTTGCCCTGAATCCGACAATAATAAAAGGAATTTCCGTTCGTACGCTTATCATCGACACAAACCTGAAAAAAGGTGAATTGCTGTTCATCTGCTGAATGCTGTCGATTGGAGTTTTAATTTGACATTTGACTGAATGCTGCCATTGAATCTTATAAGATTGACGTTTCAATATACTAACAATTGTTTGTTTACAAATGAAGTTTATGCTTGTTTCTCGGTAGAAATTGCATAGATATAACTTTTCAATTCAAATGTGCATCAATCCATCAGTCGAACAATAGAATGTTTCACAAATGGCAGGAAATCTTTTGTGTCGTCTATGCCTGGAGCAGTCCGGGGACTTACTCGACATATTCTCTGAGATAAGCGAAGAACTCACGATCAGTGATCTCCTGAAACACTACTCCATAATCGAGGTAAATTTTTCGGTAGATTATCATAAGACTGAACTAAACTTGTTAACGTTTTTCGTCTCAAGTTACAATCGAACGATGAAATATCTACAAAGATATGCGTTACCTGCTGGAGCAAAGTGGACGACTTTCATCAATTCCGCTTGCAAGTTGAAAAGGTGCAAGAGAGCATAAATTCTATTGTTTTTATCGACAACCGATCGGACATAAATGAGATAGTTTTGGCCAATGTATCTTGTGACGATGAACAGTACAAAGAGCCAGCGGAGGCACTGCCCCTTAAGCAACAATCCGTTGAGGAACTGTACGAGGAGAATGGTGAGAGTTCATTCAGAAAACGCACATCCGATTAATATCCAATTTCAAAATTAGACACAATCGAAGTTGATGTATGTGGAATTACGGAACCAAAACCCAATCGCGCCCGTCCCAAAGACGACTCCAGTTGTGAAGAGGATGAGGTAAAAACTGGAAGATGATAGTATATCTTGTGTAAATCGTAATAGCAGTTCATTACAGAGCGGAGACGAAGATGAGCAGGACAGCAACGAGAATCTAATAAAGTCCTACTTCGAACTCAGTTGTGAGCTCTGCCACAAGAATCACAAGTATTGTAAAAGTCTGTTCAATCACTACAAATCCGCGCATAAACTTAGAGGCTTTATAACGTGCTGCGGAAAGAAGTACTTTAAAATAATAAAAATTGCGGAACATGTCATGTGGCACAAGCATCCCGAACTGTTCAGGTAGGTGAGTGCCCCCTTTGTCTGAGTTTGGTAAACCGTTTATGGTTTTATAGGTGCACAAAATGCGACCTCGACAAGGTATTCCCAAATAAAATGCATTTAGAAACGCACATGGTTACGCATGTCGAAGCAGACGCAAAGGTATTCCGTTGCGAAACTTGCGAGAAAACATTCATCAAAAAATATCGCTACGAACAGCACAAGCTGACGCACTTACGGCCCGAGGAGAAAAAGTACATATGCCAGGACTGTGGAAAACCGTAAGTAGAACGCCGTATCGTATGCGGGAAACAGCACTGAATGCAATTTTGACTTTCAGCTACGCATCTGAGTCACTTCTGCGAGTTCACGTTCGGGTGGTGCACACAAAAACGTATGCTCACATGTGTGAAATTTGCGCTAAAGTCTTCAAAACTCGGGTATTCTTCGAGAAACACCAACTGGAACAGCACATGGGCAAATCGCTGCCTCGCGTACAATGCCAAATATGTAACGTTTGGATGAAGAACGAGCACACAATGCGTGCACATCTTCGATTGCACAACGACGAAGGTGCAGAGCATAAATGCGAGCTATGCGGTAAGACTGGCCCATCACGTAGTGCCGTGCTCAAGCACAAGCGATATGTTCATTTTAGTGAACGAAAATTCAAGTGCACACTGTGCGATAAGGCTTTCAAGAAAGCGGTGTCGCTTAAGGTAAATAGCTTAAGGTAAATGGAACATTAGCGAGTAATGCTTCATCTTTTTTTTTCTTGTAGGAACATATGACATTGCACACCGGGGAGGTTTTGTATAAATGCACGTTTTGTTCGAAAACCTTCAACTCTGGGGCGAACATGTTTGCTCACAAGAAAAAAATGCATTACCATGAGTGGAAAATGGAAAAGGAGCAGAACTCTAAGTAGTACTGGCTATTTGTCTGAACCTAGGGCGTCATTAATATTGTAATAAATGTAGTTTCATGTTTTATGTGGAAAATCAAATGTAAATGCGCTCCTTTCTGTTGACATTAGTAGGAAAAGATACAGATCGCGAGTGCAAGCTGCTGAGATGAGATTTCTTCGTGCTGTTGTGGGAATTACTCGCCGGGATAGGGTGAGAAACACGGCAGTGCGCGAGGAGCTCAACATTGAGCAGCTGCTTCTTCGAATGGAAAGGGCTATGCTTCGGTGGTTTGGTCATGTGGCACGAATGTCCCCATCATCACGACTGCCGAGGCGGGCGTTGAATGCGATTCCATCAGGTAGGCAACCGCTTGGCAGACCCAGGACGAGGTGGTTGAACCAAGTCCAAAAACTCACCGGGTTACGCTTGGGCATTGCTCCTGATGAATTATGGCGGAGGATCGAGTTGCCTGGATATCTCTCGTGCGCGGTTTAACCCCGCGACCCCTTTAGTGGATCATGCGGGTCAGAAGATGATGATGATGATGATTAATAGGTTCGAGCTCACAATTGAGTTATACATCGGGGAGAAATAATTTGGTCATGAATTTGGGTAGCATTTGAATGGTGTCATGACCAGAACAACACAATTTAAGGATTCAGATGGCTAAGTAGTGAAGATCAATCTTGCCAAAAGTGCTTTAGCTTTCATTTGGGAACAAATCGGTGAGGTTATCGCGTCCTGCACCTTCCGCTTGGTGCCTATCATTTAGGGGAACTTGCTCTTAAGGCCGAAGTGCTCAAACGTACTTATTAGGTGTAGTAAATCATTTTCCAACAGATGTCTTTAGTAATCTAAATCTCGCCTTGTATACGTCCCATCGGACCACCGGACCAAAATTTCATACTAAGATCAAGCCCTTTTCTGATTGATCGCCGTTTTTCGTCAAGAGGTCAGTCAAGAGAAAATACGCCGTATTTGACAGCTTCTCGCTACAGCACTCATTTTTTCCTGGACCGGATTTCCTCTGTGAATCACTGCTGAATCGCAACGACACCGATTCATTTTTGAAGCCGATGGCGACTGGTGACGAAAAGTGGATCACTTACAACAACGGCAAGCGCAAACGGTCGTGATGGAATCGCGATGAGTCGGCGCAAATGGTGCCCAAGAATTGACGGCTAAGAAGGCCTTGCTGTTGTGTTTGGTGGGATTGGCAGGGAATCATCTACCATGAGCTGATATCCTACCACAAAACTCTTAATTCGGATCTGTGTTGTTAACAATTGGACCGTCTGAAGAAAATACTGCTCTGTGGGCCAGTTTTACCCCGTAGGGCAGGAATGTGTTCCATCAGGACAACCCCAGGTTACTCACATCGATAGCGACCCGCCAGAAACTCCGGGAGACAAGGTTGAAAGGTCCTTGTGTATCCATTTTATAGTCCGAACCTAGCTCCAAGTGATTACCACCTGTTCCTATCCATGGCGAACGTTTAGTGGGTGAAAAGTTTGCCTAAAGAGTAGGCTTGTCAAAGAAGACTCACTCTTTTTCGGCAGTGGGGACGAGGGCAGAGATGAAGCATTAAATGTACATGATTTCTGGACGAGAACTTTTACGAGAAAGGGATAACGGCATTATCATCAAAATGGCACCAAATAATCCAACAAAACGGTGTATATTTCACCTAAATGGGACCACTTTTACTATGGTGAATACAGCCTAAGATTTCGTGCAAAAATAATGGATTTATTTTTACTACACCTAATATGGCATTATCATTCATAGACAAGAAACGCAAATGTTCCGATATGGCAGAAAATCGAATATACGTACCCATGACAATGTAAACAGGTATTTTAAAATGATACTTGTTCTCGGCGACTTCCTCGAAATTTGTAAGTCGAACAACTGCAAGGCACCTAACACAGATCTTAGATGGGCTTCTTCTTGCATATTTCATTTGAAGGGTGAACAAAAAATGTCGATTCTCTGTTATACATGCATATGTCATAATTAATATGTTAGGCCCTGTGTCGACTGCGTAGGCGAATGTAGACGTTAAAAATGTAACATGCTCAGGAGCTGCATAAAACGTAGCCCACTTTGGAGGAAAGTGTAAAACATCCCGTAACACTGAAGATAAGATAAGAGCAGATAGATTTTCAACTTGATGGAAACGTCAGAAATTATCCTGTCGCAGATTTGACGTTTGATTGCTATTACACGGTGTAAACCGGAATTCTCACTCAACAATTTGTTGATACGATTAGCTTGACGACAAATTGAAAAAAGTCAAAATGCCCTATCTACCTCAACTACAAATCTGCCAACTTGTAAAGGGTATTTTTTTAAAAGCTATAGGAAAGTTTTTCAAAAAAAACACATAAAATTCAGAAAAATTCATAAAATCTTTATTTGAATCGATAGTACGGTCCATATAATTTAATGTTTGAAGATTATTTCATGCAAATATCGACCTCGACTGCGCCTCAAAGTGTCTATCCGCTTAGTAAAATTTTGGCATACTCTAAAAACATAATAGCTCAAAAATCACCCTTTAGTAGGGATCCTCGGGGTTTTGAGTCACTTAGACCGTTAAGGTCCGTTGTGCTGTCACTATTCGGCTTCTCCCGCCACGTCGTTGTCCTACTAGACTCGTTCTCTATTGGAATGTGTTTTAATCCTTACATCCAGTTGGTGATTTTTATGAACTTGAGGATGTCCTTTATCTTGATGTTAGCTAGATCTTCAAGATTGTCGAGGAAATAACTGCCCATACGTTATCTTCTTGTCTCTGCAAGGTACGGGCAGGTATCGAGGTAATACAGAAGAGTTTCCTCTTCCTCCTCATCCATGCATTTCCTGCAGAAGTCATTGTATTGTGTTCCAAGCCTTCTGACTAGATTGACAATTAGGCAATGGCCAGTGATTACGCCTACTGTTTTACTAAAGTTCCTCCTGTCAATTTCTAGGAGAGTTTTAGTTTTTGATGGCTCTAGTGTAGGCCACATCACAAGTGTCCAATTCCGACCATCTATTATTGGTTTTGATTTTAGCGTCTGTCAGTCGCATTGATTTTAACGCTTTCATTGGGGGGTGAGGTGTCTCCTGATTTCGTGTTAGTGGTAGACTCAACCCCCTTCGTGCTAATTCGTCGACACTTTCGTTGCCCGGAATACCCAGCACAGGGTATGGTTGCATTTGTTGCTTTCTCCCTTAGAGATAGGCGGCAGAGTTTTACGGCCTTAGAGTAATCGATGGTGTTTCCAGAGCCTTGTAAACTTGTAGTGACGAGCGTTCACATTCACCATCATTAAAATTCATTTGAAAAGTGCAGTCTGACGACATGTCTGATCATGTAAACGCTGACGACGTCGGTCTGTCAGACGTGCATCCGACTAGGTCTTTCCGGTATGTTTGTCCGAGTGAACCCCCCTAATAGCGCGATTCACACTGTATGCAAATGTGGTTCGACGCGGTCGAACGACCAAAAAATACACTGTCTGTGAATATTTTTTAAAAAACGCTGTCAGATGAAATCAAGCGGCAAGGGAGGTAGAAGTTGACTATCTCTTTACTACTTCATCTCTGTTCCATGGCATCAACTTGGCAGCGCTCGATTTTATCAGAGTGTTGATTATTGACGAGATATTAGAAAACGAAGAGAATGAGAGAGAGAAAAATAGAAAGAAGTATAGCATCCAAAAAAAATCGAACCAAAACTTCTTGTCCTTTATTGACATCATTTTTCTCATTTATGCGCTGATGCTCACTAGTAGATATCAGAGAAGCAAATACAAATTTTGCACTGTAGTCGTACGACCAGTGGTCACACTATACCACATGTGGTACGACCGAGCGAAAAAGTTTGAACTTCCATACGACCAACTGTCCGGCCGTCGTTCGGACCGTTCACACTTGTACGACAACCATCCGACGCGGTATTACGACCGAGTCGAACCACATGGGGAACAGTGCGAACGCCGCTTTTGACAAATTTGGTCCATCAAGCACGGTTGTCAAGCAAATCGAAAAATTGTTGAGTGTGAACGCCGCTAAAGAGAGCATTAGTTTCTACATGAAGTAAAACTGTCGCGAGACATTGGTAGAATTGGACCTTGTGTTCGAGATTTGCCTCGGCTTCGGCGTATTACCTTATCTCTTTCATTTTCTTCGAATTGTGAGTGTGAACTCTTAGAAGTATACTGCACAAAGTTCTAACGTGCAGGCAAGCAATGGGAATTTGTAAAGTCGCTTGCGAATAACCGAAAGAACTAACCACTTTAAACCATAATTTATTGCGATTCATTCACCAATCATTGGTGTACAGTATAAATTTGTAATTGTTTACTAGTCAAACTCCAGTTTAAGGTTTATTATTAATTTTATTACAAATCGAATGCCAATACAAAAATAGCTGTCAAAATAACTCTTCGTGCAATAACGTTGCCAACAGCGAATGGAAGTTGAAAAGAAAATCGCCGAAACATGCGCCGTGCATTAGCGGTCCTTGGCAACCCTGCATTTTATGTGTACCTTTCTACTGAGCACACCCATTGGAAATTACATTTTCCATCGACAACTCTTTGCAACGAAACGCATGTTTGGATTTCATCAATCAACAATAGGGGAAGAACTGAATTAATAAAATCTACAAGCTCGTCCATCTGAGTCTGCAGAAAATTAAGAATTGCAATTTAGTTTGTATCGAGAATAAAGGCCGGTTCAAGAGTGGAATATGGCTAGACAAGGAGGAAACTACGAAGCATACGAGGAGGACTGGGATAACGATGATAATACGAGTTCCAAACAAACCGTAAGTCAACCAACAAAATACAACAGTTATAGTCCACCGCAAAAACGCGATTACCAAAGCCGCGGCTACAGAGACGAACACGATCATCGGGACTCTGGCACTTCTGATTATCGCAGACGTGACAACGATCGAAATAGCTACTACGGAAACGGAGGAAGGAGCGACCAAAGGAGAAGCACAAATGACCGCGAATATAGCGGCCGGTCTTCGGCACAATTCTCTGAGAATATATCAATATCGTCGAATGATGTTGGCGCAATAATCGGAAGAGGTGGAGCGAACATTAAGCGTATACAATCCGATTTTAGTGTTCGCGTAAACATCGATCGCAATTCGAATAATGTTACCGTGTCGGGTGAATCTCAGACTGCAGTGGATGATGCTGTAAATTCCATCAACAAACAGTTGGATAAACAATCCGAACGTTCGGGTGGTTACAATAATCGGTCTGGTGATTCGGGCGAAATCAAGTTTGTCTCGATGTTCGATCAGAAACCAGAGCCAGAGGAGGAGTTTCCGGTCATCGATTGGGATAACCTGAACAAGAAATCGGTAAGTAGAGAGTTGGAGTTGAGTAGTGCATTTGCAGTTAATGCAAATCTGAGTTTAGGCTGAAGAACGCACAAAACGTTGGGCAAAATGCCCCCCTTTGGTGAAGCAGTTCTACGATGAAGCACTGGAGGTTAAGAACTTATCCGAAGAAGATGTTGTCCGGATTCGCGCCGAAAATAATAACATTGCTGTCGACAGACTGTTCAAAGAAAATAGCGAAACATCGGATCCGATTCCGAATCCCGTGTGGAAATTTGACCAGTGCTTCGAAAAGTACCCCGATCTGTTGGAGGAAATACGTAAGCAAGTAAGTTGCATTGAAGGCTCGAATAACGGGGCGATATTAAAGGTCTATTTAGGGCTTTGAGAAACCGTCGCCCATACAATCGCAAGCGTGGCCGGTCCTCCTCAAGGGTGAGGATATGATCGGCATTGCGCAGACGGGCACTGGCAAGACGTTGGCCTTCTTGCTGCCGGCTATGATTCACACTGAATATCAACCAGTTCCCCGGGGCCAGCGTGGCGGTCCAAACGTTCTGGTTTTAGCACCAACCAGAGAGTTGGCACTGCAGATTGAGAAGGAGGTGGCAAAATACTCCTTCCGCGGAATGAAAGCGTAAGCAATTCAAATCTCTATTCAATTTTCTTTGCTAACCTCGCGTTTCCGCCTAGGGTTTGCGTGTATGGAGGTGGTGATCGCCGTGCGCAGATCGGCAACATTGAGAAAGGCGTTGAAATCATCATCGCAACGCCCGGCCGGTTGAATGATCTCATTCAAATGAAGGTGATTAATGTGAGCAGTATAACTTTTCTGATTTTGGACGAAGCCGATCGCATGCTGGACATGGGCTTCGAACCGCAAATCCGTAAAGTCCTCCTAGACATACGACCCGACCGACAGACCGTGATGACAAGTGCAACTTGGCCGCCAGGCGTTCGTCGTCTTGCGCAAAGCTACATGCAGAATCCTGTGCAAGTGTGCGTTGGATCACTGGATCTGGCCGCCGTGCATTCAGTGCGTCAGGTGATCGAAATAATGGACGAAGAGGAAAAATGTTACAGAGTAAGTCACACACACACAGTCCATGCGTATTCATTTCGTTGTTTTGATTTCAGATTAGAGAATTCATCAGGTCCATGGAGCCACATGACAAAGCCATCGTATTTTGTGGCAAAAAAGTCCGAGCTGATGACTTATCAAGCGATCTATCATTAGAGGGGGTCTTCTGTCAATGCATTCATGGATCCCGCGACCAGGTAACATTGCGAAAGTGCACATAAAAGTGTGTCACTGATAATCAGTGAATTTGTTTGTTTCTCAGACCGACCGTGAGCAAGCGATTTCGGATATCACGACGGGTGAAGTCAAGATTCTCATTGCAACTGACGTGGCGTCTCGAGGCTTGGACATTGAGGACATAACGTAAGTGTTGCCCTTCGAGTTTATCGCCGTGATTTTGCATATATTTATCCTCCAACTACAGGTATGTGGTGAATTACGACTTCCCGCGGAACATAGAGGAGTACGTTCACAGAGTCGGTCGTACCGGTCGAGCGGGTCGCGTTGGCACGTCGTTGAGTTTCCTCACACGAAGCGATTGGGGATCGGCTAAGGAATTGATTGACATTCTCGAGGAAGCCGACCAGGAAGTGCCAAATGAGCTGAGGGATATGGCGAAACGCTTTAGCGCTATGAAAGAGAAGCGGGCCAATGAGATGGCATCATTTGGCGGCAGAGGAGGTGGCGGACGCTATGGCGGCGGCGGCGGCGGTGGTGGTGGAGGTCGATTTGGTGGCGGGGGTGGAGGTGGTAGGAATAGGTATTAATATCCATCGAATGAATAACATTAATGTTAGTATCATGCCCAAAGTATTTCCTTAAATCTCATTTGAAATTGAATTCCTTTTTTTATGTTTCCTTTGCATACGTACCGTGCAAAACCTAAATAATATATCACTATTGTTGAAAACAAACAGTTATTTCCATTTGTTGCCTAATCTCGTCAGTATCCTGTTGTTTGCGTATATTGCACCGCGATCTGCAGATCCATTGTGCCGCCTTCTGATGTCTTTGCTCTCGTACGAGTTCCCCTCACGGCTCACATACAGCTCTTGTATTGCGGGTGGTTTGGCTGGCGATGCCCAGTGTTGCGACTTTTCCAACGCATCAATTGGGCTTATTTTGCCTCCAAGTGGTTGTAGTTCAGCCGAACTTAACTTGCTAGTCTCATAAGTGCCACCTCTTGTCCTAGGGGTTACAAAAAACGAACTGCTTCGCCAGGTTGGGGGTGGTCCATTTGTGTAGGATAACGATGCAGAATGCACGCTGCTCCATCAAGGTCGGTAAAGACCTAACCGAGATCTTTGATGTCAAAAAAGGATTCAGACAAGGCGGCGCGCTGTCATGCGACTTCTTCAACATCATTCTTGAAAGAAGTGTTGAAAACTCGCACGCTAACACCAGAGGAACATTCTATCAGAAGTCCGTCCAACTACTAGTATATCATCATCATCATCTTCTGCCCCGCATGATCCACTACAGGGGTCGCGGGGGTAATGCACGCACGAGAGATCTCCAATCGTTCCCCATCGACTCTAACTCATCAGGCGTTATGCCCAAGCGCAACCTGGCGAGTTTTTGAACTTGGTCCAACCGCCTCGTCCTGTGTCTGCCAAGCGGTCGCCTACCTGATGGAATCGCATTCAAGGCACGCCTCGGAAGTCGTGATGATGAGAACATTCGTGCTACGTAACCAAACCATGGAAGCGTAGCTGATTCCGTTCGAAGAAGCAGCTGTTCTAAATTGAGTTCCTCGCGTATTGCAGTGTTTCTCACCCTATCCCGTCGAGTAACTCCCACAACAGCACGCAGAAATCTCATTTCGGCAGACTAGCATATGCCGATGATATTGACATTATCGGAAGAACGCAGCATGATCACAATGGCGCTCTTGGGAGTAGTGCGTCGCAGGCCTCGAAGGTGGGTTTAACGTTAACTGAGGGCAATACCAAATATATGTTGTCAACGAGAAAGGACACCTAACACCGACATTTTGGACAGAACGTCACAGTACACGGACTGTGTCTACCAACGACACCAGCGCTGAAATCAAACGAATCTCTCTTGCCAATCGCTGCGTCTTTGGGCTAGGAAAGCAAATGATAAACATAGCCCTCTCTCGAACAACCAAAGTAACTCTCTATACGACCGTGACCGTCCCAGTGCTGCTATATGACGCCGAGGCATGGTCTTCGTCAAAAGCGGATGAAGTTGCTCTTGGTTGCTTTGAGAGGAGAATTCTTCGGATGATTTTCGGTCCCGTCTGCATAGATAGTGAGTGGAGGAGCAGATATACCAACGAACTGTACGCCAGCGACATCGACTTAGTCAGAAGAATGATGATCGAACGATTGAGATGGCTAGGTCATGTAGAGCAGATGTAAACCAATGCTTTGGCCCGAAAAGCTTTCGAATCCACCGCCGAGGGATGGCGCAGTAGAGGAAGACTGCGACTCAGGTGGAGCACGCAGTTGGAAAGGGACCCCAACCAACTATGCTTGCGAAATTGGAGGCCATTAATAAGAACTCATTCAACATTTCCGCTGACACCGAACGCTAGTACGATCATCCCAAGCGATCGGGCTCTGTTCTAGAGCAGTGACAGCATTTCCTTCACAAACCATACCCCAGCACGTTCACCTAAAACACTCGTACCTCGCGCATTACCTGCACTAGTCACCACAATCATTCAATTAAGCAGTTTTGTTATACCTTCAGGTAGGTTAGGTAAATTATGGAAAATAAACATTAGTCAATATTAGACTGCAGTCGAAGGCACAAGTCTTTTAACTTGTCTTCAACCACCTCTTGGGGATGTCAAGAAGTAAGACAGAATCATAGAGCCAGCTAATGCGACGTGGATCTCTCTAGCCACCTGTGAGACAACTCGGATGTTATGGACCAGGATCAATAGTGCAAAAAAAAAAACTCCTACAATGCCACAAAACGTTGCGATGGATAGTAGTTGGAGCCATAACCATATGAAGTGCCATGAAACTAAAATGGGATTGCTGAAAGAGTGGATACTCTCTGTCAGTTGAGGCACAGAACAATGGAATACTGCTTCTTCCAGGACCTCCAGGAGCTGACCAATATCCACTTAAACTGTTTTTGCAGGTTTATCGGGATGTCGGGATAGTTGGACAACGAGCGGACATGATAGGATGGATTCAGTGGGTACGACAAAGGTGTAAGGAGGCATCTATACCCCTTTTGGGCATCACAATGGGTCCATTAGGACCTAAGAGAGACGTGTTCTAACCTAACCTAATTTCCGGTGAAATGTGCAGTCCGCACAAAACAACACCACACGCTTATACTTTGCGCTCTTTTGAAGAAACTACAGAACGGAGCTAAACTCGTCGTCTCGGAAACCTCTGTGGGACATCAAACGTCGTCTTGAAAACTTGGAATATTAGATAAATCTCTGGGAGGACATAAAATTCATACGAAACAAACGTTGAAGACTGCGTTTGAACGACTTTTTCGTTATGTTCGTGCAACATTTTGGAAGATATCAAATTACAAGACAATCGTTTTGTGTGAACGTCTCTAAAAATAAGTAAAATCAAATAAGTGGCAACACTGCTACTGACATTTCTAATCATTCACTGACATTCACGGCAAACGTCAACAAGATGTCTTCGTAGGATTAATTTCATCCAGAATTTCACCTGTGTATTGACGAAAATCTGGTGCAACCGGCTTGCGTTCACTTGTGAAATTTGTAATCGCTTCAAAAACTTCATCGCTTTACCATCATCATTTCAGTTGGAAAGCAACATTCATTCATCACACATCACACTGAGCATTGTTTCTAAACATCTTTTGCATTTCATTTGTGTCGTTTGTGCTGCTCGTATTGGATCATATCAAAACAACAAACACTGCCATCCATAGCCCAATGTATAATTGCAACAATTACGAGTATAATTGTACGAAGAAGTGTAAGTGTCGCTCTCACGGTCAAGAAATAACAGCTGCGCTAACTAAGCGATCGATTCCTGATGACAAGTTGGCCGCGTTCATAGCGAAGACATGCTGCAACTTCTCAGAGATTACCGATGAGTTGGTAGGTGTTTATAAACAAGAATCTGAGTAAGATCTTCATTTCATTTCGTTTCTTAAGGGACGCTCAGCTGTGCATATGTCAGCTTCAGTTGATCGTTATGCAATTCTGGAGTGGCTGTTGAATCAGGTAAGTGAACAAATCGGCAGTGCAGTGCTTTGCAATGTATTATTGACCACTTCCTTCGAAGGGAGCCGTTATCAATGGCAGAGATAAGGAGTCAGGCAGTAGCGCGCTTCATAGGGCCATTTACTATGGGTGCATTGATTGTGCGGTTCTCTTGCTGCGGTATGGAGCTAGTTTAGATCTGCTCGACGAAGATACCAGGACTGCCCTTCAGAGCGTCTGTCGGTTGCGCGATTTCTTGCTCCATGCTGATGTGTACGTATTTTCAGTTATCTTGGTGAACATATTGTCACTAAATTCCGTTCTAGACCGGCGAACAATGAACTCTTGGTGTGGGGATCCAACAAGAACTATAATCTGGGAATTGGAAATGAAGAAGGCACTTCGGCACCGCAATTCATCGACTTTTTCCGCAAGGAACACATATCAATTGAACTGGTGTCTCTTAATGCTTATCACAGTCTTTTCGTTGACGCCCGAGGTCAACTGTTCGCTGTTGGCCACGGCAAAGGTGGCCGACTAGGTATGATTTGAACCGGTCTCTGTTGATTTCTTAGCCGTTAATATGCTATATTTCGTCTCGCTCAAAGGGAATGGCACTGAAAACAGTCTGCCAGTGCCAGAGAAAGTAAAAGTGCATTTGAAGAACGCCGGCGAGAAAATCGTTGGCGTGAGTACATCACGAAAGCATTCGCTTTTATTGACCAACAAGGGAGCGGTATTTGCTTGTGGACTGAACGAGGATAAACAACTGGGTCTGCGTGATTGTCCGGAGAAGCAACTGGTGTTCAAAGAAGTCGTGTCTCTGCGGGACTTTGGCGTGAAGAACTTGACGAGAGTGATTGCAAGTGACTTTCATTCGCTTGCTCACTCGGAAACAGTGATGTATGTTTGGGGCACGAATTATGGGCAATTCGGTTGGAGCAGCGGCGGCGAAACAGTGATACCCGTACCACGTCAGGTAATTTGATGACAATCCCCTTAGTAGGCTGTAGTATATTTAGTGCATTTCGTAGATCAAATTACCCGAAGGAACACGAATTGCATTTGTTGAGTCGAATAACTTTGCTATCGCATGTTACACGGAAGCAAAGTCGGTTTTGCTCTTCTATAACTACAAGCTAAGGGCCATCAAACCACCGCAGTAAGTTTTTTAAAATTCCATTTCAATCCTTGCTTTCGCTCCGAAGTGCTGCTAGTTCAGTGAATTAATTTTCTCTGATCCATGATCAGTCTTACAAGATCTCTGCTAAATATTGGTTCAATATTCGATACAATTTGCAGAATAGAGGCTTTGAAGAGTTTATCAATCGTTGGTGGGGACAACACCAAATTATCCAAGGGATCAGCTTCAGCCTTAAAGATCCTAATGCTCACCGAAATCAACGTTGTGTTCATTTGGTACGAGGTCAGCCAACAGTACCTTAGGTAAGCTGATTTCCCGCCGGTCTTCGAATCCATTCTTACGGAGATTTTTTCCCACCCCTCTTAGATGCACCTTTTCCCAAATTCGTATAAATCAGATTGACAAAATTTTCTACAAAGCAAACCAAGTTCTGATCCTGTCGAGTGGCGATGTTTACACGGGCAAGTGCCGTCAGATTCCGCTCGAAGTCTATAAGGAGGGCACCGAGGATGCCTGGTTCACGCACGGTCAACCCCGACGGGACATCTGCAGTCGGCAAAAGATTCGAATAGATCTAAGCCACATCTCGCACTTGGATCGAGCTGTCGATGTGTTTTGCGACGATGACTTCAGTTCATTCGCAGTGCTGCAGGAGAGCTACATGAAATACTTCAGTCTGCCAAAACTGATCCCAGAGGAGTACAGTTTCAAGAAGCTCTTGAACAATGCCAGTGCGTCGGACGGTATTCACGATGTCGTTCTTCACGTCGATGGGGAACAATTTTACGGCCATAAGTTCATAATTTTCTCCAGATCTCCCGGGTTGAAGGAGATCATCAGTTCGCATGGCGACAGAGATGTCCATCTGCAATTCAACGGACTGACAAGTAAAATGTTTGAGCTTATCCTAAACAACATCTACACAAACTACTTTGTGACGGAGGATGGTATGATTTGATGATGGTACGAAAGTGTTGTTGGATAAAATAATTCCTTGCAGACCTTGATGACATCCAGCAGTCGTTGGGTCCCAGTTGTCCCAGCGAGAGGTGGCAAGTCATCCAGGTGTTCTTGTGTTATGTTGAAATGTTTCAGCTGACAAGTTTGGCCAACTTTGTGAAGAGGTTTGTTCGATACCCTTGCTGTCTCTTGCTTTTGAATAATTTCTATGTTCTCCCCTCCCCTCACTTAGCAATGCAGAGCAGTTTCCTTGCTTTGTGGACAAGTCAAAGTACCGCTTCAATCGGCTGAAACGCAGGGATTACCCACATCTGTACGACGTGACCATACGATGCGCAGGTGACGTGGAAATCTCTGCACACAAATGCATACTGGTCTCGCAATTGGAGTATTTTGATTTGATGTTTACTCACACCTGGTCGGAGAGATCCACCATCAACTTGACCACCGTCCCATCCGAGTACATGATTCCAATAGTTGACTTCCTCTATTCATGCGATGCCGATCACATCCGCAAGCAGAACTATTCGGGGGCGTTTCTCTACAACATGGTTGTATATTGTGACCAGTTTTTCATCGATCATCTGCGAAAGGTGTGCGAGGTTTTGATTCTCGAGAAGATAAACATTCGTAAGTGCGGCGAAATGCTGGACTTTGCCTGCCTCTATAATTGCAATGCTCTGAAGACTGGTTGCATAGATTTCATCTGTCAAAATCTGTACAGAGTCCTGTCACAACGGGTCTTGGAATTTTGTGAGCCTGTGAGTCTGAACTGCATCAACGCTCACTACCGGAAAATATTCAAGGCCGTGTTCGACTACAGGATGATAACGCCCGACCCAGATGCGGTCGACGATGACATCCTGCTCTCGTTCGTGGACGACTTCGAGGTTGATTTGGATTTCAGGATGGACGAGGAAGAGATTATAAAGATTCAAGCCAAGCACGGACAGAAGCTGAACAAAGCGAAGCAACTTACAAGACAGTACGAAATGGATGCCATTAATTCCATGAAAGAACTGAATTTGCGAGAGTCGCTAAGCAACAGCAGATCGGAAAAATCACAAGCACTGAAGGACGCCGAAGAGTCGTCGGCGAAAATTCAAGACGAATACAAAGCTTGGATGCAGGTCGGCGCTAAAAAAGAAGTCAAGAAGAAGCCAGCCCCTCTTGCACCTTCGTTTGTAAATGCAAACGAGATCATAAAAGTTGAACTGAAGCCCAAGGAGGAGCTAGTACCACTTAAAGAACCCGCCGAAAAGCCTGTTCCAGACGTTGTTGACTCCACCAACAAGGGAACCAATTTCAATTTGGGTGACTTCACACCCGTAAAGTCGGAGAAACTCTCCCAGAAGCAAAGAAAACGCTTGGTCTCCGAATCGTGGCGTGGTGAACCAATACCAACATCAACTCCCTCCAAACCAATTGCGGTGCTTCAGCCTCAGACACCGAATGCATGGGGCATAAGCAGTCCCCCGGCCACAGGCAGTGAGTTTGATTCTACTTCGTTTGCAAACATGATGCGCTCGCCCTCGAGTCTGCCGCAAGAATCTCCACTGAAGCGAAACGGATCCGCTGGGCCATCGCCCTCAACTAGTGGCACCAGCTTTACGCAGATTCTGGAAGACGAGAAGAAGCAACGGGAGTACGTGGATAGAATGCGAAATAAATCGTTAATTCTCACACAAATCGAGGAGACTGCCATCACTGAGTTGCGTGGTTTTTACAATGTTGACGATGCCGCCGATGAAATTATCACCATTGAGCGTAAGAGGCGACCGGTTACTATGAACTTTGCCGTCTGGCAAAAGAATTAAGAATCGATTTAAGTATGCTGACAGAAGGCGTTTTGATTGTATATATGTAACAGCTTTTAACGGCTGTTCTGCTTAACTTAAGAATAAATTGACATTTTTAAATTAAAAGAAAGTTTGTGTACACATTTTCTGACATTGTTTAGTTTCTGCAGAGAAAAGGGGACCGCCTTATACACTGACGGTTGAATGACAGGCGCGGGGGTCATCTGGTTACTTATTCGACATTACTTTCAAGCCGAAGTGGCTGCAACACATGAGGCAGCACTCGCGTTGAGGGACCACAGCAAATCCATCACCATTTTTCTGATAGTCAAGCGACAATAAAGGCCATAGCATCAGACATTCTGACATCGCAGCTGGTTAGGCTGTGCAGAAATATCCTTGACAAACGCGGCGACCATCGGTTGGGTACCGGCGCACAGTGGAATCCAATCCAAACGACAAGGCCGACAGCCTCGCGGAACAGGGATCAGAGCTGGGAGAATCTCTAGCAATCCCGCATGCGCATACGCCGCTCAGCTCCACAAGAAAATGACGAAGCTCTGGACAGAGCCAGAACTCGATGGCTTGGTCTGAGTGTAGGAGCAACGGCGAGGGCCCTACGGCCGAGGCTGAGTAAATAGAGTTCAACATCATTGATCGGCTTCAGTCGAAAGGTCGTGAGAAGGCTAGTAGGAGTCCTTATCGGGCATAGGTACACAGGCAATGAGTCTTACCGCATGACGACTTTCGCAGAAGCTGCAAAGATGAGGAGGAAACAGAATCTATCCAGCATCTAGGTACTCTGTGATTGCTCCTAGGAAAGCACTTTGTCTTGGAGCTGAATGACTTAAACGGTGTCAAACTGGAAAATATCCGGGGTTGCGTCTGTGGATCTGGATGGTTTTAGCATTAAACTAGACCGCACGGCGGTAAAACATCCCAAAAAAGGGCACAATTGGACACAAGGACAGACATTGGTCGAAGTGAGCCAAGGCCTTAGAGCCGACAGGGCATCCAATTACCTACACACAGTGTGGCATGTAATGTCGGATAATTGCAAAGCCGATCAAATAACTGGACGTGTCATCATCCGATCTCTCTCACCGACAGGAGACACAGCCTCTGTGCCTGTCGCTGGTAGAGCCTGTGATTTCACAAAAATTCATGTGAACACGCTCATTGCATGGCATGATGTTGAGCACCCGCGAGTCCGTTTCTCATGATTTTGGGGCTACAAAGTGTAGTAGTAAATGTGACACCTCGAAATAGAAGCTCTCGTGAATGCTCTAAGGCCGAGGCTCTACTCGCTACAGCTACCCATCGTATGATCCATCGTACGATCAGGATAACAAATCGAAAATGGTTACAAGGTACTTCTGTCTTGTAACAATGCCAGCACTCAACGTTCACCGTGTCTGCTTAGACCGAGTATGCAAGCCAAGGACACTCATAAGCTCCAAGCTTGGTGACACCACGATCTGCAAGCCGCAAGGTGGTGTGCTATCTCCTAACGAACACCTTCTGACCATAGAAAATACAGGATGCAAGGTTACTGCCTATGCAGACGATGTTGCCATTGCGGCCTCCGGGAAGTACATATCCACCATCAGGGATATACTATACTGCAGGTAGCCCTCTTCGAATTAGAAAAGAAGACTTAACTAGTACTCTTCACCAGAAAATACAAAACTCCTATCTTTGATCCTCCTACTATACGAGGAATCCCTCTACAACTGAATAACAGTGCAAAATTCTTAGACCTCATTCTAGACACGAAACTAAACTGGAAACGTAACATCCAGGAACGCGTCAGGAAGGCATCTACGGCTTTATACTGCTGCAAAAAAAACAAGTATAGGCCCATACTACTATATGGCGTCGCGACCTGGTGGACCGCACTAAACATAAACATCAATTGCAAACCGCTCGAAAGAGTACATCAGTGGAGCGCTAAGGACGACCCCTTCCGAAGCCCTGAACATACATCTTAGCATTCCGCCGATAGAATTATTCGGTAGACAATCTGGTGCTTGTTCAGCGATATCATTCAGCTGAAATCACTAAACATGTGGAAGGACCTCCGATACAGACACTGTACCATTCTAAATTGTTTTAGGTCCTTACCTGAATATACCGACCTCCTAACAGCCAGGCTACTCTTCGAGAAAAACTTCTCTATCAGCATTCCCCCACGATCTTATTGGGAGTCTGATCATCAGACGCTGGATGGTCCTCTGCGAATCCCGACCTTTATTACACGAGAGAGCCATAAAACTCCCTCTTTACTTATGGCCTTAAGCATTTTTGCCCGGCTTTCATCCACACCGGCGGATTTGACAACTTTTAGCGATTCAATCGCCAAAATGGCTTCTTCCACCGTTAGACTGTACTCTGCCACACTCAATACAACGGGTCTGCCAACTTCAGTGTTCTGTTCTGGGATTGAGCAACTTCGAAAAATGCTCGCTCCATCTGCGCAAAATGTCCACCTCATTGGAAAGCAACACACCGTCGTTGGATCGCCGAACTCCTTCCAGGACTGTTCTTTAGTTGCTCGCACCTTGCAAGTTCTGGTCGAGAAGCCGAGTCCCCCAAGACAATCCTGCCTCTATGTGTCTTCTTCTTCTCTCTGATCACTTCTTGAAGTCCGGTCGTTTTAAACCCCAGACGTGCCATTTGCTCGGCAATAGTCCAAAAATGTCCGTTTGCGTTTTGATCACCGGAGGAACGTTCCTCATGTCGTTACGTCCACCTTTAAACCGTTCCCCATCATGAGGAGGTCAGCTGCCAGGGGACTTATCTCCAAAATTCGAGGTTGATTCGAGTGTCAATTCAAATGTACGATGTATCTATTGCGTAAACATTCCTTGAAAAATTTATGCTCCACTTTTCTACCTTTAACAGAGTTACAGACAAACATATTTATAAGTGGATGAACTGAATTGTTGTCAGGTCAATCTAACATTTAAGAGCCGGTAACAGGTTGTACCTAATTTGAACGACAATGACAAATTCGCGTACCGATTTCGTCTTCGTTTTTGACTGAAATAGACCAACATACAGTCAAATTGTGCTGGCGACTTCGCTGGCAGCCCGCTCTACCTAACCTAACCTTGGCTGACGCTACAGTCCAGGGTTTGCCTGGGCTGCAGTCACCATGCCTATCCATCTAGCACGGTCTTCTGTCTGCTGCATCCAGCTACGCACGTTCAGCTGATTGAGGTCCCTTTCCAGCTGTGTACGCCACCAGATGCGTGGTCATCCTTTACCGCGTTGTTCCTCGTGGTTGGAGTCGATGTCTTGCCGGGCCAGATCATTGGTATCCATTGGCTCCACATGAGTAGGCATCTGAGATGAGAGACTCGAACTCGTTTGACCAGATCAATGTCGCTATACAGTGTACAGTCCGTACAGTTCGCCTTTCAGTCTCCTCCTCCAAACACTATCACTACATACGGGACCAAAGATAATACGAAGGTCTTTCCTCTCGAACCGACCAAGAAACCGCTTTGGTTAGTGTTCATGTTCTGCGTCATAGGGCCTCATTTCTCAATTGCCTTCTAAACCCAAAAACACAGCGATTGGCAAGGGAGATCCTTCGCTTTATCTCCGCGGTGCTTGCGTTAACTTCGGAGCCTAGGTGGGCAAAGTCTTTCACTACTTCGAATTTATACCTCGTCTAGACGTCGGTGTTGGTGGACTTTTTTCGTAGACAGCTTAAACTTTGTCTTACGCTCATTGACCGCAGGATCCATCTTAGCCTCTTCCTTGTCGATGCTCACAAACGCTACACTGACAGCCTGTTGTGTTCTTGCGATGATGTCAATATCATTGGCATATGCGAGCTATTGGACATATTTGTGGAAGATCTACGTTTGAGTTACGCACGATCTTCTCGAGAATAATGATATCGCATCGCCTTGTCTAAATCCCTTTTTGACATAAATGGTCTCGGTGCAGTCTTTACCGACGTTGGCGGAGCAACGGACCTTCTCCATCGTCATTCTGCAAAGACGGCCTAGTTGCTTAATGTTCGCTGTCTGATTCTAGCCAGCGTTGGACAGCTGCACAGGAAATGAGTTAGTGTTTCCTTTTCTGAGGTGTCGTTACCGCTGCGACAGTGTTTGGTGTGTGAAATGTTTAGTCTGACTGCGTGGTCTCCTATCGGCCAGTGACAAGATGTCAGCGCGGGTTCGACATAGAAGTTACATGTCGGCCATGTTTTTTTCCTGGAATTTGAGCAGGTGGTAAGTTGAGACCACCTAAGGCCAGAAGTATGAATGGACTCTAGCTTTGACTAGTTCCATTGGTACACGCACCTCCATTGCAGACGAGTTGTCGAGTGCGGAACCTTGTTTGGCTAGTTCGCCAGCTCTTTCATAACCAGCGATATTTCTGTGCCCGGGCGCCCAAATAATAGTTACCTTGAATCTATCTCTTCTCGGTAATCTTGAACTACTTAGATATGGTGGTTGATACCATAGCTTTAATGGCTACTTGGCTATCACCGGCATAGATCGTTTCTATAAACACTCAAATATCTCATACGCGGCTTCTGTACGTTGTCACTCGAGTGAATAAGAATTTGAATCGCTCCTGTCTCCTGCTCAAAAACTGCTGCCACCCTAAGGATGTCGCTTTGAATCACAACTCTTTTAGGTCGCCAACAAAACATTGGCAACAGAAAATACCCAATAAATGACTTCCTCTGCCGTGTACTTTACTTAAAATGTACGCACATAGATCTGCAAGTTTTATTAAACATAAATTAAACAATTTAAATGTAAAACATGGAATTTTTAAAACACAACAGATTGATTGATACACCGTTAAGGAGAAACAAAGAAAAAAAAAACATAACAACTGCTGAGTTTTGATACCGCAACCATATCTTAAGCGTCTCTAACTAAAATTACATTTCTAAATAAATTACAATAGATGACCGCTAGCGATCTAAAAACATTCCTTTCTAAACGCGAAGTCATACTGGTCGCATTTGTAACGGAGGGTTTTGCCCAATTGCGGCGGCCCACAATAGAATACTGTCACCTTTCCCTTTTTCTGAGCTTCGAGCTGCTTGAAAACCTTATCCCAGTTCGGTCGGCCGGCATTGGTTCGCGTCTTAAGACCAGTTATTAGGTCACGCTTGCCCTGCAAAAATGGACGTGTGAATCACAAGGGGAATGCGATCGGATGTTAACGGTTACCTTTTCGTGTAGGAGATCCAAGGCCAGCTGCAAGCCAACGGCCTTCATGTCCGTCTTTTGCAGGGCACTGGTTATGTACATGTGCATGTCGAGGAATCTGGAAAAACCGACCGAAAAATTGCAGGAGCCCGGAAGAGATGTGAGTGGATTTTGTTTACCTTTCCATGGCGCCGCCCAGTTCAGCCTGCTCGATCTCCAGCTGAGTCAACAGGTTCACAAACCACTCGAACGAGCGTTGATCGCGATTGATCCAGAAGAAGTCCACTTTCCGCAGGTTCATCACTGTCCGCGGGATGTCGCTGGCCCACTCGTGATGGCAACGCGGGCAACTGTGTCGAGCCTTCCAGTACCTGTGCATGATTGATTGCAGGATAGAGGCAAAGGGTGTGACACCGATGCCGGTGGCTATGAGAACGGCGTGCTGGGCGTCGAATATATGACTCGACGGTGCGCCGTACGGACCATCAATGAAAATCTAAACGGGTCGAGAGTGTGCAATTCAGGTTGGTCCCACACAAGTGAGTGAGGGTTGAGATTTAAAAATTCGATTGAATCCATCGTCAAGGTGTCGTGCACGAGTTTTTTAGTGAGTTGGCGAAAGGAGAAAAGTGGCAAGATATTTATTTGCATGACACCGATTGCATTGTCTTCAGATAGCTTTCGTGGACACATTAAATAAGCACGTCATGGAAGGAATAATGAACCGAATATGGACAAAGACACCCAGATGATGGATCACAATCGGAAACAATCTGAAATATATTTCATGGAAAAAAAAAGCAATCAAAGCTTGCAAATTGAAGCAGTGGAAAACTGAATTGAAAATGTGAAAAAATAAAGAGTAAAATTAATAAAAGACCCAAACCTCTAGAACGCCAACATCAAGTGTAACCTTGCTACCAGAGTTAGTAGTCGCAGTTGGACTGTTTTTAGCCACGCTTCCACAACTGCGCTTGGCGCTAACTGATGTCGACAATGATCTAAGAAATGTCGGCCTGTACAAACAACTTGTTTTAGTAGATTCCTTGGAGAAATTAATTGTGACCAATTCGTTAATGTTCAAATTTTGTTTTGAAAAGAAATTTCGATTAGGAAAGGGTACTGAAAAAAAGAGCATAAAGACTTCCGCCATCAAAAGCGTAGAGAGCCCAAAAAAAAGACGTTCATTTTGAATCAAAATCAAGAGCGTGTGACCTTTGTCAATGTACCTCTAATGGTTTGCCCACGGGGTAGTTGACCGCCTGACTGGTGCCGGGTGGTGAGTTCGATGCTGCAGTGGGGTGAACTTTATTTGAGGTTAGATGTTGGTTGCATTTCTAAGAGGTTATGCTTACGTGTTGTGACTCGCTTTATAATGTGACCCTCTTCGGCCTCCTTCTGCGTGTACATTCCCGGGGAGACAACTGGAATTGGGGGGCGGTAAGAATCTAAGGCACAGGTGACTGACGAAAACTACTCACTCATCGAGTTCGAAGACGGCCGTGGCTCGCAGTTTTCCAGGCTGGGCGTTTTGAACGCTATGATAGTTGGTTTGTTTCTCATGTAGCGGAAGCTTTGCGCAAGCGACTTATTCTGCGGACTTAGATAAGCTAAACCCAGAGCCTTGACGTGGGCTCTTCGAATTTTGGCATCATCGAACGACTTCTCCGACTCTGATCGTGCGTATTCGCGAAGCCTGCGAAGAGAGGTCACAAGAATGGATGAGAAGTTACTAGCATCGATTGAGGGGAAGACTTACGCCTTGAGACGCTCCCTTTTCCTGTACTTTCCGTCCATGTCTGGCATGGAGAGGCTCTTCTCCAGTGGGGTCTTCTTGAACAGCATCATCTGCAGCCTCTTGTCGGGCGTGATTTTCCTCTTCGCTGCTTCTGACTCTGCAGACCCATCGTCTGAGACAAACGCCTTATTTACTGCCCCGGCTGCCTTGGACGGCACCGCTTCCTTTCGCGAGAAAGTTCTCTGCAAAGTTCTCTTGAAGTTACTCATCGTCGTCGTTGCTGGTTCGCTTGATTTTGTGCTCCTAGTCGCCGCATCATCATCGGCTGGAGTGGGTCCGCTTTTGCTGTGCCTTGGCGGCCTGAGTGGATGC
Source organism: Eristalis pertinax (assembly GCA_907269125.1). Classification (NCBI taxonomy): domain Eukaryota; kingdom Metazoa; phylum Arthropoda; class Insecta; order Diptera; family Syrphidae; genus Eristalis; species Eristalis pertinax. The sequence continues at coordinate 56,804,588 of OU026148.1, read as the reverse complement.
GGCTCGGCTCCGTTCTGTTTGTCGAGTAAGTCGGAATCGGAATTTGCGGTATGCAGCATTTTAGCGAGGAAATCTTTCTGCGGTGTCGTGGATTGTGCACCCAGATCGGTCGTGCTGGCCTGTCCTTGCGGCACGTGCGGAGCAATCTCACCGTTGTGCAGCTTCTCTTGTTCCTTGTAAAAGTATTCCGACAGCCTGTTTGTCCACTCGCCAACTGCTCGTATGTGCAGCCACATGTAGTCTTCCTGTTCGGGGGCGCTGCTAATGGTGAACGGGTGCCATTCGTATTTTGCTATCAGGGGGATGTTCACGAAGACATAGTCGCCGGGGCGAAACGCGAAATTGGCCGGACGTTTAATGACCAGGTGCACTACCCTCGATGGCAACAGTAGCCCCGAACTGATGTACGTTTTGCCGTGTTCCGACTTCATCCAGGCAAAGCGTATGATCCTCTCAATCAGATAAATCAAGCCCGGAACTATAAACCATTTCCAAAAGTTTGGCCCGTGGAAGATGGTCAGGATCCAGAAGGGAACGTACAGCAAGTGCGTCCAATAGAAGACCTCGAAGCTGCCCTTTCGCCGCACAAAGGGCTGCGAACAGATGAACATTATCAGCAGGATGATGATCAGGGCCACTCCCGTCGGATTCGCACAGCCCGAGACGAGTCCGAAGAGCTTCGGTCGATCGGTGAGCAGCCATTCCGCCAAAGTGAAATTCGCCGCATTTATCTTCGGATCGTGTACGACGATTGTGGAGAAGTTGCACAAGTGCATGATCGTGTGCACAATACTGAGGACTGAGATCACCACGCCTGTCAACTTGTGAAAGTAGATGTGGTTGTCGAGCGGCAGATACGAGCTGAGTCCCTGCGATCTGAGGTAGGTTAACGAGTTCCGCAACATCAGCACCAGAACCCAGGCGCAGTTGAAATTAAGACACTGTCCTATAAAATGTGTGATGTTAGTCAATCAAGTGCTTAAAATGTTTCAAAGTTACCACAAGCTCTTGCTAGAATCACGTAGCCGTTGCTGTGCCTGTACTGGATGGACCGCGACACAAAGAGACCCACATTGAAGGCCACATACACGAGGAGATACGACACGAAAACTTGGTTATTCCTCACGTAGGCCGCCGTAAACTGGTGCGGAATGGGTAAACATCTTTGGGACTTTGACTTCTTCTCTGACTGAACTGGCACCAGCCAACGATCGATTCTAAACGAGATCAATTAACTTTACTAGAGTTCTACGATTTGGATTCGTCCATTTTACGTTACGTTATACTCAAGTTTTCCAGAAGGCCTCCGTGCTTGTGAAGTTGACTTTTCAGAGCCTCGTACGTAATGGCTCCCCTGTTGTACGGATCAGCGTCTTCGAACATGGCCGTGGTGAGATCTTCTATCTAGAAATCATTTTTCAAGCTCAAATCTCAATCGAACAGATGTGCAACTCACTTGATCCTCCGAGAATTCCATTCCGTTCTCCTCCATGCAGGCTTGTATCACATCATGAAATTCTCTGTGTTGGATCAGTCCATCGCCTGCGACAGATATGTATACATGATTACCTAACGGTGTAAATATTGCAGGACAGAAAAGATGTCACACATACCATCGATGTCATAGATTTTGAACAGGAACCGAATTTTGTCGTCCGCCGATTGTCCAGAAAACTGATGGATCGCATCGATGAACTCTTGCAGAGATATCGAACCGGAGTTGTCCTTGTCGAAAATTTGAAAAACTCTATCTGTGAAGAATGGCTGCGGCGGGTGGAAGATGATCAGAGAAATGCGTGAGCGGGCGAACACTTGGAGTACTCACGTTTTTTGAGGTGACAATCTTTTTGAATTCCGCCCGACTGATCTCTTTCTCGTTGCCAACGGTCCGGCGGAAAAGGCTTTCCAATCGCTCCAGAGAGCTTTTGTCGAAGCCGTTACGAGGTCTGCAAAAAAAATATGTAAAAAGGGAAATTACCGCTAGTAGTCAGTGAATGGGTGGTGAGTGGTGTATCCCTGCCATGTGATTTGGGAGATTTTGAACCGTGTACCGAATGACGTCAAGGAGATGCGATGTGGAAGACAAGAGAAAATAGGACGGCGGCTTTGAAAGACCGTGAATCGACCGTGGATCAAGAAGCTCTTGGCTGTTTCGAGCCTAAAGTTCTGGATGTCCCTTCATCCTGTTGGTGTTGACAGAAATAGGAGGAGAAAATTCAAGCAACGATCTGAGTCTGGTTAAACGCCTTGGGAACCGCAGGTGAATAGACTACTAGGCTCGCCCGTCGTCGAAATTCATCTATTATGTGTTTAAATGCGTGCTATGACATTTTTTCGTAATAATATAACATAAAAGTGTTATCAAAGTTCTACTCAACCGTTTGGAAAAAAACATTGTGCACATCTACGCGAAATTACTTTATCAATGGTGTAAGTATCATGCCATTTGGTTGAGTAGAACGGCGTATATGCGTACCACAAAAATCGGTAGCACGTATTTATATATAGAGTTAATGGACAACTAGCTCCTGGCTAGGCTATATAGAGTGCATGGACATCATGCTCAAGCCCGAAGAGTCTTCGACTCCGAACCGGTTGAACAACGCAACAGAGGACATCCACGAAACGGATATCTCACACAAGTGGAGAAGGACCTCAACTAACTTGACGTGCGAAATTGGAGGCAGCTGGCTAAAGATCGTGTTTGCTGGAAATGTTTTTCAGCTGAGGCCAAGGTCAACACTGGACTGTATCGCGCAAAGAAGAAAAAAAGGGACAACTAGCTCCGAATAGATGAGATTGTATGCACAACTGGAAACTAGCAAATGTTAGTCCTGACAAGACTGATATACAGTCTAAGGCGATGTCAAAATTAGTTCGAGTTGGAGGGAGTTCGACTTAGGGAGTGTCCACTGCACATTCTGAAAGAATTCCCTCCTATAAATTAGCCCAGATGTTGGCTACGCAGACCCTACATTTCCAGCATGTGGCGGAACGATGACCAAACGAGACATATTCTGATCGCACGATTAGCAAGCCAATGAAATGCTTAGAAAAATAATAAAATAATGTTGTAATTACTTTAGGGAAGAAGGCTTCATTTGATTGAGCAGCAAATCATCAATTTGTTGACTTTGCAAAGATGTCCTTGCTTAGTAAAGGGTCTGGGATGAGATCCAATTGCGACTTCCGAACTTTGACAGCTAATAGCAGCCATATTGTTGAAGCTATATTTGTCAAATTGGCTATCATTTATTCAGTCTGTTTTACCAAATCAACATGGACGGATATAGCGTTCAACGACACGTGCAAATGATAAAAAAAATGTTATCAAAATTGGTGCTCTGTTTGGCCAATTTCCGCGCACTTCGCCCATTTTACGGTTGCCATAATCGTCCTATCGAGAGATTGATTCGCAGTGTGGTGGTTAAATTTAAGTGCACTGGTTCAGTTAACGATAAACCAACACACATCCGTCGACGAAACGCAAGATCTGTAGAAAACATCGCCGCTGTCGTCGATTTCGCATCGCTCACAAGAACTTAGTCTTTCACAAACCACAAATTGGCGAATTTTGCGTCCTAACTTGGGCCTGCACCAGTGCAAATTCAACTGACTTAGGAGATGAAGGCAAATGACCATAGACAACTACGTGTGTTCGCTGAACGGCCTCTGGAGCAATTCGAAACTGACCCTAATTTTCATCAAAAAATCATCTTCAGCGGTAACAATCAAAATTGTCGAATTTGAGACAATACCAAATCCACACGAGACACAAGAGCGTCCAATGCATTCCGAAAAGTCACTGTTTGGTTGGATTTTGAGCTGGCGGCGTCATTGGTCCAAATTTCTTTGAGAACGACGTTGGCCAGGCCATCACCGTTAACATAAGCGTTATAGAGGAAGAAGAAACTATCGCATATCTTCTTTACAACTGCTGTGATCTCTCCTTCCGTCGAAAACGTCACCTAGACGCCTGCTATTTCAACAACCTGACGGAACTAAGTAGCACTAGTACCAGTAGTCTTCTCTGCTTTATCAAAAGCTCTTATTGGTTTGCGGAATTGGAACTGCGGCAGTATCTTTCAAGTAGAAGTCTATTCCGCAGACAGATGTGCTCAGATCAATATTGACAGGGACTAACCAACTGTGACATGGCAATAATGTCAGAGAGTCGTGCCGCTATCCTGGCACTTGACTCCTATATCATCAAATCCAGGCTCGTGTGGGAATGTCTACAGAAGCTGATTAGGAGTAACAGAGTAAGACTCTGTTGGATACCTGGCCATACAGGGATAGAAGGCATTGAAATGGCCGACTTCCTGGCTAGAAAAGGAGCATCGGAATATTTTGTAGGCCCCGAACCATTCTGCGCTATAGGCGATCACGTCATCAGGGAAGAGTTCAGGGAACAAGCACCTAATATCAGAGGAAGAATTAAAGTCACTAGAACCAGCTCTCATTCTCAGATTCCCAAAGGAAACTGGCTTAGAGAGAATACTCTCGGATAAATCTCTACAACCTTTGCGCAAAAAGAGCAAATGACCCTCAATACATCTCTAAAAAGAGCTGCATGGGTGGGGAGCACTTAAGAAAGCAAAGGTATGAATAGGGGGCACAATAAATCTTAAGGTCGCGGTGCAATTTACCTTCAACAACAATAATAATACTCAAGATGGTAGCTTATGTTGCTATTTGAGTCGATTGCGGAAAGGGATCATTTTTATTCCTCGTACAATATCGCCTAACAATATTTATTTATCCCGTGGAACCAACAGTTTATGAGACCAGAAACGTGATCAAAAGCGCGCTGAGAAGTTTCTGTTTCAGCACTCAGCGTGTTTACCTCGCCAACAATACCAAATATTTATAGCTGAATACAAAAAAAAAAACACTGGCAGATCAGAATGACTCAGGATACATCATCGTGAACCATAAGTCGAATCACACGAATCTGTATGCATGCTGTACTCGTACTTAAACATATCTCCATGGCCAGATGTTCAACTTCCAATAGTGAATGGAGGAGACCACGTCGCTTTCGTCGGAAATTTGCGTCTGCACAAGCGAATCGTGTACGGCCCTTGCTAGGGTCCGGCACCGTCGTCTGTCGTTGACTCATAATATATTCATGCTCCAATTGTAAACGATTGCACGAGGGCGAATATATGGATAACCTTATGAGTTTAAATCTTATCGTAGTCATAGCCCTTAATGAACAACCACATGTGGATTGGAACAAATCCTTTCACCTTGAATGGGAATTTATGTGTTTCACTGGCGACGCTGATCGGCAATGTTTATGACTCTCGCATTTCGAGAGATCATCCCACGCAGAGAATGGACGCAGAACGAAGGAACGTGTACATAAGTTCATGGAGATGTGTTGGGAATAAGGGGAATTGACAACAGTTAATTCTTCTTAAATATTACATAAACGTGGACTGCTTACAATGTTTTCAAGTTTAACTCCTCATATGTACAGGGTGGGCCAAATACGAGTTTCTTTTTAAAAATGCAATAAAATGACAAAGATTTTTATTTTGTCTTTGCTTGGCTTCGCAGTTGCGTATTCTGTCACCACAATTTTCCATGACCTTGTTGATGGTTTCGGGCTGTAGCTCACGGATTGCTTGGATGATATTGGCTTTTGGTGCTTGAATCGGATTCCGGATTGTTGGCATAACATTGGTCCTCCACGGTTCTCCACAAAAAAAATCCAATGGAGTCAAATCGCAGCACCGAGGCAGCCAATTGATATCGCCAAGACGGCTGATAACACGATTTGGGTTAATTTGGTGCGCAAAAGACCGACTGTGGCACGGGCTTTGTGGCATGGCGCACCATCCTGCATGAACCGGAGGTCGTCTACCTCCATTTCTTCAATTTCAGTAAAAAAAAAACGTTGTTAAACGTGGCTCTGTAACGCCTAACGCTGACCGAAACGTTGTTCCCAGCCTCATTTTCGAAGAAAAATGGCCCAATCATGGCACACAATCCCGACCAAACTGTCACTCTCTGTTGATGTGCGCACCGTACGACGACGGGGACGATAAGTGTTGTCTACTAGCACACCCGTCTCACGAACTTTTTGTCGCCCAAACTTGCGTACAGCTGTCGCTCCATTTCGGCCAAAACGTCTTCTTTTCAAAAAGCGCGCTTTTTGGGATACGCAGCACTCACATTAGAAATAAGTTTTCAATATTCCCCAAAGTTGTTCAAACGACGCATTTCGTTCCGCGGACGTATGATACTGACTTTCTGTGAAGATTTCGACCGGGAAACAGATGTCAGTGTCAAAATAACTTTTGATTTAAAAAAAAACCCCTAGATGGCCCACCCTGTATATCGCGGGAAAAACTTACCTCAAATTCGTTATTTTCGACACGAACTCCATTATTTGATTCGTCGACACCAGATTAGTGCCATCCACATCGACGAGCCGGAAAAACTTATCGAATATCTGAAAAGAATAAATTCAAGAAATAAATGCCGCAATTCAACATTTTTGAACATACCCCACGGGCTTCCCAGATATCAGCAAAGTTCCTGAATGTCACCTTGCTCTCTCCGCATATCACAAATGTCACCGATTCCAGCTGCTCCGCGAAGTCCTTCTGTCTGTCTTCCCTGAAAACATGGCAAAAAACATCAACGAATGACAATTAAAATGACACACACAAGCCAGTTCGCAGACACTCAACAGAGGACGCTGATTTATTTATTGACAGTTGTCCAAGGGATTCATATTATGTCCAAATAATGATCCTTTCCAGCTGCAAACAACAAGCGATCAGCGTTTCTCGCCCATTGCCCGTCGCCCAAGTGGCAGCGAGCAACCTAATGCAGACATTCGATTGCGCGACGTACATAGGTAGGCGGACGTGCTACGAGCCGGACAAGTGCAATTTACCATATCAGACACATTACCGTGGTCGTGGTCGTGATCGCAGTCGAAAGGAGTCCTCTCCGCAGCAGAGGAACCACTGTGTGTCCGTGGTGATTGGAACATGGCGATTGCGAACGTGTGTGGCGCTTGATGGCCAATAGAGTGGTCAGTCGGTGTAACAGTCGGTTTTACAAACATTCTGGTCGTCGACTGACGGTGGCTGATGATGATTTGCATGCAGAGATACACCGCTTTAGCGCTGGTGACCAGTTTGTTTCGTGTAAGTAGTCCCGTGGAGGCTAGATAAAGACCAGGAATGCAATGAAGTGAAATTAAGCTAATTTACTAGGAGGTCGGACGGCTCTAGCACTGGCTCTGGCTCTGACACTGGCTCATTGCGACATGCCTCTGGCGTGAATGGCGGATAATGACAGCTGGACGAGATGTAATTTTAATATTTACACTCGATGGCGGCCATCTGGAATTTGTGGATTCCATTCCCGGACAAATGATAGGAAAAAAACACGTTATTTTCCCCCAAGAAATTCTGGCTTAATTAAGCCGCGAAAACCGCTTCTCGCAGAAGTGATTGCTCCAACGCGATAAACTATCCGTGGACAGCGAATATGGAGGAATTGATTGGTCCCATCCGTAGGATTATCTTCCGATAATCCCGTCACAGGCACCTGCAGGCCGTAATTTGATTGACTTTTGATCCGCGAAATGATCGATTGATTGATGGCGTGTTTTTGCTGCTTGTTAAGGCACCTTGCACGCATGTGTCCATTAAATGACTTAGCACGTGATGCCGGCTTATAATTGGACATCCAGTGCGACTGGATTTTCCACTGGTCACCTTTGTAGTTGCTGAGGGACAATTGGGTGGATATGAGACGACAGTTGTGACGTGTCGACTCGTCTTTGCCACATTTGATGTCAGTTTTACGATGCTCGCTTCACAGTGATTGCAATGTACTTACGTTAGACGACCTTTGAGGTGTTCAATCCATTGTTCCTGATCGAGATATCCTTGGCCATCGATGTCGAAGAGATGAAAGAGTTTTTGCAGGAATTCCTTAAAAGAGACAAAAAACAAAAGGATTTATGTATATTTTAAAACAAGTTGATTGTGTTGAAGGGGTTCTTGCAGTTCTACTTTAGAAGACTATCCTGGCTTGTATATTTTCGATGTATTCAGTTGGTGAAGCCCTTTATGATGAACTTTCATGTTGTAGACTGTAGACAGGTGCAAGGATCTGAACTCTATGATGAATGCCAGTGAAAAGAAATCGTGCACATTAACATTAAAATGGCTTGTTCTTCGGGCGATGCGACCCTGCAATGTGGATATGGACCTAGCTTCTATAGCAAACACTGTGCACTCGACAGTCAAGCCAACCACTAGTTTCTGGACACTAGCTGCTATCCAGAAACCCATGCGGTTTCGCAGATAAAATCCGCATTAATAGGTAGTGTCGCTGTCGTCGCCGAGCAGCTGGAAACGAGAAGCTTTTCGTAACAGCTGTCAGTGACTGGACCGAGGTGACGATATGAAAGGGTTGCGCCTGCGATCGAAACATGGATCCAACATGGAGGAGAGGACGTGGTTACTAAGTTCTCCACGCTAAGCAGTCCATCTGAAAAATTGTCAAATTATTTGTGTGGCATTACAGTTAGGGAAAAAAACACACAAACCTCACTAGGTACAGCGATCTCTGGCTGGATGCTTCCAATTGCACACATCAAGTTTATTAGGATCATTCTCCAATTTTGAGTGCCAACTAGGACGCGATCATTCTCTGTTGCGGCTGTCGGAGACATGTTGTATTATAATGGGTGATTCATCGTGAGGTTTGATTTCCAATAGGCTTTTTTTGACAGATCACCCGTGACTCCTATCAAACTGCTTTGTCATTTTTGTTCAGTTTGGCAAGTCATCATGGAAAGACTCACAACACAACTGATTTGTGAGTGAAGCGCTGCCGTTGGAGAAGAGTTGGGGAGAGAGTTGAGGCACATTGCCAGAAATAGAACGCGATGGTGCGCAGACGTTGTTGAGGCCCCATACCTCACAAGGGGATACAAGAATTAAAGAAGATCATGCACAACCTGACGAAATTGGCAGAAATGTTAAACTAGACATGGCTTGTCTCTATGCCCAATATCGCCTCGAATCGTTGTGAGTATCGATCTGTACTTCTTGGGTCTCACCGAAACATCTGGCCTAATGTGAACTTCGATCGCCTGAATCCACATGGATAACCAAAACCATCAGACCATTTCGAACGGAAACCTATGCGATGCTGATGGTCACGAACTATATTGTGAAGGACAGCTGTAAGAGGATGACTATTTGTGTCTATAGCGACAGCCAAGCTTAAGGCCTTTAACCACTTCCAGAATAGCCTATGAACATGCTAAACAAGGATCAGAGGAGGTACTCTGAGGAACCGAACCGGAGTTGGGACTACCCGCTTCCTCGGTTGGGGCTTTCTTCGGTGATTGGCTTCCCGAGAGCACAAGCGGAGGCGAGATGACTCTCCAGGGTGTAGACAAACCAAGCCCAAATGTCTCTAAGAAATTCGCTGCAAATCTGCGACATCTGCGCTTAACTCGCGCAGCCTGTGGATAAGACGACTGCCTTTGCTCAGATCAGGTGACAGCTATTCAGTACTGATGAGGTGAGAGCTGATAATGTAGGCTCCTCATCACAGACGTGCTTGCTGGTATTCCTGGTATTCCTCCGGAAGAGCATAGGTTGCTGTCTAGTAATACAATGGAGCAGTTTTTGAGTCTGAGTTTTAAAGTGATCATTTTTGATAAAGGTTCATAGCGGCAAAGACCTGTGCGCGATGTTATGGAAACTTCTCTCGTGCCTTCTTTCTTGTGGATCAAGCAAACGATACTGAGATTTCACTCGTCGGACATGCTTTCCTCCAGCCACATTTCATAGATCAGCTGATGCATGGCTCATATATGTCATCTTCAGCTGCTTTAGAGACTTCAGCGGACAATCTGCATCAGCCGGCCAACTTGAACCCCTCTACATTGGAACTGAGTGGAACATTCTACCGGACATCGCTGTTTAACTCTTAAATGCCCACTGGTCTATTTTGGGCACGCACTCTTTGAACAAAATGTTTGTCCAACAAAAATAGTCCAAACTACATGCGAATAGTTTAATTACGTTTTGCTATACCAGCTAAGCAGCATGCACCGGTTGCCGCTTGAATCCAAATGCATTTGATTTCGTCGTGACATCTTTGAATATGTGGCTTCATACTACCTCGTCGATGCTTCCACAGTCACACATTATCCACACCAAATCACGCAAATGGACACAATGACTTTTCTACCACAGGTACGATATGGTCATCATCGACGCTTGGATGTTATATCAACGCCACTTCGACTGTACAGTAGAAACTACGAAGCCAATAAATGGAAGTGGCCACTTCTCTTACAAAATCCAACATACTGTTGGCTCGGAAATCTGGTCGCCCATGGAGTTAGGAATCGGACATTGTAGCCAAGCGGGGCCGAATGAATGTTGCTCATTTGCCACCGAAGGATGTACGGCTAGACACAATCGGCCACTTGCCGGAGCACGATACAACTTTTATACAATGTGTCGCTTATTAAAGACCTAATACAGTGGACCTTCCCTTAGTCGAACTCTCCCTAAGTCGATTTTCTCTCTAACTCGAATTTATTGTTCGCCATATTTTGGCATTTCCCTCAATTTTTTCATACAAAAAACCATCTTCTAAGTCGGACTCCCTCTAACTCGATCTGACTTTGATTCTCTACTTGCCTTTAATCGATAATAGCACCAACCTCCATCTGAAATAGTCTGGTTAACTTTCACTAAACATTGCACAAACATACACTTCCATTGTTCATCTCAATTGAGTCAACATTTTACTCATAACCTCATTCAAGCTGCAAAATGCAGCAGATTTGTTGCCAATTCCAAATGCATTCCCATTTGACTCCCTGTTGGATACACAATCACAACATCACACTCCCTATAAATCATTTCAAAGACAAGAAAAAAATTCTACAAGCAATACTTGGCCAAGGCTCTCCGATCTGAATTCGTGGGTGGCCACCCGGTAACCCAATTAAAGTTTTCAAATTCAATAACCACGAGTGAAATTGTTTTGTGAGACAACACCGGTGCCAGCCTCACAGATGGTGGCACTGGCATGAGCCATAAAACTAGTTCACCATAAACGATGCAAATAGTATTTGCTTGGAAGAGCTAACGCATGGACACCGTGGTACGTGCGCCGCTAAGAAAGGAGCGCTCACCAAACGGCTTACTGGCTAATTAGTAGTGGATTCTTGTAATTTTTCAATTAATTGCCAATTAGTGGTTTTGGTTGTCTTATTTGCCAAAAAAAAAGAACCATCGCGATGGTGGAAGTTGTCTTACGGAAACTAACCAAAAACAGCGTGACGCCAATTTGTGCTTGATGAAGATCTGGTGGACATACATTTTCATTTCGTTCGAACGTGTTGGTCATCTGCTTGTTTACTGTTTGTTTTTTTTGAAGACAATTCGCAACGTGCACAGGAGTCAGATTTGTGACAGAGGACCTAATCAATTTCTTTCTGCTTTTTCTCCCTTTCTCTCTCTCTACATCACTTTACGAAGTTAACGTCAATATTTCCCCATAAAATACCGCATTCATCGCGTTCATGCGATCATCAACTGTCACCCCAGCATCGCTCACCCAAAATCTGATGTGTGGTGTAAGGCGTTAATGAGCATTAAGTCCTCATTTAAATAATCCACCAATCGAAACCTGAAGGCGATTATTTCGTAATAATGAACCTCTCCCTATTATTTTCACTTCGCCCGGTTACTGCCTCAATCAGTTAAGTAACACACCACTCAACACCTCATATCTCTCGCAGCGATACATACACTTCGGTGTCCTCCTTTCTCGGACAAAAACCGAACACCGCCCGAAGCCGCCCAGAGCTGTCCAATAGCAGAGATGAGAAACACACAAAGCCTCCGATAGCGTCAAACATTCGTGCATGTAACAAATTTAAATCGCGATTTGTTGTCGCATAAGCGATCTGCAATTACCAATTAGTTCGCGTTCCCTCATTAAATGCCACTTCTAAGCGAAACTACGCCTAGACGCGAAAAAGAACACTTCTTAATAGCAAGCCAGTCGACGGCAGCCAGTAGTCACCTCCAGTTTCGCATTGCGAGGGCATTATTTTGCGAATTCAAACACGAAATCCCATTCACTTTGCGCACAAAGTCGCCACCTCTTTGGCTGGAGATCTTAATTGTAGATTGTCTACCAAAATGATACATGGATACGGTGTGTAATTGTCGGTGTTGCTGCCGGAACGGAAGGTGAGTTGAGTGAAACTTTAGCAGTCTCTTAGTGCATATTTGTAATCATGACATAGTTGAGTCCTCATCACATGGCATTGTCTGACTATTGAAGTTATTGGATATGCAGCTGACTTTCGGAGGGCGGAATTAAGTCTGAAGGATGACATAAAGGGTGGTTAAATTTTAAGGACCGATGTTGATTTTGAATAAAACACAAATTATTTAGGAAATTATTGTCATTTTTTTTTAATGATAATATTGGTATGGCTCAATTATGTATGGAACAAAATATCGGCCAAATGGCCGCCGCGACCTTGGCGGCACACCTCCATCCGATGGTCCAAATTTTCGATGACGCTGAAGCATAATTGAGGTTCTATGCCGTTAATGTGCCGAATTATCTCATCCTTTAGCTCTTGAATTGTTGCTGGCTTATCGACGTACGCCTTTTCTTTCAAATAACCAAAAAGAAAAAAAACCAACGGTGTCAAATCACATGATCTTGGCGGCCAATTGACATCGCCACCATGTGAGATAACACGGCCGTTGAATTTGTCGCGCAAAAGAGCCATTGTTTCGTTAACTGTGTGGCAAGTGGCACCGTCCTGTTGAAACCACATATCGTCCACATTTATATCTTCCAATTCGGGCCATAAAAAGTTCGTAATCATTTCACGATAGCGTACACCATTCACAGTAACAGCCTGACCGGCCTCATTCCGCACCAAACCGCACCAAACAGTCACTCTTTCTGGGTGCATTGGTTTTTCGACAATCACTCTTGGATTATCATTCGCCCAAATGCGGCAATTCTGCTTATTGACGAATCCACTGAGGTGAAAATGTGCCTCATCACCGAAGATGATTTTCTTCGAAAATTGATCATCCACTGTTGCCATTTCTTGCCCATTTTCATAAGAAGCCTGAATAACTTTAACGCGTTGCTCGATTGTGTATCTGTCCATGGTTCAAATTGAATTAGTCTGAAATTGAGAAATGCCAAATGAAATGCAAAAAAAAACTTGACGTTTAGGTGTGGTTCACATTCAACATCGGCCCTTAAAATTTAACCACCCTCTACAAAATTTGATCAGTCACAGATGACGAAGACGATGATGAAGTTAAGATTCGACTGGGCAGAGCAGCGTCCTTCAATTCGAAGGAATGAGGTAGCCGGTCGGTAGGTATGCAGTCAGTCGGTGGTAGTCGAAGTCATTTTGTTAGACAAAGGAGCGTTTTGCTCTAAACTTCACACATCTACCACGCAGCGTCAACACTTTTGTCTGACTTCGCTGATAACACCTTCCTATTACGGATACGATCAAGAGTAAAATGAGGACCAACATCTCTCAAGCGACTGCCTGTCATTATCGTGGTCCTCGTCGAAGTGATCCACACGCGGACTCCATGCACACATGATCAATCGACTAGAAGGGACATGTTTACATTCTCTTGAGGTACAGTCTCGATACGATTTTTGTCAACCACTTGTCTACCTTCAGATGCAATTGAAGATCTCTGTCGTTTCGAGTGAAATAGTCTTCGCGCCATTTTTCATCATGTCCTTGTTGCTGTCGATTGGTGGAGAAAATACGAACTATTTCAGCTCTACAGAGATATGAGCTGAATCAAGCATTTAAACTCTAAGGTGGTTAGGACAAGCAGGTGCCTGGAGAGCTTAGCTTCGGCCCGAGGAACCTTTGACTAAATATGAAGCAACGGAGCAGAGGATATCCACGATTGAGGTGAAGCGAGTTACGGATCACAGCACAGAGGATCACACTTCAGGCGATGACAACATCGATCAACCCGAGAGTCCCACGAACTAAATTAATATTCAGTAAAATGAAATCAAGAGCGAACACTTTAATAAACAAACCAATAAACCAAATACGAAATTAGAGTTCCACTCGAAAGACATCCAAGATAATAATAAGTCGAGACCCCAACTCAAAAGAATAAGTTGAGAACCCCACTTGACAAATCATAAAGTATAAGCGAACCAAACCAGTTGCTGAATGTGCAACTGGTGTTGCAAACATCTAGCCAATAAGCAGTAGGAAATTGTAGAAGTTAGTCTTAGTTGAGCAGAAATAAAGAGCGGTTCATTATAGAACTCAAACATATATTGTTTTATTATTGAGATCGTAGACCCAAAGAGACAGTTGTAATACTGGATTGGTAGATCCAGCTAGTGCTTTACACAATAGAACATAAAACTCGCGCACATCTGAAGAAGGACTAAGTAAATGGATATAACTGGTCAAGGAAGGCTTTAACAAAAGGGGTTCATTGATTGTATCGAATATGCAATCAAAAGGAAGATGAACAGAACTTCTGCGTCGTGATTTATTTCAAAGTCAGATTGAAATGAATAGAGACCAACAAAACGAACACAAAATACGAGACCAAATGTGAATTTCAGAAAACAGGCAAACTATCGTTTGACACCCGCATTTATCCTCTCATGAAAATAAATGGACAACTAATCAAATTCTGCGAAATGAGGCGGGGTCGGCAAATTTGATCGAATTTCATAAAATCGTGAGCCAATAAATGCGTGCAACATCAGACGGTTGTGTGTTGCTTGGTATGAAGGCGTGATTTATCTAGGTCATTTCAATAGCACACTAATACACGATGTGTTTTTTGTTTGAATACACTGACATTGAATGTAACTAAACCGCATATAAGTGGTCCTGCTGACTCATTTTAAATCCGCTGAATAGGTAAGGTATGGTCAACTGACGACACTTTAGTACAAATATTGATGAAAAACCACAACGTATCCAGTTTTGCTCGTCACTGTACATGGGTTTACTTATTGTCTACAGCTCCTTAATTCTCACACTTTCAACAATATTGTGGGTGTTTCCAGGGAAGATTCTCTTACATATTACTGAAATGGATTCGAGCGATGCAAGTGGTCGGATGAACGTTAGTCAAATTAATCAAAATTATTTCAATAAAATGATGCCTTTTATCAGTTGGTGACCGTGGCGTTGTGTTGCTGTGCGTCGACTCCTACGCACTTGAACCTCGGTGTCTCGGTTCGATACCCAGTACGACCAAATATAATTTTCACGGCCTCACCTCTTTCGAGGCACTGATGAAATGCTCAAAGAGTATAACTGTCCAGAAAAAGCTTCTCAAACTTGGCCGTTCGGAGTCGGCTTACTTGTGCGAGAACAATAGCACGCACAATACGAGTGGTTGCTGAGAAGCTAGGCCCTGGCACACTACGGGCTGTAGCGCCTTATTATTTGATCAGTGTGGCAAAGATGCGACTGAAGAAAATATTTGTATGCCCGTACGTGTAAGGTGTAATAGGGATCTCCAATTTCTTTGCCTAGTGATCAGCTCAAGTTGTAGGCAGGCTCAAGTATTGAAATAATTTATTTAGAAATATATCTTTAATAATTTATTTTTTATATCCGACATAAATAAAAAAATTACTGTATCTCGAAGTTGATCACTTGTTTCTAATACTAAGATTGAATTTATTTAAACAAACGTATTATTCTTACTCGCCACACACGATCAAGAAGGATTTATTGGATAAGGTGGTAGTATTTTGACAACGCTGACAACGCAAAGGCATAACAACAACAATATCGTCTTAGATGATTTAACAAGGAACTAAGACGTCATATCATTGGCTTAAGTTGCACAGGATAGATAATTCAATAGAATTCAGTTAGTTGCTCATATTTATAAAAGAAAAGTTGAAAAAAAAAAACCGATTTCCGGGTGATTACCAACAATTATTGTTTCAGTTTCATTTTCATAAATCATTAAATTTTTTTTAATCGCCTAGCTTGAACCCCGTCCCCTTCGACAGGGAATTTATATCTGTTTTGTGAGAGTGCAGAAAACTTGCGATAAATCACCAAGAAATGGGTACAAAATTTAATATTAATAAAAATCTCCAGAACAGCACCACCTATTGGTCCACAATAAATTTTTTTCTGCACACATTTGTACCGTCATTATTTATATTTTAAAAAAAAAACAACTAAATTCGTGGAAAATTACGGGCGGTAGAGGGAAACATACTCATTTTGCCACTGAATTTTATATACATAGAAGAACTAGATATACTACAATATCTACTTTGAGCAAACAAAATTGATTCAATGTGCAACTTGACTGTATTTCCTTGAGATACAATGTAAATTACCTAGAAGAAGAACACGAAGAACGGGTCATAATTGCATACTCAACACTCAGCACTTGTATAACGAAAACTAAGAAGTGAATTCCATAATTTATGTTCGGAATATATCGTGAGATTGAGGATGAGGCATCGGCCTGAAAGAGGATGAGACATCGGAGCACATTTTATGTGAATGACTACTCGTATTCGTAAGGAAACGTATTCTCCATACTATCTCCATAAAGACATACTATCTTTCATAAGAGAAGCGATATATTATTTGGATTAATTCCAACCCGTCGATGTAATAGATCTCTCTTCAGGTGTCGTTGTCACGGCGGCATGGTTTATACAAGAGGAAACAAAAAATCAGTGAGATTTCAATCTGTTTTCACATACAAATTAGCTGCTATTAGCTGGTATAAAAATCCAAAAAGGCCCATAACGTTTCAATTAATTTAAAGCAGATTAAAATCTTTTGCTTGATTTTGTTCAAATCAAAATCTTCTTTAATTGTATTGTCTAACTTTGCGATTATATAATCGGTTTTCGTTTCTAAAAAATGTACCGCATTTTGTTGCAGATTTGTATGTTGCTTTCCATGTTATAAGGAGAATAAGTAAAAACTGAAAACGGACAGAAATAATTTAGGACACATTTTTGTCCAACAATTTCAACTCGAAATCTTCGACAATGCACCATACATAAAATCGAAAACAAAAGGTTTTATTGAAAAAAATATTATCGCAGCACTGCCTTGTTAATGGAAACAATAGTACGTTCTATCTTACACAAAACTGGAAAATAGGACCAAAGCTGTGAGAGAAAGAAGTCTACCCTGTTTCAGTACTGCAATTTTTTCTACAACTTTCTAAAACTTCATTAACACATTGCACCTAACACTTATCGTGGGGCCAAGTCGTACTTTTTACAGACAAATAAAAGATCGAGACTGATGGAGTCACGAAGACACGAAAATGAAAAAAAGAATGCCTGGGCCAGGGTCACAGCACCCAAATCGCTAAAACGCCTTGGCAGTCAATGTGTTAAATGTCCTGTGCTTACTGTATGCAGTCTGTGCTCTGAAGAGGTTTTCTAAATATAATAGAGCTCGTTCAAAAGGTTGCACAGAATAAATTTGAAAGCAAATCGTTAACAATTTCGGTCGAAGCCGGGCTACAATCTTAATATTTCAATTTTCAAGTTCATCGTCACTTAGCTATTGCAAGTTTCAAACAAGCATGCAATGCACTGAAGATTTATGTGGCACAATTATCAAGTGGTTATTATAAGTTTAATTTTTGTGTTTATTAAATGATTGTATCTCATTTAGTTTGCTTTCAAAATTCGTATTTTGTAATATCTTTTCAGACATGCTTCAAATTAGTGTTTATGAGTTAAGAACTGGTTTGAAATTAATCGGTGACTTAATTAAAGATCATTAAAGTGCGCTTACACCTCGAAATTGAAGAGAAAAAGACTAAAAGGCTTTCGAATTGTGTCCCAGAAGTGCAGTTGAATTTATTATCAAACACATGACAAACAGCTATGGTCGCGGGAGTTCCTTAAGCTCCTGAATCTCTTTGAACTCATGAATGAGAGTGTATTGAATGTGATTACTGATTACAAGTGCTTATTAATTGGTTTCACATAGTTTTTAATTGAATTACCATAATTTTTGAGTATGGCAATCAAAAGCGGCCGAGCCTGGGTATGTTCGTCGACTTCGTAAAATATGTATACATTTTTTTTGTCTTAATGTATATCGCATCTAGTTCCCAAAAATAATAAGACAAAAAAAATATATATTTTACTGACGGTAATGGCTGACGGTCTAGAAAAAGCTTCACAAACTTAGCCGCTCGCAGTAGGCATATCATCTGCAGATCCCTTCCACTCATGAGAGAACAATGGGTGGTGTGAATACAAATAATTTTCGTTAAGCTTAACAAAAACCCTTCACTCACATGTCTTGACAGCTGAGCGTCATCATAGTGTTTCCTCCATTTTAGTGTTAATACAGATGAATTATTGAGTAGTATTGAGTAAACCCTTTAAGAAGTTGAGTGTGCATTGGAGGACACTTTATGATTTAAAAACTTTTAAAAAAGTTTGAATAATGGAAAATACTGTAATCGGAAGAGGTGCAAAACCCTCAAAAAAGGGGAACTCTGGAATGGAAGATGAGGATTTTGTAAATTGAAAGCCAAACTCCAGTCATGAATAGTAGAAAGAAAGCTACGATGGAAGCTATGGAGAAACAAATTAAAAAAAATCCATGGCGGGACCATCAAGGAACATTCCACAACTCTGGCAGTTTCAACGCCTAAAAGAAGGAGTCAGAATAGTTCGATAATTGACCTTCAGAAGGAAGTACTACTAGAGCAAAAGCAGTTGAATAAGACACAAAGAGAAATATTTGTGTGTCCCCGAAACGCCACGAATTATGTACGTATGTACACATATATCTTTAAAATAAAAACATTTCGGAAAGTTAATATTCCCTGTGTTTATTATCTTTAAAAAATATTGACAAATAAATTTGACAGCTCTCTGCTCCAGTTTTCAAACTTCAACTTGAGGAGAAGAACCTACTTTGAGGACATTTTTTATTCACACCAAATTGAGTGTTAATCGGAGTCTTCCACATCACCCAATAGCACGCACAACATGAGTGGTTGTTCTAGAAGTTAGTCCCTTGCGTTAGGGGCTTAAGAGAGAGGGAACCGACTTCACAGCTGATTGCCATTTCCGCCGATGAATTTGACGGATAATCACTATTTTTTTGACGGTTATTTACGCATTTTTTAATTGTTAATCACGAACTATCGAACTGTGTATCGTATGTAGACAGCGAAGTTGTTCCTTGCTAGAATTTAATGTAGGCACCAAGCGTTGACACATCTACTCAAATACCCACGCGCACTGGTCACTATTTCAACGCATTAAACGATACAAAAATTCCAGGCTTGAAGTGTAATAAATTTTAAATATTATATGAACAACAGAGCATTTAAGAAAACACAGTCGAACTCGCAAAGTCGCAAAAAAAAATATAGGGACACAGATGATACAGCACAGTCGATGGCTTTCTTTCATAAAATCACGAAGAATGACATGCCCAGAAGTGGACAACGAGGAAAGCAAAGCCTATATAATCACTTGCTGAATAATGAAACATATTGACTTGGATCAAATTTTACCCAATTTCTTAAGAATTTTATCAATTCATGCTTATTTTTCACTTTCACGTATCGAAGATTTTACCTTGAAATCTGAAGAACAACATCAGATTCAAGCTCAACTCACAAAACGATGAAGAATCTCAGCAATCAGTGCACAATAACAGGGAATTTTGAAGCTGAAACTAGGATTAATCGCATTCATTTTGTTGTCATAGACAAGTGATACACGAAATCACCTTGCAAAAAGTAGGTATATCTAGACAAACAAGTAAGGCATAGCATCTAAGACCCAGCCAATCAATAGCGCATGAAAATATGTTTTCAACGCAAAAGTGCGTTCATATTTGAAAGCTTAAGGCGTGCACTTGTTCCCGTGCGCCCGACACGCAGCCACACACTTCACTTCGATCGCAGATGAATAATTCGTTTGAAAGTGAACACTTAAAAGGGGGCAGGCTTTGGGACATTTGTTGCTACAGGCTGTTTAATTTATTGGCAATCGTTCGATGAAGTAAGTAAATTACCGTCGAGAAGTATGTGCTGTGAAGGAGTGTGTAGGAATGGAGGGAATGGAATTTTGGCAAAACAATAAAAAAAAACACACACAACAAAACTCAATTGTCGCTGCTTTCCAAATTGAAATCACTGTTCTCGGTGGAGGATCAGAGCACAAGTAAACAGAACTGGTTGTCATCACTTTAAAAGCTTGAACTGTAACACAAAACTAAAGCTCAACTGAATGCAAAAAAAGAGCAATCAAGGAGACATCTTCGAAGTCGATTAAAATGTGATATTTTAATAATTTTATGCGAAAGCAATTACAGCAGATATCAATATTTTCACTCAAGGATCTCAAATCCAAGTCGTCGTCCTTCCTTTAACCACAAGGAATCTATTTAATTCACACACTTCTCACAGAAGAAACAAAAAATGCACAGATACTTAAAGGACTTCACATTTGTGCACTCACCTCATCTAGAAACAGCTTTCTAAATCCTTCTCTCGTGTGTTTCCCATCGCCCAGTAATAGGCTGCATTCAGATATGAGAAGCCATCGAATCTTCTCCCGACGCACTTCCAATTCCATGTAACTGCAGTTCGGATCCATGTTCAATTTGTATCTGTCCAAATAATTGACAATATCGCCTTCTCCATCGGATGCTTCCCGATCCTGTAACGATCTAGCATCCGGTGATGATTTCAATTCAACGACAGAACAAACTGGACTATTTTCCACTGTCACCGGAATTGTTGGTGGTGTTGAGGTGCGAATCTCTGTTCGATCATCAACAGTTGGCGAAGGACTCTCTGTCTGACTTGAACTGCTGGTGGTGAATACAGAATCCGACTCAGCGTCGTCATTTCTGCCACTGCCTCCATGGAGTTTCTCTAGGTACGAAGCGGCCTGTTGAAGGACATGACTCACTGGATGGGGAAGTTCTTCGTGCAGATCCGCCTTCTCCTCGTCAGAGGGCAGCGCATCCGAGAAGGACACTTTTTTGGAAGATCGCGCCGGTGGCGTTGGAGGTACATCCAATGAATTCGTTGACGATATCGAATCCCGATGGTCTCCACTGAGGTACTGAGCTAATTCCATATTTACATGCACTCACAGGACTTACTTAACACACAGAAAATAAAAAATAAAAACTGACAATCGCTTGACCATCCACGAACACATTCACGAGACCACCTTTTTCAAATTCATTTTCACAATCCACACGATCGGGCAACAATTTCACTCAATTGAACGAAACTGAATCGGAATTGAACGAAAATCGACTGCAATCCACTCACACCGATCACGTTCCACAAAAAAGCACAAGAAACGATATGTCTTCGCCGATGTCGATACCGTCGTCGTTGCCGTCGTATATCGATCCGAGACGGTGAGGAGCCTTTGAACTCAAATGCGCACACTACTGAGCGTCAAGCGGCGCACATTCGAATGAGCCAAGTTAAAAGAGAGTTGAAGCGCGCTGTACCGCACGACGAGACGAACTAAACTGAAAGTGATAAACGCAAACGATGATCGGTCTACCGTCTACCCATTCTGTTGTTGGTGCTGGTGGCTGTGTGGATTCTCGTTGTTTGCGAGATGCGACCTTGTGAGTGCAACACAGACAAGCGTACACACAGAGGGATTCTTCAGGCCAGGCATGGTACTTAGCAATGAACAGAACGTGTGGGATAGCATTGGGCACTTAGTCGATGCAGGAGCCTCGACATATTTATCGGGAAGATTTGGTGGTTATTTAAATCTTTTACGCGATTTTTTGTGGGATTTCCTTTTGGCAGGGGAACGTCGAATAGCTAGCTGTCCTCTGGTCGTTGATTCGTATTTTTGTTATTTTGTAAACGGCGTGCTAACTCCGCGCCTACACCGCAGTCTTGTGATCGCGCTAAATACATATTTTGTGTATTGAAATCAAACTGACCTCATGTACTTCCAATTTGATTTGTTTTGTGTTTGTTTTTTTTTTCGTTGATGTCTAACCCAGGGCATCCGGCCTGGTGTACAAGTCCTGCTATACGTACATACATCTTGTTTGACGGCATTGGCAGCGCATTGTTGTATTGTTTGATATCGATTGGATTAATTACTCGAAAAAAAAAACCTAATCGTACAATCGTTCGCGGTTAACAGAGAGCGATGACTTCAGTTTGACTCGAACGTGTGGAGGCTGATTGGAGAACAGTTACGACCTTCAAGTCTTTTGTCTTGTATCTTTTTCGTAGTTCTTTCAAGAGCAAAGTGTACCCGTAGTAGATTTGAAGTGCTTCAATTAAGCGCTTTACAATGGTGAAGTGGAAATAATTGTTCGGTCATAAGGAAATACTTGTAAGCCGAAAGTGAAACCGGCTGCCGATGATGTGGTTTTGTGACCCGAATAAGGGTGTATGTGGAATCTAAATTATTTCATGTGAGCATGCGTAGATTTTTTGAGACAATGTGCGATGTGGTGTAACTGATTGTGTCGCTTTCTAATCATGCCCGAGGATTTCAAGGAAATTAAGGAAAGGTATGTTTCGTGGTGTGATTATTTGTGTGACCTGGAACTACAGGGTGGGCCATCTAGAGGGTTTTTTTTTAAATCATAGATTATGTTGACACTGACAGCTCCGCGGAACGAAATGAGTCGTTTAACTTATGAGCAACGCTAGGAAATATTGGAAACTTATTGCCAAAGTGAGTGCTGTGTCAATCTGTGCGTGTTTTTGAAAAGAAGAAGTTTTGGCCGAAATAAAGCAACCGGCGCCTTGCCGGGGCAGCTGTATGCAAGTTTGAGCAAAATGCTCGTGAGACTGGTGTGAGAGAGACTAATTTTATTCATTTTATTGCATTTTTAAAAATAAACTTTTATTTGGCCCACCCTTTACTAAAAATGTCGAATGGCTGATACAGGGTTTAGTTCAGGGCGCATAACATAGCAGTGACAGTGTCATGCTACAACTGTTTGATAGTGGCATTTGATTTCTATTGTCTCGTGATCGCTTTTCTCCAGTCACCAGTCAGCACTATTTCTGGCACAGTACTTGGCTGCTGCCTTCATTTGCGCAGTTGGGTAAGGTGCTTCTCTGTCTTGTCTTGCGCATCATCAAATGCATTGGCGTCTGGCATGGGTAGGTGTCTAGATTCAAATCGCGAGGCGAACAACTTTCATTATTCACGACTCCACCTCCCTCGAGTCACTAACAAAGCTCAGGTGCTATATCTGTGTAGACGAGCTTCGCCGTTGAGATTCGGCATGAATCGATAGGTTCCCTCCACTTGTGAGGATTCCGTGCCCAGATCTATGCCGAGATCTATGCCCACATCCGCCTTAGATTGTAGAGGATCTATACAAATAAACTACTTTCAGTTTTTTCCACAAGTCTCATGATTCTCATCGAGTGCCTTCTTTGGCCTGTCCTGACCGACTACCCTGTCGATCCTTTTAGCAAGCCTCTCTTCCTTTTTCCACTAACTCTTGGAACGCTTTAAGGGTACTACCACCGTGATCCGGTAACGATTCGATCAACGTGTCCCTCCACACGCATGATTAGGTCCACACAAGATCTTTTCGCTGCTATTAATAAAGTTGCTTCTAAGACTGCTTCCCTTCGCTGATGTGTCCAGACCACCGCAATCTGCCTAGCTTATTTTTTTTGTCACGTCAGTGATAACCGTATAACAATTGTCCACCAAAAATGCTCTTCATCTCATGCAAAGCTCATTCTTCCCAATAAGCTGTGCGTACTATGTGCTCCATGGATACTAGAAAATCATAGCCTGGCAAGGCTTCTGTGCTTGAAGCACTTGACTGAGAATTTTTGTTAGATTTTAGCACCCGCCCTGATGTTTTTTTTGTCATAATGTTGCCACCTGCTACTATTTATGTTATCGTCAAGGAAGTTGAAGGCTTTCGTTGGTGGCTGTGTTCATTGTTGAAGACTCTTCGGGACGGACTCAAGATGTCCATGTACACTCCATTTACATACAGTCGCTTGTTCCGGTGCGGTAAAAACGGTGCGTCTCACTGATCTGTATAAGAATTCGTGATATCGGAGTTCTTGCTAAAACATCGGGTTGAAGAGGTGGTAAACCAAATCGTCAAATTGAACCGGAGATTACGCGACAACATCCATTGTGGATCGTGCTGAGTGTTCGGTTGCACTGTCTTGTTGTTCACCAAGCCTCTCTCATCTAATTCCGACAGTAAGAAGTCGTTTATCATGGCCCTGTGGCGTTTGACAGTAACAGCGACCGTATTGCTGATGGCGTCCTCAAAATAATACGGTCCAATCACTCCTCCCGCGTGAAAGCCGTACTACACAGTGGCTTTGGGTGGATGTGAAAATTATAACACCTTCCCATAGGATGATTAATTTTGCGCCATCCTGTGCGTATATAACACTTTTCTGGCATACAATACTAGGAAGCCACGGCTTGTTTTGATTGCACAAGTTTTTTTTAAAGTATTGAAGATACAGAGTAGTGGTTTTCTATATTTTTCAAAGATGTACATTTGCCACAAATATAGTACAGGACAGTAGCATTCTTGTCCTTCTTCATTCAGTGGGTATCCAAAAGATTACCCACTTTTGCCATAAGCATATTCAAGAGATATCCAGCACGCTACTCCAGAGCATCGTAATTTATATCGTCCATGTCTTCCATCACGGCTACTGCGTCCTCATCTTCACCTTAGGTGTGATCTTCAACAGTAACTAAATGGGGAGAAGATCTGAAGTAATTAATCTACTTTCGTTACTTACGACATCTTTAACCTGAATACCAGCTCGCATATCGGTTTCTCGTTCAGCAAAACATACTGCGTTTCCTTCATTCCTACCGACTAAATATGAATGTAAAGGATTGGATATTCATAGAGACCTCCTTTGGCACGTATCACACCAAAAAATGTGTCTATCATATATGCTTTCTCTTTAAACTTTTCTTTCAGGCATTCAAAAAGCAACATCAATAGCGTAATGCTTAACAAAATGCCTCTCTGAAAGGGAAGGAAGTTGCATCGTTGACGAAACCACATTTTCAGCACAATACTTTGTCCAATTTCTTCTTCTCGCATTGATCTCCAGTACGAAAGTTGCTTTTTTAGTCATTATGTGAAGCCACACACGCAACCAATGGAAAAAAATAAGAGGTGGGAACTCATTACCTTGTATTCTGTGTATCATGGGCAAAACACCGAAATCCGAACAAAATTGGTGAATGAGGGTAGTTTGCTGTAACTCAAAGACAAAAGCTGTTACGGGAAAACTGTTGCCAAACTGAGCTAGAAATAAAAAAAAATCACACAAAATAAACAATTTCTTTTCATCTGTTTACCAATGTAATCTATTTAGCATTTCGACAACTGCTCCCAGTAGTATAAAACAATACTGTCAACTCGATCGTCTTTTTGGAAACCACCACTTCTACCCAACTACCTACCCGAAAAAAGAGCTAAGTGTAGATCGCAAGAAGCCTTTCTACAATCGAGTTAAAGCAATCCCATTTATTTGGAACCTCTGCGTGTAACTGAACATTTTCCGATTTGTTTGTTTGCTTCCATCTTTGGAATGCTTAAACTAAATGCGAGTTGGTTACCTTCAAACCAAACAGAGGCCACTTGTGACCCATCACTTCGACTAAAAGACTAAACAACGCCGTGTTTGTTTTTCTGGCGGTCCATATATGTGAACTCGACTTTGTTTGACCGACGTGCACTTCTCAGCAATGTTTTTGTTTACCGAAATTTTAATTATTTTGTTTTTTGTTGCAATCACTACCACTTAATTATCCAAAGGAATGGCTTCTGTGGGATATAAACACATTTCAAGACCTCTTAGTACACAGTAGCTGAACAATATTCATATCGTGGTGTGAAATTATTCGCAAATTTATGCAGAGTCTCTTTCAACGTCCAGAGGTTAGTTGAATTTTAACGATTTATGCAGATGAGGCGGTGAGTTTGTTGGTTATTCACGGCTGAAAAAAAGAATAAGTGGCTCATTATTACGACGCGAAGGATTAAGGGAAGCTCCCAGAAGCAGAAAACTGGAGTATACTTGCGGCTGCTAAACAGACGGTGAAGAAAGTCGTAAAATGAAATGCGGTCATCTTCCTGAGTTGATACGGTGATATAGTGGTGGATACTTAGTGGACAAGAGCACACTACAGTCGACATCAACACGTACAGCAGGGTAACCAGATAAGAACAATAGGAAAAAGAATTTAAATAAAACAACATCGGTGTGAAAAAAAAACTATTTCTGGCTTTATTTTGAAGCCACATTCAAGCATATCAATAAAATGCGCACCTTTTTTACGACTTAGTTCAAAATTCGTCTCAAATGTTAACCTCGAGCTAGTGCAAAATGGTTAGCTTCTGAGCATAAACTGAGGAAATGACGAGACCCCAAAGAAAATAATCGAGAGGTATACGTTATGATCGTTATGACGCTCGCCGTGCAATGACCTAGTCGCAGGAGCCTTCTTTACAACTTCCAGCGTTGTGCCTCTTTTGTGGCATATAGTGCAACTTTGTTGGAACCACAGCTCGAATATTTCGATGTTGTCGAGCTCAGGTCACAGAAAGTCGGTTAACATCGCTCTTAGGCCATCGGCAGTACCTTCCTCATTTGAAAGAAGAAACGTTCGATGATGCCGCCATTGCATGAATAGCACGAAACAGTCAATCTTGTGTTCGCTCCTTTTCTTCTTCTTCTTGGGCCGCTACAGTCCGAGGTGGACCTGGGCCTCAACCAACACGCCTCTCCAGCGAGCACGATCTCTCGTCAGCTGCTTCCAGTTTTGCACACCAAACCGGCGTTTTAACGACGATAATTGTGCTTGTTGTCATAGCTGCTGAGCCACAAATTAGCCTCGCCCAAGAGGATGTTTTTTTGGTCACATTCCGGCTCTTCGTGTAATATTTCCATCGAACTCACAGCGTTGTCTATAGCCGGCTGGCTTCAATTCTTGCGTCGGGCTTATACAGCTTTGGGGCCAAAATCAGCCCGCCTCACTCTTTGGCAATGGCCGACTCAGCTGACAGTCTCCAAATGGACATTTCTAGGTTTTCTTGAATCACCTATTCAGCTATTCATGGTCAAGAATCCATTCAATGCAAACCACTTTATGTAAGTTTACTCCGACAGTCTTGTCATTCCTAGACAAAACAGTGTTGAAGGCAAGGACTCGTAATGCGGTCCATCTGCCCGATGTGACGTAAATACACGCATATTTGTTGCCTCCTAGCAGGCACTCACAGCGAAGGATGTATATCAACTCCAACCCACAACATAGAAAATATCCTCAAATTAATGGCCCGATCCGGTAGAATGTGGACACACTTTGTCGGCTCGAACAGTCCCCGATTTAACTTCCCCACGGGGTATGATGTAAACTTTGTCTGCCAGATGTTTCTCTGTAGTCACGCTGCTAGGATTAATTAAGTTGGACCAGCTTCAGGTGGTCACCGGGCACCAAGTAAGACTAAGGTCCAGTGGCAAGCATTACGGTCCCCCATCGATTCGGGACTAATTATGAATAACTACGCGAAAACTGAAATTCAATAAATCTCGCTGAACGTGCCCGAAATTAGTGCTGCCATTTCTCGTTCTGGCCGTAGATCAGAAAATCCCGCATTCGTTCGAATAACTTTCCCACATGATGTTGTTCCCGCTGTTGTAAGGCAATCCATATTATCCACATGCGTACACCGAAAATAATTAATCCACTCGCAAGATTTATGCATTCCCCGAGTGACCGAGCAGCTTGCGCACAATGTCGTTCCCGCATAGAAGTGGCGCGCACTCAATGGCACATAATAACAATTAATTCTAGCGTCGGCGACCATCAATTTGGCCGAGCATGTGACCGGCCACCTACAGTCCTCGTTCATGGATTGATTGTCATGACATTTGCCAGAGCAGGGCTTTCGTGGACCTGTTGACGGTGTCCATGGCCCATGGGGACTTATCGGTCTCACTTACCCTTGGGAACAATATGCGGCCGATCGTGCCGTATCGGGAGTGCTATCAATTTTTCATATTGAGACTTCATAACTTCCATCTTGTGTCAGTTTTGAATAAAACGTCATTCGGTCCGTCCCAAGTGCAGCGCGGCCAATTTGGAGTTTTCACTCGTAGATGGCACGGATTGCGTCCATAATTGTTTGAAGTATCGCATTGCGCGCTAATAATCTCCATTCACAGGCTGAGTGAGTGACCAAATTGGTGACACCTCTGCTGTCCGTCCGGAACAGCATGGATTTACATGCGTTTAAGGACATGTAGACAATTGCAGTAGCAGTAGCAGTAGCTGCCGCAGCAGCAGCTGCTGGTCTTTGCTTGGGAATGCTCGCTCATGCCGGCGATCGCTTTTACTTCATGTCCGCGCATGTGTGCGTCTGTGCGTCTCGCTGCCTCTTTTCCATTGCGGGGTTTTTCACTTCGTTAGGCCTAATTGAGATTGATACAAATTCAGCGCCGGGTTTTTGTCCAAGTGGAGTTCTTTTTTGTCACCACTGGACGCACGGACGCTTGGACGCTTGGACGCATGAACGCATTGTGCGTGTGTGCCTCGAAATGTGGTGAATTAATTGTGTCGGTGGAAAGCGGATTAAATGTTATATTTTAGCCGCTTATTAGCTGGATTTTAACGAAGTGGATATGTTACGACCTGCGGCGGAGGAATACACAAGAAATCGGTTGCGGATCTGGCCTTGATCCGAGGTTTGATGGACACGTAGTGAGATTTTTTTTGTTCGTTTCTTTTTTTTTTCGAAGGAAACCCTACCCATTTGGAGAACGTTTGATTGATCATTATCATTGGGATTGATTGATTTGTCTGGCGTGACCGGTGAATTTGACACGGCGCGGCCATTTAATTGATTACGATCAGAATGGAGGGAGGTGAATGTGGTTGAAGGGGTTTCTTTTTTGTGTGCTAGCGAAGGAACGCATGGATTTAGTTCAGAGTTGAACACTGGCATTGGGAATGCCCTTGGTTAGGTGAGGTTATAGTGACTGCCGGGGACGAGAATGGGGGCCATTCGGCTGTTGCTGCAATCTTAAGGAATTCTTAGCCGCTCGTTTCACATATTCCCAAATTCCATCGTATGACGTTAGTTGTGGTTTCTCCAGTGAAGGTTCTTCTGTGGCGATTCAGAGGAATCTTTAAACGTTGCGGCTTTTTACATTCGACAATCCTTCTAGGCTGCTGAACGAAGATCTGCCTAGCGGTCTTTTCCAAACCGCTGCAACTGATATGCAGGTGCAGATGTAATGAAGGATCTTCTCGTCTTCCCTCCCGTCTTCGAAGAAGCAGCTGCTCAACGTTAAGTTCGTCGCGCACTGCCGTGCGTCGGCTGCGCTGTGTCCACTCAATATAAATAATAAAAAGGAGAGGTGACAAGACGCACCCTTGGTGAAGTCCAACGTTCACTGTGAAGGGTATTGATTTAGCATTGTTACCCCGAACACAGCTTCTAAAGACTGAATAGCCTCAGTAGAGGGCTCTCAATTCAAATCCCATACTCCTGCCGAATACTTCAGAGTATACTTCGAGGCACTTAGTCGTATATAATAATAATAATATGGGTGGCGCTACAGCCCGTAGAAAATGTCGTGTTCAGTTCAAAAACATCCCTTAGTTGCAGGTTGTCTCTTAACGAAATGGGATACTGTGACATACCGGGCAATTACATAGCCGATGTACTCGCTAGGTCGTAGGTAATTACACCTAGGGGCCTACTATTTCGATAATCTTAACGATTTAAACTACGCCGGTATAATCCAGCTAAATCGCTTCGTCATAAGCACCAACTGTTAAGAGAAGTCAATCCGCGTTTTACCACAAGGTGCCTATTGTAACTGCCTTCTGTCATCAGCCAATCTTACCTAACCTAACCACTGTCTGTATATGACACTGGACAGATATGTTTCTTAAGCTTACATCACAATTGAATTTCGTATAGAATGAAAAACGTGAGTTGAATTGTAAATTGATGCAAAATATTGTGAAAAATATGCTGTGAAAAATTGCAATTAATACTCTTAAGTGTAAACAAAATATTCTATTTGTTGCTTGGCTTTAAATTTATGTTGTCATGAACATACCTGCGTTAACGTCACATACCGACCCGTCAAAGCTATCCAGCACACCTTGTTTTCGTTATACCATGGATTACGTTTTGTGTGTGTCATAAACACTCACATTTTTCCCTTGATCCGATTCGATTTTCCTGCTCCAGTTTTAACGTGAAGAGATCGTTTTCTTTTATGAGGGCTAAATACCATCTCCCTCAACTAGGGACGAAGAGTCGCAGCTGTCATATTTAATGCAACGTGAAGCACTTGTCTGGACTGATTATCATTTTTTTGCCCAACTGTTGGATGCACTGATACTAAGTGACTTTGAGAAGAGGCCAGACCTCCTCTCACACCGGACACTTAAATGTCAACGTCATGGCATTTGACAAATAAAAAGAGTATGCCCTCGGTCTGACATAGAAACCCCGCTGTTGCACAGCTCTATACGTGAGATGCTAGCTGAGAACACGTTTTCAGAGCTCACTCTTAAATCCCAAGACAGCGCGTCCGATTCGAATTAACCACCTCGTTTTAATTTAATATCAGTCAATTCAATTTCTCGTCATTTCCTGATTCCCAAGATGCTGCAGTGGGATTGAAGAAATAAAAGAAAAGATCTCTGCAGCTTCCACAGTCATTGGTCACACCTTGTTCCTTATAAATTATTCACTCAGAGTTCTCTTAATTAATCCGACCAGCGTGAATCGGGAGAACGTCTGCACAAATAAAACTTCCATCATGTCTCGTGGGGATACTAAAGTGTAGACCATTCGAGCCGACAAAGTGTTTCCACATTCTGCTGTATTATCCCATAAATATCGGGACACTTTGATATGCTCTTTCAGCGTTACAATCTCAGTTGTGTGCGAAGTTGGGTTTTGCGGAATCGATAGGCATAGGCAATCAGTTCATTATTGAAAATTATGGGACACATATTTCTTAGAAATCCAATTAAAATCCGGGATTGGGGATCGTTATGTTATGCATGCGGTGAGTGGGATATTTGAAAGCGGTAGCATTTGTTATTATTTGAGGATCCCGCCATGTCTAGTTTTGACATTCCCACTAAACTCGTAAGGCTGTGCAAAATGTAATTGGACAATTCTCGCTCCTCTATCAAGGTCTACAAGGGACTCTCCAAGACTATCAATGTTAAAAAATGACTTAGGCAAGGTGTGACGCAGGCAAGGTGTGACGCAGTGTGACATAGGACTTTTTCAACTCCTTTCTGGGGAATATCGTGCAGAACTAGTCGATCTTCCAGAAGACCGTACAAGCAAGCCTAAGCGTATGTCAATGACGTCGAACACAGCGAGTCGTCATTGAAGCAGTTGCTGTCTTTGAATCGGAGCCAGGCTTAGCAGTGAGAAGAAAAGACACACCATCAAGAATTTGGCCACAACATTACCACACAGAGAGAGAGACAGGGACTTCATCGACCTCGGTTCCCAAGTAAACAGTACGAATACCATCAATATCGAGATTAAACTCAAAATAAGCTCAATGTGTGTGTTGTGGCGGTTCTCTGAGAACCCAATGAGCACTAAGTGCCGTTTTGTTATCACAGCTCTAGCCGTTTATAGTTACGTAAGTTATGTATGCTTTTTTGCAACCATCTTGTTGCATTTAGAAAGTTAATTAGTTTCCTTACGGTTTTGTTGGAAATTTCATCGAGGGAATCGAAAAGGGGGGTTGCCCAGTGTTCGCTGTCTGATTCAAGCCAGCGTTGGGCAGCTGCACAGGAAATGAGTTAGTGTTTCCTTTTCTGAGGTTTCATTACAGCTGCGACAGTGTGTGTTGTGTAGAATGTTTAGTCTGATTGCGTGGTCTCCTATCGGCCAGTGTCCCTTGATGACCCGATGTCAGTGCGGGTTCGACTTAGAAGTTACTCAGTCTGTGCGTTATTATATATCGGTCATTTTTTTCCTGGAATTTGAGCAGGTGGTAAGTTGAGACCACCTAAGACCAGCATTTTGCCAGAAATATGAATTGATTCTAGCTTTGACTAGTTCCATTGGTACATGAACCTGCATTGCAGACGAGCTGTCAAGTGCGCAATCTTGCTTAGCTAGTTCGTCAGCTCTTTCATTACCGGGGATATTTCTGTGATCGCAAATCTATCTGCTAAACCAGCAAGCCCTTCGCGGCAATCTTGAACTATTTCAAAGGATATGGTGGCTGATACTATAGCTTTAATGGCTATTAACGACGATAGCTATTTTTTGTATCGAGCATGTGTGCATATGCATATGATCGGATAAGACGACACGCTTCCTTAATGGCGAACCTGTAAGACACTGGGATATTCGGTAGTCTTAAGGCTGTACAGAGAACAAACGTGAGTAACCTAGTTGGAGTCCTCACAGGACACTGCGCAATGGGTAGACACGCCGCAAGACTAGGACTATAATGACTTCTGTAGCAGATGCAAGGATGAATAAGAAGAGGAAAACCCCTCACATCTACTCTGCAACTGCCCCGCTTTGGCCTCCATTAGTAAACAAACCCTTGGAGAATGTCATCTAAACGAACTTATGGCATATCTGAAAAATATGTCAAATCAATCTGGGCAAAATGTCAAATAACAAAATGGGACCAGGAATAACGAACGTCAACTGGATCTGTGGCAACACAATGGGCCCTTGGGTATAAGTGAATCCATCACTTATGCTGGCAGACACATAAGCTAACCTAAGGATGTACAGAAATTCAGCTTTTCTGAAAAGGTATCTGCCCCGACGCCGCGATTCATCTTTGTACCCTCTGTGTTGATACTCACATCCGCGATGGAGTAAATGCGCCCACTCTTCTATATTGTCGGTAGAACTACTTCAACGCGTTTTTTTAAAGTCATAACAAGGAGGTGTATAGTCTGTCAGATTTGGTACTTATTCTCTCGGTATCGGGGCCAGGATACAACTGTGTCCATATGGTTTTGAGGTCCATAATTTAGATTCTCTGAGTCTAACTGCACTATGTGTGGTTATGTCATGTATGTGGAGGTCTATGGGCAACAGCATGACTGTCATAGCTCCCTATGCATGCCATTCCTTGGACTTTGTCTAGTTTCGTGATAGTGTAACTTTTCTTGAGAGCCGGCCACCATACTAATGAGCCGTAAGTGAGGATTGGACGTACTACAGCAGTGTACATCCATCGAATCAGATTATATCTTAAGTCCCACTTTTTACAAAAGGTTCTGTTACAGGCATATAAAGTTATACATGCCTTCTTGACCCGTTGATCAAGGTTGATCTTCCAACTGAGTTTAGGTACTTTGCGCTGGGTGATAGAGACCGTTGTTCCCCGTTTAGGCAGGGTAGGTTAAAGTTTGGTATTACATTTTTTCCTACTGAAAAGCATCATTTCCGTTTTGCCAAGGTTAATAATTAGGCCACAACTGGTAGCCCAAATAAAATAAGAGATGATCGACGGCAAGTGTCACTAATGGCGGGGATTCGAGTGCTTTTTCGAGTGTGCCCACCTTAAGTTCTAAGCCTGATATCCATCACATTTGAGTCGGCAATGGCTCCAAAGAATTAGGTCAGTCATTGGCATAAAATCCAGTGTCGTTCATCATTCGCACATGAATGCCGATCGTCACGAGCTGTCTGTTTAATAAACTCGTAAACCTCCTTTCCATTCACATGAAATCTTCCACAACATTCCACTTGTGGGCAATCAAAAATCGATTTCAACGCAATCTTCAATTCCGATGAAAATAATTGCACTGCAGCCTCATCATCGGAACGCTTGCGCATAGATGCGTTCGCAGGTGATGTGGCGATTCAATCGACTTCATCAATCTGCCACAATAAAGTGGCGATAGCTCGACGCCAAAGGCTTCGAATTCCCATCTTCATCAACATCTGTCTCCTCTCAAATTACTGTCATTACTTGACGGATATTGCGTGCCTGGTATGCCGGCTGCTGTCATCTTCTCGTGCGTGGTCACAACATAATGCCTTCAGAAAATTTGCTGAAAGTTATTTTCAGAGAACCTGTCAGCGTCTAGCAAAAAGGTGTAATTACATTTAAAAACGAGGCCCTTGAGGTGTGCGCACACAAATGCAAAATGCAAAATGCAAACAGGATCACAGTTCATACCGAAAGGCTCTTGTCTTGAGTGACATTGCAAATACGATGTGAACAGTGAAAATGTCACGACACGAGGCCCACCTCAAAAAGGTTTATCTCTCAAAGGCGAGGCGATAGCAGATAAAAGAAGTTATCGCATTCAAAGTATACTGACCTCAGTGTAATTGAAGTTAACGTTTTCGCTCTGTGGCAACTGGCCAGTGCCAAAGTCGTCCACACACTTGAGCGTTTGACAAATTGCTTGTTTCGCAATGAAACAAGAGACTTCCTCTGTAACTGCCACACTCCTTTGGAACACGACATTTCTGCAGCCGCTGTAGTGTGCTATGAAATACAAAACAGCACACACGCGCGAACATGCAACTCATATTTCCTGGTGCATACAGCAAAGCGTTACGACCGTGTACACTGCCTTGCCGTGATAAGGATCTTGGTCAGTCTTTGCGCGTGTGTGTGTGTGTGGATTCATGAACAACTGTGTCCCAAGTCCGTGTGGACCACATCAGCAGATCCCTGCGCGATAGTCACGCCGTTGGACCCACATTCGCAGTCATAGCCCGGCTACACGAAGCAAAATGATATACGTATCTAGTGATGTTGCAGCCTTATCTCCGCTTTGCAGTCCGAGATATCCGCACGATAAGTAGGGCGCAGACCGACTGGACATTCGGCGTGGAGCGGTGTTACCTAATCGCCAGGAAAAAATGTTCTAGATCACGTTTCAGATAAGGTGAAGAGTTTACATGTCCACTCGGACGTAACACTTCTGTTCTTGCCCGATGAGGTGAGGTGCTAGGTGTCGACTGGCCGTTGCGCCGAGCCGCG
This sequence comes from Eristalis pertinax, assembly GCA_907269125.1. Lineage (NCBI taxonomy): Eukaryota > Metazoa > Arthropoda > Insecta > Diptera > Syrphidae > Eristalis > Eristalis pertinax. Next base: position 56,769,489 of record OU026148.1, on the reverse strand, counting down.
TCGTGCCATCCGGAAGCTGGTCCACATGCGCTCGCACAGCAGAAAGTGTTTTGTTGGACATGGTGTAAGAGTTGGGGTAAAAGTTAGCTTCTGGTTGAGTAGCGCTCCAAGTAGTATTCCGAATCCGAACTGACTGGCCCAAAAACAACAACAAAAAAAGAGAGCAACAAGTTGTGTAGTCACTCTCATTCCGAGCGCAGGCAGGCAGACACCGGATTTCGAGAAAGTTCGGATGGACACCTGGGCATGGAAATAAGATTTAGTGACCACGATGGCACAACGCTGATATTGTGTTGCCTGTCGAATATGATTTGCGATTGCAGTTCAAACATTTGTTGGACACAATGTACCCGAGTGCGGTTGCGGTTGCGTGACAAAATCGCATAACAGTCGCGTTGCTGTGCGAAGTGAGTCTATGGTCAGCCCGAGGGGTTGTCGATTTGATCTCTAAGCAAGCGCTCGAGTTAAGTTAAAGGCACACGCTCAACAAATTATGTGCGAATCGGTAAATCTTCGGTTATCTTGATTAGCATCGCTTGAAGTTTACCTATTATCCCATGCGCCAACATTTGTGCGGCATAAATCCATCTGAGTTTGGGTCAAAAAAACATAGAAAAACTGCATTGATCGAGATATCACTTCAAAGCAGTTACCTACCAACATGTACAATCTAAACACATTGTCAACCAGTTATGATAGTTGAAATGCTTGAGATTCCGTAATTTTCGTAAATAACTCGTTGCACAGTCTTTTTCTTTGCATGCACTGTACTTTGGGGACACTACATTGCCGACATTGCTTCAGTTTACCGCCCGTGATCAACAAACGAGTACCAAACAACGTTGCTCACAATCCCTGTATCAGTTAATTAACGTCTCAATAACTTACAACTGAACTGAACCTTTCCGGAGCCAGGGGTCTTCAAAATGAAAATTAATCTAAATTCCTCCATTCAAGCACAAGGCCCATAAATAACGGCCGTCTTCGGGCATGGCAGCCTTGATTTCTCACACATCGTCCCGCAGACATGTAATCCAATTCGATCCGCCGCCCCGGGGCCGCTGCCGCTTGCCCCAGAAGTGGAAATACGATATCTGGGAGGGAGGATTTATGCGATCACTATACCATTTGAGGTGAGATTATAGCCAATCCGAGATTTAATGACCAAAAGATAATTTGTTCGGCGTGTGCCTCTGCTGGAAATTGTAAATATGGTCAACTTGGCAGGCTGAGAGATGTTGTTTTCTTTTCTGCGGGAGGGCCGCGCTCATGAGTTGTGTGATTGTGATAGTCATCGAAGATCGCAACGTCTTGATCGTGAATGCGAACGCACGCGAACACCACGGTCATTGTGTAGTACATTGTCACTGCGGCAGTTTATCATACTGACCATGGGGCTTGGTGCCATATCGATGTTCGGTTTAACGTTGCTGCGTGCTCGACAAGGATGTTATCGAGATCGTGATCATCCTCGGACACATTTAACAATTTCGACATTTCTTTCGGGAACTTGTTTCCGAGGTTGTTTGGACGCGATGTGAAGCTGAAGATGTGCTCGGGAGTAGGTTTTTGAAGAGCTATTGGATGATATTGAGTTACTTTCCTTAAATTCGAATGCGGTATGGTTGTCGTCTTTTATTAGATTTGCGATTTGACGATGAATTAGGGCAAGGCGAAGTACATACGTGCTGTCATCTCTTTGAGTTTTGCAAATTTGTACAAGCACGTAAAAGGGTAATTGTTCAGTCATCGGTGATTCAACTGAACACTACTCAAAGGCTTTATTCGTCCAGAGTCAAGTGCGAGCGTGCGCGGGTCGAAGGTATGGAGGGAGAAAGAGCGTCTCTAAAGTTAATCACGTCTCCGAAATCAGCCTAGAGCGAAAACTGAGCATTGTTTGTTAAAAACAGAGACAAACAAGACTCAGTTCGTCATGTCTTCAGGCGATTCCGTATACAGTGCAACTTGAGAAGTTTTGAGGTCACCTGTCAAGTTGGCCTGAATATTTCTGCACGAAAACAAAATTCATACAAAATATTGAATAAAATGGTTTTTGGTCTCTGATAAATTTGCCCGTGGTTCCTAGGTGAAACGTAGGACATTGATAAACAAGTTATAATTGGATTTTGGATAGAGCTGGGAATTTCCGCCCTGCTTGTAGCGCTTCTGCTTCAACTAGTCACTGCCACGTGTTGGATGGTATACCGCGCCTGTGACTACCTTGTGGACTCTAATATAGAGCTCCTTGTCATGTCGTCATGGGGCCAATCCACTTTCACTTGCGGCTACGGATTTCCATGTGGATGGGTGCCTGTCTCATAGGTCGACGTTTATAAAGTGTAGGGCCAGAAAACGCACATGATCCTTCGGAGGCTAGGCGTAGCGCTTGTGTTTCTCTCGGAGTTGCGCTCCACGTTTCGCAAACGTGTAGAAGAACTGATTTCACTTTCGATTCAAAAATATTCAGCTTAGTGCGTTTGGATCTCACACTTTGTCCAGCATACCGAAGGCGACGCTACCCCTTGATATTCGGTTCCGTATATCAGCTGCTGAGGCGCCACTTTTAATGATGATGACGACAAGGTAAAAAAAAATCGTCCATTGCTTCGACGTTTGAGCCGCAAATCGGAAAGTTTTGAGAAACGTTGGTATTTTGGTTACTGAACTTCGCCCTTTTTATTTTAATAAAAAAAAAACGAACGTCCTCACACCAGCCACCTGTATAACTTGGTTAGCAAAGTTTGCACTGCAGGTGGCCAACTTAGAAAGGTTTCTCTGTACTGGCTATAGCGAGGTCTGGCAGTCAAAAACTATGCGTTACACTTAAGGTTAAGGGCAACACAGACCTTGTAAATTAAAGCAAACAAAACATAAATTTTAAGATTTCTCTCAGTTGAGGAACCCTGGACAGCGAATATGTAACCATTCCAACTATGCAGGTGTTATGTTGCCTTTCCATTTCATCGACACAATCATTACTGATTATTAAAGGTTCTTCTTGTGTTTTGGAAGGATTAAATTGGACTTTATTGTTCTTACCTCAATTCATAATACCGTTGAGCTTGAGCTGAACGCACGATGTCCTTCATATTATATGAGTCGTGAGTCTTACAATGAATATAAAATGCAAAGCTTACCATCATCAGCAAAACAGTAAATTTGGTTAGGAGTGGCAGACAGTAGATTACTAAAACTGAGAAAGCGTATCGGAGACAGAACAGGTCCCTAAGGGACACCAGCATTTGATTGTGGTTGACATCAGAGTTGAACATATCGAAGTTGTATTGGAAGCCAGCTGTATAGCTAACCAAGATGTGCAATGAATCCCATTAACAGAGGACGGCGGTCCGAAGAAAACTCGGCACAAAACGTTGGAGAGTGAAGCGCGGCAGCTGGGGAAAAGTTAGGTCGAATTGAGGCTCATTGCCAGAAACTAATTTTGCTTTAGCCATTATTATCGGCCTCTAAAAAAACACTCTTTAGCTATGCTAGGCTGGCTGCCAAATGAAACATTGTCAAATGCCTCAGATATGTGATATTGTTAACGCCAGCAAAGTTAAGTTCCACTTTTCGGTGAGATATGCCGTCCAGTCACCCATGGACCTGTTGCTGCGGTAACCCTACCGCCGCTCATTAAGAAGCTTCCGCGATGCGAGACATTTTATTTGCGGACCACAGTGTCACAACGAGTCAGTACGTGGATGATGGCGACCATTTAGTTCTCTTAAGGACGACCTGGGCACTGTTCCAACATGATAGAAGAATGGCGAAGAAGTCCACGGTATCTGGAAGCATATTGATACCCACGATCTCTCCGAAGGTCCATTCCAAGAAGAAGAGGCATTGTCAACGAGATGCTACTGATTCACTGGAAGTGCTCATGCTAATGTACACCACTAACTGCATGAGACTAGCAATTCCCTTCAATTAATTAAGTCACTTTTTCGCCATCCTTCCAATTCTCCATTCTGACCACATCCACCCATCATTCTTCCGATCGATGTCGACTCTACTTCCACATCGTTTTCACTCGCTTTTATTGCACGCTTCTTCCAACAAATTGCAGGACTGTGTAGCGATTACCCTCCCAATGCAACAAAGTACCCCTTTTCTTCCAATGGCGGCCAAGTTTCGCATATATACACAATGACTAGCGTCCATCAGTTGCTTGCATAAACTGTTAATGGTTCTGGGAATATCTTCATCGTACTGCACTGCTCTTTCAATTAAGAAAGGTTCTTCCCGCCAAACGACCCATCCAACGCCGTGAGAATATTCCAATGCACTCTCTCGTTTCTCTCGCTTCTCGCCATTCTGCAATAAATTTTCCTTAATCAAGTGAAGAATTCCCCATGGGCCCATAAGCCACTGAACCATTGAGAGCGTTCGCCACAGGCTGTCAATCATTCCGCAAATAAGTGCACAGCAGTGCAGTTCACTGGCCACGCACTGGTATCCAATGGCGGCAAAGTTCCACGAGCCTCAGAATAGTGCAAAACGTGCACATGTCCGTAAATTATTCCGAGACACTTTGTTCCCTTATTAATCTCGGATTTGTTATACAAAGCATTAAACACTCTGGCAGCTAGTGACTAGGTCTGTCCGGGCACAGTTGTCGCCGTGGATTGCGTTCAATCCAAATAGATAAGCGCTCCCATGTCCGAGAGTCACCTCGTTAGGGCAAAACGTATATTAATGCCTGCCATAATGGAGGTGCTCATTAGGCTGCTGACGACGAACGAGTGGAACAGCATAAAGCTGCCCCCGTACTGTAGCACAAGTCTGCACCAGGTGGCACAATTACGATGAAACCATTCGCCATTCGGTACTCGTGGATTATTAAATATTTGGTAATATGCCGCTGCAAGTGAGCGTGTAAGCCTAATTAGACCGGGGCTTTGAGATCACTTAAACCATACGATACAAGCACGCTCGTGTCTACCACGGCGGTGGCGGCGGCGCGCAATCCAGTTATGCAATTAAAGAAACACGCATTCCTGCCTTCGACAAGTGGCCGGCTGTAGGACCACCCAAAAGGAGCATCTTTCCCGCAGAAATGCAAATACTAGCTTCACGGTATTTTAATTAGACCCACAGATGAGGAGCTCCAGTCGCAGAGAGCACTTAAAATAAATTAAAAATTAATGTAACCAGTCGAGGAGCTGACAGGATAGATTTTTGGCGTGACTGTGCCTTTGTGAACAGAGGAACGGACTCCCTGCGTTCTCCGTTCGGTGTTCAGTGCGTTTCAGAGTCGCAATCGGAGGCAAACAAGTTCACCAACTTGAAAATGTCATCGATTTACTGCCGCTCGATTTGAGGTGGATGTGTATATATGTGGGGACTGCAAGTAGTCCAGAAATGGCTTTGACTGTGGAAATTAATAACTACACGGTGACACGTACAAATAGCCAGCGTCATGAGAGTGTCCCCAGGTTGTTGCGTGCATCCACGAAACCATACTCCAGGCTGGCCATACATGGAACTGCACAACTACTGGAGGGTATATCTACTCGTACAAGTCCTGTGCGTGCAGAACTTGACGATTTCAATTAAATTTTTATTTTGTGACTGGAAAACTATAACAAGCCTTTGGCGTGCCTCTCTGCCAAGGGACGAACGGCAAACGGCAAACGGCGAACGGCGTACGGCGAATGGTGAAGAGGAATGTGTAATCCAGCAGGTGGAAGTCGAGTGGAACTATAATTAGTGCAATGCTCACGGAAATCACGGCAAGGGGGAGGATTTAACAAATGAATCGTTAGTTGGCATTCGCAGACGTGTGTTCCTTCTGATCCCAGGTTGCATTTGTCTCAATCCACTTTTCAGCGTGGACTGCTGCAGACGGAATCTGGACTGCCACAAGTGGGAAGCGATGTCGGATCAATGCTTAAGGCTTTTAAGTAACATTTTTAATTACTTGTCAGCGATCAGGACGATGGTTGGACACACTTTGAAGTGGCAACGGATATCTGGCGAATCCGGGTTTACATTTGTTTTGCTGCTAGGATTAAAGGGAAATGAATGATGGAAGCTATTCCAGTCTTTACTCGTAAAAGTCACCATCATTAGAGCACTAAATTTGATCCTTTTATCAAAACAAAATAAAATAAAGGTGAAGACAAGCGAGAAGGAGGCGCGCAAAATAAACAAGTAAATAATTTGTTAATAAAATGCTTGACATTTAAATTATTCAAAATTCACAAGTTGCCCTGTGTTTGAATAATGTACGTATTTACTTAAGTGCCTTCGGTCCCGGGGGGTCCGTTCGGCGACAACAATTGAAGTAAACTGGTTATGCGATCACGAATCTTGATTCTGATCGAATTTGCTGTTCAATAATTCAGCTTTTGTAGCGTTTGACTAGGGTGAAGTAACCTAGCGACTAGCAGTTTTAAAACTGAATTGGATATAATTTGACAAAAGGTTACTGAAGTTTATTCTAGTTCATCAGTTAACGCAAACAATCGGAATGGCGGTGTACCTATCTTTCCAGCAATCATCTGCGTTTTGAATGACCTACACTTTTATGCCAGCTCCCAACGGCGAATCTTGAGAAGCTTTACTCAATGTCAGCTACTTCCAAACTTTGAGAGTTGATAGCGGCCATATTGTTAAAGCTAAAGCTTAAAAATTGGCTGTCATTTATTTAGTCTGTTTTGCGAAATCACCAAAGACGTTCAACAGCACGTGTAACTGTTGAAATTGTTTTATCAAAATGGGTGTTCTGTTCGGGCAATGTTCTGCGCGATTCTCCCATTTTACGGTCGACGTAATCATCCTACCGAGAGAAAGGTGAGTCCACTAGTTCAATAAACGATAAACCACCACGCGTACGTCAAAAAGACGCAAGATCTGCCGAAAACATCGCCGCTGTGTGCAGAAGAATCCGAGGAAATCGATTTCGCGTCGCTCACATGAACTCGGCTTTTCACAGAGCACAAGTTGGTGAATTTTGCGTTGCATCTTGGGCCTGCAACCGTATGAATTCAACTGAGCCAGAAGCAGAAGATAAACGACGTGTGTTCACCGAATGGGCTCTGGAGCTGACGTAATTTTCATCGAAAAATCATCTTCATCTTTTAAGCCCATTTCTGGATTAATGGGTACCTGAACAAACAAAATTGTCTTGGGACGATACCAATCCACGTGAGATCCAAGAGTGTCCAATGCATCCCGAAAAAGTCAATGTTTGCTTCGAATTTTTGCAGGTTGCATCATATCGGTCCAAATTTCTTTGAGAATGACGCTGACCAGGCCATCACCAACTACAACGGGGACCGCTATTGGTCGATGATTACCAACTTCTTTTGGCCTGAATTGGATCATATCGACACCAACGATAAGTAGTTTCAACAAAGACGCTAATTTCCACATAGCTCACGCCGCATTGGCAATTCTGCACAACAAGGCGGAGAGGAAGCCACAAAGAAAGCCAGTCGGGATGAGCCGCCTTGAAACAGCCACAACTGCCCAAATGAAAATCGCTGGAGAACGGCTTGACAAATTCCAAAACATCGGAAGAACTAATTCAACTGATGGTACAATCGAAGACATTGATGAAAGAGTGGCCAAACCTAAGGGGGCTCTTGCGATGCTGTTCAATTCGAATTGATTGTGAACAAACATTATTTGTTTACTTTTTTTGGCTTAACAATAAGCGCCCAACTGATGTACATTGTTTAATTCAACAGTGGGTATTATAATATCGGTTTAGTGTTTATTTTATATATCAAAAATGTCCAGCGCTTACATCGGGTTGTTCAAGTCCATGTGTCCATGTGGCTCCTTTTGGGATGGGGTGGTGGTGTGGTAGCTCTGGTAGAGGTCATGCAGCTCATTGTTACACGTCGTTGGGAAATTATGCTCGCTTAGCAGAATTAGCGCGTTGAGGTAGGGTTGTCAGGGGATTGTGTTTCTCAGGTTACTGATTGCCTCGTTAGAATAGTTGCTGATGTCTAGAACCGGCTTTCTGAACAGTGCCATGATGTACTATTGCAAGGGGATGATCCGGGCTTTGTGTTGCTGTGGTGCTTTCGAGGGTCCTTGTCGAAGGTGAGATGTACAGGTCTCGTTTTCGCAGTATTTTCCTTTTTACTGTTGAACGTCAACCTTTCCGTGAAGTTAACGCAAAGATACCGAATCTCTTTGTCTGTTGTTATTTCCGTTTCGTTAGGGAGCACTTGCGGAAACCAGAAGAAGACTACTAGGCTAGTACTACTTCAACCAGCTTGAGGATCTGAGTAACATAGATCCAACGGATATACTACAATTTCTTACAACATCTAAATGGATATAAAAGAGGTCAGAATAAATAACACATGGCCAACAAATCCCAAGAGGACTACAAAAAATACCAAGATGGAATTACTACAAGGTCAAAGGGTAAATGGGTTTTGAACGCAAAGTCGAACGTGACACCACAATGGACCGGATGGTATTAGTGAGCCCTACCTATCTTGGGATCACTTGGCGATCAGTGGTGACTTCGAGCTGGCATAAGTTAGTGAGTCATCTGCGAATAGACAAGTAGATGAGTTCCTTTATCCAGCTGCTTGTTCGGGGCAGCTACAACATCGTGGTGGAACTTCATTAGTATATGTAGCGTCGAATGTTTTCTTCGGAATCCATACTGCGTATCCGGGATGATGTTCAGATCGGTGGACCATCGCTTTAGTGGGCTACCGTGCTACCAAGTACCCCAGGATTTTGTTAATATTGCTCAAGAGCGATATAGGTCTGTATCCTGAAACAATAGCAGCGATTCCCTTTTTTGTTGGTCAACTTGCTAGGAAAGTAGCAATTTTTGATGATGATGAACGAAATTCGAGATTATGTCGGTTCCGGCTACCTTCCTCGTTGTGCTACGATGAACAATTCCAGTCATTTCTTCGGCCGTTGTGATGTCTTCGTTTCCTACCGGATCGTCTGCTGGGTTAGTTTCATTGAGCATGATGTCTGCTGCAGATGGATTCTCAAGTGCATTACTGGGCACGGCTTACTTTTTGCTCATACTGGGCACGGCTTACTTTTTGCTCATACCACCACTGACGGTACGTTTGACTATCTCTTAGTTTCGGTCGTCAAAATAGATGCGACAAGGCTGATAGTGACGCCAGGGGAAAGAAACACCTCTTAGATGTTTATACATCCCATTTCAAGTGTCAAATTGCAACACTCTCCAACTTACTCACCCGGACTCTACCCGGTATGTGTTAGAATATGAATTCCAGTACATGTCGCACAATAAATTCCCAAGAGACTAATGCTCTGTCGAAGATCGACATCGCAAAAAAGATTGCACTTTCATTCGATGCCAGATGACATTCGATAATAAATATCCCTCCGAACATACACAGCTACACGAACGTACAGCTGTGTGTCGCGCCATCAGATGATGACACCTGAATGAATGGACAAACGTTTATGCGCTGCATCCTACTGCAAGTGATTAAATCGGAATGTTTTCGCAACGAGAACCTAGAAAGTTGTCGGCACTGCTACAGGTTCCTAGAATTGATTATGCCCAACTCTTTTAATTAAACATGCAAATGACTGTCAATATTGATGTACGACTGTTTATGGCTTCAGCAGATGTTGCCAACATGACAGACGCTAAATGTCAAATGAACAGCTGTCACAGTTAGGATATGTCATACCTGCTTGCGATTTGATCAGGAATGAGTACAGTGACTGAGAGACTGAGACCCATTAATTTCTGGATTTGATCTTGGAAATTCATACAATTTGCATGCCATTCACTGAACTCGTCCATTAAGCTAGGGTCACAGCGCAAGGCAACGTCAAGTCGTTCACTTCCGCTCTGGCCATTGTATCAAAATCATTCGCATTGCGATTCACAATTAAGCGATTAATTTCGACAATTATTGTCCAGCGAATGGAAGCTGCTTCAAACCATGGCTGCGAACGCTGCGAACGCCATTTCTATAGAAGCCGTCACACGTGCCCCTGTGCGAGTTAGATTAGCGCGTTAGGCCTCTAAATCTCCATTCACTTTGTAACAACCACTAATGCAGTTTGTAATCCTAATTTTAGATAGTCAAGAATACACGAATGTACACGTACATACGTATATTCGTGAAATGTGCGGCAAGTGGGGCTCACAAATGCCTGAGGAGGCGTGATTTCGGCTCGAAAGAAAAACGATCGAGATCTTAGGCTTTTGATAATTGCGTGCAATTGTGAGCTGTCATGTGATGGCTGTAGACGAGTGTGTGTGTGTGTGTGTGTGCTATAGGCAAAGGCAATCTAGGTCGATCGAGTCAAATTGCATCGAAAGACATAAATATTTATTTGCTGAATTTATGACAGACATTCTGGTTGTTTCATAGCTCTGTTGGCATACATGCACGCTGAGGCATAGTCCAGGATAGATAAATCGAACATCAAGGAACCCATGCGTCTATCTGACAGATCTAATGCACGACGTTGAGTTTTGTGTCCAATTTAGGAGTGTTTCCTTGATGAATGGCTGCGTATGCAAATTAATTTCTGTGCGGAGACGTAATTGCTGGTAAGTAGTGACAGAGAATTCCATCATCACTTGTGCGGTTGACGTGCAGCAAGTGACATTTATAAGAGCTTCACGGTGACATTTAAACTAGCAACAATAGCACTTGTCAGAATCGATCTCAAGATCGTGCTTTCCTCGCCGCGAGAAGTCCTTCACTTTTCCAAGCGCAGTTTGCCGGATGCTGTCCATTAATTGAGATGATTTTTACGGTGTTTGCTTGTAATTAGCGGCGTTCACACTCAACGTCTTGTCGATACGATTAGCGGCGTTCATACTCAACAGCTTTTCGAAATGATTTACTTAACGACAAATTTGAAAAATAGTCAAACTGTCTACCGTTCTGGACGTGTTGGCAGACGTTGTAGTTACGAGCGTTCACCTTGACGATTTGGCCACTCAAGCATGGTTGTCACGGAGATCGTATCAACAAATCGTTGAGTGTGAACGCCGTCATGTCGTGTGTCATTTTGAAGTTTCTGCTTTTCGTGTTTCATTTCACGTGTCAACGACGACAAACATGGAGGCAAATGTTTCCCTTCGGTTGCTTAACATTTTTGGTGATTTGCACTCCCCTCTTCTTTTTTGTTTCAAATGTCCACTCTGTCCAATGTTTACTTACACTTGATATTCACCGTCTTTGCAAGCGGCATCTTTTGATCGACCCTCCTGTCAAATAAACAAAATCCCCTGTTTTTTTGACATGCGGTGACATATCGTTTTGACTACTGGGTGTGCGCACCGTTTGACGCACACGCGCTAAGACCACTCCCGCCTGGCAAGCCCTTTAAATGTCATTCCTGGTATCTTGTCTTCTCATTTGTTTCTCAACATTCCTCCACCAACTGGTTGAGAGTTTATTGGGTCATTAATCAACCTCTGCACCTACAAATTCTGATCATGTGTGCGCTTTTTTTTTTAGCAGGTTGTGTCCTTCGTCTCTGTGACTTCGGCGATTGAATAAAACACAGCAGAATACTGCTCTCCTCTGAGTCATTTGTATTTTATCTCCCTTGTCCTTGAGTCTAAGCCCCCCCAACGATGACCACAAGTGCAATCCCCTCCATCGATAGCCGTCAACAAATAAAAAAAATCAAAAACAAGCAAATTCTCGTTTAAGCCAACCCACTCTCAGTGGCCGCAGTTCTTCTCTAGAGCACACTCACACACTCTGCGAATGTGCACTTTAATTGACTCATTTTCCATTTGTGCGCACGTTTGTGGAAAACCTTGTTCCACCTGTTCGCTGTTAGCCGTTTGGGTAATGCGTTCACAATATGATTGGCCAGCAATTCGGCACCCAACTCCATTTTCTCCATATCGAAGTGCAATTAATCCGAAAAATACTGACCCAGAATATGCTGCGGTGTTGTGCGCGCACGCAGCTGCTGGACACATTGGCAGGTGCCGTTCACTAGACGTGAAACCCCCCCGAAAATCAGGCCTAGCCAGCCCCGTCGATGGTGGGTTCATTTAAATACTCGTGCGTATTGCCCCATATGTCCACCACGCTGTCACAGAGTGTGGCTATTCAAGCGTTTGACTTCGTGAAATAGTGTTTATTTGAATTTAAGTGGTGGTAGGATTTGCTGGGCGGGCGAGACGCATCATTCATATGCAATGGCGGATGTTTTTCGCCTAAAGCAGGTTTTTGTTTTTCCATCGGCGATGTTTAGACGATATTTTTGTTGTTTCATGTGTGAGTTGACGTGGATTTGTTTGAGAAGTGTACACCACTCGTGTAACGTGAATGGTGAGTAATTATAGCTCGTGAATATGTTAATCAGTGATTGAAAATAAAAATCAAGACGCAGCCTTGGCGAAGAAAGAAAATCTTGACACTGAAGCTGTTTGCGTTCTGTTTTTTTTTTTTTTAAAGTGGTTTCTTGCCCGTCTTATTATGGATTCTCAAAGGTGTGGTCGTATTCGAAAATTGGGGGGATTTTTGTTTTTGTTTAATATTTTCAAACATTCCAATGGAAAAGTGTATCGTAAAGTGTGTTATAATTTAACACTCAAATTAGCTGCAGTTCGGTTGTATTTTGAAAACAAACTTTTCTTCTTCGGCTGCTAGAGGGAACGCAATTTCCATGGTGTACACAAGCGAGCGTAAATAAGGAACAATGAATGGTTGTTCGTGGTTAGCGGGCAACAACTTCTTGAAGAACCGCCACAATATTTGCGATTAGCCGTCAAGTCCATCGGTGGACAAGGGAGCAATCAGCTCTGATATCAGTCGGATATCTCTCTAGTATTTGATTTCAGCTGTAAGCCCATAATAAATCTAAGCCAATGTGTACTTGATTGTGTTAAAGTGACCTTAGTCGATGCTTCACTAAGTTTTCTTCAAATTTCCTTGGATTTGGAGGACTTGACGGAGTAGTAGCGAGTTGGTGAATAGCCGTCATTTGAGAAGCAGATGAGATGAATGGAGATTTTAACCGCTACACTGGAACACTCAGACTCAAAAACCTGGTCCATTGTACTACCAAGCAGCAAGATACATTTACTGGAATTTCAGGACTCAGATAAGACTTAGTGAATTTTAACTGCTATCAGATTCATAGAAGACTTGCAATCCTGAACCATTCTGGAAGTGGGTAAAGGGTTGAGCAACGCACCTTACGCACCGCTTGGCTGTCGCTAGAAAAACAAATACTTCGCCCCATCCACCCGTACTTCTCAATATAGTTCATTATCATAAGGATTGCATAGGTTTCCGTAGTCTAATGTTTTTACCAGTGGCAGTGCTAGCGCCTGCGCCAAACCCTTGGTCTTGGAGCCATTCGTCAAGATTCGACTATAGTCTTTTCCTGGCTCAGATTCTGGCCAGAACCAGTCCTGATTGCAGGGAAAGTCGACTTTGCATGAACGTCGGAGTTGGATTACTGATGTCCATGCGTCAGACAGCATATCCAATAGGCTAGGGTCAAAGAAAATGCTGTGCACAAGGTTAGTTTTACCAAAGACCACTTCTGTTTAAGCGGAAGATGGCTTTAAGAGTGCACCCCATGATGTGGATATCAAGGGGACGAGGCAGATTCAGAAGTGCATCAAGAGCAGAGCCAGGCGTACTACCTATTCAGCCGAGACAGACCGTTCTTTGAAGCTTCACGAAAGCTTATTCCACCGAAAGATCGATGAATAGGAGAGAAGCGGATGCAAATGTATCTTTTTGGTGATTAAGACCGCGTCTATGATACAGGTGGAAACCGTAACAACAAGCTGGCGTTGAAACGAAGAATCGAGGTCAGAGACCATCTGTAGAGATATTCAGAGAGTTCCCTTGAGTAGGATGAATCGTGCGTTAGGTTTGTGGTTCTTAGCAGAAATCAAGTATTATTGAGAAGGCCGGCTTATACTTATCTTAATAGTTTTGACATCATTTTTTCTAACGTTTCGGACCCAACGGAAGAAGTCGATCACATTTTTCGATGGGCAATCCGGACAATCAGCTGTGAAGCCGGGCATCTCTCTAATGGTTGATTTCTGCTCTTTAGGGATAGAAATTGTAGTGTGAGCTCTTTAATTTCTTGGAATTCTTTTAGCCCTCCCACAATTGAGAATCGCTGAGTGTGAGTGTTTTATTCAAACCATCTGGTGCGAATAAAAGTAGATTTTGTTAAGTTTAACGAAAACCCTTCACTCACGTATTTTGACAGTTGATTGTTCTCTCCATTGTTGTGTGAATAATGATAAAATGTATTGAGGGAACACTTGAGGAAGTTGAGTGTGCATTGGAGGTAACTTCAATAGACAAAAAACATAAAGCAAATGGAGAATACTGTTTCGGAATAGGAATACTTTGACGGATTATAATACATAAGATATGATATAATACAAAATAAATCTGGAATGGAAGACGACGATTTACTGAAATTTTTACAATTTTATCCGTGCTTGCTGGAAAAAAGCCATACCCCAGACGTGAAAATTAGAAAGCAAGTTGCGTTGCAAGCTGTGGGAGAACACATTAAAAATCCATGACGTTAGTTTGAACACGTCGCAAATCAGGAACATCGGAAAGTAACTGATTGCTACAGGTACTTGAAAACCCCATTAACAGCTTGTTTTCTTGTTTTTCGCGGACGTATGTTTAAAAACCTTACTGAAATTTAATATTCCCTTCGCACTCGCTTTTGTTGATTAACTTACAAGAATAAAATTGACAAATAAATTTGACAGCTCCCCACTCTAGTTTTCATACTTCAATTGGAGGGAAAGAAGCTACTTTGAGGAAATTTTTTTATTGACACCAAATTGAGTGTTCACTTTAACGAAAAAACTTCACACCTGAGTGTTTATGCTCCAACTTATGTATGTGTTTATTTTTGAGCAACCCCCGTCGTCATAATCGCATTCATATTCACATGTCCATATGCGTATTAATTTGCATTGCCTTTCAAAACCTTCCGCTAAAACGCATGCCTCCACATGATGTCCTTGATAATCTATTCAGTGTCATTCTGACTGTTGCACATGCCTCAAGTCTAACGACGTTTATGCAAATGAATCCTTTCACTGCAACCCTCTCCCCATCGCCCACAAAATCAATTAACCTCGCACTAACCGTGTAAATGAAATTCCAAAGCAATTCAATCTAATTACAAACACGTCACACAAACACTTAAAATATTGTTCCTCAAATTTTGAAAAGTGTAACGACTACTGTCTGTCCTCCTCGTGGAACGTAAGTTCTTTCAGCTGGAGTTAAACTCACATGTAGTTGAATCGGTTGAATGCAATTGAGTGGAGTTTTCTTTCGTTTTGTGGGACGTAACATGGGCACATGAGACCAGTTTATGCATGAGTTTTTGGACTGTAATGCTGTTGAGTCATTTTGTTTGCTGTGTGGCTGCGGAAGCTTTTGGTGGATGTTTAGAAGTGATAATCTGCATTTTGCTTGGTGACGTAACTGAGTCCGAAAATTGGGATTTACTTTGGAGACATCCAACTTTTACTTCATTCAAAAAAAAAATTGCAATTGCTTGTCGATTTCGTCGCGGAACGAGGAGCAGAGAGATTGATTGCGAAAGTCAGTTACATTTGTACTTGAGTTGATACATAAAAAATATGTTTGTGGAAGAATCTTGGCTCCGGACCCTACCAGGAAACACTGACTTCACGATGCCTAATCTGATCTTCGAGAAGAATATTGTCGTCTTGTCTTCCAAGGCTGCAACAAGACGGTGAATAATATGGCATATCCCCGTACGATCCCACGATTTAGTCGATAAATCGCCGGCCCAAAACGAAAGATAACTCTTGCTCACACAAATCATTTCTTTGTTCGGGTGTAAGTCGTTCCAAGTACAACGGCTAAGGTGGCTGACCCTTGTGGAGAGCTTGGAGAACATAGCTCCGGCCCGAAGAGTCATCGACACCGAATCTGTGAGACAACACAACAGAGGATGCCCGCGTCTAAGCTGGGGCACCCAGGTGAAGAAGGACCTCAGCCAATCAAAACTGGAGGCAGCTAGCCAGAGATTGCGCTGGTTGGAGAGGTTTGTTGGTTAAGCCCCAACTCAACCCCGGACTGTAGCACCACCGAAATAAGAGGAAAAAGTCTTTCCACGACGAAACGGCAATTCTTGGTAGGTAAGTAGGGGCATTACTGCACTTAAGCCAAAATAGGCCCATTGTACAGCCGCTTGGGTGTTTCAATTAAGAGAGAGGCTGGTCGTGATTATGACAGCCAGTATTTTACTGAGCTCGTTTAGACTATCATAGAAGTAGGAGCCTAAAGTAGCTTTCCCAGTTGAGGCAAGTGCAGGACTGTTGCAGAGAAGGTCGTGGATGCTTTCCTCCACATCCTCGTTTAAGCAGTTTCAACAGAAGTTGTTGGAGAATAGGCCTAGTCCGGCAATTATTCCCAATGCAGTACTAAATCGGCAATGCTAACTCAGAGTGCTGGATTTTCACTCATGTCACGAATCATGCTGAGCTAAGCTGTCAAAAATGTAACACTGAAACAGCCAACATCAATAAATCCGACCGGCGGACCCTAGTTGTCAATTTAAATTCCAGGGGAATGGTAAGAATGTCATCATCGCTAAAGGAGCGCGTTAATCCTGTTCACTTGAAGCCCTCATAGACAATGAGGTTCACTACATAGGCTGAGTTCGTGCAACGTCAAGCATTCTTAATTGCAAACATTTGCCAGTGATGCAGTGCATCGCGTTCTAAAATGTCACATGAAAGCAGCCGCTGCGCAAAAAAAAGCAACTAGTGCATCACAGATTATCGTGATGCATCGCAACATCAAAAAATCACCACAAAGACTGTGATGCATACGCGGTGCGCATATTTTTGACGTTTATGTACCCAGTCATAACGTAGAAATAAACTGCAAAACGCATCGTCACCAGGAAGGAGTCCGAACACTTTTTCCAAGCACACCCGCAGTTGCACACCTCGTGATTGTTTCCTGATGCCTATACGCTAACATCCATTTCTCACTTGCATGCAAGCATTGAACATTAGACCAAAAATGGGAAACATCTCAACTGTGATAAGCGCTAGACATAATGAACCCAGTCCACAGATTTCCCTTCCGATATTTCTCCCAAACAAACTTGCCTACACCGAGTTCCACGACGGCTGCTGCAATTCCTTCCAATCGCACAGCACATGCAGCCGTCCAGCCGGCTAGTGGAAATCACTTATCCACAACGACAGCCTTACCCGATAACTATCTAAACGTTGTTACTTCCGTACATAGGCCAGACTCCAAGTGTTTAGATTTACGCGACACAAGACTTGATGTATAACGTGTCGAGCACAGAGCTCTCTTCATCTGCTGCATCTCCAGGTGCAGCTCCTCCATCATTCTCCCTCCCCCCGCTCTAGGCAATCCACCAGTTCTTCATGTCAAAATGCCTGTAACAAGCATTATTACTCCCCACTGAGTCGAATCGCGCTGCCTATAGTCCATCTCGAGCGCTCACAATGGGGAGCAATTCATCGGAAAAATGTCCCTTTTACTTGGCGGCGGCGGCGACGTCGGCGACAGACTTTGTTGCCACCGTGTATCGTAGGCGTATAAAGCAACGCCAATAATTGGCAATTACGAAGCAATCAACCGCCGCCGTGCCGTCCAGGTGGGAGCTGGGAGCGTGACAATACGGAAACGGCCACACACCACCCAGCATCCAGTAGTTGCCCTAATGAATGCGCGCCTTCTATCGGGTGGCACTCCTTCCCATATTTGTCGCATCCAGGCCGGAGATAAATTCCTGTAATAGAGTTATTACTAGGATCTCGATGCCAACACTGCGGCGCGCCGCCGCGCTAGAGGAACTAGTCCACCGTCTGGAGGTGGTCGTTCGTTATTAAAATCCTGGCAGGAGGTCTGACTGCAAAGACAAAAAACAAAAAAAAAAAAAAAAACCACGTCGCTTTGGCGCTACATTCGTTTTATTACGTGCGTCGTCTACCGAACCTCTGGAAGGATTAATACTGCACTCCGCAGTCCAGCCATGCAGCACGATCACTGCAACAACAACAAAAAAAAGAACATACTTAAGTTATGGCCGGCTTACATCAGCCGGAGGACAATTGGCAGTGGCGCACAATGAACACTGCATCGACCGCAGGCTGGTGGTCTTAACGAGTGGAGCCGTCTGAAAAGTAAATGATTCCCGACGCGGTGGCCGTGAACACTTGGTGATCTGCGATCTGTGATCTGATCTGATCATTATAGAATATTACCTCAAATTGTCCAATTATTAAGTGCTCATGGAATGTCAGCAGATATGCAATAGCCAACAGATGCGATTACGCCCGATTAACACCTCCCATAAACGGTGATGGTGGGATTACACAAAAATCTCCTCTTGTCAAATTTGGAATTCATCTGTCCGTTCGGAGCCAATAAACATTCCTTCGGACGTCTGTTCTGTGTTTCTGCTGGCTGTGGCCAACCGAAAAAGTCACCATTGTAGCAGGAGAGCACGGGGCGGAGGGGAGCGGCGCAGCGCGGCTCAGTGAATGTGAAGGGGGCTTAACTTTATTACTGCGCCGCCGCCTGCACGCATTTAACGTAAGGTTGTCGCATTAAATGCTATTTGACAGTCGTTTTATGTGCCACTGTGCATAATGACACAATGACTGCCCAAGTACTCGGAACTGTCCGAAAAGGTTGATTTTATGCACACACGTGCAGATGGCAGAACGCAGTACAATCATGTCCAACTGAGCGGGCGAGGCTCTACCTGAGATTTGTTAGGTGTCATACAATTTGTCAGTCGGATATGGGCAATTAGTCCGATTAGATTGCTGCCGCGGATCAGACGTTGATTCGACATGATTGATAATGTGAACGTTCAAACGTGCAATTGATTGAAGACACCATCAGTTGTTGAATGGATATTTTGACAAATCGCTTTGCACATGCGATTGCAAATGCGTCATGTTTTCCTGTCGAAGAATGTGTAGTGAGTGAAGGAGTTTGAATCGGGGACATGGATTGATTCCCTGTGCGTCCAGTGTGTGAATGCACAATTTGTGGAGGCTTTCATGTCGGAACAAATGGGTTAAAGAGAATGTAGACAATCAGGTCATCGTAGAATATTCAGACAGAATTCCCTACACTACAAAAAATGAATACAAATTTTGGAAGAATGCGTGTTTATAACAAGCAGTGGTCTCCTCAAATCTGGTTATATAAAGTCCAACTTCCCATCAAGGGGCAGTGCGATAGCCTACGCAGATGACGTTGCGCTCTGAGGCAAACACAAATTCGATTAAAGACAGCTCATGTATGGTGCTCTACTGATGAAGTTAAGCCCCCTTACATTCATTCAGCCGATGGGCCGTGCCTTGCTGCCATGTTAGAATGGTGACTTTTTCGGTTGCCACAGACAGAAACAGAGAACAGACGTATGAATGAATGTTTATTGGGTCCAATGCCTGCGATCTCAACAACAACGCAGATAAGACAGAGATCGTCGTCTTCAATAGGAAATACAAAACTGCTCCATATGTGCACCCACCAATGGCTCGAGCCGTATGTTCTCTGACAAGTGCAAGATATTTGCACCCGCCCATTCTCGACAGGAGGCTCAATTGGAAGAAAAATATAGCAGAAATGACGTTCTCTTAAATTCCAATGGGTGGCGCTACAGTCCGTAGAGGGCCACGGTCTGGCTTCTACAGCAACCACTCGTGTTGTGCGTGGTATTGTTCTCTCACAAGTGGAAGGGTCCTAAATTGTATGCCGACTCCGAGTGGCCAAGTCTTAAGAATCTTTTTCCAGACAGTTGTACTCTTTGAGCACTGTCAGTGACTCGAAAGAGGTGGGGCCATGAAAATTACATTTTTCGTACTGAGACTCGTACCTAGACACCGAAGTTCAAGTGTGTAAGAGTCCGCTCACAGACCCACAAAACCACGGCAATTTACCTTTAAATATAAATATTCTACCTACAAACTGCAGCCAACACCATTCCTCCCAAAGCCTCGTCTTAAGTGAGTCCACTCCACTCAGTTCAGCTCCGTCGGGTCGGGCTTATCCATCACATCCCATGAGTCCATATAATTCTGCCGCCATTCTCTCCGTATCGATGTGCAATTCCAAAATCCGTTCATAAACTCTCAAAACAAACTCCGGTGAGTCCACTAAAATCCATTAAATCACATTATAGACACATTTTTTGAACAGCTATGAATACACACGTTGAATCTTACATAGCGCCCCACAGACAACTTCACTTCCCTAAACCCAGAACGCGATCTTTTGGCCGCCAAACTTTTTCGTATGTCCTTTAATGACTCGGTTCATGTCTACACCGAGGCACGGCCTAGAAACAAAAGAATAACTAAGACTGGACCACTGGCAACTCCCTGATCATTGCAGCGTGATTCAGGTCGAAATTATGGTATTATGGTTGAGTTTCTGACAGGCAAGCAGCTATTAACGGCCCGTAATTGAAAAGTCAAAATGTGGCGAAATTGCCAGTCTAGCAAAACCCATTTCACTTGAATCTGAACACCTTGCTCCATGTAAATCAATAATTGAAGAGTTTTCCACCGAACTCGCGAACACTAGGACCACAGCTTAAAATACTCCAAAATTGATCTGACCGAAGTTAGTTCCAAATGTTTCATGAAATTCTTATTCGGCATCTTGACTGGTCACTGTCTAAAGGGCGAAGGAGGAAGAAATTGAAAACGGCTAACACCTCATGTGCACGCGATCGGCTTTAACAAGCTAATGACTACTATAACTCGGAGTCGCGCATCGATTCTATGATAATCTGACTAACGATTTAAAAGCGATTTAAAAATTGATTGTAAGCAAAGAATTATTTTTTACAATTTGAGATTACAACTGTGCTTAATACTAAGGGTTAGGGTGTTGGCTCAGCAATAGGGGTCCAACTGATGTACATTGTTTAATTCAACATTTGGTATTATTATATCGGTTTAGTGTTTATTTTATACATCCAAAAATGTCCAGTGCTTACATCGGGTTGTTCAAATACGTGTGTCCATATTCATCCTTTTGGGATGGAGAGATGATGTGATAGCCGATTCAACCGTCATGATGACTGCTATCACTGCTCTGGTAGAAGCCATGCGGCTCATTGTTAGACGTCGTTGGGAAGTTCTGCTCGCTTAGGAGATTTAGCGCGTTGAGGTAGGTTCCTGATTGCCTCGTTAGGATGATCGTTGATGTTTAGAAGCGGAACAGTACTGTTGTAAGGAGATGATGCGTGCTTCGTCGTAAAGCTTATTGTTGCTGTGGTGCTTTCGTCGGTCCTTGTTAAAGGTGAGACCTGTACATATGCGCTGTATTTTCCTTTCGAAAATTGCGAGCTATGCTGGAATGATGTGCCATAAAGGATAGATGCGATGGCAGCCTAGGTTGGCCTAGGCCGTTTTAGGTCAGTTTCGATTGGTTGTTGCACTTTAACCTTTCAGCGCAATTAAAGCCAAGATACTGGATTTCTTTGTCTGTTGTTATTTCCGTACCGTTAGGGCGCACTATCTTTATGCCACTGACATTGGGTGCTGATCTGTATCCAGCTCGGAATGGTCTCCTTAAGCACATAAGTATCGATTTTCTGACAATCAGACGACCACGTCTATGGTGGTTTCCGGACTGAAACTTTACTGGCCCAACATTATTTCCAAAATCAATCCTAGCAGCACAACAGATCTTACTTAGTCTTACTTAGTAAAGCACCACAAAATAAGGGCACAACAAGTTGGTATAAGTGAGCCACAGCCTAAGGGGTACCCTAAGGCTACTACCACCTACCAACTAAATCTTATGCTATGGTCCCACTAAACGAAATCTTGAGGTTTCATCAAATTTCTCCAAACCTCCGAGGTTTCTACTTACATTTTCGTGGCCAATAGAAACCCCCTTAAGTGAACCGAACAAGCCTACAGCGTGAATTTCAGCTTATTTTACATTTAATTTTTAGATGTCAAAATTGTGGTAACCGGACACAGAGGTAAGGACAAGGCGGCGCAAAATTATTCACCCTATCGGAAGGTGCAGATGGATGACGCCGTTGGTTGAGTGCCTGCTTCTGGTTAGAGGAGTCCCCAGTTCGATTCCCAGTGAAAGCAAAGTTAATATGCTTTATACGGGCTATCACTGGAATCCTCCATCCTCCAACGGTAGTAGTCTGACCCGATTTCGCGGCCAGCCCGCTTACCTCCCTTACCTACCTTACCGACAATGAATTAAAAAAGCAAGAAAACTATTGAAAATGGATGATGCTCACTCGATGAAAATCAGAACACTCGATGAAAATCAGAAAGACAGCATTTCAAGCATATTTCATGAAAAACAGAAAATGCTTGCTTAAAAAGAGAGTGGTTGAATTTCGACTTAAGAATATATTCTACGAAACAAATCCAACTATACGTGCAAAAAGAGGGTGGATAGGTAGGATAGAGACATCAGATGCGGTCCACAAATGGAATGCATCACGACGGATGAAATTGGTCAACTTTTAACTTTTTCATTCTTTGACAGTTCCTTTCGCACATAAAATATTTTACTCTGATGTCGTCGTAGTGGGGTTGTAGGGGTTTCGGCCGCAACGTACGTATTGATTGGGCGCCTCTTTGCAATTCGGTAAATACGATTTTTGTGGATTTTAAGGGTTTAAGCCTTAAGTTTCACATTTCTTCGCTAAACCCCGGACGTACTCCTTATTGTGGACATAACTTAAGAATCACACATGCGCAGTTATTAAAAATGTACCTGTTAACGTCAGTTTCTCAAAATGTTTCTCTAAAACTCCTCGGATTGTGTGATCAACATCAGCGGTCACGACCAAGAACTTCGTCTTCAAATGCTTTTATCTGTCTAAGGTTTTTGCTTTCAACATTCTCCATAGATTCCTTCATTCGTGCATCAGTATCTCGCATATCTCTAATTAAGTTGTATTACTTGTATTTAACGTTTAACATTTTCCAAATGATTGTGGCTTATGACGACTTAACGATTGCTGCCACAAGCACTCACTGTCACTTGGTCGAAACTGGTCGACTATCGATTCAACCATTGCCTTGGGCATCTCACGAACACCTCTGAAGTTCTGATAATTTGACAAGATATTCTGCACCATTACTGGTACTTGATGAAAATGTACTGAAAGTAAATGCTTTGCATGTAACCGTCAGTCAATCTGATCACTCACGACTCTTTGTTGAAGGGAAACATCGACTGACTGGTGAATGTGTCGGCCACATGCAGATAGTTGTCTCCTTCGTGACTGCACAGCAATCGAGCAGATCACAAGTCAGACCTAACCAGGTCCCATTCTCCTTCGATCACTCTCTGGGGACAGCCAAAGTGATGGATATTCTGTGAAGTGAATCCATTTTTGTCACAAAGAAGAAACAAAAAAAACTCCGAACACACTGGCTAATTACCAATTAATTGCAACGATTGTGGAAATCCACCGATAATTAGTCAATGAACGTGATCAAGTTACAGCTGTCAGTAGGCCTGGACGTGGTTAATCTCTGTCATTGGAAGTGCTGAACTAGAAATGACACTTTTATGGCGAACATTTATTTATGGCGTGAGAGATGATATGAGAATAAGCGGTTCTCACTTGACAGCTTGTACAGTTCTATCTGAACAACATCCAAATCCGTACATGGTTCATGTAGTTGTCTGAAATCGGTCTCTTCAAAGTCACCATCGCACTTTGCTGTTGCTGTCTCTTAGATGGTGTCCCTTAGTCATAGCCGGCACTAAATCACGGACAAAAGTCTGCAGTCAAACCGGGTGGACAGGTGTCAACAGCACTAAATTACTGTCAACAATGATAGCAGCAAACATATTTAGTGGCACCACATTGCGGTTTCATTTAATCGGTTATTCGTTGAATAATTGCAAAGCAAATTGCTTCTGAAGCATTTTTACACCACACCACACAGAACCAGTTGATTGTTAAGTGTGATACTACCAAGAGCATTACAGCCTGACAGCTGTTTGACAGACAACTGTCATCAAATTAAGTGTGTCAAAGGCGGCACCGCTTTTACTTCCACTTGCTGTCTCCGATGTTTGATGGTGGTCTATTATGAGAGAAGCTCCTCCAGAAACACCAACTTGCGGTGATATTGTGTGTCCACCTGTCAGTCGCAGTTGGGGAATGTCAACTGCATGAAATTGTGAGTACATCAGTTCGAATAAATCACAGAAAATCATGCATCGCCGGTGCTTGATGCTCTGTAACGTTATGAACTCGACGTCGATCATTCGTCTGCTTTCACAACTCTCACAAGCATTTGAGATTGGTGACTCATTGCGGGGAAAAAAACAAGCTTGGGAATAAGACTTATCGTGAAAATCTTCAAAACGATGTCATCTCTCTTACAGTTCTCCGAGCGCACCTTATCGTCGGCAAACATAGTTTCTGTCAGGGATCAGTTTCAGCTCCGCTCACGACCCAAATGAAATGCTGTCATGACTTTCAGCCAATAACTGGTTATTGAACCCAATAATCGTCATTTATTGATTATTTCTTGACAAAGACCGGTTCACGGACGACAAAATCATCTCAACACTTCACCTTGCCGAGTTCTCAGACGTATTCAAATTGAATACAGATTCCGCACGAGATACTGACGAGCCAGATGTCCGCTTCATCTGCCAGATTGCAACAAAGTACGGCTGGAGATATGAAATATTCAACCTCTGGCAGAGATTTAATTAAGCCGACACTCTGGTTTACCGTGAGTGCATTTTTTCGAGATCATTATCTTCCATTGCCCACTGGCACAGCTGAACACGAAGCAATTAGGACGTCTTCCACTCGTGCGGTTGTCCGTCGAAGAAGAGTTCAAACGTGGAGTGCCTCGTTAGTGGGTAACATCATCATCCACCCACGCTATCGATAGTGAAAGTCAATCAGCACTCAACTTGACCTTTGAGCCTTCAACTCACGACAGCTCACGGTGTGCACTCCGCCAGTGACTGACTGTTCAAGTTGTTCAATGCCTGCACTGGCACTTGAGCGGTTTATGCCAGTTTTTTTTGTTCCTTCTTTGCCTCATCCGCTGTCAATCAAACGGACTTAAGTCAAATTAAGGCATTTCTTGGATACCCTCTTGGATACACATATCGAACGAAGGTAGGTCCAGAAGCGCAATTAGCGCAATAGTCGTCAATTAGCAATAAATCGGAGCGTCAAAATTAACAATTTCAGGAACGCATTGCATTATTGATCTGAAGCCATCCATTATGACGGGCGGGACGTGTCGAAATGTGCCTCCCTGGCCCAATCAAAAGGAGCACTGTAGAACGCCGAGGCTAAGGACGCATACGCACGCGGTAATGATAATTTATATCGCGTCGACAGAGAGACAGACAGACAGACTCGGCGATTTGAGAGATATTTTGTTGATTTGTTATGTGCGCACGCAGACTTCGTTTGTCCAGATGACAGGACAGTCTGGGCCCCAGCCAGGCGATGGAGTGACAACAACAAGCCGTGTCGAGTTTATCGGACGCCGAGCGCAACAAATCATTTCAATTATGATACGCATTCTTGAAAGTCTGTTAGTGTGGTACGCGTGTGCATTCTGCGATGGAGTTGGTTGCCCTCGGGGCGGATTATGAACAGAGACGTCGGCGCGGCAGCGGCATTCGGTATCTGCTCCTGCTTCACGTTCATTTCTTTCTTCGTTTTCTTCTTTTTTTTTATGTGCGTCTCTGTGGAAAACTTGTAAATCTATTCATTAAAAATGATTGCCGATGGCTTTTTGTTGAGTCTTGATGTTGTTCTTTTTTTTTTTTTCTTGTTGTATGACGTGGCTCGTGATGGCTTGTGGCTGTGACCAGGATTGTGGGATGTTTACGACTAATTGAATGCAATGAGGTGAGTGTAGTTAATTTTTATGATTCGAAATCATGTTGCTTGGTTTCTTTTTGCTATCGCTAGAACGGCCAGTTTATCGGTTGTTGTGATTCCGAAAGTAAAGATAAGAACGATATAAAAAGAAGCCACGACGACGTAAGAATGTTGACTTAACTTCCAAGCCACATTCACGCCGTTATGTATGGAATTGCACATCATTCAAATGGCGACCTCGGATTCCGTGGCAGTATTCAATTTTTGATGATTCGGTCCAATATGTGCGGCGTTATTGCGCCGGGAACGTTGGCCTTGAGCGCGTTCAAAGTAGTTGGCTTGTTAGAGTAGACAATGGGCGTAAACATAGGTTAGTCTTTTCAACCACGTGTTTTCTTCATCAGAGAGTGCAAATGCCGACTTCTGACTATTAGGCGGTGTACTACCTAGTTCAAGATCGGATATCACCCGATTGGGTGAGGGTTCCACGATGCCTGCTCCTTTCATCTCAACTCACATCGACGGAGAAAAAAGAAGGATCGTGTGGGCTCCTCCGAGGTAGGAAACCCCTTCGCCACTTCGGCCTCCGCAATTGGCTTATAGCCAGCCGGTATAGCAGAGGACTGGGTGGAAGCGGGTTGCGCCACCTTCATGGTATCCTCCTCATCTTGGAGGAGGATTGCAGGGATCTAGGCACGAGTTCTGGGCCTGAGGGGGATTTTGTTTCAGCTCCATAACTCCCCTCGCCTACTGATGCCTTTTTGTAGAGGTCGGCTGAGTGCTGACCCTTGGTCCTTGACGGCCCATACTTTCTTAATTCGATCCTGGTGCCAGACCCTAGTGCCAGACCCTGGTGCCAGACCCTGGTGCCAGACCCTGGTGCCAGACCCCGGTCCCAGACCCTGGTGCCAGACCCCGGTGCCAGACAACATCATAGGCGACTTGCGCCCGACCATCGTACTACATCATAAGTTTAAGATCAGCGATTAATACCTAGAGCAATCTTTTTCCAGATAGTAGAAGAGATGCAGCAGTCTGCGACGCTTCTATCGATGACAGCGTAAGTGAGGTCAGTTCTTGCAAACCTCACAATACGATCTCTCGCATTTTCAGGGATGGTCCAATGGCCTTCGACATCTCGGCAGTTCCGCGGTTCTGACGATCCATGCCGGATCTGGTGTTTGGTTTCTAAACGCGGTCTTTTTTGGGGTGCATGATGCGGAGCTAGCCGCTTTCTTTATCCGCGACATTTCAGGAGCTTTACGCTGTGGCCCAGTCTCGTTAGTTTTTTTTTATATTTTGGTTGAACATAGGGTAAAACGACTAGCGGAGAAAGGCCAGGCTACGCAGAGATCCGCAATGCGCAGCTAAACATAACAATTAGAAAAACTATCCTTGTTGTCTGGTCACCGTATGGTAAAGATAATTTCCGATGACTTGTCGACACATTTCGGACAATAACTCGGCCATAATCGTTTTCAAAGCGTCAAGAGCTTGCGCACTGCGAGCACGATTGCATGGCACCACAAAATGAAGTCCAATGAACACAATTCACACGATCTTTGTGGCCAGTTTACATCAGCAAAATGCATGTTTGTGACGTCATGTGAGGTGTGGCACCGTCTTTGTTGAAATTTCTCACTTTCAAACCAATATACAGGATGGGCCATCTAGGTTATTTTGACACTGACAGCTGTTTTCCGCTAAAAATCTTGAGAGAAAGTCAGTATCATACCTCCGCGGAACGAAATGAGTCCCTTTTTCGCTTGATCAACGTTGGGAAATATTGAGAACTTATTTCCAAAGAGTGCTGTGCAGCCCGTTTGTTGAAAAGAAGTTTTGGCTGAAATGAAGCATCCGCCACGATAGCTTTACGCAAGTATGTGCAAAGAGTTCGTGAGGAGAAAAGTCGTATTTTCTGACGAGGCTCATTTTCATCTCGGCGACTAGGTTAACAAACCAAATTCGTCTCGGAAAACCCGCACGATATTGTGGAAAATCCAATGCTTCTACAGAGAATAACAGTTTGGTGCGGACCGTGAAGAGTTGGCATCATTGGACCATTTTTCTTCGAAAATGAGGCTGAGAACACCGCTTTGGTCAACAGTGGGCGTTACAGAGCCATGCTTTTTTTTACTGAAATTGAAGACATGGATTTGGGCGACCTCTGGTTCATGCAGGATGGCGCACCATGCCACACAGCCCATGCCACAATCGGTCTTTTGCGCACCAAATTCCCACATTGTGTTATCAGCTGTCTTGGTGATGTCAATTGGCAGACTTGCAGTTGCGATTTGACGGTTCTCCAGAGTACATAGGGAAATTTTTTTCTGGGGAACCGTGAAGGACTGAAGTTATTCCAGCAATCCAGAAATGATTCAAGCACTTAAAGCAAATAGCATCCAAGCTATCCGTGAGCTACAGCCAAAAAGCATCAATAAAGTCCTGGAAAATTTGGTTAACAGAATGGCCTACTGCAAAGTCACCCGAGACAGCCACTTGAATGACGTTGTATTTCATAATTAATTGGAATGTTTGTTCTTACTACTAGAGCCATAATACATGGAAAAATTTAATTTTGTTCATTTTATTGCATTTTTAAATAGTAACATATATTTTGTCCACCCTGTAGATCAATGAAACCGACAGATAAAACTGCAGGAACTAAAGTGTCAGACTTGACGCAATGAATCGATTGACGAGTAGGAACAAAACGCTGTCAGAAATCTAGCCAACTAAATCTTGGGAAATTCCTAACGCCCGGCCATTATTGACTCGAGTGTACTTAAGCTTATGTCAGATAAAAATAAACCAGAAGTATCGTAAAATTTCAAAGTGCTCACAATTGCTTCCGGGAGCGTACGCAAAACTCCAACAGCAACTGTCATTCATGCACGTAAACCAATGGGCGAAACTTAACGAAACTGATCGCAGTGGATATTATGCTCGCACTGAATCATTTCTTTTCTTTCGCTCGAATGCTTAAGTTGCCTTAAGATGACATCCATCATGGTTGGGCCTTTACTCACTCGAGGGCACCCTCATTTGCGAGAATGTGAGTGAACTAGCAATTGGTGAAACTGGTAAAAAAAAAAACAAATTCCCATCGCACTCCCATTCAATGCCAGTGATTCATTTTCTCACTAGCTTTAATCTGCTGCACACAGCAACAAAGTAAAAACAAACATCCTAACCTGTCACATAAAATGCATGCCCACGACACTAACTGCAAATAGCGACTGTCGCATCGTGTCATTTGTGCGTTCCTTACCATTGCCATCGTGATGGCAGCTCCAAGCCTAACGCACTAGACGTGCAACATCCGATCCACGACGATCACTAAGTCACGCCAAATCCAATCCTAATCCACGACACCATTGCCCCACATCTGATGACTAAATACAGACGAATTATTATATCAAACTCCATAAACGGACTGCCAGCGTGGATGCAATGATCAATCAATTTGGTCGCCCGCTTAGTGGCAACAGAGCCTGCTCGTTCCGTCATCTGAGTTGTATGAAGAATGAAGAAATATTGAAATATCTTACGCACCATCATGATGCACGTTATTAAGTCCAACTTAAGACAGCCAGACCAGACCAAATGCAGTGGAGTGTCTCATTAAAAGCATAAAACCCGGCATCCGGTCCACAACTGCATTGCCATCGAACTGGTATCTTGGGGGGACCAATGACACCATAAAATCTAAATACATTTGGGATTAGATGGGGCTTGTAAAGACCAAAACGATGACCAAGCTATTGACGATGATGCCACTTGCAGGCACGACTGTGAATCGCATGACTGCGAGGCGGTTGGGGGTAAATTGGAAACGATTTTTTGTTTTTTTTTTCTTCTCAAAGCAACAGGTTTGCGCCGGGTGGTGAGGTATTGATGTGCCGACATGGAACATAATTTCCTCTCAAGGGAGCCGAGTCGGTGCTCATATGGCATGCGTGTGAGCAAGTTCGAATGCCTCGGCATTCCACAGAGGATCAGCCGTGTCGGAAGAGAACACTCGCGAACATGGCATGTGATGTTGATCAAAGTCGATCGTGGTGTCGATTACAGCTTTGCTCCCAATTGGGGATTGGGGCAGTATCCGAGTTCTTACTTTGTTACGTTCGCCCTGGCCAGAGACGAATTCCTTTCGAACACGCAGAAGTTAATTGAAATTTTCCCACAGTCTCCAGAGACCAGATCGCCTCGAAGACGCAATCCATCATAATTTGTTAACGCCTACCAAGTTGACATCAAGCTCGATAACCTGTAAGAGGTTTTCATGTCGCACACAGAGCACGCAATCGCTCACAGTAGGAGAGCCGAAACCTCAATTCGAAACCCCTGCAGGAAGTTCGGTATGTACTCGTATTCCATGTGAAAAGACACCGACTGGTCCAGCAACGATCGATCTTATCGGGATTTCCACAAAATGGTATCACAGCTAAGCACTGCTGAGGCGTATCTTCTCATGCAAATCAGCCCACTCGGCGTGTATCCCACCGTGCATCCAGTCCGTATCGGTATCTAACGTCGCGATCTTCTCAGGCCGACACAGTCTCGCCACATCCCCGTGATGGGGCGCTGGAACAGTGCACTTGTCGCACTGTGCGTTGAGCGTCCAACATGTCCACCTCCGTTCTGCATACAAACAATGTGTAATGAAAAAGGCGCGCGCGCACACGCTGCGCGTAGTCGCTGTGATGCTGCAACCGGTTACCTGTTGGCTAAGCATGTTTTGCACCTGAAGTACTCTAATTTAGTTTGGCCCCCTCCCCCCTCCTCAGTTGGCGCGGCGGTGGCGGCGAAGTCTTGTGTGTCTGCGCTGTGTGGCTCTGCTCCTATGACATATGATGCGTAGATAGTGATCTCATGTTATTCGCTGCCATGAATTCGCAGATGCTGGACGCACATGTGCTCTCTCCAGGGATATCGCCGCGGCTGCTGGTGGTGGTGCGGCTGCTGCAGTTGCCGCCACCGCCGCCGATGCTGTTGGCAGCGGAGATCAAGATTTTTTTTGATTTTTTTTTCTTCAGTGAGCGACCGAGAGACGCGATAAAGCAAGTGACTTTCAATCGAAATATTTATCAGATTGTATTTCAAAGATTTGCCATAGAGACGATGGTGCGCGACAAGGGGACGCGACGTTGGGAATTCTTTATCGGATAGCGGGCTGTTTGTACTCGCTACTCCCCGAGCCGGGCTTGCAGTGTCAAGTAATGTATTATGCAAGCTCCGTAGGGGTATAACACGTTACATCTGATTGAACAGATGCGGTTTATGAATTACCAGCGTGTTTACAAAGCCACTTGAGCCCGCTCAGTGCAGCACAAAATGAATTAGTGAGGCGGTCTTGAGAGCGGCTGCGCGCACCAGCAGCACTTGTTGCAGCTCTTTGTCTGCTCAGGGGTTGACTAGGCGATGCATCAAGATTGGGATAAGATTGGATTGGGTTATCGAAATTGCAGATAAGTGGCATTATCGATGGTCGCATCGGGTTACCATGAATGCACATCATAAATCTGTGCAGGCATCTGGAACAGAGCGACGCCTAAAGACGGTAGGCTGTTTGTAATTTACATCCTTTGGAATAGTCTAATGATTTATTCCCTCTTGAGGCAGGCACTCGCTTCGGTTGAGGAGAGAGTGGAGTGACCACAAGATAACGTCGCCTTTTGGATACAGACCTGAAATTAATCGGCAAATCTGATCATCCAACGAGAGGTGTAATTGTGTAGAAAAGCGCTACTGCGGTTCAGGCAGTGCTCTGGAGAGGAAATAGAAGGAGAACGCGAACAGCATGTATACCACAGCTGTCACAAAAGTTTCAAATAATTCAAGTATTCGGATGCGGATGAAAGTGATTTCGAAAGTCATCCATTCCAAACTGATAAGTGATCGCCCGACTGTGCTTCTCATATGTACGCACCATCCTACCACCGAGGCTGAAGACCACATCAAAGATGATATTTCCGACCTCCTATCCAGAGTACTACTAGGCTTCCATGCCAAAATCTAGAAGGCGACCATTTTTGAGGGTCTGATCTAAGAACACAGCATCCCCGATACGACACAATCTTTGGTCCGGCTTGTGCTGATGGTATTTGGAGAAGAAGAATCAACCACGAACTGTTCAGCTAAATGAGTGTAGCTAGGCGCCTACGTATTCAACGCCTAAGAAGGCTAGGCCATGTGGATCGCATGGACGAGAAGTCTCCTCCGCGGCACCAAAGGGACAACGCAAACGAGGACGCCCACGAATTCACTGGTGAACGCAGTTGAAGAAGTTGGCTGAAGCCAACTTGACGTGTCTAATTGGAGCCTGCTGTCTAACGATCGTGCCAGCTAAAGAGCCTTGTTGCTGGAAGTCTAGGTCCATCTCGGCCCGTAGCACCATCAGAAGAAGAAGAAGGAGAGTAGAAGGGGTTACTATCAGTTTTAAGCGCTAAGTGGCTTGAGTTTAAATATGTCGGTCCAAATTTCAAACACCACGTCAGAGAACTGATCCTTAAAATAGTTGTTTTCATCTAGGCCACGTACAGTCAGTCACAAGAGTAAGTATGAAGCATAAACTGTGTTTGCAAATAAAATATTAAATTCAAACGGAACTGCACGCAAACAACTTGAATGCGTTTTTTTTAAAGGTATTTACTTATAAGAATAAATGGTAAAACGACAGCCCAAAAGTTATAGGCTTTTGAGTCTTCTGAGCGATAGGAGATAGTAGATGATTCCCCGCAAATCCCACCAAACAGACAGCAGAATCTTTCTGGCCGTCAATCCTGGCTTGTCCCCGTTTGCACCGACTCACTACGGGCGTTTTCGCTTGACGTTGTCGTAAGTGAACCAACAGCTGGATGTCGCCGTGGGTTAAGTGCTTGCCCCTGGTTAGAAGGGTCACTATTCGCTTCAAAAATGGGTCGATGTTGTTGCGATTCAGCAATAATTAGCTGATGGAATTTCGGTCAACGAGTCCATATTTGGCGTTAATTCGTGTGGTACCCATACATCGAGCTTCTCTTTGTATTCAGCCTTGTTCAAATGGTTGCACACGGGTTTCTCTACAATGCTTAGCTCCTGGGCAATCGAAGCAATGCTTACACGACGTTCAGACTCGACGATTTCCATGATTTTATCGACATTTAAGGTTTATGGGTAAGTGGGGCATCTTTGACATCGAAGTTACCGAAACGGAATTGACGGAACCAAAACTGGGCATGTTTTACTGTTACAGTTTCAGGACCATAAGCCTTATTCACATTGTCAGCCGCCTGGCATGGGTTTTTGCCTTTATCGGAGAAAATCTGTCAAATATGGCGTATTTTCTCTTTGCTGGTGTCCATCTTTGAAACAAAACGGAGCCAATCAATCACTAAACCAGCGTATTTTGCTTGCTGAATCTAGCGCAACAAACCCCATTTAAAACAAACTAACCGTATCCGAGATATGGCCCATTTCCCAAAATAAACTAGTTTACGTCACTTTTTTCCGAAACTCTTTTCTACTAATTTCTGACCTACTGGTCGTAGCAGGGTGGTTGATGGCTCTAAGGACGCGTCTTTCCATCCTGCGCAATGTTTTAAGAAACCTTGTACAGCATGTAGCGCCATCTTGTTGCCCTGGCCGGAATCTCCTTCCTTCATTCCGAAAGAAATGAGTTCCAATGACGCCGCCATGCCATAGAACGCACGATCCTTCAACGTCGAACACTTGTGAATTGTGAAGCAAAAAACACGGGCCATTTTTTTGCTTGGGCAGGTGGGACGTATACAATGCTTGTAATAATTACTAAAGACGCTGTTGGAAAAATAATAATAATAAAATAATTTCTTTTTACTGCACCTAATATTAGCGGAAAATATTATCAAAGAGCTAATTTGTCTAAATTAGGGGGAACAGCCCGATCATCAACCAAGCTTTTCAGACGAGGAGAGCTCTAAATTGCCAACATTGTTTTCTGTGACAGCTGATTTGAAAGTTCTTTTGAGGTTTTGAGGTTAGTTTGTTTTGACAATTCCTTAATGGCACACAATTATTTGTCAATTAAATGCAATTTCATGTATATTCAAATTAAATTTCTGCGCTTTATTTCAGTTTTAAAAAATAACCTCTTAAAAAAACCACCCTTTATGTGTTTTCGAAACACCTTGGCATGGCAAATGAAGATAAATGATCAATGCGCAGGATTCCAATGCAATCGATTATTAAGATTTTCAGTTAGCTCCCGAACAAATGTCTTCTTGTTGAAATACCTCTTAGCCTTGTAAGTAATTAGTGGACGTCTCAATCCATTTATCGCATTCGAGCTTCCGATCAGAGGACACTCCTCGGGGGTCACTCTCGATTAATCACTCCTCATTCTATCCTTGACATCGTGAGATAGGACGATCCATCCACCCTACAAAATCATAACGACAAGTGGATAATATTTAATTATCAATTAATCATGCCCACGTATGCCAGAGGCCACGATGTCATTCTGATTTAGTTCACTCGCCCGAGGAGCACAAACCTTGCTGGCTAATTAACTTCGCCTGACATCCGTGCCATGTTAACGATCATTTCGAATTGTAGTCACCGCGGACAACACAATCTGTCGAAAAATTGCTTTCAAGTTCGTAAATTAAATTAACTCGGATTGTAAATCAGAGCAGTAGCGGCACTTGAACGGCAGCCCGATCGAGAGAAGGCGTACCACGACGCCTGACACCTGGGCCGAGGGAAACGAGAGGTTGAATGTGGAAAAAGGTTTCTTGCATAATTTATAACACAATTGTTGCAACGTCGCAATAGGTTGACACTTGAGTGTGGGGCATATACAGAGATACCTCGTTCGGCGCTGGCCAGGAGGACATCTGAGATGAAAGCAAAAACCACACGTCATCCTGGCGCTGCAGGTGAAGTTGCGTGTAATGGCAGTCCTACGCAATTTTGACTAGCTGACTGATGTTTATTTAAATTAGCACAGTCGCCAGAGGGACTGGATGAGGATCTGGGACGTGGGTTTTGGGAAGTTTTGAAATGGAACTAGATTCGACCGCTTATTCCTTTCAGCGGGCATGAAATTTTGCACGTAACACAATTTCGTTTAATTAGTTTTTCCAAGACTCCAGCGTGTATCATAGCAAAGGACCAAGAGAAACCCCAGGAGCAAACTAGTTATTCCCCCTCAAACGTCTAGGTCGCATTTGTTCGAAACAAGTTTCTCCATTGATCGGCGAGAAAGTCTTCATCATCCAAAAACCTCACGGTATTTTATTCAACTTTCAAACGGCTATCGACTTTTTTGCCGGACTTATCTCTTATTTATCAACTTCCACAGTCATTTCCTTTCAAGTTCACCAGCAACCAGATAGCCTGCACGCCTCCTCGTAGTTGACTTCACCATTATCGTTGCGCGGCACCGCGAAACGCCCATTCCATGCCAATGAATCCTTCAAGTAATGTGCGCGCGCTCGGAATACCCACGCACAAGGTGCAATTAGGTCTGAGAACCGATTTGTAATCTGCCAATTATATGTTCATGTGAATGCATTGATGCGTAAAATGTTAGAGTTTACGACAATGACTGTGATTACTGGGACTTGTCCAGCGGCTGGAACATCTGGTGCAGAATGCAGAATGCAATGCGCTGTAAGACAGCTCACAGTGGGATCGCAAATCAAGAAGAGTAGTGAATGCGTTAAGTTGAGGGTTGGAATTTGGCAACCTGGGCGTTGGTAATTTATTCGATTTCTAGTTTCTACCGCTGTCACAATACGAGTTGTATGTTTACTTCTTCATTACTTGTGTAAGGATTTACATGTACTCTGTAAAGATTAAGGCTGTTGCACGCTTTTTAACAGAGTTCCACCAGCAACAGCTGACGGGTTAAGATGCCAATTTTTGCATTTTCAAATGTCATTAAGAACTTGAAAGTTTTATGTAACCGCAAATCCCATCCACCGGAGTACTTGCAGGACGACGAGTTTTAGACGATATCAGGCAACAACTTGGCCGTAATTTAACGAATATTCGTTTTTAAATTATCAAAGGCTTACGGATTATACAAAAATAAATCCAATGAACACAAATCACACGCATTCTGATGGCGACTCTGCATCAGGACGTGAGAGACGACTGCACAGTTCTCCAAGCCAAAGTGGCTGCGATACCAAGTCAAAAAATTCGCCTGTTTCGCTCAGGCATACCTTGTGACGGATCGAATATCAGCTCCGTATGCCCCATCCACAAAAAAGGCGATCCTACCTCTTGGAACAACTGTAGATGTATATCCCTGCTCAGCGTCGCATACAAGATCCAGATCCAGACCAGATCCAGATCCAAAAGCCCCAATTGGCACGTAACAGTGCGGCTTCCAACCCGACAAATCGACTATAGACCAAATTGTCACACTTAGGCAAATCCTGGAGAAGACCAGCGCGTTTCAAATCGATACGCACCACCTTTTCATCGATCTTAAAGCCGCATAAGACAGCATTCATCGCAAGGAGCCATTTGAAGCGATAGCCGAATTCGGAATCTCGGGAAATTGATCCGCTAAAACATACGAGCTGCACCGTGTAGCTCGTTCAAGAACCCCTCATCCGTTCGAAACATGTACTGGATTTCGGCAATGAGGTGCTCCGTCGTGTGATTTCTTCAATCTAGTACCGGCGGTTAGTTGTAAAGCACTATCTGCAACAAGTAAGTTCAACTGTCGACATCGTCGCGCGTTCCCAACGTGCCGTAATGGAGGGCTTTTACGGCGATTGAAGTAGAGGCGAAACGAGCTAGTCTTAAGGTCAATGAGGATAAGACGAAATAAAGGGTGTTTCTGTTAGAGGTATATAACTTTAAGTTGGCGATACTATTTTAACTGGCGGCCATTTTATCACCTGTTAATTGATTTATTTTTAGTTTGGTTTAGCATTTCAACATGAATAGACTGACGCCTGAACAACGCTGCTAAATTGTGGACATTTATTTTGAAAAACATGGTTCTGTTCTTGTTGTTGTCGACCAAAAAACGATCTGACACACACGACCTAGGGCAAGACATAACAATCGACAGGTACAATTTTGAGGTAGTAATTGAGAGTCTGTCTACATCGGGACAAATGTGAACTCCACGAATGACAGCATAGAGGAGCTGTGTGGAGCCGAAAGCTGGACGCTAAGCAAAATAGAAGGGTTGATTATCGGTGGCTTCGAAAGACAAATTCTTCTTCACTGAACGCGATACCAACAAATTGATCTCCATTTTTACCGACAGCTAAGCGGCAATAAGGGCCATGGCGTCAGACTTCGAAACTGGTCAGGTTATGCAGACGAAACGTCAGTAAGACATGTTTACGCTTTGCTGGATACCAGACCATACTGGCATTCAAGAAAACAAAAGCCAGACAGTCTTGCGAAGAATGAATCGGAGCTGGGAGAATTTCAAGCAATAACTTTCACGTTTCATTGCCGCGTAGTTGCTTAAATAATAAACTGGCAGACGAAGTCCTGGACAGAGCCAATACCCGATGGATTGGTCTGGATATTGAAAAGAAACAGCAAGGCCCCTGTGGCCAACGCTGAGTAAAATGAGATCAGCTTAAGTCGCAAGGAAGTGGGCATGCTAATAGGAGTGCTTACCTGGTACTGTGTTACAGGCTCACATGCATTGGAATTGAACATACAGCACAGCGTCTTTAGCAGGAGCTGTAGAGGTGAAGAAGAAATGGAGTCTGTCCAACATCTACTCTGCGAATGCGAAGCCCTAGCAAAGAAAAGGAGGCAGGTTCCTGCAAAAGTTTTTCTTCGTAGAGCTGGAGGACTTGAGCGGTGTAGAACTGAAAAACCTCCTAAGTTGCATTATCAAATCAAAATGATTTTAGAAGCTTAAGAAGGTCTCACGGTAAATAATCATAGCCTATTAAGGACGATTTCGATGATTTCATCGAAAATGAAAAATGCAATTTTCTCCTATTTCCAAGAAGTTGAAATAAATCTTTTAATCGAATTCACTTAAGTTATTACATTCACATTCAGATCCATGCATTTGAGGTGACATTTCTTTTCTTTTTGAATAAATGTCACATTTCGCACGAAAAAGTGCAGTAAACTGACAACACAACTGAGTCGCATTTTTTTGATGAAAATAATCGAATTTCTGGTGAAGTTGATTTGATGAATGCAAAGTTTTGTAAGAATTTGTTTTGTAATTTTCTCCACAACTAGAACGAAATTCAAATTGTGAGTTACCAGAATGGATAGAGAATTGAATGTAGATGCGTAGTTAGGTGCGATTTTTCAACTAAAGTGTCCTGGCCTGTGAGCTTGATGCGCAATTTGTGGAGTTCTGCCTTATAACGAAAAGCATGGATTTGATGACTGCACCTTTCTGTAACACGATTGTAAACCTGCCCCTTCTAGTCGATCGTGTATACGTTGAAGTGCATGTGCAACCATTTGACGGGGACCATGATCCTGTGCAATCACCCACCCGAGAGATGTTGGTACAAGAAGACGAGTAATAAAGGGGAGTAGAGTTTGAAAGTTGTTGTTTTCATTTATCGTTGATCGTATCCTTAACACGATTTTGGAATACCAGAATGTGACAGTCAACGGTCCGTATTTTGCGGTTGCATTTTGTGGCCACGAGTTCTGGTGTAAGAATTGAAGAACGTCAACTGCAGACAATCCCGT
This sequence comes from Eristalis pertinax, assembly GCA_907269125.1. Classification (NCBI taxonomy): domain Eukaryota; kingdom Metazoa; phylum Arthropoda; class Insecta; order Diptera; family Syrphidae; genus Eristalis; species Eristalis pertinax. The sequence goes on along the minus strand of OU026148.1, from coordinate 56,730,954 downwards.
GAATTCGCTAATTGGACGATGGAAATGTTGGCCCACGGACGGTCATCTTATCGGACGAGACCCGTTTAGTTCAGCTAGGGAGCGAGGGGGCAAGATTCTCTGTGAATCAGGGAGGGTATCCGCCAACACCGCTATATGTGATTCCGACAAACCCTGCAGAAGGTATATAGCGGATCTAGAGGGGAAAAATTCGAGTAAAAAAACCCGCAATTCCAGATGTGGAAGATACCCTTCTCCAATCACCAGCTAGACAGTCTTCGGGTGTACATAGCTGGTAGCGGAATAGATGACAGTCTAGCTGACCTAATCATGGTGAACGATGACTCCTACTCTGTCGCCGGCTCATCCAAACTCTCCATATCGTCTGTCAATTCCCTGCGCAGAAGATCCAATTCGACGGACAAACTGATCAGGAGGAGGAAGAGAAGTTGAAGGATCAAAGAGCGCTTGACTTCCTAGAGGAGACATTCAAGGGTTTGAACCCGCCATCTGCTAACTGCCCGAGAGTCAATCTGGATGAAACGTCTGAGTGAACAGAACAGCCATTAGGTATTTGCCCAAAGGTTGCTCCACAGAAAGTCAGGAGCGCTGATGGGGTCTCATCTCCGCCCACTCATTTGTCGGAATCAGTTCGACACTGGAGCGAAGCAGTTTCACTAGTCGGTAGGTCACCGAAGGGCGAGGAGGACAAGGCTCTGGCAATGACGCTGGAAACGCTGCCAGCCCATGTCCTAGCGCGAGCCCCGAAAATGAAGCGTTAGTTAGCTACAAGCTCAATTGCACAAAGATTTCAGAAATATAAACTATTCGGTACGGTTTATGGCATGGCGCCATCATCGAATCTTTCTTCTTTCGAAATGAGGAAGGATATAGCGTCAATCGTCCAATCTAAAGTGCAATGTCAACCCACTTTCTGTGGCCAGACCTCAAAAACATGAATATATCCGAGCTATTCCAACAAGAGGGCGCCACATGCCAGATAACTGACGCAACGCTCGACGTTGTGAAGGAATCAATCATAAAGTCAGCCACTTCCGAAGAGCTCGAGGCGAACATTCAAGATGCTTTTATCGGAATAACGACACACATATGCAGATATTGGGCTGAGTCATAAAAAATGGACCGACCGGCTTGAAGCACTGCCAGCGAAGCCGATGCGGCCATTTGAATGACGTCCTATTCCAAACATGAATGTAGCTTATTTAAATTTCTTTTCCTACCATTCTCATCCGGTCAACTCGACATTTAAATCGATTTCGTAAAACTCCGCACTTGTGTGACCTAAACTGGCGCCCGAATGGGAGTAGTTCCTTATTGTGATGTAACTTGTTGCGTGCATCTGGACTAGAACATAAAGGTTAATTACAATCAAAATAACAACAACTGCTCACAAGCACTGTAAAAGATTCACAACAATTCTCCACCGCTATCGGAAGCAATATCTCTGCAATCGGCATCTTTATTTGCATAAGCACTGCCGCATTATTGTTGAACTCTCGATCTCTACAGAAAGAAATTACCATATCCGTGGTCGGATTCTGAGCTGTAACTCATGCGCTGCATACATCTTCGCCCGGATCAGCAAGCGGTTCTACCCAGGAATGCGCTCTAATGACATTTAAGCCGCATCTGCTGACAGCGAGAGTCGAGAGTCGAGAGTCGAGTTCAGACTGCAAGGTAATGCCATCAAATACCAGACCCCTCATCGCCGCTCACTTCATTTATCGGAAAGAGACGCTAAGACGTCGCGTCGGTTATAATTACACAAACTATGTCATCCGTGTGCAATAAATTAATTGTTAGTCTCCGGTGAGTGCGGCCGGGTAACCAGGCCCAGTCCAGCCCAGCGCCGCAGTTGGGGTCCACATCCTCGCGCCGTTGTCGTTGTCAATTTGGATGGGTGTTCCACTTGCAGCATCTGCCCTAATGGATCCATAAGCGTGGATTTCGATAAACGTTAGTATAAATTTCCTCCTGCCATCCAGTCCGGAGGGGTGTCGTCGTCCTCCTTCGGTCCGCTTCCATTTTTTAACTTTCCAGTGTCCCATTACCTAGGTTGACATAAATTATCTCTGGCAGCCGGGACAGTGGTATCGGAGTGCTGCAAAAATTGAACCGTCACCGTTGCAGCACAGCTTCGCTTGGTGCAAGCAAGCGAGCGGCTGGTGCGACTCGCCATGTTAAGTTGTTAAGTGTGTTATGATGGCAGAGGATCGCGGCTGACAGTGCGATGGTGCGATGAGGAGAGCCCAGGTAGGGAGTGGACTGCGTCTTTATCGTTTCCGAGTGAATGCATGCAACATTATCGACCAGATACAGCTATGTTCTGCTGAAGCGATTACCGCTGACCGATTCAAGCAGACTGATGTGGTGACGGGCTTATCAATTCCGGCGAGTGTGTCAGGTAACGCTGACACTTGCACGGCTCAAATGAAACATAGTCTCACCGAACACCGCATCGTGGTAATTTATACTTTCACGAACATCTGCTAGATTTATTGCCCAACGACTTACCACCCGCGGTTCAGGAGCAAGCGATGAGCCCCCGACACTTGATTAATAGCAATTGATTGGCCCAGGACCAGCCAGTTCGAATGGTGATCCAATTAAAATACTTGAGAGCATAAAAGCCGGTCCAGCATCTATGTTCTGGTGGGTATGAATGAATTTTCCGGCTCTATTCGCAGATCCAATTCCAGGTTCAGGTTCACGTTCACGTCCACGCTCAGGTCCGCGTCCGGGTCCAGTGGGTTCGATGGCTGAGGAATCGCTCCATCTATGATTTATGCATCAAGTCATAACATTACAGTTCCCCATCTGTCTGCCTTTCCCGCTCGCACTTATTTATGCGCACTTTGTCATTGGCATGGACTCCATGTGGGCTGATCCTATTAAGCCTGTTCATGCTAAACATCATCGATGCTTGAATTTGCATGAGGGGTTAGGCTGCGATGCTTCATCACGCATTCCTCTAGGCCTCCTCCGGTGATGGGGAGTCGGGGAAAAAAGTGTGTGTCGGATGCGTCACTATATAAGGAGATAGCATTGGCCGCGTCGTTCCGGTATCTGATGCCATTCGAAGTGCTCTATTTACACGCCATAATTGCGGGACCAGGTGAACTTTGAATATTTAATCGGGTCCATTGGGTGCACATGGATGAGTGCGCACGTCCTTTTGTATATCTAAATTGGAGATCAGGGCATCTTGGCACCGTAGTGTCGGCGTTCACTTAACAGCCTTTCACAGCGTGAATACATAATCGTTTTGCTGAATACGTTGCGTTGCCTTTAAATGCTGGTGAGCTTGCTGCCTGACCGCAAGAAGATAAGACTGGACGATTTCTTGGACGCGTTTCTCTGGACAGAAGCTGAATGTTTCAGCATATAAAAGCGGACTTGAGACGCCGCAATGAGTGTTAATACGTACGTACAACAGTTTGGCCTTGTAGGTGCAATTAACAAATTGCGATTCAATTATCGGTCTAATTGAATTCTTTTATGCAAATGATGGGTAGAACGGGTGTGTTCATCACGATCGATAAGTGCACTTGGTTGGCTTGCCAAGAGAAAATCAACAGATTCACGACGAAGGATTGGGAATTACTTAAACGTCACTATTTGCAAATGTTTGCATTTAAAAATAATCCGTGTTGCACCTTCTTCTACTTATTAGATGGGTTTCTTTGTGGCTTGTGACTTTTTCTGCTTTACAGACATTTGCAATGTTTCTTCCGTGTTGAGTCATACTATACCGGCTGCACGCTAAGTGACAGCAGGACCACGATGACGGTGGTGTTAGTTACGTCACTGATCATCATCTTCGGAGGAACGTATGCCTAATAAGTAGTCTCTCAGTGTTGCATAGCCACGAGGAGCCGATGATGCACTCATTTGAGAGAGTTGTCGTTCAGCCAACACGTCTATATGATAATTATCTCTTTGCCGAGATTAGACAAGGCTCTTCACTACTTTATGAAAGTTCAACGGCAAGCCTGCCATTCAATCGGCGGCGGTGTACTCAGACCTATCCCCTGAGATGCGTTTGACGTCATCTTCGATATCACTCCACTTGATCTGCTTGTAGGAGAAATAACCATGAGCGCTGCTCTTCTTAGAGGCCTTTGGCAACATTGTAGATGGTGTCGCGTAAAACAGTCCAAACTAAATGTACCAACCTTCCACCTCCGGTCGGCAATTACAACATTTCTGGGAGATATGAGGAGGCACCATTTACAAAACATCAACCAGTAGAAGAGCAGGAGTGTGAAGTTCACCAAAACAACAAAAAGACTCGGTTCAGGAAGATACGTAAGGTGACACCGTTCAAGGGAGGCAGCAAACCCGCAATTGGATCATCCAAGCAAGTAGCATTGCGAAGATTTCTGCAGCTGGAACTACGCTTAAAACATAGCCCAACATTGGAGGAAGAGTACAAGAAATGCTTGGAGGAGTACTTACGTCTTGGACAACAGCTGGATGGCGCCGTTGGTTGAGTGCCTGCCCCTGGTTAAAGAGGTCTCCGGTTCGAATCCCAGTGAAAGCAAAGTTAAAACGCTTTTATCGGGTTTTCAAATCTGGTCCAGTCACCATTTGCCGTTGGGATCAAATTAACGGCACTATCACTGGAGTTGTCGATCGGTGGTAGTAGCCTGACTATGGGTATCACAATGGACCAATATATGGTCTAAGTGTGTTGGCGATTTTGCTGGCAGCACAACTACCTAACCTAACCTAACGTCTTGGACATATGATTGAAGTTGACGCCAACATGGACAAGGTTTTAGGGACACCGCAACACTTTTATTTGCCACATCGTGCTGTCATCAAAGAGCAACAGCAACACCACAAATCTCCGAGTGGTCTTTGACGCAGCGGCCAAATCTTCCGATGGAACGGCATTCAACCAACACTTGACATAATAAGTATTGGTCTAAAATGGAGACTACACAAACATTTACACTTTTGCAGCATCATTCATCTTTAGAAGGGAGGGCTAGCAGCTCAATATTCTCCTGTGCTGGGTACCAGACCACAGAGACATTCAAGCACGCATGAATTCTTCTCCACGTCTCCACTGAACTAACTTCAATTGGAATGCCCCGCTCCACCTGCAAACTTAACCTACATTGATCGAACAAACCATGTCAAACTATCAAACTGATCTCCAAAAAAAACTAGATCCCGATCGCGCTAAAGAGCTGCTTTCTTTGGACAGGTTAAATATCAGTTACATGGTTGGTGTCATGATACGGCTCTCCCGTTGTGGAAATCACGCCAGGAGATTAAGCGGCAGTTCTTCAGAAGCTCCATAGATGAAGTATGATAGAAACACTTGCTCCTTCAACGACTTAAGTGATTTCAGTTCTCAAGTTTACCCCGCTTCATTCTCAGCTCCGAATGGTTAACCACCAAAGCTTAATGGATCAAGTTATCCAAGTGACAGACAAGTGACTACAAGCCTATGTGTATTCCTTCAGACATTTCTGTAACTGCCTACCTCTTAGCGTTGGAAATCATAAATTTTATTAACTGCTTCATTGTCGGTGAAAATACAAACATCTCATGACATTACAAATATATTCCTTTAACCCCTCCCATAGAAATCGTTTGTTAGTAAACCTAGTACGGCAGCATGTACTCTCATACCGATGTCCCTGCTGCGGCTATCCAATTTTGGTCAAGTCAGTTTGGTTCGTCACTTTAAGCCCCACACATCATTGACTTAAGTAAAGTTAAACTTATGTCATCACCGAACGGTAAGAGTAGTCAAAGGCATGGTCAAACTTCACAGTGAAGTGGGAACTTAACCAAAAATTCCAACACAAACTTTCATTACGTATGAAGAGAGCTCCCACCTACGGAAGCATAACTGAAAGAAACTCAGCGAAACGAAGGGGAAGGTGTTTTTTTATGATCAAATTGTGCTCTTATTTCTGTGCATTTCCTCGATAGCCTATGTTGACTTAAGCCTCCGTTTGTCCATCGTGGTTAGGCCTTGAAATCTGTATATTTCCGATGTGGAATCATTAATTAAACTGGTCTTGGCTGCCCCTTTTTGTCTGTCTGTGAGGCTTATTTTATATTTACTCCAGATTAATTATTATTACTTCTTTGATCGGTGCTAGTCATCAGTGCTTACTCCTATCCCTCCTCCAGTAATTGCTTTTAGACTTCTTGTCGCTTTAGTTTCAGTGCTGTTGTCGGTCTCTTCAAACGAATATGTGAAATAATCTCCTCCGGAAAGACGCTAAAGTGATCTAGGATCCAGAAGAAGGGGCCACATTTCACATTCATCTTATGTAAGTCTGATTATCTAAGACCTGCCATGCATCGTGATTAAACGTGATTAAGAAGCCCTTGCGTAGGATTGTCCAGTCTACGACGATGACAATTGAAGAAGTTCTACCCCAAACTATGCCGGTTGCAAGTGAGTGTTTGGATTTACGTGATCTTCTGGTCCCTTTCGCATAACCAGTGCCTGAATGGGTTCTCAACTACCAATTGAGTGCATGCTTATGGACATTTCCTCCACCTTGGCGAAGTGTGAGGCCAATCTCAAACCTTTGCTGCGCTTTGGGTGGCGCAATTCTTCAACAAGACTCACACACGACTCATACTGGTCGTGATCAGCACGAAGGCATGTTGGTATAATCTCCACTTCCTCCCGCGACTTTTGGATTTTTTAAGCCACAGCCAACCCCCAAGGTAGACAACCGCAACTGATCCGTCTGAAAACACACCATGTTTCAGGGACACCTGTTACCTGTTGTTCCGGCATGTAGGTTCTGGTGAGTCTAGTCGATGGAACATAGAAAATACAATAATGGCTCAAAGAGACTTCGCCTCGGACTTTGATGCTACCGTCTACGGAGCCACGCAAAAGTGACGAACACGTTTAATGTGGCACGATAAGCGGCATCGTCAAAAACGACGTGCTGGTGCTGAAGTGCAGATTCACTACGAATTGCATACGCAAAATACCTAAGAACACCCAAGGAAGACAGGTAGACTATTAGAAAGTTAGAAAGTATTTGTAAAGCCAAATTAATCCACGTTCTTCTTAAATTCAATGGCCACTCACTAAAAATATTCCATGACCTAAGCTGCAGTGTGCTGATGAATTCGCTCCCATTGCGCCATTGGACCAACTGACAAAAACACAACCTTTGACGGTCATCATCACAAATCGAATTTAAGTCCGCACGATGCATTGACAATTCCTGTCGGACGTTGAGTCACAATGAGAAAACAAAAACCACCTCGAAGTGTAATGTATTCGAAGAAAATCATTATCCACTCACCAATCCAGCTTAATCCTCTGAATAGACAAATCTCGTCTTAATCCATGGATTTTCCAAGTGGGTGCACTCAACAAGATCGCATAATCGCGGTAAGTCTTTCTCAACGACCACGATCAATCAAGTTCATTACTTGCGATAACTTTATTCGCCTCGCCGGTTTCAGTTGTGAAACTGTCCGCTAGATATACAATGTTGATGCGAAACCAGGAATCGGATGGCCCCCTGCGTGCAGAGTTTAAGACATGAAACAAGCCAATCAATTCCATTTCCCACCTGCCTTTGATTACCTTTAGCCGAAACTTAATTAAATCCAACACATTCTTGCAGGATCAATCGCCGGCTAACATACTGGAACAGTGCTTCAATTAAGATGCCCGATAACTCGCCTCTAGGACGTGTTGAGGCTGCCACCAGTGGACCATAAATATGAATGCGTGTTCTAGTCTCGTTTCTTGCACCGCATATGATTTACACACGCGGAGTCATAACACTTGGGCCTGTGAGTGGAATCCACTCGGAGTGTGGTGCGCAGTTTTTCATTGATGATGACTCCGAGCACTTTCGGTTTATTAACATGACGATGGTGAACGTCTATGCCGCTTGCGTTTACTATCAAGTTTGAGGATGAACGCTGCTGCGGATGTTGTGCATCATAACACACATTCCTTGAGATAGTTCATGTGAGTATGTTCACGCAACGAATGTGTGTGCCCTGGAGGACTTCTGCATGAGCTCACTGGACACCATAATTGGGTTTTTCTGTGAACTGAGTAAGCACTTCTCGAGGCAATCCCGTGAAACTGATTGTGAACCTATCATTTACCGAGTCGGAAGCAATTCAGGTGCGTGTGGATTAGTGCGCGACTGAACGGTTTTAGACGCTCACAAAGTACGTTAGATGGGGTCTTATAGGGGGCACTTGCTCCTCTCACTTGCACAAGAACTATGGAGAATCAGCAGCTTCCTGGACCTGTTTGCCAAGATTTCTTTGCTCGTCGAGGAGGAGTAGTAAAAATTCGCATGATCAATTCGGCGAACCCGACTACAGTGCCCTGTACGAATATTCTGATAAAAACTCGATCGAAAGTTAAATTGAGGAAAAGAGTTCAAGCAGTCTTATTGTTTGGAACTTGATTCTTCAATCAGTTTATTTCTAGATAATGTTTTATATTACATCATTGGGACTTTTAAGTGACGCTAATAGTGGCCAGCGATGTCAATCAAACAAATTAACACATTATAGGATTTGTAGTGGTGCAACAAATACTGATATTTAAATTTGCTAGTGGCTAGTGTTGTGCACATTTTAATGGAACATACATAGTGTGGAGTTGTCCAATCCCAACGCTTGTGCCATCGCATGTGCCTTAATATCTGTTGTGAGTAGGGTCGATGATGTATTTGATAATCACAGAAGGATGATTATCAATAGATTGTGTTAACTTGCACATGATTTATCAGAAATATCCAATTTTTGACTAGAGTTGCGCATTTAACGATGTTTTTATCGAGAAATTCTACCAATCTGAATTATATATTTACTTTTTGTCGTTTATTTTAGTCGTGCACTCGAGAAGATTGTGGACTGTAACTCTACTCATAGAATATCGGTTTTATGCACAAGAAAGAAGATCCATTTGACGGCGCTAACTACAGGGGAATAATTATCCTTAACATTGCGTACAAGAACATCTCTGCCATTTTGTGTGATCGCGTAAAAAATTATGTTAGGTCCTTATCAGTGTGGCTTTTAGGCAAGGGACTCCACAATAGACCACATGTTCACATTCAGATCCCTTAATTGATCCAAATCGACACCCATCACCTATTCGTCGATTTCAAGGCCCAGTATGACAGCGTGCATAGAGACGAGATATACAACGCCATGCCCGTTTTGCCAAACGCACAGGATGACAACGGAGAACTCTCGCTGCTCCATCATAGTCGGTAACGAACTCACCGACCAATGTCAAAATCGGACTTAGGCAAGGCGAAGCGCTGTCATGTGACTTCGTCAACATTTCTTGGAAAATATCGTGCAATACTCACACGCCAAAACTTGAGGCATGGTCGTCTAAAATGGATCTAGCAGAGAACGAAGGAGTATATGCCATTTTCAAGAAATGACAACATCGACATCTTGGGCAGAGCGTCACATTCGGAAGCAATAAAATTCGAGGTAGTTAAGTGTACCTTGGCTCCGCAGTAAACAGTGCAAACAACATCAGTACCTAGATCAAACGGAGAATAACTCTCGCCAACCACTATTTCTATGGGTTCAAGAGACAATTGAATAATAAAGCCGTCGATTAAAGGACCAAACTGACTTTATATTAGATACCGATAATCCCAATCCTGCTGCAGGGTGCAAAGATATGGACAACAAACAAAAGAGAAGAACGAAGGCCTTGGTTTTTTCGACAAAAAAGTTCGGCGTGCGATCTTTGATCCTGTTTGCGTTGACGGAATCAACAGCTAAGGTGGATGCGCCGGGTACAGCGCATGGACAAATTAGCTCTGGGACGAAGAGTCCTTGAATCGAGGACGCCCGCGTCTTCGTTGGCGCAAGCAGATGGATAAGAACCTCAAACAACTTGGCGCGCGAAACTGGAGAGTGGTAGCCAGTGATTGCGCTAGTTGGAGAGGCTTGTTGGTTGAGGCCCAGGTCAACACCGAGCACTGTAGCAGAATAAGAATACGTATACCTGTTCAACGTGTAGTTTTTTTTTCCGCCGTTTGTGTTTGCTGATAGTTCGGTGTTAGTAAAAATGGAGCGTCACACGATACAACAATGGATTTTCATTTGATCATCATTGGACCGTACTTTTTTTTACAAATGAGGCTGATCAAGCATGGGTCTATATTGCGACATGGTAGCACAGCTCCTTCTACTGAAATTGGAGGACATTGACCAGTGGCCAATATGTAGTTTTAACAAAACGGCGCCACATGCCATACAGTCCGTGAAACAATTCAATTACTGCATGATACATCACCTGGTCGTGTAGTCTCTCGTTTCGGTGATCAGAATTGGCGCGTGGTTTAAAATCATTAGATATAGTTTGATGTCAAAGTTCATCACTATCCGTGCATAACGCTGAAATTAAACGCTGCAACAACGAAATTCAGCCACATTTATACAGAATGGACACTCATTTCTACAAAAGGGTACGAATGTGCCAGCAAAGTCGTGGAGGCCATACGTATTCCATGTCCTTTATGATTCAATTAAAACTAACAATCTAAGGACTAAGAACTGCTTTTTCTATTTAATTGAAATCTTGCGTTCATTTTGAGATTATAGAAACCGGCGGATTGACTGCGGAGGGAATATTTTCGCATCCGTTTGTTTTCCTATTGTTGAAAAAGCAATTGAAAAAGTGAACGGATGTCGGCAAGGTAGTGTAAGTAAAATGATATTATAATAATAATAATATTAGGGTGGCACTATAGCCAGTAGAGAGATGTGGCCTAGCTTCTCAGCAACCACTCGTGTTGTGCGTGCTATTGTTCTTCACGAGGGGAAGGGACCAACAGTTTCATGCTGACTCCGAACGGCCAAAGTTGAGAAGCTTTTCCTGGACAGTTATACTCTTTGCACATTGTCAGTGACTCGAAAGAGGTGGGGCCGTGAAAAGTATTTCCTGTCGTACCAGGAATCGAACCTAGACAAGTAGGTCCGAATGCGTAGGAGTCGACGCACATACCCACAACGCCACGGGCCACCACAAAATGATATTATGGAAAACGTAACTCAAACGTTTTCAATCCGAATCAAATTGGTTGCGGATTTCAAAGAAAATATATGAGTTGGTACAGAAGAATTTAAGTTATAGATTTGAATTGAAAAAAAGAATTTACTTTTATTTTTAGAAAACAAACAACACGGTTGTTTATTAATTACCAAGAATACTTGACACTGAAAGTACCAATGGATAGAAAAGTAAGTGCAACTAACATATTTTCCACGGAGGCTTCAAATTCTTTTGATTCATACGAATTTCCGCCGTTTTCTATAATCGGCATGAATAAAAAATAAAGAAATATGGAAATTAAATAGAAGTGGCATTTTTATCAAAAGATAGATCATAAAGAGCACTCGCAATGTTGGTGAAACCACCATATTCACGTAATGTTTATTTCTATTTAAAACTGCATTTGTTGCTATTTATTGATTTTTGCTGAAAAAGTGATGGATTGCACAAAAATCCCGATCGCAGATCTCACGTCATGCGAATGCCATATCACTTAACATTGTTGTAACTTTCAAGGCATCTCTGCAGTAAGTCTGTCCACTTATTCGTAAAGACGGCGCAATAAGGTGAAGTAGGAGTAAGTTGTGTTCAATAAAGACTGAAACATTTCCAGCGTCATCGGATAGATATTCCCAACCATAATCTGAAAATGAATTATTTCTTTATTTGCTGAATTACAGAATTCTTATTAATATTTATAGATTTAAAATTGAATTAAGACGCTCAACATAACTAGCGAGGTGTTCAGAATCTTGTTTCCTTCTAAGCACAAATATTTTCTTCTCATTTCAGCAGCTTCAAATATAGAACGAAACTCGACAAGAAGCAATAAATACTCGTCCCTATTTCCGGAAAACAACCAACGTTCCTTATGGATGCATTCATCTCCTATGTCATCGCGAAGAAATATTTACAAATCTCCCACTAAAAATGAGACAACGATGATTACCAGACATTGAATAAACCTAAACAGACTTTCTTAAGAAGTCTACAACTCACTTGAGTGTCCATTCATAAAACTGTCAACAGATTGATGAAACAATCAAATCAAAACGATATGAAGTTCATTACAGTCTACAGTCTACATCTTTAAATTCACAAAAGTGAATGTAGCAAAATGAGTGAGAGACAAAAACCACAACAACACAAAACATCGAACTTACCGCACAAGGTTGCTGAGCTTTTGCAATAAACATGAGAAGTGCCCTCTGAGTTGGCAAATCAAAGTCAAACCAATTACTCTCATAAGCCGCCAGTGCCACTCCGACACTCTGAAACGAAACCGTGAAGTGCCAAACATGGTAATGACACTTGCATCCTCACCTGGTGATACAGCTCATTCGCATACCAATACATGGCGGCGATTTGTGAAAAGATCATTATGATGTAGGCCGACACAATGATGACCTGTCCAACGCTTCGAACCTTCAAACACACATCTCTGATGATTGTTTTAAGGCAAACATACTTCATTGAATTCCATACCATGTTGAGGAGGAAAAGCAAAGCGCACAGCAATGCGCCCAGAGCCAGGTATTCCACAAGATAGATGTACGTCGTCAGCGAGTTCACGATTTCCACATACCTGAGAGAAGGAAATCGCAATTTCAATTTAGAACAGCCTCGAAAACGCGCTCTTCGGATAACCTTAGGATTTGCAATTGAAATCGGATGCACCACACCACTTCGGGCCACACTTCCTCCCTCTTGAGGTGGATCAGGTTCCGCAGATGATGTTGAAGGACCTTGCACATCAGGATGCCGAACATGATGAAGGACACCACCAGATTCGTGAACGGGATATACATGCAGCAACCGAGTGGGGTTATGACCGTTTGGAAAACATACAAGACCTCGTACGAGGGCGACTTGTACTTGTTCATCGCAGGAATGTACATGCCGAAGGGCAGGACTGTAACCAAAGTTCAGCGCTAATAAAGTTCAACCACCACATCCAAATTTACCTCTCGAGCTGGTGAATATCGGATACAAATTGAAGCCAACACAGGCCAGCAGTCCCAGGACGAGGTTCATGTCTGCCAGGTTCTTAGCTGATTTCGTAGTCTCCGCCAGCAGTTGCTTCATTTCTTTGCTCTCGTTCTCCTCGATATCCACGTAGACAGTCTTCAGCTCCTCCATGAATTTCTCATAACGCGACCGGTTCATGATCAGAAGGACCGCTCGCAGGATTGTGTTGAACCACAGTACCAGGATGTAGGCGTTTCGAATGACGGCGTCAATGGGTTCAACGGTGAAGTACATGTCGGCAAATTGTGAAAGATTCAGAAGAATAGTCGGCGTAAGGCACACATATCGACGCCAATTGTGAACAAGTATGAAGGACCAAAACTTCATGATTTTCAGGCTCCTGCTGAAGAGAGGGAGATCCTCAAACATAGTTTTTCTTAATTTTTTCCAATTGAAACAAACGTAACTGCACAGACTACCGAATGACAGTTCGTTGAGCAACGCCTTTATATAGGCGGCTTGAAGTGACAAATTGCCCACTGCTTCGCAGAGTTATGCAATGACACGCCCACTATGTGGGCGTGTGTTATAAAGTCATAATGTTGCGCGAAAGCAATTTTAAGTTTGACTAATTGATGGTAGGAAACTTTGCTAGCTGCCAACTGCTCACTTTCGCTTTATGAATCATTGATTAAGACTAGTGTTCACGACGACTTTTTACAAGTCACCTAAGAATCCATCTTGGGAAATGGATAAAACGCCAACTCTTTGGTATTTTTCTTTGTTAAATGGTAAGCTCTGGACTCCAGTTGATGAGTTCCTCCGCCGCCATCCGTAAAGAGAGACTCCACGGGGGTTGGGTACCCCATCTTCGGCCGAAGGTGCTCTGGTCCCAGATTTCAACACGTTGAGGTGAGCGTAGAAGTTCGTTGACAGATACTAAGTGCAGACGCAGTCAGGAAACCGAAACAGGGACTCTCGCTTCTCGGCAACTACTTGTTCACGATTCTGGATCCTACAACACAATCGCGATTATTCGAATTTTATATATGACCGGTTCGGCTATGCTTACTTTGCATCTTCAGATCAATCGTCTAGGACTGCTGACTTATGTAGAATGTGCCAGTATGAACAAATTACTTACTTACAGTCCGGGGTGAACCCGGTCCTCAACCAATAAGCGTCTCCAACTCGCCATTTAGCTAGCTGACTCCAGTTTCGCACGCAGAGTTCGCTGAGGTCCCTTTTCACTTGCGTGCGCCACCTTAGTCGCAGTCTTCTTCTCTTGGGTGGATTCGAGGGCAATGGTTTCCCACCGCTCTACAACCTCGCAATCTCAATCGTTGACTCTTCTGACTAAGTCGATTTCGCTGAACAGCTCGTACAGTTCGTTGTTACATCTTCTCCCATCTATGCAGACGAAGTGACCGAACACCAGAAGAATCTTCCTCTCAAAGCAGCCAAGAGCCACTTCGTCCACTTTTGACAATGACAATGCCTCTGCGCCATAAAACAAGACTGGGACGATTAAGGTCTTATAATGGGTTACTTGGGTTGTTCGAGAGAGGGCTTTATTTATCAATTGCTTTCCTAGCACAGAGAAGCATCATTTGGCAAGAGTTATTCTTCGTTTGATTTCAGCGCTGGTCTCGTTGGCTTAGTTAATAGTGGTTCATATGTAGAAAACGACTTCGATTACCCCAAAGTTATGTCTGTCTTCAGCGACGTTCTGTCCGAGACAGACGGTGTCCTTTCTCGTTGACACCGTACACTTGGTCTTGCCCTCATTTAACGTTAAACCCAACTTCGCGGCGTCGCAATACTCACAAAAGTGCCATTGCCATCATGCTCCATTTGACATTGACATTATCGTCGGCATATGCGAATAGTTGGACGGACTTCTGAAAGATTGTTCTTCTGGTGTTGTCGTGCCAGTTTTGAACAATTCCTCTAAGAATGATGTTAAAGAAGTCGCATGACATAGCGTCGCCTTGTCTGAATCCTTTTTTGACATCAAAGGCCTCGCTTAAGTCTTTACCGATCTTGATGGAGCAGCGTGCATACCATCGTCAGCCTACCCAAACGGACGAGTTTGGATGTTAAAACTAAACTCTCCGCTCTGTACAGCTCGTCTCTAAAAATGCTGTCATACACGGCCTTAAAATCGATGAAAAGATGGTGGGTATCGAACTGTTGCTCCTCTGTTTTTTCTAAAATTTTCTGAAGTGTGCATATTTTATCCATGGTGGATTTTCTTAGCCCAAAGCCACTCTGGTATGGAACGACCAGGTTGTTGACGAACGGTTTCAGGTGTTCACACAACACGGTGGATAAGATCTTGTAAGTGATGTTCAGAAGCCTCATGCGTCTAAAGTTGGCGCAATTCAGAGGGTATCCTTTTTTGGGATGGACTGGGTAATGATGGACTTCCTCTGCGTCTGGCCCGCAGTAACGATCTGAATCGACGTTAGCACACCGATCAAGCGCCGCAATAGTCTGGGCGAACGTTGTTTCTTTGGACATCGGATTATTTTTCTTCTAATTCGTGTGGAACCCATTGTGTACATGGGGGGACCTCAACCAAGAAGCCTTATTTACTGTCTCCTGTATTGCACACAAAGTAAGATGAGGGTCTTCTCACATTGTGTGCATCACGGTGTCCTCTGTTGTCTCGGCGTAAACACATTTCGGGAATCCAAACTGTCCATTCGTTTTTCAATGATCGGGCTCCATTGCAATGATAAGGCTAAGCATTTAAAGTGTGGTTAAATTTGATCCGTTGGCTAATAATTGAAGTTTAACCATATTCTGACCTTGACCGTCAGGGCATGAAGGCAGCTGTAGTTCAGGCTCTGAAACTACACGGGTAAGTAATCTTAATACATACCATATGGCAGTATCGTTAGCATGCCCGTTAGTTGCTCCAAAAGCCGCACCACAAGCTTGTGTATGGTTTTTGGAGCAACTAACGGACATGCCAACGATACTGCCATATGGTATGTATTAAGATTACTTACCAGATGTATGGTCCAGTCTGCGAGGAAGGTGAATGAAGGAGAAGACACAACCGTGAACTCTACAAGCTGTACCAAGATGTGGATGGACTACCTAACAAAAATCAGTCAACCGCACTGGCTCGGCCACATCGAGCGCATGGACAACAATGGTCCAGCTAAGAGGGTCTTCGAATTCCAGGCTCCTGCTTCCGGAAGGAGAGGAAGACCGAACCTCTGATATAAAGACCAAGTTATCGCTGACGCAAGACAGCTTGGCCTTGATGACTGGAAGCAGTGTGCCCAGGACCGTCAGCGATGGAAGGCAGCTATTGCTCAAGCTCACACCCTCCAAGGATCGTTGGCCTGATAAGTAAGTAAGTAAGTATGGCATGCCTAAGCTTTTCGAAACCAAAAAAAGAAGCATTCATCTAAACAATCTCGTTCCGCCGTGCGTCATCAATAAAACAACCATACATCCACTCAGTGTCAACTTTATTCACTCTTAATGCAGTTCTAAAGTTACATAATGATTACTTGTGTGACTATGTGAACATGACAAAACGAAGTATAGAAATTAAACTTCAACCATAAAAACGACGCAAGAGTGTAAAATAAGAATACGAGGCATTCAGCAGTGATTGGAACATCTCCAAGGACATCGGATAAATATTTCCAACAGTCATCTAAAAGTAAATAAAATGGTAGATCTGAGTCCAATTTATAGTGCAAAGTAGTTCTTGATGTAGAACTATTATTTATTTCTTGTTAAAGTAACCTACCACACAGGGACTCTGAGCTCGCATGATCAGCATAAGAATGTTCTTCTGTACTGGCTTCTCAAATAAAAACCAAGCCGTGTCGTATGCAGCTTCAGCAACGTTTCCACTCTAACAAAATATAAGACATGTAATTCCAAAGCAATACGATTTTGAATTATAATACCTCTTCAGACAGTTGACTCGCATACCAGTACAGCGTCAAGATCTGTGAGAATATCATCGAAATTTGCGTCACAGCTATTGTAACTTGAGCTGTAGTCTCTGCCTAAGGAATAAGTGAAGTTAAATACTGTGTATGTACGGAACTGGAGAAGTTTGACGAAGCCTTACAATATTAAGGAGGAACAGCAGCCCACAGAGAAGCGTTCCAAAGCAAATGAATTCAACCAGGAACACATAGGTCGTCAAATTGTTGATTATGTTTACGTATCTTCGAAGGACATAAATTGTTTTAGAAAAATGTATGTTTAGTAACAAAATTGGTTGAAATTAAGTCTAGTCATTCTGAGTGAACATGGTTCACGGATGAGCTGCAAAATGTCCTCAAACAGTTTGACAACACGGAGGGAAACTATGACAAACCGAAGTCAATCCAATTAATTTGGGAAACTAGATGCCTTTCTTGTGTGGATAAAGAGGCGGTAGGAGAGGACCTCAATTAGCACTGGGAGCGGCTTTGCTAACTCTCCTCTGATGCTTGGTTGGAAAAGTTTGTGGTCGAGACTTTATAGGACTTCTAAACTCATTGCGAGGTACAGGCCTAAACAGTTCTGTAGTCTAACGTGGGGGGGGACATCGCCGTTGCGGGAAAAGTTGCTTCGAACTTCCACTCGAACCACGTGGACCACTTGCCTTGGTCTTCGGATCCAATTATCCAATAATGTGTGATGCGTGTAAAGTACTCAAAGTCTGCTGCGTGCAACTGAATATTTATTTTACACTACACGATTGTCCGTGAAATTTGAAGAAATTTGCTGGAAATGCGTTAAATGCTTGAAATATAGTGGAGTCTCACTTATACGAATAAAAAATGTCCGTATAAGTGAATACTTCTTATAAGTGAATAGTATAATATAATAATAATAATAATAATAATATGGGTGGCGCTACAGCCCGTACAGCGCCAGGGCCTAGCTTATCAGCAAACACTCGTGTTGTACGTGCTATTGTTCTATCACGAGTGGAAGGGACCTACAGTTTTATGCCGACTCCGAACGGCCAAGTTTGAGAAGCTTTTTCTAGACAGTTATACTCCTTGAGCATTGTCAGTGATTCGAAAGAGGTGGGGCCGTGAAAAGTATTTCTTGTCGTACCAGGAATCGAACCTAGACAGATTGGTCCAAGAGCGTAGGAGTCGACGCACATACCCACAACGCCACGGGCCACCAGTGAATAGTAGCAGAGTTAAATGGAGTATCGCAGGGGAACGAGAAATTGTTCGTACTGCTGAATATTACGTGTAAGTGAGTATCGTATAAGTGAGACACCGCTGTAGTTTCAACGAAGGTTCACTAAATTCGCTCAAAGATGCTTGGCGTTGTGATGTGTGGTTAATGATTGAGTAGCGTTGGTCGGAACCTAAGTTTCATGAATTTGACAAGAGTAAGTCAGGCGTTATTTTATGACAATCGCTTTGGTGGGCTGCAAATGGAGCGAAGATCGAGAGACTGGTTGAAGGAGGAAGAAAGTGGTCGTAAGTTGTCTCAGTAGGAGATGACTCGACTGCGAGTTAAGTGTGCACATACCTAAGACGTACAATCTCAGTCCCGTCCCTCCACAAGCACTTCATAATTCCTCGAAAGTTTCAAAATGACACATACACAACCAGGCACTCCCCATAAATTAATACTTTCAACAAATCAAAGTTCCAGCCAGTCTGCTTTATTTCTCTCAATTCCTCATCACTGCAGAGACTCATAATCACTCTTTTCTTCTTAAACATTTTTCAAACATTGCTCACAGGTTAGTTTTAAGTGATGGTTTTGTAGTTTCGTTATTTAGCATTCGTTATTTAGCATCTTCAGCCGTCTCGTAAGGGTAAGCATTTTATTGATGTAGAAGTCAGGTCCACGGGTTGCATGGCCAAGCTCATTGTACATATTGCCACTTATGGGTTAAAAACGAGAGGTCATAAATCATTTGATAAGCATTACCACGAAACTGACTAAAATGAGTCTAATAGTAAATGAGGAAATACACACGCTTTGGACTTCCATCACTTTAACTTCCAATGGCGCAGTAGGTGTTTAACAATATCGTGGTAGCAAAAGTCTATGCTTACATCGTCTCCTTTGTAAACAAGGAAATATATCAAACTCAAAGGCAGAATCACTCTTGTCATCTACAACCCCTTCGAACTGTAGAGACTTATTAGCCTTCTCGGGAAGATGGTATGAGAACATTATCGGAATCGAATGGTGAAGCGCGAGAAAATAAATGCGCTCGGCTTGGTACTCTTTGCGCTGATGGGAAAGGAGATGACGATTCACTCACAAACTTTATAACATATGCAAGGTTTTGACTGTAGCCTGGGCAGGGGTTTCCGATTCGGGATATTGTCACAACCGTTTAAGAAAGCATAAATAACGATGGATTATTTAGATGCATATCATTAAGACGTGGCTGTGGCGTAGTAAGTAGATGCGTTGGCTCCTGCATTGGATCTCGGTTCACCTCGAGACACGGGGAACTTTAAATTTTTTTGTTTTGTCTCCACCTCTTCCGAGTCACGTCAATTAAGGTATTTTAGAGACTTTTTTAAGATGTTAGTGCTGTTAACTGCGGGGAAAAAATCTCTACCTATAGGTACGAACAATTGTCAGGTTTGTCATGAAAATCTCATTTCATTTGTGAAAAGCACACATCTACGCTCGTCAAAACCTGGTTCAGTCACCACAATATCAGTGTTAGCGCTTGGCAACTGCAGACATCTGATTTGAACACCCATCGTCAAGCGAATAATGTATCGGAAAAAATGCTGTCAATTTCTTTACAAGAATAGAGGCGCCTTGAAATCAAATTCCATTAAATATTATAACCAATTTATTCGAATCAAAAATCACGGACTTTCCACAAAATATTGATGGTTTTCAAAATGCTTCACTTCAATTGAGAGTTTTGTCGCGTTCCAATAGGAGGTTACATGATACAATTCAACGTAGTTTACTTAATTTTGTTCAGTCTTTTTGAATAATGTAATAAGCAGTTACAAATCAGTCCAACCATTCACTTACTCTGAGATAGTTTTCTGGTATTTAATGCACCATCTAATTTTTGCTGGCACATTCATCTCAGCTCCAGTTGCTTCATTCATCCCCCTTAGACGATGCTGCAGAACCTTCGACATCAAAATCGCGAACATAATCAAGGAGACAACGAGGCTGCCAAACGGAATGTACATGAAGCACCCAATCGGTGTAATGATCACTTGATACACATAGAAGATGTAGAAGTATGGAGTCTCCACTTCGTTTATCCCCGGTATGTGACTTCCATAAGGAAGCACTAAGAAAAAATTAGAAGATTTTACGCAAAGTCCACACCAGGCAACCTGCGCATACTTCTCTCATCGGCAAATATTGGATAAACGCAAAATCCAAGCACCGTCATTAGACCAAGGATCATGTTAATTACAGCCGTGTTCTTTCCCAGCGCATTTGTTTCCCTTAACATGTCCGTAATCAGTTTGTCATCACTGTTCTGAAATTGTTAAGAAGCGAAAAAACACGGTAGGATTTTCAAATGAGTCAGAAACACTTACCAAAAGCGCCTTGTAGAGTGCCACAAAGTCGCTCAGAAACTTTTCGTATTTCGACTTCTGCATAACCATGAGGTATCCTCTTAGAATCGTGTTGAACCACAGGACCAGCATGTAAGCGTTCCTTATAATCACATCCACAGCCTCCTTAGTGACGCACATATAAATGAATTGCGTTACATTAAAGAACGTTGTCAACGACAGGGAAAAGTATCGCCTCCAATTGTGCTCGTAAATCAGACCCCAGTACTTGAGCACACGAATACTCATCGAAACCATTGGAATCGCGAGGATCTCCGACAAAATCAATTCTTTCGCAGTCTGCCTTTCCATGACTTTGTTTCAACAACAATCGCGGCGAATGACTGAACACAATGCCGTTTGTGAATTCTTTTATCCCGCTCACATAACGAAACAAAGGCGGAATATTTAAAAAAAAATGTCCTCAAAGGATACAATTATGTCCGTGGTATTTATTCGCATTTATTTGCGTTCTGCAGAGGTCCTGTTCATTGAAAACAGGAATTATCATCGTGAGTGTAAATAAAATATGCATATATCTTGTATGTTTACGTAAATAAACGGTAATCGAGGACACGCCTCGTTGTTAATTTGCATCGTTAATTATGCAAATTAACGGTTTGATCCATGGCAGCATGCTTACAGGCTTCTCGGAGGGACTGCACTTGAACTGTAATTCATTAAAAACGAATTAGTTGTAACGTCAGGTAACGCTGAATGTTCCTAGAAACAAGCCACTTCACAGTATGACTGATTTAATCTTCATGGGATTAAATTGGCTTAGACGATTATAATATGTTTCAGACTAGTGGGAGATAGTGTAAGTGGCTGGCCTATAACGTCAACGGCATTCGAAAAACTGACATTAAAACGCATCCAACCGGTCATTGACGAAAGACGTCTTATACCTGACCACCAATTCGGTTTTATAACAAACCACTCTACAATTGAGCAGGTTGTAGCTCAAATATGGCTCACAACAGGAAAAGCATACACATACCGCTATGTATTCATTTTCGAAGCGGTTGCTGTAACGCGTTCAGTCTGACTCAACAGATGTGTGTAGTAAGGCACGTAGCAGATTTTAAAATATTGTAATTTTTGGGTAAGTCGACGCTTGTTTTTGTATAAAATTTTGTGAAAATAGTTTAATGTTCTTATAACATTGTGTAGTGCTCAAATTGAAAAATCATTATGAAATCAAAATTATTCAATAGTTTATGAAGTGGGTGATAATTAAAAAATGCTGATGCTGTTTAGCTCATTGAGATTATTGAAATAGTAGGCCCCTAATTGTAGGAACTAACGACTGCCCCTAAGTGTAGGAACCTACGACTAGCCAGAGCGCTGCGCGTGCAGAATAGGTGATCTGTGGTTTCTACCTCCTCTTCATTCATGCAGCTTCTGCAGAAATCATTATATGGAACACCCATCCTACGAGCATGAATGCCAATTGCACAGTGCCCGGTTATGACTCACAGAAATAAGAGAGCAAGGAGATATCCAACTTCTACCTCCCTTGCCCCTTGATTTCATCTGACAGCGTTTTTTTATACGCTTTTTCTCCCCTGTCTGTGAATATGTGTGAACTGGTAAACAGCTGATACCCTTCCCCAACCATAGTAGTGGGGTAAATTAGAATTCTTATTTGAAAATTCGCTCGTTACATAAACTTTTTTCAAATTTTGGTGTTTAATTTTCAACACAGAAAGGAGGGGTAAACAAACGAACAAAGCGTATGTTCATGAAGCAGATTTATTAAACTCCCATTTGTGGGAATTACTGTCTGAAGCACTAGGGTGAAATTAATGAATACTTCACATAATGTACATATTTGAATAATACATATAAAATGCATTCGCGCGAAACTTGTGTACAAGTACTAATAATAATAATACCGAAAAATTAGCATGAATCATCTAAAAAAAAATTTGTTTGCTCATTTTACTTTTTTAAAGAAATGTGATGGAAGTTAATTCCAAATTTTGACAACCATTTTCACAATTATGAAATTGAAATTCATGAGTTTTCACAATTCATGAACTAAAACTGATCGCCTGTAAATGTATATACTTTGAAGAATTAAATTGATGCAAAATATTCCTGTAAATAGATCGTAGCATTACATTTTTATTCACCCAAGTATTGTATGTGCTCTTCAAAATATGAGTCAACTTTTGAACACCCTCCGAACAATAGTATGATATTGGGCAAATCCACGAATCTGCCGACATTTTCCCACAAAATCCACGAATCTGCCGCCATTATTCCACAAAATCCACGAATCGGCCGCCATATTGTGGTGGATCCATGGTTTTTGTAAGAGTATGTGTGATATACAAGGGAGTTCCACTGCTCCGACATTTCTCTCCGGTGTGGACTAGGGGAAATTCTCGCCGATGTTGGATATCTCCTTGCTCTCTTATATCTGATGACTCCTATGAGAGTCCTTAATGAGGGTATGCTGAGCCTTTGCAGACTGAGTGACCGCTTTAGGTTAAGTGATGGCCTAATTTCTTTTCCTTTAAGGCAGGTGGTGCCTTTTAGCCATTTGGTTTTGGCGGTTTTAATCGTGTGTGTTCAGAAGATGATAGTCATGGAAGGTGGCACCCATGCTATTGATAGGGTGCCACCTTGATAGGATGCCACCTTCATCGGCTTTGCAGTTGCCTGATATGTCACAATATCCCGGCGCCCACATGAGGTGTATGTTGAAATGCTAAGCCATTAAGTGATATTTTTTGAGTTTAACATGACATTGTTCAGGGATTTGATGGCGACCTGACTATCCGAACAGATGATGATATCCCTTTTAGATAATACGTTGTTTTTGAGCCATGACAAAGCCTCTTAAATTGCAATAGTTTCTACCTGAAAGACACTACAGTGATCAGAGAGCTTCACAGAGTTAGTAATATTAAAGTCTTAAGAATAGACACCTCCACCTATCCCTTATCAAATCCGATCTGGAAGAAATTCTGGTAGAGTAATTCTTCTCCGCTTGGGGTAGTCGACGCGGCGGTCGGTGTCGTTAGAAAGGAAGTTGAATTCTTTAAGAATGGTTGAGTAGCCCATGGTGAGTTCGGACCACTATAGAATAACTAACGAAATTGAAAATGCGCTAAAGGGAAATTCGGTAACGACCGCGACTTGAACTTTGTCAGTTGATAGCGGAGATATTGTTGAAGCTACATCTGTCAAATTGGCTGTCATTAATTCAGTCTATTTTGCCAAAACACCATGAACGGACTGTTATAATTATCAAAATACACTTTTATGGTCACGTGACAACATATTTATTGGCAAGCTCATGTAAGACTGTGTGCTTAATACTAACTTAAATCCAAGTAACCAAGAGAAAACAAACAGTGCTCTGCAAAACATTTACAACTAGAGTAACAAGTTAACTAAATAATAATAAATACTAAACAGGCGTTTGACGTCTCGTCAGATTTGTCCACGTTAAGCTTCATCCCAGCATCTGCACATATGGCAACAAACCTATCGCTGCGCGCTGGAGTTCCGTCTGGGAGGATATGAGGATAACAAAGTCATTTGCAAATGTGAAACATTCCAGCAACATCCAGTTCATACATATAATGGAAAGGAGAGGTGACAAGACGCATCCTCGGCGAAGTTCAAAGCCCACGTCGAAACACACCCGAACACAACTGCTATGGTTTGTATATAGAGACGGAATGGTCCTCAAAACATTACCATCAATCCCATGCTCCTAAAGAACACTCCAGAGTTTATTTCGAGAAACTCGGTCGTATGCATTTTCCAAATCTACAAAACGGCTGCAGATCGGTTTGGTATACTCCCAAGCCTTCTCGAGTACTATTCTTAGAGTCGGTTGTACTTCTGCCGGGCCGAAAGCCGCACTGTTCATCCCCCATCCTGGACTCGACCATAGCTCTAGAATGCGCCTCCACCGGGGAGATTTAAAAGAAATATGCCCCGGTAATTGGAGCAATCTCTTTTGTGCCCCCTTTTTGAAAAGAGGGACAATCATCATAGTTTGCCAGTCGCGTTCCCAGGCCACCTTAATGACACGAGACAGCCATAAAACTCCCTCTTTACCCATGGCCTTAAGCATTTCTGGCCGGATTTCATCCACACCGGCGGATTTGCCAACTTTTAGCGATTCAATCGCCAAAAAGACTTCCTCCACCGATGGACTATTCTCCGCCGCACTCAAGACTACGGGTCCGCCATCCTCAGTGCCCTGTTCGGGATTGAGTAGCTCCGTAAAGTGTTCGCTCCATCTGCGCAAAATGTCAACTTCATTGTACAGCAACACACCATCCTTGAATTTGACTCCTTCGATGATGTTGAATTTCCTTCCTCTGAGTCGGCGAATGGTTTGCCAGAACACAGATCTATGGTAGCTTTCCAACTTCTCGCCGAACTCCTTCCAGGACTGCTCTTTAGCTGCTCTCACAGCCAATTTGCAAGTTCTTCTTTATTTATTCCGACGATTAATTTCGGAATGAAAGGTCAAGAAATAGAATTCATTCTTGCTTGCAAGCTCACTTGACATCGAAGTACGTAATTATTGTCATGCCCAGTCATATCCCAGTGGTCGTTCCCATTCGAATTGCAAATTGCTACCTTCGAGCTTAATTGTCATGGACTCTAATAAAAATCGAGCACTCCCCTGTGATTGTCTCAACTCTATAAAAGGCCAATTTCGAAGTCATGACCATTTAAAGTACTCCCACATGGTCCTGCAGACAAGTGCCGAACGCAGCCATGTACGAAGACGTCCAAGTAATCTACATGAGCGTGCGGATTCTGAAGTTTTGGTCACTGATCTATAACCACAATTGGCGTCGGTACTTGTGCCTATTTTTGGCGACATTTCTAAACATCACACAGCTGGCCTACATGTTCCTCACGTACGAGGGAATCGATGCGAAGATCCGAAATGCCTACATGCTCGTTCTGTGGAGCAACACCATTCTGCGGGCATATGTTCTGGTATTCCAGAGAAGGAAATACGAACAATTCTTGTCGAATTTTTACACTCTCTATTGTTACATTAAGGTAAGACGCTTCTTTTCGAATTTTCTAACCACCATAAGATCAACTTTTCAGAACACTGGAGACGATTACATTCTGAGCCTGCTCGATCAGACCAATCTCCGTGGCAAGCACATGGCTCGCTTGAATCTTTTTCTGGGACTCTTGACGTGCATTGGTTTTGGATCGTATCCCCTGTTCGCCAATGAAAGGGGTACAGTCTCCGATATTCCTTAGTTTTGCTAATTTTCGGAAATGTTTCAATATTTCAGTTCTCCCATTTGGAAGTATTGTGCCTGGAATCGACGAGTACGAGACGCCCTTCTATGAGCTGATGTACCTTTACCAAATGGTCGTGACTCCGATGGGCTGCTGCATGTACATTCCCTTTACCAGCCTCATTGTGGCGTTCATAATGTTCGCCATTGTGATGTGTAAGGCATTGCAACACCGCCTGAGAAACCTGAAGCAGCCCGGGGATTCATCGGAAATGATTGCCGCCAAACTGATTTGGTGCATCAAGTTTCAGAAAAGGATTATCAGGTAGGAGTGTGTTGCGCATCCCTACATCTTGGTTACTAACTCCTTTTCGTCCAGCTACATAAATATCGTCAACCAATTGACCACGTACATATTTCTTCTGGAGTTCCTCGTGTTCGGAGCCCTTTTGTGCGCCCTGCTGTTTCTGCTCATCATCGTGAGTTCCTGAAAAGCTTTCTGTTTTGTTCTTGTAACGAATTCGTTCGGTTCCAGGTCGATTCAGCAGCGCAAGCGGTCATAGTTTGTGCGTATATTACCATGATCTTTGCTCAAATACTCGCGCTGTACTGGTATGCAAATGAGTTGTACCAGCAGGTGGAGACCTATACTTTTGTGCAGGAACCAGATTCGTAGACTTTTTCTCTGTCTTTTCAGACGTACAATATTGCAGCTGCTGCCTATGACACTACCTGGTTTGAATTTGAGATCCCGGTTCAGAAACATGTTCTGCTTTTGATATTGCGAGCTCAGAAGCCTTGTTCAGTAAGTTGCCCTTTACGTTGCCCCTTACTTTCGATATGTATGTAGTTCTATCACATTCTAGCTCAAGGTCGGAAATATACATCCGATGAGCTTGGAGACATTCCAGTCGCTTTTGAACGTCTCCTATTCATACTTTACGCTCCTCAAAAGGATATACGGATAAAGTATGCAAAAGACGTTGAAAAAGTTGGTTTTTTTATTCTTTTTGAAGCCTGCAGAATAAGTATGCTAGTATGTAAGATCGTGTACATTAGTTGATGAAGATTTATGAATAAATGCAAGCAATGAATGTTCTAAAAAAAAAGTTCGTTATGTACTGCTATGAGCTGTTTGTTTCATATTTTTTCAGATAGAAAACACTTGTAAAGAAACAGTTCCCTTGTTTAGGTTATGTAAGGATAAAGTGGCAGCTAGTTTGATAAGAAAGCTAGAGGCGGTAACCTCAGAAGTAGCAGCTAGCCGAGCCGTTTTGAGCAGGGGCTCAGCTGAAAAACAAAAAGGGCTAAGCCTAAAGCGGCCAGCAGGGGCGCCGGAACGATGGTGCAACCCTGCACCAGCCGGAAAGCTGAGAGACCCTTGGCAAAATGCCGATGGGTCAATCGGGAGTAAAGCTCTAGCTTCCCTACCTCTGGCCGAGGCAGCAGCCCCCCCCCCAATTATTGGCCAGTGTATAGTAGACGCTACAGGGATTCAAGGACTGTAGCAGCTGTATTTGGGTTAACAGTGCCAAGTCAACATCATACGCCGTCTTGTCACCTCTCCTTTTCATTTGGAGTGATTCCATTTATCGTTTGTCGTTTAACACGACTGTCGCTTTTTTTGTCGGGTCGTGTTTAGTTCGTTATTCCGTAACCCACACGACTTAAAGGTAATACAGTCAAATTCTCTTTCTCTCGACTTACGAGATTCCACTGTAATTTCGTATGAAAAATTTGTAGCACTTATGACTATAAAGAAAAGGGTGTTTTTTTTAGAGATATAGAATTTTGAAATGTAATAAAACCAAGATGATTTTTTTAAATTGACATGAATTTTACTTTATTCGAGAGATAATCTTCTGGCATTATAATTTAAATATGATCTGGTGACCGCCACGGCTGACTCGGCGGGAGTCTAATCTGGTTGGTCCAATTTTCGATGACTTTTTCCAACATTTGTGGTCGTAAATCGGCAATAACGCGACGAATGTTGTCCTCTAAGTGATAGACTAGCGACTTCACATATCCCCACTGAAAATAGTCAAGCGGCGTTAAATCGTACGATCCGGGTCCGTAACGTGAAGCACGAGCTGTGTGACATGTTGCTCCGTCTTGTTGCAACCACAGCTCCTGCACGTCATGGTTGTTCAATTAATGAACGAAAAGGTCACAGGCAAGACTGTAGCATTCTTGCCAGCATAGTATTTTTAAAGAAGTACGTACTAATTATTCCACCAACCCATTTGTGGATGTAACGGTGTCCCCACATACGCTTGAGGATTATCATCACTCCAAATACTGCAGTTTTGTTTATTGACGTATCCATTCAACCAAAAGTGAGCTTCATCGCTAAACGAAATTCGCCAACGAATCTACACCTTACCTTACTAAAATTAAATCACTTGACAGCTGACAAAATGGCAGCCAGTTAAAATAGTGTTGCCAACCTAAAGTTAAAGTCTAAATAAACACCCTTTACATTCATACATACATCTGATTTTGTAGATACTTATTTTCAGATAAACCATAATGCTTGTAAGACATTACGTATCTGAATTTGAATGTAATGATTAAATGTGGTTAATGACTAAGCATAATTGGTGGTTCAAATTAATCGGAAAAAAATACAGTTTTGGTTAAAGCGAGTGTTAAGTTAATTTTGAATCTGTACAAATATGAATTTGATTAACTGTAAAGTAGTTTTTTCAAAATATTCGGGAGAAATGTGTTTAATATAGAAAATCGCCAAGAAAATGAATCATTCTAATATTTTTTATTATAAAACTGCTTGTAGACTACATTTCAGAAACAAGAAATGTCATCAGCAACAATGTATAATTGTCCTGGATTCTGTACCCCCGACATCGTCCACTTACCATTACGGACTGTCTTGCGACTTATCAATGGTTATGTTAAGCAAACTGTAAACGTTTGAAAGAAAACGGCACATCAGTTGGAATAAGAGGAATTTTTGGGATGAACACGGTTTCTTCAGCCGAAGGTCCGAAAAGTATGGTTGCTTCTAAGAGATGAGACTTTAGAGATTTAACAATTAGTCGAGATCCATTGCAAAGTTTCGGCGGATCTGATGGAGTTTTGGCTTTCTATGTTCCTTTCTTTATATTGCATACGGGAACTACATTATGAATTAAGTCCAGAGGAATTTTGAGTATTGAATGCGCACATGACTGAAGTTGCCACGGTGATTGCAATATTCTATTCTAGTTTTACCTGTTCCATCTGGAGCCATAAAAATAAGGCCACCTTCATTGTTGGAGTAGTACTTGAGGATTTCTCTTTATAAATTAGTTGCTAATCAGCATTCAATCGTGGTTCAGGTTGCCTGAGCATCTAAACCGAATCATACGAAAGTTCGCGGACAATTTCCCTTGTCAAGTTATCGGATTTGGCATGCCGATCTCTGACAAAGGTTTACTGATTATTTCTAAAACTCGATCCTCCAGCTGAATAAGAGCTTTATTGTAAATGACGTCATTAAAATCTAAATCCATGACAGCTTTATTTATTTTTTTCGGCATTTTTGCGATGATGTGATTGATGCCTATTCCAATCTCTGATTGACATTCCTACTCATTATACAATTAATCTAAATGGTCACATACAGCATCTAAATTTTAGAACGAGCCTTTCTGGGTCAGACACAAAAACTATCTGCTTTATAGTTAAGATGACTACCTCTTCATACAACTTGAACCACAGTGCAGCGCAGCGTTCAAAACCCTCAGACAAAAAAAAAGTAGTATTCATTATTTTTAACTCTTCTTTTATTCATGTATCTTTTCATCAACCTTATTACATTTTTTTGTTTTAAATATAAACTATAATATATATATATATATATTAAAGTTTTCTCTCAATCATACCACACAAGAAGATTAATTAATGGATAAGACTATAAATTGAAATTTGAAAGAAAAAGAAAAAACACAAGGAAATCTAATGCGAAAGAAGAGTTACGGATTAATCCTCTGCGTTATCTTCACCGAAACTTGGTTTCAACTAAAGGGACATGGAGGAGGACGCGTTCAATTCGTACGGCCAAACTCAATTTACAGATTTAAAATAGATTTATAAATAATCAAACGCTTGTACTATGTCTCATTAAAATTGAATGATAAAAGTATACATATATATATGTGTGGGAATATATTATATCAAATATGAATAAATAAGAATTGAATTGCCCGGACTGGGCAACAACTTAGGAGATGTATGTAAATATAGAAGAAATAAATCGATTACTAAGATTGCTTCATTACATTGTACACATATTCATTATTCACACATCGTACTGTATGTGCAATAAAATCCCGCCGTGAAATGGTCACAGTTTAGACTCTACGCTTAGACACTTTTTCGTTAGAAATTTACTCATTTTTTTTGTTTTTTGTTTTTGTTTCATTATCATTTGTTTGTATACTGTAACAACTGAATTGCAATAAATACAATTTCTCTAATAATAATTTCTTCGAATACATAATATAATCATTATATAGATATTTTGTTTTTGTTTTTCTGTTTTTAATAATAATAATTGCAACTTGGATAATTTACTTTTCAATTGATACTCCGTTGAACTCTAACGATTTTTTATTGTTTATTGTTTCTACTTAAACATTATATCATTATTATTTCGCTACACAATGTGTTTTCTTTTACATATATTTGGGGTTATGTGGGATTAACACTAGGTATATGGACTTAAACAAATAATTTCTTGTTTCAATATATTAGATTTGTCTCTTAACTCTCTGGTAATAATTTAATAAATCTTTTTGTATCTCTGTGTTCTTAATTCGTATGTTTTGTATATATATATGCATTGTATAATTAAAATTTAATTTACAAACTATTTGAATCAACTTTCGGTACTTCGGTTATTTACACTTGTTGTAAGCAATGTATACGTGATTTGCTGTATCGTAGAAATATTTCTCATCTTTCTACTTACATTTGTATGTATAAATATGCAGTATTTGCATAAACATTACATTGCATAGAATGGAAAAGAAAAAAAAAATCAAAAATAAGAAGAAAATACATCTTTTTCACAATGTTACATAAACTATGAAAAGTATGTATGTGTGTGTTCGGAAAAGAAGGACTAACTGAATGTACATTTAATTTTTGGGTGAAACTGTGATCAGCTTATGAGGCGTCACTGGAGATATCTGAAAGTGAACAAGAAAAATGTGTTTAAATTATTTATTAATATCGTAAACTGAACGGTCCCTAAAACAGCAAGACATGAAGGACTACACTCAAAAATGATCTACAATCAAGTCATTAAACCAACCATACTTATGGCCCAAAGTCGCCTACAAGATCCTATCCAGCGTACTATGTGAACGTCTAAAGTCACTAATGGGCACGTTCCAGTGCGGCTTCCGGGCCGTCAAATCCACCATAGATCAAATGTTCACACTGAAACAAATTCTGGAGTAGACCAGCGAGTTTCAAATCGATAAGCAACACCTTTTTGAAGCATTTTAAAGCAGCATACGACAACATTCATTGCAAGGAGCTTTTCGATGCGACGGCCGGAATACCGGGAAAATTGATCCGGTTGTGTCGCATCACGCTGCATCATGCAGTTCGATTCAAAAACCTCTAAGCCGTTCAAAATCTGCATCGGATTTCGGTGAGGAGATGCGCTCTCGGCAGGGAAATGTGTGCTTTCTTCCATCGAGTACTAATTCGATCTATCGAAACAACTGGAGTCAAAGCTCCTGACTCGAAGGACTAAGATCATGATCTACAAAACTCTTATTTTGCCAGTCCTGCTAGAGCCGAAAGATGGACAATAAGCAAAGCAGCAGAGCTGATTCTTGGTGCATTTGAAAGAGAAATTCTACGACGGATATATGTATGATGCTGTCTGAGAGAAAGGTGAATGGAGGTGAAGGCAAAGCCGCGAACTCTAGGGGCATACATAGATGTGGATGTAGTCCGGGAGGTAGGCCAAGAAACTCTTGAGTCAACATAACCGCAAGAGGTTTGAAGCATGTAGCAGAATGAGCAAAAACAACCTCAGTATCCTAACAGGCTTCCTAACAGGGCACTGTAAACTTTGGGAACACCTAAGAAAACTAGGAGTATCAGATGAACGTCTCTGCAGATTCTGCGGAGATTCTAATGAAATTCCAGAACATATACTGGGATTTTGTGCGGCGCTAGCCCACAAAAGACAAATATATCTGGGCAAACACCTAATATCAGAGGAAGAATTGAAGTCACTAGAACCAGCTGTCATTCTCAGATTCCACATTGAGCTCATGGACAACAATGCTGCAGCTAAGATCATCGAATCTAAGCCTACTGGTTAGAGAAGCAGAGGAAGACCGAACCTACGGTATAAAGAGCAAGTCATCGCGGACGTAAGCCACATTGGTCTGGGTGACTGGAAGCAGCATGCCTATCATCGATGGAAGTCAGCAATTGGGCTCAGGCCTGAGAAGTGTGTAAGCATACTTTGTAGCGCTGCTGTATGGTAGGAAAAAATGTGAACCCGAAATTTAACAAAATACAAACACTAGCGTGCATCTGGGCAAGTGCATGGGCAAGCAATATGAACGACGCTGACCGCTGGTATGGAAGCAATACTGAATATCTCATAACTACACACAGTACAGGCGGAAGCTTCAAAACGAACCTTTACAGAGAACCTACAATCAGAAAGAAGAAAAGAGTAGACCACATTTGGGAGTTGATCCGAGTAAGTGGTTTGATGTCCCCTGATTACGTCATGGAGTACTCATGTCCCGTAGAGAGGTACGGATGAAGGATGGAGCCCAAAAATTTAAAAGCAAAGTGGGGTCCTCACTGATAGGACTCAGATGATGCAGCCTATACATTCCTCTCCGCAAGGAAACATCAATATTTCAAATTCAATTTTCAGTTTGTTAGACAAAAAATCCACAAACATCAAATATATGTATATATTCTCAGACAGCCAAGCGGTCATTAAGGCGCTAAAGAGACACACATTCAATTCTAAGGGTGCCTGGGAATGTGTGGCAGAGAATAACAGACTAAACTTGATTTGGGTGGACAGGACATGACGCTGCTGACGAATTATCGTAATATAGATCCGTCGCACAGTAAGAGGGTTTATGGCTTACAAGCGCCGTCACCAATGTCAGTGTGTACAGAGACAAAACATCGTGATGATCCGAGGCTAAGTTACCATTGGCTACTGTCGCTGGTTCAAAATGCTAGAAGCTATGACAGGTAGGTAGGTAGGTTGGTGTCCTTAAGGCCGTGGCTCACTTAGGACCACCATAGAAGCTATGATCAAAGATGTTTTTAACACGAGCGTGGCAGGTGTTCCTTCGTTCCTAACTCGAGAAACAATGTGAGTCCTCCTATTATATGGAGTCGAAAGCCGCCATTTTTGACTCTATCCGCAAGGAAGGCGAATAAAAGAATAGAGAAAACCAAAGCTCAGCGATATGAAGGACAATGTAAATGCCGCCGAGCACATGAACACTGCCCGCAAAGGTACACGACAGCTCCTTCGCCATTTGCAAACAAACATGTTATCACTGAGAAATAGATGCTTCCAATTCATGTCTCAAACACATTCGGCACAATACAACTCCTAAGCCCTGACACCCATCATATGAACGGTGTCCGAATGAACAGAAGAAAAAAAAAGGATGCATAAAATGTTAAAAGAGAAATTACACTCACCCACATCGAAGGACTGCTTAAGTATGAATCCTCATCCTCGATCAAACTGTGACTCTGCTGATCGATGAATATCAGTGTATCCTTGCTGCATGTGTTCGCCGTGTTGCGCAACATCGACGACAAAGTGTCACTGCATTCTTTCAGCTTGTAATTGGAGCTGTTTGAGAACGAATGTCTCAAATTGACACAATGACTGCTGCCGCCATTCAGGCAAATGCTGCTGCCACTGCCATTGAGGCCACGATTGAATTCATGGCCCAGCGAGACCATTATGCTGCTACTGTTGCTTTTCAAGCTACTCGATAGGGCCTCCTTGAAATTTGAGTTACTGATCCCATTGAACTTATGCGATTGAGACGAAGAGGACGACGACGACATGGAGGTGGGCGAAGATGTGTATGCCGCCGCTGATTTCATGTTGATTGGTACAGATGGAGTTGCTTTTCGCAACGGACTTGCGACTGGAGTTGACGGTGCAGCTTTTTTTGGCTCTGCGGGTGGTGGTGACGAAACGACCGATGATGTTGATGCTTTTGGCACTACCGTTGTTGGAGATTTATTGAGCAATATGGGAGAACCATCCTTCACAGCGCATTTGTCATCCGGCTCCGAATGGCCATTGATATGCTTGTAATCTCGTTCGCCATTCGGCACATCGTCCACTTTCCTCTCAATCGGCGCTTCCCGAACACTTTCATCGGCAAACTCAATGCCCTCTATGTCCACCAATTCGCTCTCATCGGTCTTCTCGATGACCACTGTATTCGTTGTTGGCTTTGGTGCTTCGACTGGGGGCACTTCACTCACCTTTGGATCGTCATCGATGCTCTCGGGTCTTGCAATATGTTTCTCCGGCGATGACATTTCCTCCGCGTTCTCTTCTATTTTCAGCGCAGCTGTTGTGGAAGCTTGCACGGCCGATGGCGGAATTGCTATTTTCGACACCCAATGGTCGCCGGACGTGGAGCTTGATCCCGAACACTCGACATTGTCATTCGTTCGACGTTGGTAGAACAGCATGTAGGCTTCGTTGTTTATGATTTCCTCCTGTATGGAGTCTGACGGCACTCGCGAGACCCGTTGATCGTCAAACTTGTACCACTGATGGTCGTAAGGGTTTTTGCACGCAGCTGTGTAGTGGCCCGTTTCCAGGGTATCACCCTGGTGATAGCACACTGCGTACAGATCGTACCGTGTGTCCTTGTTCTCCTTCTCTGCTCGCATTCGACTATCGCGGGTTTTCCTCCAGGGACTTCGATGCGAATAGTTGTGAGTGGTGCTGGCCTCACTGTTTAAGGAATCAACCGAGCTACTGCCCGTTCCGCGCGCCAAATGCGGCGACATATCGAAAGCATTTAGAGGGAAGTTTACCATTGTTGTCAGCTTCGCCGCATCAGCGCCTTTGTCGTGGTGCTGACGGAATCGCTTAAAGTGAACAACCAGAATGTCCGGCAATGACCATAGGCCAAGCGTCTTCACCACTGGCAGATACTGCTGACAATGCGGACACCGCCAGGCATCCTCCGCGCTGAGCGTCTCCGCTTTGGTGTAATGTTCCAGACACTGTTCCAGCGACAAAGCAGTGTCGGTTATCTTATTTTCTCTCAAGCGCGATACACTTTCATGCTCCACCACCGGATCCGTCAAGTCGGCGAAAAATTCCTCCGGATTCGACCACTCCAGTAGGAGTTTAATATGAGCTGGCCCAGCATCGCTTGACAACACGGACAGGGCCAGATCAATCATCTCGGTGAAGAGTGGATGCTCCACTTGCTCCAAATACGTGTCCGGATCAGCGGAGGGATCCTGCAATCTTACTTGGAACATACTGCTCAACGGAGTGCTGTAGGCAAATACTTCAGGCTTCAACACGGGAGACATCACTTTCAGCAGTTTCTTTTGCAGCTCCACATAGGAGCTGTCACGCGCCGCTTGCACACAAAATGGTACGCCTGAAAATAACATGAGTTAGTCTTGCAAACGGAAGGTGGATGGGTCCTTCAACTCTTACCAAATCGTTCCACACTGCCGTCGTTTTTCTTGCGCACATTTGCAATGAGTAACATCAGGTCGCTCGACGACTCGCTATTCACTTCAGGAACTTCAATGCAGTACACCGTATCCACTCCCTCGAGCGTCGACACAGGCTGAGTATCGTAGAATACCCGCGAGAAGCCGTGACTGTTGATATCGGCCAGAACCATTCGATTGCTGGGAATTCCCGTGTCCACGTGTAGCTGCTCACGCAGTGCAACAATGGGTGATCCAGCCGGAACGGTGAGTCCTAATTTCACTTGTCTCGGATGCTGTTTAACATACAGAACGGTCACGAATACCGCTTGTTGCGTCAATTGCGGCAACTGCACAGAGATGCAATGAAATGGGTCGAATGTGTTGCTTTGCTTTTTACAACGCGGACAGGTTAACGATGATCGAAATTGTGCTTGAAAGACGGCTTGAACAAACGAGTTATTACAGCGAATATGATTCGCCAGTGTTTCCGCCGCAATTATCTCATCCGGTCGGCCATAGTTATTCTGAAATGGAAAGAGAGTCACTTTCGTTAAACATTTTAAAGCATTAATTCGTTCTCTGCTGTTAGGCGCTAGAAGACGCAACGATTTGATAGATATTTCCCTGCAGACAGACACTAGAACCTAACCTAAAACAAAAAGATTTGGTAGATTTTTGTCTTTTCCCTACTGTCCTTCCACCAATTGAAGTAATAATAAACCCAAATCCCATCCCCTTTGCAACAAGTTTGCTTCCAATGGATGGATGGGAGTCAACAACTATCGTCACACCATCTTCTGATGAGCCAGCCACCTCCGCAAGAGCCGACAAACCTTGAACTTTAAACAACCCAACACGCAATGCCAATAAATTGTTTTCTTGGCACTCAACGTTCAATCAAAGGCCGTATTGCACATCAGGCGCAGTACACAGGCATTGTGTGTGACGCAATTCAGTGTTTCAGTATGACTCATTCAGTATCGTTACAGATTTCACTTCATTCTCCATCGACACTAAATGAACACCACTAATTTCCAACAAAAAAGAGCCAGCCAGACATGCATTCAATGATTTCTCCTCTTTTCGGTAATTCTGGCATTGTTCCCCACGCACCACAAGCAGACGTTAGTGTCTACCATTTGCCTGACAATGCGACAAGAAACGACAACAGCCGGGTATTCTTCGACGAACAGTAGGCGTGAAGTGTCATTGAAGTGAGAGAAGAACCACCCCGAAATCTCTCCTCATCTTAAACCGGTACATGTCTCGTAGTACTGTACATTTTTTGCGTTCACCTTATTTGGTGGTATGAATGAATTGGCGTTAAATCAATTTTAATGTAGACACCCACAACGGAGGGGGGGTTTTGTTTCAGAATAAGCGTCACAAATCGATGACTATGATGCACTAATATTTTAAGTAGTCCAGTTTGCTGCTCTTGTGCATAGTTTGAGGTCGCCTTTTTTTTTTTTGTACCCAAAATCGATTTATGCACAAGTGTTGCATGGACATGATTAGGCTCTCGTGGCAAGTCTTTGGGAAGAGCCATGCAGTCATATCGAGGGCAATCGATCTTGAAATTGCGTCCGGAAGTTGACTCTTTTAGCCTTAAAAATTGCCAAGAAGGATATGTGACAGGATGTGTCAGAGCGAAATGTTGGACAAGAACTAATAGAAGATGTTTTGCCGAAAAAAAAAGACGAATGTATTTCTTAAGTGCTTGACGAGGCTGAGAATGAAATACAATAACTGGAAAAAGTGCATGTCACCGCCGCACAGTGGGGTGGAATGGCTAAAGAACGGACAAAAACCTGTACCTCGAGAACGGTGAGTCCTATCGAATGTAGTCTCATTTATGAAAAAAACGATGTTAAATATAACTGACATAGAAATGAGTAAACATTCATTGGGGCCTCTGAAATAATGTGCAGTATTAAGGAAGTGTCGCGCATATCAAGCCCACTTCCGGCATCGATTTTGGTCACTGTTGGTCACTGACGCATAGTCTAGTCAATCTTACCTCTCTCTCTCTCTAAAAAACATTTTTACAGTCGCATTTTATGAATATTTGGGGATGTTTTATTTTTCCCTGTTCCCTTAATGTATGAAGTGAAAACCTGAAAAGTTTCATTGTTTTATCTTTAAAAACAAATGAACAATACATTAATAACTTTCATGCATCAAAACGGACGTTTTTCGGGGGTGAAGCACAAAGTTCCAACTTCCTTAATCTCCCAGTGCCACTAACGAACATTAAATGAAGAAAACGAAGCAGAACTGTTTTCTTCAACAAATTATGAAAACAACAAGCCATCAAACAGTCAAAATGGGAAAAAATTGTTTTGATTTTTTCCCGGGCTTGCCCCACTGAGAGCCGTCGAGATGACTGTAGGGTGGGTATGGTGACTGCTTGCTTATTGTGTATAAATTAAGCTTCATTTGGCCCATTGTAGTCCATTGTGCTGTCACTATCTGACTTTGAAAACCTGGTTCCTTCGTTGACCTTACTGCGCTTCCCGTTCTGGATTTTTTTTTTTTCGTCATTATTTGTTCGACCATTTCATAGCCTTCCAGTGGTATACTTGTGGTAGACAGTTCTTCGAGGCAGTAATAGCAGCCTAGAAGTCTTCTTGTTGTTTCT
This sequence comes from Eristalis pertinax, assembly GCA_907269125.1. Classification (NCBI taxonomy): domain Eukaryota; kingdom Metazoa; phylum Arthropoda; class Insecta; order Diptera; family Syrphidae; genus Eristalis; species Eristalis pertinax. The sequence goes on along the minus strand of OU026148.1, from coordinate 56,692,764 downwards.
GCAAAGGCAGGACATAAAGCAGCTGGATGGCGTAGTTGGTTGAGTGCCTGCCCTGGTTAGAGAAGTCCCCGGTTCGAATCCCAGCGAAAGCAAAGTAAATAAGCTTTAGCCGGTTTTCAATTGTGGTCCAGTCACCATTTGCCGTTGGAATCAAATTAACGGCACTATCATTGCAGTTGTCGATCAATGGTAGTAGTCCGACAATGGGTATCACAAATGGACCAACCTGGTCCTAAGTGTGGTGGCGATTTCGCTGGCAGCTCACTCACCTAACCTAAGGGTAGGTCATGTTTAAATGCAGTGAAGCATTGTTTCCTCTTCCTCCTCATCGCTGCCGCTTCTACAGAAGACATTGTAGGGCGCTCCGGGTCTTCCGTACTGGATGCCTATGAGAGTCGTTGAATTACCATCTATCTTCTGAAGAGCCAGCCACCTCCGCAAAAGCCGACAATCATTCAATCAACGGCCGTGTCCAGTCATTGGGCCAACGAGTTTACTAATATGTTTACCTGTTTAATTCTGGGAGAGCATCAGTCCTCTTTTAGTTTAGTGCAGGCCACACTGATTTCGACGATCTGGATGTATCCATTTGTGACCACGTCGTTTAAGCCGTTCGTAATTAGTAGCGATTTGATTGCCATCAGTGGGGTGGGTTTGGTGTGTCTCCTGATTCTGTGCCAGTGGCGAATCCACCCCTTTCTTGCTAATTAATCGGATCTTTCATTGCCTGGAATATCGTTGCGCCCAGGGACTTAGCATAGAATAAGATGGTATCCTCCTTTAGAGATAGACGGCAGAGTTTTTTTTTACCATCTTGGAGTTGATTGATGTTGTTTCCAGAGCTTTGATGGCCGCCTGACTGTCAATAGATTTCTCGTCTCATTTGGACTCATTGATAGTCACTGGGCTTCCTCTTGAACAGCTGCAACTTTTGGTTGGAATACACTGTAGTTGTTCGTTAGCCGGAGCATCATAGATATCTCTGGCGAACTGACGTATATGCCTGAACCAGTGCCTTCACGCATTGCCGCCTGGCTTCGGATTTGTCTCCAGCTTAGTCTTCCCTTGTGGGAAATGTGTCCTATATAAGTCCCGGAAAGGCGTCAGATAATCTGTCTCCTTTGGCATCTTTGAGTACCTCCTCTAATATGCGTGGTGCTACAGCCCGCAGAGTGCCAGGGCCTAACTTCTACAGCAAACACTCGTGTTACATGTGCTATTATTCTCTCACGACTGAAAGTGACCTACAGTTTTATGCCGACTCCGAGCGGCCAAGTTTGAGAAGCTTTTTCTTGACAGGAATACTCGAAAAAGGTGGGGCCCTATAAATTATTTTTGTCGTACTGGAAGTCGACGCAACACCGCGGCCGCCATGTGCCCTTTGCTGTGAGTTATATCCCAGCGATTGCACTCTCTTAGTCTTATCGCTGCATGCGTAGCCGTAGGGCTGACAGCGAAATCGCAAGCACACTTAGACCAAGTTGATCCATTTTGATACCCATAGTCAGACTGATTACTATAACTGATCGAAAACTCCAATAACGTGACGTTAATTTGATCCCAACGGCAAATGATGACTGGACCAGATTTGAAAGCTTTGAGGACCCCTGTAACCAGGAGCAGGCACTCAACCAACTGCGCCATTCATCTGTTTCCGTAACCGTAAGCTTCCCATAGATGCTAGGAAATTAATGGTTCTGTTCGAAAACATTAAAATTCCGAAACGAAAATCAATTCTGCGGCGACCGCTCACTTTTGACGTCTGGTACCTAGTATACGACAAATTCGACAACCTCTAGAAACACTCACAGATCTGATGAACAACATGCTTATATGCAAGCATGCATAGATGCACTCTGACATGCTTACACTCTGACATAGATGTCCATGGGAAGAGGGTGCAGACTATAGGATATAAGGTAAGTGTGTCGAGTCTAAAAACGTTACTATTCTTTTAACTATTTGCTTCCTAGTGACTTCGCAACGAAACTTTAATAAAAACTAAATAAAAGAGTAAAACACAATTGACACCTTCGAGAACAAAGGGTTAAGTGTCAAATAAGCACGAAGTAGGAGCAAAGAGGTTATATTCTCCCATAAGTCAGACGTGGCATACCCTCGACTACCCACGAATCTAACTATCAAACGTGCAAGTTCCCTTTAGTTCGCATTCAGCTAATGATGAACAAACTTCACTTTGCAAAATACAAGGCTCCACATGAGCTCTTAGTTATATTTGCATTCACATCAGCTTACATTTGAAAGTCACTTCCACTATCTTACGGGGCATTACCTAATAAATAAATAAATCAGAACTGAATAAAGTACATAAGTCTGACTCGTTATCTTGCAAATATATATAAGCTAGGAACAGTTTGCAACCGCAATAGTTTCTAGGTTGCAGCGAAAGATACGCCAACGACTGCTCTCCCCCTTGACCTTAAGTGGTGCAAACGCCTCTTTTATCAATTCGTAAGTTGATTTGGCGTCAGTCAATGTTTACTGTTTCCCTTGCCTTCCCTTCGACATAGAAATCAAATAGAACGATTAATTTGTCTCTCGCAATTGCAATGACAGCAGCAGATAGTGTTATTTACCAGAAACGTTTTTCTTTTCTCCGTATCGCATCAAATGACGCAAGACACAAGCTGTAGTTATGTATATGTTTCATAAAATCTTATCATTTAGTCAAAAAAAAAAAAAGAAAAAAAGGAAGATTAATATCTAACATACCTTTACACTTTTGTATCGTCTCTTTGTGGCCGTATTCAGGTCCTCGTGAACTTTATCTAGAAGCCAAAATAGAAACTCTTGCGCGTCGTGTTGCGTTGAACTGCGAAACTGTGATCCGTATCGATCTACAACAGCCTGTTGGGAGGGGGGGCGTAAGAAAAAAATTCCATTTAATTCAACACTACGACACTCAGAGACCATTTCCATCTGACCTTAAAACTTGTACTATGATCACTTTCGTTCTTGCACGTCCAAAGTGCTTTCAGAACATTAGCCAGCTGTTCCGTGAGTTCACCTTTGGTTCCAAATTTTCGGGAATTGATCTTATTTCGTTTCTTTAAATCCACCTGCAAAGAAGACAATGATAATGAACGAATAAGTTAGCGAGTTGATTTCACTTGTTTCAAGCCATACATCTAGAACAGGGTGTTTTTTTTTTTTAAATCATAGGTTATTTTGACACTGACAGTTGTTTTCCGCTCGAAATCTCGACAGAAGTCGGCAGAGGCAACTGAATGTTTGTTCTTACTAACAAAGCCATACAAAATTTTTTTTAGAGGTATAAAACTTTAAAATGGAATAGAACCAAGATGTTTTTTTTTTTTAAATTGACATGAAATTTACTTTATTCGAAAGATTTCTGGCGTATAACCGCCACGGCTGGCTCGGGCATAGTCTAATCTGGAGGTCAAATTTTCGATGACTTTTTTCCAAAATTTGTGGTCGTATATAGGCAATAGTTAGGCGAATGTTGTCCTCCAAGTGGTCAATCGTTTCGGGTTTATCGGTGTAGACTAGCCACTTCACATATCCACATAGAAAACAGGCAACCGTTAGTCGGCGTTAAATCGCACGATCTTCGAGACCAATTCACGGGTCCGTAACGTGAAACTATGCGGTTACCAAACGTTTTCTTCAATAAATCAGTTGTGGCACGAGCTGTGTGACACGTTGCGCCGTCTTGTTGAAACCACAGCTCCTGCACATCATGATTGTACAATTGATGAATGAAAAAATCAGTAATCGTGGCTCGGGGTCTGTAACGTTCTGGCTTTTTAATGAAGTACGGACCAATTACTACACCAACCCATAAAGCACACCAAACAGTCAGTTTTTCTGGTTGAAACGGTGTCCCAACATACACTTGAGGAGTATAATCGCTCCAAATACGGCAGTTATATTTATTGACGTATCCATTCAACCAAAAGTGAGCTTCATCGCTAAACGCGAATTTCGCTTGAAAATTGGGAGCAACGGCAGTCTTGTTTTGGGAACATTTACCGAATCTACGCCTTGCTAAAAACTAAAAACAAATTACTTGAAAGCTGACAAAATGGCCACCGTCTATACCTCTAAAAAAAAACACCCTGTACATGAAAAAACATTTAAATTTGTTCACTTTATTAAATTTTAAAAAATAAACTTTTATTCGGCCCACCCTGTACACATGCCAGACTACTAGATCGGTAACAGATTAACACAATTTGATCGCTTAATTTAGCTGCCAAAATTTTCGCATTCCATTCCCCAAATGCATACCGATGTGCAATGTAGGCGGGGGAATATTTTATACGGAAAAGAGTCCGAAGAAATTTTCATATCAGCGCTTTATTATTCTCGTATACTTTTATGGCAAACTGTGAGCCGCCCAATCAGAGAAACGTGACTAGAAGTAATAGGACTGCCAGCAATAAACCTGCAATTGTCTGGTGTGAAAAGTGAGGTGTGAACCTTGAATTGATTGCACACGAAATAAACTTAAGTGGGCTAGCCAGATTTGGAAACGTCACGAGATCAAATCACTTTTCTCTTGATTGACTCTCCTTAATTGATGTTTATTTAAACTTTTCAACGCACCTTATATTGATCCAATACAAAGTATTCAGCTAGAATGTCCGTATGACTGAGGCACTGAAGTACAGCATTCATAAAGCACGTATTCCCATGGTTCTTGAGTCCTGTTACGCCTGGTGTTTGATCCGCTGGCCACTGATAGCCTCCGATAGGAGGCACCCGATCCGTCATTGAGCTGGACGACGATCCGTGTTTGTTCACCTAAAAAATCAAAAAAGAAAACCAAAAAGAACGAAACAAATTTAAACATCATCCAAAAAGGAGTTTATCATTTTTTCTTTCTTTTTTTTTTTTGCAAATCATATCGGCTGCTCACCAAGTACGTACGTACGTGTATGTTACTCTTACGGAGCAGCTATCAATTCAATTAGAACTTATGTGTAATATCTGCTATCAATTAGCACATGACTAGGCGAGTCTATATTTTTGCGATGATGTGTTAAAAAAACAGAAAGAGAACAGAAAAAAAAGAACGAATTCTAAGTCAAGTGAAAGCAACAGGTGAAATCCACGAGAAACATAAGAAAAATGGATGATAAACGACAGCACGCGCTTGAGAAATGCAGCATTAAAAACCCATGAATGATGAACTTGAATGTTTGGTGGTACATGTGTACCTTTTAATTGAATTAAATGGTTGTCAATTGGAAATCAATATGAATATGGATTTGCTCTCCCTGCGAGGGTGGGTGTGTAAACATATGTACATACATGAAATGGAAGCTTTTGAAAGGAAAACGATGGAAATGAAAGCAAATTATGAAACAAAAACATACAAAACAGAAATTATATTGTACCTCGTTTTTCTTCCAACATCCAGTGTATAGTGGCATAAAACCGAAGGACTTTGAATTATCGATTGGCTATAATTAATTTTAAAAATAATATTTTTAGAATAAGCCTTAGAATCTGTTAAATAAGATATGTAAGTGTTTATAAACAAATTAGCATATATTTGCTCGCTGCTGAATCATATTTCTGAATTATCGAGAAAGGTGAACACTTCTGTGTTAATTTGTTGGTCAAAAACGTACTAATGAATGTGGAATCAGTCTGTGTTTGTTCATCTCTGAGAGGGATTGCTGAGCGGTTGGACAGTTCGCCGGTGTTGAGTGTCAGGCCGCAGACTTGTAGACAGACAGGCAACACTTCAACTCTGCCACCCCACTCCACTGAACTAAGCTCTATTGCGATACATCCCGCCTGTAAACACCTTGCTACGAAGTACAGTGACCTAATGAACGAACACGAGATGACTGGAAAGTCTAACCTCCAAGACGGAATAGCTCCTAGTCAACCTAGACAGAAGCTGTCCTTGAACAGACTACATTTTTGAGGGGTACCACTAGTTCAATAATCTCAACAGCGCCAGGATAAGTCAGCAAAGCCGCTTCGTCGTAAGCACTGCCTTCTGCAGTCAACCACTCTAACCTATCCTATGTAGGTGTAGTAAACAGAAATCTAATACTTCGTACTAACTGAAGTGAAAATGGTAATTTTAGGCCTAATATGCGCCATTTTGTTGTATTATTGGTTGTCATTTTAATGGTAATGCCGTTAGCCCTCTCTCACAAAAGCCCTCGTCGCTACTAGCGAAAAACTGGGAGAGTCTTGTTTCACAAGCAAACTATGGACAGGAACAGGTGGGGATCACTTGGTGCTAGCGCCGGGCTATAAGGTGAATTCATAAAGACCTCCCAACCAAGCTCCGGTAGCTTCTGGAGAGTCGCAATCGATGTGTGTCGCCTGGCGTTGTCTAGATGGAACACAATTCTTCTCCTAAAGGCGGCTTCAGAGCGATTGCTTCCTTCAGACGGTCCCATTGTTGACAATCTAGATCCGAATTAAGAATTTTTTCTTAGGAGATCAGCTCATATTAGACGATTCCCCGCCAAACACAGCTAGACCTTCCTGACCTGCAATCCTGGCTTGGTCACTGTTTGCGCCGACTCAGCGCGATTCGATCATGACCATTTTCGCTTGACGTTGTCGTAAGAGATCCACTTTTCGTCACCAGTCAATATTCACTTCAAAAATGGGTAGATGTTGTTGCGAAGCAGCCCTGATTCGCATGGATGGAAATTCGGTCAAAGAGTCCATCTTTGGCGTTAACTCGTGTGGTACCCATACATCGAGCGTCTTTTTGTATCCAGCCTTGTTCAAATGGTTCCAAATATTTTTTTTTTGTGCAATGTTTAACGTCTGGGCAATCGAAACAGTGCTTACCTAACGGTCACACTCGAGGATTCCCATGATTTTATCGACATTTTCGACAGAGTGTGGTGCATCTTTGACATAGAAAATACTGGAACGGAATCGACGGAATCAAAACTGCACATTATTTACTGTTACAGTATCAGAACCATAAACATTATTCACATTTTCAGCCACTTGGCTTTCGATTTCGCCTTTATCGAAGGAAAACTGTAAAATGTTGCGTATTTTCTCTTTGTTGATGTCAATCAATCACACAACTGTCAGTACGAAGTAAAGTACGAAATCTTATCTTTCTAACGGCATTTAGATTGGTCCGATGGGCGGTATACAACGAGAGATATACACTACTAAAGCCACCTCATCATCATCTTCTGACCCGCATGATCCACTACAGCGGTCTCGGGGGTAATGCTTGCACGAGAGGAGAGATCTCCAGGCCACTCGATCCTCCGCCATCGACTCTAACTCATCAGTAGTTATGCCCAAGCGCAACCAGGCGAGTTTTTGGACTACCTGATGGAATCGCATTCAAGGCGCCTCGGAACTCGTGATGATTTTCATTTGACATTCGTGCCACGTGCCCAAACCATCGAAGCATAGCCCTCTCCGTTCGATGAAGCAGCTGCTCTACATTGAATTCCTCGCGTATTGCCGTGTTTCTCACCCTATCCCGTCGAGTAACTCACTCAACAACCATATTTTGGAAAAATAATTTCAATGCACCTAGTAGAGGACAAGATCTAACATCGAGGTTTTTAAGGACTTCCTCCACCTCGGCTCAGCAGTAATCAGTGATCAGTACCGAGATCGCACGCAGAATAACTTTTCCCAACCGCTGTTTCTATGGACTCAGGAGACTCAATTGAATAATAGAGTCATCTCTCTAAGAACCAAGCTAACTTTATACAAGACACTGATCATCTCAGTCCTGCTGTAGAGCGCAGAGACATGGACAACAACCAAAAGAGGATGACGAAGGCCTAGGCATGGACAATCTCAAAAGCGAATGAAGAAGTCCTTGGTCTCTTCGAGAGAAAAGTTCTGCGTGCGATATTTGGTCTTGTTTGCGTTGAAGGTATTTCGAGGAGAAGATTCAACCATTAATGGTGCAGCGATATACTGATCCAACGTCTTAAAAGAGGACGTCCGCGTTTGAGGTGGCGCAGCCAAGTATAAAATTACCTTAACCCACTTGGCGTGCCAAACTGGGGACAGCTGGCCAGAGATCGCGCTAGCTGGAGAGGCTTTTTGGTTGAGGCCCAGGACTGTAGCGCCATACAAAGAAGAAGAATATTGGTGGCACGACACTGTCTCTTAGTAGATCACTCGTGGAGACTATGACGTCTAGTCTCCAACGACTTCTGCAGAAACTACAAGAATGAAGAAAAGACAGACAGACCTCTGCTACAACACCAACTCTGATGTTTTCCTCATAAAAAAATCCTAGGTGGTCTCTTCTTCCACGACACGAGAGATTCAACTGGTTTACTCATGGCAGGATTACTCCTCCTCATTTTCAACTCCGAAAATGGCACCGTCAGTGGTTGATGGATCAGCGATGACGCGAGTGACAGTACAATGGGAACTAAGCGCATTCGACGTTGTACATTTGATAATGAAGAACTTTTGACTGTACAACACTAATTTCTGTTCGGTCATTAGATTCGGATAAACGGAAATATCAAACAATCCTCTCCCCACCAACTTTTGGAATTTGGCAGTCACATGGCAGCTTCGCAGAAGGAAGAATTTTGCGACAAATTCTGCCTACGCACAGAAATTACCGAAGCGACTTCTCAAATTCCCGTCATCGCATTCATTTAAATAAACACACATCATAGCTTCGCATTAATCCACCACAATTCACAGACACATCTACTTGAGCATTTCGCATCCGCTGAAGGCCTCCCATTGCCCTCATATAAGTTTATGTAATCATTAATATTCGCTTATAAAGAGATTGCAAAAATCTATTGGAAGTCCATCACGTGGCCATGATTGAACCAACCGAGCAACGCTTCGTAATTCCATGTGCAAACAGAACTCATTATCACGTGAATGCTAATTTGCTTCGCTGCTTAAAATTCACAATAAACTCAACAAAAGTAGGTGATTTTCCAACTTCCTGCCAGCAAAATGAAAAACATTCCTCCGAAGAAAAAAAAAATAGCGCCTAATTAATGTACATGGGAAGCACATTCTCGCGGGGGGCCACACCTCACCTCACCACACCAGAGAAAGTACAATGACCACAAATTACCACATGTACAAGTACGCGCCCTCGGCATACTCCTCAACTCGACTCAGCCACGAGACCTTAAATGAACTTGACCTACAGCTTTTGTAGCTTCATTTGTCAAAAAAAAAAAAAACGAATAAAAAAAACATATGAGTCAAGAGAGGAAATAAAAAAAAAAAAGAATAAAAAAAAAATAAATTAAGTACAAATTGCAATCCTTCAGAGAGTCCGAATAGCAGTAAATTCATGTTAACACATAATTAATTCGCCCTAAACTGTCTGTCATCCATCAGTGCGGAGCCAAATGCTAAGTGGACTTTATAAATTATGAATGACATCGTAGTTGGAGTACGACCACAACGTCGCGTCGTATAGTGACTGGAAAAACCATCCACCAGTGGCAGCTATACCGTATTCCGCCGTTAAATAGCCTCCTACTGAACACTCTCCCACTATGTCCACTCATAGGTACATAAACATTGCCAAGTGGAGGCATTATAGTAATTTACACTGTAGAGACTTATAAAAGCAAGAGAAACACAACACGTCGAGAGCTTCTCGGAAAATAGCGCTGGGATCAACTTCGTATCACGATGTTGACAGTCAGGAAGTGCCTGAACATATCTGTGATGTGTACGCCCTATAGGTGGTGTAATGCTGTAATTGGACGGAATGTGCGTACAACGTCTACGACTGGCTGTGCCACACTGGAACGGATCAGATTACTTGCTGTACGTTGTATTGGGTCATCTATGGCAAATTATGGCATCTCAATTGTCAATCATTGGGCGGTAATGTATTCAATAAAATTATTTTGTTTGTTCACGAACAAATTTGGTATTTCCCCTTACGGAACTAACAATTTTTGGTTAGACTTGATGCAATGTACATACGTAATGTCTACTGTTCGCGTTTATGTTGGTAGACAGTATGTAAATTTAGATGTGCGTAGATAAGTATAATTGAGATGTGCGTAGATGAATATAAATGATATGTGAATAGGTACTAAAGTAGGGAGCCACGCTCTGGGTGTTTTTTTCGGCTTGGGCAAGGGCCCCTTGTGCCTCTACAAAGGAGCACTCTGATTATCTGCAGATAGTCAACCAGTTTTGAAGTTTGACCGGGCAAGTATATCTGCAACTGTGATTAATGTGGCGATGATTACTGAGAATACACAATTCGACAACTATAAGCGTGTTGTGCTCGCGTACAGATAGGTGCTTCGTCTCCTACGCCTGGTGTCTAGATTTAATTCCGAACACGGACACTCATTGTATAATTCACTTCTCTGAGGTAGGTACATAGAGGCGCTGGTTCGGCGAGAATCTAATTAGCACTATGTGCGGTTTTATTGCCACAGCTCTGGTACCTTACATCCTATCGGAAGATGTTATAATTTTTGCAAATGGCGTCATATGTCAATCATATTTGACAACTGCTAGACAGCTGGAGTATACAAACAAACAAGCAATGGAGCGCTATACTCCGCAAGAGCGTCGAATAATTTTGAAGGAAGCGTTTACTGGTCGCGTAATCTCGCGTTTTGACTATTTGGCATGGCAAGCGAGAACGCCTGATTTGTTGTCGCGGGATTATGCCAACAAACCTCAGACAATCGCCGCTCTTAAGGAAAATATTCAACAGGAGAATGTTAACAGTTATCACCGGAAATCTTGCGGAAAGTCATTTCCATGAGATAAAACGGGCACATATGTGTCGATACACACACTGCGAATGCCAAATTCTTCACTTAACAGAAAGAAAATTGTAAATGTCCAAATAAAGATTCCCATCACTCAAAATCATTTTTTTTTTTGATTTAGTACAAAGTAGTTCTAAAACAATATTGCATGATTAATTTTATGCCACCTTGTATAAGGACATTATCCAATGCATGTCCTACGCAGAAAAATCATCAAGTGAGTTGAAGAAGGGCTTACCAAGCGCTCGTTGTCTGGCTCTACAGATGAAATGGATTAAGGTCTCCCTCTCAGCTACACAGTTGCAACTGCCACAAGGTGTGTTGTGTGGGATACCTAGTTTTGTGGCATGATCTCCTATCAGCCAGTGTCCAGTACTGACCGCCTCAATTTAGCGATATCATGTCAAGTTCGTCGAAGGAGGTCTTTTCTTTTTGGATCGGTTGTACTCGGGCCATATTTCTCTTGATGTCACAGTTTGTCCATCTGGCCCATCTGAGGTTAGCTCATTCAAGGAAGTGCGTAAAGATATTAGCCTTGACTGTTTGTAATCGGATGTGCACCTGCTCTGTAAGCGATCACTAAAGGCAGAAATAAGCGAGCAAGGAGCAACTTCTACCCACCCTTGCCCCTTGATTCCATCTGACAGCGTTTTTTATATGACGTGTCTGTCAATACGTTCTAATATTGTCAAGGTACAAGGAATGGAGTTCATAGATAAAACAGGCGCATTCGGACGATCTGAAAGCCATACTCCATCGTCTACCTATCGACCCTGACATTCAAAATATAGCGACGCAAAGTGCGATCAGATCTCAGAGTCTCGTATGTTGAGCTCAAGACTATATGGCCACAGCGGCATCCAGGTTTCGATACCGAGAGAGCTCATTCGGCTTCGAACAGACTACCTAAACTAGATTTTTCAAAATATGTCGAGGTGATCCTCCCGACTGGGGCAGACTGGATAGCAACCTCAAAAATTAGTCCAGGAGTGTCGCAATGACCTTACTACATTAGCGGAAAAGTAGTAGTATGTAGTATGTAAGTATGTTCAGGCACTTCCTGAACAATAATATGGTTTCCAGGAAATAGAAACGTTTTCGGTACCGAGAAAGACGACGAACTGGAAGCTGCACTCCATAGTTCGTCTTCTATGGAACTACACATTCTACTTATGCTAGTAAGAGCACGAATTAAAGAATATTTCTTGTAAATGACAAACCTTAAGTGTGCTCTGTTAACTAATTGTGCAATTTGTAGGTTGCCATGGGCAGAGTGCAACACATCACGAACTAACGTTCATCTAAAGAGGATTCGCCCAGATATTGCTAACATTTCAACGATAAGTACGGGGCACTTGTCAATTGGGGATCATGGAGCAAGACTAGGAATTCCTCATAATACACATTGCCGAAGTTGTTATAACAGAACAGAACAAGAATCCTGAACTCTCTTCTTGTTATTTTGTCCATCGCTTGCCAGAGCAAGGCACAATGGGCTCTGGGCAAACTCTTCCTTGAACCTCTCGAAGAGATTTCCGGAATGAACATCAAATAACTGATAATGTCCCTAAACGCCGCAAGATGGTTGTAAAGGCACAGAGCTGTGGTTTCAAAACTGCACTCAGTGCTAATTGGTTTCTCAAAGAACCGCCACCTCACACACACACAATTGATACGTGAAACGTCAGGGGACCGTGTGGTTGTTGAGGATGATACGAGATCTCTAGATATCAGATCAAGGGTGGTGCAGTGACCATCAAGTTTTCATGACTCTCTGAGCCTTAATGTATCCAGGGGAGTCCAAAGGTAGAAGATCTAGTAATACCGTCAGATCGTAGCTGTTCTGAGTCGGATTAGAGCTATAATTTTACTGTAGAAGCTAGGCCCATGTTCGCCACGGAATGTAGCGCGGGTGTGGGTGTTCTGTTCGGGAAACACATCGAGCGCTTCGTACTAATTTTCATTGAAAAGTTGGATGAGGCGGTTTGGAGATCGTGCGATTTGACTTTTTCTTGTGGGTATTTCTGAAGTCGCAGGTCTATGCGACCAATTCACAAACTACAGCGGCCCTTAGGGCCATGCCATCGGTCAAATTCAGTCTGATTTATGCGCCAGAGTTTGGGAAATTTAACATTTCCGATGCGAGCCATCCAGAGAAGCCGCGGCGGTCTTTTGAACGATGTTATATTCCATACATAATGGCATCGATAGACCTTCCAAACGAATAAAAATGTCGAAGAAATCTCACACTCACACTTTGTTTCATCAAATTTCATAAAAATTAAGACAGGTAGCGCTGAATGAAAGGCCCTTCATAAGGGATGTACGCGGGTATGCCGATAAATGTTTAAATCCCTTTAATCAAATGAAACAACTTTATAATAAAAATGTGTAACATCTTGTTAAGAAATTTCAGATGCTAGCCAGCTTGGGACAGATTTATATCTTGGTCAAATACCGTTGCACCTGGAAGGAAAATATACACAATTTTGTGATCTACAGCTCTCGCATTTCTCTTTTTTGTCCTTTTTCTTGTTTATGGAGAGCCATTATCATGGAAGGTTTGAAATGCTGCAACTAAAGAAATCAAAGCCTCTAAGACCTAAGACTCGTTTGTTCAACGAAAACTTGTTCGCTCCAAGTGTAGCAAATTGGAAACAATTAACCGGAGATCGTGAACGAACCAAGTGGGATGATTTTCACGTGAAAGCATATGGGTCAAGAGCTCTATAAAAATAAATTCTAATTTCATTTCCTTTGTTTACACCACATGTGCCAACAACGGACCTCAATTTTCTCAAAACGTAGATCTCGCATAGATTGCGAAAATAGACTGATTATGCTTGAAAACGCTGAAACTTGATCTAGCTTCACTCCACCGGTTGTTACAATTCCATCGCACTTATACAGCTATGTGCGCCATTCCACGAAAACGTGCCAACAGACGCTGCCGCTTTAAAAAAGCAATGAACCCCAACTTTTTGTTCCCTTTCTCGACCAGCTCTCAACACACATTGCCAAGAAGCAGCTTAATAGAAGACTAAGCCCCCAATTTTGAACCAGTTTTACATTATTCCATTACTTCACATTCATTTATTTTCACGTGCATTGTTTTAGTGAAAAAAATACTCTTTAACTCTGCGCCACTGGCGAACAATGCAAGGCCAATGGGCAAAGAATAAAATGGCAACATTACTTACTTTTCGAATGAAGAAATCACCAGATAATTACCGCGGCCTAGGTAACAGGCAACACGATGTGGTCGAGTAACAAACGTTAAATGTTTATTTTCACCGGCAGATAAGTGAAAGTTCATTAGGAAGACAGAACAAACGACCGCCAGTAGTCAGCCGGAGCCGCATTAATATGAACTTAAGTGCACTTAAGCGGCATTTCTCGTGTGATCGTTAAAACAAAGGCCGACTGACGACGAGTAGAAAAATGCGACCAACAAAAAAGAACCACAACAACAACAAAAACAACAACAAAAAACAGAACCTCAAAGAGAAATACTAAAAATGTATAATTTATCATCATTCGCAAAGTAAACCGAAACTAAGGGAACATCGTTATTGTTGCGATTGGGTGGGCAAGGCCGCCAACCGATTGCGCTCGATTAGAAATTCTTTAGCCTGCAAGTTTCGCTGTGTTTGACAGTGAACTGATGTTTATGGTTGCTTTTGATGGTTGGAAAACAAAAAGCATGGCACTTATCAGTTGGTCACATCAATTGTTCTTGATTTTCGCTTTCGTTCGTCCGGGCGATATGGTGGGCTTTCAAATAGATTAGGGGAACGAAGGAAGACGAAAGTTATAGTGTTGGGTGAAGATTACAGAAATAGACGGTATTTCAAGGTTGAATGGCACACTGTCACTTCTTTACTGTCAGAGACTGCGGCAATTTAGACCCCATCTCACTGGAATGCGAATTGAAATTTAGAAGGTGTGAGCTACAGTCTAAAGATTAAGGAGACGCGTTCTTAAATGGCGTTTAACTAGCCTCCAAGAAAATTTAAGCATGATGATATCGTCAAGTTTTTTTTGCCCAACTTAATTTGACTTTTCTTTGTTTCAGTGTTTGACAAATTCATCCATGGAGAGGTACACAATTGAGCGGCGCGTTGAAATTGTTGAAGCCTTCTACAAAAATGGTTCAAATCAAAATGCATTTCGTGCACTTCGTGATTTTTTGGTCAGCATAATAGACAAAATGTGTCAATAATCGGTAGAACTGTGCGCAAATTTCAGCAAACCTGTACAAAATATGAAAATGTGCATGCTCGCCCAGTTCATTGACTGGCGGCGTCATCGGACCGTACTTCTTCGAAAATGAGTTCGGCCAAGCAGTTACCGTGAATTGTGTGCGCTATCGCGGGATGATAACGGACTTCTTGTGGCCAGAAATTCAGGATATGCTCCTGGACGATATGTGCTTCCAACAGGATGGTGCCACTTGCCACACAGCCAACGAAACAATGACTCTTTTGCGCGAGAAATTCAATGGCCGTGTTATCTCACGTTGTGGCGATGCTAGTTGGACTTCTTTCTTTCTGTATATTTAAAAGAAAAAGTGTACGTCAATAAGTCAAGAACAATTCAAGAGCTAAACTCTAAAGGTTGAGATATTTCGGCACATTAACGACATAGAACCTCAATTATTTCTCAGTGTCATTGAAAATATGAACCATCGGATAGAGGTATGCCACCGAAGCCGTGGCGAGCATTTGGCCGATATTTTGTTTCTCACATAATTGTCATAGATCCCTCTATATAATAAAGAAATATTAAGATAATTCTCTGAAAACTTTTTGTTTTATTTACAATTATCATCCTTTTCGTTGGACCACCCTTTATAAGTAATGAAGCACACTGTCCAAATGTGAAAATCAAAGATTTCAGAGCCCTAGAAATGTGTTCGTTCTTACCATTGTATGCCCTCGTTGAACAAAAAGATATTGAGCTCTTAGAGTTCGTTCTGGAGCATAAATAGGGAGCATCGACAAAAGTATAGGTGACACGGTGACACAAAATATCGCGTATGAACAAAATTTCATATGAGTGTCTTCTTGCATTAAGAGTCAATAACCCCAACAACCTTGTTTTGTAACATGCTTCGAATGCCTCGATTTCTTAACTCATTTTGAAGAAACCTATCCGAGTGGATTTGATAAATTGGGCAACAAATGACATCAGTGTATTCAAGGTTCAGGATGGGAGTAAATTCCTTTTGATAAACCCAACTAACGAGTTAGCTTTTGCAACTAGTATGTACTCGATATGTGCAACATAAGTAAACTTTGTATCAAAAATGACACCAAGATCTTTTATTTTGTCCACTCGCCCCAAAGGCATGCGTTCAATACAGTAAGGGTAAGAGTATTGTAACTGAGCTCGTAAGAAAGATTTGTATAGCAAAACATTTTCTAATATTAAGGTTTAAACAATTTGCAGCGCGCCACGCGATTAAGTATTTTAGGTCCAACTGCAATTTTTTACAATCAATTATGTTTTGTATTTTTAACAATAATTTAAGGTCATCAGCATACATTAAGCAGTTGCAATAACTTCAACCTTATATGATATCATTTATAAAAATGATAAAAAGCAAGGAACCTAAATGGCTACCTTGAGGAACAAGACATGCAAGAGATAGGCCTTGAATAGTAGTTATCAAGGAAGACATTTTGTATCCTCCCCACTAAAAACGATGGATCCAAATCAGGAGCTTCGCATGAAAACCAAAACTTTTCAGCTTCATAAGCATTAGTGTCAAAAGGTTCGCTAAAGTCAGTATAAATGGCATCAACTTGGCAACCCTCTTCATCGCCATCAATAGCATAAGTCAAGACAGTAAAATAAATGAGCCAAGTTGGTTGTTGTTGAACGACTTGAAACAAAACCGTGTTGGAACTCAGATATATGACCTTTTAAATGATAAACTAAATGATCAGATAATTTACAAATTCCTCTGTAGTTTTCCAGATCGTTTTTTGAATCAGATTTATGGATAGGTACCAAGTAAGAGAGGGTTCATATACACCAGAAAGGAGCGATGAATTAAATATTTTTAGCAAGAGTTCAGCCAAGGAATGGATGCAGTTGCGTAAAACTAAAGCCGAAATACCATCAACACCTGGTTTTGTATTGGGTTTAAGTCGACTCATAGCAACTTTAATGTCATGAATCTGCAACATTAAGGTTTGAAGCTGACAGGAGTAACTGAATGGCAAAAAACTGAATCAAAAAAAAAAAACGACTCAACAGAATCCAAAGTACTTGTGGATATCGAGTGTTTGTAAAACATTTGTAATGGTAGCCCAGTTGAACATCGCATTTGATTAATGTACATAGATCCAAAGGGATTTTGAATAATTGTTAAGCTTACTTTTAACTGTAAGTGTATAACTACAGTAGACGCTCGATATACTGAACTAATAAAAAACGGGCCTATTCACTGTAACGAGATTGTTCACTGTAACGAGGGTAGACTCCTTGAAGTAAATTGCATCAAAATGTATATACTTTTACGTATAATTCATCAAAAATAGAATAAAATTACAGCCAATATGTATAGACTTAAAAAACTAAACTAAACTTAACCTGTGCTAAAATAGTTTGTAATTTTCGTTTGCGTTTTCTTCGAACTTATGTATTTCAATTAATATCGCCTTTTTTTGCAACCTTTTAACCAACCAAAACATTCGTGTATTCCACATTATTGTTAGTAGCCCATTCAAGTGCTTTCTCAAATAATATCTAGTGGACACTGAACAATTCTTTTCATCTTCTTAAATATCTGAAGATACATGATCTTCGTTCCAATTGTTTAAATCGGCTGCCGTATGTGCTAATCATGTTTTATGGTTCAGAAGACCCATAACTTCTTCCGTGGCCACTGTATTAGCATTCAGTGTTGTTGTTTATTTAAGCGATGTTACCTAATGCACAAATGAGTTGTTAAAGTGTTTTAACATGCTGAAAGGTTTTATAGATATCGAGATTTTTATCGCTCACTATTGTTCACTGTATTGGATTGTTCACTATATCGAGCGTTCACTGTATTACGTAAAAACTTACTAAGAACGATAAAATCCAACCTAAATTTGCAAAAAAAAAAAAAAAAACAGCTTTATCGGACGCATATCCCGAACATTTGAATCGTTTATAGGCTTTGTTCTTTATGTTTTTCGAATGAAGAAGATTTCTACTACACCAAGGAGACTTCACATTTCTCTAATTATGATTAGGTTACCCAATTTCTCCTAATCATTCGATCAAACTAATTAGTTATTATTTGAAGGCGCTCGAACATTAAATATCGAGTTCTTTCTCCTCCCCATAATCTCCGCTGCCACAGCGGTCCCTTCTCAGCCCCCTTTACCTATTTTAATCCATCCCATTGAGCATTTTACCCACCCAGTCAGTCCACGCTTAATTTCTGTTTTCAATTAAATCTCATCTAATTGATAAGATGACCTTATTATTCGAGCAATTTGAAGTATTGTCACGTGTAATGCAAGCTCGGCTGCTCCCTGCTTCCTGCTCCCAGCTCTCCCCCTCCATCAACAAAGGTGTATTTAAGCTAAAACTCGAATTACAAAGTCATTGCGATACTCGAAACTGAATACATGCCAAGTCAAGAATGTCTGTGTCTGTTAAGCGAAATGGGAAAACAATGTCAGAGTGAAACTTGACGGCAATAAACTTTTGATGTCTACCAGTGACAACACGCGGTACACGCTTCCAAATTCTCGTTGTTCTGTCCCCCCGGCCTCCCGGTCCCCCTTTCACCGGTCCCCTCGAGTCGAGAGCCGATTAATTGGCAGAAAAAAAAAATAACCACACGAAATTAATTATTTAATTTAACTATGCATGCATAAACGCGAGAGAGGGTGTGTCCACCTCTCCTCTCTGTGAACACTCTCTCTCTCTCTCTCTCTCTCCCTCTCTTTGCCCGTTCAATAGGTTTCAATTTATTTTCCTCGAAAGCATTCCACTCCAGGAGGCACACTGCCGCTGGAATTTTTGATTTCTGCCGTCCCACACACGGCAGGCCTGATTAAAGGAAACACTTTCGCCGAGTTAACAGAATGCACAAAGAAGAACGATGTTATACTTATTAATATCCAATATATGAGGCAAATATACATTTCATGTCATCCATTCTGATTCGAATATCAGGCAAGTCGAGAGGCAGTCATTTGTTGGCTGACTCTCCCCAACGAAAAGGGTTGAGGACATTGCGCGCACAGCACTTTGACGACTGACTTGTGTGGGAACATTTTATGGAACGGCACGGCGGCAGTGTACTGCGAAAGCGAGAATGACGATGGAGTTAATTAATAGATCAAGTGAAACGACCTTTAATGGCTGTTGTATCAATCGTTTACCGGTTAATTGCGATGAAAGCCGTTTATTTACGTAATTCTAAGCTAATCGCATACTTTTATTGTTGCACATGGTATTTGATGTTTGAATTAGACGAAACGCAGTCACTGTTTCGCCGCTTATTCACTGCGAGTGGGGAAGTGTGGCGTCAAACTGGTATTGTTTTTCATTTCCCCGACTGAAGAGTTTAGAAATTATGCACGGAGGAACGGCAGAAGTATTGATTTTGTTTTGATATATCTTGGAGCACGGCGGAGGGGAACGTGTGCCAAATCAACGCGCCCGTCGTTCGTGACTGCCAAAGAAAGAGGGCGGAAAGGGCAAATGTCAATTGAGACATTTCTGTCTGGAGGTGGAAAAACGCCTAAATCGGAAGTATCCTATTGATCACAGATGATGATACCAGACGCCATGAGTTGTACACAAAGAAAAAAAAACAAACCGGGACACGTAATATGGGTTGTCGAGGTGAACTTGTGACTAGCATATACAGCAAACCACTCTTCTTCTGTGTGTGCAATTGGTTCTCTTATGTGAGGAGGGGACCAACAGTTTTATGCCGACTCCGAATGGAGAACTTTGGGAACCTTCTTCTAAGCAAGTATGCTCTCTGAACGTTGTGTTGTACCCTGTGCCGGATCGTACCTTGTGGCTTTGTGTGGTTTAAAGCGCATACAGTTTTAGACGTGATCAACGACTGGTTTACTATGAATGGGCTTTCAGTTAACCGAGGTTGTTCTCTTCACGAGAAGTGAGAAATCGACTGGTCTGACTCAACTAACAGCAAAAGGTGTCCCCATCTGCTTTTCCGATCAAGCAACATGTCTGTTATCGGTGTTATCCTAGATAGACAACTTCTCTGGAAAAATACACATCGCAACTGGCAGTTTTAAGGGAATTCTCGGCAAGTCCTAGCGTCTATCACCAAAGAGCTCCGTTTTGATCTACACGGCTATGATAAGGCGTCTTCTTCTCTCTTCTATGCATCTGTCGTTGGCTGGAATATACTTTCGTGTAAATACGTAACTCCTGCTTCGCCACTAAGCTTCAAAGAACGGTCTGTCTCGGTTGCACAGGGGCCTTCCCTAGGGCGCCTGGCTCTGCTCTTGAGGCACTTCATAATCTGCTTCTTCCCCTTGATATCCACATCATAGGGAGCACTCTCAAGGCCATCTCCTGCTTAAAAGTAATTGGTCTTTGTTACAACTGGCACTGGCGCTTTGATGACATTGCGCACCGCATTCCCTTCGACCCTAGTCTCATGGATATGCCGTCTGACGCATGGACACCAGTAACCCAGCTGCGACGTACATACGTTTTTGGCTCTGCCCAAAATCTGAGCCAGTAAAGGACTGTAGTCGAATCTTCACAGATGGCTCCACGACCAATGAAGGGTCTGGCAGTGGCGCCTTCGTGGAGGGCGACAAAATTAGACTGCACAACTCGATGGGTAAATTTACGTCGGTTTTCCAAGCAGAAACCTATGTGATGACAACGAACTATATTGAGAAGTACGGGTGGATGAGGTGAAGTATTTGTGTCTGTAGCGGCAGCCAAGCTGTGCTTAAGACCTTGATCAACCCTTCAGGCACTTCCCGGATAGTTCAGGAATGCAAGAATGAATGAATTTGAATTCGGGAATCACGGGAAATGAGATCGCCGACGAAATTCCTAGACAAGGATCAGAGGAGGTACTCTTAGGACCCGAAGCTGCTTTGGGACTACCTGCGGGTTTCTTTAAGGCTTCCTCTCGAGAGCACAACCCGAGGTGGCATGACTCTCCAGGATGTAGGCAAACCACAAGTATGCCGCGGATTTCTTGCAGACGTTAGGTAGCATGCACCACCTAACCTAGGCAGCGGCATTCGCGGCATGCTACCTAACGTCTGCAAGAAATCCGCGGCATTCTTGTTATTTCCGGACAGGAAAGACTGGAGACGACTTACCGGCGTACTAACGACGCCACTGCTACATCTAAATGTGTTTGGCCTAAGCGATGAAACTTTCTGCGACGTCTGTGGAAAAGACGACAAAACTGCAGGGCAAGCACTTCCTCTGCCACTGGCCCGCCTTTGCTCGGATCAGGTGGCAGCTATTCGGTGTTGGTGAGTTGAGGACTGATGCAGGCTCCTCATCACTGAAATCCTGCGAAAGACCATCAAATTACACCAAATGTAGATCGCTGCCTGGTAGTACAATGGACCTGTATTTTGAGTCTGAGTGTACCAGTGTGGTGATAAAAAGCTCCGACAAAACAAAAAAATAAATTCTGAAGATTGTTAGTGATTCGGGAGTGGTGGAACTGTGAACTGTAAAAGTTGTTCGTGTCGGTAATTCAACTTGGTATCCAGAGCAGCAATCGGAGCACTATCTACTATACGACACCCGCCAGGGCTCACTGATGTTCCTAAACATTGTCTATGCTGCGCCCTAAGCGGAATACCTCTTTTAGACTGACTTGGGAGCGGGAAACTGCCTCCGAAAGATACGTTGTGCCACTGGAAACTGACTCTGGAAGGTCTTAGGCTGATGAGAGGGAAAAATAATAACTCAAACCGAACCCTCAAACATTTTCTCTTACCACGCTCAAACGATTTCCTCTATCTTCCCAACATGTGCGGGGCCCACACCGCGATTAGGTAACTTTAAGGGGCTAGCCAGGGTGACGCACCACTCAAGAGATTCCAAGTCAGTCTGTAAGCTGCACCATCCACTTGAGTCGTTCAAGACGTTGACCAAGAAGAAAAAACACGGAAGTCCAAAAAAAATTGTCAAATTTTTGATTTAAGTACATTTTTGCCGCGTGATAGCAAACATTGCAAATAATTTCACTCAAGGCAAACACTGGGTTTCCTTATCGCGCCCACAGCTCTGCAGAATGATCAAAAATTATTGTGTAACCCGACCGTCAAGGACTCGAACACCCTCAAATTGTCGTGCCGTAAATTAATAAGTTTATCTCAATTATGCCAGTCCGCGGACAGATAAGATAATTGCTGAAGTACAAATAAATTAGCACATTCTGCCCCTTCCGCTGAGTATCTTTTTAGCACTTGCGACTGACGCTCGAATGATCGGTGCGACATTGGTTGTGCAGTTCTGACTTTATCAGATGTATCACGGTATCATGTACTTGAAGTCGCGTTTGTGGCAACGGAGTGTGAGGCGAAGCCACGTGGAGAAGTTGGATATGCGTGTAGACAAGTACACACACACACACACGCGCCAGTTTGATGTAAACAAGATTATTTTTGTAACAGAATGAATCACTTACTGCTCACCGAACGCGTATCGGTGCAATTGAAGTGGCGGACGCGTGTTTCGTAACATTTGATGGACAAATTGTCGAATCATTCTGATGGCCATCAGTGGGAGTTGGACGAAGGAAATACCTACAATTCATCAATGGGGAGCTTTCTCGTCTCATAACTGCACAACAATGGGATGTGTCGTGAATTTCAATTCATGTATAGCAGTTCAAGGGAATACCCGCGAACAAGAGAACAACAGCGTTTGTCATTGCCGCACTGAGTTTGTGTTTACAATTTGATTCTAAATAGCGCGTATAGCTGGCTCATGTGGTTGACCTGATAATGGCGTTGATAGCCCTGGAATGTACAAAAAGCGGTCGTTACTCATTCCCACTTCGATAGAGCGGGGACAAGTTTGCACAAGGCAATTAAGATTGCTCTAAAAATGTGCTGTTTTGTGTTGATGCTTCCCAGCTTCGAGCTTTGTAGGGCATTCCCAAGTAAATTGAGATAATTAATATTCTGCGTAAGCAATCTAGAACAAATACGTCATCGAGGCTATGTTTGGCTGATTCCGTCAACAAATGGACGATAACATCATTTCAATATTCAATCAATTCAGTCAGTGCATTGATGATTCATTGCAGCGCCAAAGGAAGGAAACGAGAAGAAAGGCAAGTGATATTTTGCTGATGAATCATGTGAGCAGTGATTCAATAGGAAATCAAAATTGGCTTCGGCATCACTTGAACGTAACTGTGGGCAGAGTGAAGCTGATCTGGAGAGGTATCATATACAGGGTGGTCCATAGAATGAGTCTGACAGCTGTTTCCCGCTCGAAATCTTGACCGAATGTCAGTAGCACGCCTCCGTGGAAGAAAATGAGTCGATCTACTCTTACGCAACCTTGGGAAATATTGAAAACTTATTTCCAAACAATGCGATTTCTGAAAAGAAGACGTTTTTGCCAAGATGAAGCATCTGTACGCAAGTTTGTGCAAAAAGTTCGTAAGACTGGTATGCTAGTGGACAACATGATCCCCGTCAGTCGTACAGATGAGAATGTGGCTGCTGTGGCCGAGAGTGTGGGGCTCTATTCACGAACATCAACTCGCCATCGATCTCAACATTTCACGCAGAGGAGAGGAGGGAATTCTGCACAAACATCTCGAATTATTCGCTTACAAGATCCAAACGAACGCGTGCGACCATCCACTTCGTTATAGCTTCGCAGTTTGGGCCTTAGAACAGCTTGAATTGGACAACGATTCTGGGAGAAAAATCATCTTTTCTGACGAGGCTCGCTACGTTAACAAAAAAAATTCGGCACGGAAAACCCGCGCGTTACTGTCGAGAAGCCAATGCATCCACAGAGAGAGACAGTCGTGGAGTGGTGGCATCATTGCACCATTTCTGCTTCGAAAATGAGGCTGGGAACAACGTTTCGGTCAACAGTGGGCGTTACAGAGGCATTTTAACCGACTTTTTTTACTGATATTGAAGACATGGATTTGGAGGACCTCTGGTTCAGTTTGTTGCGCCATGCCCATGCCACAATGGATCTTTTGCTCAGCAAATTCCCAAATCGTGTTATCAGCCGTCTTGGCGATGCCAATTGGCCACCTCGGAGCTGAGATTTGACCCCTTTGGACTTTTTTTTTTGTGGGAACCGATATTATGCCAACAATCCGGAAACGATTCAAGCACTTAAGGCCATCATCATCCAAGCAATCCGTGAGCTACAGCACGACACCATCTTGGAAAATTGGGAATCACAGACTGTGCTACTGCCAAGCCAGCCGATGCAGCCACTTGAACGACGTTGTATTTCATAATTAATGGGAATGTTTGTTCTTACTAATAAAGCCATAATGCGTGGACAAAATTTAATTTTGGTCATTTTGTTGCATTTTTAAAAAGAAACTTCCATTTGGCCCACCCTGTGTAAGCAAAAAAACAAAACGTTACTCAAAGTGAGGTTAGTACAACTGAGTCAAGTCTACTAAAAGGGTGTTCAAAATTGGCTTTTACTTAAATTATCAACTCAAGATTGTACTTTTATTTTAGAAAAAAGAAAAAATCAAAATCAAGAATGCATAATGATATAAATCAACATAAACAAACGGGTACTCATGTGTGGAGCACAGATTGTGTCACACAGCGTTATCCACGTTCATTAGCAGTGGCACCAGCACTCAGCAGTTATGCCTACATACAACCACAAATGTCTATCGCATCGCACCACATCAGAACACAACACAACAAAAACAAACGCACACAAATCAGTATACGAACAAATTAATTCAACTAATTCACTCACACTACGTGGAAAGGGAAACACCTTCAAATCTAATGAAATTCTAAAATTCTATTATCGTCATCGGAAGTTATTGAACTAATCCCACGCCCCGACAACAAATAGGTTTCCACTTACAGTCGGCTCGCTGGCTGGCTCTCAATTTATCTCAGAAGGAAATGGAAAATTGCTATTTCACCAGATTAGCATAGGAAGATGTTTGTTTGGCTAGCAAGAAAGCCAATAAAGCATATTCCAAGATCAGGCCATACAGATAACCGCTGCCGCCAACGTTTGCACAGTGCCCAGCAAGTGGCACAGACAATTCCAATACAGAGGCACGCAGCCAGCGCTCACAATTCAGACAGACGAATATGTTTGTAGTACGTTGTCTTCGCTGAAATTAGGAAGTGAAGGAAAGTTTTTTTTTTTTTGTTTCATTTTTGTTTCGTTTTATTCTGTATCACGAAAACGAACGTCCATACTAATGACGAGAATGACGACATTAGGCAGCGCTAATGGCCAGTGGTCGCTGGTCACTGGTCACTGGTCAGTGGCTTGAAAGCGTGATCCGCAACAAACAGTCGCTCGTGTGCGCGACGGTGTTATGTGGAAATTAAGAAAATTCATCTCAAGGTAAAATCAATTGAATTCAATTGAATACTAAGATTGCTGTAATGCGCTGACGATTGTCGACGGGTACGAGAGAGGATGTCAATTGGTCGGACGTTCGTCGGTACAATGGAATGCACTCGACAAAGGCGCGCCACAAGAGGATGCAGTTGCCTTCTAATCGCCGAATCAATCCATCCATTTGTTTAAATCCACCTCCTCCCCCCACAGACGAAATTATATAACCCTATCATAGTCCTTGCCGGCCACAATGTCCCACAATCATCCCATTGACCGAACAAATATTTACATCCCAACCGGTGCTACACTTCACTTCACACACAAATTCGCACAGATTTCACTTACCCCAATGCTGCTCACAGAGGACACATGATGTGCAATGCGATTCAGTAACTTTCGAAAAGATGATCGCCTAAAAACCCGATGCTGTTGAGAGTTATTTTCGCTTTTGTTTTGATTCGTGTCGTCTCCAGTGACGGTTCCACCACCACCTCCGCCAGGCTCTGCTCCACTTGCAATGCAATCCAGTGTCTTACTCTTTTCCTTAATGACGGAAATACTCCGGGATACCGAATCACGTCCTATCCTCACCCCTTTGTTGCCGGTCTCGTTCGAACTGCTCCCACCATCACTACATGAACCAATACTATTCCGGCCACTCGCGCTGTTTGTGTTGTTGGTCTTGAATTTTCGCGACCATCGAAACGGATTACGAGGCATTGAGAATGCACGACGAATTTTTTTACCCGCAGTGGTTAAAGTTAATGGCTGTTTGCCATTCTGTTGTGGCGGCTGTAACTGCGGCAGAGACGGCGATACATTTTCGTGTTTATCATGTTCGTGGTGGCTGCTTTGGCACACTTCTACTTCTTGAATATTTTCCGTAATAGCTTCAACATTGATTTTACGATTTTCCGATTTACTACACAAGTCAGTACCGCCGGTTGAATTGTCGGTATTGACTGGGGTGGTGCTACTCGTAGTATTTGAGGTGGTGACGGTGGTCGCCGCCGATGCGCGGCTGTTGTTGGCCAAAACTTTTATTGGCTCTTCAGTGCCCATTTTCACAGCGCAATCGAAAAACAAAAACAATACACAACGCTTCACCGAATTGAACTATTTAATTATAATTTTTTCAAACAAACAAATACCGTGCAAATCGGTTGAAATTAATCGTTTTTCAGGATTTTCTCGCACAAGCAGCCAGCGAATTTATCAAACGTACGCCATGTTCAGCCTTCAATTCGTACTTGCTTTTGCTTTTTGACTTCTGTACTGATGAAGTTGGATCTAATTGGAGGTAGCTATGCAAAATTGTCACTTTTGACATTGGAATAATGTGATAAGGTAGTAAGTGGAATCAGTGTGGGCGTCGATAGGGTAGTGATGTAGTTTTTCGTTTTTTCACGTTCAATTGGTATAAAATTGTTTAAAATACAAAATTAAATTATTGAAGAGGAAATAATTATTTGCTCTTAGATCAAATGCTGTCATCAAAAATGTATATTCTAATGAATTGAAGATAAATAATATGCATCTCTTTGTTGATTGATTGTGTTGAGCTAATCAATCTATAAATGTAAATTACGGTATTTGTACCTTAAACGAGTAAGCGGTGTTCACACTCAACAACTGTCGATACGATTAGTTTGACGACAAATTGGAAAAAAATCAAAATACTTTGTCTACCGTACTACCAGTCGGCCAACTTTGTAGTAACGAGCGTTCACATTGCCGATGTGGCCCATCAAGCACGGTTGTCAAGCAAATTGTATCGACAAATTGTTGAGTGTGAACGCCGTTTATAAAGCATGAACCAACTATATGTAAGAAATGTATCATTAGACACTTTCCATTATCGAAACAATACTGATTAATCTCAGACTCACCAAAAGTCTGACAGAGTTTAGATATCTTCTCGAGCAGCTATCAAAAAGTAATAAAACTTTAATTAATGAAAAACAAACTCATAAAATATTCCACGATGAAGTGTATTATCATTTTACAATAAGCAGCAAACCAAATAAGTACTCATCGTCACTTCATTTAACTTCTGCGTATATCATGTGGCAAAATCATTCAAATACAACAAGCGACGAATAAGGCCATCTTTACGCGACGCAACGGAAAAGTGTAGGCAAGTGAGATGAGACGTCTAGGCACCTCCCTTATCATTGCATCGTGAAGAAAATACCTAAATCATATCACATTATACCGCTATTTGTAACGTCATCCCAAGCTGTTTCGACATGACAACACAAACATTAAAGTCTCAGTCGCTTTTGCTGTTTTATGATGAAATTAAGCAACATCTTCAAGAAGCACAATCCAGAATAGAATTGTCTGAACGGCCTTATCTGATACTTTACGAACTAAATCCCCCACAAGACAAATGAATGTGAATACCCGCACGCGTAGTCTCAACAAAACAAAAATTACCCTGAAAGAGACTGATAAGAAGGCTTTAAAATTTATGAACCGTTTTCTTTTTTTTTTTTTTGAGGTTATAGAACTTTTAGTAAACGCTGGAAGAGAGTTCCGCATTTTTGAGTCAACAGAGATGTGTCTACTTAAAAGATACAAAATTAGATAATACACTCAGCAGAGGTAGAGGAAGACAGTCAATTTGGCAGTGACTTCTGTTAGACTTTGGTTTCAGATTTATTTTCAGATCTAGGTCATTTTGCGAGACATAACTCGCTTGTGAAGGTGCGAAGGGCGATGAATCATGGATCTTCGACAAGAATTTTGTTTATTCAATTCATTGCAAGGCTTGTCTAACATTCAAATCAGATATTGCACATGTAAGCATACAGATCAAGGGTCATACATTGCGCACAGCGTTGCCGATGTGGCACGATCGTGCCATTATGACAGTTTTTAATTGAAATGGCACTGTCACTTTGGCATTCTGGTACAAATTTGAAAAATGGACATATTTACAACGTTTATAAAACAATCATGCTGCATCGATTGCATCTGCCTTCCGAAAGAGTTGAACGTTCGTTAAGTTTCGATGAATATGTGTAAATGGTGCTTTATCTATTTATTAACTTAATTATTTAATGCATTCATGTCTGTTTCTATAACATTTTCTTCTTCTTCTAATGGCGCTACAGTCCGGGTTGGACCTGGACTTCAGTCAACAAGCTTCTCCAGCTGGCCCTATCTTTAGCCAGCTGCCTCCAATTTCTCGCACACCATGTTGGTTGAGGGCCTTCTCCACTTGTGTGCACCATCGGTTTCGTGGGCGTCCTCTATTGCGATGTCCCACTGGCTCGGAGTCGAAGACTCTTCGGGCTGGAGCAGTGTTGCCAATGCGCTCTAAACTACCTAGCCATCTTAGGCGTTGAATCCGTAGACGCCTGACAAGGCTCATGTCGCTGTATAGCCCAACCATCAACGTAAGCAGGACCAAAGATGGAGCGCAGAACTTTTCTCTCGAAAAGACCAAGAACTTCTTCATCAGCTCTTGAGATTGTCCAGGCTTCTGCGTCATAGAGCAGGACAGGGATGAACATTGTCTTATGTAATGTTAGCTTGTTCATTCGAGAGAGGTCTCTACTTCTTAATTGCCTCTTGAGCCCAAAGAAACAGAGATTGGCAAGAGTTATTCTGCGTTTAATCTCGGTACTGATGTTATTCGTACTGTTTACTTGGGAGCCGAGGTAGACAAAGTCCTTAACTACCTCGAAGTTAAAGCTGCCTACGGTGACGTTTTGGCCGAGTCGTCGATGTTGTGCGTCCTTTCTCGATGACAGCATGTACTTCGTTTTGTCGTCGTTCACTGCTAAAGCCGCCTCCGTTTCAGTACCAGCAAACACTTCATTGACGGCTAGCTGTGTTCGACCAATCACGCCAATGTCGTCCGCGTATTCTAGCACTTGTACCGACTTTTGGAAGATCGTGCCTCTTGTGTTGGCGAGTGAGTTTTGCACGACCTTCTCAAGTATGATGTTAAAATAATCGCATGAACGCGCGTCGCCTTGTCTAAAACAATAACATTTTCTAAGTAAAGTTAAAATACAAACGTGATCTTAAAATGGGTGATGGCACTTTCTCAGGCTCAGGCTCTGAACCTCCATGGGTCGCCGGCCCAATAAGTAAGTACGTAGATGGCACTTTGAAAAAAACTTTCCCGGCAACGCAGATTGCGCATCGTGTTCCACAGCAAATAACGAGATGATTACGATTAATTGCATGCAGTAAACGAAGACAACATAAACACACACAACAACAAATGATAAATCCTCATTAACTCTGAAATTAGAGCATCGACCAATCGTCCTGTGCCTACCACACCAAGAACTTGATTATCACTTAAGCATACACGTAAGCATACACAACAAAATCAAAAAGAAGATTATCTTTATGACTACCGATCGTAGACTGTGCGCAGACTCTCAATCGCAGAACTTGCAACGAGAGAGAGAGTGCGAGCATCTCCCCGAGTTGGCTATTTTAATAAAATCCGATGAATTCATCCACAACATTTCAGAGGCACATAGCGCAGTGCTTGTAAGACACCGCAACTGGTGGATGTGTCTGTCTATCTATCTATCTATCTTGAGTGACAAAGTGAAGTGAAATGATTGTGCACGCATCGTACAACGGAAGAATTTATTTGTGAATCATATAAGAATAATTTGTTTACATTTCGGTGTTGATCGTACTCGCGAAGTTCTTAAGTAAAAATAAACTTCATAACTGCAAGTGTAACGACATCGAGCGACGGGTTGAACGTGCTATTTATTTACCGCAGAGAGTTCTGCGTGCGATTCAGCATTTCTGTGATTTGGTAAGTTTTTTTTGTTGTGTTCTTTCTTTCATTAAACGAAGATGATGCGCAGTAAATGACACCGATTACCTTGTAAGCAGTTCTCATTTGTTATGGGATTAAATAAAATGACTGGAACAATCATTCTGTGATAGACAGACTTAGAGATGTGTAGAGGAATTTGTGTGATTTTATGACAATGGTAAAGATACTAGCTTTCTGTCATAATCCCCGTTTATATGGTATATACTAGCTTTCTGTCATAATACACGTTTATGCGGCAAACACAATAGGGCGTTGTTGCTGGCCCTATTTTCTTTATTTATTCGTGATGCAAATGCTCCGATACGTCGGGCGTCTATTACGTTCTCCTTTAGCAGCTTTGTCTGGAGTCTTATGCCCGAAACACAATGATGCGTTGTTGCGGCCGACTTCCTGCTACGGAGGGTGCGCGTAACGCACCGAAATGTGACCTCATTTTTCAGCCGGTTTCATTGTTTTTAAATTGTCGGCAGTTGTTCACTGATTGGTCGGTTGGGTTTGAATGGGCGATATACGAAACAATGGGAAACGATGTCTTTTAAGGGACAAGAGAGATAGAAGTCGTCTATCACTGTACTACTTTATTCTTGGTTGAACACATTGGTCTCCCAAAAATATCGAACATGTAGGAAATTGGTCGCGTTGGTCTTACGTTTGACATTTTATTATGATCCTCTTATTTGTCTCATTTTTTTAGCAAACATGGCTATACGCATTATTTTGTTCAATGCCATTGACATGCGTGTGGTGAAAGACGCGTTGGCATTGAAATGGCTGAGGGCACCCTTCCGTCTCTTCCAGGACCGGATCATCATCATCATCTTCTGATTCACATCATGATCCACTAGAGAGCGGGCACTAGAGAGCACACACTAGAGATCTGCAGGGCACTCGATCCTCCACCATCGACTCTAACTCATGAGGAGTTTTGCCCAAGTTTTGCCCAGGCGAGTTTTTGGATTCCTCGTCCTGGGTCTGCCAAGCGGTCGCCTTTCTGGATGGAATTTAAGGCACGCCTCGAAAGACGTGATTATAGGGACATTGGTGCCACGGGCCAGAATCACCCGTTCGCTGTTCCGAATCAGCCCTTAAAAATGTATCCACCTAATTGAAGACAGAAATAGTCCAAGTCTGCCTGGTTATCACGTCTCGCTCTTCTAGCCAGACTCTCTCGAGTGTTTTGTGGTATACCTAAAAAGCCCGCTAATTGAGAGTTGGGTCTGTCATAGGATGGATATCGAGTACAAGCGGCGCCCTCGAATACAAGTTTCCATGAATGTTCACAATCTGAGGCTCTAGTATCTAGAGGAAAGATACATATATGTAGGATTAATGAGAATTATATTAAAAAAAAAACATGGAATTAAGATCTACAAGAGAGACGTCCTACTTCCAACTCATCTAGACTTGAAGTCTGTCCGCCATTCGTAGAGAAAACTTTCATATACCCGACGAATCAGGGGACCTCATGGATTAAGTCTTATTTACGCCCCACATTTACAGAGCCTAGTAGGCATAGAGGCTTGCACTGTCTTCAACAAGTTCGAATAACATCGAAATTGAGATTGCTATTGTAACCCAGCATTGATTAGGGGAACCAATTTTGTTTAAGTAAAGACATAAATGTTATTAACGCCGCCAAGTTGGTATATGAATCGTTTTGAGAGAGGAGAACTATGGCAAGCTAGGTGTATGGGTTCAATTCCCGACAACCTGGACAACCAGCGTGTCTAGGTCACAATGCTGAGAGTGATAGCTTCGCCGTTGGAAGACGGAATCCCTTCTACGCGTGAGAGAACAATCAAACACGAGTGGTTGTTCTTTTTCTCCTGCTGGCGCTACAGTGGACCGGGGGTGGACCTCGGCCTCAACCAATAAGCATCGCCACCTGACACGATCTTAAGCCAGCTTCCTCCAATTACTCACGATAAGTTGGCTCAGGTCCTTCTCCACGCGTGGCGCACATTCGTATACGGTTTTGTGGTTGTCCCACTGGTGCGGAGTCGAAGACTCTTCGGGCTGGAGCATTGTTGTCCATGCGCTCTACATGGTCTAGCCATAATAGGCGTTGAATCCGTAAACGCCTGGCTATATCCATGTCTCTGCATCGCCCATACAGTTCGTGGTTGAATGTTTGTCTGTGCCAAGTGCCAAGTTTTCTATCGAATCGACAGAAGGGTGTCCTCATCTGCTCTTCAGACAAGGATGACCAAGGTGTTACATAAAGTCAGCTTCGAAGGAGGGCTCTACTATTCAGTTGCCTCTTGAGTCTAAAAGAACAGCGATTGGCAAGAGTTATTCTGCGTTTAATATTGGTACTGATAGTACTCGTAGTGTTTACTTGGGAGCCGAGGTAGATGAAGTTCTTGATTACCTCGAAAATATATCTCTGTCACCCATATAATGCCGATTCCGAAGGGCCAAGTTTGAGAAGCTTTTTCTAGACAGTTATACTCTTTGAGCATTGTCAGCGACTCGAAAGAGGTGGTGCCGTGAAAATTATTCTTGTCCTACTAGGATTCGAACCTAGAAGCCGAGGTTCAAATGCGTAGGAGGACAGACTCACAACGCCACTTCATACCCGTACTTCGTCACCAATATTATAATAAGTCGCAGCATCAACAGCCAACGGCGTGACAGGTGGATTACAGTATTAATACAAGTACTCACGTAATGCTGTGCAATCTAAATCTCAGTCTAGCCTTATTATGAACGCTTTGCAATTCAAAGTCAAAGATGACAGCCACACGACGAAACATATGCCGAACTCATATGAGAAATCCTGCTTTGTTTGGAAATCATCTTATTTTGTTGACCTCACTCGGCCCGTAGCCAGTTCAGTCTTAACCTAATTCCAGACAAACAAGTCTTGGAAAACTGCTTTAAACCGACACCCTTGTGTGTAATTATAGATTCCCCATAGCATCACCATCGAGCGCACTGATTATTATTGCTGAACGGGCCTCTGTGTATCTCCCCATTCGGTGTGTTGTGCTGCATAAAGTACTGGCGACGGCTGTATTCCATTACCTTATCAACGAATAAGGTCAATTTTACAGTCTTTGTGAAATACAGAGTTTAAATTAATTATTGAGAGTCCAACCAGAATCCGGTAATAGCCGGCTAGGTGACCAGTTTCCAGTTCTTATCACTCGACAGACTCGATGTTTTTGAATGAAAATAACAAATAAAAATGAAGTATTACTTGAATTTTTCCTTTTTACCACACCATATTGAATGAGAAATTATTTTGGGCGAAACCTTGACAATCTGCCTTAGAAACCGGAATCAGCTGAGCACGGAAAACTTTTCGCCGGTTGTTTATTTGGACTTCTGACTTTTGTTTTCTTCATATTCTCATACGACTTGATTGGCTTCAATAAGGGTTCTTAAAAGTTGTAGACGCTGATTACATACATATATGGGTGTGGTAGGAAATAGGAGTGTATGATTTCGCCTTAGTTGTTGGGGGAAGTGTGCTCAAAGTTGGGGATCCACCGAAACTTTAAATCGAAGGGGAATTAAATTTTCATGCTCACCGGTTTCATTCCATTCCATCCCATTTATTGCATATTTTCCTCATTTCCTGATGGTTGGGGGGTGACAGTAAGACAATTGAATTCATTTAGTATTCTTAAATTACACGAATTCAAAAGGGAACATTGATGAGTAGGAATCAGGTGCTAATAGTCCGATTCCGGTGTAGCGGGAAGAAGGTAGCTAGATAGCTGACTGGAGCCCTTTCGGACCAAAGATCTTGGTCAGTTAGACCAACGTGATGAGTCCATTATATTCGTGTTCCGAGTAATTTGAAAGGGAAGAAATAACAAAACAAAATTTGAGAATATTGTGACCACCTGCAAAAGGATAAAGAAACAATCTGGTAGAGACGCCACACCTTGAGAAGTGTATGGCGACGAAAGACACAATATGTCGCCGCCAGAGGAATTCGTCGGGTCTTCCTTGGAGACCGATGATGGTGTAGAGGTGCAGACGATCCGACTTTCGCAGATGACTGCGTTTACGAAGACACTCTATATGTTGGACAGATTACATGTTTCTTCCTCGTCTCTGCAGCTTCTGCAAAAGTGGTTATGCGGTAAGTTCAGGTGCATAGTGTGCACAGTTTCCGGTAAAAATGAGAGAGCAAAGACATAT
Organism: Eristalis pertinax; assembly: GCA_907269125.1. Lineage (NCBI taxonomy): Eukaryota > Metazoa > Arthropoda > Insecta > Diptera > Syrphidae > Eristalis > Eristalis pertinax. Next base: position 56,658,474 of record OU026148.1, on the reverse strand, counting down.
TCAACTTCTACATCCCTTGCCCTTGATTTCATCTGATAGCGTTTTTTATACGACGTGTCTGTGAATATGCGTGAGATGTTGTCAACAGCTGAACCCCTTCTCCAAACGGGGAAGTGGATCCGTGGATTTTGTAAAAGTATTTGAAATACAAGAGAATTCCATTCCTCGGGGTAGTGGATAAGGGATAATTCGGGCCGAATTTATCTCCTTGCTCTCTTATTTTTAATGCACCCGGTAAGAACTCCTATTAGCACGCGTACATCCTTGCGACTGAAGCCGATCAATAAGATCAATTGAGCTCTTTTTGCTTAGCGTCGGCCATAAAAACCTCGCTGTTGATCCAATATTCAAGCTAAGCCATCGAGCTCTGGCTTGGTCCTCTTTTTTCCTTATGGAGTTGATCGGCATACGAGATTCTCCCAGCCGCGATCCCTTTTCCGCTAGGCAGTCCGCCGTTTTCGTTTCTTTGGATTGCAATATGTCACGACGTTCATAAAAGAAATCTCAATGATGCTCTGTCTGCACAGCATAACCAGCTTCGATGTCCGAATGTTTGATGCTATGGATTTTATTTCCGCTTCGCTATTCGCTAATGGTGATCGATTTATCGCCTACGTTGTGGTCTTTCAACGCCACTGCTGCCTCATGTACTGTAGCCACTGGGGCTTGAAAGACGCGGCAGGAAGTCGTCTGTACCCACGAACGCCGAATGATGTGCCTACAGCCGTGTAATAAACGTAGGAAGTCAAAGCTTGTAATCCAACAAGGATATCACTTTTAACATTAGTTTAATTTAGCTTAACAACAGTTTAACATTAGTTTGCAGTTGAGGAAGAGCTTTTTTTTGTCAGAGGCTTTTAACACTACACTGGAGCACTCATCTCCAGCTCTCAACTCATCAGCACCGAATAGCTGCCAACGAATCCGAACAAAGGCGGGCCAGTTTAAGTGTTGTATGAAGGTCTGGTGGCCTAATAGTATGCCCGTAAGTAGCCTGCAGTCTCTTCTGTGAAGAGATAAAAAGAATGCCGTGGATTTCTTGCAGACGTCAGGGAGCATGCACTTGGTTTGTCTACATCCTGGAGAGACTCATGCCACCTCCGGTTGTGCTCTCGAAAGGCCTAACCATCGATGAAAGCCTTAGACAATCCCGCAGGTAGTCCCAACGCAGGTTCGGCTCCTAAGAGTGCCTCCTCTGATCCTTGTCTAACAAGTTCATCGGTGATCTCATTTCCGGTGATCCCCGAATTTAGACGCGCGATCAAATTCAAAGAAGACTTGCTTGGAAAACCGGCTTGAAAAACCGACGCAAATTTACCTAACGAGGTGTGCAGTCTATTGCTGTCGTCCTCCCAAAGCGTCATCGACAGACCCTTCCCATCTTGGTGCCATCCGTGAAGATTCGAGTACAATCCTTTCCACCGGCTCAGATTCTGGCCACAGCCGAAAAAGAGAGCGAAGCGAAGTAATTATTTAGTTCGTTTATCATCTTAGTTGAAAGTTTGTCTGAAAATATTTTTTTAAGTGCAGAGTCTTCCAATATTGACTTTCGAACTTTGACAGTTGATAGAGGCCATATTGTTTAAGCTACAGCTGTCAAAATTGGATGACATTTATACACTCTGTTTTGTCAAATCATCGTGGAATATCGTTCAGCAACACGTGCAAATGATGAAATTGTTTTATTAAAACGGCGCTACGTTCCACACAGCTCACGCCACATTGGCAATTCTTCACGACCGATTCGATGGCCATCTCACGTGGAGGATTAAGGGCTTTAAGGGCTAGATTTGACGTTTTCTTTTGGGGTTTTCTGAAGTCATAGGTCTATGCGGATAAGTCACAAATTAAGTAGCCCTTAAAGCCAACATAAACCATGTGATCGGTGAAATTCAGCCCGGTTTATGTGCCAGAGTCGTGGAAAATTAGACATTTCTTATGCGGGCCACCCAGAGATGCATTCCATACATAATGGCATCAATAGACCTTCCAAACGAATAAAAAATGTCCATGAAATCTCACACACACTTTGTTTCATTTAAATTTAAAGATAGGAAGCGCTTAATGAATGACCCTTTGTATGGCATTTGGTATAAATGCTATTTCTTACGCCTGGCAATGCCAACTGGATATTCCATTTAAGACAACTACCTTCGAGTGATTTTCAGATTCGTCAATAGATGTCGCCACATGTCAGTGTTTTCAGTGAAATGTTTGACAGTTCATTTATTTACATAAACACTTGCTGGGGAGTGCAATTGATTGCATCTTTCCCTTTTTGATTTCTGCCATACACCCGATGCCAAATACGTGCGTAGCGTTCCTTTTGAATTGAAACTCTTCCGTCTGGTATCTGGATATGTGATATTTTATGTATGTGCAAGAAATATCACAAAGGATGTAGAAAAATAACGATTGGACATATACAAGAGATCAAGTGAGTGGTTATGAACTGAAATACAATTAGTGTAAGATTGTGCATTCCTAAGAGAAAGTAATTGAAATGGGAAGAACATATGTATAAAATGACTACTTAGTGAGGGCTAATATTTATATAGCCAATTAAATATCAGCCTCTCGACAAATGAACATACTACGATCTTATCTCGCTTGCGACATGCTTGGCAGCGTTGCAAAATGCGTGCTGGCTCAATCGAAAGCGACGGGGGGTTCCAGATGGTTTACAAATTTTTGAATAAATTGAAAGAAAAAAACGTTCAACGTCTCCTAAATTATGATAAACTAAGAGTATTTTTGGCAGTAATCAGTAACTACGACAATTTGTGAGCTAATGCCGAAAGTTTCACAATCTAAATAAGTAAGGCGAAGCTGATAAGGTCTTTGTTTAACTCACTTAACACGATATCAGATTATAGACGATGAGATTTTATAACACAAACAATTCAAATATTTTCTTCGTTTTTTCCAGAACCTGCTTAAAAAACTAAACAAACAAATGGATAATCAACTAAAGACAAATATTCCTAACGGAGGATGGGGGTGGATGGTTGTTGCAGCTGTTGCTTTCATAAACGTAAGTCCCTGCCACACTATCGTGGTGACCACTTCATAACCAATCTCTATCCCATTTTAGATGACAAACCAGTCGATTGCCTCGGTGTTCGGGCTTCTTTTTGGTGGACAATTGCTGGCGATGAATAAAGACACATCAACTGCTGCTCTTATCACCAATCTCAACTGTCTAGCGCTCAATCTTTCAGGATTGTTCATTGGACCGGTTATAAAGTCGTTCTCACCGCGGAAAGTTGCCGCAGCTGGGTGTTTATTTACCACAACGGGCCTCGTCCTGTGTGCGTATTCCTCGCAAGTTTGGCATTTCATAATTGGATATAGTGTGATTGTAAGCGCTTTTATCACCCCCCAGCTGAAGCCTTTGATGTGACGTAGATCTCTGTTGTTTTTTCAGTGCGGAATTGGACAAGGTTTAATTGCACCATCAACGTTTATGGCCATAAATTCGTATTTCACAACGAAACGAGGCCGTGCTGTGGGCATCTCATTGGCTGGATCTGGTCTGGGACAAATGCTTGTACCCCACATAGTGAGGGTATTCCTCGACAATTATGGATTTCGTGGAGCTGTCCTCTCAATGGCTGGCTTTGCTCTGAATGGGGTAGGTTTTCGAACTAAACTCCTCCAAATATCGATGATAACGAATTGAATTTTCCTACAGCTAATCGGCGTCTACATGTTCCGGCCCCTTAAACAAACGCCAGAGCCCAGACGGAACAATCAAAGAGACCGCAACTTGCTCATGCAGTCCGATAAGGATGGCAAGCAAATCTCCGAAATAAAAATAATCCCCACCGACACTGTTGAGAATACAATGCATCAATCGAAAACCAAGAAACTATGCAATAAAATCTTCCATCGACTTGTACAAGCCATGGACCTGGAGCTGCTAAGAGACCCGGTCTTTTGGAGCATTTTTATCGGCCTGGCACTGGTGTACACGTCAACTACAAACTTCACAATGCTGTTTCCATACTTCCTGCAGAGCCACGTTGGACTCTCTCGTCCCGATACGGCGCTTTGCATGTCAGTGGTAGCCGGAGCCGATATTTGCTCTCGGCTCCTTATACCCTTCGTCACGGACAAACTTAAAGTTCCCTACCGAGTTGTGTTCCTCTTCGGCACTGTTGGACTGCTAATAAGTCGTTCGGGTATGTTCACTATACTGCCATAGCTTCGATGGCGTAATGCTAATTTATTTTCATCTTCTACAGCTCTAGCCGAGTCGTCAACCCTGACGAACATCATCGTGATGTCAGCCTTTACTGGAATGGCCAAATCAGCGACGGTTGTTAACAATAATCTGTCCGTGTCGAGCTATTGTCGACCGGAAAAACTTCCCGGTGCCCTTGGACTGAACATGATATCCAAAGCAATTCTTGTAGTTTCATTGGGACAAGTGCTGGGATTGATTCGGGATCTAACCGGAAGCTATGTGATTGGCTTACATTCGCAAAACATACTACTGGTAGTTGTGATATTGTTTTGGACACCCGAGATTCTGTACAGGTATTGGAAGAACCGCGATAGGAGCAAGAGCAGTCCCATCACCGAGCGTAACGAAGAGGAGCATGCGAAAATGAACAATCAAAATGCCTGCTAAGACTGCACTGAGACTCAGTATTTATAAGGGAGCCGAAATGTGTGTTGATTTTATCAAATGTGATATTACTTAATGTATGTATATAAGACTTTAGCTTGCATAGATTGTAGGGATGACGGTTTATGTAAGATCGATTATGTGTAATGTTTACATGAAAATAATGAATTTAAATATTTACAATCCAGTTTCTAAATAAATTAGAAAATATATCAAACCGTGCATTTTATTCAGAGGAAATTGATTGAGATCAAGTGGATGTTTAACCTCCTTCCTGCTGAAAAGCTTGGATAGGTTGGTTGAGCTACATGTGCGCATAACTGCTTTGCAAATCCATCCTCTGTCTCAGATGGAGCATGCTTATCAGCGTGGAAAATCTTGCAAGACTGTGCACTCGATGGGAAAGAATACGCGTTGGGCATCTTCATCGATATTTGACAATGCAACTTTTGATGGCATATGCAACTCGGCCAGAGAATACGGTGTAGAGGAATTATTAGTGTTGTGGATCAAAGCAATGCTAATCAATAGAACTAAAGGGTGATTTTTTAAAAGCTATAGGAAAGTTTTTCAAAAAAAAAAAAACGCATAAAATTCAGTAAAATGCATGAAATCTTTATTTGAATCGATAGTACGGTCCATATAATTTAATGTTTGAAGATTATTTCATGCAAATGTTGACCTTGACTGCGCCTCAAATGGTCCATCCGCTTAGTCCAATTTTGTCATACTCTTTGCAACATTTCGGCCGGTATCTCACGAAATAAATGCTTCAATGTTGTCTTCCAATGCGTCAATTGAAGCGGGCTTGTCTGTATAGACATGAGCTTTAACATAGCCTCACAAAAATAGTCTAAAGGTTAACACCTCGCACGATCTAGGCGGCCAATTGACCGGTCCCGAACGTGAAATAAAATGTTCACCGAACTCGCCCCTCAATAAGTCCATTGTTGCGCGTGCTGTGTGGCATGTGGCACCGTCTTATTGAAACCACATGTCATGCAAGTCAAGCTCTTGCATTTTGGGCAAAAAAAAGTTGGATATCACCTCACGGTAGCGCTCACCATTCACAGTTACGATTACGATTCGCATCATCTTTGAAGAAGTACGGTCCAATGATGCCACCAGCCCATAAACCGCACCAAGCTGTGGCTTTTTAATTACTTACTTACTTAAGGTGGCGCTACAGTCCGGGATGGACCTGGGCCTCAACCAACAAGCGTCTCCAGCCAGCTCGATCTTTAGCTAGCTGCTTCATCCGCTTTTGACAAAGTCTATGCCTCCGCGCCATATAGCAGGACTGGGACGATTAAGGTCTTGTAGAGCGTTATCTTGGTTGTTCGAGAGAGGGCTTTGTTTACCAGTTGCTTTCTTAGCCCAAAGAAGCAGCGATTGGCAAGGGTTATTCTTCGTTTGATTTCAGCGCTGGTGTCATTGTCTGAGTTGATAGCGGTGCCTAGGTAGACAAAGTTTTTGACTACCTCAAAGTTATATCTGTCTGCTGTGACGTTCTGACCGAGACGTCGGTGTTGGGTGCCCTTTCTCGTTGACAGCATATACTTGGTCTTACCCTCGTTTACCGCTAAACCCATCTTCGCGGCCTCCGTTGCAATACCCACAAAAGCGCCATTGACATCACGCTGCGTTCTTCCAATAATGTCAATATCGTCGGCATATGCGAGTAGTTGGACGGACTTCTGAAAGATTGTTCCTCTGGTGTTGGCGTTCGAGTTTTGAACAATTCGTTCAAGAACGATGTTGAAAAAGTCGCATGACAGCGCGTCGCCTTGTCTGAATCCTTTTTTGACATCAAAGGTCTCGGTTAGGTCTTTACCGACCTTGATGGAGCAGCGTGCATTCTCCATCGTCATCCTACACAAACGGACGAGTTTGGTAGGGATGCCAAAACTAGACATTGCTCTGTATAGCTCGTCTCTATAGATGCTATCATACGCGGCCTTAAAATCGATGAAAAGGTGGTGGGTATCGATTTGTTGCTCCTGGGTTTTCTCCAAAATCTGCCGTAGTGTGAATATTTGGTCGATGGTGGATTTTCCTGTCCTAAAGCCACACTGGTATGGACCGACCAGGTTGTTGACGAATGGCTTGAGGCGTTCACACAGTATGGCAGATAAGATTTTATATGCGATACTTAGGAGACTGATGCCTCTGTAGTTGGCGCAGTTCAAAGGGTCTCCTTTTTTATGGATCGGGCAAACAATGCTGAGGTTCCATTCATCGGACATGTTTTCCTCCGACCATATTTTACAGATGAGTTGGTGCATGCTCCTTACCAAATCATCGCCTGCGGCTTTAAAAAGCTCGGCGGGTAGGCCGTCAGCTCCCGCAGCCTTGTTGGATTTCAGTTTAGATATGGCAATCCTCACTTCATCCGGGTCGGGTGGACGGAATCGTTGATCTTCGTCGTCCCTTTCATTGGGGTTGAATGGTTCGTTCTGCCTGACAGCGGGATTTGGTTCTTCGTCGCCGTTATACAGTCTGCAGAAATGGTTTTTCCATATCCTCAGCATCGACTGTGACTCTACTACGATGTTCCCTTGATCATCCTTACAGGCTTCGGTTCGGACTTTATAACCTTGACTGGTTAACTTTACCCTTTGGTAAAACTTCCTCACCTCATTCCTGCAGTAATATCCCTCTATTCTGCCGATCGCGCGCTTCTCATGCTCCTTCTTTTTTCTCCTGAGAAGCCGGTGTTCGTCTCCCCTCTTCTGCTCGTAGAGCTCCCGAGCAGCTCTTGTCCTTCTTTGCAGTGACTTTTTAATTGCGAACTATAAATGCGGATGTTGCCAGTATGTAATGTCTCCTCTACTATGGTGCATGCTGGTTGACTCTCTGCTTGACGCCCTAAACAGCTCTAGGCCTATGCGCATGATGCCGCCCAGGCTTATGCGCATGATGTAGCTGTACTGTCTGTCGGATAGTGCCTAGCGGCTGTGTGTTCAACAGCGCATGCGGCTCTAGACGTTAGCGACAACAGGTGTACTAGAAATTGGCTGTCAGTTAACCCTCTTAAAACCACGTTTATTCTCTTCACGAGGAGGAGAAAGTTGACTGCTCTGACTCAACTAGTACCAAAAGGTGCCACCATCCGCTTTTCCGATGAAGCTACGTGGCTGGGTGTAATCCTAGATAGAAAACTTCTCTGGAAAAATGCACATTGAATCGAAAACTAACAAGGCGCTGTCAGTTTTCTGCCAGTTTAGGGGAATTTTCGGCAAGTCCTAGAGTCTATCACCAAAGAGATCCGTTTTGATCTACACGGCTATGATATGGCTTCTTCTTCTCTCATCTATGCATCGGTCGTTGGCTGGAATAAGCTTTCGTGTAAATACGTAACTGCTGCATTCACTAAGCTTCAAAGAACGGTTTGTCTCGGCTGCATAGGGGTCTTGCCTAGCACGTCTGGCTCTGCTCTTGATGCAATTCTGAATCTAACCATATATCACACATCATATCCACATCATGAGGTGCACTCTCAAGGCCATCTTCCGTCTATAAAGAAGTGGTCTTTGGTACAACTCGCACTGGAGTTTCGATGACCTTGCGCACCGTATTTCTTTTGACCACAGACTGATGGATATGCCTTCTGACGCAAGGACACCATCAATCCAGCTGCGACGCACATACAAAGTCGACTTTCTCTGCACTCAGGACTGGCTCTGGCTAGAATATGAACGAGGAAAAGAATGTAGTCGAATCTTCACGGATGGCTCCAAGACCAACGAAGGGTCTGTCGTAGGCGCTTTCGTGGAGAGCGACGACATTAGACTGCTCACCTCATTAGGTAAATTTGCGTCTGTCGTCCAAGCGGAAACCTATGCGATCGAACTATATTGTGAAGAACATGTGGAAGGGGCGGAGTAGTTGGGTCTGTTGTGACAGCCAAGCTGTGCTTAATGCCCAACTCAACCCTTTAACCACTTCCAGGATAGTCCAAGAATGGAAGTCTTCTCCAAATTGGATCAGCAGGTTCAATTCGCCTCGGGGCACCACGGGATCACGGGAAATGAGATCGCCGATGAACTTGCTAGACAAGAGGAGATACACGCGGGATTACACGCGTCCTCGGTTACGGCTTCCATCGATGGCTGGGCTACTCGAGAGCACAACCGGAGGTGGCATGACTCTCCAGGATGTAGACAAGCCAAGCGCATGCTCAAAAATGTCTGTAAGAAATCCGCGTCGTTCCTGTTACCGGTGTACTAACGGGCCACTACACCTTGGCCTAAGCGATGAAACTCTCTGCGACGGCTTTGGAGAAGACGACGACACTGCAGAGCACTTCCTCTGCTACTGTCCCGCCTTTGCTCAAATCAGGTGGCAGTTATTTGGTGCTCATGAGGTGAGAGCCGATGATGTAGGCTCATCATCACAAAAGCGGCTGCTGGTATTCTTCCGGAATACTATGAAATTTCATTAAATGTAGGTTGCTACGTGGTACAATGGTACAATGGGCCAGTTTTTGAGTCTGAGTGCTCCAGTGTAGCGTTCAAAAACCTCGGACAAAAAAAAAAGCGGATGTTGTACTTGCAGCAATGGTCGGTGATTCAGAAGGCAACTGTCGAACAGTCGGACCTGGACCTCAACCAACAACCTAGCACGATCTTAGCCAGTGGCCTCCAACTACGCACACCTATTTGGCTGAGGTCCTACACCACTTGTGTGCGCCACTGTTTCTTTGGGCATAATCTGGCCCGTTGTCGCACAAATGCGGAGTCAAATACTCTTCGAAATGTTCACAAAAAAATTGTGGTAAAACTTCAGCATTTTCCTAGTTCATTCCCCAACAGCTACAGCGGTCCAACTGGACGTGCCAGCACTTCGGGTTGGAACCGTAGAGTCCATGAGCTATATATAGCCATCTTAGGCGTTGGATTCGTAGTCGCCTAACCCATGTCGCTGTGCAGCCCAAGCAGTGCTCGTGGCTGTATGAGATTTGGTCAATAGTGGACTTCCTCAGCCTGAGACCCCACTGAGAAGGACCTAGGATCCGATCGGGCAAACGATAATGAGATTCCGACCACTCCATGGTTATATGTTAGGTTAGGGCAGTGGGAGAAGCGCAAGACACGTCTCACCTAGGTCCTGATGGACCCATTGTGATGCCCAAAGGGGGAAAAAGTTTACTTCTCACACCTTCCGCGTACCTGCACATTGTCCAACTGTCCTGAACCTGAATATAGAGGTTAAGGGCATTTTAGTTAGTTTCTGAAGGTAATGGAAGAAGTGTTCTCCCAGTGTTGTGTGTCTCAACTGGCAGAGATACCGAGGACTATCCTCTTTCTCTTCTTCATCACCACAGTCTCTGTAGTCTGCATATATATATACCCGTTGTGTTTTCATGGTACATGATTATAGCCAATTAGCGCTCCCACTACCATCCGTAGCTCCTTTTTGTCGCATTGTAGGAGTTTGTCGGTGTTTTGCACATAACTTCACACTTTTCAACGTCACCTTGTCATTCAAAAAAATTAAAACAAATCTATACACATATTTACATCTATTGTGCATTAAATAGCGCCGATACTGTAAAGTCTGACGGCACTCAGTGTGAGCTCACTTTAACCTGTCAACATGCACTGACATCTGCTTAACCTCAAAAATATCATCAAACATAAATAACTTTGGTTTAAATAGATGTTTTGAACCGAATCATGGCTAACGTTGCGATAAGTGATGCTGAAAAAACCTTTATATTACACGGAGTTGAAGTAAGAATAAATCAGTGTCAATAACTAAATCCCATCTATCTGATCCGCTTTACAAATTCTAGGAAGACTTCCGCTGTGATGGTCGTTCCAGTCGAGATTACCGCCCGATGGAATTAGAAACCGGAGTGGTTAGCAATGCCGGAGGTTCAGCTAGATTGCGGCTAGCAAATACGGATATATTAGTTGGAGTGAAAACCGAAATAGACGTCCCATCAGTTCGAACGCCTGACAAGGGAAAAATTGAATTTTTTGTCGACTTGTATGCTATATGAAGTGAGCTTTAGAGAAACATGCTTGAAGGGGGTATTTTCATTTCTAGTTCTGCCAATGCCACGCCGGAGTTCGAAGGACGAGGAGGAGACGATTTGGCGATGGAACTAGCACACACCTTAGCAAACGCATATGAGTCCCCATTGGCATTCGACCTCAAATCACTGTGCATATTGCGGGGGCAACAATGCTGGAAGCTTTATGTTGACATTTTGGTAGGGACTAGATCTTTGCCAACACATTATATTAAATGCTAGATCTTCTAGATCCTAGAATGCGGTGGAAATCTTTTCGATACTGTCTCACTGGCCGCAAAAGCCGCCTTGTACAATGCAAAGATACCACGTGTCACAGCCGCTCTTATGGACGCTGGTGCTGCCGATCTTATCCTATCTGATGATCCATACGACTGCACCCGTATTAATACAGAATCCGTTCCGATATTAGTTACTGTTTGCAGAGTTGGCGAATGTTGCATTGTTGACCCGTCGCCGGAAGAGGAAGAATGCAGTCTTGCCAGCATCGTAGTGGGTGTCTCGAGGCGTAATGAGAAAAGTAAGTCCACCGTTGCGTTTAGAAAGGGATTTTTTTTTTCAAAATTGTCTTCCAGGCTACATGTCGAATATTCATAATGTTGGAAGAGGCTCCCTTCACGGAGACACCTTGTCCACGTGTATCCAAATGGGAATATCTGCCGCTGAGTGCTTGAACACTAAGCTTATGAACGCGCTTCAATTGGAGGAGGAACGGTGTGGCACTGGCAGAAAACAGGCTGTTGGGTTTTTAAATTAAATAAATGGGTTTGGTATTCCAATGAATCTTGTATTTATTTTGTGCTGATTGTAAGAAGTATGTGCAGTCTTGAGATGTTGTTTCTTCGAACGGAAAGGGCTATGCTTCGATGGTTTGGGCACGTGGCATCCCTCATTACGGCTGCCGAGGCGTGCCGACGTGAACAGGTGGGCCACCGCTTGGCATACCCAGGACGAGGTGATTGGACCAGGTCCGAAAATCTCACCTGAGTATAACTCCTGATGAGTTGGAGTCGATGGCGGAGTATCGAGTGGCTCGGGAGGGTTGTTCAGTTTCGTGTGTCCTCAGGGTGGGGTGGATGTGCTGTGGCGACCTGCATCACGCGATGATGACTGCTATCACTACTTTGGTAGAAGTGATACAGTCGGTTGGTTAATGTTCTTGGGAATGTCTGCTCATTCAAGACGTAAGTGATGCGCTGGTTGCTTTTGTTTGCGCAGCACCTGATCTCATATGACGTTTTAGAATGTGGCGCATTGATTGCCAAATGTTTGCAATTAAGAACGCATGACGTTGCAGTACTGCGCTAATATTGCGTTTACGAACTCAGCCTAATTGTTGTCCGGAAGTCGAACTTCTGAGGTCCCTGATAGTCATGTTTGGATGGTTACCGAGGTCGAGCAATTGCTTCTGGAACAGTGTCAGTCAAGTATCGATGTAGGGGGATGAGGCGGGTTTCTTCGTAAAGCCGCCAGTGGCTGGGGTACTTCTGACGGTCTCTGTTATAGGTGTGGGCGGTGCATATTCGGATATCCTCTCGAAGATCGAAAGCTTTTCCATGCTGGTCTTGGAGATTGTATGCCGTATAGGGAATCCATACACTATGACTGCCCGAATGAGTTGCTTATAGAATAATAACTTCTTGGCTTCTGGCTTAGTCCGTTTTGTTTTCGCATGAGCGGGTAGATGCGATGAAATCCAAAGCTGGTCTTTTTGAGAGTCAGCTTCAAGTGGCTGTTAAGTTTCAGTTTCTCGGTGGAATTGTCCCCGAGATACTTCACCTTCTCTATTGGCGTTATTGCCACACCACTGTCAAGCACTATCTTGATGCTCCGGCATTCTGTTACTGATCAGCATCTAGCTCTGGATGGTCTTCTGAAGCACGTGAGTACTTGTGAGAGAGCTTCCATTTAGCGAAACGACTTCTACGCCGGTTAGGTTAGGTCAGTGCCTAGACGCACGTCTCACTTAAGTCCTAGTGGTTCCATTGTGATCCCCATAGGGGGAATAGATTCCCCCTTACACCTTCATTGTCATAATCCAGCCATCCCGAAAATCTGATAAACCTGAAAATAGAGTTTAAATGGACGCTGGACGTTGCTTAGCTCCTGCAGGTCCTGGAAGAAATGTTCTCCCATTGTTCTGTGCCTCAACTGACAGAGGCTAGGACAGTGGCAGAGATACCGAGGAGTATCGTCTCTTTGTTCTTCGCCACCACAGCCCTGGCTATTTCAAGTCATGGGAATGTCCGATATTGTTTTCAGATGATTATGCAGTCCAGTCAGCAACTACCATCCGTAGTTACTTTTTGTCGCACTGAATGAGTTTGTCGGTTTTTACACTATTGATGTTGGCCTTACCATCCGAGTTGTCTCACAGGTGGCTAGAGTTCCACCTTTCATTAGCTAGCTCTATGATTCTGTCATCCACTTTCTGCTTCACATCTGCAAGAGGTGCTTCAATACACAGGTTTGCCAGGGGGTGGGTCGATATCGGCCCCATTTCCTGGCAAGTTCATCTGCTGCCTCATTGCCGGCTATACCCATATAACCTGGAACCAGTAATCGAGAGCTGTGTTCTGGCTTCATGGCAGCACGCATCCAGCTTGGACTTGATTTCTATTGCCGCAATTGTTTTGACTGTAAATTAGAGTGGTAATGTAAGCCGGTGGTATTTACATTATTACTGCCAGAACCCCCCCTTGAAAAACAACGACCGTTGAATCAGGGATTCTGATGGAGCAGTGCAAGTTTAACAATTTGGTGGAACTGCCTCCGCCTGTGCCTTTTTGCATTTTCGATCCACCTGTGTACACATGGATGGTCGAATTGTTGCGTCTGTAATCGACTTCTCCTTGTGGGGAAACAACACCGGCAGAGTATACATTCGATTGGAGTTTTCAAACATCGCCGAGCGGAAGCGCCATAAAGCTGTTAGCAGAGGAGTTATGATCTCCGAAGTGCATTGGTTTAAGAAAAAAGCCCATTTCAAAATATTTTGTTTATTTGTTTCCAATAATATTCATTTATAAAAAAAAAGAGGAACGAAAAACGATTATCATTCGTGTTGTGCCTATTTTATATACAATACACATGTACACTTACAAACGTACAAACATTTAGGAGAATAGATAGACTTCATACATATTTCTGCTTCATCTTAACCTCTAATAATAAAAGATTATTTGTATAATTTTACACGTTGCACATGTATTTTTATATCCTTCCTTCACATACAAAAAAAAACCTGTCCGAAGGTCATTTGCAATCCTTAATTTTATAACTACAACAATATCAAAGGATAAGAACGATTTAAAGCTTCGGACATTTGATTAAAATAAAAAAAAATAAAAAAAATACTGTATCAACATTTACGTATAAGCCACATTGTTGGTTCGTTTTGGATTTTTTTTCACTGCTTCTGGAGCTGGCACGGCACCTCTATGGACTGTGTGTTCCTTTCTGGGCGGGGGAATTGAAATGGAATTATTTATGAATGATTTGGAAAATAGGTTATCTCATTACTTATTGGTAGTTGGTTGCGTAGTTTGGATTGTATGGCGATTGCTTTTCGTACGCAGGATTGCTGGCGTTTGCTCCGGTTCCGACCGCTGTGTCATATGAAGGAGGATTCATTCCTGGACCAGCGGTTGGGTATGGAGGCATCATGTGTTGAGGCATACTGAAAAATTGATTTAATACATGAGGATTTTCTTTTGTATTTTGTGCACTCGTTCTTACCCCGCTTGTGGTGGATTCATTTGTGATTGCATCGGCATTGGCATGGGCATTCCCCTGGAAAACAAAAATGTAAATAAATCATTCGAATGCATTCCATTACTTATGACTGGAGGTACAATTGCTCTAGTGATTAATTCAGCAGCAAAACTAAAACCAACTAACTTCTACCGCAACTTGGAGGCATAACTAATTTCGCTATAACTCAATAATTTCACATGGAAATGCAGCGTACGCTTAAGCTTGCGTGAGTGTATTAAATTCAATTCGTTAGAAAGGGAAGCAAATATTCCATAAGGGAAGGGAACGGTGTTCTCGGCCACCGAAACCAAAATAAACCAAAATTTACTCAAAAAATGTATATTTCTACAAACACTATTATTTAAACAAAGGCTTACCCGTGATAAAAACCGTACGCTCTTTATAGCAAACATAGGCGAAAGAAGAATACGTTTATAGATTTATGTTCAGTTCTTAGGCTACATTAACACATTGGCTGCCAAGGAGGTTTTAGCGATTTGGGTCCCACGATTCATTTTCCGTGTCTCTCAGTGCCCAAAAAGCAGTCCTCTATCACTCCTCTATCACTCTTTCAAGCGACGTGGACGTGAGCCCAGGATAAGTATGCCATGGCAGCCAATGTGTTAAGAAGACAAACGATTGTGTATTCAGTACATACCCACTAACTGGATACGGAGGCTGTTGTGGATACGCTCCCTGTTGGTAGTTTGTGGCTGCTGTCGGATAAACCGATACAGCTTGCACTCCAGTTGGATACACCCCCGGGGCTGTGTGTGTTGCCGACGTCACAACAACGGGCGCTGCAAAAGAAAAAAATGCAAAAATGTGGTTTAAAAACATTAAGCGGTTAAGATTCATCAAATATATAGTTTCCCGGCATGTACCAGGGCTTGGATTAACTCGTTTAGTCTTGCAATAAATAATGTAAAGCCAACAATTCACTAAACCAAACGCCATGATTGCCACAAAAGCGCCAATGGATACCAGCCAAGAGATAAGGATACTCATTTGAACTTAAAAACTGTGTCGAATTTGGACAGCCAGTCGTGAATGCAATTGAAGAGACAATATTATTTATTTATAGCCGCCATGTACACTGGTGAAGCGTAATTTTATTGATTTTATACTTGAAATGCAATTCAAAATCGTCATCATGCACAGTGATAAGATTTCGCGAAGTTGAAAGCCCTTTTACAAAATCAAGATATTAACTAAGATGGAGCGTGGGGGGAGGGAGGAAGCACAAAATACACACGTCCGAACTTACAAACAGTTGTCTTCTTTCTCTTGCAGCAGGTTTTCATGCAAATAGCACCAAAAGCACTGATCAACAAGACGATTGCGAACTTAATGACAATTTTAATATACCAATAATAATAGTAGTGTTCGTTTGCCGTTTTTCCCGTAGACATCTTGCAGCCGGCGCAAAGAAAACAGTACAGTGTGCATTTAGGACCGTTGGATAGTGCGAAAGCAATTAGAGGAGGACTCATAACAAAACGAATAGGATGCTCTTAGCGGATTGCATTTACCTAATGAAAAACCCTAATACATTAGCCACCGCCCCCTCGCTCGTTTCATTTTGATTCAATTTGGGGCCTGAATCATCCCATTTAGGCGACAAATTGTCCGGACTCATCCTTTCATCGCTATCGTGGGTGAGTAACGACAATCGAATTGCATATGCGGACACACAACATATACGAATTTCAACAATATAAATAATTCCGTTATCGCTTTTGAGTATCAAAAACTGAAAATAAATTATGGACACAAAAAAGAACACTAAACTTTGATAAGTCTTATCACATCCTCCACGAACACGAGTATCGTATATCAACAGGGTTTTACCAGTACACAGTACTTTCTTCAGACGGATGATTCATTCACTTAGCACAGTAGTCACAGGTTTTAGGTTTATCAAAAAAAAAAAAAAAACCGCTTCAACGGAGGAACTGCAGTAGCTATTTGACAGTCTGTTGCTGCTAATAAAAGTAACAATACATGGGACTCCCATTAAGTCGAATTCTGACGGGATATCAAGATCAGTTCGAGTGCGAGGATGGTAGCCCGTAGAGGGCCAGGGTTTAGCTTCTTTGTAACCACTGGTGTTGCGCGTGCTATTGTTCCCTCACGAGTGAAAGGGACCTACAGGCCAAGTTTGGGAAGCTTTTTCTAGACAGTTATACTCTTTGAGCATTGTCAGTGAACCGAAAAAAGAGGGGACGTGAAAATTTGTGTCGTACTTGGATTCAAACCTAGACGCCAAGGTCCAAGTGCGTAGGAGTAGATCCACACACCCATAATGCCACGGGCCACCATACCTCCTATACCTGCATATAATGTCAGCTAAACATTCCCGTAACTGATGGAGTAGTGCCAAGCACGAAAGATGTAATTTACGCCGCGTTAAAAATAATAGGGAATTTTGTTTTTAGGTTAGATTAGGTAGTTGGGCTGGCAGCGAAATCGCCAGCACACTTAGACCACGTCGGTCCATTGTGATACCCATAGCCAGACTACTTTGATCCCAACGGCAAATGGTGAATGGACCAGATTTGAAAACCGAATTGAGCGTATTAACTTTGCATTCACTGGGATTCGAGCCCCTCTAACCATGGGCCATGTCATCCATCCAGAAAAGAAAGTTACACGATTGTTTTTTTTTTTTTTTTTTGTAAAAACTGCACGTAATTTTATGAATACCTGTGTAAATTTATTGGAAATGGGCTGTAACAGGCATAGTTCTGAAGAAGAAACCCATATCATCAAACAATGCAGGAAACAGGGAAAGACTCCAAAATGTATTGCAAACGAGTTGGAGCCTGGAAAGATCGGCCAATTTTGTTTTCAGAGCACTCTTAAGAACCCCATCACAAGAAAGTACACAAGGTAGAGCCAGAGGTAGACCAAGAAAAACGCTTTCCACTGATGACTCCCGTATACTCATCTCTTTATGTCATAAAATGCTATTGCAGTGGAAGTTAACAACATAGTCAGTGTCCCAACGGTACGGAGAAGATTGCCAGTAAAATTGGCTACCAGGAAGAATCGCTCGCAAAGTTGCATTACTAAGTAAAAGGAATGTAACAGAAAGAAAACAGCGATCGACAGCTACAATTTCGAGGTAGTAAAGGAATTTGTCCACCTCGGGGCAAACGTGGACTCCACAAACGACATCACAGTGGAGATCCGTCGTAGAATCGCCCTTGGCGACCGATGCTAATTAGGTCTACGAACTGTACAAGGATGTGAATGTAGTCCGGAAGGCAAAAATCCGTCGACGACGACACGTCGAGCTTAGGACAACACTGCTCCAGCAAAGTTTTTCGAATTCGAACCTCCTGGTTCGAGAAGGAGAGAAAGACCGAATCTTCGGTATAAAGACCAAGTAATCGCGGATGGAAGACATCTTGGTCTTGATGACTGCAAGCGGCGTGCCCAGGACCGTCCACGATGGAAGGCAGCAATTTCTCAGGCTCGGACTCTCCATGGGTCGCCGGCCTGATAAGTAAGTAACAGAAAGAAAAGAGTTAGCTTTAAGTTTTACGAGAAGTTTTGCAATATTCTCTGAAGTGATGAAACGAAAATCAATTTGTTTCGTTCTGACACTGGCCATGGCCTTCTCAGTGCCCCAATCTCAATCACATCGACAATCCTTGTCCACACAGAGGTTTCATAATAAATCTCTTCTGTGGACAGCAATTGGAAAATATTGGAAGGCCATTCCTTTCAGTAAATATCAAAAACTTATAAAATCTATGCCAGGATGGGTGCCACTGCAGCCCGTAGAGGACCAGGGCCGAGCTTCTCAGCAGCCAGAGCTACAATTGTATGCCGACTCTGAACGGCCAAGTTTGAAAAGCTTTTTCTTAGACAGGAATACTCTTTGGGAATTGTCAGTGACTCGAAAGAGGTGGGGCCGTGAAAATTATTTGTGTCGTACTGGGATTCGAACCTAGACGCCGAGGTTCAAGTGCGTTGGAGTTCGCGCACTGTCCTACAATGCCACGGCCGCCATCAAAGACCAATAACCGAGATCAATGTTAACTGGTGGTGATTCCTTTACACTACATCTACTGATAAGTCATTTCGGCAGAAAACCATTTTAAAAGTGTAGATCAAGGCAGATATGGTGAGAAACACGGCAGTACGCAAGGAACTCAATGTAGAGCAGCTTCTTCTTCGAACGGAAGGGGCTATGTTTCGATGGTTTGGGCACGTGGCAGGAATGTCCTCACATCACGACTTAAATGCGATTACATCAGGTAGGCGACTGCTTGGCAGACCCAAGACGAGGAAACCAAAAATTCCCCTGGTTGCGCTTGGGCGTAACTCCTGATGAGTTAGAGACGATGGCGGGGAATCGATTGGTCTGGAGACCTATTGTGCGGTTCAGAAAATGATGATGATGATGGTGACGAGACAAAAATTAAAATAAAATCGTTTTGACGCTTGTACACTACTGTGGCTGTGGATACATTCAAAAGTCACATTATTATGTTGTATAATAATAATATTGGTGGCGCTACAGCCCGTAGAGGGCCAGGGCCTAGCTTCTCAGCAACCATTCGTGTTGTGCGTGCTATTGTTCTATCACGAGTGGAAGAGACCTACAGTTTTATGCCGACGCCGAACGGCCAATTTTGAGAACCTTTTTCTAGACAGTTATACTCTTTGAGCATTGACAGTGACTCGAAAGAGGTGGGGCCTTGAAAAGTATTTCCAGGTAGGTCCAAGCGCGTAGGAGTCGACGCACATACCCACAACGCCACTGGCCACCACTTATGTTGTATACATATGTGAAAACATGGTCTATGGATGGGCTGATTCTACTGATAACTCCCCACTAGCAGTTATCTCATCTTCTATATATGTATATAAAAATGAATGTTTGTCTGTATTTCCTTTATAGAACCGTAAACTATTCCTTTGGTCATGTGATAATCTTTAGCAAAGATGTTGTCCATGAGAGCCCACGAATGTTTCTGAGTTGGTACGACCAATTTTCGACAGATGGCGCCACTGGAATTCCAATGAATTTCATATATTTGAATAATATTTGAATTGAAACGAAAACAGCGATCGAATGACGACGTTTCGAATGATGACCGATTCATAAATTGGTGGCGTTGCAACGCGAGCGGATTGCAGCTAGTTATCTATACAGGAATGTAAATTACAGCAAATAAAGAGTCTGTTGCTACTGATCATCGAACTGTATGTTCTTTTTCAAAAACGCCTCATTAGATTGGGAAGCGCCAGCACAATTAGACTATGTCCTTTTGACTTAGGTCCATTGTGATACCCATAGTCAGACTACCACTGATGGACAACTCCAGTGATAGCGCCGTTAATGATGACTGGACGAAATATGAAAACCGGATAAAAGCATATTAACTTTGCTTTCAACATGATTCGAACCGGAGACCCTTCAAACTAAGGGTAGGCACACAAACAAAGGTGCCGTCCAGCTGTTTAAAAAAAACGCCTCTTACACAACGTCTATCTCAGGAAGAATCTTATTCACTCATGAATTCCAGTAGCTTCATGATTCATTGTGAATTTGAGCACACGAAGGCGTTGTAAACTCTTGTACACTACATTTCACTTTCCGCAGATCTCTTTAACAAACTCAAATCAACCCCGACTGTTCAGACTGCGATATATTGTGAGTCATTGAAGCGAGATTATGAGCACTACTACAAAAGTATCCGTCATTACCGTCCGTCACAACCTCATCCACACAACCAATTCAGAACGAAAGCCACGTGACCGATGTTGATTTAAACATTTAAAATGTATTCAAAAATATATATTCTCATACTAACAATTTGGAAGAGTCACCACACGTTTGCGAGATATGCGAACCATTAAATATATCACAATTGATGTCACAATTATGAAAAAAAGCAAACTAAAGACAACGGCACAAATAATGGCAACATTAGCACCACTCATTATTGCTGAATTGCAGAGACCACTTCAGAAGCTGATACACAATTTCCTAATGATACGCTAAATCGTATGTACGATCATCTGTATTTGAGTTGACTGCCCAAAAAAAAAAAACACTCCGCGGGGCAAAGTAAAATTTCGAATTGAGTAGGCTCGTTATGAAAATATGTTCCAAAATACGCACAATGACTAAGAGATGCCAAAAGTTAGTCAGCCATGATTAGATTGTCATATTTATCTTCATAAAACACACAGCCTATGACCGCCGCATAGAGTTAGAGCAGCTGGAACAATTTTGTAACAATATGGGACGTATGTACACCCCTCGAGTGTTCGTCATTCGAGTAAATACGTCAATATCTTTCGAACAGATAAGATAGCAGGAATTAAACGCTACCGATGGACTTTCGTTATTCCATGCATTAAGTGAAATAAACAAATTTGTCAAATATTCCAACAAAATCGTTGTCACCACCGAAATATGAATCTCTTTAGAAATGATTCCGAACTAACCTTTTGCGTTTGCCACTCGATTTCGTCGACCCTTTTTCACGCAGCAAATTACCAACACTACGCTTATAATTAGAGAAGCAAAAATCACTACCACACAGATTATCACTGTCTGGTCACAGTTCTCCTCGCCGTGATCGTAATCATGATCATGACCCATTGCATCCAATATCTAAGCGACAACTAAGAACAGCTAACCAGTTTTGCGAATGTTAAGCGAATTTGTTCAAATTCAACTAATGCGCAAAAAAAAAAAAAAACAAAAATACTTAAACATGATAGCAAACCAAATAAGTCTCCTCAATCGAGAAGATAAGATTGAAGAGATTAGACCGAACACCATAAATAATAACTTAAGCAGAAATTTAAATAGAGAACCAGGCCCGAACCGACTCACCATTCGGGTACATTACATTGTGCCTTCGTCGATTTTTCACTGCACAAACAATGATAAAAATGAAGAAGATAAAAAACAACGACGTGAACACAACTGGAACGACTACTTCCGCGCTCATTGTGAGGCAGCAGGTATTCGCGTTGGAATTTGCCAAATGTGTGACAAAAGTTTGATTGAACAAACAGAACTAACGACCAGTGGGAAGTCTTTTGAAGGCAGCAGTTAAACATTCACTAAAAGATTAACAAACTCGCGGTTAACTCTTCTCTCTGCCATTGAAATGATAAGATTCCAATCTATTATCCTGATCATTTGTGGTCATAATAAGCTTAGGAGTGACTTTTTTTTTGTTTGCTTGTTATCTCCTCCTCCCATGAGTCATTCATTGTAGAGGATATGACTCATTATTTATTTCACTTGCTATGACAGTCGAACAAGTTTAAGCAGACAGCAACAAAATTAGACGATTTTACAAGTACCTTGAAAGACTCGGCCTTGTCTACGTTTCGCTTTCACATGCCGCACAATGAACACTGTTACTGTAACAACAACAAATATGCTAAACGCAACAGATATTGCAATCACCATGTCGTCCGCCATTATCAGACCAGAACAATTTTTTTTATTGAAATCGAGTGCACAACGGTTTAGAACACACTGACTTATCAGAGACAGAGGAGTTCATACCACGCAACTCTATCGAACTCTGCAATTTGATAACGCTACGGCAAATATTATCTTGAATAGATTGACTGATATTTTCGTTAGAGCGAACAAGCTATGGCGTTGGTTTGTTCAGTCTATCAGTTGGAATTGTGGAATCAGCTCACTATGGCCAACAGTTGTTGTTAAAAACAGAGCGTTGTTATAGCTAAAGATTAATTCTGATTAAGGCATCTTTTGTTGGTTGATATTCGATTCGACAAAAACGATTGAAAACACTTTTGATATACAAATTCATGAAGCTAGCCAAACGAGTTCACTAAAATGAACAATCCAACTTCAACTGATTAGATTTCTTTAAGATTATCTTCGCAGTCAAGAGTGAATAAACACAATGTGCGTACGATTTGCAAGAGCTTTAAAGGTTTTAGACCGATATGGAAGTCATTGTAGTGACGGACCCAAAAGGACATCAGTTATTCTTTGCTGTCGATGGAGCCGTCATAAGTGATGACCAAACTTCCTTGCAACGAGCACTTGATGTGTGGGTGGATGTTCTGGAGGGGAATGGATACCGCATTAGCCAGAACCATACCGATTACCTGTGCTGCCCATTCTCCGATCCACTCAGGTCTATTAGACATTATTAGAATTGTAATAGTAATAGTGAGAGAATGTAATAGTGCTTCCCAAGTGTGAAAATTTCATATATCTGGGATCTATGAACCTGTGATGACGATATCAATCATCGCGTAGGCGTAGGGTTGATGAGCCATCACAGCCATTTTCTGTGACCGACAAATGCCCCCCCTAAGCTGAAAGGAAGGATCTACATCGCAGTTGTACATCCGGCGCTCACATACACTTCACAATGTTGGAAAGCGTACAAAAAGTATGAGAGCAAACTAACGGCAACTGAGATGAAAATGCTTCGCATGACAGCAGGAGTGACAAAGCTCGATAGAATAGGAAGTTCAAAGAGGAGGGGAGGGAGCCTTCACGTCAAAGAACCCATCTCTAAGAAGACTCAGCATGACCGACTAAGTTGGTATTGTCATGTTAAAAGGAGAGATCCTTCGATCCCCGTTAAGAAAGGCAATATCAATCAACAAGCACTTCTACATTTAGCAACTCTTTATAATCTATTCCGTGTAGTCTGCGGTTCTTGTCTCAGCTGAGATCCTTGTGTGTAGATTAAACGGGAGAACACGTCTCTGGTAGACCTGCAGTCTCGCAGTCACACGGAACGATTTGACAATGTACAGATATTTGCATTATTTGTACGAAACAACAAGACTGTCCTGTTCGGACTCTTTGATTTTCGTAGCGTATGCATGTGTCGTGTATCATATCTCTAGACGTATCTGGCCAAGACTTGTTCATAAGCATTAAAAAAGTGCAATTCCACCAACGAGAAGCAAATATGGTACGTTCTATGTTTTAAGTAACTGCTGGACACTGCCTTAAAATAATGCACGTGAAAAAAGCTGCTATATTTTACAATGCGTTTTGCTGCTTGGATGAGAAGGAAAACCTTGTTAATCTCCTCTGCACCTCTCCAGCTCTAGTATACGCCAAAGGTTGGCAACCTAAGTCACCTCAGAGAGACAACATTCACCAATTAATTTCCTTTGGACTACATCCACATCTTAGTACAGTTCGCGGCTGTGTCTTCTCCTTCATCCGCATTCCTCACAGACGGGACCATATACCCGACGCCGAATTTTTCTTTCTTTTGTTTAAGCTCTACTGTACTACTACCTCCAAATTGTAGCTGTCAATCGTGATGTGGTGTGTCGGTGGTGTGTGGCGGAACGTTTCTTGGACGACAACATATATTTCGTCTTATCCTTATTGTCCTTACGATCAGCTCGTTAAGTCTGATCTTCCATCGCCGTGAAAGCTTCTACTACGGCGCTTTGGGAACGCGCAGTGATATCGATATCATCTGTGTAACAAAACAGTTGAACTGATTTGTAGAAGATAGTGCCTTCCTAGTTTACACCTGGCCGCCGTACTATCTTCTCCAGTACCAGATTGAAGAAATCACAGGACAGCGCCGAAGTACAGTGCCGGTATTAAACGGCTCGTAAGTCCACCAGCCGAACTGCACGATGCATAGCACAACCATATACCAGACTATAATGACGTTAAAATCCTCCAAATAGTAAGTCACTTCGCCATTTTGGAAATGGTACATATCCTCAACACAACACAGCTTGAACCGAAAACAGGACACGCAAAAATCTCTGCTGGCTACAAAAAAAAAACTTAGCCTTTCGGAGTTGGAATAGAACTAGCACGAATAGGAGTGGTTGCTGTATAAACTAGGCGCAGATCCACTAAGGGCTGTATTATAATGCAGCTGTGTCTCCCTTTTAGAACAGGAAAATGTACGGGGAATGTACATATTTGGAATGATCTCAGTGACATAGTGGTATGAACAAAAATTCATAATTTGGCTTACTTAAGACTTCCAAAGCTTTCTCTTCGCGTACTTCCCGAATATAACTCCTAAGCACACACAATAGGAGAATAAAAAACGATAGACCCGTAATCAGCAAGAATGCGCCATCGAAATCCATTGAGAAGAAATTGTTGATACACTTTCGAAAACGATATCCAACTGAACTTTAAGCAATTACTAACCGAATGCTCATAATAAATCCAGGTCACCCTTCACACGTCAAAGGTCGTAAAATTATTTTCAATAACTATACTAACCAATTATGATCCGCTCATGTTCTTCTCTGCGCCTTCTTCGACGTCGTAATCGAAAAATTAGAAACATTTTCACAAGTAATTAAAAGTTACGCCAAAAATGTGGTCGAAAAGGTGTTGCTAGCGCGAGTGATGCATACAAATTGAGAATGCTTTTCGTGCGTAGGTCCCCTGGTTAAAACTTATCACACACACTCTGTTTTGATAAGATATGTGTTTTTATCGATGTCGCTAAGCTTGGATTGGCACAATGATGCATCGCATAGGAAAAGCCAATTATGACTGTACTCTATTCTTGGGTTATCAGAAAGGTTTGCATATTCCCGTGCCTCTCTCTAACTCTAAATAAACAAAGTGCGGAATGAATGATAAGTGGTTTCGTTGGGATTGTTTATGTATCCTCTACTGTTGGCCTGATAGTTCCAGTAGGTAAGAGTTTGCTGTTGTTTCTTATGACGCCATATTAAGCGACTAACAATGCTTTTCATAGTAAAGACAATAAAACGAAGCTAAAAGCGGACGAGAGCTCCGGAGTAACCTTGAGCAGGAGTATTTCCATTTGTATTATTTATTATGACGTATGCATGACTTTGTATTCACTAAGGTCCAGCATGTACAGTCGGCATCAAAAGTAAGTTTACAGCATAAAGTCTGTGTTCTCAACAAAATCAAATTAATATAAAAAGTCTTAAATGCAGTTTTCTCTAGCAATAAGTAATGAACTGAAAGCTGCACTTAAAGCAAACAAAAAAATATAAAGATATCCCAAAAACTATAGACAACGTTGGCGATATCCCAAAAATGTGACGAAATTTACGTCAGCAACAAATTACTCTTCTAAGCTTCGCTTGCAAATGCTGTTGACGCAGGTGGTTCTTGCGATTGTTCAAGTAACCAAACTCATTCATTTTTGTATCTTCTTCTTTGTTTGGCGTTACAGTCCGGGGTGGACCTGGGCCTCAACCAACAAGCCTCTCTAGCCAACACGATCTTTCGCCAGCTGCCTCCAATTGCGCACACCAAGTTTATTGAGGTCCTTCTTCACTTGCGTGCGACATCTCGTTCGAGGACGTCCTCTGTTGTTTTATCCCAATGGCTCGGTATCGAGTGTTAATCGAGTATCAGTGGACAGTAAATTGGATCGCGCTAGATGCTACCATAAAACCCCAAACTGATGGCAGATCTCTCTACGTGATTAACATGTGTGTAGACTTACTTAGGACGACTGGAATATCAGCTCCATATGCCCCATAGAGGTATATCCCTGCTCAACGTCGCCTACAAGATTCTCTCGAGCATACTGTGTGAACGTCTAACGCCGATTTACGTGCCGATTAGTGCGGCTTCCGGACCGTCAAATCGACTGTTGACCAAATTGTGTAAACTGAGGCAAATACTGGAGACCACCAGCGAGTGTCAAATCGATTCGCACCACCTTTTCCTCGATTTTAAAGCAGCATACCATGCGGCATTCACCGCAAATAGCTATTCGATGCGAAGGCCAAATTCGGAATCCCAGCTCGGTTCAAGGATCTCTGAACCGTTCGAAACCTGCACCGGATTTCGGCAAGGAGATGCGCTGTCGTGTGATTTCTTCAATTTGGTACTGCAGAAGATAGTGCGGAGGGCAGATGTAAACACGGAAGGCACTATCTTCTACAAGTCAGCCCAACTGTTGAGTTGCACAGATGACATCGACATCGCTGCGCGTTCACAACGTACCGTTGTGGAGGCTTTTATGGCGATTGAAGAAGCAGCGAAGCGAGCACGAAATATGTGCTGTCGACCAACAAACGTACCGCCAAATACCACTTGGGGCAAAACATTGTTATGTTATGTCGGCAACTACAATTTTTAGGGAGTGAAGGAGTTCGTCGAACCCAGCGTGAGCTCCACAAATGACATCTTAGTGGAGATCAGACGTAGAATCGCCATTGGCAACCGTTGCTGCTTCAGTTTGTCAAAACAACTGGACTCAAAGCTCCTGACTCGAATGGCTAAGATCGTGCTCTACAAAACTCTTATTTTGCCGGATCTGCTATATGTAGCCGATAGTTGCACGTTAAGCAAAACAGTAGAGCTGATTCTTGACGACTTCGAAAGAAAAATTCTACGTCGGGTATATACGAGAAAGGAGAATGAAGGAGAAGCCAGCAGCGAACTCTACGAGCTGTACTAAGATGTGGACGTAGTCCGGAAGGCAAAAATCTGTCGACTGCACTGGCTTGTCCACATCGAGTGCATGGACGTCAATGCTCCAGCCAAGAGTGTATTCGTGTCCCAGTCTGCTGGTTCGAGAAGAAGAGTAAAGCTGAACCTTCGGTACAAAGACTATGTCATCGCGGATGTAAGGCGGCTGGCCTTGATGACTGGAAGCAGCGTCATCGATGAAAGGCAGCAGGATTTTAGGCTCGAACCCTCAATGGGTCGTAGGCCTACTAAGTATATTTTTCTGTTACCGAACGATTGAGCCACTCTCGTAGGTTGGATACCCAGGACAATCTACCTCATTTCCCTTCCATTCACCCTGCAGGATAACTTGAAGTAAGCTGTATTTTTCTATACTGCTATACTCTTTGAGAATTGTCAGTGACTCGAAAGAGGCGGGGCCGTGAAAAGATTATCTTGTCGTACCAGGAATCGAACCTAGACACCGAGGTGAGTAGGAGTCGACGCACATACCCACACAGCACTGGCCGCCACTTCTGTGCTAACTACATTACTAATTAATAAAAGCAAGCCTTTTGTCCTTGGAGTCTCGTCAGAGTTCAATTTCTGCTGAGACCGCAGACAACTTTGTGCTGTAAACCTACTTTTGAGGCTGACTGTATATACACGCGTACATGTGAACACGCGTACATCTTGAGCTTTTTACATGAATGCCAATGAGTAACAATTCAGCCAAATCTTCTGCGTCATTTCTTTTTTTACACAATATTTTTATAGCCCGCGCACGACGCACTGTAATTTTCAAACTTATTATTTATGCTAATCAACCACAAACAAAGGCTCATCAATCAGCTAGTTTGTACTCACTCGGATACTTCGCATGACTTTCCCCTCTATTGCGGCATTTGCAGACACCTAGACAAATTGCTATTATCAAGAATATCAGACCAAAGGGAATACTTGACGCTAAAAATGTTTCGCTTTTTAATTGAAATTGAAAAGTATCACAACCTTACTGTACTCTGCTGTCATACTATGGAATTTTGAAGGCACAGATTTCAGTAGCAATTACAATTTGATGTGACTGAATACACATAATCGATCCTGTATTCACAGAGAAACAAACTTAATGGAATGCGTATTTGACAAGTGTATTTTAAGAACAAACATCACTTAACGTAACGCAGCCGGTACATGATGACTTTACGGATACAGCATTCCATTGCTTACGTATCAAAGTAAACAGTTTTTTTTTTTCATTTGAACATGGGTGAATATTTCTTGTTTGAATGGAAGGCTGCTTTGAATTCGATGGAATATTTGTAAGACACGGCTACACAAGGAGAGTGTTCGTACTGCAAACATAATAGATTCTTTACAAATGAATTTATGGTTTCTGTACTTGTGTGAAAATGAGCTTGAATTCGTGAATTCGAAGCTTGGAAATGAGCAAAGACATTTATGTGAGCTTCGTAGGCCTTTGACAGAGAACATGATGGAGATCATTGAAAGTAAGGGTGACATTAGTGTGATCGGAAGTGGGTTCAGATGACGAGGATAGTAATGGAAGAAGATGAATCAGATGAAGTTGAAATTCGCAGAAGAGTGCGACAAGACTGCAACTACCGAGGAAATATTTAAAGAAACAAGAGAAAGTGACGGTAGTCTGAAGGTAAACGGAGTCAATGTCAACAACTTAAGATACGCGGATGATGCGGCTGGATGATCATAATAGCAAGCGAAATAAACAAGTTAAGCAGTGTAAGCAACCAATACGGATTAAGCATCAACACCGCCAAAACAAAGTTCATCAGGTATTAACCAGGAAACAACAAGAACCGAACCTGGAGCTAGACAATCGGAACAGCCAACAAATTGAAGTACTTAGGGGAATAAAAATTGAAAGTGACGCCAATCCAGAGCATAGAAATAGCAAAGAAATAGAGTGGACAATAGAGCAAGCGATGGCAATCTTCTGT
Source organism: Eristalis pertinax (assembly GCA_907269125.1). Taxonomy (NCBI): domain Eukaryota; kingdom Metazoa; phylum Arthropoda; class Insecta; order Diptera; family Syrphidae; genus Eristalis; species Eristalis pertinax. Next base: position 56,629,648 of record OU026148.1, on the reverse strand, counting down.
AAAATGAATGATGTATTTTGTAGCAGAAAAATGGGATCGAGGGGGTACGAGAACTATGTTAGGAGGAAACCATTCCCCCTTTGCGCATTACAATTGGTCCACTTGGACCTAAGTGAGACGTGCTCAGGCGAGTCTACCCTCTTACCTAATCTAGCCACTTAAAAATCAAGGCAAGAACGGTCAAATGTATTAGGTCGGTGCTGCTATAACACCTCTGCTCCGTATAGCAGAAACCTGGACGTTAAAGAGAGCTTTTATAAGAAAAATAAAAGCTTTCGAAGTGTGGTTTCGAAGTGTGGTTGTTTCGAAGAATACTTCGTATTTCCTGGACAGACATTCCGTATTTCCTGTTGCGATGGATGAGAAGAAAAAGAGAACTCTCATATTTAATTAAAAAAAGGAAAGTAGAGTAACTAGGACACGTCTTATAATTTAATATGGGTGGCGCTACAGCCCGTAGAGGATCAGGGCCTAGCTTCTATAGTAATCACTCATATTGGGCGTGCTATTTTTCTCGCACGAGTGGAAGGACTTACAGTTTTATGCCTACTGCCGAACGGCCAAGTTTGAGAATATTTTTCTAGACAGGAATGCTCGAAAAAGATGGGGCCGTGAAAATTATGTTTGTCGTACAAGGATTCGAACCTAGACACCGAGGTTTAAGCGAAAAGGGGTCGACACGTCTTACGTAGCGAAAAATACAAACTCCTTAAATAAATTCTAATTCTGAAAGGAGGAAGAAGAACGGCGGGAGGATAAAGGTCTTCATGGTTACAAATCTGAGCGATTGGCTGAATCTTTTCCACCACGGAAGTAATAAATGGTGTCAGAAATAAATACACACTAAAATTATGATTTCCAACGTCAGTAGCGGTAAGGAACTTTAAGAAGAAGAAGAAGTAGAAGAAGTGTGAGAAGAGGAAGAGGAAGTAGAAGAAGTGAGAGAAGAAGGAGTAGAAGTAGAAGAACACCGATTCTGATATGATATGTAGTAATTTTAAAGCAAACATATAGAAAGAAGAAAGTAAACATTATAATGCAGGTTGAAGTGGCTGAAGGCCAGCGAGCAGCAGTCACCAGTTGTCACGCGGATGTACATGACTGCCGGGTTATTGCAAACATAAGCCATTTTTCCTTCGGGAGCACATAGTGCACAATAGGCTGAAACCTCTTCTTGATTATAAGGTGATAACCAGGAATAGGATTTTGCTGACTTTGCCTCTTCTTTTTTTTTTTTGCTTGATCGGAAGATAGTATCGAAACAAACACTTTTCATGTTCTATTGATTCCAAATACAGTACAGACTCGATTTACGCAACTAATAGAAATTAAGGCAGTTGCAATAACCGAGGTTGTTGTCGAGTCCTCACATTTTGCAGAGGCCTCAAAGTTTCCGTGAAGCCAATCATTGATTTCTTGATTCGAGATGCTAATTTTGGGAACAATTTCGTCCGGCAAATTGGAAGTGGATGACATCAATTCTTTTTCCCTCAAGAAAACCAACTGTAAAATGAAGTTACTTGTTCGAAAAGTTGCACTTATAGAGTCAAGAGGGGTGACGACTTTTGTGTTGCAAAAATCGAGAAGTTGAGCGAATCGAGGGTTGCGTAAATCGAGTTCGTATTGATATGTTTTATTTTGCCTTTTTATACCATTATTGCCTTTTTTGTTTACTTTGTTTTTCTCAAAGTTTGTTGTGCTAAAAAATAGTAGAAAAATTTTCGCATGTATGCGTGTAAATACATCTACGCAAACATGTTTCTTCCTCACACTACGTAATACGCACACCTGCATTCCTAGACGCATTACAGTTTAAAACGTCTAGTCTGTGAGAGTGCCAGAAATACATGAGCACACATGGTTTGCACTTGTATGATTGATTGAAGACTAAACACAGCTGGTGTATATCAAAGTCAATTTTGGGTTTTTAATCGTCTTACAAAAAACAGGTATGTACTCAGTACATATGTACTTCTACTCGTAATAATTTTAACTAGCATTATTGTCATCAAGAAAGACCAATTGGCGAAGTGTTGCCGGTTGTAAAGAACATTCAGTAAAACTTGATGGAGCAAAAGGCCCAATTGCAAAGGAAGTCTCGAAGAATTTTACTCCAGTTTTCAATGCAAATACGGAACTGAAAAGTAGTGAGCAAGCAGATAAAATCTGTAATCAACGACGACTTGGATTCCAAACCTGATGTTAATAATGCCGAAAACTTTGAATGGGATGCTCTCGTTTCAGCTGAAGCAGAAAGATGCCTTTTCTGCTCCTTTTTGCCCCTAAAAGGCGCTTTCTCAGAAGACAACCGGAGATGATAACTAATGCTACTAAATATATAACTAGATGTGCATTTAGGCTCTTTTTCTTGTTTTTAAATAAATGCCTTTTTGGCATTTTTAAGCGTTTTGGTTTGCGTTCCTTTCTTTTTTTAAGTCTACAAAATCCGAACCCTGATAATATCAATCGTTGTGTAAATCCTTCGAAGCGTGCACTACAGAACTGTTCTCTCTGGCTGATTCACCACACCATACAACTAAAATACGTACATGTAACTGCATTCCTGTTTCTTCGATTCAATCGCCTCCGTCGAATACTAAGCAGGATAAATATAATAATGCAAATGCTCACTACAACAATTGCTGAAGAGGTCACAACGTCAACAACCACATAGTACATTATTTCAACTTAATGGTAAAACCAAAAATTAAACAATCAAAAACAATAAGCAGGTTTATTGGGCCACCACAAGACAGACACTAATTAAGGAAGCATCAAAAACGTTTTTGACATGTTAAGAAAGCAAACCGCGATAAGATATATTATGTGAGGTTGTTTTTCTTTTTATCTAGGATACTTATGAATACGGGAAATCAAACCGTTGTTAATAAGCTTAGAAGATTCCTTTCTGAAGTACTTACACTTCACACGATCAATTGCATATTTCTGTACCTCTTAGCGTACTCCAATCTCTGAATATGCTACAAGAAAGATATTTATAATTTATCCAAATTATTTATGAAAATGTTGTGCGCATGCAAAGAGGGATATCCATATTTATGAACGGTGTACAGTTGTATTTAATCTGTATCTCCCGCCAATTAAAAGCTTATAACTGAATGAAAAACCCATTAAAGTGATGAGGCAGGCATTTATAAAGTTGTGTGCCCTTATCGCGTAATTCCACGTGATCATTGCGATTGGACATGGGCGAAATGTTTCCTATACAAACATACGCACATACAGCATTCAAAATAATAGCTGTGGAGTACCAGACATATAGTGCTTCTGTTAACAATGGTTGTGGTTGCCAACCGGAAGTACCAAGTATGTACTTGTCGGTTTTTATTTGACCAGTCTGTACTTTATCAGTAGAATGCAACTTTTTCCAGTTCAGCTTCTGTTATTTCATGTTCAAAATGAACTGAGGGTTTTTTTTCCCGATTTGGTTGCCTTTTTTGCATTTAGTTGAAGTGATACCTCTCGCCAATAAATAAAGGTCTAAAAAAGTTCACTAATGCATCAAAACAACGTAAAGTCTTTGGGAATTACGAAAAAGTAACGTTGTACAAAGATATGATGCACAAGTTACTTGTTCGTAATTCCTAAAGACGCAACTTCAAGCGACAAGTATTTTTTTGTTAAAACGACGCAAATTGTAAGGCGTGTAAGGCATACTTGTAAGACACACGGTTCAGATATCCAACTTCGGCCAGTCTTACCCCTTGTCCACGACCACGAAAAGTGAGAGAGTATCTAGTGGAATTCCCTAGTATTTTACGCACTTTTAAAAAATCCACGGCTCCACTTCCCCGGCTGGAAAAGGGTTTCAGTTGTTCACAACACGTCACGTCGTATAAAATACACTGTCAAATGAAATCAAGGGGCAAGGGAAGTAGAAGTTGTCTCATTGCTCTCTTGTTTCTGGTTCAGGGACACCTACAAGGATACGGACGGCAAAGGGATGAAAAACTCATATTTGGATGTTGAATTCTGCTTGGATTACAAAAGCGAACTTTCCGAAGGTGCTTAGGTAAGGTTAGGTAGCTACTTTGCTTTCAGTTGGATTCGAACCGCGGACCCCCGCTGCACTCAACCAACTGCGCCATCCAGCTGAAGGCGGAGAGTCGAATAATTTCCTTGTTGTAGACAAGATTGTTCCCAGTACGACCTCTTTGGCCGCTTTTACACGCGCTAAATTCGTCTGCAACTTTCCAATCTTGTTGGCAAGGGAGGTGAAACGTGCAAGGGGTAGCCCGAGTTGCGAGTGGTCGAGAATTACGATTGATCCTTCGTATTCCCTTTTATCTTTTTTCGTTTTTTTGAATTGCTTTATTCTTGCCTTCTCAGTGTTGGGTATTAGAAGCATGCTATGCATATGTAAGAAAGAGATACCACACGTGTAAAAGGGTGGGAAGCGGAAAATTGAGCAGGAATTGCAACTGGGTTGATTTCTACGTGTAAAAGTGGCTTACGAGATGCAAGAAGCTTAAATACCACGGGAACAAAGAGCATTGCTATTATTTTGAATGCAATAATGCACCGTCCATTTCTATTTGACGAAAACCACCGTTATGTCATCTACATAGATCATTTCCATAAATGTGTCACCAATTGGTACTCTAGTGTAAAAAAAAACCCACCAGTAAACCACTACACTATTACTCACGGCTATTATTTTGACCGCTGTTTCTGTTTAAAAATTTTCAAATTGTTCGTTTTCTAACAAGACAAATGAAAACAAAACAAAAATGAGCTCGTATTTGCCGACAGTATTAAATGTCTCTATATCTTTTTTCAACCCCAGCAGAAGTTGTAAACAAAATAAACATTTTGCCGGATGATGGCTATATGTATGTATGTATAGCAAGACTGAATAATATTCAGCAGTTCGTTTCTGAAGAACTTTTATGATTCATGGCGGAGCTTCTACATCTCTTTCTTTGTTTTTTGGGTGCCTTATTCTCAAGCGACATTCAGCAATAAATAAACAGTGCTAATTTCACAATTGGATGCGTTGTCAAAATATTTCAAATAATGTTCACACACTGGATACAGAATATTATGGAGTTAAACTTTGATTAAACTTACTTGAGAATACAGTGCCTCTGCGTTTAGATCTACAGCAAAATCCGCATAAGCTAAACAGCAGGAAGAGTATGACAAATAACACCACGGCCGATACAAAATCCATACCTAAAACGATTCGGTAGATAAAAACTTGAGAAACTTATCGCAACAAAACAAAACGATAAAATCTTAACATACTGCTTGTGTTGTTTATCTAGTGTTCAGGTTTGATGTGTAGCGCACTGGTAAACGATTTGAACACAAACTCTGATATTCCGATTAAGTAATTTGTATCACTACGTGAATGTTACAGTACAAATCTTATATTGTATCCTTATCAACTTTAATAACTTCTAAAAAAAAAAGTAAAACAACACTCCCGTGCTAACTTATCATAATTGCAATTGCGAATAATAATCTCTCGGATAACGAGCGTCTTGCAAATTTGACATTTGATGTTGATAATGTAACGTAACGTTAATTGATAGACACCGGGATGTGTTCGGAAGTGAAATGTGTTTCCGAATCCGATGGAGGAGTTTCGAATGTATGTAATATAAAATTATTCGGGTGAATTCGAAGTGGATTAACTTGTACTTGATTTGGGGTAATTTTGTTCACTATTACTCTACTTGACGGAAACTTGAGAGTTGATCATCTTGGGAGTTGGTCTCAACTCAAGGTCTAACTCACAGACTGAAATCCCGAAGTTGCCCAACTTTCAAATGTTATCTGGTATATTTTTGTCAATTGACACATGAAATGTCATTTTCAACTTCGACGGCGAAAGGAGTTTCTGGACAGGTACACGCGTCTTCCAAATTTTACCACTTTGATTACTTCCTCATCATCTTCAAATAAATGCAGTAATTCAAATACTATAATTTTGAAATTCGTATTTATTCACAAACTTGTATGTCACTGTCAGTATTAAAGTCTTATGATCCACTATTTTTTTAACTTAGTTTTAGTTATACATACATACTTAGCCGACTTTACGATCTACTTTTTCGTGCAAACCGGTAAGTCCATCTTAACTTGTTTAGTGAAACTGTTTAGTAACTATTTACACATGATGAAATGCCCGAGAGGCGATTCCCCCGGAAGGCCTGAGCCAATGCAATATACACTAGAATGATTTCTAGATACCTCCCGTTAGTGTGGCGTATTAGTATAGTTACTATTACTTTTGGATGGTCGCTGTTGTCAGCTGTTGTCAGCTGCTGCCGTGCCTTTGGTAGATTGACGTCCGTAAAGACTACCTAATAACTTCACGTTAAAAATTAAAAAAATCTTAAATACAACGATCTTATGCTATTTTTCTTTACATTTATGTACCATCTAGTACAAAAACGACTTGTTGCTTTTACATGTTGTACAGTGTGAACACCGCCAAAAGTAAAATCTAGTCCATTTTCTTGGACAGATTCTATTGACAATTAATTGCCGGGTGCAAAACCCGCTAACAATTTACTCTGACTGCAGAATAGCTGCAGAAACTTTTTTGAGCTGTCGTTGCGTACTTTGTTGTCGGTTTTTGGAGGAAAATGAGCGAAAGTGATTCGGATTATGAGGAAGAAGAAATAATCTTGTTCGCAGATTTTAAAAATAATTTAATGTTCAGTGATAACGAAGACACCAGTAATCAAATCAAAATAATTGGCATTGAGACAGACACACCTATTGCTGAGGTAAATGGGAACATTTTTAAAGGTAACTTCTGGATGCATGGTAGTTATATGAAAACACATGGCTGAACAATGACGTTCTCTTATTGCAGGAAAGTATGATTATTCAATGGGAACACATGTGTTTTTTGAAGAGGACGAAGACGCCCAAATAATCGATCCAATTTACGAGAATCACGCGAAGCAAAACTTGAAGTATTTTACCAAAACAAACAAGCTCTTAAACTTCACACGAATCTTCGTTGAACCCGAAGCAGGCTTCTCTGAATTGCGGAGTGAAAACGCTTCCGATACAAAACAAGACGATTTAACAAGCTTGAAAGTGGAAATAAGCTACGAAGAGGCACTGAAACAGTTGAAGCCGCCAGAGAGTAAATAATCACAATATGGACAAAATATACAACATACCAAAGCCGGCACGAACAAAGCTAAAGCAGCTGTTGGACGACTACGTTTCGGAATTAAGTAAAACCGAAATCCCCAAAACCGATAATGATATTCAAAGAATCCTAGGCCTAGAAGATAAGTGTGAAGAGTTCGAAAAATTAAGATCCACCATATCACTGGAACTGCTGGACTCGCCAGATGATGTTCGTGTTGCACCATATGTACCAGGCTGCCAAGATAAGAGAAAACCAACAGCCCAGACCCAACCCGTAGCAGCAAGGTTGAACACATTGCAAAAACTAATCAAAGAAAAGGAAATGAGTAACCACAGTCCATTTGGGAGGACTCAGTACTCGTTTAAACAAATCCACACCAAAACAAAGCCAGAGGATGAAAACCTAGAACCGCTTAGCGACATCGTTGTCTCAGTTCGCATCTATCGGCCGAAAACGGACACCCCCCTAAAACGGCGAACATATCCGAAGTTCAGTGAGGAGTTCCAGTGTCTGGGTTCGAACGTTCTCTGCGAATTACGTGACAAAATTTCCTGCATATGCAATAAGAAGCGATTCTTTGAGCTCAGTGCAAATCCGACGGCCGAGAATCAGGATAAAATGATTGATCCAGGATTTTTCTTCATAGAGGATACATTCTACAACGACACGCGTAAATCAGAAAACGCTGACTACTCCGAAATCATTCGCAAGTGGGCCGAAAAAGCGAAGGGCTATGGTGGCGTCAAATTCAAGACACGACCCATGGAGAAGGTGCGATTCGTTGATCTGGAAGTGAGCTTGGGTTTTCCCCAACTCTACCAACATCATGGCAACTGTGAGCATCTGTTTACGTTTTCCTACGTCGAACTCTTGTCGAAACACAATTGTCTTGTGCGAGAGTTGTATCCCCTTCTGAAGTCGGTGAATGCGTACAATGCCAAGTTCTGCAATATGTGCGGCAAAAGAGAATACGCGTATATAGTGAAAAATAGCGAGAGACAACTGCACGATCCGGCTTATTTGTGCACCGTATGTCTGTTCTCGTTTCATTATGTGAACGGAAAGAAAGTCGGTGAATTCAATGCATATCGCATTGTCTCATACAATGAGAAACTGGACGACCATGAAAGTTTTTTGGTCAAGAATTTGGATGAAGTCAACGAGGAAGACGTTGAAAATCTGGATGATTCCGATTTGGATGAGCCCAGACCGAATAAGATCAAGAGGGAAGCGTGAGAATTAGTCCAAGAACAGTGTTAAATATCACTGTAATCAGTTGTTGCTGCTAAGATTCGACGTAAGATCGGATTCAATAAGGAAAATAAAACATTAAAGCAAATTGAACTTGTGTCTTAATCGTTATAAACTAAATGATGAGCGCTGTGGATCAAATGACTAGTAATTCTAATTCTCGAAGAAGACTTACTTTCAGAATAATACCGTTCCGCAATTCTAATTGGAGAATTTAGGTAGAGACAGGGGCACCTCGAGCAGGATTTGACCAAGTGCTCATGTATAGCGATTTTGGAGAAGAGTTCCCCCTGACCCACAGAGTCTCGCCACCATCCCATATGTTAGGTTAGGTCTCTTTCTCTGCCATGTCTAGCAACATATCTAGGTTCTAGTTTCAATGTACACATCAGAGGGCTGTTCTTGATTCTAGCTAACGTGTTTTTCTAACACATTTCAAAAGTTTCAACTGTGAAGCTAGTGAAGTTGAACAGCTAGCAGCAGCAAGGCTGACTGAGCAGTTCCCAGCTTCAAATTCCGACAGCAAGTAAACAAAGTAAGTCTCCCATAAATGGAGGATGTGAATGTCACTCGTTTTTAAAATACAAATAATTGAGAATACGATTCGAGACCAGAAATCGTTTTGAATAAAAAAAAAAAACCAAAGACATAATCTTAAAGAACAATTTTAATATTTAAACAAACTAAACAGCAAATGGTTGATCCTTTCCATCGTCGTGATATTTTATGTACGTTTCACCATGAGTGAAATCCTTGGTGCCCTCCAATCTGCCTCTGGGCGGTGCTTTCTTGTAATCGAACGCCTTCTCTGACTTTCCAAACAAACGATTCGCTTCCTCGATCTGATCACGATACTTGCCAACCACAACCTTTTTGCCGGTCAGCGGATCTGTTATATCACCCAATGGATACACGACTTGTTCAACCTTGTGCGTTATCAGGCGTGTTAGCTTCTGTGACAGTTCCTTCACTAAGACGATGTCTCCGGTTTTGCATACTTTTTGAGGATCATGGGCAAAGATGAACTCGTCCTTTTTGAAATACTACAATGGAATAATATGCGTAAGCTATTCAAGTCTCTTGCAAACCAAAAGGGGGCGATGTTCCCTTACCATGTTCAAGTTTGTGTCCAGTTCCATGCGCCGAATGCGGATTTTAGAGGCAGTTTTTTTCACACACGGCACGCATTGACCGAGTAAGATTAAACTTCGCGTTGCCATTATAAATTTTATTTAATAAATGTTGTTATGTCTAGTTGGAATAAATCTGAGGCACATAACCTCAGTGCTGTGTAATATTTTCATATGAACTCGAAATGTCATAACAGTGGAACTAAATGGAACTGAACTGTGCAACTTCTGCACCTGCTTTAGCTGTCAGTTATTGTATTTACGTATTTCTCTCAAACTGTTGTAAAATAAAAAAAAATATGTCAGCACATTTTCCACATAATAGCGGGGTTTTCACACTGTACCACATGTGGTTCAACCCGGTCGTACAGCGGCGTTCACACTCAACAATTTGTCGATACGATTTGCTTGACGATGGGTCAAATCGGTCAATGTGAACGCTTTATACACTTTATTACACGTTGGCAGCCTTTGTCGCCAAGCAAATCGTATCGAAAAGTTATTGAGTGTGAGCGCCGCTTACTGCCGTGCTATATGGTCCAATTTTACTAGGTCGTACAAGTGTGAACAGTTTGTACGACAGTCGTACAGGTGGTCATATGGAAATTCGATTTTTTAAACTTTTTGTTTTCGGTCATACCACATGTGGTACAGTGTGAACCCCGATAGTGACTTGACAATACATGGTGCCCGATTACATTGCCGTAGGCACATAGTATTATCTCTGCGATTGATCCTGATTCTGATTAGATGGCAGATAGGACGTATAATTTCTTATTAGATTAAGGGAAACGGGTGGAATACGCCGAAAGTTTAAAACGAAAATTCACTTTACACACATAAGCCCAACAGGCATTTTCCCAAAAAACATCGTGTCCATTGATTAGTCTTTGCAGAGCAGAAAACAGATCCAAATAATCCCATTCTAGTGCTTGACGCAGCAAAAAGTCTCACGTGCACACCATCGCGACGGCCCAATGTTGTGCTCACATCCGTGTAATCGAGCACAATGTAATCGGGCACATACACTTCTCCACCAGATGGCATAGAGCTCCACCTGAAAGCTGTCAAAAAAGTTGTTGATATGACAACGAAGTTTCCATTTATTTCTATTTTCCTACAATAAATATACAAATAGCAACTTTCACAGAGAAGAACATCAAGAGAAAAGCGAACATTCTATTATATCAAATACAAAAAATGGAAAACAAATGGCATCGCAATGTGAGTAGGCCAAAATGAATATGCAAATGCACTTTTCACTTTGTTAATGATTGGATGAGATAGAGGCAATAATGGTCACACAAAATAGAAAATAAAAAAATGTAAGCAGCATGGTTAGAATGTGTCTCATACGGTATCGCTTGACTGCGACAGGTCTTTGCTAGTTTTACGAGACATCCTTGCGATCACTCGCATGTCTTTCGATTAAAACATTTGAAGTTTGTTGCATAATTACGATAAAGAAACAAGCTGCTTACTTAACGACTTAGTCGACGGGGAACGGAACTGGTTCGTGAAGTGAGGAGTGCGTTTAATTAATTCGCTTTTTTTTTTAGCAATTTCTGTGTTGTTTTTCTAATTATTGATGGAATATTTCATTCGACTACAGTGTAGAGGCATCGCATACCTACTTTGAACTTTTGTTAATTAAATAAATTTCAAATTATCCCTATTTTAGGATCGAAGTTACCCCCCCAAAATGAGACTCGAATTGGCTGTGTGGTCAAACGAGCGCGGCAATCAACATGTGAAACTTGGAGAATATGAATCCGCGGTGGAAAAATACACTTGGGCTACAGAAGCTTTCGATAGGGATGCTAAATATTATACAAATCGGGCGCTATGCTACATCAAACTCGAGAAGTAACTAATCATGCATCATTGGGTTTCATTGGATGTGACACATGCTTTTATTTGTATACAGATATGATGAATGTATCGAAGATTGTAATCGTGCAATTGAGATCGACAATTCAGCAGTGAAAGCCTACTACCGTCGAATGCAGGCACACGAATGCTTGGGTTTCAACACGAGAGCACTGAATGACTGCACAGCAGTGCTGATGATCGATCCGAAGAACTCTGATGCGAAGGCTAGTTTAAAACGAATCAATCAGAAACTCAAAAAAACTGATAAATTCAAAAAATCAAATACAAATCTGTAATCGGTGATCATCTGTATGAGATTTTTGCACCTGCTTTAGCTGTCAGTTATTGTATTTACGTATTTCTCTCAAACTGTTGTAGAATAAAAAAAAATATGTCAGCACATTTTCCACATAATAGCGGGGTTTTCACACTGTACCACATGTGGTTCAACCCGGTCGTACAGCGGCGTTCACACTCAACAATTTGTCGATACGATTTGCTTGACGATGGGTCAAATCGGTCAATGTGAACGCTTTATACACTTTATTACACGTTGGCAGCCTTTGTCGCCAAGCAAATCGTATCGAAAAGTTATTGAGTGTGAGCGCCGCTTACTGCCGTGCTATATGGTCCAATTTTACTAGGTCGTACAAGTGTGAACAGTTTGTACGACAGTCGTACAGGTGGTCATATGGAAATTCGATTTTTTAAACTTTTTGTTTTCGGTCATACCACATGTGGTACAGTGTGAACCCCGATAGTGACTTGACAATACATGGTGCCCGATTACATTGCCGTAGGCACATAGTATTATCTCTGCGATTGATCCTGATTCTGATTAGATGGCAGATAGGACGTATAATTTCTTATTAGATTAAGGGAAACGGGTGGAATACGCCGAAAGTTTAAAACGAAAATTCACTTTACACACATAAGCCCAACAGGCATTTTCCCAAAAAACATCGTGTCCATTGATTAGTCTTTGCAGAGCAGAAAACAGATCCAAATAATCCCATTCTAGTGCTTGACGCAGCAAAAAGTCTCACGTGCACACCATCGCGACGGCCCAATGTTGTGCTCACATCCGTGTAATCGAGCACAATGTAATCGGGCACATACACTTCTCCACCAGATGGCATAGAGCTCCACCTGAAAGCTGTCAAAAAAGTTGTTGATATGACAACGAAGTTTCCATTTATTTCTATTTTCCTACAATAAATATACAAATAGCAACTTTCACAGAGAAGAACATCAAGAGAAAAGCGAACATTCTATTATATCAAATACAAAAAATGGAAAACAAATGGCATCGCAATGTGAGTAGGCCAAAATGAATATGCAAATGCACTTTTCACTTTGTTAATGATTGGATGAGATAGAGGCAATAATGGTCACACAAAATAGAAAATAAAAAAATGTAAGCAGCATGGTTAGAATGTGTCTCATACGGTATCGCTTGACTGCGACAGGTCTTTGCTAGTTTTACGAGACATCCTTGCGATCACTCGCATGTCTTTCGATTAAAACATTTGAAGTTTGTTGCATAATTACGATAAAGAAACAAGCTGCTTACTTAACGACTTAGTCGACGGGGAACGGAACTGGTTCGTGAAGTGAGGAGTGCGTTTAATTAATTCGCTTTTTTTTTTAGCAATTTCTGTGTTGTTTTTCTAATTATTGATGGAATATTTCATTCGACTACAGTGTAGAGGCATCGCATACCTACTTTGAACTTTTGTTAATTAAATAAATTTCAAATTATCCCTATTTTAGGATCGAAGTTACCCCCCCAAAATGAGACTCGAATTGGCTGTGTGGTCAAACGAGCGCGGCAATCAACATGTGAAACTTGGAGAATATGAATCCGCGGTGGAAAAATACACTTGGGCTACAGAAGCTTTCGATAGGGATGCTAAATATTATACAAATCGGGCGCTATGCTACATCAAACTCGAGAAGTAACTAATCATGCATCATTGGGTTTCATTGGATGTGACACATGCTTTTATTTGTATACAGATATGATGAATGTATCGAAGATTGTAATCGTGCAATTGAGATCGACAATTCAGCAGTGAAAGCCTACTACCGTCGAATGCAGGCACACGAATGCTTGGGTTTCAACACGAGAGCACTGAATGACTGCACAGCAGTGCTGATGATCGATCCGAAGAACTCTGATGCGAAGGCTAGTTTAAAACGAATCAATCAGAAACTCAAAAAAACTGATAAATTCAAAAAATCAAATACAAATCTGTAATCGGTGATCATCTGTATGAGATTTTTGCACCTGCTTTAGCTGTCAGTTATTGTATTTACGTATTTCTCTCAAACTGTTGTAGAATAAAAAAAAATATGTCAGCACATTTTCCACATAATAGCGGGGTTTTCACACTGTACCACATGTGGTTCAACCCGGTCGTACAGCGGCGTTCACACTCAACAATTTGTCGATACGATTTGCTTGACGATGGGTCAAATCGGTCAATGTGAACGCTTTATACACTTATATACACTTTATTACACGTTGGCAGCCTTTGTCGCCAAGCAAATCGTATCGAAAAGTTATTGAGTGTGAGCGCCGCTTACTGCCGTGCTATATGGTCCAATTTTACTAGGTCGTACAAGTGTGAACAGTTTGTACGACAGTCGTACAGGTGGTCATATGGAAATTCGATTTTTTAAACTTTTTGTTTTCGGTCATACCACATGTGGTACAGTGTGAACCCCGATAGTGACTTGACAATACATGGTGCCCGATTACATTGCCGTAGGCACATAGTATTATCTCTGCGATTGATCCTGATTCTGATTAGATGGCAGATAGGACGTATAATTTCTTATTAGATTAAGGGAAACGGGTGGAATACGCCGAAAGTTTAAAACGAAAATTCACTTTACACACATAAGCCCAACAGGCATTTTCCCAAAAAACATCGTGTCCATTGATTAGTCTTTGCAGAGCAGAAAACAGATCCAAATAATCCCATTCTAGTGCTTGACGCAGCAAAAAGTCTCACGTGCACACCATCGCGACGGCCCAATGTTGTGCTCACATCCGTGTAATCGAGCACAATGTAATCGGGCACATACACTTCTCCACCAGATGGCATAGAGCTCCACCTGAAAGCTGTCAAAAAAGTTGTTGATATGACAACGAAGTTTCCATTTATTTCTATTTTCCTACAATAAATATACAAATAGCAACTTTCACAGAGAAGAACATCAAGAGAAAAGCGAACATTCTATTATATCAAATACAAAAAATGGAAAACAAATGGCATCGCAATGTGAGTAGGCCAAAATGAATATGCAAATGCACTTTTCACTTTGTTAATGATTGGATGAGATAGAGGCAATAATGGTCACACAAAATAGAAAATAAAAAAATGTAAGCAGCATGGTTAGAATGTGTCTCATACGGTATCGCTTGACTGCGACAGGTCTTTGCTAGTTTTACGAGACATCCTTGCGATCACTCGCATGTCTTTCGATTAAAACATTTGAAGTTTGTTGCATAATTACGATAAAGAAACAAGCTGCTTACTTAACGACTTAGTCGACGGGGAACGGAACTAGTTCGTGAAGTGAGGAGTGCGTTTAATTAATTCGCTTTTTTTTTTAGCAATTTCTGTGTTGTTTTTCTAATTATTGATGGAATATTTCATTCGACTACAGTGTAGAGGCATCGCATACCTACTTTGAACTTTTGTTAATTAAATAAATTTCAAATTATCCCTATTTTAGGATCGAAGTTACCCCCCCAAAATGAGACTCGAATTGGCTGTGTGGTCAAACGAGCGCGGCAATCAACATGTGAAACTTGGAGAATATGAATCCGCGGTGGAAAAATACACTTGGGCTACAGAAGCTTTCGATAGGGATGCTAAATATTATACAAATCGGGCGCTATGCTACATCAAACTCGAGAAGTAACTAATCATGCATCATTGGGTTTCATTGGATGTGACACATGCTTTTATTTGTATACAGATATGATGAATGTATCGAAGATTGTAATCGTGCAATTGAGATCGACAATTCAGCAGTGAAAGCCTACTACCGTCGAATGCAGGCACACGAATGCTTGGGTTTCAACACGAGAGCACTGAATGACTGCACAGCAGTGCTGATGATCGATCCGAAGAACTCTGATGCGAAGGCTAGTTTAAAACGAATCAATCAGAAACTCAAAAAAACTGATAAATTCAAAAAATCAAATACAAATCTGTAATCGGTGATCATCTGTATGAGATTTTTGCACCTGCTTTAGCTGTCAGTTATTGTATTTACGTATTTCTCTCAAACTGTTGTAGAATAAAAAAAAATATGTCAGCACATTTTCCACATAATAGCGGGGTTTTCACACTGTACCACATGTGGTTCAACCCGGTCGTACAGCGGCGTTCACACTCAACAATTTGTCGATACGATTTGCTTGACGATGGGTCAAATCGGTCAATGTGAACGCTTTATACACTTTATTACACGTTGGCAGCCTTTGTCGCCAAGCAAATCGTATCGAAAAGTTATTGAGTGTGAGCGCCGCTTACTGCCGTGCTATATGGTCCAATTTTACTAGGTCGTACAAGTGTGAACAGTTTGTACGACAGTCGTACAGGTGGTCATATGGAAATTCGATTTTTTAAACTTTTTGTTTTCGGTCATACCACATGTGGTACAGTGTGAACCCCGATAGTGACTTGACAATACATGGTGCCCGATTACATTGCCGTAGGCACATAGTATTATCTCTGCGATTGATCCTGATTCTGATTAGATGGCAGATAGGACGTATAATTTCTTATTAGATTAAGGGAAACGGGTGGAATACGCCGAAAGTTTAAAACGAAAATTCACTTTACACACATAAGCCCAACAGGCATTTTCCCAAAAAACATCGTGTCCATTGATTAGTCTTTGCAGAGCAGAAAACAGATCCAAATAATCCCATTCTAGTGCTTGACGCAGCAAAAAGTCTCACGTGCACACCATCGCGACGGCCCAATGTTGTGCTCACATCCGTGTAATCGAGCACAATGTAATCGGGCACATACACTTCTCCACCAGATGGCATAGAGCTCCACCTGAAAGCTGTCAAAAAAGTTGTTGATATGACAACGAAGTTTCCATTTATTTCTATTTTCCTACAATAAATATACAAATAGCAACTTTCACAGAGAAGAACATCAAGAGAAAAGCGAACATTCTATTATATCAAATACAAAAAATGGAAAACAAATGGCATCGCAATGTGAGTAGGCCAAAATGAATATGCAAATGCACTTTTCACTTTGTTAATGATTGGATGAGATAGAGGCAATAATGGTCACACAAAATAGAAAATAAAAAAATGTAAGCAGCATGGTTAGAATGTGTCTCATACGGTATCGCTTGACTGCGACAGGTCTTTGCTAGTTTTACGAGACATCCTTGCGATCACTCGCATGTCTTTCGATTAAAACATTTGAAGTTTGTTGCATAATTACGATAAAGAAACAAGCTGCTTACTTAACGACTTAGTCGACGGGGAACGGAACTGGTTCGTGAAGTGAGGAGTGCGTTTAATTAATTCGCTTTTTTTTTTAGCAATTTCTGTGTTGTTTTTCTAATTATTGATGGAATATTTCATTCGACTACAGTGTAGAGGCATCGCATACCTACTTTGAACTTTTGTTAATTAAATAAATTTCAAATTATCCCTATTTTAGGATCGAAGTTACCCCCCCAAAATGAGACTCGAATTGGCTGTGTGGTCAAACGAGCGCGGCAATCAACATGTGAAACTTGGAGAATATGAATCCGCGGTGGAAAAATACACTTGGGCTACAGAAGCTTTCGATAGGGATGCTAAATATTATACAAATCGGGCGCTATGCTACATCAAACTCGAGAAGTAACTAATCATGCATCATTGGGTTTCATTGGATGTGACACATGCTTTTATTTGTATACAGATATGATGAATGTATCGAAGATTGTAATCGTGCAATTGAGATCGACAATTCAGCAGTGAAAGCCTACTACCGTCGAATGCAGGCACACGAATGCTTGGGTTTCAACACGAGAGCACTGAATGACTGCACAGCAGTGCTGATGATCGATCCGAAGAACTCTGATGCGAAGGCTAGTTTAAAACGAATCAATCAGAAACTCAAAAAAACTGATAAATTCAAAAAATCAAATACAAATCTGTAATCGGTGATCATCTGTATGAGATTTTTGCACCTGCTTTAGCTGTCAGTTATTGTATTTACGTATTTCTCTCAAACTGTTGTAGAATAAAAAAAAATATGTCAGCACATTTTCCACATAATAGCGGGGTTTTCACACTGTACCACATGTGGTTCAACCCGGTCGTACAGCGGCGTTCACACTCAACAATTTGTCGATACGATTTGCTTGACGATGGGTCAAATCGGTCAATGTGAACGCTTTATACACTTTATTACACGTTGGCAGCCTTTGTCGCCAAGCAAATCGTATCGAAAAGTTATTGAGTGTGAGCGCCGCTTACTGCCGTG
This sequence comes from Eristalis pertinax, assembly GCA_907269125.1. Lineage (NCBI taxonomy): Eukaryota > Metazoa > Arthropoda > Insecta > Diptera > Syrphidae > Eristalis > Eristalis pertinax. The sequence continues at coordinate 56,611,730 of OU026148.1, read as the reverse complement.
CTATATGGTCCAATTTTACTAGGTCGTACAAGTGTGAACAGTTTGTACGACAGTCGTACAGGTGGTCATATGGAAATTCGATTTTTTAAACTTTTTGTTTTCGGTCATACCACATGTGGTACAGTGTGAACCCCGATAGTGACTTGACAATACATGGTGCCCGATTACATTGCCGTAGGCACATAGTATTATCTCTGCGATTGATCCTGATTCTGATTAGATGGCAGATAGGACGTATAATTTCTTATTAGATTAAGGGAAACGGGTGGAATACGCCGAAAGTTTAAAACGAAAATTCACTTTACACACATAAGCCCAACAGGCATTTTCCCAAAAAACATCGTGTCCATTGATTAGTCTTTGCAGAGCAGAAAACAGATCCAAATAATCCCATTCTAGTGCTTGACGCAGCAAAAAGTCTCACGTGCACACCATCGCGACGGCCCAATGTTGTGCTCACATCCGTGTAATCGAGCACAATGTAATCGGGCACATACACTTCTCCACCAGATGGCATAGAGCTCCACCTGAAAGCTGTCAAAAAAGTTGTTGATATGACAACGAAGTTTCCATTTATTTCTATTTTCCTACAATAAATATACAAATAGCAACTTTCACAGAGAAGAACATCAAGAGAAAAGCGAACATTCTATTATATCAAATACAAAAAATGGAAAACAAATGGCATCGCAATGTGAGTAGGCCAAAATGAATATGCAAATGCACTTTTCACTTTGTTAATGATTGGATGAGATAGAGGCAATAATGGTCACACAAAATAGAAAATAAAAAAATGTAAGCAGCATGGTTAGAATGTGTCTCATACGGTATCGCTTGACTGCGACAGGTCTTTGCTAGTTTTACGAGACATCCTTGCGATCACTCGCATGTCTTTCGATTAAAACATTTGAAGTTTGTTGCATAATTACGATAAAGAAACAAGCTGCTTACTTAACGACTTAGTCGACGGGGAACGGAACTGGTTCGTGAAGTGAGGAGTGCGTTTAATTAATTCGCTTTTTTTTTTAGCAATTTCTGTGTTGTTTTTCTAATTATTGATGGAATATTTCATTCGACTACAGTGTAGAGGCATCGCATACCTACTTTGAACTTTTGTTAATTAAATAAATTTCAAATTATCCCTATTTTAGGATCGAAGTTACCCCCCCAAAATGAGACTCGAATTGGCTGTGTGGTCAAACGAGCGCGGCAATCAACATGTGAAACTTGGAGAATATGAATCCGCGGTGGAAAAATACACTTGGGCTACAGAAGCTTTCGATAGGGATGCTAAATATTATACAAATCGGGCGCTATGCTACATCAAACTCGAGAAGTAACTAATCATGCATCATTGGGTTTCATTGGATGTGACACATGCTTTTATTTGTATACAGATATGATGAATGTATCGAAGATTGTAATCGTGCAATTGAGATCGACAATTCAGCAGTGAAAGCCTACTACCGTCGAATGCAGGCACACGAATGCTTGGGTTTCAACACGAGAGCACTGAATGACTGCACAGCAGTGCTGATGATCGATCCGAAGAACTCTGATGCGAAGGCTAGTTTAAAACGAATCAATCAGAAACTCAAAAAAACTGATAAATTCAAAAAATCAAATACAAATCTGTAATCGGTGATCATCTGTATGAGATTTTTGCACCTGCTTTAGCTGTCAGTTATTGTATTTACGTATTTCTCTCAAACTGTTGTAGAATAAAAAAAAATATGTCAGCACATTTTCCACATAATAGCGGGGTTTTCACACTGTACCACATGTGGTTCAACCCGGTCGTACAGCGGCGTTCACACTCAACAATTTGTCGATACGATTTGCTTGACGATGGGTCAAATCGGTCAATGTGAACGCTTTATACACTTTATTACACGTTGGCAGTCTTTGTCGCCAAGCAAATCGTATCGAAAAGTTATTGAGTGTGAGCGCCGCTTACTGCCGTGCTATATGGTCCAATTTTACTAGGTCGTACAAGTGTGAACAGTTTGTACGACAGTCGTACAGGTGGTCATATGGAAATTCGATTTTTTAAACTTTTTGTTTTCGGTCATACCACATGTGGTACAGTGTGAACCCCGATAGTGACTTGACAATACATGGTGCCCGATTACATTGCCGTAGGCACATAGTATTATCTCTGCGATTGATCCTGATTCTGATTAGATGGCAGATAGGACGTATAATTTCTTATTAGATTAAGGGAAACGGGTGGAATACGCCGAAAGTTTAAAACGAAAATTCACTTTACACACATAAGCCCAACAGGCATTTTCCCAAAAAACATCGTGTCCATTGATTAGTCTTTGCAGAGCAGAAAACAGATCCAAATAATCCCATTCTAGTGCTTGACGCAGCAAAAAGTCTCACGTGCACACCATCGCGACGGCCCAATGTTGTGCTCACATCCGTGTAATCGAGCACAATGTAATCGGGCACATACACTTCTCCACCAGATGGCATAGAGCTCCACCTGAAAGCTGTCAAAAAAGTTGTTGATATGACAACGAAGTTTCCATTTATTTCTATTTTCCTACAATAAATATACAAATAGCAACTTTCACAGAGAAGAACATCAAGAGAAAAGCGAACATTCTATTATATCAAATACAAAAAATGGAAAACAAATGGCATCGCAATGTGAGTAGGCCAAAATGAATATGCAAATGCACTTTTCACTTTGTTAATGATTGGATGAGATAGAGGCAATAATGGTCACACAAAATAGAAAATAAAAAAATGTAAGCAGCATGGTTAGAATGTGTCTCATACGGTATCGCTTGACTGCGACAGGTCTTTGCTAGTTTTACGAGACATCCTTGCGATCACTCGCATGTCTTTCGATTAAAACATTTGAAGTTTGTTGCATAATTACGATAAAGAAACAAGCTGCTTACTTAACGACTTAGTCGACGGGGAACGGAACTGGTTCGTGAAGTGAGGAGTGCGTTTAATTAATTCGCTTTTTTTTTTAGCAATTTCTGTGTTGTTTTTCTAATTATTGATGGAATATTTCATTCGACTACAGTGTAGAGGCATCGCATACCTACTTTGAACTTTTGTTAATTAAATAAATTTCAAATTATCCCTATTTTAGGATCGAAGTTACCCCCCCAAAATGAGACTCGAATTGGCTGTGTGGTCAAACGAGCGCGGCAATCAACATGTGAAACTTGGAGAATATGAATCCGCGGTGGAAAAATACACTTGGGCTACAGAAGCTTTCGATAGGGATGCTAAATATTATACAAATCGGGCGCTATGCTACATCAAACTCGAGAAGTAACTAATCATGCATCATTGGGTTTCATTGGATGTGACACATGCTTTTATTTGTATACAGATATGATGAATGTATCGAAGATTGTAATCGTGCAATTGAGATCGACAATTCAGCAGTGAAAGCCTACTACCGTCGAATGCAGGCACACGAATGCTTGGGTTTCAACACGAGAGCACTGAATGACTGCACAGCAGTGCTGATGATCGATCCGAAGAACTCTGATGCGAAGGCTAGTTTAAAACGAATCAATCAGAAACTCAAAAAAACTGATAAATTCAAAAAATCAAATACAAATCTGTAATCGGTGATCATCTGTATGAGATTTTTGCACCTGCTTTAGCTGTCAGTTATTGTATTTACGTATTTCTCTCAAACTGTTGTAGAATAAAAAAAAATATGTCAGCACATTTTCCACATAATAGCGGGGTTTTCACACTGTACCACATGTGGTTCAACCCGGTCGTACAGCGGCGTTCACACTCAACAATTTGTCGATACGATTTGCTTGACGATGGGTCAAATCGGTCAATGTGAACGCTTTATACACTTTATTACACGTTGGCAGCCTTTGTCGCCAAGCAAATCGTATCGAAAAGTTATTGAGTGTGAGCGCCGCTTACTGCCGTGCTATATGGTCCAATTTTACTAGGTCGTACAAGTGTGAACAGTTTGTACGACAGTCGTACAGGTGGTCATATGGAAATTCGATTTTTTAAACTTTTTGTTTTCGGTCATACCACATGTGGTACAGTGTGAACCCCGATAGTGACTTGACAATACATGGTGCCCGATTACATTGCCGTAGGCACATAGTATTATCTCTGCGATTGATCCTGATTCTGATTAGATGGCAGATAGGACGTATAATTTCTTATTAGATTAAGGGAAACGGGTGGAATACGCCGAAAGTTTAAAACGAAAATTCACTTTACACACATAAGCCCAACAGGCATTTTCCCAAAAAACATCGTGTCCATTGATTAGTCTTTGCAGAGCAGAAAACAGATCCAAATAATCCCATTCTAGTGCTTGACGCAGCAAAAAGTCTCACGTGCACACCATCGCGACGGCCCAATGTTGTGCTCACATCCGTGTAATCGAGCACAATGTAATCGGGCACATACACTTCTCCACCAGATGGCATAGAGCTCCACCTGAAAGCTGTCAAAAAAGTTGTTGATATGACAACGAAGTTTCCATTTATTTCTATTTTCCTACAATAAATATACAAATAGCAACTTTCACAGAGAAGAACATCAAGAGAAAAGCGAACATTCTATTATATCAAATACAAAAAATGGAAAACAAATGGCATCGCAATGTGAGTAGGCCAAAATGAATATGCAAATGCACTTTTCACTTTGTTAATGATTGGATGAGATAGAGGCAATAATGGTCACACAAAATAGAAAATAAAAAAATGTAAGCAGCATGGTTAGAATGTGTCTCATACGGTATCGCTTGACTGCGACAGGTCTTTGCTAGTTTTACGAGACATCCTTGCGATCACTCGCATGTCTTTCGATTAAAACATTTGAAGTTTGTTGCATAATTACGATAAAGAAACAAGCTGCTTACTTAACGACTTAGTCGACGGGGAACGGAACTGGTTCGTGAAGTGAGGAGTGCGTTTAATTAATTCGCTTTTTTTTTAGCAATTTCTGTGTTGTTTTTCTAATTATTGATGGAATATTTCATTCGACTACAGTGTAGAGGCATCGCATACCTACTTTGAACTTTTGTTAATTAAATAAATTTCAAATTATCCCTATTTTAGGATCGAAGTTACCCCCCCAAAATGAGACTCGAATTGGCTGTGTGGTCAAACGAGCGCGGCAATCAACATGTGAAACTTGGAGAATATCAATCCGCGGTGGAAAAATACACTTGGGCTACAGAAGCTTTCGATAGGGATGCTAAATATTATACAAATCGGGCGCTATGCTACATCAAACTCGAGAAGTAACTAATCATGCATCATTGGGTTTCATTGGATGTGACACATGCTTTTATTTGTATACAGATATGATGAATGTATCGAAGATTGTAATCGTGCAATTGAGATCGACAATTCAGCAGTGAAAGCCTACTACCGTCGAATGCAGGCACACGAATGCTTGGGTTTCAACACGAGAGCACTGAATGACTGCACAGCAGTGCTGATGATCGATCCGAAGAACTCTGATGCGAAGGCTAGTTTAAAACGAATCAATCAGAAACTCAAAAAAACTGATAAATTCAAAAAATCAAATACAAATCTGTAATCGGTGATCATCTGTATGAGATTTTTGCACCTGCTTTAGCTGTCAGTTATTGTATTTACGTATTTCTCTCAAACTGTTGTAGAATAAAAAAAAATATGTCAGCACATTTTCCACATAATAGCGGGGTTTTCACACTGTACCACATGTGGTTCAACCCGGTCGTACAGCGGCGTTCACACTCAACAATTTGTCGATACGATTTGCTTGACGATGGGTCAAATCGGTCAATGTGAACGCTTTATACACTTTATTACACGTTGGCAGCCTTTGTCGCCAAGCAAATCGTATCGAAAAGTTATTGAGTGTGAGCGCCGCTTACTGCCGTGCTATATGGTCCAATTTTACTAGGTCGTACAAGTGTGAACAGTTTGTACGACAGTCGTACAGGTGGTCATATGGAAATTCGATTTTTTAAACTTTTTGTTTTCGGTCATACCACATGTGGTACAGTGTGAACCCCGATAGTGACTTGACAATACATGGTGCCCGATTACATTGCCGTAGGCACATAGTATTATCTCTGCGATTGATCCTGATTCTGATTAGATGGCAGATAGGACGTATAATTTCTTATTAGATTAAGGGAAACGGGTGGAATACGCCGAAAGTTTAAAACGAAAATTCACTTTACACACATAAGCCCAACAGGCATTTTCCCAAAAAACATCGTGTCCATTGATTAGTCTTTGCAGAGCAGAAAACAGATCCAAATAATCCCATTCTAGTGCTTGACGCAGCAAAAAGTCTCACGTGCACACCATCGCGACGGCCCAATGTTGTGCTCACATCCGTGTAATCGAGCACAATGTAATCGGGCACATACACTTCTCCACCAGATGGCATAGAGCTCCACCTGAAAGCTGTCAAAAAAGTTGTTGATATGACAACGAAGTTTCCATTTATTTCTATTTTCCTACAATAAATATACAAATAGCAACTTTCACAGAGAAGAACATCAAGAGAAAAGCGAACATTCTATTATATCAAATACAAAAAATGGAAAACAAATGGCATCGCAATGTGAGTAGGCCAAAATGAATATGCAAATGCACTTTTCACTTTGTTAATGATTGGATGAGATAGAGGCAATAATGGTCACACAAAATAGAAAATAAAAAAATGTAAGCAGCATGGTTAGAATGTGTCTCATACGGTATCGCTTGACTGCGACAGGTCTTTGCTAGTTTTACGAGACATCCTTGCGATCACTCGCATGTCTTTCGATTAAAACATTTGAAGTTTGTTGCATAATTACGATAAAGAAACAAGCTGCTTACTTAACGACTTAGTCGACGGGGAACGGAACTGGTTCGTGAAGTGAGGAGTGCGTTTAATTAATTCGCTTTTTTTTTAGCAATTTCTGTGTTGTTTTTCTAATTATTGATGGAATATTTCATTCGACTACAGTGTAGAGGCATCGCATACCTACTTTGAACTTTTGTTAATTAAATAAATTTCAAATTATCCCTATTTTAGGATCGAAGTTACCCCCCCAAAATGAGACTCGAATTGGCTGTGTGGTCAAACGAGCGCGGCAATCAACATGTGAAACTTGGAGAATATCAATCCGCGGTGGAAAAATACACTTGGGCTACAGAAGCTTTCGATAGGGATGCTAAATATTATACAAATCGGGCGCTATGCTACATCAAACTCGAGAAGTAACTAATCATGCATCATTGGGTTTCATTGGATGTGACACATGCTTTTATTTGTATACAGATATGATGAATGTATCGAAGATTGTAATCGTGCAATTGAGATCGACAATTCAGCAGTGAAAGCCTACTACCGTCGAATGCAGGCACACGAATGCTTGGGTTTCAACACGAGAGCACTGAATGACTGCACAGCAGTGCTGATGATCGATCCGAAGAACTCTGATGCGAAGGCTAGTTTAAAACGAATCAATCAGAAACTCAAAAAAACTGATAAATTCAAAAAATCAAATACAAATCTGTAATCGGTGATCATCTGTATGAGATTTTTGCACCTGCTTTAGCTGTCAGTTATTGTATTTACGTATTTCTCTCAAACTGTTGTAGAATAAAAAAAAATATGTCAGCACATTTTCCACATAATAGCGGGGTTTTCACACTGTACCACATGTGGTTCAACCCGGTCGTACAGCGGCGTTCACACTCAACAATTTGTCGATACGATTTGCTTGACGATGGGTCAAATCGGTCAATGTGAACGCTTTATACACTTTATTACACGTTGGCAGCCTTTGTCGCCAAGCAAATCGTATCGAAAAGTTATTGAGTGTGAGCGCCGCTTACTGCCGTGCTATATGGTCCAATTTTACTAGGTCGTACAAGTGTGAACAGTTTGTACGACAGTCGTACAGGTGGTCATATGGAAATTCGATTTTTTAAACTTTTTGTTTTCGGTCATACCACATGTGGTACAGTGTGAACCCCGATAGTGACTTGACAATACATGGTGCCCGATTACATTGCCGTAGGCACATAGTATTATCTCTGCGATTGATCCTGATTCTGATTAGATGGCAGATAGGACGTATAATTTCTTATTAGATTAAGGGAAACGGGTGGAATACGCCGAAAGTTTAAAACGAAAATTCACTTTACACACATAAGCCCAACAGGCATTTTCCCAAAAAACATCGTGTCCATTGATTAGTCTTTGCAGAGCAGAAAACAGATCCAAATAATCCCATTCTAGTGCTTGACGCAGCAAAAAGTCTCACGTGCACACCATCGCGACGGCCCAATGTTGTGCTCACATCCGTGTAATCGAGCACAATGTAATCGGGCACATACACTTCTCCACCAGATGGCATAGAGCTCCACCTGAAAGCTGTCAAAAAAGTTGTTGATATGACAACGAAGTTTCCATTTATTTCTATTTTCCTACAATAAATATACAAATAGCAACTTTCACAGAGAAGAACATCAAGAGAAAAGCGAACATTCTATTATATCAAATACAAAAAATGGAAAACAAATGGCATCGCAATGTGAGTAGGCCAAAATGAATATGCAAATGCACTTTTCACTTTGTTAATGATTGGATGAGATAGAGGCAATAATGGTCACACAAAATAGAAAATAAAAAAATGTAAGCAGCATGGTTAGAATGTGTCTCATACGGTATCGCTTGACTGCGACAGGTCTTTGCTAGTTTTACGAGACATCCTTGCGATCACTCGCATGTCTTTCGATTAAAACATTTGAAGTTTGTTGCATAATTACGATAAAGAAACAAGCTGCTTACTTAACGACTTAGTCGACGGGGAACGGAACTGGTTCGTGAAGTGAGGAGTGCGTTTAATTAATTCGCTTTTTTTTTTAGCAATTTCTGTGTTGTTTTTCTAATTATTGATGGAATATTTCATTCGACTACAGTGTAGAGGCATCGCATACCTACTTTGAACTTTTGTTAATTAAATAAATTTCAAATTATCCCTATTTTAGGATCGAAGTTACCCCCCCAAAATGAGACTCGAATTGGCTGTGTGGTCAAACGAGCGCGGCAATCAACATGTGAAACTTGGAGAATATGAATCCGCGGTGGAAAAATACACTTGGGCTACAGAAGCTTTCGATAGGGATGCTAAATATTATACAAATCGGGCGCTATGCTACATCAAACTCGAGAAGTAACTAATCATGCATCATTGGGTTTCATTGGATGTGACACATGCTTTTATTTGTATACAGATATGATGAATGTATCGAAGATTGTAATCGTGCAATTGAGATCGACAATTCAGCAGTGAAAGCCTACTACCGTCGAATGCAGGCACACGAATGCTTGGGTTTCAACACGAGAGCACTGAATGACTGCACAGCAGTGCTGATGATCGATCCGAAGAACTCTGATGCGAAGGCTAGTTTAAAACGAATCAATCAGAAACTCAAAAAAACTGATAAATTCAAAAAATCAAATACAAATCTGTAATCGGTGATCATCTGTATGAGATTTTTGCACCTGCTTTAGCTGTCAGTTATTGTATTTACGTATTTCTCTCAAACTGTTGTAGAATAAAAAAAAATATGTCAGCACATTTTCCACATAATAGCGGGGTTTTCACACTGTACCACATGTGGTTCAACCCGGTCGTACAGCGGCGTTCACACTCAACAATTTGTCGATACGATTTGCTTGACGATGGGTCAAATCGGTCAATGTGAACGCTTTATACACTTTATTACACGTTGGCAGCCTTTGTCGCCAAGCAAATTGTATCGAAAAGTTATTGAGTGTGAGCGCCGCTTACTGCCGTGCTATATGGTCCAATTTTACTAGGTCGTACAAGTGTGAACAGTTTGTACGACAGTCGTACAGGTGGTCATATGGAAATTCGATTTTTTAAACTTTTTGTTTTCGGTCATACCACATGTGGTACAGTGTGAACCCCGATAGTGACTTGACAATACATGGTGCCCGATTACATTGCCGTAGGCACATAGTATTATCTCTGCGATTGATCCTGATTCTGATTAGATGGCAGATAGGACGTATAATTTCTTATTAGATTAAGGGAAACGGGTGGAATACGCCGAAAGTTTAAAACGAAAATTCACTTTACACACATAAGCCCAACAGGCATTTTCCCAAAAAACATCGTGTCCATTGATTAGTCTTTGCAGAGCAGAAAACAGATCCAAATAATCCCATTCTAGTGCTTGACGCAGCAAAAAGTCTCACGTGCACACCATCGCGACGGCCCAATGTTGTGCTCACATCCGTGTAATCGAGCACAATGTAATCGGGCACATACACTTCTCCACCAGATGGCATAGAGCTCCACCTGAAAGCTGTCAAAAAAGTTGTTGATATGACAACGAAGTTTCCATTTATTTCTATTTTCCTACAATAAATATACAAATAGCAACTTTCACAGAGAAGAACATCAAGAGAAAAGCGAACATTCTATTATATCAAATACAAAAAATGGAAAACAAATGGCATCGCAATGTGAGTAGGCCAAAATGAATATGCAAATGCACTTTTCACTTTGTTAATGATTGGATGAGATAGAGGCAATAATGGTCACACAAAATAGAAAATAAAAAAATGTAAGCAGCATGGTTAGAATGTGTCTCATACGGTATCGCTTGACTGCGACAGGTCTTTGCTAGTTTTACGAGACATCCTTGCGATCACTCGCATGTCTTTCGATTAAAACATTTGAAGTTTGTTGCATAATTACGATAAAGAAACAAGCTGCTTACTTAACGACTTAGTCGACGGGGAACGGAACTGGTTCGTGAAGTGAGGAGTGCGTTTAATTAATTCGCTTTTTTTTTAGCAATTTCTGTGTTGTTTTTCTAATTATTGATGGAATATTTCATTCGACTACAGTGTAGAGGCATCGCATACCTACTTTGAACTTTTGTTAATTAAATAAATTTCAAATTATCCCTATTTTAGGATCGAAGTTACCCCCCCAAAATGAGACTCGAATTGGCTGTGTGGTCAAACGAGCGCGGCAATCAACATGTGAAACTTGGAGAATATCAATCCGCGGTGGAAAAATACACTTGGGCTACAGAAGCTTTCGATAGGGATGCTAAATATTATACAAATCGGGCGCTATGCTACATCAAACTCGAGAAGTAACTAATCATGCATCATTGGGTTTCATTGGATGTGACACATGCTTTTATTTGTATACAGATATGATGAATGTATCGAAGATTGTAATCGTGCAATTGAGATCGACAATTCAGCAGTGAAAGCCTACTACCGTCGAATGCAGGCACACGAATGCTTGGGTTTCAACACGAGAGCACTGAATGACTGCACAGCAGTGCTGATGATCGATCCGAAGAACTCTGATGCGAAGGCTAGTTTAAAACGAATCAATCAGAAACTCAAAAAAACTGATAAATTCAAAAAATCAAATACAAATCTGTAATCGGTGATCATCTGTATGAGATTTTTGCACCTGCTTTAGCTGTCAGTTATTGTATTTACGTATTTCTCTCAAACTGTTGTAGAATAAAAAAAAATATGTCAGCACATTTTCCACATAATAGCGGGGTTTTCACACTGTACCACATGTGGTTCAACCCGGTCGTACAGCGGCGTTCACACTCAACAATTTGTCGATACGATTTGCTTGACGATGGGTCAAATCGGTCAATGTGAACGCTTTATACACTTTATTACACGTTGGCAGCCTTTGTCGCCAAGCAAATCGTATCGAAAAGTTATTGAGTGTGAGCGCCGCTTACTGCCGTGCTATATGGTCCAATTTTACTAGGTCGTACAAGTGTGAACAGTTTGTACGACAGTCGTACAGGTGGTCATATGGAAATTCGATTTTTTAAACTTTTTGTTTTCGGTCATACCACATGTGGTACAGTGTGAACCCCGATAGTGACTTGACAATACATGGTGCCCGATTACATTGCCGTAGGCACATAGTATTATCTCTGCGATTGATCCTGATTCTGATTAGATGGCAGATAGGACGTATAATTTCTTATTAGATTAAGGGAAACGGGTGGAATACGCCGAAAGTTTAAAACGAAAATTCACTTTACACACATAAGCCCAACAGGCATTTTCCCAAAAAACATCGTGTCCATTGATTAGTCTTTGCAGAGCAGAAAACAGATCCAAATAATCCCATTCTAGTGCTTGACGCAGCAAAAAGTCTCACGTGCACACCATCGCGACGGCCCAATGTTGTGCTCACATCCGTGTAATCGAGCACAATGTAATCGGGCACATACACTTCTCCACCAGATGGCATAGAGCTCCACCTGAAAGCTGTCAAAAAAGTTGTTGATATGACAACGAAGTTTCCATTTATTTCTATTTTCCTACAATAAATATACAAATAGCAACTTTCACAGAGAAGAACATCAAGAGAAAAGCGAACATTCTATTATATCAAATACAAAAAATGGAAAACAAATGGCATCGCAATGTGAGTAGGCCAAAATGAATATGCAAATGCACTTTTCACTTTGTTAATGATTGGATGAGATAGAGGCAATAATGGTCACACAAAATAGAAAATAAAAAAATGTAAGCAGCATGGTTAGAATGTGTCTCATACGGTATCGCTTGACTGCGACAGGTCTTTGCTAGTTTTACGAGACATCCTTGCGATCACTCGCATGTCTTTCGATTAAAACATTTGAAGTTTGTTGCATAATTACGATAAAGAAACAAGCTGCTTACTTAACGACTTAGTCGACGGGGAACGGAACTGGTTCGTGAAGTGAGGAGTGCGTTTAATTAATTCGCTTTTTTTTTAGCAATTTCTGTGTTGTTTTTCTAATTATTGATGGAATATTTCATTCGACTACAGTGTAGAGGCATCGCATACCTACTTTGAACTTTTGTTAATTAAATAAATTTCAAATTATCCCTATTTTAGGATCGAAGTTACCCCCCCAAAATGAGACTCGAATTGGCTGTGTGGTCAAACGAGCGCGGCAATCAACATGTGAAACTTGGAGAATATCAATCCGCGGTGGAAAAATACACTTGGGCTACAGAAGCTTTCGATAGGGATGCTAAATATTATACAAATCGGGCGCTATGCTACATCAAACTCGAGAAGTAACTAATCATGCATCATTGGGTTTCATTGGATGTGACACATGCTTTTATTTGTATACAGATATGATGAATGTATCGAAGATTGTAATCGTGCAATTGAGATCGACAATTCAGCAGTGAAAGCCTACTACCGTCGAATGCAGGCACACGAATGCTTGGGTTTCAACACGAGAGCACTGAATGACTGCACAGCAGTGCTGATGATCGATCCGAAGAACTCTGATGCGAAGGCTAGTTTAAAACGAATCAATCAGAAACTCAAAAAAACTGATAAATTCAAAAAATCAAATACAAATCTGTAATCGGTGATCATCTGTATGAGATTTTTGCACCTGCTTTAGCTGTCAGTTATTGTATTTACGTATTTCTCTCAAACTGTTGTAGAATAAAAAAAAATATGTCAGCACATTTTCCACATAATAGCGGGGTTTTCACACTGTACCACATGTGGTTCAACCCGGTCGTACAGCGGCGTTCACACTCAACAATTTGTCGATACGATTTGCTTGACGATGGGTCAAATCGGTCAATGTGAACGCTTTATACACTTTATTACACGTTGGCAGCCTTTGTCGCCAAGCAAATCGTATCGAAAAGTTATTGAGTGTGAGCGCCGCTTACTGCCGTGCTATATGGTCCAATTTTACTAGGTCGTACAAGTGTGAACAGTTTGTACGACAGTCGTACAGGTGGTCATATGGAAATTCGATTTTTTAAACTTTTTGTTTTCGGTCATACCACATGTGGTACAGTGTGAACCCCGATAGTGACTTGACAATACATGGTGCCCGATTACATTGCCGTAGGCACATAGTATTATCTCTGCGATTGATCCTGATTCTGATTAGATGGCAGATAGGACGTATAATTTCTTATTAGATTAAGGGAAACGGGTGGAATACGCCGAAAGTTTAAAACGAAAATTCACTTTACACACATAAGCCCAACAGGCATTTTCCCAAAAAACATCGTGTCCATTGATTAGTCTTTGCAGAGCAGAAAACAGATCCAAATAATCCCATTCTAGTGCTTGACGCAGCAAAAAGTCTCACGTGCACACCATCGCGACGGCCCAATGTTGTGCTCACATCCGTGTAATCGAGCACAATGTAATCGGGCACATACACTTCTCCACCAGATGGCATAGAGCTCCACCTGAAAGCTGTCAAAAAAGTTGTTGATATGACAACGAAGTTTCCATTTATTTCTATTTTCCTACAATAAATATACAAATAGCAACTTTCACAGAGAAGAACATCAAGAGAAAAGCGAACATTCTATTATATCAAATACAAAAAATGGAAAACAAATGGCATCGCAATGTGAGTAGGCCAAAATGAATATGCAAATGCACTTTTCACTTTGTTAATGATTGGATGAGATAGAGGCAATAATGGTCACACAAAATAGAAAATAAAAAAATGTAAGCAGCATGGTTAGAATGTGTCTCATACGGTATCGCTTGACTGCGACAGGTCTTTGCTAGTTTTACGAGACATCCTTGCGATCACTCGCATGTCTTTCGATTAAAACATTTGAAGTTTGTTGCATAATTACGATAAAGAAACAAGCTGCTTACTTAACGACTTAGTCGACGGGGAACGGAACTGGTTCGTGAAGTGAGGAGTGCGTTTAATTAATTCGCTTTTTTTTTTAGCAATTTCTGTGTTGTTTTTCTAATTATTGATGGAATATTTCATTCGACTACAGTGTAGAGGCATCGCATACCTACTTTGAACTTTTGTTAATTAAATAAATTTCAAATTATCCCTATTTTAGGATCGAAGTTACCCCCCCAAAATGAGACTCGAATTGGCTGTGTGGTCAAACGAGCGCGGCAATCAACATGTGAAACTTGGAGAATATGAATCCGCGGTGGAAAAATACACTTGGGCTACAGAAGCTTTCGATAGGGATGCTAAATATTATACAAATCGGGCGCTATGCTACATCAAACTCGAGAAGTAACTAATCATGCATCATTGGGTTTCATTGGATGTGACACATGCTTTTATTTGTATACAGATATGATGAATGTATCGAAGATTGTAATCGTGCAATTGAGATCGACAATTCAGCAGTGAAAGCCTACTACCGTCGAATGCAGGCACACGAATGCTTGGGTTTCAACACGAGAGCACTGAATGACTGCACAGCAGTGCTGATGATCGATCCGAAGAACTCTGATGCGAAGGCTAGTTTAAAACGAATCAATCAGAAACTCAAAAAAACTGATAAATTCAAAAAATCAAATACAAATCTGTAATCGGTGATCATCTGTATGAGATTTTTGCACCTGCTTTAGCTGTCAGTTATTGTATTTACGTATTTCTCTCAAACTGTTGTAGAATAAAAAAAAATATGTCAGCACATTTTCCACATAATAGCGGGGTTTTCACACTGTACCACATGTGGTTCAACCCGGTCGTACAGCGGCGTTCACACTCAACAATTTGTCGATACGATTTGCTTGACGATGGGTCAAATCGGTCAATGTGAACGCTTTATACACTTTATTACACGTTGGCAGCCTTTGTCGCCAAGCAAATTGTATCGAAAAGTTATTGAGTGTGAGCGCCGCTTACTGCCGTGCTATATGGTCCAATTTTACTAGGTCGTACAAGTGTGAACAGTTTGTACGACAGTCGTACAGGTGGTCATATGGAAATTCGATTTTTTAAACTTTTTGTTTTCGGTCATACCACATGTGGTACAGTGTGAACCCCGATAGTGACTTGACAATACATGGTGCCCGATTACATTGCCGTAGGCACATAGTATTATCTCTGCGATTGATCCTGATTCTGATTAGATGGCAGATAGGACGTATAATTTCTTATTAGATTAAGGGAAACGGGTGGAATACGCCGAAAGTTTAAAACGAAAATTCACTTTACACACATAAGCCCAACAGGCATTTTCCCAAAAAACATCGTGTCCATTGATTAGTCTTTGCAGAGCAGAAAACAGATCCAAATAATCCCATTCTAGTGCTTGACGCAGCAAAAAGTCTCACGTGCACACCATCGCGACGGCCCAATGTTGTGCTCACATCCGTGTAATCGAGCACAATGTAATCGGGCACATACACTTCTCCACCAGATGGCATAGAGCTCCACCTGAAAGCTGTCAAAAAAGTTGTTGATATGACAACGAAGTTTCCATTTATTTCTATTTTCCTACAATAAATATACAAATAGCAACTTTCACAAAGGAGAACATCAAGAGAAAAGCGAACATTCTATTATATCAAATACAAAAAATGGAAACTGTGCAAAATAAATCCGGTATGCATGTACAAAGTCAAATTCGCCACAATGCTGAGGAGCTCAAAAACACATTGAACGACATGTACAGCTGGGAGAAGGAAATGAGAGACAAAGAACAAAAGTTAAAATTGGTTAAAGAATCAAATGTGAGTAGGCCAAAATGAATATGCAAATGCACTTTTCACTTTGTTAATGATTGGATGAGATAGAGGCAATAATGGTCACACAAAATAGAAAATAAAAAAATGTAAGCAGCATGGTTAGAATGTGTCTCATACGGTATCGCTTGACTGCGACAGGTCTTTGCTAGTTTTACGAGACATCCTTGCGATCACTCGCATGTCTTTCGATTAAAACATTTGAAGTTTGTTGCATAATTACGATAAAGAAACAAGCTGCTTACTTAACGACTTAGTCGACGGGGAACGGAACTGGTTCGTGAAGTGAGGAGTGCGTTTAATTAATTCGCTTTTTTTTTTAGCAATTTCTGTGTTGTTTTTCTAATTATTGATGGAATATTTCATTCGACTACAGTGTAGAGGCATCGCATACCTACTTTGAACTATTGTTTATTAAATAAATTTCAAATTATCCCTATTTTAGGATGCAACGTCGTATCCGATTCGAAGTCAACCCCCCGCAATGAGACTCCAATTGGCTGAGACGTTGAAGGAGCGCGGCAATAAAAATGTGAAACTTGGAGAATATCAATCCGCGGTGGAAAATTACACTGCGGCTATAGAAGCTTTCGATAAGGATGCTAAATTTTATACAAATCGGGCGCTATGCTACATCAAACTCGAGAAGTAACTAATCATGCATCATTGGGTTTCATTGGATTTGACACATGCTTTTATTTGTATACAGATATGATGAATGTATCGAAGATTGTAATCGTGCAATTGAGATCGACAATTCAGCAGTGAAAGCCTACTACCGTCGAATGCAGGCAAACGAATGCTTGGGTTTCAACACGAAAGCACTGAATGACTGCACAACAGTGCTGATGATCGATCCGAAGAACTCTGATGCGAAGGCTAGTTTAAAACGAATCAATCAGAGACTCAAAAAAACTGGTAAATTCAAAAAATCAAATACAAATCTGTAATCGGTGATCATCTGTATGAGATTTACGCACAGGTGCTGTTCCGAAGGGGTATTCAACGAGTGATTCAAACGCAATGATGGAAGGACCACATTTTAGCCCGTTGCGCAGCAATACGATTGACATCCTACCAACGAACAAACCGTCCTATTCAAGGTCTAAGGTAGATTTATTTCATACATTTAAGAACTCGAAAGCAAGTGATAACGCTAAAGACAACCAAAACGTACCTTTCTTACAGAAACCGTTAAAAAAGATTCCAATCATTGACGTGATTGGCCCCAAGGATGGTAAAAACTTCGAAAACTCAAATATTCAAATATCCGATGAAGTTATTGATAAGCTATTCAATGGGGAATGCGGTTCCTATGAGGAAGTAAAGAAGACTGCCACATCGGAAAATGTCAACACTCAAGTAGACGAACAGGACAGTAATAAGAATACCCCCGATGAGATAGCGCCAAAGCCAACAAAGTTAACAAAGCTAGAAGCCGAATTGAGTTCAACTACAAAAGATGTAAGAAAACCGCGCTTTGAAAGAGAATCTAAAAAAATATTCGGTTTTTTTTCTATCGATCACAGAGGCCACTACCCCCACCGCCAACATCAACTGCACAATTCTATTGCAACTGGAAGGAATTGACTGCTCAACAAAAGTATCAATACCTTAAGGTACGCACACATTGTACATATCTGCTTTCAATCGTTTGTTTATCAATTCATTTTTACAGTCAATTGAAGTGTCTCAAGTGAACAAAATCCTTGGCGCTGGGTTCGATTCGGACATTCTTTCCGATCTGTTGATGACGCTCAATGAGTTTTATGTTTCAAATAAGGAGGATGTGTGTGCAACACTTGTAGAGATAAGTAAACACGATAGATTACCAATTTTGTCACTGCTTCTATCATCGGATGACACAACAGGTAGCGTCTCTGTTAATCATAGCTCTCCCCAATGGGTGTCACATTTTTGATTCTCTCTTTCAGCGCTGTCACAAATCATAGCCTATATCCAGAGTGCGGATGGCGGGAGTACAGAAAGCATTAAGTTAATAAAAAAATCGTTTAATTTAGAGTGAATTGTGGCAATAATCTAAATATACATATACAAGTTAAATACAATTAAGCGCAGTGTTTATCTTTTGTCGTTTTGTATTTTGAAAGAAACGATAGTCACACTTGCTGGATCGGGTTGACATGAACGATCGAATCGGGTGTATTATATAAACAAATAAATACTGCATACTATTCACCGGTGGATTCAAAATCGAGGCCGGAACAGCGTTTGTGGTTGTTGAAGAGAATGGTATACTTCTGTCGAAAGGACTTCCTCACTTCTCGTCAGTTTTTCCGGCTGAAGCTTTCGCTATCCTGCGTGGCATAACTCTCGCTGGTAAGGCAAAGGTCATCATCTGCACTTACGGCCTATCTACACTGGCAGCCAGAAATGAGAGAGCATAAAAAACGCTGTCAGATAAAATCAAGGGGCAACGGAGGTAGAAGTTGGATATGTCTTTACTCTCTTATTTCTGCTGGCAGCTATACAAAATCTTAATAACAACTGTACTGTCATTACTTTAATAAGCGACAAATTAATAAAAAAAAACGCCGGCAGAGTCAAACTGCTTTGGATACCTGGACATGCAGGAATTAGGGGAAATGAGCATGCCGATATGGCAACAAGAGCCGCTACCCGCGAGCCTATCACAAAGATATACATTAACTACTTCTGGAGCCAAAAACTCAGAGAAGATTGGCATACACCCACTCCTATAAGCTTATAAGCCCTGACGCCAAAGCAGCGATATATCCGCAAAACGTTCCCGCCAGCATGATCAAACCCTACATTCGTCTCCGGCTAACTATATACACGGTTCACACATGAACATCTTATCTCGAAAAACATCCCTCCGCAATGCAGTCTTTGTGATACCAACGTAACGCTTTCCACTCACCATCTAATCTACAAATGCAGAACCATCCAGAATACTGTTCAAAGCTGTGCCCCAATTCCGATGTAAATATTAGAAATGTCTATAGGATTATCTGTTGATCCCAGAAGAACCAAACTGGCTCTAAGTCAAATGTGCACCGCACAACCTACCAAAATCTTTATTTTGCATGTTACCAAAATATCTAAATCTTCTGAGTTGTTGTTATTTTGCAACTGCCTAGCTACCAGTTGAATGTGTTCTCATAACTGTGGCGTACCGAATCCACGTATAAAGTTAAAAAACACATTACTCTCTAATATACAGTGGGAAGCAAAAGTGTCCGGATGTGTAGCACATTTATGTTCATTTTGTTAAAATAAGTAAACAAACAGCATTTTAACAAATATGTTTAGTTTATTTCTTCATTTGAACGTTAATCTTATAAAGTAACAAAAACTAACGGACACTTTTGCACATTATTTTTTAAAAAGAGAATGTCATTTAATAACTTAAGCTCAAAATGTTGCAAAGCCCTAAAAACACGGAAAAAATGTTGCAGTACAAGAAACAGCACAATATACAATTTTGCAAAAACAACACGCCGAAAGAGATTAATCTTGCATCATTTTTTCGCATTTCCTCCTCCCTAAAAGCAAAAGGCTGGCAATTTATCTTCACCGACGGCTGCAAGAACAACAACAGTACTTCTTCTGCCGTAACCAAGGAGAATGGCTCTTTATTTATCGGTGGTCTACTACCTACTTATGCTTCTGTATTTACAGCAGAAGCACTAGCCATCTACAAAGCCACAATCATAACTGCTAAATAGGGTGAAAAATATGTGATCTGCTGGGACATATTGTCCACGATCAATGCGATAAGAAATCCTAAATCAGACACAGCAATCAGCTCCGATATCCGCAACTACATCGCGAAGTTCCCTAATAAAACGAAAATGATGTGGGTCCCAAGCCACGTAGGGATAAAATGGAACGAACTTGCAGACTTTAAAGCTGGGCTGGCACACCGCGCTCCTATTTACCAATTTGATGCGACCACCAAATCGGATACCCTAAGGTTATTGAAGTGCCGATTCAACTCCCATCTTTTGTCGAACTGGCATAACTACCACCATCAGTACACCTTCTATAACCCGGATCGTAGCAGTCCATCGTATCCTACCACCATCTCAAAAACGTTGAACACCACCTTTACGAGACTACGTTTAGGGCACACACACCAACATCTACTTAAAGGCACTTGCCACGGATGGTATTGATGTCAACCACATACCAGGTTCCGCCCACCACAATCCAAATTGCACCAACCCAGCAGTCCATCTGCTACTTAGAGATATTTAAATCTTTCTTAAGAGCCGAAAGCCTCGACAGCTAGGGCTCTTTACCTATGTTAATATACAATTTAAATTATATCCTAATAAATTATATTATTATTATTATTATAATTTATTAACATATAATACAATTATAGTGTTAACAGAAAGAAAAGAGCACAAGTTGCGAGACTTTCGGCTCAATGGTACTAATTACAATGTTAAATATCGAATTTACATTTTTGGATGAAGTTATATATTTTTAAAACATTATCCTGTGTTGGTTCGTTTAAAATTTGCTGGATAGATTGATGTTGCTGCGATAGAAACTGGTTATTCTGGGTTGCAGCGGGGCATGTGCCAATGCCTAGAATGTGTTTTATGTCAAATACAGATCTGCAGCCACTGCATGTGGGCGGATCTTCCTTTTTAAGAAGATGTTCGTGTGTTACTGCTGTGTGCCCTAATCGCAATCTCACAAAGGTAGTTATCATAGATTTGGGCATTGAAGTGGGGTATACAGGATGCAGTCTGTTGTTGTTGATAGTTGAATAATGATGGGAATAGTTGGCCCAAGACTGAAGTTGGTTGGTTTTTAAGCTGTTCTTGATGATCCTGGTAAAGTCTTCTTTTGTGTAAACAATAGTTTTAAAGACTGGGGACCGGTGTGCAAGGTTGGCAGCTAAATCCGCTCTTTCATTCCCTATTATACCCACGTGACTTGGTACCCACATAAGTTTTACTTTATTTGGCATATCAATCACTCAGTCTCTGATTTTGTTGATAATTGTGGCATTATAATTTGGGTTACAGATAGCAGTTACAACTGAGAAGCTATCCGTCGCTATGATAAATTTGCCTTTCATACTTGCAGCGATATCTGTGGCTTTTAATATTGCTATCGATTCGGCTGTAAAAATTGAAGCCTGTTCCGGGAGAATTCCTTTGGCCAGTAAGTCGTCGTTTTCGAATATGCATGCAAAAGATGTACTGTCTTTGGTTTTGGATCCGTCGGTGAAAATAAACTTCCAGCCGTTGGATTTAAGCTCAGAGGCGATTGCCGTATAGAGGCTATGATACATTGCTGGAGTCGTATCTAATTTTCGATGTTGGGCTAGTTCGATTAGTACAGAAGTAGGCTTGATTGACCAAGGTGGATGTATTTGGGCATATTTAAAGGCGCGGATAAGGGGAATTTCCATCCCTCTGGCGGCAGCAAAAGATGATGAGATAGCACTTTGGAGACGTTTGGGAGATTTATTTTTCAAGGAAGATGATATGTCTTTGTCAATAACCGACTTATTTGAAAAAATGAGTTTGGCGACAAGTTTGGTTTTTGTTTCAAATATCCGTTCTTCTATAGACGGTAAACCAGCTTCCACTAGTATGTTCTTTATAGGGCTTGTTGGAAATGCATTTATGCTCCTCCGCGCGGCTTGATGGTAGGGTGCCTTTAGAATGTTTATTGTAGATTTGGGGCTGATGCCGTATAGAAATAGTCCGTAATCGATTTTACTTAACACTAACGCTTTTGTAATTTTACAGAGGGTATTGATATGAGTGTTACATTTCTTACTGGCTAAATAATTAACAATGTTGGATCTCGCAACAAGGCTCTTTCTTAGTTCTACACAGTGCAACTTCCAATTATATTTATTATTAAATAATATACCTAGAATATTTAAGTTGGTAACATTTTCAATATTAATATTGTTAAAACTTAAATTAATGTTGTTGCAAGAAATCTTGCGGCAGATGTGTAAGGTTTTGCATTTCTGTACGGAGAGTTTAGCACCAGAAAAGGTACACCAAGTTGTTATGTCTGCCATTAGTTTAGATATCACATTTTTAGTATGGGCGAGGTCTTTATGTTTGCTTATGATATAAATATCGTCAGCATAAATGCAATGATCGAGAGTATGATATTTACTTATGATCGCACTGATATCATCGAAAGCGATAATAAATAGTATGACTGATAGTGGCGAGCCCTGTGGGATGCCATTAACCAGTGGGAAAGAGGACGAAAAGCAGTGGTTGGCTTTAACGTTTATCCTCCTATTGGTGAGGAAGGATCGTATGTAATTGTATAATTTGGGACCAATGCCCCAAGTTTTGAGTTTATTTAGCACAATGTGAATGCCTATACGGTCAAATGCCTTTTCGAAGTCAAGAGCTAGGATTGTGACATGATTGCGAGCTGATATGGCGTTTGATATGTAATGATCAAGGTGTAATAGGGCATCGGTACAACCTTTGCCACGTTTAAAAGCCACTTGATTATGACTTATGAGGTTTTTTGATTCCATAAGCCAAAGTAATCGTTTCGCTATTATTTTTTCGAGGACTTTCGATATACAAGGGATTAGGGATATTGGACGGTACCCGTCCACATTGCTTATGTTTTTATTCGGCTTAGGAATAGGAATTATTGTGGCCGTTTTCCAAGTCTGTGGAATAACACCAGTGTTTACGACGTTATTATATAAGGCTAACATTCTAGGCATTATTGATGATGGGATGTTTTTAATCATCTGATATGATATTCTATCCCTGCCAGGGGTTTTGCCCTTTAATTTGTTAAGGCAGCACTGTAGTTCTAGAGATGTTATTGGTTTTTCAATTTTAAGTGCTGGATTGAAGTTTGAATAACTGCTTACGGGATTGCTAATCGTAGCGTATTTTTGGGTGATGAAATTTGAATGGAAGTTTTCATCTTTGGATTGGGTTGACCAGATTTTGGCAAAGTGATTAGATATGTCCATTGGGGTGGAGAAGGTTTCATTAGGGGTTTCTATTACCCTAATATTCTTTGGAGTATAATTACCGGTTACGCAACGGATTTTATGCCAAATTTCTCCGCAAGATGATTTAGGGTTTATTGATGAAGTAAAGCTATCAAGACATTTAGCCTTGCTGATTTTGAGCTCCCTACGGAATTTAGCATTCTTCTTCTTGAACGATATCAAATTTTCTTGGGATGGATGTCTTTTGAAATATTTCCAGGCTGACACTTTTTCATCTCTAAGGTGATTTAATTCAAGCGACCACCATGGAACATTGCGTTTGGTGACTTTGGGAGAGCTCTGCGGAATTGATTTGTTCGCAGCTGTGCGAATTGCTTTCAGAATTGTGGCAGCCTCTTTATTTGTGTTGGTTGATGCAATGTTAACTGATAGATAATCTACAATGTGCTTCTGGAAAGAAGCCCAATTAGCAAAATCAGTTTTAAATTTTGGACTAACCGGTGTTGTATAGTATGCAGGGCCGTTGGTGATCTTAACTATAATAGGGAAATGGTCGCTATTATAGAGATCATCCAATATTTGCCAAGAGGTTTTTGCGCATAATTCTGGAGAGCAGCAGGTGACATCAACACGTGTCAAGGTGCCATGTGTGGAAAAGTGAGTGGGAGAGCCAACATTAAGTATTGTGAGATTGTGTTTGGATATAAAATTCTCAATGATAGCACCCCTGGGGTTGGTATTTGCTGAACCCCAAGTCAAGCTCCAAGAATTAAGATCTCCAGTAAGGATGATGGGAGTAGAGATTTGGTGAAGAATATTTGATAAGTCGGTTACAGTAAATGGTTGGTCGGGGAGGATATAGAGACATATTATTGTAATTTTAGGAGGAAGTTGAAGTTCAATAGCTACAGCTAAGAGATTAGAGTTTATTTGAATGTGTTTATGCGGAATGTTGTTTTTAACCAGAATACCCACTCCCTGCTTTGATGAAATATTATGAGGAAAGTTGAGAAAATAACCCGTGTATTGCTTTGGTACGTTTGGTATAACATTGAAGGCACAGTGTGTTTCTTGCATTGATATAACCTCTGGGTTATATTCTTTAATTAGGATATTTAGCTCGTCGTAATTGTTTATGAAACCTTTTATGTTCCACTGGAGAATTTTTGTTTTTGGTTGGCGGGTGTTATGTTGATAAGATATGGGTCGTGAACTCCATTGTCTGGGGGTGGGGGGGGAAGGGCTGGAGTTAGCAGTCCCCCCATCTACCCTCGACAATGAGGTCCACGACGAATTGTTGGTTAAGTTATTTATTTTACTGTACATCATTGCTTGTATCAGGTATGTAATATGTGCTTGAATTGAGTAAATCTTTGGTGAGTGCAGTTATTGGGGAGTTTTGGACAGAAGTATTATTGGTGCTCGTTAGAGGTAGGTTTATAAGAGGTTTTGAAGCTATTGGAGGTTGAGGCGTTTTGGGTTCGGAGGTAGTTATGTTAGTGCTTGGTGTTGATGGTGAGTGGTTTGGAAGGGTTTTGGTGGCAGTGTCTTTAGTGGGTGGAATTTTAGAAGTAGCGGCGGTGGTAAGTGTTTTGGTTTGTGTATTATTGATTTGTGGGTGTGAAGATATTGCGGTAGTAACGCCGGAATTTTGTTGAGTTTGTGTTTTTTTAACTTGCTCTGAGTAGGAGCCTAAATGAGATGTAGAAGAAGAAGTTGGAAGTGTTTGGTTGTGTATGCGTTTGGCTTCGGCCATTGTACATTTATTGCGTGTTTTGATTTTCAAGATTTCCTTGTTTTGTAGGTATTTTGGACATTGTCTTGATGAAGAGTGATGGGCCTGTGAGCAATTTGCGCACATAATACGTGTACACTCGGAGGGGTTGTGTGGGGGTAGATTGCATGTGTCGCACGCACTACTTTTATTGCACCTCTTTTTGGTATGACCGAGTAGTTGGCAGTTTTGGCATCTCATGGGATTGGGGACATACTCCTGCACTTTGGCTTTATACCAACCAATTTCTACAGTTGTTGGAAATTGGTAAAGGTCAAAAGTAAATAGCATTAACCCAGTCGGACGTGTATTCCCGTCGACCTGTTTTGTGAATTTATAAACGGCCGTAACACCTTGCGATTTCATTTCATTTATGATTTCTTCTTCACTGATATTGATAAGACACGGTGCATAAACTATGCCCTTAGATGAGTTGAGTTGTGAGTGTAGGTTAACAGATACGGGGCATTGGTTAGCTAGATTGGTAGTACGCAAGAATTTATCTGCAATGTTTTGGGATTTAGTAAGGATCAGGATGCTCCCATCCCTCAACTGCGAGATACTTTCGTACTCGGTGCTAATTCCATCAATTGCTTTTCGTAGGGCAAATATGCTGACAGAAGAAAGGGGTTTGCTAGCATCCTTGGAAGTGATAATAACAAATCTGGGATTTTTGAGGTTATGTGTTTGGGGTAAACAAGGGAAATCTTCGACAGATCTGTACCTCTTGGGACGGGGTTCTGTGATTTGCACGTCAGAAAGATCTGCAAGAACACTAAAACGATTCCCGGGTTTTGGTTTGTTTGGCCCCGGGGCCATTTTTTCTTTATTTGCGCGCTTTGTGCTAAGGCTGAAACACGCGGTTATGACAGGAGAGCAAGAATATAGAGTAAGCGAGATGCCTATATGTTATCCGAAAGAGATATCAGTCGCAAAACACTAACTGGAGAAAGTCAACACGAAGTGCACGCTGTGAAATCTAGACGGTGACGTGTAATAAATTATAATAATAATAAACCGAGTAAGTGGTCAATGAATGATCACCACTTGGAGCATCCGCATTTATAAATCATTTATTCTTCGAAATAAAATCATCTACTTTCACAACATAAACATAAACTTGTACTTTTCAATTACTTAAATAGATTGATATAATTTTGATGTCATCGTAGGGTTTGTCGGTTTTTGGATTTGTCTTTGAATTGCATATATTTTGAACCACTTCCATTCCTCGGAAGACACGTCCGAACACTGTGTGCTTGTTATCCAACCAAGGCTGAAAGAGATTGTGTCAATTTGTTGTGCAATTGAATTCCGATGCCACTGTTACTTACAGTTGGTAAGACGGTAATAAAAAACTGACTACCGTTCGTATTCGGACCCGCATTAGCCATGCTCACGGTGTACGGTCTGTCATGCTTTAGATTGGATGAAAATTCATCCTTGAAGTCCTGGCCCCATATCGATTGACCTCCAGTTCCCGTGCCTGTGGGATCACCTGTTTGAATCATGAAACCCTTGATGACGCGATGGAAAATGTGTCCGTTATAATAACTGAAATGAAATTTCCATTGTCTCGATTTTCTGCAATTTGAATGAGATTATAATCGTTTATTACCCATTTTTACTGTGCACACAGAAGTTTTCAACGCTCTTCGGGCACTCCTTGTAGAACAATTTTATATGAATATCACCCAGCGTCGTGTGCAGAATGACGTTCTCGTACACTCGTTGCGTTCCTGAAAATGCAAACACAAAATGTGAATATCTACATATATATTTCATCATTTCTCTTCTAAAGATAAATAGCAAAACCCCTAAACCTTCATCTGATATGCGTGGAAATAGAAGACAGAATCGATGAGTACAAGAATAAATGCATGATTTGTGTTAATACTACCTTGTCCTTCAGGTACGGCGATAATGTCCTCCTTGGACGGCTTTTCGTTGAATATGTCTCGATCAACATCTTGCAGATCGGACGGAAGACGTCTGCTGTAGAGGTAGAACCTGGGCTTCCTAAGTAAAAAGTAAGACAACCAATTAGCTTGTGAGCGATCTATTGCGAATCCAACTTACTTATACGCTGTACAAAATATTGTGGGGTCGTTTGCTAAGGACTGCAATGTTGGATTGTCACTAGCCTCCTGTTCAATCGTGATGGCGGCCTTAGTTTTTCTTGCCTTTCCCTAAAAAGTGTCTTAAGGATATCAAATAATGTTTATGGTTGGTTGACGTGTGTATGTTTAACCAAAGCAAATATCTTCAGATATCTATGTGTGTTCAGTGGAAGTCCACCATCCATAAAATCTTCCCCGATTCTGAAAAAACTCACCACCTATTTGTCACATTTCAAGGCCGCATATGACAGCGTGCATACAGACGAGCTATAAAACGCCATGTCTAGTTTTGACATTCCTGCCAAACTTGTCAGGTTGTGTACAGTATCAAATCTTTACCGAGATTAAATGCAGACTTTTTCTCTGCTCCTAAGTGAGTCCTGGCTCCACCGCATACCTAACCTAACCTAAGGTCATTAATGAACTGACGGAGGCCTTTGAGGTTAAAAAAGGATTTAGA
This sequence comes from Eristalis pertinax, assembly GCA_907269125.1. Lineage (NCBI taxonomy): Eukaryota > Metazoa > Arthropoda > Insecta > Diptera > Syrphidae > Eristalis > Eristalis pertinax. The sequence goes on along the minus strand of OU026148.1, from coordinate 56,583,872 downwards.
AAATGCAACGCGCTGTCATCGTTCGTGCAAAACTGCCTCGCCAACACAAGAAGTACGACCCTCCAAAAGTCCGTACAATTACTAGCGTACGCGGCCGACATTGATCTTATTGATCGAACACAGCCAGCCCGAGACGTTGTCTGGCGGAGGCGGCGAAAATCCGCTAAACCTGGAGAATGAGGCACTCATCGAGAAAGGACGCATAACATCGATGACCCGGCAGACCGTCACCGTAGGCAGCTATAACTTCGAGGTAGTTAAGGACCTCGCCCAGTAAACAATACGAACATCATTAGTACCGAGATTAATCGCAGCCAATCTCTGTTTCTTTGGGCTCAAGGGGCAATTGAGTAGCAGAGCTCTCGCTCGAAGGACCAAGCCAACATTATATAAGACCTTGGTCATCCCTGCCCTGCTCTATGACGCGGAAGCCTGGACAATCTCAAGAGCAGATGAAGAAGCCGATAGAAAAGCTCGGCGTACGATCTATGGTCCTGTTTGCTTTGATGGAATCTGGAGGGGAAGGTTCAACCACGAACTGTAAGTGGCTGTACAGCGACTGGAGTCTAGCCAGGCGTCTACGTATCCAACGCCTAAAGTGGTTATGTCATGTAGAGCGCATGAGCCACTTAGCTCCCGCCCGAAGAGTCTTCAACTGCGAACCAGTGGGACAACGCACTACAGGACGACCACAAAATCGATGGCACACACAAGTGGGGAAGCAGCTCAACCAACTTGGAGTGCGAAATTGGTGGCTGCTTGCTGAAGATCTTGCCAGCTGGAGAGGCTTGTTGGATGAGGCCCATGTCCACGACGGTGTTTAGCGCCAGAAAAAGAAGAAGGAGTACATAGGTTCCAATACCAATATTAGCAACTTCCATAATTCAAGGTACCGCCATCCATATTATCATTATTTGCTTGACTTTAGATCAGCGTGCTCTAAGTCGGAAAGGGTGCACTATATAGCACACCTCGCCAACGCCAATCAGCAAGCCTTCATGTACTCGCTCGAAGCGTGATATTTTACGACATTTCATTTCATTAAATTGTTCACACTGCAGATGACTACAATCGCAAGAGCAATGCCTCAACCTTGGTGCATGTAGTCCTTTAGCAAACCCAAATCAAACAATTTGGTCTATGCTGGCGGTTCCTTCTTTTCGCCCTCGAAACGTTCTTCGTGCAGGGCACCGCCACTGCCCAGCGACTTCAATGACACATGCGAAGAGAACTTCTTTGGCTGGAAGGACACTGTGCTCTCGTGGTACGCCGTACTGATGTATTGAAAACTACTAGTTGAAGAGACAAGAGACAAGCGCCGTGTTCCTATCCAGTAATGGGAAATTTCAAGAGAAAATAAGTAAATATTCTATTACCTGAAATAGAGCAATGTTAAGAGGCCTTATATTGTCCGTTTTGCCTAGAATCGTTGAACAACGATTCGTTTCGATGTTTATCATTTTAATACCCAACATTGTGGGATACATAATAAAGTGGCCACTGTAGTCAAAAATGATGTTGCTGTTCATGAAGAAATCCGACTTTTCCAAGTCCCGTTCGCTTGCCATTCTAAATTGGAAAAATATAAAGTACATATACACAAGAATAGAGTCCTCTTAAGAGAGTGAACTAACCTTCGACCGAACTCCATGTTGGGAAGAGCATTGGCTGTTTTCTGAATCTCTTGAAAGCGGGCAAGTGCTTCGTCAAAAACTCTTATCAGTTTTCCAGTGGTGAATTGAAATACTCTGACCTGTCAAGAACGCGATTAATATCAAATCAAAAAAGAAAACCTGGGGACAGTACACACTTTTCTGTCGGTTGAAATGGTCGCGAATCGACGACCATCTTTGGACACTGCCAATCCAGTTACGAGAGTTTTATTTTTGGCAAACTCGTATAATCCTAAAATTGAAAAAATAAAAAAATGGTGAGTTTATTGACAAGAAAAGATCGCAAGTCTCTACACTTTCATGTGAAAATAGTCACCTGTGTCTAATTTCGAATCAAACGTAACAACTTTCGAGGGGAATTTGTAATCGAATTTCGAATTCATCCAGTATTCGAGAATGCCATTTTTATCAATTGAAATAACCGTCTCGAAGGCAGTGTTGAAACAGATTATATTCACCGGCGCCGAATGCAATTTGTCCAGAACATGCAATGCTTCACCGCTGCCATGGCCATCGTAGATGTAGATACTATTGGAATCCTTGCTTGATCTATAAAAGAGAAAATACACAAATGAAAAAGGTGAACAGAAAGTATTACTACCACACTGACACTGCCAAGCTGCTGATAGCGTCGCCAGGCGAGTGTATCCATTCCGTATAGAGAGGAGTGAAGTCCAATTTAATTATGCTGATCATATCAAAGTTAACAACGTCAAAAACTTTAACACACTTATCCGAAGACGCTGACGATAGCAACGTGCCATTGCTGTTTACTGACAGCGACACTATGGGCACTGGAATGAGAACAAAACACCATGCTTACAGCAGTGATTTAATCGCAACATCAAAGTCGTCCTTACTGAGATGACTTCGGAAGTGTTTGACGAACTCTATGCCCTCTTCCATCTTCTTCCAAAACTTTATGTGACCATCGACGCTGCCGGTGATAACAAAGTCGGTTTTTGTTGCGACAAGATGCGTTATCACATCGCGATGCATGTAACTTTTCTCGTAGCTCTCGGCATCTGGGAGGTTCTCCAAGTAGATTTTCTCATATGGAAGCACTGAAAAAATGATTTGCATAAAAAATAGGAATATATGTGCACATTTTGATGGTTAACCTTTTCTCTTTTTTGGTTTTGCAGATTCCGATGGCATGGGTCCAATCCATTCATCTTCACTGCTCGATTGATGTTCAGCGCTCCTTTTAAGGTTAGTTGTTTCATCTGCTGATTTAATGGTTTCTTCATTTGTACTTTTATTTTCTTCAGACATATTTCTTTTTGTTTAATTATTTACAATATTTATTATTAATTGATCGTCGTTAATGCAAACAAATCGTTGTCAAATGCCGCTGACAGTTGACACTTTGGCAGTGGAATGTGGATCCCTTTCTGAATACAGTGTGCGTCGTGATGACACCTTCACTTTAGAAATGTTTTTTTTTTAAATAAAACGTTTTGTTTTTAATTGATATAAAAGCATTTCACATATGTTCCGATCAGGCATAACTACGAGCTGTAACAATCAGAACTTACAATTTATATTGAAACAAGCAGCCTATGTCTGAATGTTATTTTTATCCCTGACAGCGGCGTTCAGACTTAACAATTTGTCGATACGATTTGCTTGATGTCAAATTGGAAAAAGTCAAAATGCTTTGCCTACCCTGCTACAAGTCTGCTAACTTGTGCGTTCACATTGACGATTTGGCCCCCAAGCACGGTTGTCAAGCAAATGGTACCGACAAATTGCTAAGTGTAAACGCCGCGAAATGTTATTTTTATCCCAGACAATAGTGCCAACAGTTGAACATAAAAAGTGCCAAAAACTGAACAATTGGCCATATTTTGAAAACAGTTCTCCTGCGACAAACTCCTCACACATTTCTAGTCGACTCTTCCAACACAGCCCATTGTACCTTGTCAATTATGCCATATAACAATTTGTGGAACATAATTTTCAGTTCAGTGTCAAAACTAAAAGATAAACGATGGCCGATCAAAACATTGTAATTTGCGCTCCAGACGATTGTAAAATAAAAATTATCAAGTGGAGAGTGCGGGAGGGCTATATGGTCGGAAATTCACAAGTAATTTTAATATATGAAAATTGTGATAGCGAGGATAGGGAGGTGAAAAAGTTAAAAGCCAATAAAATCGGTGTTGTCAAGAAGCGTCTGTACAAAGATGGCGCTGTTGTTGAGAAAGGGTACGTTTGCAAACCTAATTGTAAATTGCGCAAATATATCAATTCGAAGTTCCGACTTGATTTCGATGTTTTTTTTTTTTTTTTGGCTTCTAACACGGCAAAGTTGTAACGCGGCAATCGATGCATTTGTTTTATTTACAGATCTGCCTTATTATCTTTATCTACATGTATTCATGCGACTGTCATCAAAGATATGTGTGCGGATTGTGGAGCCGATTTGCGCCAAAATGAAAACGTATGTACACACCGGATTGATTGTAAACAACATACTTGTTCTTACGTGTTTCAATTTTTGCATTGGCATTATTTTTCACAATACAGGGCAACACATCCGAAGCATCTGTGCCTATGGTCCATTCTGTGCCGGATCTAAAAGTGACGCAAAAATTAGCTCAAAAATTAGGCCAAGCCGACACCAAGCGATTGCTTTCGGACAAAAAGTTGGTGTTACTAGTTGATTTGGATCAAACTGTCATTCACACAACAAATGACAATGTTCCGAATAATATTAAGGGAATTTATCATTTTCAACTGTACGGACCTCACTCGCCATGGTATCATACACGGTTACGTCCCGGTACTGGGCAGTTTCTAGAGCGAATGTCTGCCTACTATGAGCTGCACATATGCACGTTTGGAGCTAGAAATTATGCGCACATGATAGCGCAACTCTTGGACCCAGATGGGAAGTTTTTTTCCCACAGGATATTATCTCGTGATGAGTGCTTTAATGTGACTAGCAAAACTGATAATTTGAAGTAGGATTTCCATTTGACTGAAATTTTGTGGTACTCTCGCTCTTACCTGAATCATTTTAGGGCACTCTTTCCGTGTGGCGATTCCATGGTGTGCATCATAGACGACAGGGAGGATGTGTGGAACATGGCATCTAATCTTATTCAAGTGAAACCTTACCACTTTTTCCAACACACGGGGGATATCAATGCGCCTCCTGGTCTGTCGAAACATGAGCTAGATGGCGAGGGACTCGATTTCAAGGGTAAGTGTTCAAGCTAAGTCTTGCAAACAGTTTCTCATCTGTATTGACCTTCAGATCTGAAGAACCTGGCATCTGACGAAGAAGGCTCCAACAAGAAAAATAGTGATGAAGCAAATGCAAAGGACGCTGCCGTAACTGATGTTACCAAACCTGCAAGCGAAGATTTACCCACGGATGCAGACGCAAAGGACACCCAAGAAAACAATCAGACCATCGAGCATACGGGCGCAGCGAAAGCTGACGAAGAAACCGAGTCGAAGGACGGAAGCGAATGCCTTAGCAAAGACGAGAAGGAGGACATCGATGTTACAAGCAATAGTTCCGATGAGAACACAAAACCACAAGATGATCCCCCAAAAGTGAAAATCGCCGAGAATCCATCGAAGCAAATCGAAATCGAGGACCCCGACGATTATCTGCTGTACCTCGAAGTCATACTGACGAATATTCACCGAAGATTCTACGAAATCTTCGATGAAACAAAAGAGATTCCCGATCTGAAGATTATCGTGCCGAAAATTCGTTCAGAAGTTTTGCGGAGTAAAAACTTAGTGTTCTCCGGTTTAGTGCCTACCAATATGAAATTGGAACAGAGTCGAGCATACTTCATAGCGAAAAGTTTGGGCGCTAATGTCAGTCAGAACATTAGCGAAGCGACGACACACTTAGTGGCCGTTACGGCGGGAACATTTAAGGTGAACGCTGCGAAAAAGAATCCGAAAATAAAGATCGTCAACGCAAACTGGCTGTGGTCGTGTGCCGAACGATGGGAAATTGTCGACGAGAGACTATTTCCTCTGGACAGGAAAACGAAGAACAAGCAACGCCAGCCGCCAGCCCACTGTCACAGTCCCGAGCATGTGGTGAACTACAGTGAAAAGTCTGAGATTTCATCTTCGTCCAGCATGCAGGACTTGGAACCGGAAAAGTTTATAGACACCATTAATCCTCTGCTCAGCTTTTCCAATGCTGATCTGGCCGAAATGAATAACGAATTTGACCAGTTCTTCGAGTCTGATTCGTCATCCGAAGATGAGCATGTAAATATAGGTAAGGAGTGAGTGGCAGTAGTGGTTGTACGCCGAAGATTCTTGATTTCCTTTCTTCTCCCTATTCAGAAAATCCCCCAGTAGACAAGACGCTTCGCAAGAGAAAACGACAGGAGAAAGAGGAGGACAGGCAGCGTGAATTCTTCTCCAGGGAGGAGGAAACGTTGGTGCCCAAGAAAGAGGACTCGGAAGAGGAACCGGTCGAAAAGAGTTCTGCCGACGATGATGATGAACCACCTACGGTGAAGTTTCGAAGAGGTTAGACGAACACTTATACGTGACGATTGTGCGGATATTAACCATTTCATTCTGTTTAGGTGAATATCTACCATCAGACCCCGACTTGGGTTCCGATTCGAATAACGATTCAGATCCACCAGACACGGAGGACGACGGCGATTGGAATATGATGGGAGCGGCTCTCGAGAGAGAGTTCTTAGGACTAGAAGATTAACAATACTCAACAAATTATAGCCCAGTGACTTTTTTTACTGTTTATAAATTGAATATCCTTTCGCTGTTTTCTGTTACAAAAGGAATAAATATCAACGATGTTGTAAAGAGTCAATATTCTTACACGGTTTTTCTCAATAAATGATTATTTACTCCCATGGAGTAAATTGTTGCACCTTTATCAATTGCGTGTGTTTTATTTACATAACCCTTCGTGTCAATGAGTAGGTTAGATTAGAGCGGCTAATTGCCATGTCACATATGGGCCAGAGTAGGCCCCCGTTGTGTTTATGTAAGCGACGAAGATGACTAATACTAACATTACTTAGTTCTGTCATGTTGAAGTACATGGGGCATAAGTGACTGAATCTGCGAGAGGAAAGGCCAGTGTAATTGCAAAGAAGGTATGCAATGGTCTCCTCCTCTTCATCTCGTTGTAGAGGATACCTAGTCTAGAGGCGTGAATACCGATGGCGCAATGCCCGATTATAACACCAATAAGGATTCTGAGATTCATCCTACTCATACTTATCAGGGCGCGTGAGCGTTTTGGATCAAGAGTAGGCTATAATTGTTTTGTTATGAGGCACCCAGTGCCAGTAGACCATCTAGGTTAGGTGTGAGTAAGTGTTTCGAGCTTTTGTAGATGTTTTGCAGTAGCGTTAGGCATGGACGGCAGGTCTCCATCCGGAAAGAGTGTTGTCAATGAGTAGGTCTGGCCAAAGCTTTCCCATTTTCGAAAGCATTTTTGTTCCTAATTAATTGTGTAGCTGTCTACTTTGTCTGCGTTTTTAATCCTTAGAGTCTAGCCGCTAGTGCAATTCACGTTGTGGAAAAGCTATAAATCGGTTTATAAGATTAGACGATCAGAGGATTCGTGTCGGACGGCAAAGTGCAGATAAAGTAGCTCCCATTCGAGACATGTGGACATGTGGTATACTCCGACAGAAGCTATAACCATTGCAGACCAACTATTCTGATACAGAGGAAACACAAGATTTACACAATATACATCATCGAAGCCTCCTGCCATCCTCCGAACATCCTGCTTACCAGAGTGGTAGGTTAGGTTAGGGAGGTGAGCTGCCAGCAAAATCGGCAGCACACTAAGATCTATGTGTTGTTGGTCCATTGTGATACCCAAAATTAGACTACTACCACTGATCGACAACTCCAGTGATAGTGACGTAGATTCGATCCCAACGCAAATCGTGACTGGACCAAATTTGAAAACCGCATAAAGCGCTGCACTGATGCGGGGGGTGAAAGCTCTCGCTACCAAGGAAACAGGAAAGAAGATTTCGGCAACATACAGGCTCTGCGCAATAAGAACAATCAGCGATTTTCGAACAATTTCCGACGAAGCAGCCTGCGTCAGTGCTGGTATGGCCCGTATCGATATTCTCGCCAACCACGCAATGGGGCTACCAAAGGCGAACGGCAAACCATGCAGAGACTAGCGCAAGGTGCCCAAAGAAAGAAAAAAGGGTAACATCTGTGGCACTACATCTGCTCAATCCATATGGGACACCACAACTAAAGGCAGATGGACACACAAACTGATCTCCGCGATTGAAGCCTGGACATCATGAGCTCATGGGAACTGTAACTACCATCTCACGCAGTTCTTGTCGGCTTATGGAGGTAATCGGAAATACCTCCACAGATTTGGCCACGACAGCTCACACCAGAATGCGCGGGTGAAGTGGCAGAGAGACAGAGCACGTCCTTTGCTGGGACAAGAACAAGTTTACCAACTCCCGAGGTATTAGTCAACCATATGACAAAGTCAGCTAAAAAATGATTGGAGCCCTGATCCTTTATAACGAGCGTGCAGAATGAGCTAAGAAGGCTCGAGAGATTCGGAAAGGCGAATCAACTAATATTAGCGTGATATGCTAACCAGCCCGGTGAATTTGTACCTAACGGCAGATCCGCGGGGAGTGGTGGAAGAGTTCAGGATGTTGTTTGTTCGTAGGCGTACTTGGGAATCGTGCATGCTAATGGCACGTGCTGTTAGTATCTTTAGAAGATCGGCACATCCGTGGACGTAACCAACAAAAAGACACCATCGAAGCCTGCGAAATACGGAATTAAAGTGTGTTGGACTTGCGATTCTGTCAACGGATACCCTTGCAAAGGCAAAGCAGATGAACATCAGAGAGCTGTACATTTGGGCAAGAAGGTGATGATTGAATTATCAACCAAATACCAATCCAGCGGGAGACCTGTTGTTGCTGACAACATCTTTACATGTTTTGAAGGTGTTAACAAACTTCGAGAATCTGGACTGACCTTCGTTGGAACTATTCCACGGAATAAGAAGTGCATTGCTAAAGAAATGCTTCCGGATCGTAGCCACTTAACACAATCCACTATCTTTGGATTCACAGACAATGTCGCAGCAGTTCAATATGGCACCGAATTGGTTGGAACAGGAAGCCACAAGCAATTATTTTCTAACAAACATAAATTTGGCGTCGACGTCATGGATTGAATGTTGGGATAATATGCAGACAAAGCGGTGGCCATTGGCTTTTTTTTACATGTTGGATGTCGCAGCATTAGCATCTTTCATAATTTACAAAAAATTAAATGAGATAAGTGCAACGAACTACACCAATTCACGTCGCATTCTTTGATTGAACTGTGCCCTCACATCGAAGCAAAGATGAACGATCCAAGGATAATAGGAGCGTTTTCCGTTTAAAATGCCATCGAATCTTTCTTAGGAACACAATCGTTGAGCACATCAACCGGCCAGAAAAAGTCGTGTAAAAATTGAAGAATAAACGACAAAATGCAAAGAAAATTTTCACTGCTTGCGAAGAGACTGTCTGTTTACAGTATTCATGAATGCCATAAATTTGTAAATCAAGAAAACGCTTCCTCATACCTCGCTTTGCGCTAGGTGTTAGGGTGTTAGGGGAATACAAAGTTTCGTGCAAAGCGAAAACAGCAAAAACGAAGTAAGAACGTCATGCAAAACGAGAGGTTGCGTTCCTGAATTGATTTTGTCGACATCACACTTGACCGATCGCGTAACAGACAGTTTCATTTGTTCCTTATTTGAACTTGTTCTTCGGATGTTCGACTCATTTATGCCATATAATTTTACTAAAGCAGACGGCTTCTTTCCGTTATCCATTTCCTTAGTCGAACTCAACATTTTTTATGGTTTGAATTTAGCTCTTTCCTGCACGCCATGATTCTTTGAAGAAAATCGCGCAAAACGAAACCGCACAAAGCGAGGTATGAGTATAAAAGTCCAAAATAACAAAAAAAAACTTCAGTTATTTCATTGAGTTCCATCAATTTTCATACACAATGCATGAGGGGGTGCAGCTAGACCTCTTCCACTGATGGAAAGACCTTAAAACATCCATTGATAGAATGGTTATTTTCTATTATCCAAACTCTGCACTCCCCCGAGAGATGATTCAGCACAACGAACTGAAATGTGCTAAACAAATGTGGAGCTGTCTTGCGGGTCCAAATTAAGGCGCACTTAACACAAAGCTATTGAATGATTTCGACATACTTTTATATAAACTAGTTTTATTCACTTTCCAATTGTATTGGTTTTCATTGACCCGCATTCAACTGTACACTTAAACAACCAACCACGCACTTGTCATTTGCTGTCATTGCGCATTTGTTTGAATCTGCTTACTCGCTTTTTCGGTGTGTGCATGTCAATGAATTTTTCCTTTGGCAATGGATCCGGCTGTACGGGACTGTTTTCCAAAACATCGCCCATTACCTGTGAGTACACAACATTGTGAATAGCAAAGTGATTCTTTTTTAAGTTCTCCATAAATTACCTTGTTGTAAGCACTTAGGCATTCAGCGTCATCCTTGGGCTTTCTCACGCTCTTTTTCTGTGCACGTGGCTTATCGTTATGTTTCTCGAAACCCACGGCAGCTTTGTTCTTTAAAATTGTCTTCGACTGCATTTCCGGGGGAATGTTCTCATTGGCTAGCGGGGACAAAAACTAAAAAAGGAAACAGTGTTATGTTACGTATGTCTTCAGTCACATATCGACTAACTTACTTCGGATCGTACATCGACAAAAGCCTTTTCACGGGAGTCTTCTTTGCTTTTGACCTCAACAACACCGTTGACGTCCGCTTCAGGTTGTGACGCGTGGTATAAATTATATAGATCTGTAGGACTTTGGGGAATGTCCGATTTTGCCGCTAACGGAGGGGACTGCGTTGAGTGCTTAAAGGTTATCTGAAGAGTGTTCGACGCATGGTTGGATGGATGCATACCGGAACCCAAAATCTGATTCACCAAATAGCCATCGGATGAAGTCTGCGTTTTCAGGTTTTCCTCCACTTTCTCCGCAATTGTCTTCCGTTTAGGGGTGCTGCTGGTATCATTTGCAACCGTGTTGACTACAGGCTCATCCAGTCGGATTATATCCCGCTGGGGTTTCTCCTCAGTCGGGGACTTTGCGGGCATCATCTGAGCAACGGTTTCATTCTTTCTAAACTCTAGCATATGATCTTCTAATGCGAAGGATATTCGACGTTTTTGTTGCTTCTCAGGCTTAACCTCTGCGCTTGCATCCTTTTCCAGTTCGGAGTCTGTTTCAGGTACATCTTCGTGGAGTTCAATGAGCTCTTCCAGGCTATATCTGATATTGAGAAGTCGCATCTTCTCTTGGATTGCTTCTTCATCACTTGAACGTATTGCTGCAATTTTTCCATCAATGATACGCATCTCGTATTGGAAGAAACCCGCTCTCTCGTTTCTGGGCAGATACTCCGCCTGGTCTTGCATTAATCGCAGCTCTGGTGGTGTGTTTGCTTCGGAATCATCGTCACTGATGTCTGCATGGGCCGTGTTTTCAGCGGGATTTTTTGTATCTGAATCATCGTCACTGTTTCCGGCATGGACTGTGGTTTCAGCAGGTTTCTCTGTTTGCTCACATTTTGGGCTTAGACTTTCCATCACGTTTGTTTCTTCCTTCACAGAATTTTCACGATTATCCACTCGGTCGTGAGCAACTCTCTTCTTTGCTGGCGGAACGTTAATTTCTCCAGACATCAGCTTTGCCAAAATATCTTGAGTATCGCGATTTGTATCGACATCGCCATCGTCGAGTTCCTCATTTAGTTCATCGATCATGTCTTGTTCTTCGAATTTTTCTATGATTTCCTCGACGGATTCATGTTGCGCTTGGATGCTCTCTCTTTCCTGCTTTTCTTTCAGTTTTGCATTTCTAATTCGTTGCCTGTGGGTTTCCCGCCAGATTTTCTCCTTTTCTTCGTCGTATTCCTCAATGATTTCGCGCTCCTCTGAATTCGGGAGGACACCATCTAGATGTGGCCCCTCTAATTTGTTTCTGAAAAAGAACGACAATTAAGTCAGCCGTCAGGACATGGCAGACGAGTCGACTGGGAAACTATCTTGGTGTTTACAATACGTACTCAAAAAATTCCTTCTCCGCTTCGAGCTTGTCCAAGTACTGCTTTGCTTTCTCTATACGCCTCTTGCATATTTCAGTGGCGGTGTATGACGAGCACTTGGAGAAGTAATCCTGAAAGTGGCCAACCATCACTTCGTTGGTATGAATTAATCGGCCCGGCATGAATGCTTTTCGTCCAATTGGTACCATAACATCGACACTTAGTTTTTTGCTAAACATCTCCAGATTTGTGATTGCGGTTTCTTGTTCTTTCGAATAGGTTTCCCAGCGTTGTATCTCGTCCTCGTTTTTTTGGAGCGCCTTTAAATGGAGGAAATGTTGTGAGATTTCTGTTGAGAAATGAAGAAGTATACTTTACCTGCCGAAGAGTGTCTTCTCTCCTCTCCATTACGTGAAATGTAAATAAAATGGGAAATAAATGTTTGGATTGCAGAGAACAATCCCGGATCCAGAGGAAATTAACGCGAATACAAACTGTTTGACATTTGTTATGTATTTTTGGCACTGACAGCCGGTTAACCTATTTTTTTTTTATCTAAAGATCGTTCCGTTTGACGAATGTGTTATGTTAGGGATGGTGTAACACGCCGACTTCCCTAGACATCTGTCTGTCCAACAAAATATTTGATATCTAGAAATTGAGTGACATTTCTTTGCATGAAGTGCATAAGAGAAATTATTTCCTATAGAGCCAGCATAGATTATGAATCAGATCAAACAAATTTGTGGTATCCATGAGAATTGTTCACAGAACAGCATTTACAAATAAAATTGTTAAAGTTTTAAAATAAAATTCTTCTATTGTAGAATCGTACATCTGTGAGCACTGATATACATCGAGTCTCGAAAGCACCTCGAAATTCAGTGTCAAATTTTGACAAATAGTAAATGTCACATTCGTTCATCTTGAGAATTGAATTGTTTTTCTTACGATTGGTGTTCTTCAAAGTTTTACATTTCGCTCGATTTCCGTAAACAAAAATGTCTGGTCAATATCCAGGTGGATATAATAGCCCCGTTGGTGGGCACCGTGGCAACTTTACCAACCAAATGGTTAATATGAATCAAATGGTTCCCAATCAAATGGGCATGATGGGTGGTTACAATCAGGCAGGTATGATGCAGCCATCGCCACAACAACAAAATCCAATGCAAAATCCCAGTATGGGTGGCATTGTCCCTCCAGTGATGAGCACAGCTGGCATGCAAAGTCCCTCACATGTGCAGCAACATGGTAATCCACAAGCGTCGTTGGTGCAACAACAGATGCAACAGCAGCAACAAATGCAGCAGCAGCAGATGCAACAACAAATGCCGCAACCCCAGCAGCAGCCACAAGCGCAACCACCGAATCCCCAACAGGGGCCCCAGCTCACGCTTCAGACGCCTTCGACGCCAACGTCAGGTCCAACAATGATGGCCCAACCGTCGGTGCAAACTCAACCGCAAGTCAGTAACATTCAGACGCCGAAAGAGATTAACATCGTTGCACTATCACGCCTGGGTCAAGAAACGGTTCAAGACATTACATCGCGCTTTCAAGAAATCTTTGCAGCGCTTAAGATCATCCAGCCAACATGTAATCGTGAAAACATCACAGAGAAGAAGGTTCAAGAGTACTTTAGGACCATCCGCTTGCTGTTCAAACGCGTCCGCATTATCTATGAGAAGTGCAACGATGGCTATCCCCAAGGTAAGGAAATTTTGGTGAGGAGGTGGTTTTTGGGTAAACTCAATTGTTCTCTTCGTTAGGAATGGAGTATACGCATGTTGAGAGTTTGATTCCATACAAAGATGAGCCAGATCATCGGTCGGAGCCAACACATTGTGAGGAATATAGGAAGGCGTTGCAGGAGAACCGTGAACTTATTGAGACTGTTATGCTGAAGAACAAGCAACTGAGGGAAATTATCGACCGTTCTCGCATCATCATCTGGGAGATTAACACGATGTTGAGCATGAGGCGGTCCTAGATTAATTCACACGAAATATTAAATAAATTAGAATTTATGAAAATCTTACTAGTCGTTTTGCATACAATGGTGGGCATACTTACCTACCAACTTAACTACTTATCAGGAAGGGAACTCAGAAGGTTTCAGATCTTCTATGGGTTCTTGCTCAAGTTGGTTACTGCGACTCGTAGACGAGCCCCAGCTATTGCCGAGTATTTCGACCTTTTTGAGAATGCGCGGTCTGAAGCAAATGAATCGACGTTACGACCCGTTTTAGAAGAACCTTGAATCACTTCAGGTTGGGACTTGTCATTGAGGTTGCAGCCTTGGATAAGGTGAAAGGATAATGTCTGCTCTTCCTTTCCGAGGGAGTAGCAATTCTTCTTTTTGAGGAGCCAACTGCTACTGAACCCCCTGATCTGCGTTGAGCGGTAGTCAAACCCAACTGAGGCCAAACTAGCACCGATCTTGGGTCTTACACCTTTGGTCGCTCTCGAGGTGGAGGAGTAGTGGCTTTCCTTAATAGTACCCCCCAGAACTGGTTTCTTAGGTTGGTTGTTACTGTCGCAGCCTGTGCGCTATGCCGTCGTTGTAGATTCCATAATTCTGGTGAGCATACTCTTTTCTTTCTCAGTAAGAGACTCTGGGTCGCTGGTTCCAACTGGTGAGACTGCGAGGGCGTCATCAGTGCTTCAGCACACCTGCCTTTCTGCTTGACCACCTTTGCTAATGGTTGTTCCCTTCGACGCTTCCTTCGGATTGTCCATTAGGCGGCTAGCAGATGGCTGTTTCAGCCGTTTGGATGTCTCCTCTAGGAAATCAATTGCTCTTTGAAGCCTGGATTTCTGATCTTCCCTTGGATCCGTTTTTTCACTAAGCCTTCGAATCGTCTGTTTGCGGGTGCGGATTTTACTACTGTGGAGCATTTGGATGAGCTGTCGACGGAGCAGGAGTCATCATCCACAATAATTATGTTAGCTACGACCTCTACTGCTACGTTACCAGCTGAAACCGAAAAGTGCCTCGCTGCTGATTGTAGGAGGATGTCTGTCTCCTCTTCCGTTAAGGGCTGGTCTGGTTTGGATCCGGTTTTTTTGGAGATCACTTATGACCGACTCAATTTCTCCCGTGTTTATTGAAGAATTTGGGTTAGGATTAATTTTGTTCTCACGAGTAAGGGGAAAGGAGAGGTCAAACTGTCACTGTATGCAGTGATGGAGACTTTTGTTCGATTTACCGGATTGTCCCGATCACGATTCCAACGCAATGCCATTCATTCCTAGTCACGGTAGTTCACACCTGGCATTGCGGGTTGTATTGAGTTATTCCCCTATAGATCCGCTTCATTCTGTGGCAGCAGGGGTTGCTCGAGAAGGTTGTGACGGAGTAATGTATAGCGGTTTTCAGTCAGTTTCAGTCACGTATAGCGGTGTTTGAGAAACTCCTACTGATTCACACAGAATCTAGCCCCCCTCGATGACATTGTATTTACAACGGAGTTTCAGCCTTCCATTTTTTCTCGAACTCGGACTCGAAGAACCTCTGAGCCTGAGCATTGATTACCATCCGCTCGATGTGGCCGACTTTTGCCTGCCGGACCACAACTTTGTACAACTCGTAGAGTTCACGATTATGTCTTCTCCTCCATTCACCTCTCTGCAGACATGACCATATATCCGACGCAGAATATTTCTTTCGAATTCAATAAGAATCAGCTTTACTCTGATTTTTTTTGGTTGTCCTGCTTCGACGTATGTTAGGTTAGGTTAGTGGGTAGACACATAATCCACGTCTCACTTAGATCCGCAACCAGTTCCTGGATACTAGCCGCTGTCCAGAAAACCAATCCGCAACTAGTTTCTGGACACTGGCCCCTGTCCAGAAACCCCTTTCGGTTTCGGCGATGCAATCCGCAACTAGTTTCTAAACACTGGCCACTGTCTAGAAACCCAATCCGCAACTAGTTTCTGGACACTGGCTCCAGTCCACAAATCCTTTCGATTTCGCAGACCCATTTCGCAACTAGTTTCTGGACACTGGTCGCTGTCCAGAAACTCCTGTCGGTCTCGCAGAACCAATCCGCAACTAGTCTCTGGACAGTAGTACTAAATGTTCCCAGACTTGATGCAGGGGCAATTTGAATCACCTCTAACTCGCTTAAAAAAGACACAAGATTTCGTCTAAATATATTTTATTATCATTTGAATTTTTTAACAATTTGAAGAAATTTTATCTGATACGTCTCTAATATAATTATTTGTTTTAATGTGCACGCAATTGTGCATTTAATGTCGCTTGCTCAGCTGTTTTGTTTACTTCTTAGAAATCGCGTTGAATGCATGAACGCATGGAAGCGTTGGCAGAGACGCACGTGTGTTGGCTTGGTTTCTTAAAATCCATTCGTTACGTCTGCACACATAATAATCGAATACTTTTCAGACATGTTTACACGCGTTTATTGTACTCATGTTTGTCTTCATTTATTATTCGCAAAGTGTACGGAAAAAAATTACAAAAGTAAACATTTGTTTAAAATAAAATTTATCTAAAAATACAGTTTTTTTTTGTTTTGTTTTTTGGCTTAACGAGGGCAGATTACGAGTAAATTCTCTAGCTAATTTAAAAACAACATTAAAATAAATTAACACAAATATTATTTTCAAAAAAGAAAAATCAAAAAAAATCAAAAAAATAAATAAAGCTCGTTGAAAAAAAATAATGAGTGCTATGAGGGAGTGTGTTCAAGAATATGTAACGGTAAGAATATTTGATATATTTCTTCTCTTAATACGATGCAGGTGGATTTATTTCTAAACCTGAGACAATTGTTTTAGTTCTTTTATTCTTTTTTTTTTCATTTTTTTTTTCAATGAAACATATCTTTCTTTCGAGATATATGTTCTTTTTTTAGCTAATAAATATATGTATGTATATATATGATGAACAACGATTATAATATTATTAGGCTCATAATACATTTTATGTGTGTGGTGGTAAATTAAAAAAAAAAAATAAAATAAAACACCTCTTCTAGCAGTTCACGTATGTAGCGTCCTCGCGACTAATATGTTCGTTAAGACAAATTATTGAATATTTCACTTTTCAAATTCAAAATACCATCCATCTATAGATGTATGATTTTTTTTTCTTTCAACTTTATTTTTGAGGTTAGCAATGCGTTCGACTGTGATTGTGTGATATAATGAATTGTATATGTTCGATGAAACAGAAGGGAAAAAAAAATAGTGTATGATAAACAAATAGTTCTTTATGTCCAGCTTAGAATGGAACGCATTTAAACTACAGCAGCATCACTGGCCAATTCTTCCTCAACGGTAATGTACATACCCTCTTCTTCGTAGGCAGAGTCATGCTTGGCAAGGATTCTCAAGAGTGGACGCAACTTGAGCCACCACTGGTGCTTGGGGATGCGTTGCCTAGTTGTCGGCGAGTAAATAAAAGTTCATAAGTACAACTTGCACACATCAGATATCATTTTAAGAGGCTTACTCGAAATTCGTTTCGGTTATTAAGTCAGCCAATGGCGTGAATTTGTATTGCCGACGAACAATTCCCAAAAGGCAAGCCGAATCGTTTTGATCGCACTTGATGGTGCCGTCCGGTTGGACGTTCTTTTTGAATTGATCAATGAACCAGTCAACGCATTTGGCTGACATTTTTGTGCCCATATTACGATCGAATGGCGTTGGTGAGCCTCCTTGTTGCATGTGACCTGCAAATTAATCACAAATTTGCATTTACTGTGCTCATTTTAGATAGACTTCCGAACTCACCCAAAATATTCATACGGCACGAGAACAGTCCCTTGCCCTCTTCAGTGTACAAACGATGAATGAAGTCAGTGTTGTAGTTGTCTGATGCCTTCTCGTTTCTCAGAATGAGACCACGTTGTACGCCTTCGGCCATTTTAGATGCCATATGATACACATCCTGTTGCAAGTCTTTGATGGAGAATTTCTCTTCATAAATGTACGCAGCATCGGCACCGCCAGCCAAACCAGCCAATGTGGCCAAATAACCACAGTAGCCACCCATGGTCTCAATAACAAACACACGACGTTTTGTACCCTGAGCCGATTGACGAATGCGATCACAAATTTCGGTGATCTCATTCAGACCTGTGTCACAACCGAGAGAGAATTCCGTTCCAGGAACATTATTCGAGATGGTCGATGGGATCACAGCCAACGGAATACAGAACTCGGGGAAGTTGGGACGTTGATCAGAGATTTGACCGCATGCGTGATAGGCCTCGAATCCACCAATGATGAGGAGTGCCTGAATCTTAAACTCCTTGAGACGGGCGGCAATTTCCTTGAATTTACCCTCTGGAAGGGTGCGCTTTGTTCCCAAAAATGCTCCTCCCTGGCCAACCCAGCCGGTGACGGAAGACCTTTTTTTTAGCGGAAAAAAATGCATGAGAAATTCAATTTTCCTCTCGAATATGGAAATTGCTTACCAGCCCATTTCTTTGATATTTCCCGCAATAAGACCTTCAATACCATCGTGAATGCCAAGAACAGTGTCTCCACGGTAAATGCAATTGCGTACAAATGAGCGTACAGCGGCATTCATACCACATGCAGGCGCACCAATGTGCATAACAGCTAGCCTGTATCCCTCCTTTAATCAAAAAAACCCCCCTTTAGCAACGCAAAATAAACGAAAGTATACACCGGAACTTACAATGCCCTTTCCACTGCTATCGACCGACTCCTTTGGTGGCTTCAAGCGGGTCAACATTTTGTATGTCTCCAAGTTCCTTTCGAATGAACGACCACGTAGTTTCACTGCCAACTCCCAGTTCTTGTCTTCCATTGCCTTTGCAACGGCCTTAGTGCGTTCTACGCACTCCATCAATGGTACACGAACAGCTTGGTTGCCGTCCAAAGACACCACACATGGTACACTGGTTTCTGTTGCTTCCATAAGAGCCAACACAGCTTCTGCACCCATACGACAACCCTGTAAAGTGAATGAATCATCGAATGTGCAGACTTCAGTGATTTAAAACCACTTACCAAGACACGATCAAAAGCGCTTGGATTACCACCACGTTGTACATGACCAAGTACAGTGATACGGGTATCCTGTTGCAGTTTGTCAACAACGACCTTTTTAACATCCTCAGCAGTGATGGGCCTTCCTTCGCGATCAATGGCACCTTCAGCAACGATGATGATGTTCAAACGTTGACCAGCATTACGTTCCTATTGTATTGAGTTTAAATTATATATTGAACGTTGATTAGCATTTATTTCAAACACTTGATATGAGTGAGTGTACAACTGATGGCAGAGAGTTCGATTGTTGATTGAATATACGCGTGATAGCTGTCGCAGTAGAACGTTTATTTTTAAACTTGACTTTATCTACAGAGTCGTCGATGATGAATTCGTTTAACTCTGGGTCATGCTTTTGTTTTCAATGAAATTGAGAAGCGATGGCCTTGTCAATGATGTATACAATGCCTCAGGAAGCGGATAAGAATGATCAGTCGATTGTTCGCGCTTACATAAGACATAAGAGAATGCAATTTAAACACTTTTCAATGCAAATAAATTAATGCTTCGAGGACTGCTTAACGTTCCGAATTAGTACTAATGCTCTTGTCTGGAAACTAGAAACACTTACCTATGTAAGTCCACCGCTAGCAGTTATAGAAACTCTGCGGCTTATTAAGACAGTCAGTCAGTCTCAAAAGTAAGTTTACACGTCAAGTTTCAAAAATATTCTGCGCTCTCAGCAAAAATCAAATCCAAAAGGGACTCCAAATAATACCGTTTTCTCGAATGATAAGTAATGTACTTAAAGCAAACAAAAATGAGGATATCCCAAAAACTATAGACACAGTGGTGCGATAACCTAAAAAAGTGACGAAATTTACGTCAGCATCAAATTACCATTCGCTTGCATATGCTGTTGACGCAGTTTGTTCTTGAGATTGTTCAAGTAACCAAACCCATTCATTTTTTGTCTCTAAATTGACTGATATGTCATGCTCACTTAGACCGTCCGGTTCATTGCGCTGTCACGTTCGGCTTTGTGTCCAAAACATATGTACCCTTTGACCTTGTAGTTCTTCCCTCTTGGGATTTTTTATTTTTTGTTGGCCATGTGTGATTTCTTCTGACCTCTTTTATAGCCATTTAGATGCTTTAAGCAATTGTAGTAAGTCCTTTGGGTCAATGTTACTCAGATCCTCAAGGTTGTTGAGGTAGTACACGCCTAGTAGTCCTCTTCTTGTTTCCACAAGTTCAGGACGTGTTCCGAGGTAGTGTAATATTGTTTCCTCTTCTTCTTCATCCATACAGCTTCTGCAGAAGTCGCACCTTATAACGCACCAAATCTTCTGGCATGGCTGTCTATAAGACAGTGACCAGTTAGCACCCCTATCACTGTACTAATAACCTTCCTGTTTAGCTTTAGGAGGTAATTCAGCCCTTCCTTGCTTTTGCTTAGGCCAGATCGCTTTCGATATTCTGCAAGTTCAGACCATTTGCGGTTTCTATCGTTTTTCGCAATCGTCATCAATCGCGATTTTATTGTTTTCAGCCGTCTTGTGTAAGCGCCTCAAGGTTTACGTCAGCAGCCTGATTGGCCAATAGCAGTGCTGGTTCAGGCCAGCGAAATCCGCCATTGACCAAATATTCACAATACGGCAGATCTTGGAAAAGACTCAGGTCGATACCCACCATCTACTTTAAGACCGCGTATAACAGTTTTTATATAGAGCTATACAGCGCTTTGTCGAGACTTGGCATCCCTGCAAAACTCGTCCGTCTTTGCAGAATGATGATAGAGAATGCCAGTTGCTCCGTCAAGATCGATAAAGATTTCACCGAGACCTTTGATGTCAAAAAAGGATTTAGACAAGCCGACTCACTGTCATGCGATTTCTGTAACATCATTCCCGAGGAGATCGTGTGTAACTCAAAAGTCGGCACCACAAATCTGTGCAACTGCTCACATATAAAGGACACAACGGGCGTTTGTGAACATCGAGTAGAAAGCGGCTAAGATGAGTCTTGCGGTCATTGCGGGTGCAGCAAAGTATATGCCGTCCATGAAAAAGGGTCACCAACAACGACGTCTTGGACAAAACGTCACCATGGACAGATTTAACTTGGAATTAGTGGAAGACTCTGTGTCTACCTGAGCTCCCAAGTTAGCACAAGCAATAACACCATCGGGGTGACAAATTGAAGCATCAGCCACGCAAATCGCTGTGTCTTTGGGCTTGCAAGGCAATTGCGCAATAAAGAACCAAGATATCCCTATATAATACCTTGATAGTCCCAGTCCTGATGTATGGCGCAGAAGCCTGGACGCGAACGAAAGTGGACGAGGAGATTCTTGTTAGATTCGAGAGTCGTTTGTATTATCTTCGGTGTGTACAGAAGTACCAACTGTACGGACTGTACAGTGACATCGATCTGGTCACGCGGGTTCGAGTCTCTGATGTCAGATGACTAGGAGGCATGGACACCAATATTCCGGCCCGGAAAGTCTTCGACTCCAACTCCAAGGAAAACCACGCCTCCGGTGGCGTACGCAGCTGGAAAGGGACCTCAATCGGCTGAACGTGCGAAGCTGGAAGCAACTAGCGCAAGACCATACTAGATGGAGAGGCATGTTGGCTGAAGCCCAGGTCCACCCCGGACTGTAACGCCAGCCAAAGAAGAAGAAGAAACTCACTTTTGCGGCGTAAATTTTGCTTCATTTTTGGTTTATGATCCCATGTGGCTACAGTTGTTGGGCTATCCTTATATAGTTTCCTGTTTTAATTTCATTACTAATTAATGTAAACTTTGTGTAACTACAAGTGTAACTACAAGTGTCACTACATTCAAGTTCTTTCTTGGAGTCTCGTCTGAATTCAATTTTTGCTGAGAACGCAGTCAACTTTATGCTGTAAACTTACTTTTGATGCTGACTGTATGTGTGGGGATGCATTATGTGAAGATATGTATGTAGCTTCTATACAAAAAACGTTCTACTGGATATCTAATTCTAATTCTAGGCAATGATGAATTGGGCTAAGAGCCTTGTCATTAATGCTCAAGCTTATTATTTTCATGTTACATTTGAATAAATAACCAAATAATCGCCAATTAAACACAATTCAATGGACAACGAGCTTGTTAACATGTGTAACACGATGTAGCACATTTCTGTATGCAAATCTAAAGAGCATACAATCGAACTCCTGACATCAATCATAGATATTATATGTAAATGAAGCAGAAGAAATGTGATATATGACAGTATTTATACAACAATGAAATCAATGACAGACTTTGGATAGATTATTATTATTTTTTTTGTTTGCATAAAATAAAAGAGTTGCTAAAGTATAGAGAAGAATGCATAATCAATTTTTACCAGCACCAATTTCGTTTCGAGATGATGATGATTGACTGATAATGAAACAAAAAAAAAAGTACGAAATAATTACACAGCTATATTTGAACCACGTAAATACCTTATTAGAACAATATACATATGTACACAAACGGATACCATACGAAGGACAGATATACATTACAAAATGAGGCTTTTAACCAAGGAGGGGGGGGGGGGGGCGGGGGGAATACCCGATAGCCGAATTATGTGTTGGTTGGGACTTGTTAGGGGTTTAGTCTACTACTTCACAGGACTACAATATCTTACATTTGTTATGTTCTTGTTATTCACTTAATAATACATATGCATACACTACGACATGAGGGACTGTGTTTTAAAAGTGTAACTTTGTGGTATACGTAAGTATGAGAAGTTAGAAAGGAATTGTAAGTAAGTAACTAGGTAATTACTGGAAGTCTGCAAAATCGTTCTGACCTGATATAATTTTGTGCATAACTTTTCCGGCCAATTAGTAACAGCTGGATCTTCGGGAATAAAAATGTAATCAGCTTCGCTTGCTAACGAAGATGCAATAGCTAAGTAACTAAGGGGAAAAATAGAAAAAAGGAAATGGGAGGCGGTTGAAAAACAACAACAAAAAAAAATTAAAAGCATATGAAATGGGCATTTTCCTGTGACACTCTTGGTGTGATGATTCTTTATTCGATTTTTTTTTTCTTTTACTTATTCAATGCCGTGGTGTTGGATCTATCTGTAAAGGTTTGATTCCTGGCACGACAAGTAATACTTTTCACGGCCCCACCTCTTTCGAGTCACTGTCAATGCTCAAAGAATATAACTGTCTAGAAAAAGTAAACTAGGCCGTACGTAGGTCCCTTCCACTAGTGATAGAACATTGACATCATCGGAAGGACACAACGGGCTGTTGTTGGGGCATTTGTGAGCATCGAGAAGGAAGAGGCTAAGATGGGTCTTGCGGTCTTTGAGGGTAAAGCAAAGTATATGCTGTCTACGAAAAAGGGTCACTCACAACGACGTCTTGGACAAAATGTCACTACAGACAGCTTCAACTTGGAATTAGTGGAAGACTCTGTGCCTACCTGGGCTCCGAAGTTAACGCAAGCAATGACACCACTGAGGAGACAAATCGAAGGATCAGCCTGGCAAATCGCTGTGTCTTTGGGCTTGGAAGGCAATTGAGCAATAACGCACAACACGAGTGGTTGCTGAGAAGCTAGGCGCTTGCCCTTTACGAGCTGTAGCGCCACCCATATTATTGTTATTATACTTCTTCAATGCCAAACAGCCTTTCGGTTAGGTTAGGTTGTAGTGGCTGACTGCGAAAAAGTATAGACTTTCTGCTAATGTTCTTTGATTTTTGGGTAGATCAGCTTTTTCAAGATCATTTGCTGCACAGTTTGCTAATAGTCAGTCTGTCAAACAAAAAGGAATTGCGAAGTCACAATGTTTGAATGCTAAATAGGGCATTTCATAAAGTGACGATTGTGAATGCTGGCAGTTGGTTCCTTTCTAAAACTTATACTGCGACGAATAAAGTGCGATCTAATTCAAAGCAAGATTTGATTTGGAATAAAAGGGGTTCAGGGTAGAATCTATGAGGAGTGCGGAGGCGTATTCAACACGTTTTGCGTGCTGTCTTAACAATCTAATTAACAGTTGTTTGTTAAAACCCGATTGATTGTCATTTTATGTGTTAATTAAAAATAAAGCTAATCGTTTAGTCAAATGTTATTTTTGGTATTCGTTATCGGGTTCAAAGAAAAAAAAACAAAAAAAAAACTCCCTACCTACGCTCTTCATCGAATTCGCAAAACTATTCCTTCGTTCAGCTGCCAGTTCTGACTTTCTGACAGATTTTGTTTGATACTCCGACTCATCGGGAATCAGAGGTCAAGTAATTTTTTCAAATATCTGTTCATCCATTCGCAAGGGAATATTTATAAAATATACAACTTAGGTTATGACTTATGCATTATCTCGTATTGTGTAATGCACTTTGATGCGATGTGATTCAAAATATGAGATGATTGTGAAATGTTAAGTCGAATCATTTGCAAAGCTGCTCTGCACGCAGGTTGTGCATAAATCGTTTAGCTTGAGACACACGATCAATGTATCGTTTTAAGCGTTGTTCCATCTTTAGCATAGCGTGGCACCGCTTATTAAAAGGCATCTTAATAATTAATTAAGAAATCATTGTTGGAACCGAGCAACACTTAAGCTTTCTGATGCGTAGAAAAAAAAAACTGCCCAATTGGCACAGTTCTTTATGCCGGCTGAGCAAAGACATGTCGATGAAATCAATCAAGCTAATTTAAAGAATTCGTTTGCGCGATTTTTGCTTTGCCAGCTCTTTAAGCGATACACGTACATGTGCATATACGTATGGTTGAAAACTTAAAATGTTCGTATGAAATGAATGAAATGATATCTTGGATGACAACGATATGGTATATACTGGGTTACAATGCACAACAGGGTCTAGTTAAGAAAAGGCAAAAAAAAAAAAAAACAAGAGAGGAGAAGAAGCTTATTCAAAGCACGCTGAACATTTAGCGCAAAATGCTTCGGCAACAATATGTGGACATATAACCCATTTTTTTGCGTGTTAAGCACTAGTTAAAACTTGAGATATAGGAATATCATGTTCAGCTTGAATTGACTCAATGTTTAAAGCGTATACAACTTAATAAAAAGAAATAAATATAAAAGATGTTAATCAAACAAGTGCGCAATATGTTCACGGTCCGGCATGACTTGGAGCAAATCAATACTGGAACGTGAACAAAAAATGCATCAAATAAGAATATTAATTCCAATTTGAATGAATTTTTTGATTGTTTTTATGATTGTGTGTTTAATATTAACAACAACAACAACAATAAGATAGCCAATTGGTGCAATTTTGAAAAAAAGTAAATTAAGAGAGAAAAAAAAATGACGTAAAAATTTTGCTATTCAAGTTTCACATTTATTTCTTCTTGCCTGACTCAACTGCTGACACAGCCTAACTGGCCAATCAGCCTTAGGCGGTGTTTCAGGGATAAAAATGTAATCAGCCTCACACGAGAGTCCAGCTACAAGGGCCAAATAACTGCAAAAAATTATAAATAATCACAAAATGCTATAGTAACTATTTTGGTTTCAATTGATCATAGTTTGTGTGTTTTCTTTTTTCAGATCAGTGAAGTATGTTTGGTTTGTTCGTGTCGGTGTGGGTGTGTGTCTTTAGTGTGGATACTGACTTACACAAACATAAAAAAAAAATGTGTTATTTGATTACTTAAATGGAATACTTATACAATTTTATTAATTTTTTTTTTTTTCATCAAATCTCTACACTTAATGGTAATAAACATTCAAATTGAAGTTAGCCAATTGTGATGTCTTTGCTATTTGAAATGAAAACAGGAATTTTGTAGATTTAGAAACCGAATTTAGACAGAAAATAAACACCATATAAAAAGCGGGAAAAAATAAAATTTACATGATAGTCAATACTGTCTTCAAATAGGAACAACGCTTGCCTGTATCAGTTTATTGCAAAGCTTCTCTGGCCAATCGAATGGTGGCGGTGATTCTGGACAAAAAACGTAGTCTGCTTCAGATATGACGCCTGTTACTACTGGCAAGTAACTGCGATAGTGGTTTTATAAATTATGTTGGCATTTTTTTTTTGGGATTTTTTTTTTTTTTAATAGTTAACATTAATAATCTGTAGTTTTTATCAGTAAGTCTAGATCTAATGAATTTGAGGAATTTTATCTCTAATTGCATGCAAACTTACCCGCAGTGACGGCCCATTACTTCCATAATGAATGTTCTTTGATGAGAGTACGCCGTGCTGACAATAGCATCAATGGCCTCGATGATACGATGCAATGCAGAGTCAGTACCAATGGTCATATCAGTGCCGCAGAAATCATTATCAATCGATCCGACCTTTGGGCACAAGTTTTATTACACCAACTGAAAGAATGCACTTTCAAAAGAATATCTTACCATGCCAACAATATGCAAGAATGCATTCTTTTTCCTTTGGTCTGGGGTGATTCTCGCCTGTACCACAAGTTCGTCCAACAAATCAGACCATTCATGACGGAAAAGGTTTGCACCAGTGAGCGAACCATCACCACCGATCACAACCAAGTTGGTGATTCCGCGTTCAACCAAATTTTGGGCGGCTTTTAGACGGCCTTCCTTTTCGCGGAAATCGGAACAGCGAGCAGAACCGATCACTGTGCCACCACGATGGATAATGCTCGACACAGATGACCAATTGGCTTCGACGATGTTTTCGGCACCATCTACCATGCCCTGATAACCCTCTCGGATGAAATATACCTAAAATGAGAATCAAATAAGATACGTTAAGATTGTAACGATTCATGTCCGATCAACAAGTTTCCCGAAACATCAACAACCGATATAGATTCAAAGGGGTGTTCGCTCTCACGGTCAGTTGCCATTTGACCTCGGATTTAATTTAAGATTTCTTTGCCTTGTTAAATGTTTGCTCACACTTGATTCAATTGTTTCACCGAAGTGCTATAATTTATATAAACTACCCCGAATACAGCAGTCCAAAGATGTCAATAGAATTCATTAATAGTTCAATGAACAAGAGCGGAGGTGAAGGTTAAATTATCTTCAATAAACTTTCGAAGGCGTCAGACGCACAAAAACGCTGAGACACGCTGCGAGGTACACACATTTAGCATTAATTTCAGATTCGATCTACAAACAAACCAGGTATGTTTGGTACCCAAAAATAAACACTTGCAAGTTCGCATAATATTGGCATTCTTCTGAATGTGTTTCTTCTGCGTTTTATGTAAATTTCGTTGCCGGTTCCGATTACGACAGAATGCTAGCATCAGATCGATTGTATGCGTCATGTAGCAGCCAGACGAAATGCTTTGAAATTCCTTCCAAGTAACAGGCTTCATCACAGGGACATAAAACGATAACGACCCAGAACAAGTTTCGAATAGCCAACATAAATCACAGCCAGTCATCAATATACTTATATTTATAAAAAAAGACAAAAACTCGAATTGGAAATTGAAATTACCTTGCATCCTAGGTATATTCCCATGCGTACAACTGCACGTACGGCTGCATTCATGCCCTGAGAATCGCCACCGCTTGTGAAGACAGCGATTCCCTTGCCTTTATGCGAGCCACGCTCGATAAAACGTTGATGCACATCGTCCACAGACATCTTGATCGTATACACTGGGGTCTCTGGTTTTAAATGGTATTTTAGCACAGTACACACTTCTTCGTGAAATAATCTCCTTATCAGGCACTAACGGATGACACCGATTTAAAATATATAAAATGCACTTGTATCAATTATTATTCACAACTGAACTTCAATGTAATCAGATTACCTGCAAACTGAACTTGGCTGGAGATGATGGTCCGTTTTATTTCACTTGCTGGAAATAATTGAAATTCTCTTCGAAATTTGATGAATTTTGACGAAAATTTCAAAGAAATGGTATGAGTGAACTACACCAAGGTGACACAAGATGACATTTCAAGGTGACCTTTGCGAATCGATTACCAGCCAGTGACAGATCCGTTTTTGACACTTGACAGCGGTTACATTTGAAAATACTGTTTTATTAAATTGCATATTTTATTTATAAGCTTTATAATAATGGTAACACTTGGGAGGAAATATTAGTGCAAGTGATTGTCTGAAATTGTAGACAAATTGAAAGAAAATACCGAAAACATTGATTTCAGTTTTTTCGTGGAAATGTCATAGTTTAGGCATACAGCCCAGAAGCTATGCTGTGATGACGTCTAAAAATGTGTAAAATAATGGGCGTGCGTATAGAGAATAAATAATCAATGAACATTGTGTAACGCACAAAATAAAAACATATCTGCGCACTAAATCAAAATAAGTGAAATGTCAACAAGAAACGGAATGGAGGCGATACGTAGCTGCATTTATAAATGTCACTTTCCACACATCACTCTTGTTTAGGCGAGTTACGAATTGAACGAATTCAATGTTCAGACCATCACTAGATGGCACAAGCTGTTCGAAATTTTAGAAAGCTGAATCAATAAACATTTAAACCACACCCTATTGGGGTGTTTCAAATTCACGCAAGACCGTATTATTTTTATGAATGAATTTTTGTGTGTTCGCTGTAAACTTGTAAACAAATATATTTCTGCGGCTTATGTGCATATCTTTTAGATTCATTGTATGCAGTGTAGGTACACAAATTCTATTCTACTTATTTACTGTCGAATACCTAATACATCATATGTACGATCTAACACCTGACATGAGTATATTTTATATCAGGAATAAAGTAGTATATACCACCTGATTCCTGATTTATATCCGTTGATTGAATAAAATATTGACTTTAAATAAATGTACACATTTAATTGCTTTTTCGGAGTGCATTCCGAATTTTTGCTTAAAAATAATTAGTCATCTAGCCAATCCTGCTTTGCGTAATAGGAGCATCTACAGTAGCGATCTTTATTATTATTATTGTTGAGGGCAAATTGCACCGCGACCTTAAGATCTATTGTGCCCCTTATTCATACATTTGCTTTCTTAATAGCTCTCCTCCCATGAAGCTCTTTTCAGAGTCGAATTGAGGGTTATTTGCTTTTATTGCGCGAAGGTGGAAGAGATTTATTCTAGATCCTAGAGTATTCTCCCTAAGCCAGTTTCCTTTAGGAATCTGAGAATGAGAATTGGTTCTAGTGATTGCAATTCATTCTCTGATATTCGGTGCTTGCCCAGATATCTTTGTCTTTTGTGAACTAACGCCGCACAAAGTCCCAGAATATGTTCTGGAATTTCATTAGATTCTCCGCAGAATCTGCAGAGACCATCTTCTGATACTCCTAGTTTCCTTGGGTGCTGCGTTAAGGCACCCTGCTTCCAGAAACCAAGACCAAACTGTCTTGCGTCCGCCATGATTTGATCTTTATACTGGAGATTCGGTCTTCGACTGAGTTCGTAAGCGTCAAAAAAATGCGCATCGCGTAAGAATCACTGCATTTGTGATGCTATGCAACGATTTTTTGTTGTTGCGATACATCGCGATAATCTGTGATCCGCTGGTTGCCCTTGTTTGCGCAGCGAATGCTTTAATATGACATTTTAGAACACGATGCATTGCATCATTGCCAAATGTTTGCAATTAAGAACGCTTGTAGTTGCATTACTGCGCTTATACTGCGTATACGAATTCAGCCTGCCTCTCCCTCTCGAATCAGGATGCTCGGATTCGAAGAACCTTTTTGCTGGAGCATTGATGCAGCTCGTATAGTTCGCGGTTATGTCTTTTTCTTTATTCACCTTCCTCGCAGACAGGACCATATCTCCGACGCAGAATTTTTCTTTCGAAGGTACCAAGAATCAGATGTGCTGTTTTGATTATCGTCCAGCTTTCGGTTCCACATAGTAGGACATGATTTTGGTCCTTCGAGACAGGTGTTTTGAACCCAGTTGTTTCGACAAAACAAAGTAGCGCCGGTTGCCAAGAGCGATTCTACGTCGGATCTTCACTAGGATGTATTTTGTGGAGTTCATCGTTTGCCCCGAGATAGACAAACTCCTGCACTACGTCGAAATTGTAGCTGCCGATTGTGATATTTTGTCCTAGGTGGTGTGTGATTATTTCTTGCTCAACAACAAAATGTGAGCAAGCTCCACCTCGTTTCGCCTGTTCTTCAATTGCCGTAAACGCTTTCACTACGGCATGTTGGGAACGCGCGACAATGTCGATGTCATCGACGTACTGTCTTGTAGAAGATAGTCTGGCCAAGCGAGGTAACCGCTCGGAACGGATTCGCGAAGATTGATGGGGGGATTTTTCCCCACTCCTCCTTTATAATCTGCAATAGCTTGGCTTTGCTAGAGGGTTTTTGGGCATTTTATTATACCCCATGGATTTTCTATGGGGTTATGATCGGGACTTTGCAGTGACCAGTTCAAAATCTTTATCTTTTCACCTTCCAAACATGACCTTCCGACCCGCGAATTATGTTCACGGTCATTGCCGTGGTGAAAGGTCCAAGCTAATGGCAAATCATTCCTTTCTAAAAGGGTTCTGTAAATTTCCCATCATTTTCTCAGTTATTTGTGTAATAGGACACCACATCCCCATATCATAACTGAGCCTCTCCGTGCACCAGCTTTTTTTTTGTGTACTTTGGGTCCATTTCTTTACACGGGAGGCGTCTGACGTATGGTTTACTATCGTTACCAAATAAATTAAATTTCACCTCTTCGCTCCAAAGAATCAAATCCCAGAATTAATTTAAATGCTCTTTGGCAAAGTCCAAACCGTTTCATTTGGTTTTTCTTTGGCACGTTTGGCCTCCCCTTCTGGCAATGCGTTAATTTAAATTATTTTCTTTTAGTTGTCTACGCACGGTTTGTTATGACACTTTAACATCGTATGAACCTTCCATAACTTTACTTCTGCTGACGTCAAAAATGGATCAATCTTGTTCAAACGGACAAGTAGTCGATCTTCAGCAAGAGTAGTTTTACGAGGCTCATGTCTTGGCAAATTTTCAAAAGTTTTAAGTAATGCATTTTTTACTTTTTCAAAAGTTTTAAGTAATGCATTTCTGCAAGTCTCTTCACCTCTGCTATGGATTATACTTTAAATATAAATTCCATTCCATTTGTCTCTCACATGAAGTGCTGGTTTTATTTTTGCCCATTTTGTACAACTTTCAAAGAAAAAATTTGTACAACTTTCAACGTAGTGTAACAAAGTCTCAACACGCTTACTTACTTAAAAAGAAGAACGCACTGCTTTGTATGACCATTAGCAATGAATGGCTTAATTATATGAGCACAGACAGAATAATAACATACGAAAAATGATAAGAAAAATGTGCATTTTTGGCAATGCAACGCTTATCAGCAATTACCGTTTCATTGCTAGTACCCCAATAAACGAACTTAACGACGCATCCAAAAAAACAAAATAAGAAACATTTCAGTATAACAAATGTGGCTGAATGGTATGAGCACAAGTGTACATCCGTTTCCGTTTATTTTCATATAGTTTTTATGTGTTGTTATTCCTCTATTAGAATCATGCAAGAATCGAATGTGTTCTTATTTGAAGCCCAATCAGTGAAACATTCAGCGCATGTCCTTGCCACGATTTGATAGTCTGTAATCACGATGTTGTCGTGCCAAATAAAACATGAATATATTTTTTTGTCTTTTTTATTTTAATTAAGAAACTGTAATTTCAATAAACTTAAATAATCTTTTCCCTCCTCATTATCGTCCGTTTGTTCTCATTTTTTTTTTCTTTTTGTTTTGTTTTTAATTTTCTTATATTTTTGCTTTGTATATAATAATTTAGCTGGACAATAGTTGTTTAAGTATTTCTTGTTGTTTCCTGTTAAACTTTCATTTATTGTTTTTTTCGTTTTAAACTTTTCTGTTTTTTGGTTTTCTTTTTCCTCTTTAGTCTGGCTTTTATGCATTTTTTTTTTGTTTCTTTGACTGTTGCGGTTTCCCATTACAAATATAAAATAAATTACATAACAGTCCCTTTTAAGAAAAAAAAAGGCGATTGTGTTGAATATAATATATGGATTGCGTTTTTCTTTTTCTTGTTACGAAAATACATACATGATGATGGTTTTTTTTTTTTGACACGAATTTTACATTAGTCAAGAATAAATGTTGTCATAAAAAAGGGGAAAATTATACATTTTTTTCGTCGTGTTTGGACGTGTTTGTATAGTTTCCCCCTTTATTGTGAAGAGATGAATGGATCTTAATAAACATTTGGATATTCTTGAAATGAAATTCACATTAAGAGTTAATGATAAACCAAACCAATGAGTATTGAATAACGATAATATTGAGCCTCAGTTATATGTTTATAATTTGTTTTCGTTTTTTTTTGTCAATGGAAGAAAGAAAATGTGTATGTAACTTTTGTATGATCAATTAGAAATATAAACTTTATCTCTATTTTCATTTTTCCTTTTTAGCGAAAGCATATGTAAGTTTTTTTTTTCTCAATCAAGCAGATATCATTTTATTTTATTTACCTTGAAAGTCACCTGATACAGGTTGCTAATCGTCTGTGTATTTTATCTTCCATGCATTTTTTGAATTACATTAAATTTGTTTTCATGTTTTTTTCTGATCTCTTTTTTGAATTTGAAACGTAAGGTAATGGAAAAAAAATTGAATGAAATTGAAATAAAAGGAAAAACAGGATACATCAACGATCAGTGGGATGCCCAAGGTACGGCGAAGTAATACAACGAACGATAAGATGTTTGCATTTAATCGCATATATTACTTACCGAAACAAAACAAAAAAAAAAACAGAACAGGTTAACATTTATGTAAGTGCAGGGGTAGCGTTTTGTATTTCAGAGTCTACACAACATCGATAGAATGAAGTTACAACCTATGTCAAATACTTGATTTTTGAGAGACCTATATGCCGTCTCTTACAAGACATTGAACATAGTACATTCTTTGGAGTAATAATGGCGATAAATTGACGTGCGAAATGTGCGAATAAATATATACACCAATAATTATCTTATGATCTTTGTATATATCAAGTCATACATAGAAACACGTTAAATATTCAACATTCATACATCTATGCTTGCTTAACTGATTAAGACTGATTAAGAGAGAAAATCAAACAATTTTTTAACAACATGAATAAAAACTTACCCGATAAATGTACAACACACACAAAAAAAACAACAATAAATGTTCACTCAAAACGTCGAGGGAAAGAGTACAGAAGAAAAACAAAAACATATCGACAATGCAGTTTTCTTTGCAACTGCGGGTATAATTAACGAAAGCAGACAAACACATTACACATCACACAGGTAAGGAGGAAAAAAACAACAGAAAAAAAAAACCATTCACTTGCAAAAAACACATGTGATATTTTTTTTCCAATTGGTTCAGAGAGAGATGGGGAGATGGATGGTGTCTTATTTGCAACTCCTTCCGAACGATCATTGGGGCTCTGAGCCTTAGCAGCTAGCTCTGATCGTATTGAAATTTTAGAAGAGGCAAATAACACCAATCCAGTCCCGTCTGAATCAATGTGAAGAAATATCTTATTTCATCAAATTCTGTGTCATAACTATATATCCGAGGGTCTGAATGGAAATTACGTGCGGAATTTTTGACCATACGTAGTTTGACTCAAGACATAGTTGTCGTTATATATCTATGACATGAGAGTTCTAACAAATGCACAAATAAATGTCCGTCACAAAGTGAGACACACAAACTGATGAAGAAATGCATAAGGCTAAAAAACATTGTCTTAAACAAAACCTTTTCTTATTTAATTCACTTGTTTCTTTTTATTTAGTTATTTATAGCTTTTTTGTTGCAATTTAGTTAAAAAATATAATTTATGTTGTTTTTTTTTGTTCATTTTTTGATTTATTTCTGCGTTTTGTTTTTTCTATTTTCTCTTTCATTTCATATTATTTTGAAGAACAAAAAACAAGTTAGAAAACAAAATATTCTTTAGACTATTTAAATATCTAAAAACAAATTATGCTTATTAACGCTTTTTCTTTTTGGTTTTTTTTTTCGCTTTTACTATTTCTTTTTTGTCTTGTTTATTCGAACTCATATGCATTGCATGTCTTTTTTTTTTTGTTTTGTATATATATTTATATAAAATGTTGAAGAATTGGCAATATTTA
The DNA here is from genome assembly GCA_907269125.1 of Eristalis pertinax. NCBI lineage: Eukaryota > Metazoa > Arthropoda > Insecta > Diptera > Syrphidae > Eristalis > Eristalis pertinax. Next base: position 56,549,951 of record OU026148.1, on the reverse strand, counting down.
TTTAATTGTATCAAGAATAATTACTTTTTTTATGTTTTTTGTTTGTTAAATGGTTAATTGAAGCGACTTTTAATGCATGTTGTTTTTTTTTTTTTTTTTGATTTTCATCCTTACAAGGTGTTTGTTTTTGTGTTTTCTTTTTCATTCTGTTTTTTTTTCTAAGCTGAAATAATAAGAAAGGAAAATAAACAAAATCGAAGTCTTAACTAGTCACAAACACAGATCTGCCGTTGCGTTGAGCATTTGGTTACAATGTCGCCCGGGGGGCTATTCTAGTACACACACTTGTTCAATTTCATGAGTTGAAGTGAGAATATTCACGTCAGACTCCCAAGATACAAGTCCCTGGAAGTGCACAGTTAGTACTGAACTTCACATACGATTTTCTGCATTTTCCCTTGGTTTTCAAAATATTCCAAGTTAATGAACATAAAAAGTGATATATAGTGCTGCCGTGCTGAATAGCATATTCCCCTCATGGTGCACCGACAGTCAAACATTAATTTTCAAGTCAACATCTACTAGCCGGATGCCAGCAAACCTTTGAACGTGTTAAGACCTCTCTCGAAACCCAATTGAAAACGAAACGAAAAAAAAGAGAACTAAAACACACGTTCCTATCGCAATTCTTTCTCCAATCAAAACTCCTCAGAGTCACACGCAATGAAATAAAAAGAGAAGTCGAGAATTTTTCATTTTTTTTTCTCTTTTGATTTTATTTTTGTTTCTCTCCGGTTGTTGTTGGTTTTTTGTTTTGTTTTGTTTGTTTGTTTTTTTTTTGACAAAATGTATTACTTGTTGGAGTTAATTTAAATGTATATTTATTTCTTTTTGTATATTGCAAATAACGAACATGTTGGAACTAAAAAAAAATTATAAAGAAAACAAAAACAAAAAAAAAGAGTCGAACACTTTCTTGAATGAATTGAATTACTCGTCGTTTATTTGTTGTTGTGTTGTTGTTTTGTTCATATCGTCGTACGTTCGTAGTATTTGTTGTTCATTTTTACGTCTATTTCGAACTATTGACATTAAATTCTTTACAAAAGAAATTACTGATGCGTTTTTGTTTGCTAGTTTGTTTTTTTTTTCTTCGACAGTTGAACAAATAAAATTACATTAAAAAAAAAGAAACGAATCGTGTTTGCACTGAACATCCACAGCGAGATGCATTAGAAATATCATATAATAATATATGTTTGAAAAAAAAAGAAATGAAAATAAATTTGTATTGTTAAAAAATAACAACGAAAAAGTAATTATTTATTAAAAAATAATAAATAATGCGTTTTTTTTTTATTTATGTAACAAAATTGTAATTGCTTGCTTCTCGACAAAAGAAAATTCTTCGCTGATGTAAAAAAAAAAAAAACATTATCGGCAAAAAGAACGAACGAAAAAGGAGAGAGAGAGAGAGAGAAGGAAACCGGACCTTTCAGTTTTGTTTTTCTTTTTTTCTTTGCTCAGTTTTGTTCTTTTCTGATAGATCTTGTTCTGCAGCTGATGCACATTTTTGTTTTTAAAAATTTAATTTTATTCCTTTTTTTAAAGATTTTATCTTTTTGAATTTTTTTTTAAAGGTTGTGTGTTTTTTCTTTTGTTATAATTTTATGTTTTGTTTGTTTTGCTGTTGTTGTTGGTTGTTTCATTTTGTTTTTGTTGTTGTTTCTTTTAATTTTTTTTGTTTTTTTTTCTTTTAATTAATATTTGCATAGTCAAAAGGGAACATTTAGTTTGGTTAGTTGTCACCACCTTCCTGTGGTTCATCAGCATCCCCTTGCGTGTCCGACGTCCAGAGGGTGAGGTTGTCTCTCAACAATTGCATGATGAGTGTTGAGTCTTTGTATGAATCTTCATTTAGCGTGTCCAGCTCAGCTATCGCATCATCGAACGCCTATATTGTAGGAAATATGAACGCTATTAGTTGGGGGAATTTTCAAAATCAAAAATGTTCATAGAGAAGAGAGAGCACATCATTCATTAGTAGGAAAAAAAATAAATAAACACGATACAAGAAGTAAAATGATTGCTGCAAAGCATACGGTTCTTTTGTAAATAACATTTACTACATTTTGGTAATAAGTCAATTTTCTATACTGTTTCTACGTTTATCAATATATATATATATATAAATGCATTCTTGGTCCATATCAAGGGATGTATACATCAGTAAGACCCTGTCCTTGCTTATTTTTTTAATTCACGGCAATATTTTTAGGTTAATTAAGCGTTTTGACTTTACAATGGAGGGTGGGAAACTGTGAAAGGGTTGGTCTCGTGAATGATTGAATTGAGTTTAATAGAATAAGAAATCTTAATAAAAACGATGGTATAATACTGTAAACACATTTGTAAGAAAAAAAAAATACATAGTCGCCTGGACTTATGGGTTTAGAGAAAATTTCCATGAAAAAACTGAACACACACGTAGTAATCGATTGGTTCATTCTGGATATTAGGAATGGTTTCGAAAACGGTTCCATCTGAATATTAAAACATTGGACAGCGGTGAACATAAGAAAAGTCATTGATATCAAAAAAAAAAAAAAAAAAACGATTATCCCGCTTAACGTTTCTCGTATTGTGCAGTCTAAAAATAAATCTGAGGAAACCGAGCAGCGCCGCGGCATCTGTCTTCAAATCTTAATAATCGAACAGTTTGGCGGATGAATTCATCGAAGCGAGGTGACTTTTCATTTCCGAAAAAACAATAAACAAACAAAAACGGTACTGACTGTACAATAAAAAAAAAAATCGATCCTTATACGGACAGATACTTTTACAAGATATATTTAAATTAATGTGACTAAATGTCTTCATTTGAATGCAAGGTGTCTAGTTTCAGTCGATGTGTACGCTGAAGAAGGGAAAACACCGAGCCAGGGTGTTTCGGTGTTTCCAGGGAGGTCTTTGGAAAAATGCTTGCAAATAGAAATGTACTTGTCACACATACACTTGTTTTGAGGGAAAACAAACGTCAAATTTTAGTTCAGTCTAGAGAGAGCTCAGTTTAGTTCAAATCTGTTAATTGAACTAGTTCGTTATTCTTGTTAAATATAGTTCACTTGCTCAGGAAATGGAGTCTTTTGCGATTTTCGCCTGTTGGTCTTCATATTGGGTGTTTTCATGAACATCAGATTAAAAAGGACTGCGTTATCCACGTTAATTAATGCAGATACGTATACGATCGCACTAACTTGGATGAACCTACTGTTCATAAACGTCAATAGCTCATTGATGTCGGCTCGACGGTTAGCTTAGGTTAGGTAGCAGCCAACGAAATCGCCAGCACACTTAGACCATGTTGGTCCATTGTGATACCCGACAACTCCAGTGGTCGTTAATTTGATCCCAACGGTAACCGGTGAATGGACGAGATTTGCAAACCGGATAAAGCGTATTGATTGGATTGCTTTCACTGGGATTCGAACAGGGGACCCCTCTAACCAGGGGCAAACACTCAAACAAACAACGGCGCCATCCAGCTGTTTTTCGGGCCAATTGTGCAGTCATTATTTTTTGACTGCAAAAACGGCCAATTGGAACGAAACTTTATTAATTGCAAAAAAAATTTTTGTTATTGCTTTCATATGTATATTAGTCATTTTCTCTTTAAAGGGGAAACGTGTGGAGAAAGCCAAGCAAGGCGTTTAATAAAAATGACTTATGAATGATGAATAATTGATGACAATTGTACTAAAGCTGCACGATGGCGTGTGTTCAAAAACGCATGAGAAAAGAAATGCGATTGTACTAGATTATGCTAAACACCATTGCCCGTGTATGTTGAACTATGAAAATGACAATCTGAACTAGAGTTCACTTGTTAGAGCTCTATTTTGAACTGGTTTGTTCTTGAACTACACAAGCCTAGGTGGATATGTTCATAGACTCTGCTGAGAGAACCAGAGACAAAAAAAGGTATACACTACACAACGCGTGTTTCCATAATCTAAGCAAAAAAAAAAACATCCGCTAACGTCTAACATTTTGAATGATTAAACTTTGTCTCCAATGCAAGTTCTCCCTCCTTGTGAATGATTCAATTTTTAGATTAACTACTAGTTATTATTTGATGTAACAGTTAGGAAAGAACAAAATAATGCACACATAATATAAACATCAAAACACACATTTTTTATGTTTGTTCTCAAAGTGGAGGCTTTCGTTAATAAAGAGATTTCGGTCTCTGAACAAATAGAAGAGGGTGTTAGACAAATGCTTTTAATAACTATAGCATCAAATGCAAAATAGAAAACAAACATAATCATAATCATCTCATGTTAAAGTATCAAAGTTAAATATGTATAAAATTGGTTTCTTTCACTAGCAGCTTTGGTTTATTTTACAAAGGGTTGTAAGTAGATATTATTACAGGTAGAAAACAATAAAATAGAAACACAAAACCGAGCCACAAAGAAAAAAAAAACATATGCACTTGGATTAATATAAATTATATGAGAAGTAATAGAATTTTTCTTTAAGTATTTGTTCTTGTATAAACCTGTTTAGCTAAATGACAAGCCCTCGCTGGTGAATTTATGATTTCATAATAGAACACCGAGAAGTTGAGTGCGAGACCTAATCTGATTGGATGTGTTGGTTGCATTTTTGCCTTAGCAATATCGAATGCCTCCTGATATGCCTTTTGAGAATCTTCTACTACAGCTGGTTTGATTTTTTTTTTTGTGGATATTGTCATGAGAGTAGTTGTTGTCGATGCCAATGAGTTTATTATTTTACATTTGTTTTTTGTTTGGTTTTAATTGGAAAATAAAATAAAAACAGAAAGTAAAGAATTAATTAAAATTAAAAGATTATTTGTTGTTTTTAAATTCATAAATATGTTAATGCCTTAAGAATGTTTACACGAGAGAGAGCATATAATTTAGAAAAAATATTCACTCCCAAACCGTTGACTAATGGTACCTATATTTTGAACAATTGTTCGGTATTTAAGTGTCCCAAAATGAATTGCAGCAACTATTTTATAAACAATAACCCCTAATCATATATCGTGTGTATTTATTTTGATTTCACTCCAATGTGGTCTTCTTTATTTGAGAACAAAAAATTGAATAGTAACCTGTTTGGCCAGTTGGCAAGCTTTATCTGGAGAATTAAGAATCTCATAATAGAAGACTGAGAAATTGAGTGCAAGACCCAATCTGATTGGATGTGTTGGTTGCATTTTTCCCTTGCTAATTTCAAATGCATCCTGGTAAGCTGTTTGGGAGTCATCTACAACGGCTGTTATAAATAATGTTGGATGGGAAAATTGATTAATAAATAATCGCCAAAATCAAATTACACTACATCTCTTAAAAAAAAAAGGTGTAAGAGAAGAAATTGTTTTGAATTATGACCGAGTACGTGTATAATCGACACACAAATAGAAGAATGAATTAAGAGTAATGAAAATATGTACTTACTGTTGCGCGCATCTCCTGTGGCCACTTCAGCTAAATACCTGTAATAATCTCCCTTCATTTTCAGGTAGAATACCTTACTTTCTGGATTACTTGCTTTGGGGATCAGATATTTATCCAGAAGACCCTGTTGATAAAAATAGAAATAGAGCAATGAAACAATTTTAATCCGTTCACACAATCATTCAACTATAGCTAGGATGTCTTGTACATGATGTTAATGATGAACGACGACAACAGGGAATGTTGTTAAGGGACGGGGCGAATATGTTTCCTTGTGATTAAACAGGTACAGATTTAAATACCAAAGGAATTTTACACATGTATAGTCACTAGGCGTCTGTACGCTGTGCTACACAGTGACCTATTTTTATACTTCAATAGTCCTTTTGGATAGGGTTCCATAGATGGTCTGAAAATACTGTGGATACTGCAAAGGAAACCACCCTATTTTTTTTTCTACTGTGCAGCCCAGCAGTTACTGGATCGAGGGTGGTTCACTCTTAATGTGTGTATACACATATACACCCAGTTCTTGTGTACATAAAAAGGACATATTTATTGTCACGGTGAAGTAATTAGATATTTTACCCTTCAACAATTTACAATGAAAAGGTTTGTCTAGCACGCCAGAGTGAATTCATTCACCTATTTATACAACATTTTTTCTCTCTCTCTCCTAAAAACGTAGCGGACATTATATTGCTGTGTATTTTCATCCAGTCGGGGAGGAAAGGGATACAGCAATCTGTCATTTGAGAATACATAATTGGGTCGCCATGCGATATCCTTAAATAGTAATTAAGGTTGTAGAGACTTTTGAAATGTATGTATTTTGTTGCGGACTTGCTTAAAGCACTCTACAAGTGGATGGAAAACAATTTCTACAACAATTACCATTCATTGGAGGGTTCTTCAGTGATAATAAAAAACAGGAGCATTTAAAAGACATAACTTGTGTGTTATTTGCAGAATTTATGAGCTCGTCAAATCACTGAAGGCCGATCAGTTAGGCGGCGTGATCTGGACAGAAGTCACGTCAAGTAGCTTCGTTTGGATTTAACTGTTTAAATATGTCGTCTCGAATTAAGAATTGATGTACAGTGGACTCTCCTTAAGTCGAACACTACTTAAAGCCGGCTATTCGACGTTTGTGCAGTCAACTAAGTAAAAATCAAAACGATTTTGATTTGTGCTCAAATTTTAAAATGTCAATTTGTAAAGTTATTTTGTGTAGTGAATGTCGAAGTTCCCGCTAACTCGAATTTTTTGTCATCCCTTCAATTTTCCATACAAAAAACCATTGTTTAAGTCGAACTCCCTCTAGGTTAGGTTAGGTGAGTGGGCTGCTAGCGGAATCGACTGCACACCTAGACCGCGTTGGTCCATAGTGATACCCATAGTCAGACTGCTACCACTGATTGACAACTAAAGTGATAGTGATGACTGGACCAGATTTGAAAATCGAATAAAAGCGTATTAACTTTGCTTTCATTGGGATCCCTCTAACCAGGGACAGGGCACTCAACCAGCTGCGTCATCCAGCTAAGCGAACTCCCTCTAACTCGAACAAATTTTAATATCCCGTAAAAATTCGACTTAGAGGGAGGCGACTGTATTGGAATTGAAAAATGGACAAATTTGGAATTAAATCAATTTTCGTGCAGTTTTTCGATCTTTTTCGATAAGTTCTGCACCGGATTTAGGAGAAACAGCAAAATTTCAATTTTCATGAAATCCCTGTAGATAGGAGGGGGTTTGATATCCCTGCTCGATGTGGGATTTTATTTTACACCAAACACATGATCGATTATTGGAGAATAACGTGTGAATTTGAATGAAAACTTACCAGAACTTCGTAACAAATTTCCCTAAGCTCCTTTTCCACACGCTCTCTGTACTCTCGGGCGAGCTGTTGTTTTCTGGCGGAGGCTTCAGTTTTTTGTTCAATGGATGAGATAACTCTCCATGACGATCTAATTCAAACAAGAATTCGTTACATTCATGAACTAATTTTAAATCATAATCGGTGTTTAGTCTTACCTGCGGGCACCAACAACATTTTTGTATGCGACTGAGAGAAGGTTTCTTTCTTCATTTGATAGTTCGACACCTGTTTCTGTGACTGATTTCATAGCTTGAGCCATGTCATCGTACCTTTATTGAGAGAGAGAGCAAATATGGTAAATTTTTACACAAAAAAAAGGGATGAAATATGATCAATTACCTTTCAGATTGTTCGGCAAGTTTTGCCTTTTGGACCAATTCTTCTTTGTCGACTGTTGACATTTTGATGTGTTTTTTAGTTTACGCTTGGTAAATATATGTATATAAATTTGAAGTTAAGGGGAATTCCGAGATTTTACGAAATGGTTTTTTTTTTTTTTAGAAATATATGTTGGTACAGAGATTAGTGCGCCGCTCGCAATGACCCCTGTAAGATAAAGAAAAACACAAGTTAGTTAAAGTCGTTAAAGAAAATGGTTAGGAGAAGGCTAGAAAAACAACAGGCAAACACCCAAACACTGATGGGCATTGTGAGTGCCCCCCCTTGGAGCTGATATAAATGAAGGGTTGATTATCAAGATTCAATACCAAGATAGTTCATGTTCTTGTTTGATAACGCAGAAATCAAGCTTTTCATGAAATACATTTGTATAACCTATAATCCATAAAATGCGATGAGTGCGCAATTGTTTCATTTTTTTTCAATTGCCTTCCTCGGAGGCAGAGAATTTCGTTGACATAACCTCTCAGAAGGAATGAAAATAGGTCAAGCAAATTTAAGCAACCAACACGAGGTTACAACTTAAAGATTTATTTATTTTATTCAATAAAATACACTCAAACGAAACGAGACCGAATCCTTGATCCCTAAATGTATGCGTAGAGCACAGACAAGAATGGCAAAGTTCTTGTCTTAACAAAAAAGTGAAATTATCATTTTACGGACATTTCTTTCGGCTACCGCTGATACGCATGATACAGTTTTTTGCATGCGTATAACGCAAAAATCGAACAGAATTCCAGTTCGCCATGACAACTGCATATTCCACATTAAAACACACCGTATCTCGCGATGAATGTCTTCTGAAATTCGGATTAACAAAAGTACGCAGTACGCGAGCCATTTCCCCCCCATCAATCACAATTCGGCGGCACTAGAAAGCGTGAAAGAAAAGCCTCAAAATCAACGAACAAGAGATAATTAAAAGGGAAAGCGAGGTGGTCTCACTCTCATCGCCGAATGAAGGTTATGTGTACATATTTTCAAAACATACTTTTCTATTTTAATTTTTATATATAAACCCTTTAACCATCCCAATCAATACACTGGTTTTTCCACACACATTAAAATAAATGTACCGTACTCGAAACAATCAGATATCTGACAGACGAAAAAGCGACACTTTACGAGCAGGTAACAACAACCAAGTGTGATATGGCACTTTAATCTCTTCTTTGCATTACGTAACACTCTCGCTCGCTCGGCTCTTCGATTACTCTGAGCACTAAATTAAATTCCTAGATAAGGCGTTAACTTTTTTCTTTCCCCTGTTCAAGCACTTAATCGCTGGCTAGCTACTTGCTTGGAACAACATTAGTGAAGAGAGGAGGCGGTGGCGGAGGAAGAGGAGAAAACAAAAAACAAGCTACACGTAATTCAATTTCATGTGGGTTCAGTTAATCATAGCCCAGAAATTTGTTGTTGATTTAATTTCGAGTAACAGATGTAGGCATTGTAACTATGTGTGTTGGAGAAGACGTCGTCGTCATGGTTTTTTATTTTTTTATTTATATTTACCCATTTAAGATAAGAGTTTGAAATGAAAATTACGTGTCATGTGATTCAGAAGGCAAAATACGAGAAGCAAATTAAGAATACAACAAAAACAAATAGAACTGTGACTAATATGGGCAAAAAAAAAAAGAAGAACAGAACAAATTCCTATAAACAAATCCACTGCACACAAGTCGAGCGAAAAGGAAAATCTATTCGCCATTTGACATCTGCAAGAGCTATAAGGCTGTCGGTCAAGTTGAATACTAATCGTTTTGTTACACTTTCATTTTAGCATGATGTGATGTTGTTTTATAACAAGAGTACCTCCCCCCTCACCGCCCAGCAGCAAGAGGACAACATTCGCAAATGTTTCTATTTTCTGCATTATTGATGGAACGACGACAACATTGAAACTAATGCGATGACATCACACTCATTGCAGTCAGTGTTTGGGTAATTGTGGTAGCTGCGGCGTGGTTTATGGAGGACATAGCAAATTTTATATATTCCTTGAAGTGTACACTTCCTCTTGCTGACCAACAAAAATAACTAGAAATCTAAGCCAGTGTTGGTCTTCGTTAAAATACGCCGTGGTTATCTACAGAATTACATAATCACACCCACTCACAAAACTTGTGAAATCGAGGAAATTAATCGAAAGCCATGCATAAGCAAATCATTTATTAAGCCAAAGCGTAGCTCAGTCTAAAGTGAGCCGAACGGAAATATTTAAATTCGATCCATTAAACAAATTCTAAAAACAACGTCGCATTCCAAACGAATGTCGTAGGAGCGCGGCACAATTGAATTTTGCTGACCAAGATAACAGCTAATAACACCAACCACTCAAGTTTTGTCATTGGTTAATGTGTCCCCCGCTGAAATTAGATTATTCCCTTTGAATAATCTCCTCACTCATTTCAGGTACTTTTGTAAACCTTTTCCATTTTGAGCAATGACATCTATATTTCAGTTTCCATCACTCTTGTGGTTACTCCTGGCATTATTTTTACATCTGATCTGTTCGTGAACTAGGCCAGAGGGGGGATAAATATAGCTCAAGCATTACCAATCTTTTTTCGAAATGGAACTTTGAAGCATTTGAATACCGAGAAGTTTTTTATTTCTTAAAACAAATCTTAATTTAAGAGAACTTCAAAATGTCGACAAATCAAAAACCGTAAAAACTGTCACATTGAATTTGGGGAATTATTAAAAATGGTTTCGTCTAGCTAACAAATATAGAATTGAGGACAGAATGGAATTTGATACCAAGCGATCTATGGAATATGGATGTTACAACGGCTCTTTCGATCGTCCTTATTAATATTTATTAATTTCTTATCATTGAAGAAGAAACTGGTTCACCAGTGGTTGTATTTCATACTCGACTAGCTTAAACCCAGCCTGCTTCGCCAGGCAATATCAATCTGTTTGGTGAGAGTGCAGAAAAATTGAAATAAATCACCAAAAAATGGGGAGAAAAGCGAATATGGACTTTGAAACTTGCGACAGTTGTCCAGTTGCGGTGCAAGAGTTTTTGGCCAACTTTTCAGGTTTCACTGTACAGTAGAGCGTCGATTATCCGAACGTCAATTAATCGAAGTCAGTTATCCGAACGCAACATCAGATGCTAATGGAAGTCAGCTGTCCGAACTCCAATCAGCTGCAAGGTCCCCCTATTATAGAAACCGACGGATGAACCACCTTATCGGTCAGCAAAACTTCCTTACCGATCCTTTTTTAATCGGTTCTTAAAGTGTCAGTTTTCATAAACTCTACTCGCACTTCTCAGCGACTCCATATGATTTAAGGGTTTGCGTTTGCGAAGTTCGCAATTCGCATTGAGCTCATATCAGTGGCCCTGAATTGTCTACATTTAAAACAAAAAAATCGAACTGAATTAATTGAAAATCGAGAAAAACATACGTATTTTGCAACTTAGTTTTATACTTTAAAAAAAGGAGATATACTTATACACTGGCTGGCTTTGAACACTCATTCTCTATCAGATGTGGTCTATACAAGGTGGCTCAAAATTAATCATCCGGAAGATGTTAAAATGTTTACAAATGGCGTCCTACGTCAATCATCTTTGACATTTATGAACTAGACAGCTGCAGTACTTAAACAGACAAGCAATGGAGCTCTATACTCCGCAAGAATATCAACCTCATCTCAAGAAAGAAGAGGACGTCGGTCATCGTGACCGACGAGGCACATTTCCATTTAAGCGGTTACGTCAAAATAAGCTTCGTTTTTTCTGGGGCGCTGAAAAACAGCGTGATGCACGAAGAGTCATTACATACATATACTCATAGCCACTGTGTGGTGCAGCGTTCACGTGGGAGGAGTGATTGGGCCGTATTTGAGGACGCCATCGGCAATACTGCCACTGTTGGCGACCGCTAATGGGGCATGTTAAACGACTTCTTACTACTTGGTATGAACAAAGAAGAAAAAAAAAGAAATAGTATGGTTTTAACAAGACGTCGCAACCGAAAAAACAGAACGAGCTACAATAGAATAGTGTGAAGGAAGCGTTTGCTGGTCACGTAATCTCTCGTCTTGGCGATTTGGCATGGCCAGCAAGATCGCCCGATTTAACCATCCCAGATTTCTTCTTCTTTGGAGCTACTTGAAGCCGCGGGTTTATGCCAACAACAAGACTCAGACAATCGCAGCCCTCTTAAGGAGAATATTCGACAAGAATGCGAACAGATATCACCAGAAATCTGGTGCCTGTCAGCAGAGTGTGGTAGAAGTGTCAACAACTTGGCGGATAACAACTTTTCCCGTAACAAACAAAATTGTAAAGGTCCAAATAAAGATTTTCATCACTCAAAATCATTTTGTTTCATTTACTAAAATAGTAATTCAAAGACAAAATTGAATGATTAATTTTGCGCCACCTTGTATAGAAGAAGATATGCATTGAATACTCATTATCTCTCAAATGTGGTTCATATTATGGGATTTTGGCGATCAAGGTGTGAATGACCCAGCCCATCATTCCGATACATACATGAATTCGAATTTTAAGTAAAATGAAAACGATTCCAATCAAATCACAAGCGAAACCGAAAGAACTGCTCTCATCCGCCGGCGGAATGTATATATAATCGTATCAAAAGCACTTTCTCCATAGATAGTATGTATTGTCATAACCAATATAAAAGTAAACAGTCACCGCAGCGCACTGATCGAATCGCATTGTGATACTTAAACATTTTCAATTATACTCCAAATTTAGACAATATCACTTCCTGCCTTCGTATACATACTACGTCTTTGTACATACTACGCTCCCATATAGGGGATACCGAAGAAATATGATGCAAATAGAAATGAATGGAATAGAAAAGGCATAAGCGGAAAAACGGAAGAATTAAAAGAAGTTCATTAACACTTTGCAAACACATTGCAAAAGATACTGCTGCTTGTGTGTATGGCCTCTCTCTCTCTCTAGCTCGACGAAAAGAATTATTCTTGCGTTAATCGCGGTAACGGTCGAAATGAATATTTATGCATGTTTGAAGTTGAAGAAAAAGAAGAACCGTGAGCGGTTGAATTTAAAGTGGAAATTGCAAAACAAAAGACAGAAAGAATTATGGAATAAATGAGGTGAGATATTTGAGATATTTATGGATTGGCTGGCTGTGGCTTTTTTGATTTAATGTTAACGAACAGCACACGGCAAAGCTGAGAAATTCCACGTGATCGATAATGCCTGCAAGTGCTACTTTCGTGACTCATGTTTTCGAAAATATCTAAAAACTCGAGACCGGAAAGAAACTAGGAGCTTTTATGTCGTTGCGAAGGGCTAAACCTCGCCAGATTTTATAGGAATATTAAGCTACTTCTTTCCAGTTGGCAATCGGAATGGAAAAGACAAGAGCAATCAATTTTTAGACGCCGCCTGGTACTATTTGAGGAACATCTTTTGAAAACGAACGAATGAATGTTCGCCGATAAGGAAGAACCACAGATGACCGCAGAGAGATCACGTGGAGTACTACAAGGAATAGTAGTCGTTCTTCCCTATAGCGAACTTCTAAAAAATGAAGTTCTCCATATAATAAACTAATTTCAAAGACACATCTTTCTGCTTCTATTTGAAGTTTTTCTTTCTAATCCCGTGCGAATTCATTAAAGCTAAGCTCGACGTAATAAAAAAGCATTAAATTACAGAAACCGAAATGCTTCCAGGCACAATTGACCACATGGAGGACTACAAGTAGTCGAAGGCCGAAGCACCCGAATTAAAGGACAAACAGTGAAGGGCTTCAAAAGCGGCCCATATACATCTTCCTCGTCCTGTTAATTTGTCTCAATGTTCAGTCGAATGAATGCAAAAAAAAGGTTAATTTAACCACAAAATCAAAAAGCACTTATATAATACAACAGATTCATTCGAAAAGTTGTGCAATACTGCAGTACAAGATTCTAGGTCATGGTAATTCGTTCGTAATCTACGTCCATCGTCTGAAGGTACATATATGACCAAAAAAAAAAAACCTCTAACAATTATTATCGACGATTATCGACGACGACGACGAGGTCATAAATCATTCGTTGATGGAAAATTTCTCGAAATCAGGAAAGAAAGAAAGAAAAAACAACGATTAGAAAATAACTACGTTTTTATACGATGCGCATGCCTTTAATTTTCTGTCTGGACTTCGGAAATAGTACAAGAGTGTAGAGACATTCGAAATGGATGAAAAAAAAAGACGAAAGAAAAGAAAATACTAATTATCCCTAGCAACAGACAGACAGATGGCAGTTTTTTATTGACTCAAACCGACTGCTCATATAACTTGAGTAGAGTAGTCTCTTGTTTTAAATCCTCTTTTGTTGGTGGAAACGAGTGATGAAATTTCCAAATCAGCAACGTAAAGAACTCAACCATCGGATTATTCGACACTTTGTCATTGCTAAGGAGACAGTGCCTGTATGACAAGACCCACACAAACCAGACGTGCTCATTTAATTTTGTCAGAACAAGAACATTTCATTTAAAGCATATGAATCAGAACAGAGAGGAAAAGGATATCTTTCAAGAACATACATATTTAATTGATTTTTTTTTTAAAAAGAAAAGCACTCCTTGGTCACAACAGGAAAAAGTGGGTGTGTGCGAAAAATGTATCAGAAGCTAATGAATCACAGCAACACCACCGTATAGATAAATTTCAAGATATCGATTAAACACGAATTGAAGAAAAAGTAAGCTCTCAACGAGCTCGGTTTGCATTTAAAGCGCACATGACCACTGGCATCCGCTAAAAGAATTCCGATATAATTTACTCTTCAATATAAAATCGTGGAATCTTCGTTATTTTATGATAACACACAACATTAGAAATTCTTCCTCGCGCATAGCCTTCTCCTTTGCTACCCAAATTTTCAAGAACACGAGCAAAAAAAAAAAAACGAAAAATAATATCGATTTGAGGTGTAATTACCTTATAACAAAAGACGGGGGAGGAAAAGCACAGCAAATTGCTATAACAGAGCACCACTCTATCACCAACCAGTTCACAAATAATAATCCACACAAAGGACAATGGGAGTTACGTTTTTTTTTTTTTCCGAGAAAGTTGTTGTTTCTTTTTGTTCTGCTTTTTTTCTGTTTAATTTTATGACTTTTCTCTCATAGCAGATTATTTTTTCGGGTCTATCACAATCGAAATTAAAATAAAATAATCTCGCAAGTTCATTTATTCAGGAGAAAATGAACGAAATGTTATTTTTTTTTGTTCACTTATGCACTAAATGTTGTTGTAAAAATGTTCCTTAAAATTTATGTAAATTCCTTCTTTGTTATAGGCAATTGATTTCTTTTTTTTTTGTTGGTTTTAATTTCTAACTTTTACACATCATTGCTTAACTAGTGGAAAAAAAAGTTGCTATGTGCAATATCGACAACACTTGAATATCAACTAAGGACCGTTGTAGTTGTGCACATCGCAACAAGGGCAGAAACGGAATGCGCTACTAATGTCACTAGTTGTGGATGTAGAAGAATTCACCATCATCATCTTCGTCACCAGCAGCAGCGGCTGAGCACCATCGTAATCGTCGTCGTCGTTGTTGTTGTTGTTGTCATCGTCGTCAAGGTTGTTGTTGTAGTTCATGCTGAGATTTCGACGATTCGACGTACTAGTTGCAGCAATATACACTCATACACAAACACACATACACACACATGTACTCACAGAAAGAGAGTACCGAGATAAAAGATAGAGCGAGAGTGAGAGACATCATCACCTTATTCTAGTGGGGTAGGTGCGTTGCGCGCTGTTACATTTAAATTATTTTTGTACCCATCCGCATACATACAGCACACACACATATGTAATGTTCTAAAATCTTTTCAAAACTTGCAGTTTTTTTTTCACATTTAACAGTTCCGATGACTAAAAGAAATCATTTCAATCAGTTCAACCATTTGTTATTCCTTAAATTGTCGCAATGGAGTAAAAGGAACCCAATTTCGCTGATCGATCATGCGCAATGGAACGCAAACCCTCGACGAAAAAGGAGCCATTTTGGCGCATAAGGAGTGTCCTTTGCCTACAAAAATTTGTGTGAAAAGCACGATGACTCCATCCACTGGAGACGAGTGCCAAAAAAAGAGAAATAGTTCAAATACTCTCATGCATACATAAATATATATGTGCGCACGTTACCATGCGGCTGGCACTAGAGAGAGAGAGCTCTCGAACGTCCTGTTTTTGGAACCAATTCAAAGCAATTTAGTTTCATCTTTCCGAAACAGTACATACACTCAAAGTACATATTAAGGAGACATACAAGAGAAGAAGAAAAAAAGGCAATGACTACGCAACTTCGTCTAGACAGTGGAAGCATGGGATGGCCTCATTTCCAAGACATGTCGACTAAAATGCCAATTAACAGGCATGCCATGACATGAGCGCACCACGGACGTTGAAAGGATCCAGATTGATGTAGTAAACTGACATATACACAAATTGTATGTACCATACGCATGCAAAACCTCATAATTACAAGCAAAAGGACAAGGTCTTTCGCTCTGCACGAAATCCATTTTCTCTTCAGAACAAGTACATGCACATGAATGCAGAATAGTTTTATTAGAATAAACATGACAATTATCTCGAACGAGGGGGGTCTTATTCTCTACAAAGCATAGTACATTTCAGCCTTTTCTGTAGATGCGGATGTGTATGACCTTGCCCACACACACACAGCCACAAACATCACTTTATGCTCATATCATCTTTTGTTCGCATATCCTTTTTATTTCTCGGTTGGTTTAAGATTAAAAAAATGAGTAACATCCTTCCGGTGGGACGATGACGACAAGCTGAGATGACTATGAGATAAAAAGAGGACCAGAGAAGTCTGATTGGTTGGTTGAATATATCCATAAATGGAGACAGTATGCATTGTCAATCACAGGGTAGTATTCCTCCCCCCTCTTCGAAACACCCGGTACATGCGCGCTATTTCAAATTGGAAAACATTTATGTACACGACCATATGTGTCACCAATTATTTTGCTGATATCAGACGCGGACAAAAAAAAATCCGCCCCGACATCCTTTTCTCGCAATCTGTTTAGCAATTTAACAAATGGAAATCAAACATTGTAGCTAGCTACTGTTCTTTAAAGAAGGGCCGCCGCATAAAAGCGAACATGAACAAATCAATTTCGAGACAACACACAAAATCGATATGTTGTCCTTGCGCAATTCTATTTGTTTCCGTTGCCATGACTGTGTGCGTTGACCACAGTGAATATGTATGTATGCGCGCACATATTGTCCTTATGTAGTTTGACGAAGGTAGATTGGCTTTATCTACCTGTAGGATATT
The DNA here is from genome assembly GCA_907269125.1 of Eristalis pertinax. Classification (NCBI taxonomy): domain Eukaryota; kingdom Metazoa; phylum Arthropoda; class Insecta; order Diptera; family Syrphidae; genus Eristalis; species Eristalis pertinax. The sequence goes on along the minus strand of OU026148.1, from coordinate 56,532,872 downwards.
CTTCTATTCACCTCTCCTATGTACTAGGCACTTGAAATATCTAATTTTATTAGAGAGCGCAAACTTATTTCAATAATCAGGTTAAATTCACTTACTGAGAAGGGAAGAGAGATACACATAACATATGTATGTACATGCATATTTAGGTGCCGCATCCCAAGGGATATCCGCAACCAAGTCATATATTTACATGACATTAAATGGGTTTCCCACTTGATAGTAATTGAGTTCTCCGAGATCCGTTTATGAACGAAGCTATTCTCGAAACTCCAGTGGTTGAGTGAATTAGCTGAAATTTATTGTAAAAATACATGTATTTCACAGTAAATGGATAAATAGGGAGGACATGCCAAACAAGATTTCCACTGGATGATGACTTACTCTTCAAACTCAACAAACGAATGGCGAGACAATTTTAAAATTTACTTGGACGACTTATGCGAGTGTGAATAACATTTTAGAGTAAAACATCAAAAATATCAGTAGATCATTCATTGTCACGCTGAAAAAAACGTCACCATGATGGACTGTAATGAAATGCGAAGTAAATAGTGTCTAAGTACTTCCACTTCCAACGAACAGCGGAGATACACATCGGTGTACACATTTCTGTCATGTCATTTCCGAAGCTGACTATACTGCTTTTGGTCTGTAAATCAAGACACTAATCAACAAGTTTGCTCAGGTGATTGCATCCACTGACGTGACGCACGGCGTGGATTCATTTCATCGCACGATCTTAACGAGAACATATGTAGAGGGTGTCCCATAATTCACGCAAAATGGAATGTTGATAGAAAATACAGATTTTTAATTAGAAAGCTTAAATTTTTTAGATTAAACAGATTGGGGTTATGTATGGAATAGCACAGCGGATAAATGCCAGCCACGGCTTTGTTGGCAAGTACGTACTTTTTTTATTGAAATTTCCTATGACCGCTTCGCATAAATGTAGCTGAATTTCATTAATACACATCCCAATTTCCTCTTTCAAGGCGTTGCTGGTCGTGGGCTTTTTTGCATAGACCTTTGACTTCAAAAGAGTCCAATGGCGTTAAATCGCAAGATCTGGATGGCCAATTCTGATCGCAAAAACGGCCGATTACACGATTAGCAAATGACTCGTGGAGTAATTGAATTGTTTCTCTGGCATGGGGCATCGTCTTGTTGAGACCACATGTTGGTCGCATCAATATCTTGTAATTTAGGCACTAAAAACTGGATTATCATGTCACGATAACGAACATCATTAATTGTTACTGCCTAACTAGCCGCACTTTCGAAGAAGAATGCTCCGATAATGGTACCAGCCCAAAATCCGCGCCAAACAGTTCCGTGCTGTGGATGCATTTGTTTCTCAACAATTACTCGTGGGTTTTCTGAACCCCAAATACGACAAGACCATTTACGATTAACGAAGCCATCAAGATGAAAATGAGCTTCATCACTGAAGATGATTTTCTACGAAAATTGCGGACTGTAGCTGAGAAACCTTGCTCTACAATGAATATGCGTTGTTCTTTCATATAGCGCTACATTTTTACTAACCCCAAAATGTCAGCTGTCACATACTTACATATTTAAGCATTGGCATCACTGTACATAGTGAATAATGGGACGCCCTTTACTATCAGATACTCATACCAAGTAGAGAGGAATGGAACCCCAAACCCACTTGGATGAGAGATGGAGCCCAAAAATGGTAGACAGATGCGTCGAAATCTGATAGGAAAGAAGGGGCCAGGAGCGGCCTACACATCCCTCTTTGGAAGGAAAGAACAATATTTCGAGCTGAATTGTATGCAATCAACGAAGCTAGACATCGCATCAGTGACTAGCACGAAACTATATATATTCTCAGACAATCAAGCGGGTCTTAACTTGCTAAAGAGGTACACATTGGACTCTGAAGCTGACTGGGAATATCACAAAACTCTAAACATGCTAGCTAAACATGCATGGTGCCAGGACATGAAAGTCATGAAGGTTGACATACAAGCCAAAGCAGGTGCTTAGATACCCTTTTAAGGGCTGCTGTGGTGTGTGGTTTATTCGCATAGACCTGCGACTTCAGAAAAACCCCACAAGAAAAAGTCGAACTGGTTCAATTCGCACGATTTCTGGTGGCCAGTTCACATCACCTCCACGTGAGATGACCACCCCCCATCGAATTCAATTGTGCCGTGAGATATGTGGCACGTAGCGCAGTCCTTTTGAAACCACATGTCCATATCATCCAATTCAGGCCAAAAGAAGTTCGTAATCATCGACCTGTAGCGCTCGCCGTTGGTGGTGATGGCCTGGTCAACGTCGTTATCAAAAAAATATGGACCGGCGCCATCGGCCAGCCCAAAATTCACACCACAAATGCTACATTTTCGGGATGTCTTGGATTTCATGTGGATTGGTGCCGTCTAAATTGTCAAATAATTTTGTTTGTTGACGTACCCATTGATTCAGAAATGCGTTCTCATCGCTGAAGATGACATTATGGCGCAGGTCGCCCATTTTGAAAACAATTTTATCATTTGTACGTGCTGTTGAACACTATGTCCGTCCATCGTGCTTTGGCAAAACTGACTAAATGACGGGCCAATTTGACAGCTGTAGCTCCGACAATATGGCCTCTATTGACTGTCAAAGTTCGAAAGACCATTTACATGTATTAGTCAGCCGGAAAGCAACAGGGCAACAGGGTGAAAAAGCCGGCACCTAACGTGCTTATCGTATAGATAAATTTGAAGAAGAAAACGAGTCAATCTGTAGAGACTAGTTCCACCGTTCATGTATGTAAATTACAGAGAATTTAAGCAACGACACAGCAATGCTTATGAATTATAAAATTGGCCATTCCGAGACACCCCTGCAAAACTTGTTATCTCCTGAAGCTTTGTCCACATCACAATGCATTTAAAAAATGACGGTATTTGTGAAGCAGACGAAGGGAAGAGTTCAAAAAGCAGAAGCATATGTAAAAATGTATTGCAGCCCACTCGAAATGCGGGGGAGGAATTAGACTATTATAATCTATTTTCTCCTAAACCCACTCTTTTGAATAATAGTCTGCTACTAAGTATGCAAAACATTTCTCAACACACACAGTGCACAGCTTTTTTGCTTTTTCGATATGAAGACTGAAATTTAACTCCGACCACCGCTTACACAAAGATGCAGCACACAGTCAAACTTAACCGCAAACGCAATAAAACAGGTTATGGCTTAGATGTCGTCAGCCAAAGAAGGCATCAATCGATTAATTTAATAAGTGGTGGAAGAAAAGGGCGGCTACATTTGAGGTTGAATGAATTACTTCGCACTCGGTATCGTCCGCTCTTAGAAAAGCCGCCACATTTAACTAAACAACTGACACTGATTTTCAATCAAATTTATACCACCTCGGCAGCAAAAATACATTCTCTCTTGGTGATCACACCTAAAACCCAGCACATGACTCATTCGAAGTTATGTGAACGTGTGAATTTGACAGTTGCGCCTAAGGTCACCGTCACCGAGCTATCCAATTGCGCATTCGCTTTACGTGCATTGCACAAATATGCGTCATATTAAATTATATAAGCGTTATTTGTACACCTTGACATAAAGAATATCCGGTGAGTAGTATCTAATATACGCACTTACATTTGATTTAACTCTAATCAGTGAATCATTTTTTTTTCGAGGATTTTAAGCCGAGATCGCATCAGCGGACTGTTTGACGTTAAAAAAGATGAAACAAAAATACGGAGCAAGTTGTGCAAACGCCAACACTCACCACTGACGTTTGGGTGCTTATCAATTTGGCTTTAACATGCGCACTTCCCCCCTACGCTGTATGTGAACCCAAGAGCATTTCAATGATCTTTAGACATTCCAGTCAAGACTGACTGTGGGAACAAAAAAGGGGAACTTCAATAAGATAGCAAAAGCAACGTTTCACATGACTAAATAATGAATATCTCTTGCTACGTCATACTTTCGCCGCCAAGCGAAGATAAACATCAGGTGAAGACATTAAACAAACCCCTGGAGATCAGTTAAGCGAGTTTGATTACAAAAAAAGCATTTGATTTCGTCAAAAAGGCACCCATTCCGCAATGAACACACTCTTTTTACTAGGTTATTAAGCTTAACCGAAAATAATAGTGTTTCTAGATAAAATAGAATAAAAAAAAGGTGTGTAAGCTTAACCGAAACACAAAACCAATTAAGTCATGCGTAAACGCGATCGCACCCAGTACCTTTTTTCTCTCAAATTCGCAATCAATCGGAACCTACATCGTTTGACCCAATTTTCAGCAGTTTATATATTATGTACGGTGCCCTTCAGAAAGTGGATCACTTCTGGAGCGTGATCTCATGTTTCAACAAGTGCAAGTGTCAAATGACGTTGATATCATCATGGACCCCTTGGGGGATGTAGTAACATGTGATATACACATTTTCTTGTTATTGTCGTATTTTGAACGTTGAGAGGTGTTGTCGAGTGAGTCATTTATTTGCCGAATCGCTACACCTTCTGTAGTCAATGCACTTGACCACTACGATGGATAATTAAACACATGCACGATTATGAATTGAAGTCTTTGAATCATTAGACTTATGTTTAATTTGACTGGTCTTTACATGTGTATTTATATTAGGTTAGGTGGGAGTGGCTGACTGCAAATTAGGCCAAAGTAGGCGCCGCATTGTGATACCACTCCGATTGACTTCTCCTAATATTCGAAGCAGTTGGTGCTTAGGACGAAGCGGTTTAGCTGGCGCTATATAGCTTGTTGGGATTATTGAAATAGTAGGCCCCTGACAGGCGTAGGTACCTACAATTTGTAGTTTCCACCTGCTCTTCTTCCATGCTGCTTCTGCAGAAATCATTAAGCGGGGCACCCACCTCGCGGGCGAGATGGGTGCCCCGCGCGCATTGTCCAGTTATTGACTCCGATGAGTGCCCTTAGTGAGGGTCTGCTAAGTCTAAGCAGACTGCGTGATCGTTTGAGATTAAGTGATGGCAGCCAGGTGGTGTCAGTTTTTATTGTGTGTATCTTAAGGAGGTGGTAGACTGTAACAGTCGGTATGGGCGGTAGAACTCCTCTTAGTGTCAGAAAAGAGGTTGCACCACACCTAGCGAGTTCATCGGCTTTGCATTTGCCCGGTATGTCACAACGTCCCGTCACCCACATGAGGTGTATGGTTGAAATGCTCGGCCATCTAGTTAAGAGACAAGGGCGTTTTCCAAAACGTCAAATAAATGCGCTTCACACTGCAAACGTAGTGATGCAAAGTAAGGGATGCTTTCCCATACAACACTTTGGCATCATGACATTTGCCGATGCTCTGTTTGCTTTTTGCTTGCCCAGTAGATCTGTTCGCAATGAGTTTTGGAATAGTATGCATTGGCATTAGCTTTTTTGTTTGCGTTGGCAACCATCATTGCAGTGTTAGAGCAATGATGCGTTTTGGAAAACGTCCACAGCCTTCAGTTAAGGGACATTGTGCAAGGACTTAATTGCGGCCTGACTGTCTGATGTCAGATGGAGATTTTTTTTTTGGATAACACATTGTCCTGGAGCCAGGACATCGCCTCTTTTATCGCAATGGTTCCTACCTGAATCACGCTACAGTGATTAGGGAGCTTCAAAGAGATAGCAATATTAAAATCTTCGGAGTAGGCACCTACACTCATTACTCTTCGATCGCAGGGGTATCAGCCAGAGTCTGGTTGTCATCCGATCTGGGAGGAATGCTGGTGGAGAATTTCTTCTCAAAGATAGCTTGAGGTAGTAGGCTGTCGGTGTCGTTTGGGAGGAAGTTATATTCCTGAAGAATGGTTGAGTGACCGAGGGTGAGTTTTCACCACAGTCGGAGTATGGTGCAGTCTCAGAACTGTGCTGGCTGCTATTTCTTCGCCACTTAATTCGCGCACTACGTCTATTTTCACCATGCTCACTTTTGATTGAGGGGATACGTCAAAAAACAAAACTGCCGTATTTGGAGTGATGATGAACCTCAAGTGCATGTTAAGACAACGTTATATCAACAAAAACTGATTGTTTGGTGTGCTTTATGGGTTGGTGGTGTTTGGTGCTTTATGGTCATACTTCTTTAAAAACGATGCTGGCCAGAACGTTGCAGTCAATGGTAACCGTTACACGACCACAAATAATGGAAACAGTCATCGAAAATTGTACCTCCAGATTAGACTACGTCCGATCCAGCCGTGGCGGTCATAAGCCAGAAATTATATTTAAATGTATTGCCAGAAGATTATCTTTCGAAAAGAGTAAATTTCTTGTCACTTTAAAAAGAAACACCCTTTATTTATCACTTTGTTTAACTGGCGACAATTTATTGGTTGATTTCACAACTTTTCATAAATAAATATGAATAACCACACTGTATTCGATTTAAACGAATTAAAGTCAGATTAATGTGAATAAACGCCGATTGAAAAAGAGAAGTTAAATAAAATCAGCGTAAAATTGTTTAGGTTTCTCTTTCGCTCATTTGTAACGGAAAGGTGATTTCCGGCATTTGAACACATAACAAAAATACTTCCACTTTCCGGCACAGTTAACATTTATCGTTGCAACTGCAGGTTTCACAGAATTTCGCTCTGCTCGAATCGAAGCTAACAACAACGAAAGTTCAACGCTGCTTTTTTTTACATGACCTTTTCATCCGAATGCATTTCGTAATAAAAACGTAAAAACCACAGGCAGTTGACAGAAGGTCACACAGTTTACAATGTTTACTCCTATAATAAAATCAACTCACTTTCCTCGAACTTATCAAGTCTTCTCACGTCTTGTGGCCGGTGCACTTACACGTATCTGATGTGAAGATGACTTTTTTTGTTTTCCTCAGCAGTTAAATTGAAAGCATGCTAACTTATCGCCTCGTTATCGTTTACGTTTTGTTGTCAGCCACACACATTCGACAATTACTTGCGATTTGACGCCGCCGAATTGTTTGTTACTTTCTCAAGCCACTCTTTGGTTTGAAGAGCCTGCTGCTGCTTGTTATGCTTGCTTATACCGTGAAACGTTAACTGAGACTGATTTGTTTTTGCATTATGCTCGAAAGTGTTGTCAGACTTTTGTGTTTAAGTGTAAATTCCTTCGCACACGACCGTGACTGAGGCGCGCTCATTGAAGAGTAGCAAGAAAAATAAATGATTTAGCATCGTTTAGTGCGATTATTGCCATTCTTTTGTTGGTATCGCGATTTCTGAATCATATAAGGTATCTGTATACAATTTAGCGACTTTTATGACTGCCACATGAGTACAACTTACGACCTGGTTACAACTAGATTTGAAATCTTATTTCAAATTTTATATCAATGACGATAATCTAAAGCGATCACATCACAATGACTACACGTACGTCTGCTGTATGCACGGTTGGATGTTTGTGTAGTGATAGTCAGTCATGCCTCTTCTTAACTAATCCATGCCGCTTACTCATGCCCATGCTCATTTAGTTTATTCAGTCATTCTCTCGGGTGAGTTTTAAGAAATTGACGGCAAAGTTAAAAATAAAATCTTCAGTTTCTTCTCAGCCTCCCGAAACGACGAAATGAACATTTCTGCCTCCCCATTAATAATACACATAGACACATCTATATATTCGTATATATTTGTACATCAACTTAGCGGGTTGGCTGTGCGATTGTATGCGTGGCTTTCTTAAACGCGTCGAGTTAGAGCGATAGATTCCGATGGAGAACGCGGGACACTCGTGCTATAAAAGTAAAGTGTTCACATATAAAAATATACATTTCATCCGCCAACAGCGTATAGGTGAGGTGAGGTGAAGTGAAGTGAAGAGACCACACAACACTAGAGAGGGCCGAGGAAGCGCTTAGGAAAAATCAGATCGATGAAACGAATGAGAAAAAAAAAAAGAGAGAAAGATAGAACAACGACCGAACGGCATACCTACACTCAACATTTAAATTGGAATATTTCAAACGCCAAGAGTGATATGGAAACAAAATTTCAAAATCTATTTTCCTGCCATTGATTGATAGATACATGCACACATACAATCACTTGTACATTTTTTTTTTGTTTTCCTAATCAAACAATTGAACAAAACATTGACGATCTTTAAAGTCAGAGCGGGATGTCAATGAGGAACAAGAATGCGGCAATACCAAGTGTGGACAAAAAAGGAAGCAAAACCGATGGGGACGAAACAACACACATGGAATTCATTCACCGAATGATGTCAATGCGACAACCAGAGAGATGATGTCAAACTTTTACTAATTACAATCAATTGTTCTTCATTTGCGAACATTTCTCTCTTTTATTATTCATTTTTGTGCCGTAGATACATGGCAATAATGAAAAAAAAAAACTGAACGAACAAACACACCACGGCACGACATGAGGTTGGAAGCCGCGCCGCATTGGCAGCAGGGGCGATGGGCGATCATTATAAAGCAGGTGCAGCACAAGGTAGCCAGGCAATCGATTTCTCGAAACAGGATAAGGTATATCTTGTTTGACAGATGCATTGACATTTGTAGAAGACTCCTCATTTCGTAAATTAGAGAAGAATTCCGTGTACCTCTTCGTGTGTGCATGGATATGAGTAAAATGGCGGACGGTAAGTCGCTGTCGTCGTCGTCGTCGTCGCCGCCGCCGTCGTCGTCGTCGTCGTCGCTGTTGGACACTCCTCAATGCGTCACACTATCTCGCGAATATTTTACGAGCATGTTTTGTACGATTGAGGGTCTACACCCATGCATACGAACATGCGCATTACTATCGCACCGCACACATTTTCTCTACAGACAGACAGACAGATACGACAAAACCAAGTTTATCCATACAGGAATTTAATATGTGCTGGGGGGAGAGATATACCGCAACACTTATTCTTTTTATTCTATTTAATCTTTTGCTTCGCTTGAATTCCACAAGGAAAAATTCTTTTCCGACCACAACTTCCAAAACCTGGCTATGTTCTATGTGGTGTGTGTCTGAGACCGAGAGAGAGACAGTTCAAAGATACGATATTTTTATTCATACGGACTGCAGCACGTTTCACTTCAATTCTTTCTGTTGCTCATTGCTCATCTAGGAAAGGTGGGAAATATAAGTACGTTTGTACGTATGTACATATGTATATATCTTTTTTTTTTCTTCTTCTGCTTCTTTTCAACCCATAGGTAGACATACGCGACGACAACGACGATGGCAATGTACATACATATAATTTATTTGCGTTGTATTTTTTAATCGATTTTTCCTACACGAATTTTTGACGTTTTCTCGCCCCCGAAATGAGCAAAAAAACGACTGAGGAATTTTTCACGTATTCATTCGAATTTTGTTCAAATCTAACAAGACGTACACTAAATGTTCAAATTTTCACATGCAAATAAATAAAGTTAATTATACATTTTCATTTCTTTATTTGTAATTTACTTACTTTTAAAAAGTGACGAAAGGGACGAAGGAATTAAGCACAGAGAATCTAATGGCACAATTCTACACACTATCTTAAATACACACTCAACTCATCAAACTGTGATGATGGTTCGTTGAGTTCAACGACGACAGCGGACGAGCTATAAAATCTCCCCTCTGTGGTCTAGTGCGAGCGAATATAGGTTTGTTCTGCTTGAACATGTGCGATGCGATGAAGTCGAAGTGAGTTGGATATATCTTTGCTCATGGTTTTGTCGACGATTGTAATAGATTGTGTGAACTTGTTTCTTTTTACCGGGAACCAAATGCTGTGTGTGTGTAGTAGATTTTTTTTTGTTGAATACTCTCATAAGTGTCAGTGCAATTACTAGAATGCCACTAAAAATATTGTATGATTCATTTTTATGTGATTTTTGTTTAATTCTCGTTGAAATCAATCCCTGTCGTCAAACAAATCAATCACCATGTAAACAAATTAACAAACAACTGCCTCGAGGTTTTAATAAATCGATCTAATTTGCGGATTTTTTTATTAATAGACTGTCTAGGGGTTTTATTGACGTTGTTAGATGCGGCGATTAACTTTTAGAATGGACACAAAAGTCGAAGGCGCCTAATGACGTCTGAACTGTGCTGACAAGGCTTGGTAATGTGCTTTTATAACCCAAGCTTATGTTTTGCTAATGGAATGAAGTGGGATCATTTATGCAGATTATTGTGCTGTTGCAGAGATCTAAACCCGTATTCATGGCACCAAAATGTGCGGAAGTGCTTATGAAAACATGCATAGTAACAAGCAGCAAATAAATTCATTATCAATTTGGCAAAACTACGCATCTAGTCATGTCACGCAGCATGTGCATGGAATCCATAAACGAATATAGTTAGTGAGTGATTTTTCAATTAATTTTACCCGGAAACCGAACATCTAGAGTTTGGTGTTAAATGCAGGGAACTCGGATTACACGACGATAAGTCATAAGTCATATCCTGCTTTGTGAATACAAAAACAACACATACAGCTTCACACGCATGACTAATAACTCGGGGGGCTTGCAAAATGAGATGCCTGGTCGTCGGTTAGGCGGTTAAAGTAAAGCTTATTGCATATAGAACTTCTCTTTGGATACAATAAATACTAGGCACCTGTTACTGCCCATGGCCTGGTACAAAGCTCATGGATAAGGAGTAGTTTCATACCAAAATCAAGTCCTTGCAACTGATTTTCGTTCACTAGATGATTCCAAAGTTCCAGCAGCAGGACGAGATGTCACATAATTTTTTTCATGTATTCTGATTCTTGAGCGATCTAAATGACCGCGATTTGCTAAATGATTGGACAAGACACGCCGCTCGAATCAAGGAAGCCAGCCTCTTCGAAATGATGTAGTTTTGGTAGTCGAGAGCTGGAGTTCATTGCCAGTACGAAACTAATTTCTGACAAATTTTAAGCCGAACCATGTACTGATGTACAACGGAGTTCACACTGAATGTTGTGATATAACGACCAAATAATGCCTAGCGTTTACACCACACAGGATGCTGGACAGACTTGCGTCATGACAGAGGCTTCAAAGGTTGTTACACTTTTGATAATAGACGAAATATTTGAAATTCGATGTAAAGTTGAACGAAACATACGACTTGAGGTGTGAAACGACATGCCATCAAGCAAAGATGTCAAGCAAATCCATCCATTAATGTGAAGCCCGCAAGTGTCATGAGCATGCCTCCTTATTCCTAATTCCTACCAGGCATATGAGGACCAGATGAGATCTTGAGTAATTGATGGACGCCATGTAACAGACCGCATCTAAGGATAAACTGCGTGAAAACAGCTCATAACTTCGAGAATACAGAACGGTGTCCTTTGACGTGACTGCACTACATTTAGGTTAGACTGATTCTAGCATCTTTCCACCCACCAGATGACCCAAACAAGTTGATTGGACGGTCCCAGACAATTCAAAATCACTGACAATTGGTTCAAAAGCCCGATTGATAATAGAAGGGCATGATGTAGTCGAAACCCTCGATGACTTGCCTAAAAAAACGGCAGTCCACACATAACCTTCCAAATGCGTCGCTCTTAAGATCGATGAAAAAACAAAAAAAATCCCTTAATACGAATATTCACTGCATTGCAACAAATCCAAGCCGAGGGAATATCAAAAAGACAAGTTCATTAACCTCAACACAGCATTCAATGCGAATTGAGAAGCCATGCACAGACAATATCGAGACAAGTGCCGAAACAACTTCATTCTGAATTATAAAACCATTGAGTAATCATCACAAGTAGCGCGTTTGTATTACTAAGCGCATAGCTATCTGTTGAGCTCACTAGCTGTGCACTTCTCTACAACACCCGTCCGAAGAAATCTACTACGTTCGTATACACGAAAAAGAAACAAATAGTAAAAAAATGTCTTAACGAAAGAACCCGAATTACGTCATTGCTAGCTGGTACATTTTTTCTTTTTTTTTTCATTTTTTTTTTCAGGGCAAAAGAAATTCCATTCCAAGTCCAACTGCCATTCTACCGCACTGCGCATTGGCACTCCATATAGAAAAAAATGGTGGACAGCATGCCGCAAAGCCTGTCTTCGCATACTCTTTTCCTTTTGCTCACACACATCTCACACGGGAAGTCTAATTTTCAAATTCGATGAATAAATAATTACTGGGCAATCGGAAAAACTGGTGTCTTTCACCTGCTTGAAGCGGATTCTTCCCTTGCTACTATTGAAATATGAGCCAACTGTTTGAAAAAATGTGACTTTCATGTCGAAAAGCACAATTTGAATTCAGTATTTTTCACTTACCACTATTGAAAACAGTTAAAACACACTTTTCAAAGATTTTACAGGAATTTCTTTGAAATTTTCACAGATTTTCACGACGGGGAAGTAATGACTTATTTGCACACCCTTTAACCAAGTAAATATAAAATTGCGAATATGTTCGAAAGCGAAAAAAAATTCCTTCAACTGAAGTTGGTTGCGTTTGGCGCGTTGAAATGATGCAATTGGAATGGTGGAAGTGAAACTTGGGATTTATGCCGACTATGCATTTTACCTTGGCAATATTATATTTACGATTTGGGGTGTTCGAAAACATTTAAACAAACGCAGATGACACTAAAAGTTGATTTCTTGTATTACAATCTCTTAATAAAATTCAGTCAAACGAATATTCTTTAAAGAAAACAAATAAATTAGTACATTTTTCCTGATTGTTTTACTCGTCACAACAAGATGGCTCTGGCAACGTAAAACAGAGGATTGTTTTGTTTCACCTGACATCGCGATGTGAGTGACATTTGGAACGGAACGCACGTGTTTATTTGAATCGCCTCTCGTGGATATTCGATTTAGTTTTCAAGTTTTTGCAACACATTTAGTTAATTAACAATGCCGAAGTCAAAGAGAGATAAGAAAAGTAATGAATAAATTATAATCCACACAATTTTCAATAAAACAAACAATTTCTTACAGTTTCACTAACCAAAACCGACAAAAAGGGACTTGCTTGGAAGCAGCAAATAATAGAGGACATTCGAAGATGCGTGGAGAAGTATCCAAATGTGTTTCTGTTTTCCGTACAAAATATGCGTAACAATCTGCTGAAGGAACTACGCAATGAATGGAAGCAGAATTCAAGATTTTTCTTCGGCAAAAATCGCATCATGCAGATCGGCTTGGGCAGAACAGAGGCGGAAGAAATCGAACCAGAGTTGCACAAGGTAATAGTAAAAGTTGCCCAAGCATTGCGAGGGATTTAAACGGACATTTTCTTTGCTCTTGTAGGTATCCCAAAGGTTGACGGGACAGTGTGGGTTGCTCTTCACGGAGAAATCCAAAACCGAGGTCTTGGATTGGGCGAAAGACTACTGGGCTGTCGAGTACGCGAGAAGTGGATTTGCTGCAACGGATACAGTGGTGCTGCCTGCCGGTCCTCTGGAGGATTTCATACATTCTATGGAGCCACATCTTCGCTCGCTAGGTTTGCCCACAAAACTGCAAAAGGGAGTTGTCACGTTGTGTGGTGATTACACCGTCTGCGAGAAGGGCAAAATCCTGACACCGGAACAGGCGCGTATACTTAAACTGATTGCAAAACCGATGGCGAAGTTCCGCCTCACAATTAAGTGCTCTTGGAGCAAGAAGGATGGTTTCGAGGCGCACGTACCTTCAGACGATCCCTCCACCGATAGCGGCAACGAGGAAGACATCGCGGACAAGGATGACGTGGAAATGGACGATAATGAGGAGAGTGACGAGTAGAAGTCGGTAGTTGTAAGATTAAGTGTTTATTTTATACGTGTAACATAATTCAACGAGTTGTTAAGATATAAATACAAATTGAAGTGACAATACGCCAGTTTTTCCATTGTTCAGCCTTCGCAGGAGTTATCCGAAGTATTTTGCTGTCAGGTGGATGAGAGGGCGCCGGCGTTCTTCTTTGTAGGCTTGTACGCGATGACGTATCGCTGAGCAACTGGCAATGGCGGCGAGTATCCCGACGAATAGCTGCCGTCTTCGAACAGAACCTCGTACTCCTCCGTAGAAGTTTGGGGCAATCGATTAACGATGGCTTTGTAGAAGCAGGTGGTTTGCGGGTACAATGCCATAACTGAAAGCGAGAAAGCATTAATTTAACTGGTATACTCGGCGTATATTTTAAGCTACATACCCATGGTATCTTCGGGGAAGAGAGCATGACCATCAGTCTCCGGATTGGCGCGCATAAGTGGCAGTGGGATGATTTTTCGTTTGCTGAGCACATGGCGATCCTTTTGCTCTTCGTCGATGTCATCCACTTCGTACTTGTTCTGTCCACTCAGGAACTGAACGACTTCAGCGAGAATCCAATTCTCCTCATCCTCTACACCCTTCACCAAAGCAGCGACAATATCGCCTGCCTTTGCAATATAGTTACTCTCCGCCGGTACGGCTCCGCAAAGCGCGGGCACCTTCTCGCCGGGCTTACTGATGAAAAGCGGCAGCGTCTGTGCGGATACCTGCAGCATTTTCAGCTGAGCTCCGCGTCGAATTGCCTCCTTGTTACCAGCATTTCTCGCCTGAATACGACGTTCGTTTCGAATGTTACGTATCTCTTGGATTTTTGCCAATGCCTGTCGAATAACAGCTTCTTCCTGGGCGGCATCTTGCAAACCAGTCTTATAGAGATTCTTTAGCTTGTGTGGTGTTAAGTTGGATATTTGCGCACGGATTATGCCGTTCAAGTTGGACTCGCAGCGCCGCCGTTCGTCTTCGATGTCGTGGATCAGTCTTTGAAGGGCTTTCAGTCGATCCTATGAAATGCGAATGTGAGACCCACCTTGGCATGAGTAAAAGACATATTTACCTGAATTTGAAGAGCAGCACTTTCTGCGGTTAGGGGCATTTTGGTTGCTTTTGCACTTCTTTAATTTATTATTGAAAATTGTACAGACAATTTTGTTTTGTTTATATTTTGCCTTTGAAGTTGTGTTGAGTTTATTACAATGAAATGGTTGCATTCAGCGGGTAATTGATGTGCATATGACGTTGAGTAAATATATGTGTATACAGGGTGGTTGATGTGTTTTATTTGAACTGCATTTAATGCGTACTTTTTGGGGATAATAACATTTTAATACATTGTGCCAATTGAGGTAAGATTTTTGTCCAGAGGTGAATAGAGATTTTTAAAATGTAACCTACGCTGCATCTGCTACAAAATGTGCTGATGAAGGAGCGATAAGGAGCTTTCACTTTCAATTAAAAAAAATGTATTCAACTTGGTAAAAATATCGAAAATGGGTAGAATTTTTGAAGCAATAAAATATCACACACGGCGCATGATTTTCCCCATTGAGGGGAATATTTTTGTATATTTAGCAAAGCAACAACAACACCCACTGAAACTTTTATTGAAACTTAATTTTGCCCGCAGCCTTTACTGAAGGTTGCGCGTTTCATATTTATTTATTTGTTTTTTGAGATGTCATTAAAACTGTCTAAAGTCAGATACCTATTTCACCTTCCACTCGTGATAGAACAGTAGCACGCACAACACGAGTGGTTGCTAAGAAGATAGGCCCTGGCCCTCTACGTGCTGTAGCGCCACCCATATTATTATATTATATTAAGTGTAAACCTATTATACACATGTAGTTAAGTTCCTTAACTTCGATAAATAATTATTCTCAATAATTGGTGCTGTTTTTATAAAATTTTCTGAAAACGATCACGTGTGGATTGGCATCACTTGATAAAATGTTCCCATATATAAAATCATCGCATCTACTACAATTCACTCGTCGCACTTCAACTATTCACAACAGAGACAGAGCATATTTTCGCGCTTTTATCATTTGAACTTCTTCGTTCTTATTCATTTGTCAACTTTTATACCGCGTAATGGCGATCTGGCGATCACTTTGGACACGTTAATTAGAATTTTTAGCCTTTTAATACAAAATTGCATCAAATAATAAATAACAGTGATATGAAGTGGAAGTTAAAATAATATTTTTATCAAATTTAAAGCATTTATACGGGCCTCAGATATCAATTCGTGGCCACATAAACTGCATCAAGTTCGCTTAAAAGTCGCTCAAAAAAGTACTCCTACTTTGAGGTAACATTTAGTAAGTATATTGTTTAAGTTTTGATTAATTAGTTGCTTTGACTATATATATGATATAGATCAGTACTATGAAGGGGGAATGGCAAAAAAAAAAAAAATAGATTGTTCATGTGGGGGGTGGTGATCAATTCTTGACACGCAGGGGAAAACAGTTGTGTTGTGTATACCTATGTTCATACATATGTACGATCATTTTCAAATATTTAAGATTCGGTTAGTTGCTGGAGAATGTCTGAAATGTGGAGCCTAGATTCAATGGGGGAGGGTTTTCATTTTCTTTTTATAGGAGCTCAAGTGCTATAAGTTCTCATGCAAAGTAACTGTTATTTTGAATCGAGCTCCTGTCTCTTTATTTACATATATCAGCTTGAAACGCACGCATATGTATGTGTAAGGATTCGTAGATATATGATGAACTGCTGGTGTATTTTATTTCTTCGGGCTTACGCCGAGGAAAGATTTCAAGGTGCAGCTGCGATGCATGTATACTGAGCTTGTTCCAATTAGATTTGCAGAAAGTTTACCAAACTCTTTTCGTTTTGGCTTAACTCTTTGGCGTCTTTCCACAGCTCTCAATTCTGGTTTGGTGTGTATAACCACTCAGCTGTTTTTTTTTCTTTCACATCCACACGCCCAGTCGCTACATATATGACACGTATGTATGGATGTATGGATCAAGAAGAAATCGAAAATATACGCCGTGAAACATTACTAATCTTTGCGAGGAATTATTGATTCCCTCTCAATGTGTACTTTCTTTATGCAAAATTAGATAAAAGGTGTATGAACTCCTAAAGTGGAGGAATTTGCAAGACGATTTTCGTTTCTATTTGGGTGCCGAATCTGAGTGTGTAAACATGTTTTCCTAAACACAGTCAGTAGCTTAAACAGATGACTAAGGGACACACATGCATGTGTAGTTATTTACGTCTCTCGTCGTTTTGTTTACATTGCCCAGCCTCCTACGAGTTACAAAATGCATTTAGTAGGCATGACTAATCTGCTTTGTAAGTCAAGTCAGGTGTTGGGTTTAGTTTAGAATGAGACAGCAGATGAAGCAGAAAAGAAACATTTGCCGACCTCTGCGAAACCAGTCTACGATAATATTGACTATTGAGCATTTCATTCGAAATGACATTCGTGGCTTCTTAGTTTCGTGGTGAAACTACTTTTTTGGTTATGTTTTGTGACTTGTTGTAGATTCATCAAATCGAATTCCAAAATAGAACATTACTGTGTACAAACGAACTGCAAAAGTTCAGCATTTCTTGCTTCTTCTCTTGAACGAAATGTTGTCTTCCCAGGTGTGCGTGTATAAATGAGGCACACGCGCAAGAGAAAATATGACTTTTGTGCTTTCATATGTTTCTGTCTTCACTGTGAAGCTGTTATAGATAGTCAAGAGCTGTCTTGAGCTAAAGGAAGTGTAGTGCAGTAGATCTCGTTCATAACGACCACTGACGGAAGGCAAACTTGTCATCGTTATAAGCGATTAGCGGCGTTCACACTCAACAATTTGTCGATACGATTTGCTTGACAACAAATAGGAAGAAGGTCAAAATGCTTTGTCTACCGTACACAAGTCTGCCAATTGTGTAGTAACAAGCGTTCACATTGACGATGTGGCCCTTCAAGCACGGTTGTCAAGCAGATCGTGTCGACAAATTGTTGAGTGTGAACGCAGCTATTGTCGCTTTATCCGAACGATTTTTGTTTACTATTGCAAGCCGACTTGGTTTCCACATCGTCGTTGCAACCGAGGTCGCTATTCGCGAATTCTACTGTATTTGTGTTTTGACCCGTCCATCAAAGCGAACTTCCATCCTGCCGGCTCTAGTGTGGCAACAATTGTATTTTTTCTTGGTAGATAAAAAGCACTTTAGTCATGATGAATTTAACTGAATTAAAATACAATAATTAGTGCTTCTACGATCTGCAATTAAAAGCTTTTGAATTGAGGTTAAATTAGGTTAGGTTAGTGGGTAGACGCACCGAAGCAAGCATCCGCTGACGGTGAAGTACCTGACATAAGTCTGTCATCTACACATAAAAATGCATGTCCTGATAAACCTGGAAAACAGATTTTAATGCCACATTGGTTAGTTCATACAGGTATTGAAAGAAGTATTCTCTCAGCGTTCTATACCTCAGCGGTCAGAGACTGGGACTGTGGCAGGAATAGTGAGTGTCCTCGTCTTCTTCGTCGCCACAGCATCTGCATATAAAGTCATGGGTAAGTCCCATTTTGTTTTCATGATACTTCAGATGATTATGACCATTCAGCGCTCCACAATTACCATCCCAGGCAACTTTTCGTGTCGCATTGATGAAGGTTCCCGGTCGCGAAAGCACGGTGGTTAGAGATTTCCACCGTTCAATAGCTAGTTCTATGATTCTGTCATCTACTTTCCTCTTGAGATCTGCCGGAGGTGGCAGAATGTATAGGATTGCCTGGGTTGGGTCGGTTTCGCGTCCTTTCGTGGCAAGTTAATCGGCTGCCTCATTGCCGGCTTGGGACGCAGCAAAGAGTTGTCGAGTGCTGCGTGCTGAATGCTGCGTTGGTGCCTTGACTGCGTGCTGGTCACGACATTCGCTTCGAGGGACGAATGTGTCACGAGTGGTTTTTCTTTCGCGCCCAATGAAAATATGGGGTAAATGCAGGGAAATGTCAAAAAGCACCTAAATGTTTCAGCATGTTGAAACATTTTGGTGAGAGATTACGTCGCTTACGAGAGATTACTTTGTTCTCACCAAACTAATTTTGCCTGACAAAAGTCAAAACGTAGCACGACACGCAGTGAATGGCATGGAACCATTGTATTGTGTGGTTTGAAAAATGAGGCGACGCACCAACGCAGCATTGTGAAACGGGCGGAAAACCTTGAGCTCTTTGCTGCAGCATGCGACCTGGTGGTATCTCCAACATTGACTATCAGGATCTCCGCTTGGAAAACACTGCCGTAGTCGTAAATCAGGAATAGAGGTTAGGTTCACGTGGATGACTGCGTACAGCATATAGGCTTAAGCGGTTGAATTGGTTGCAATCAAGTTTCTACAGTGAGAGTCAAACATTTGTATACATGTAATATTTTTTTTCTAGATGTTCAATAACGCTATGTAACAAGTAACAAGAAAATATTTTAAACATTAAACAAAAGAAAACGGTCAAAAATTATTCACAGTTGAAAAAAATCGTCTGAAAAATGCAGTAAAAAATTGGTATAATAATAATATAATATGGGTGGCGCTACAGCCCGTACAGGGCCAGGGACTAGCTTCTCAGCAGCCACTTGTGTTGTGTGTGCTATTGTTGTCCCACAAGTGAAAGGGACGATATAGTTTTTACGCCGACTGCAAACGGCGAAGGTTTGCGAGAGAAGCCTTTTCTAGACAGTTGTATACTCTTTAAGCATTGTCAGTGACTCGAAAGAGATGAGGTCGTGAAAATTGTTTTAGAACCCAGACCGGGGTTCAAGTGCGTGAGCATACGCTTCCCAAAAAAACACTTGGTGACTTACTTAGACAAAAAAAGCTGAACATTAAGGCTATATCGCAACGGTGCGTTCGAGCTTTGACAAGCGTTGATACGCGCTTTATCGAGTTTACTGGAATTTTGCGTCAGAACCCGGCAACCTCAATTTTTCATATCGAAATAGAAGGCGCGCGAGTTATGCCAGTGCCAACAACCGCATCAACACCAGTCAGCAGTGCCTTTTTCCTTTTCTCGCGTTTGAAAAGTCAAACGTTCTGAATTACATTTTTCAAGGAAGCATATGAAATAATATTAACAAAATCCCTACCAAAAAATGAATTGCGTGCACAAATTGAGAAACATTTAAGAAGAATTCTATCACAATCGGCAAAACGCCAGAGTGAGTAGAGAGTAGCTCCACCTAGAACTTTGTGCTCTGGCTTACGATAATACGGTCTGTGAAATCTCGACGCCCGACCGCCACATTCCGACTTTACAAATGATTTTACATGTATCCTACGTAAAATGTAAGTCGGAACGCCCGAAGAGCTCCGACCGGCTTCCTTGACTAACTACAGCCAATCTTCTAGGAAACGAGGTAACAAGGTTTTTTTTGTAACTTCAGGAGAGATTTTTGCCCATTCTTCAGCTAATGCCGTCCGAATGCCTTGTTTAGATGTTATGGCCCGTTTCTTGATATTGTTTCCTCAAAACTGCCCACAGATGTTCAATGGGATTAAGATCTGGCGATTGTGGAGGAGAGTTAAGTTGTTTAGGGACATGGTACAGCAACCAATTTTTGCTGTATGCTTTCGTTCAATGTTTTGTTGGAAGACCCAAGGCGATGTGAGACTCAATTTTTGCACACTAGGAGTAGATTGTCCTTTAATATGGCTAGGTTGTCCTTTCTATTCATTGTTGATTGAATAAAAAACAAGGTTTCCCATTCCCTCAGCTGACATGCAACACCAAACCATCACTGAACCCCCACCATGCCTTACAGTCGAAGTGAGGTTTTGGGACAGATGTTCTCCAGACCAACGCAGGACTAAGTTTTGAACTAAATATCTCAATCTTGCTCTCGTTACTATAGATAACATTATCCCAAAATGAACGTCAGGCGTTTCAGGCGATTAACACTAGAAAGAGGTATTTTAAGTTCTGTACTAGTAGGCGCTGGCTGTATACAATTTGTTGACGCTCACTGTATGTAATAATCGGCATTTTGTGAATGAAATTTTAATGGAAATATCTGTCTCCTTTGGATTTCCTCTTCATCAATTGTGGCTGAATTCGTATACGCACGCGCAGTACTGCAACGTCAAGCGTTCTTAATTGCAAACATTTGGCAATGACGCATCGGGTTCTAAAACGTCATATGATGGCGGCCGCTGCGTAAACAAAAAAGCTGATTATCGTGATGCTTCGCAGCATGAAAAAATCATTGCATAGCATCACAAAGGCAGTGATGCTTACTCAGGCTGTTTCAGTTCAATACGGTGTTTGTTGTGAAATGGCGGCAAAGTTCGCTAGTGTGTCACGCGAGAACTGACACCGCGAAAAATGAGACAGTAGTGGAATTCCCTTGTACTTCACATGATTTTACAAAATCCACTTCTCCGATTGGAGAAGGTTTTCATCTGTTCACAACAGCTCACACCGATTAACAGACGCGTCGTAAAAAAAAACGCTGTCAGACGAAATCAAGTACAGCTCTATCTCTTTCTATGAAAAGTGACAGCCTAAACGATCACGTTGACGCGGTGCAATGAGAAAACAAATGTCAAACGTGGAGTGCTGTGAAAACAATGCCCACATCACTCGACTCGCGAGACATCAATTTACAAGCGAGTGCTCACTGGAAGCGTCCGTTTCCGGTCATTAAATGCAATCCCCTTTCTTTAATGCCCTGCTTTTCGGCATTTAAAATCCATTTATTTACAATTCAAGACTAATCACACATTCATGCACCTTAATTGGTCTCAATTAACATTCCGCGACCTTCATTATCCCGTCATTAGATGCGACAGCATTAGCCATCGTTTTTTTTTTGGCTTGAATTGGCGGGGAATCTTCTGAACATTTCGTCTAATGTTTCCATCTCTTTTTCATTTTTGCAGAAATATGACAACAGTGAAACTAAAAATTAAAATAAACAACAGCTATGAGTCGGAGCCCTCGTCTGGCAGTGGAGTAAGCACACATCTCGCTTGCCTTGCCTGGTCTGATGTTAACCAACTAATTTGCCTATTTTCAGTCGTCTATTAGTGAAATCAATGATTACGAGCACTGCGTGGTGGAAGACGCCCCGAATTTGCCCTCAATGCTGAACCCAAGTTTTTACTCAATGATAAGCCATGGCCCGCCGGCGCAGACCAGTGACAAGGTACTGCTTGGCAATTCGTCATCTATCAAGCGGTATAGTGCGCAGATCAGCTCTAGCCAGGAGAGCGACTTTGAGGGCTTCACCGAATCGGAGTCTGGCAGTCAACCGCAACAAATTGTTGACAACAATGCAAACCGGCATTTACAACTGCCTGAATTGAGAAAACACGAGCAACATCGTTCAGCAGCCGCAAAGACGGTTCACGCAATGGGGAGTAGTAAGATTCTATACCATAGGTTCTACGATGTAATCATCGAGCAGAACAGCTGTAACGCCGTCGATATGCAATTGTCCGGCGAAAGCCACATAGCAACTGAAGAGCCGTCCTCGGAATTGTCGTTCAATGGGAAAATCAAAAACCTTACTTCAGTGGCGACTGAGTCGGTGTCTGACAGACGTGGCTGTCGTTCGCCGAAAGTTTTGAAGACAATCCTGGAAACGACTGAAACGTCCAATTACAAGTACACAAACGAAAGATCTCCCGATTTGTTCGATGACAACGACGACGCCGATTCGGATGAGGAGGGTGCCACAAATGGCGCTTGTGTGGTCGATGAGGAGTGTGTTACGACGGAGGACATCAACAAATCACTCAACTGCCCAACAGAGTCGAGTTTCGCAGACGAAAACAATGAGAACACCACAAACGACGATGAAGACTTGTATCGGAAGAAGATTCGCATTGAGAAGGAGCTGCTGCGACGAATCAAAACCTGTTTGGCTGGCATTCCCCCGCCGCCGTCCTTGACCATTCCCCAGTTGGACATGTTCTCTGCCATAGCTGCGAATAAGGAGCAAATTTTGAATTTCAACAGTGAAGTGAAGTCTGTAGGATCGGCGGTTCTCTGCGAAAAGAAGAGCCTCTTTGCACCGTCACATCCGGTGGAGGAGGTGAAGCAGATGCCATGGAGGGAGATCTTGGGTATTCGTCAGCATGGCTTGAGGTAGGACTCCTTATTGCCTACTTTATAACTAGAAATGATTCAATGCTTCCATTTTAGCTTCAACGTGTGCCGGTCATCGGAGAATATTGAATTGCTAAGCTTGGCCGTGGTTGAGAGATACATCGGAGCCGAGACGACAACATCCTACACTGCTGCAGCAATGAGTTCGCCTTCGAGTGCCAAGAAGAGGAATCAGCGACTCAAGTAATTGGCTATACTCTCTAACTATGTGCAGTTTTTCTTATTAAATAAATCCAAATTTAGAATGCTTACCAAGTCGCCGGGGAATCGTCTGAGCCATTTGGCCAGTAACAAGCGACGCGCTGCATTTTCATCGGCTAACTTGGCCACCTCATCTCAGAAGCAAGTCACTTCGTCCGTGACTGGAAAGCAGATTCTACTCGAAAAGAAGTATGTGTGCGGAGTTCATCTTTTAGAAATGGAGACTTTAACTAATAAGACTATTTTTAAACAGGAAAGCCAAGAGCCGTCGGAAGGGAACAACCCCGAAGCGGATGACTCCTAGCAGCAAGAAGAAATGCAGTAAGTGTCAATCAGTGTTCTTTTAACGTGGCAACATTGCCAAGTCGGAGAACTACCCTTTTTTTTCTGGATGCCTTGACTAGAACAGCATCTTCACATCCAATCCAAAAACTCACTCTTTCACAGTTCGCAAAACCCCCTCTTCATCTGCAAGAAAACGACTATTCTTCCGTCCGGAAAGCACAAAGCCTGGCCCCTCACGAGAGACCTCAAAACGTGCCCTCTTTCAAAGTCCAGCCAAGCAGCAAAAACTTCCAGTGGCCGTACCGCGACCAGTGTTCAAGCCGGAAGTTGCAAATCGAGTGGAAAAATCGAAGCGTGCTTTATTTTCACCCGATAAGTCCTCGCAGAGCTCAACAGCCGCGGCGGCCGTCTCTGTTGGTGGCGGACTGGAATATGCCGGTTTCAGTCAATCATCGCAAACCGGCTTGTTTGGCAGCAACAACAATGATTCCCTCATACTAAAGCGAAAGCGCACAGATGACGATGTCTCCAGCTGCACAGAAAACAACAAAAAGATGTTACGCCTCGAAACGGACAACGCAACACCGCGCTCACTCAAATTCAAGAGTCAAAGTTTCTGCATTGGGTCTGGTACCATCAACAGTATAAGCGGCAGCAGCAATATGTTGCGAAGCAACAGTAATATAAGTACAACATCAATTGGTTCGTCCAGCGGAAGATCCATCACCAGAGCGGCGTCAGACACGACGTTTTCATCTAGTCATCTCACAGAAAACCACCGCAAGGTATGTTTTACTACTCGTACTTCGGACACGAACGACATGAGCCTCATTTGTATTTTTTCCCATTTCAGAAACTACTTTGGGCAGTCTCACAGGCTTTGCAGGGAAAGCAGATTACAGTGTCGCATGCTAGTTTTAAACAATACGCTTCGGTCTTGGCGAGAGTTGTGAAGCGCTTGTTTCAAGAGTTCTACCAGAAGAGCAGCTGCAGCACCAGTGAAACCATGCTAAGGTACCACAATACACACACACTTACCCCAACCAGAGAAGACGTCATTAATTGTGGTTTTCTTCTTTATTTCGTAGACTTGCAAAAAAATATGTGTACAATGTGATAATTGGAAATAGTGCCGACGACATATACCTCCATGCCAAGTCGAAGTTGGACGAGGAGAAACGCCTGTCCACCACACGATTGTCCGGATACATCGCGCCCGATGAATACGAGAATCGCAAAGTGATTGCCGCCAGTCAGTCGAGCTTCTGCAGCTATGAAAACTCAATGGACTCGTTTGGCTTTAGTCAGACCTCGTCGCTGTCATTGATACAAAAACCTGAAAAGATCTCAATGGACGATCATTCTTCTTCGACTAGTGCAATGAAATTATCGATTCAACCCAATGCCGCTCTACAAAATAGTTCCTCGAAAAATAATCTTGGCGGCATTGCGCTCCGTGAGAACGTTGATTGCGAACAGCGCAGATCGGCACAGAAGAATTTCACCGGCAAAGATCAGCGTAACGTGAGTCCGTACATCGGTGGGCGAACTGCGAAGCCGTTTACTTCGTGTGCGGGCAAAGCATTTGAGCCGAACAGCAGTACGGCTAGGGCAAAACGACAAATATCATTTGATAGCTAAATTATTATTGTATTGTAGATTTTGTTAAGAAAATTCAATTAAACGATATGAATTGAAATTATGGATGTATTTATTTCAATTGCAGTGGACTCCCCTAAGTCGAACTCTTTGTTCGCGATATTTTGGCATTCTCCTCAATTGTCCAGATCCCATCCTCTAATTCGAACTCCTTCCAACTCGAACTAATTTTGATATCCCGAGAAAATTCGAGGGTACAGTCGCCCGACTGTATGTTGAATTGCGTTGGAGAATGGCAAGACTGTGAAATGATACAATTAACATACGAAAGTTAGGGGGCATGAACATAATTTTAGGGTCAGTGGACGCTACATCCGGTCGAGACTGACATGTGATAGTCCACCCTTCCACAACTATTCTCAATTGCTTAAACGTCGGTCGCTAATTGGATGAATCTGCGATTGCTTTAGTTTAATACAAGCAGTATTCTGAATTCAGGGGGAGCACCAAGTTTGAAACAGTGTCGGAAGATTCGTACACCACTCATTTGCAAACAAAAAAATTTCTCTTCAATCTTAGCTAGTTTCAAGCACGAAATTTAGTTGTTTGCAAATGGGTGGTGTTTCGAGAAACGGGACAAGAACCACCTAGTTTGACGAGCTGAGCTGTGCAACTACAAGCGTGTCGCCGTCCTCCTCGACACTGAAGCTATTAGCCTGCTGCAACACAACATTGCCGACTTCTATAGGTGGCATTGAAACTGTACCTGGGACTTAACAAAATCAGTTTTGTTGTCACATGATAGGCAGGTAGTGGCATTAATACTTACTTATCAGGCCGCCGACCTATGGAGGTTCCGAGCCTGAGCAATTATTGCCCTCCATCGTTGACGGTCCTGGGCACTCTGCTTCCAGTCATCAAGACCAAGCTGTCTTGCATCCGCGATTACATGGTCTTTATACCGGAGATTCGATCTTCCTCTCCTTCTCGAACCAGGAGGCTCCGATTCGAAGACCCTCTATCCTGGAGCATTGTTGTCCATACGCTCGAAATGGCCGAGCCAGTGCAGTCGACGGATTTTTGCCCACCGGACTACATCCACATCCTGGTACAGCGTGTAGAGTTCGCGGTTCTGTCTTCTCCTCCACTCGCCTTCCTCGCAGACGGGACCGTATATCCGACGATTTTTTCTTTCGAATGTACCAAGAATCAGCCTAAAGCCCTCCACTACGGCACGTTGGGAACGCGCGACGATGTCGATGTCATCTGCGTACCCCAACAGTTGGAGTGACTTGTAGAAGATAGTGCCTTCCGTGTTTAGTGGCATTAATACATTTAGGCCAAAGTAGGCCCATTGTACCGCCACGTGGGTGTTTCAAATTTAAGAGTGTTGCCGTGGCTTATGACAGCCAGTCAGTTTTCTCAACAAATTTTGTTATGGCGTTGACCGGTCATTTCGGGAGGTTCCTGTTGGTAGACTAGCGTAGAAGTAGGAACCTGTGGTGGCTTTCTTAGTTGAGACAAGAGCAGAACATTTGCAGCGGGGGTGCTTTCCTCCTCATCGTCTATGGAAGCTTCTACAGAAGTCGTTGTCCCTGTCTACAGTGAAGTCCTAACAGGCAGTGTCCGGTGATTATTCCCACTGCAGTGCTATTTTCAGATCTCTTTAGGGAGAGCATGCTACTTCATAGTCACATGATACTTCTACACGTTCAAGTCGAAATCCCGCATTATCAATATTGGTGTTCACATGAGCCGTTCCAACCGACCAATTCTGTCCGGTATGTTTGTCCATGTGAAGACCACTATTGTTCTGTTTCTCACCTCTTATCACGCATGCCTCATCTCAGGAAACCATAAAAACGACGAGAAGTAAAAGAGAATACGCAAGATCGAGCACACGGGACTGTCTACCACCTGCGCGTCTCACATCCCTCTGAGACACTACCACTACCAAAAACCCGTGACTAATTTCACTTTCAAGTCACCTTTCTGGCGTGGAAGATACCGCTGAGACTTCTACTCAGCATTGCCTCGTGAGGGCGAGTATCATTTTATTTCAGTGGTGGCGCTCCCGTCATCTTTCAACTAATCGTACGCACTTGTTTAAGTACTCCGAATTATGCAGACGTGTTTGAACCGCAATATTGACATGTGGAATGTGTATGGCTCCTTGTTCCAATACTCCCCCGAGTGCCCATGGTAATGTAGCGAATACAACAACCGTACGAGTGACACCATCTATTGGCGTTTCTTTAAACTTTTATTTCAGGGTCCACTTTTAGTCTTGTAGGTAGCCACTAGGTGCTGTTATGTTGCAACAAGATGGCGGAAAATAAAACTCACGGATTTCAGTTAAAATTCAAGACTAAGTTTTATTAAATAGCTAAAAAGTGTTACATGCTGATTTTTAAGAAGTATGTTGCTACAAAGGGTGAAATTCATTATTCAGACCGGGTGGACATGAACCTCAATCAACAAGCCTCATTAGCTGGCGAGTTCTCTGGCTTTTGATCACCTGTGAGCACCACCTTAGACGCGGGCCACCTCCAGTTCGCATCACCTCCGACTCTTCAGGCGGAATGGAAGTTGTCCAGCGGTCTAAATGACCCAGCCAACTCAGACGTTGGATCCGTGGACAGCTGACCTAACTAACGTTGCCCGAACAGCTTGTGGTTGAATATTGTGCTCCAGATTGTCCCTTCTCGTCGATGGTGTGTGCGCGTGCATACCATTGAAGAGAACCCGACCCTGAAGGCAGTCAGTTGCTTGAGAGATGTTGGTCCGACAAGACAAGTAATAAAGAAGAGTAAAATGTGACAGTTGTTGTTTTTATTTCTGAATGATTTAAACTGTAAGCAGATGCTATTAACGCGAGCAGAACCCTTCATTTTTGTATCCCCTTTTGAAACTGATCTGGCCTCTGTTGGGTATAAAGTTTGCCCTACCCTTCCAGAGAGGGCACTCAATTCCAATACTCGACTCCTTCTTGAGCCGAAAGCAAAACAGTGGTTGACAAGGGTTTGGCCTTATTACTCTACTCGCAACGGAGCCGAGCTACTCGAAGTCCCTGAAGTTATAGCTGCTGTTGTATGGACATACATACATAGGTGCTTTCTTGAGGACAGCATACAAGACATAATTTTCCCACCAGACTCATTTTTAGTAATTGTTCATGGAGGTGTACACCTCTTTTTTTTCTGCACATTGTCATATGCGTTTTTTCCTCGTTCACCAACAGTCCCCTTCAGGCCCAATCCCGCTTATTTAATAGTAGCAAACGCTTCATTGACGGCTTGTTGCGTTCGGCCGATCAATGTCAGTTAACATCTGAAGATACTTCTGGAAGATCGTGCTTCTAGTGTGTTGTCGTGTGAGTTTTGCACGATTTAAAGAATTCACATGACAGCACGTCAAAAATCATTTCTGACATTGAAGGTTTCGGTGAGTTCATTAACGGCCTTGTTGGAGCAAAGAGAGTCATCCTGGATGCGGTGTTTAACTCGTTTTTATGTACCAATAGGCGCCAACATGGATGACAACGATTAGGTACTGAGTGTCGATATGCAGTCCTTGTATATTTTCCAGGATCTGCCGTAGTATGGTACGGAAGCTATGGATTCCCTGGTCCAAAATGCTCATAGTAAACTGATAGAACTTCAGGCGACCACACAAGAAGATTGACAACTTTAACATGACTGACTGTACTGTTGTTCTAGCTGCTGAAGGATATGGAAGTGTTCATCAGTAAGGAGCTTTAAAAATGTTTATATTCGATTTTATTTGAAAAACGGAAAAGCTGGATCCACAAAGTGCCCACAAATTGACGAACTAGCTTATGCGAAGATAATGTCTGCAACAGCTTGTAAGATCAGTACTCAGGAAGGCCGAGCTTGGCGTCAAAGCCAAGTCAGCGGTCTTTAATTCAGTTGCTATTCCAACTCTAACCTATGGTCATGATTTTTGGGCAATGACTGAAAGAATAAGATCGCGATTACCAGTTGCCGAGATGCGATGTGTGGTGTTATGGGAGTTACTCGCCGTGATAGGGTGAGGTAGTGGAGCAGTTGCTTCTTCGAACGGAAAGTCCTATGCTTCGCTCGTTTGATCACGTGGCACGGATGTCCCATCATCACGACATCGGAAGCGTGCCTCGAATGCGATTCCATCCCGCTTGGCAGACCACCCAGATCTATTGTGCCGCCTCTTGATAACCATGCTTTCTTACGAGTTCCCCTCACATACAGTTCTTTACAGAGTTGTATTGAGGGTTATGGACTCCTGTTGTATAGAGATGGAAGAGATTTGTTTTAGGTTCTCTCTAACCCAGTTTCCTTTCTAGTGACTTTATTTCTTCCTCTGATAGTAGGTGCTTGGCCAGATATCTTTGACTTTTGTGGGCAAATGCCATAGAAAATCCCAGAATGTGTTCTCGAATTCCATTAGATTCTCCACAGAATCTGCAGAGACCTGCCTCGGATACCCCTAGTTTCTTTAGGTGCTCCCCGAGTCTGCAGTGCCCTGTTAGGCTCCTCTTATTGCGATACACGATTCAAACCTCTTGGGGTTATGTTGCCACAAGAGTTTCTTGGCCTGCTTCATATCAGGAGCCATGTATCTGCTCGGCTCCTTCTTTCTAGATCCCTGAATTCTTCTCTGAGGACATGATCTCCTATAGCGCACAATGGTTCTGGGCCTGTGAAGGGTTCCTGTGCTCCTTTTCTAGCTAGTGAGTCGGCCTTATATTGCCTTCTATCCCCGTGTGGCCAGGTATCCAGCAGAGTTTTACTTTGTTTCTCCTACTCAGTTATTTGAGCTTCTATAAGCATTCCCACACAAGATTGGATTTGATGATGTAGTGCCAGGATTGCAGCTCGACTGCCCGACATATCTTGCAATTTGCTACAGTTTCTGTCAAGATGGATGTGGCATAGATTTCTGTTTGAAAGATGCTGTTGCGTTTGTATTTTGTCCTGGGTCCGAATACCCCTGCTCCAGCTTCATTCTCGGTTCTTGATCCGTCTGGATACCATTTTACCGTATTGCTGCTCAATCGGTGTGTCTGAGTGGAACACGCGGCTCAGAAGATGATGATGATGAAGTCCGCAGCTCTTGGTGTACAAAAACGTATACATCTTTCTTTAATTCTGCTGAAAAGTTACTTCTATAAATACCAGCTCGTTGATCATGTGTGCAGCACTTATCCCAAAGAATAAGTTTAGAAGTCGACGCCCATGTTAGCTGATTTCAAGGGACACAGGAACATTTTTATAACAATTTAAGACGAACCGAAAGTACCGTCATCCAAAGTGCTGCGGATACAAAGGAGAGTTCCGGAACAGATGACTACCCTAATCGAAGACCTTCTGTGGCCAGGGAGCTATCTGGAAGGAGAATAAAAGGTAGGGGCGGCATTTTGTAAATTATTCTTTAGGCAACTTTAGGCACTACGTCTGCCTCTCCAGAGAACAATACTCCATCCCGGAAGGCATTTTCCCCCAAGGCCATCAGCCCATGTGCAGGTTCCTTCGCTTGCAAAAGGAAGCATTCCCTCTGTTTGAGGGTGGCACAAATCGGCCAATGGCCGCAGTGCCCGTGACCGTTAAGTGTTACAAGATTTGATTCTTTGACGTCACGCTTCAATTGAGTGGTCTGGCCACAATGCGTCGCGACGACAACAGCTTGATGCTGCTTTAATTAATTTTATGCAACAATCAGCAGCTGTTGTTATTGGAGCTTCGAACGAATTTTCCGAATACAATTGCCTATCAATGATGAGGTAATGTATTGTCTCTTATCTGAGAAACGTAACAAGTGTACGATGTTCTTTTTTATCTCAACATGAATCTTGTTGATGGAGGACTTCACACTCCATTAACGTGGTTGATTGATTCAGTCTCTGTTTGGAATTGGACTGCTGTGGCACTTATGCGCGTCTATTGTTCGGTCCCGCGTTCGCGTTCGAAGATCGAATTGAGTCACCCTCGTGTGAAAGCCCGCGACAAAAGCAAACACTACTTGAGCTTATAATTGATAGCAGCGCTCAGAAGTGATTTCAATAAACGATGGCAAAGGCTTTGCTTTCATTTCTCCACGGAATGGGTGCGGGCAGCAGCTTGCTCTCGGAAGACCTACTCGAGGAATACGTTCAATTAACGTATCTTAACAGAACCGAAATTAATTTGTAAGTTATGCAATGAAGGACAGTTTGTACATTCAATCATTCGCCTCCGCTGTGCGTCTACTTTCAGCATATTGAAGAAATTCGGGAGCATTAATAAAGTCCGTTTTGCGGGCGACATTCAGAGTCGGTTCAGCAGGGATGAGGTGTCGAATTTATTCACGGAATTGAAGTACAATCCATTTGCTGATCGGATTTTCAAAATCTTCTCAACTAAGCCGGACTGCAGTTTGTCATTCGAGGAGTTCGTCAACCTTTGCAGTGTTTTCTCGGAGAATTGCCCACTGGAGGTGAAGGCCGCATGGGTCTTCCTCATTTTCGACTTCAACGAGGATAACCAAATCACTAGCAGTGACGTGTGTGAACTAATAGACCGGCTGACCAGCCCCTTGAAGCTGCCTGCTGACGAGAAGTATCATATCTGTGATGTGGTAAGTTTGGGCACTGTATGCATTTGAGGGTTCAATTTCCGACACGGGGAACATTCATTATTCACGGCTCCTCCTCTATTGAGTCAGTGACAGTGCGGAAAGTGTATTCCTGTTTTGAAAACGCTTCTCAAACTGCCGTCCACTCGTGACTAATAAAACACGAGTAGTTGCTGTAGAAGCTAGGCCCAGGTGCACCTCGAACAGTCGCGCATTGTTACGAATTTAAAATTGTTTCTAATGGTTGTACAGAAAACCACTTACACGCGTACGCACTCATAAGCACGAGCACATTTGCATACGAAGTCTGAATGTGTCCGGTGCTTTTTGGCCGCACTACTGTGAGCTGATAAGGTGCGCGTTCAAGGTCTGAACAAATTGTGTCCAGTTTCTACCATAATCTGGGAAACGTAATATAAACAATCTAGTGTAAATAAGTCATGAATCATTCCGCCATTGGTGTCGAAGAAGTGTGAGAAAATCTCTGAACGGAGAGACGCCGCACAGTGGGGCAGAATGGTCAATAAGCATTCATTCGGGCTCATGCTAATTAGGTCCCACATTCTGTAAGGAAGTGTCCTCAATATCATTTCCACGTCCGGCATCCATTTTGGTCATTGTTTGGGTTATTAGGATCCGCTATTGCAATTTCTGTTTTTATGTCTTTATTGCCACAGTTGTCTACAGTTGTCAATAAAAGTTATAAGAATGTTTGGTATTGGTATACGCTTTCAGAAAATGTCAAGCTTTGACTGGAGCTCATCGGAGATTTTTTTCTAGGACACGCCAAACACCCAGATGCTAGTTAATCGTCCCTCTCTCTCTATAATACTTCTTTACGGTCACATTTTTTCACATAGAACGATAGAAGATCTCACTTCATGAGCCTCCCAGTGCCACTAACGAACATTAAATAAAAAAACGAATCAGAACTGTTTTCATCAACAAATTATAAACATAATGAGCCACCAGGCAGATTAGAAACAAATGCTTTTAATTTTTTTTTTCCGGGGTTGCCCCACTGTGCGCCGCAATTTCGCTCGAAATACGTTCAATGTTTCAATTTGACATACATGTGTATGTATCTAGATATGCACACATTTTGTACGTAGTCGTACTGGGGTGGGCTGTAAAGATAAGACCAGGCTCATGATTTCTTAGAATTTGTTTATTTTTAGCCCAGATAGTTCGTCATATGTAAAGACTCAAAAACATTGTTGGCTCAAACTCGATACTTGAGGCGTGCAAGCAAAGATGGGATGGATAAATGACAGATGGTGCTGGAATTATCCATTAACCACTTCACTCGATTTCGTTAAGGTCTGGAGAGTACGATATTTACTTCCCAGCCGAATGAATTCAGCTTTTTTTTGTCACTAAAGCTGGGTGAGGTCCGTAATCCATAAAGGTATGAATTCAAATATTTTACAGAGCTCGTGAGGAACCCAAACATCCACCATTTTCGATTGCAGCCAAGATTTGATCGTCATCTTTGATGGATGGACGTTCAGAGCGAACAGTCAACACCACTTCAACGATTATCACACAACTAAAACCTTTTGTACCAGCCTTCATCCTTGGCTCATGATCGATCCTTTTTGTGTCAAGCATGTCACTGTACTCACTCAAGAAACGAGCGAATACGCTGAAATGATGCGCTGCAATAATAATAGCCATTAGACACTTCACTCGGTTTCGCTAAGTTTCGTTCACTTTTGCTTGCTTAAGTGGGAGCAAAATCTATTGCTCTGTAACTACGTACATCGCAGTTGGTGATAGAATTCGTAATAGGCCAAATAACTCAGTTTCGTTAAGTTTCGTTCACTCTTGCCTACTCAATTGTGAGCGAAATAAGTTGCTCTCTACGTACATAAATCGCGAATGGTGTTGGAATTAGCCATTTGCCACTCAATTCGGTTTCGTTAAATTTCGTTAAATTTTGCTGACTTAAGTGGGAGCAAAATCCATTAGTCTCTACATACATACGTAAATGCAAGTAGTGCCTGAATTTCGTGTAAGTTCCCAAACGACACATCGGAATTTGACAATCTTTCTGGCTACGTTCCAATCGGTTCTGATTTCCGATACGATACGTTTAAAGTTCACTTATCTCAATTATGGTTGGGCCTTAAGAACGAAGTTTCAATAGCTGTTATCTTATCGTGGAGTCGGAAATACATTTCCCTACCGTTTTCAGAAGACGATCCATCATGCATAACACAAGTCTCTGGAAAGTCGACGGTGGCATTGAAACAATATTGTAATCTCCATAAAATCACCACATTTCACCTCAAAACTGATGATAAAGGGAAAAGTCTGATTTTTACTGAGAACTGGCACTAGCACAAGTATGAATTTAATCAAAATCAGTGTTGTCGTTCTGCTTGCTATTACATAGTTCCTTGATTGAGTACCCGAATTATTTAATCACCATAAAACACAAAAAGAAGTCCCCGCGGGTACTTTTTTTTCACACAATGCTCTTTTTATCTTAAATAAATACTCTGCGCAAAAATAAACATCACTATGGATCGCAAAAAGCGATGACTAAAGAATCGACAAGCTCTACAATGTAGGCAAATGTGACACATTCTGTCAGTTGGTTAAGAATCATACGCGGTCTTATGCAAAACAAATTGTTATCAGTTACCCCAGAGTTTGTTTACATATGTGTGTATCTATGTATCTGTTTTCTTTGCAGCTGCTTCAAGAGATGCAACTGCAGCACCTAGGTGGAATGAACGAGATGGAGTTTCTGCATGCAATCCGCAAGATCCCGGACTTCGCTCAAGTATTTTCGTTTAAACCATAGGCTATGCCAGATTGCGAATGCATAAGTGTTCATTTGTATATTAAAGAAATAAAAAATAAAATAAAATAAACAAAGAAAAATACACCAATCAGAATGTGTGTTCGCCTCGATCGGGCGTTTGTTCTTTCGCCTCTATAG
Organism: Eristalis pertinax; assembly: GCA_907269125.1. Taxonomy (NCBI): domain Eukaryota; kingdom Metazoa; phylum Arthropoda; class Insecta; order Diptera; family Syrphidae; genus Eristalis; species Eristalis pertinax. The sequence continues at coordinate 56,498,330 of OU026148.1, read as the reverse complement.
CAGATAGAGAGCACACCATGTTCTAATCCGCGCAATTTATCTGCTCTCTGGAGTCTACAATGTTAGTTTCATTCGGGTGCCCACTACGCGATGACATCCACTGCAAATTCACCGCTTCTGGGGGCCTCTCGAACGGCACTCGATGATGAACGACCACTTGAGACTGCAGGCTCAGCGAGGGAAGCACCACCTGTACTTCGGCGGAGGTTCGCATTTCTTATCGAACCGGCGGTTTTGTTTTTAATTTTCGGACTGAATCTGTCGGGTGAGCGTCAACTTCATCGAAGTGATTTGTGCGTGATTTTAAATGTGTGTTGAGTTTTTTTTTTTGTTTCGAAAAAAGGAACCATATTTCAGAATCAAGTGCTTTATCAAACGTGCACCGCGGTGTTCGGATACAATGTTAGTACATGTGCTCTGTTGGGCACAGACAAGGCGACGACAGAGACCGAGGTGAGTATGTGCTGAGAAATGATTGCGGTTACGTTTTAGGAAGTACGTTGATTACGAGGGATCGGTCGGAAGTGTGATTCATTTTGCGCTTGCCGTGAAATTATAGTGTTTGCTGTGACAATTCACATCCAATAATTGAGTTGACAGTGACATTTTTGCATACCATATTCAAAATAATTTTTTTTGATCTTAAACTGATCTTGAATTGTTTCGGTGACATTTATTGGTTTGATTTCTTTTTCAATCACCTGGATTACGAAAGTCGTGTCACTTGAACGACACAAGGCGTTTTGAAAGTCGAGTCACTTTACAGGCGTCTAAGCATCGGTATTACGAACCTTAATCGACTCGAGCTTTTGTTCCACACACATTCCAAAACTGCCACTCAAAAGCTTACTGTCAATTTGACAGATCAATTCGTTAAATGGGCTAGTTTTCATAAATTCTACCGGAATACACATTTTTAAATTGTTGTTTTGAGGTGGTAATGAAATTATTCGTGGAATTTAAAGTAAATATGGACAGCATTGCTATGGTTATTTATTGGATTAGTGAAGAGAACGACGATCAAGAATTGCTGAAAAGGGAATTAATTAACGTCAGAAGAAGTATTAGATTAAAATGCAATCCATTTGATTTACCAGATGCTAAGTAAGAGATATGCATTGTATAATTGTGAATAAATTAATAAGTTTCTTAAAGATTTAACAAGTATTTTAGACTAAATAAGCTGGCGTTTGAAATTGCTGTGTCTTTCTTCCATCCAGTTTGCACCAGTTTGAGAAAAACCTCTTTTCAAATTTGTTGCTAAATTTCTGTTTTCTTCCATCAGTTCAACCAGCCGCCTTATTTGTTTCGGGCTGGAAATTTTCATCCTTAAGATATAAATAATTAACACTAAATACATTTCACTCCATTCCAGTTAAAAGAAGACTCACGTTTTTACTTGTTTTTCCATTAGAGTCGTTCCCACAACCGCCTTCTTTTGTCATGTTACTCGTCGTTTTGGTGTAGTAAATCGACTTTCGGAATACCGATACACGTTCAACATAAGCTTATCGCCAGAAGTCGTTTAATGGCGTAAAACGACTACTATATCGACAATCGTAATATCGACATCACAGAGGCGTTTAGACACAAGTCGTTAAACGACTTTCGTAATAGGGGTGAATGACACTATTTGATGCCATTCTGTGCCTTAGTCAAGGGAATTTATGTCTAAGTAATGACTGTCCAATTTCACAGTGGAGTTTTAAACTTAAGTTCAGCTGAACCATGATCTTAGTTCAAATTTTTGGTTTAACTCGTCCGGTTTCACAGCGAAATCTGCACAACAGTTCAGTTGTAATGCGATCGATAAAAGTATGGTAACACTTTCCACTTAGTACGTGCATTGGCTACAATTTGTAAGGGCTTTCGATGTTTTTCTTAAAACGCTTCTGTGTGCCCCCTTTTAAACTTTTGTTGCGCATCTTTGCTGTTATCGTAAAACAAATATCTTAATAATCAACTGAGGAAGGAAAAACCGGTGGTATGCGTATCCATTGCAAATGATTTCAATCATTACCGAACATCAGACGTCAGAGACAATTAAAAGCGAAAGCTAGATAGCTAGAGAAGCAAAATGGCGCAGAACTGAGGTTTAAACGGGAGTCTACACTCGTTCAACTTAAACTACAAATTATACTCAGTTCAAGGTTTAAACGAAACTATGAAATCGAATAAATCGTTGAACCGAAGTTTAAACGGAAAGTGGAGTTTAAACTTGCACTGTGGGCATAAGAGATAAAAAGTAAAAGAAAGAGGAAGAGGAATGCTCTGAAAACCCTAAAAAAAGAGAACGGAAGGGAAGATGACGATTTAATGAACTGTTTACAATTTTATACGTGCTTGCTGGAAAAAAGCCAAACTCCAGACAGGAAAAATAAAAACAGGCTGGCATTCTTCGAAGGAACTCCATCTTCTCAATTCTCCGAAGAAACCCGTGGTGGTGCCAGGGTTTCTTCAGGAACAGCGGAAGGGAACTGATTGCTTAACCATTCAACCATGAATTTGAAATGATCCCCTGCGTCCCCGAAACACTGTGAATTATAGATATTTGTTTTTCGCGTTTGTATGTTTGAAAATGAGTCTTCACTTTGCCACCACTTTTGTTGATTAACTTCACTCTAGTTTTCAAACTTCATCTTGAGGAAAATAAAAATAAAAAAAATTTTTTTCACACCAAATTGAGTGTTCGGTTGTAGACGTCCACCACCTACGATTACTGCCTGTTCGTCGATTTCAAGGGCGCATATGACAGCGTGCATAGAGACAGCGTGCAAAATGCAACGCCATGTCTAGGTTTGATATTCCCATCAAGCTTGTCGGATGACGGTACCGAACTGATCCAGACATTCAATGTCAAAAAAGGATTTAAACAAGGCAACGCGCTGTCATATGATTTCTTCAACATCATCCTGGAGAAGATCGGGCAAGACTCACTCGCCAACACTGGAGGCACGATCTTCCAGCAGTGCGTAAAACTGTTAGCATCCGCTATGACATTGAAGTGATTTATTGAAAAAGCGCATGAGGTCTCTTCGAGAGAAAAGTTCACAGTGCGATTCGTGATTCAGTTTGCGTTGATTGCATCTGGATGAGAAGTCAGGTGCCTCCTCATCCAACACTGGCCATGTAGAGCATATGAACAACTCAGCTAAGGCTCGAAGAGTCTTCGACTCCGAACCTGTGTGACAACGCAATAGAGGGCGCCCACGGAAACGATGGCGCACACAAGTGGAAAATGACCTTAACCAACGTGGAGTGCGAAATTGGACACAGCAATAGTTGGTTGAGGTGTCGACCCCGGACTGTAGCGCCATACAATGAAGAATTGCTTTCCATTGAATTTGCCCTTGAGTCTAAGTTTAGAAACTGATTCAGTTGAATTCCACTTTCTCGTCGTCGCTATCGTCTGGAATCTAGTGGAAAGTGGCGATTTCCCTCCAATCGCATCACATTACTGACTCTTCCCTTAGCTAAGGGTCCGCACTCTTTTTCTAAAACAACAATTACACAATATGCTGCGTCTCTTAATCAAGCTCCCTCACTTTCAACACCTTTTCAGAGAATAGAAACCGAAGTTCAACCGTATGCCGCGAGAATATTTCTGACAAAAATCATCCTCGAAAGCATAGTCCCAGCCTTGGGCGGGCTATACCTGGGCGCATGGTCGGATAAGAATGGACGGCGACCGCTCTTGGTGGCTGCCTTTGTTGGTAAGCTCCTGACAATATTTTCCACAATCAATTGTTCTTCATTTCCCCCGGCCAGGTTACTCCCTGATATACACCATAACTTCGATCATCTGTTGGCTGTCGACGAAATACACCGTCAGCCCGTGGTTCTACATTCTGTCCGTGGTCCCAGAGTCCATTCTCGGTGGGAATTGCGCGTTCAGGATCGCAATATTCTGCTACGTAGCCGACACCACCACTATTCAACAGCGACCAGTGCGGTAAGTTCGATGAGGTGTGAGAAAAGATGGTGACCAAGCTATTGTGTGCTCCGCAGAATGGCCTTTCTTGAGGCGTCGATCTACATCGGCCTGATGGCTGGATCCCTACCGGCGAGCTATATTTACGCTGCCACTAACTCCCTGACTGTGTTCATCATTTCTGCGTCGGTCGTCGTACTGACAACTGTCTACATTGTGTTCTGCGTTCCAGAGAGTTTGGGTGTGTCAGTCGCGGAAGCAGCGCCCGCTACGTCTGAGCGCGTCGATTCGCATTCCGGTCTTATAAGGGAAATGCTGAGAACGTGCTTCAAATCGAGAAGCGGGCACGTACGCTCCATTGTTTGGCTGATCATTTTCACACTTCTGGTGTCCGTCTTTGCGCTAAGTGAGTGCGGCCCGTCTGGATGCAGACACTTAATCGTTTCGAATTACAGATGGCAACAGTGCTGTGTTCTACCTATTCACGAGGGAGAAGTTCCACTGGACTGTTCGCGACTTCACCGTCTACGAGACGTTCGGTTCGTTGATACCGACTGTGGGCAATGTCATCGGAATGCTGATCATGCGAAAGGTAATCATCTTTGTCATGAATACAATCTCTCTGAATGCACTCACTTGCAGTGGCTTAATGTGTCGGTGACGACGCTGGCGCTGCTGGGCCTGGCCAGTTCTACTCTGGATTCGGTGGTGAAGAGTGCAGCAAGTGTCCCGTCACACCTCTACTTAGCCATCGGCTTTGGATCGCTTAAGGCTGTCGGTGGACCCATGTGCAGGGCCATCATATCGAACGTAGTGCCGGACACCGATTTGGGTATATTGTGATCAGTGATCGCCCGTGGAAGTCTTTTGATGGTTGTTTGGTTGAATTTTAGGGAAAATATTCTCGCTGGCAAATGTCCTGGAGTCAGCGTCGCCTTTCATTGCAGCCCCACTCTACACGTTCGTCTACAGTCGGACGCTCTCCACCGACCCGAGCGTGTTCAACTACCTCAGCACTGGGTTGCACTTGCTGTGTTTTACTCTCGTTGCGTAAGTTCGGAATTCGGAATTTGGCATTGCCTTGCAATTGTGTCATGTCTGTCTTTGCAGGATTGTCTTCGGAATCAAGCACTCGAATCGACAGCTGTATGGATCGTCTCTGTGAACGACGTCGGATTATATTGTACAACTTTTTTACAAATAAATTACTCATGCTGTGGTGCCTCTTTTGAGGCGCCCCATCAGTCTGAAAGAAAACCATGCGTAGAAGGCGTTAGAAAGTGTTTAATTAAAAAATAGCTTTCCATCATGACGCCCTGGCTTTCCCCAGTTTTATTTTTTTGCCGAGATAAATGTCAAATCTGTCAAAGGAGCACACACAACTAATAGTCACAGTGTCGGCAGATGGTAGAAGAGCCAGGCATGTGTGACTAATTCAGACACACGACTTGAAACACATATCCTCCTCTAAAATAGACAAGGAATACTTCAAGTGAATAACTTAAACGCTGTCAATCGCACGTACATACAAGGCCCGCCCCCCAGTCCAAGCAAGTTATTGGGCTCCTCTTACGATTGAATCTGAATATATTTTAAACTGCTTGGCACCAGAAGGGCCAACTCAAGTATAACTAATTGACCCTTTAAGTGATGTAGGGTGGAATGATTGATTTATGTCAAGCCGGTTGTGAAATCGTTTGAGCAGCAGCACTCGTTGTGAGAAAAACAAAAGCAAAGGGAAAATAAACTGAAGCAAAGCACGACCGTGTTTCAAAGAAATAATCGAGAACGAAATAAGCAATTATGTAGTTTCGCTGAAAATTAAAATAAATACACTTACAAAGACGTCTTCGGTTGGCTGCGGTCTGCGGCTTGCGGTTGAACTGCGGCAAGTGTCACGTGGATTGCCGGGGAGGAGGGTGGTGTGAAATTATATTTTCGGAAAGAAAACTATCGATCGTTTTTTTGGGGGTTTCATTAAGACAAAACGAAATCTGGTTCCCGAAAAATGATGGAACGGGGGTTCCTTCGGTCAGTCGGTGGATAAATAAATTCTCTAGAAGTGATTGTGCAAGTGGATCAGTATAACTAGACCCGTTGTCGTGACAGTGAAACTCGTCTAGGGAGAAGGACGGGAATAAAACGCATCCAAGCATCGATATAAACCATTTAATTGGGAACAAAAATGATTTGCTTGTTCAAATCCGCGTGTCCATGTTGGTTCTTTTGGGAAGGCTCTGTGTGTTGTAGCCGATTTGGCCTCGATGATGACTGCTATCGCTGCACTGGTAGAAAACACACAGCTCGTTGATAGATGTCGTAAGGAAGTTCTGCTCGATTAGCGGATATAGCGCGTTGAGTTAGCGTTGTCCGGTGATTGTACCTTGCCTCGTTAGGGTGGTCGTTGATGTCTAGTAGCTACTTTCTGATCAGTGTCACCATGAACTGTCGTAAGGGGATAATGCGTGCTTCTTGTTGCTGTGGTGCTTTCGACGGTCGCTGTCGAAGGTGAGACTGGCATATATTCATAGGATTTTATTTTCGAAAATTTGCGAGCTTCACCATGCTGGTCTTAGAAATGGTGTGCCACATTGGGAAGCCGTAGGTTAAAATAGGCCGTCTTAACTGCTTGAAGAGCAGCAGCTTTGTCCTCTGGCTTAATCCATTTTGCTTACGCGTCAAAGGATAGATGCGTTGGAAGCCTAGGTTGGCCTGCTTAAGGAGCAACTTCGAGTGGCGGTTGAACTTGAGCCTTTCCGTGAAGTTAACCCCAATATCATTGACCTTTTTTTGTTCATATTCCGCACAGTTAAGGAGCACTGTCTGCAAGCTTCTACATTTGGCTGCTGATCTGCATCCATATCGAGATGGTCTCCTTAAACACATAAGTACCCATTTGGTAGTTAAATTTGTTCGCTGTCTGGATTTCGACCCTTTGCGTGGTGATTAGTGGTGACTTCGAGCTGGCATAAGTCAGCGAGTCTTCTGCAAATTGACAACAGTACACTGTATTGGTTGGAGACTTCCTAGCATCATTGTTAAACGAAGTGTCGGCAGATAAATTCACAAATATACATACTCGTAGTTCGTGTGTTTCTAAACATATTGTCCGTCAAAAACCACAGCAGTAGGCTTGGTGAATGGAGAATACAGCGTTATTTTGTCTAGAGCCCGGGGCGCCTATTGCGTCTTCTACAACAGCGCGGAATGGATGGAGTCTGAAACAAAGCTCTCTTGTCAGATGAATCCTTCACTTCCAGTCTTTAAGTTGGCTCCTTAGGCTCCCCTGCTATTCTGTCTCTTCCTATAGTCGTATCAATTCGAATTGCATGGCGGATCCATACCAACCAATTTCGGCTTATCTATAAACCGAAACCATAAGAATCATAAGATTCCAGTGGTTCCACATTTGAGAGGCTATACTATGCTCCCACTTAAGTGAGCAAAATTTAACTAAATTTAACGACACTTAACGAAATTGAACAATGGGGTTAATGGCTCTTATAGTCATAGAGAATCATTTTATTATTAGCTCGATTGGTTATGTTGAACTAAGTTGAACTAAGTCCATTACAGTTGGCTCTTAATATGTCGAAGAGCACAGCTTGGTTACCACGGGCTTCGAGTTTCTGGAACAACACGCCAGGTGACAGATGGCTCATACAAGTAGAGGCAACTTCACTCAACTTGGAGACAGACCACAAGGCTCCAGTTCGATCTGCAATGCTATCGAGGTAAAATAAGGACGCAAATGAACTTTTTGATTACCAAACGAACGAAAACTTCAGCGGCAACTGAACACAATCAAGGTTCTTTGAATGAATATGCAGTCGTTCGATGTGATTGAAATTCTGAAATTCCGGAAAGTCCACTGTGCACAGACTTTCGGGATCATGCAAGTCACGCTACACAAGGACTTCCTAAGGAGGGTTGCCATAAACATCAGACGCTGGACGGTCTTCTGCGAATTTTCACAGGTGGACCGAACATGGCCGAAGGTGCGAGAGCGGTCATCTACTATGTTCTAAGGAACTAAACATTCGACTGTCATTCGGACTACCAAATCACTGCAGAGTTTTAGGCAGAAACTATATCAATCTCTAAGCGCAGTCATTTTTAACGCAAAGACTTCCCTGAATTGCCGCCTATTTCACAACGAAACGGCCAAGTATTTGAGCATCCAACTTATTTGGGTGCTAGGTCACTGTACTATCCGAGAGATTTGTGAAGCGGACGAAATCGGTAGAAAGGATCTACAATCAATGCACCTACAATCCATGCACATCGCCACTGAAAAGTATCTACTGAAGCTTGAAACGCTTGCTCGCATAAATCGTAGATGGTCTACCGGCACTGGGTGCCTCATTATAAAGCAGCTATGGCATCCTATCGTTCCACAACGCTGATCAGAATGAGTAGACATGACCTCAGAACGATTTTCGGCGTCATAACCTGGCATTGTGTCATTGGAATACAGACCTCCAGATTAGGCCGCCTCTATAACGACTTCAGCAGGAGCTGCAGATACGAAGAGAAGGAAGAAAGAATATCTTCTGTGTAGCAGCAGTGCTCTCTCCTCCCGGAGAAAACATCACCTAGACGCCTACTATTTCTACAACCTGACGGAACTAAGTAGAACTAGTGTCTGTCATCTCCTCTGCGTTATCAAAAGCGCTAATTGAATCAGATCCGACTCTGGCCTAAGTGTGACTACTACCAATGAACCAGTCAGCCACTCTAGCCTAACTACCCATGTTATCATATTACTGTATCCTAATCCAGAACATAAGCAATCTATCCACCCAGTTTCATTCAAATCCGAACAGTCGCTTAGGTGCTACAGCTCCACAAACATACGCACATTTAATCACCCAAGACTCCAAATAATAAATACAAGTATGATTGATCACGCTTGCTTTTATGTACTTTGTTCTTCAGTAAAAATCAACTTATCTCAGAGTTTTCATTTGTCGGACACTGGGATCAAAGTTCACTTGGCGTTCGCGCCCCCAAATTGCCATCGTTTGATTATAACAAACATTGTTGCAACCTACCTACCTGTGTTTAATGAATGAGTTTATGTTGAACAATCCCATTACCTGTACAATCCCCGACCGATATGTAAACAACTCGGGGAATTCTAGGAACAATAAATGTTTTCTGATAAAAAAAACGCTGATGAGTGGTGACTCAGACGTACGAATATAATTATTTACAAATGTGCATAAGTGTTAGCAATTGCTAAAATTCAAAGAATAAAAAAGTAGAGAAATGCGGGACACCCGGACCGAGTGGGTTTGGAAAATAATTTCGTAGACGAGTTTGACGTACGGGGCTGGTTAAGGCGAGATGATCGCCCAAATGCACGGCACCTGTGCATTTACACGGCGATAGTTTCTGGACACTGGCCACTGTCCATTAATTACTTCGGTCACTGTCCACAACTGGAAGAGCAGACAAGAAGGCATATAGCATGCGGGATGTAAACCTCTAAGCATTAGCGGCAATTTCTTGCTTTTGATCCCAAGCAAAAAGATAATTGACTATTGTATTTCTTCTCATTTTAAGCGCTGTTCATCCTGCGATTTGGATCTCCGCGATGCATGATCGTTGCCTCGATTTGCCTAGTCAGCTGCTCCACTATTTGTGTTAGACTTGATAACGCGGATTCTGGTTGAGTAGATGTGCTGGCAACTTGCTGCTGTGGGATGACGTCGTAGACTCTGTCTGCGATGAGGCCCAGATTGTCCCGATTTGTAGGATTATCATTCGAACCGGGAGGATGTGCGGCAAGTATGGATTGAGTTTAAACGGGCAACCTATCAATCCAAATTGCATCGTCGGTCATGGTGTCGTCTAACTGCTCCCGGTCAAGCATTTGCCTAATCTGTTTGCCTCGAGATGGTGCCAAACGAGAAATGAGTTCTTCTTTTGATAGAACATATGAATTACCTGCTGGTGGATTGATAATAACGTCTTGCACTTACATGAATGTAGGCTGGTCTAGATGTGCAATGAGGATGTTCAATTTTCGAGCATCAGATCGCGAACTCTCCAGTGTGAATTGAGCCTAGAGTTGGGCATTTGACATTGTCTCGCCAAAATGGTGGTGGTCTCACACGAGCATGGTTAGATTCAACCTCTGCACCTGTCACTACTTGTGCCTACTGGGAGATTAGTTGTTGCTGCAGTTAAACTGCGCTTCCACGGCAGTGTACTGCGGTTGGATGATTGGAGCATCAACTTTAGCTTCAGTTGTAGCACGTGTCCTATGACCGTTTCCAGCCATTTTATTGAAAAAAAAAAATGCACGCGATTATATTTATCGTTTTTAGTCGGCATACGCCACGCTGTCACCAATTTAGGAGCGTGTCGACGAATTCAAAAAAACTTTAGACAATAGGATAATCTATTTGTTATTTCAAATGTACAGAATTAAATTCTCAAGTTTCACGACTGACAAGTGGCATCGAAGGCTTGAACTAGAAGAGAAAAGCGAATCGGCAAAATGTCCAAAAATGCCATGGAACTTAAGCGCCCTCTTGCGTTCGATTAATGAAGTTGAAGTTAGTTATTTGGGTTGACAATTTTAATCTTTACCAAATGGTCGGTTGAATCGTAGACTCCTACAGACTGTTCGTTAAGTTTTTTTTGTAAATAATCAATTTGACGGAGCTGGAACTTCGTATTTTGCGTTCCAGTTTGCGCTGATTTGATTTAAAAGAGAAGAATCAACCACGAGCTGTACGGGCCTGTATAGCTTCATGAGTCTAGCCAGGCGTCTACGGATTCAACTCCTAAGATGGCAAGGCCATGTAGAGCGCATGGACATCACTGCTCCAGACCGAAGAGTCTTCGATTCTGAAACAATGGCACAACGAAAAAGTAGACGCCCATGTAACCGATGTAGCACACAAGTGGAGAAGGACCTCAACCAACTTGGCGTGCGAAATTGGAGGCAGCTGGCTAAATATCGTGCCATCTGAAGAGGCTTCTTGGCTGAAGCCTAAGTTCACTCCAGACTGTAGCAGCGAGTTGGTGAGTATCAGTCACTTCAATAGAGCATTAGCTGAAGGACAGAAAGTTTGTTTCTTAATTTACAGTAAATATATCTAATTCTGGTCCGGTTTCCGGTTCCGGTTTTGCCTTTCCCCCTTTTAATCGCAAACATCAAATCGAGCTGTCATTTGCGACAGTGCACATGAGTTCAGTTTATGACCATTTGCTGGAACGCTTAATAAGCGCTGAACATGTTAAAAATGTGAAAACTTGCAATAGGAGTAGCTTATGGGCGACTAAATCCTCCATCTGAACTACTCTATTACAGATGTCTCAAGATGTCCATAAACATCATTCAAATGAATGCTTTCCAGGCTGTCCTCATAACCACCCTCAAGAAAGTGGATTACTCGAACTTCCGAGTTGGGAACCAAGCAATTAATTCCAAGATTAGCTAAAATTCTTACTTATTTACTTCTCAGGCGCCTGACCAACAACTGCCTTCCACCGATGACGAACCTGTGCACACTGCTTTAAGTCATCAATACCAAGCTATCTTGCGCCCGCGATGACTTCGTCTTTGTACCAGAGATTCGGTTTTGCTCTCGTTTTCGAGCCAGGAGGCTCAGATTCGAAGACTCAGTTAGCTGGAGTATTGATGTTCATGCACTCGATGTGACCGCCTTTCCGGACTACATCCACATTTTTGTACAGCTCGTAAAGTTTGCGGTTGTGTTTTATCCTCTATTCAGCTTCCTCCCACACGGAACCATATACATTGCTGTTTCGTTAAACCGAAGAAAAAGGGGTTGGCAAAGGCGATTCTACGTCGAATCCTCACTAGGATGTCCCTTGTGGAGTTCACGTTTGCCCCGAGGTAGACAAACTCCTTTACAATTGCAGCTGTCGATCGGTATGTTGTGTCCCAGGTGGTGTGTGATGGTAAATATTCCCTTTTGTCATCGCTGACCGATTAGCTGTCTTGGCCTCTTCTTCAATTGCCGTATACTCTAGGTGCGACACGTTGGGAAAGAGGATGTCAATGTCATCTGCTTGACTTGTGGACTTGTGTCTTCTGTGATTAAGGCTGCCCGTCGAACTATCTTTTCCAGTACTAGATTGAAAAAAGCACACGACAGCGCATCTCCTTGCCAGAATCCGGTGCAGGTTTCAAACGGGTCGGAAGTCCTGGAGCCGAACTTCACGGTGCATCGCGTCTGTGTTAGCGTGGTGCGACAAAACCGGGATACTCAATTCCGCAATCGCTTCGAATAGCTCCCTGCAATGAATTCTCTCCTATGCTGCTTAAAAATCGATGAAAAGGTAATCCGTATCGATTCGAACATCGATGAATAGCCTTAGGGTGAATACTGCATCCTTGTTTCAAAATTTCCAGCAGGCTGTGACATTCTATTAGCGCCAAAATAGACCCACCCGTGCCTATTATTAATCAGAAGTGTCGCTGAAAACAGTCAACTTGAATGCGGTCGAATGAGCAGGGCGACATTTTCTTAATGATTCAAGGGGCATCCGCACTCGAGTAGGCTTGGTCAATCGATTTAACGTCGGGACGTGAACCAATCAATTGTTCAGTGACCTGGAATATGTTTGCAATCGTGTAGGGGACCTACAAAAAAGTTGTCTTTGCGAATAGGGAGGGAACGGCCACTCTCTCCGACTCTTTAACAGACCGGAACACGGAAAGGTGAAGACTTCAAGTGGTTTTGAGACTGAATTAAAGATGAACTTCACAGCAACATCATTTCAACATCAGGCGAACCGGAAATGTGATAACTTTGAAACAAAAAAAGTTAGTTCCATGAAGTGGTTCAGAACCCCGCGCGAAGGGAATGCACAACTTTCATCAACTCAGTGCCAGAGTAACTTTCCACTTACCACATGATTGAACGCCCACATCGGTGGACGTCGTTTTGGAACTCTACGCAACATTCTCAGTGCTTCCGGCGATGGCTGCATCTGAACTCGAACGCTGCAAGTTTCCCGGCAATCATCGATTCCACTGAAATGAAACCTGGGCTCGACCAGAGTCAGAGTTCAGTTGAAGCCAAGGCCATCGCTCAAGGTAAAGCGAAAACCAAGTGTACCAGCAAAAAGCAATCATCACCGCAAATGTGACACACTTGTGATGTAAGGCGCCATGGAAAGGACACTTGTGAACCAACCCTCGGTGGCCAATCCATCTGTCACACCTTTGAACCATTCGGACGACCACCCCCTTCCACAGGCAGACCACATCACACACACATCAAAGAAGTCGCTCTCCTCTCATTGCGCCAGCCGACCGACCCACAGACGGACAGTGAACATGTCAATTAGGCTCGCTTTGCTTTTGTTTTTGACAAGAATTCGTAATTAACTGAGACAGATAAATATTTGGCACTTCCCATCGATTCGCCTTCGGTTGCCTGGGATGCCCTCGTGAGAACGGGCAACCCCAGGCTTTACCAGACAATCCCCTGACTAGGCAACAGCCGAGCAAAACTCAATGACATTTCCCACTTGAATGTCAAAGACGGTGATGGGCTTAATGAAAAATTGTTTATTGGCTCCTCCTTGCGGACGGAGGATGAAGGAAATTCTTACTTTGTCCCGATTGGTGGCTCGGGGGGTGATGCCTGACTGAATTCCAAAGAGACTCCACTCCAGAGCAAACGCCATCAGTCATAAGATGTCTGCATATTTTGTATCTATGAAACGATGAATGTTTCTGTGAAAAGTCCTCTATGATGGCTTGATATCCTCAAGTTCAACGAGCCGTTTGCCAGTCACGAGTGAAGCGGGCGGGGGGCCGTTGATGTCGAGATAAAAGGTATGAGCATTATGACATGTGGAACGGATGATACATATGTCCATGTTACATTGTGAGCGAAATCCTTTTCAAAGAAACCGTATCGGAACACTGGTAAGATTGAGGAAGGAAACTTAAAGCGGGTTCGCATGCTTTGGGAGGAGGCGCACGTTTAAAGCAGATGAAAGAGAATCGACGACGCTCTTGAAGGTATCCCGGAATTGAGTGCCTCAGCAAACAACAATTTATTCGTTCGCAACGCATCGCATGCGATCTGAGGGATTGCCTGCGAAAAGATACGGAGCGAGGTGGGAGATTGATTGCCTGAATGACCAGCCAGTTGCCCCGTCAACACTCGGAATCGGAAATTATGGGGAACATTGTTTGTTGGAGGCAAACACGTTCCCTTACAATCGCGTGGCTAGTGTTTGCACAGGACACGGCGGCTATTTCAAAGCGACCTGCGAACTTAATCGAATGGAAGTATTCAATTTGACGTGACTTTTGGCGTATTAGCGCTGATAGGAGGCAAATTTGGACAGTCTTTCAGGGAAAATGGATGGATGCTCGAGTGAATTGACGCTTTTAATGGAACACGGAAATGAAAACGGAAATGAAGAGAACAGACCTGATTTCCGAAGCAGATGAAGAGGTCTTAGTCTCAAAGAGCCACCCGCACGCAGTGAGTGAACACGCGGTGGCGCGTGAATGAATCACAAACATGTGCACTCAATATCTGTCAATGAACCCTGAGTTCATAAACGTCAAAAAAATGGCTTTCTAGCCCGAAAGAAAGTTTTTTAGACCAGCTAAGCAGCCTGATTGGAATATACTAAATCAGGAACTCCTTGAAACTCTTCCTTTAGGCGAGATACTCTTACAGGCTATATTTGGGCGTCTTCGTAAACGTAGTCACTTGTGAAAGTCGGACCACATGCCTGCTTTCAAATACTTTTTATCTCTGCACCCAGTTGCCAGTAGAGTTGCCGGAAACATATTTTTCAAAGTGTCACTATTCCTAACAACAAATGCAATTTTAAGGCCATGGGTGCCACAAACGGAAATATACCAAAATATAAGTTTTTGTGTATTTTCACCAACTTTATGAATTGCATTTAATTAGACAATTTTATAGAAAAAAACATAAATGCATGAAATAATTAAGTTAATAAATAAATAAAGCACCATTTACCCGTATTCAACGAAACTTAACGAGTGTTGAGCATGAGCACGAGGAATAAGAGCTATCCCTGTCCTCAATCGTCTCAAATAGCAACAGAAGCTACCCTCTTGAGCAAAAGAGAGAGTGGCCAACGATCGGGGAGGACATGAATTGGCAATCGTCTATGGATCGCGAAAGGGTACGGTCGTTGGTAGAAATCCTCTTAATTCGAGCGCTCAACTCTTTCGGAAAACAAATGTAAGCGATGAAGCGATTGTTTTTATAAACGTTCATGTAAATATGCTTCAAATTTGTACAAGATTTTCAATCAAAAAGTGGTACGATCCTGTCACATCGGATTTTTTCATTGTCATGACAGCGAAGAGAGTATTATTATCAACGAATTACTAATTACTGCGAAAAGAAGAAGCTCATCCATTTCGAACGACAGCAGGGGTCTCTGCATTTCCTGCAAACAGTAGCACACTCTGATTCCATAACAAGTCGGCTTTAAATTAATAACTTGACTGAATGTATTTTTAACCGCCTCTTCCTCGTTGCGGTTCTCTTTCGAGCACTTTTAAGGTTTCGGCAGACCAAACCAACGTCATGTCATTTCCAAATAAATCCTCAGTTATGATTCTGTTTTCTCACTCACGTCAGACACTCGCATTTCCACAAGCACTTCCGAAAAAGGACAACCGCCCACACTGGCTGGTTATTTACCTCTTCTCCGAAATGGACCAGCCCCTAAATCAGATCCTTTCACTCTCGAGTGACGACTTCGAATGGTCTCTTACCACAAAATGGGCCGCATAAAGAGGAGGCCTACATTTGCGATGACAGACCGAGCTCTTAAGTTTGTTTTCCGTGAAATGGACTCGTCGAAGTGAAACTCTTTAAGTGTTGCACTTCAATTTCCCATTGACTACATCCTCCGTTAACCTTCAGTTTGCCCCCAAAAAACAAAGCCTTTACGCACACATATCTCTTTCTCGTGTCAGAACAGACACACATTCGTGTGCATGTTTAAGCTCTCGAACATCATTCGCAACCGGATACAGTGAAGAGCACTTGACTTGCAGTTTAAAGTTGCAAAGTAGGCAGAACTCCGGCCACTGAGGCGGCACACAGCGTCCACTTTGAGTTTACAAGCCACTGGACCGAACAACTGGATAACAATCGACCACACAACATTATCCCGAAAGGATATGAATTGAGTTGTTCGGCATCAATCAGGAGCCATCCCCCCTAGGTGTGCACACTTAGTCGATGCCAATAAAGTCGGGCTGAGTTTGTTGGTTTTTTCTTCTTCTGTTTTTCACCCCTCGCCGGGCTTTAAATAACGGGCAGACACAAAACCATTACGTTTCAGTGAGTTTGTTTTGTTGACGTACCAGAAACGTTGGGTGCTTGTGTACAAGGGGCGGCCGGCAGGATCTCGCATCTCGCATCTCGTGTCCGGTATTACATTAAAAACTCCATCAAGATGCTGGATGAGACGCGCAGAGGCTGCCATTGTTATTGTTACTCCACCAGGATGGAGTGGATTTGGATTGACGTCCATCCCTAACGTCGGTTGGCCCTTCAATTTACATCTGGCACAGCCAGCATTCGGAGATTGGGATAGACGAGCATTTACTGCAGGGAATGCAGAATTTTTGTTAGATGCGTATTCTTCCAATTTACTGCGATTCTGCCTCGCCACCGGGGGTAGATGAAGATGCAGTGGGTTAAGGTTGCTTGGGTTAAGGGTAAGGGCAGAGCCAATTCAATGACGGTCGACTGCATCAGCACTTCGATGGGATCTGCTGATGGAAATGGAAAGCTATACCAGGATTTTGCTTGCTTTTATAGTGGAGCACTGACGTTGCTTGGAATTAACAAGTGAGTTTGCTCTTGCGATGAGTCGTGTTTGAACACTCTTAGAACATAGAATCTGAAGCGGCTGCTAGGGGTTGTTAGTTGCAGTGAAGTGAGTAAGTTAAAGAGGGTAGACGTTCAGTCATCTATGTAGTTTCACGATGGGCAAACCATTCGACTTGTCGTGAGTTATGAAAATTGCATGTCTTGTCGGAAACTGAACCTAGAAACCCAGCGTTGACGCTCATAACGCCACAGTGGCGTAGACACTAGGTCTATAGCCCGATGGGAAGGTTGTATCAGAACTTACTTACTTACCTATCATGTCTGTGACCCATGGAGAGTCTCTTTTTTTCTTCTTTTGCGCCAAAGAATGTGGTAATTTTCATGCACGATTCGATGCCGGTATTGTTTTGTTTTTTACCGCTCTCCCCGAGGAACTGCCTTTATGTATTACTTCGCTGGGCTGGTTAGCAGACCACGCTCCATATTTGCCGATTCGACTCACCTCACTTCTTCGAGCCTTCTTAACTCATTCTGCACGCTCGTTATAAAGAAGCACGTCTCCAACCATTTGTCAACGGACTCTGTCACACTAGGCTGACTAGGAGCTCGGGTTTTGGTAAACTGATGAAATATTGTGTGCTCTGCGTCTTCCTCTTCGTCCGTTCATTCTGACTGAACGTTGGGCTATCGTGTCCAAATCTGTGGAGGAATTTTCGATGACCGCCGTGCACCGACAGAAACTGTGTGAGATGATAGTTGCAGTTTCTGTGTGCTCTTGGTGTCCAGACTTCAATCGAGGGGATCAGTTTGTGGATCCACCTGCCTTTGGTTGTGGTATCCAATCTGGTTTGTCACAGTGCCACACAGCTTAGGCTGCTAATCTCTTAGCGGTTTGCCGCTCACCTTAGGTAGATGCCTTGCATCTCGTTGGCGATAATGTCGATATCGGGACGGTATTCCCAATGACACAGGTTGCTTCGTCAGAAATTGTTAGAAAACCGGAAACCCACTGATTCGTCCGTATTGCGTAGCCTGACGAAAGCTTCTTTGCTGTCTCCTTGGTTGCGTAAGTTCCGGCCCAGACTGGCCCAGAGGATTAAGCTTACCACTCTAGCAAGCTGGATCCTCCAATGTTGGCAGCATCTCGGAAAGCACCACCTGCATCCGTGACGCTTTCTTGCTGTAGTACTTGACGGGACTTGAAAGTTCAAGTGCAACCTGTACATTTTGCGTATTCTACAGTCGGTCGGCTGTCGAGCGTTTCATTTGTGGCGGCTTCCACTTCGGCGATTTGTTTGGCCATGATGACAATGACAATTCCGTCGGCGAAGTCGTTGACCTTAACTCTTTGTGGTAGCGCAGCACTTCGTCGTACATTATGTTCCACAAGAGAGGTCCAAAGAGTGATAACTGAGGGACGCTAGCTAAAACTTGGACCCTTGAAGAGCATGAGCTAAAGCTGCCTTCTGTTGTCGAATATCCTCGGTACACTGCTTTCAATCATCAGTTCCAAGTTGTCCCACTTCGGTCATGACTTGGTGTTTATGTAAGATTCGGTTTTCATCCTCTCCTCGGATTCGAAGACATGTCTAAAAAAAGCATCGCATCCTTCTTGACACTGGATTAAATTCACAATAAACAGCAGCCCCGGCATCAAAGACACGCACTCCCTTCCTCCTGCATCGCACGCCTTCAGTTCACCATGTGGACCCTCTCAAAAAACCCTTGTATCTCCTGCTGCATTAATTACCTCGTCAGGAGGGCAAACGTAATTGAATTCGAACTCGAACTTATTCCATGCGCTTCCCATTTCATTCATGCTGCACGCCTTCAATGCTTCTCCGCTCCCAATTAAACTGTCCGAGGAACATCATCATCATCCCCAAGTTTTCATCAATCACCCACAGAGCATTTCCTCAGAATCCTTTCAAACCGTACCCGCAACGATTGTGATGTCTCCCAAGGAAGCCCTGGTAGCTTGGCCGAATTCTCGGTCATTAGCAGCAGATAATTATATTTCCTGTTTCCTTCCCACCAAATCCAATCAGACGTGGTAAGCTTGTAATGGGAATGTGATTAGGTAGCCGGCCCGATAATCTAATGGCAACGTGACTCCGAAACAGATGTGAGGATTTCTCGTGAAATGACTTACCGCTCTGAGCACGGAAGCAATTCATTGCAATCATTGCAATCATTGCTCAGTAAATTATAAGGGAGGAAACTGTCAATTTGATGACTGATTTGAGGGGGAATACATCTTGACCTTTTGTCAGAGGAAATATGGAATCGTGACCAGGGTAAATGGTCTCCAACCCTGTCCGGAGTGGTTGAGGAGAATGAGTTGGCCCTGTTCCCCATCAAAGAGGTCATTCCACCGCTCGAACTACCAGTTGTAGAGGACATGTTACACACTGCTAATGTAACCTCCATGGAAGCTCAATGTCAACAAAAAAGCCTTCAGAATTTTTGACAAATGATAGGGTCTCCAAGCGATTATCAAACCCACTTGGATGTATGCCAGGCTGAGCTAACTCGTGAGCTAACCACGAACGACATTGAGCATGTCGAGAAGTGACAGGTGAGTGTTTCGATTGACGTGATTGTCTGCCAAAGAGCTTATACCATGAGTCTGAAGACGACGAACCAGCGCCTTAAATTTGTCTCGACTTACACTTGAGTTCATGTCTTAAGGAACAATTAAAAAAAAGCGATATAAAACGTTTTGCTGTTTTCTGGGCCACAGCCATAATACCTTTCACATCTCAAACATGCTCAGGATCATGACAAGACAGTCTCTGGTGCTGGTACTAATATCCAACAGCTGGCGACTTGGGATTATGTCACTGCCACCATAACCCTCCCAAATCCACTTAGTCAGACAGAAAACGACTGTAATCTTCAGGGGCTCCTGAATATTGCCTCTCGTAGAGCCGAATGTTTACTATCAGCATGGATGCTATCACATCATGGATATTCTTAAAGAAAATCTATGACATCAGCTCAACAAACCACAGTCTATGAGAAGAATTAGGGCTTACTCAGCGGAAATACTTTGTTCCACGAGATTTTCTTGGATTGTAGCAAATGATCAGTGGAATAGGAAGGCTCTAGCTCGAGCTGCCCAGAAGCGACGACAGTAAATAGCACTACCTCAACAGTCGGCTTGGAGCGATACCGAACCTACCTCCACATGCAGGTGTCTGCCGCTAGGAGCGCATCGAGAATCAGTCAATCTACGGCACATCTACCCAAAAACTAGGTACACTACTGATAAATCACGTTAAAAGGGAGTACGTACATGCTGGATGGTCGGTAAGTCACTCATCAAGGATCATCAACCTACCGACCATCCACGTTTACAAATTAATTGAAGATTGATTTTGATTTTCTCCGAAACCAATGCACTGCTCAATCAGACCTTCGGACAGTAGTACTTTTTTTTCCCAGCAGAGGTCCTGGCAGTCAAAAATGCGGCCAAAATTAAATCAATGTTTTCAAGCTGCTATTAACATTCGCATTGACAGTCGAGAGGCCATTGAGGCAATGTCGCGAGCTGAAATCAACTCCTGGCAACAAAGTATTCAGGTCACATGAATATCAACGGCAATAAGAAATCTGAGGATTATGACAGGAATGGGTCTGATATTGACGCATCACAGGCTCGGATGAAAACGCTACAATAAAAGGGCGGACGACGAGATTCCAGAGTCGGCGAACGGAAAGTGGTACTCTTGAACGGCCTGTGAGACCACACTGGCGCTTTGGCCTAAGTTCAACAGTGCTAAAACCAAAGAAGCTCCCTCGCTGCGACAAGAATGTTCTAGCTACGGCAGTTGGAGCAGACACTGACCATATTCATCTGAAGTATCACGACTTGTGGCTGTGGTGATGCAGATGTACGCTGATATTCCTCTTTGTCAGTTGAGAAATAGATAACTTGTCGAAATCCGGTGCAGGTTTCCAACGTCTTCCAACCAAACTGCACGCACGGTACAACACGTGTTACCGTGGTGCGACACAACCGGATTAATTTTCTCGGGATTAGGGTTCGAATAGTTCCTTGCAATGAATGTTGTCGTACGTGGCTTTAAAGTGGATGTCCAGAGGACATTACATGCCACCTCACCAAACAAGTGTGTCCCTCGCTGATCAGGATCCGAAGAATCTTCGATTCTGAGCCAGTGGGACGATGAAGGAGTGCGCACAATTTGGGACAGCTCTAGCTGGGTGTTTAACCACATGCCAGGTTCACCTTGTAGTACAGATAGTAAGAAGAAGAGGGAATATCATGAAGGACGTGCATTATTTATAAAGGGTGGTTAAATTTTAAAAGCCGATGTTGAATGTGAACCACACCTAAACGTCAAGTTTTTTTCTGCATTTCATTTGACATTTCTCAATTTCTTCAACTCAATTTAAACCATAGAAAGATACACAATCGAGTAACGCGTTAAAGTTATTCAGGCTTGTTATGAAAATGGGCGTTCAAATCAAAATGCATATCGTGCACTTCGTGATTTTTTCAGTCAACTTAATCGTCCAAATGTGCGTACAATCGGAAAAATCGTGCAAAAATTTGAGCAAACCGGGTCTGTAGGAGCAGTGAACACACCAGTGCATGCTCGTACAGCTCGTACTGCAGACAATATTGCTGCTGTTCGCGATAGTGTGGCTGAAGAGCCGTCTACCTCAACTCGTCGTCGTGCCCAACAATTGCACCTCGTTGCACCACGCTCGTCGCTGATGAACATTATGCATAAAGACTTGCATTTACATGCTTACGAGGTGCAATTGACTGAAGAACTAAAGCCTCTTGACCATTTCAAGCGTCGTCAATGGTCAGAATGGTGGCAAGAAATGGCAACAGTGGATGATCAATTTTCGAAGAAAATCATCTTCAGTGATGAGGCACATTTTCACCTCACCTCAGGATTCGTCAATAAGCACAATTGCCGGATTTGGGCGAATCATAATCCAAGAGTGATTGTCGAAAAACCAACCCACCCACAAAGAGTGACTGTTTGGTGCGGTTTATGGGCTGGCGGCATCATCGGGCCGTATTTTTTCCAAAATGGGGCCGGTCAGGCAGTTACTGTGAATGGTGTTAGCTATCATGAAATGATAACGAACATTTTATGGCCCGAATTGGAAGATATGAATGTGGACGATATGTGGTTTCAACAGGACGGTGCCACTTGCCACACAGCTAACGAAACAATGGCTCTTTTGCGCGACAAATTCAATGGCCGTGTTATCTCACGTGGTGGCGATGTCAACTGGCCGCCAAGATCATGTGATTTGACACCGTTGGATTTTTTTACTTTGGGGTTCTTTGAAAGAAAAGGTGTACGTCGATAACCCAGCAACAATTCAAGAGCTAAAGGATGAAATTATTCGGCACATTAACGGCATAGAACCTCAATTATGCTTCAGCGTCATCGAATATTTGGACCATCGGATGGAGGTGTGCCGCCGAGGTCGCGGCGGCCATTTGGCCGATATTTTGTTCCATACATAATTGAACCATACCAATATTATTATAATAAAAATAAATAATTTGTGTTTTATTCAAAATCAACATCGGCCCTTAAAATTTAACCACCCTTTATATTGAATGGTCGGTCTAGTTGTGGCTATGTGACAGCATTCTTCCACGCGTACTCAAGCTGGGTCAGATGAGAAACATTCCTAAGCGAGATTAATAAAACCGCTTCTCCTTTTCGAAAATAACACATTGTTGGCCAAGAAATCGCAGTATTAGGCCTAACATTATGGAGACAGTCGACTTCTTCCTCTCTTGCCTGTAAAATATAATCTGACAGCGTTTTTATAACCTCTTCTTCGGGCCAAACAAACCGATTAGGGAATGCCATTAATACGAATTCGTGATGAACTTTGAAAAACTCGCTCAAATTCGTCGCTGGACAAGTGGGCAATCATGTGTGAAGTCGGCTATCTCTCTCATAGTTGATTTCTGGTGCAAACTTCACATAAAAACTAACACTCTTCTTCACACCCGCCGTCGATTAATCACAGCCTCGTTAAAATTATAGAGACTGGCCGAAACAAAGGCAACACACAAATTATAATTCGCAAGCCAATATCGATATTGGTGCCAAAATAATTTGCCATTGAATCCCATCAGGCTCCATGCGGCACAGTGCACATTGTTACCTGTTACCGGCAACATTCGTGCTTTTGACATTTCCATCCACAAAGGGGCGTTCATTATCTACACAGCGGGGGCCACACGTGCGGCCTTTCACTGCAATTTAGTGCGCTTTCGGTCACCTGCAGTCGCAGTCGCCATTGCTGGTGGCGTTCCATCCGAGAGTTTAATTGTAGCCGCCATCCGGAAGCAGTCGATGAGGGGGTCGTCCTGGTAACCGATTTTCAGAATTTAATAACATCAACTCTCATCGCATGTGAATATGCATGTATCTGATCGGAAAAGGGTTACATGCGAGCGAAAATTCAATTTTGTGCGACGTCCCTGATTGGAATGTTTTGTATGAGGATCCACTGTTGACTTTAGTGCGTGGCTGGCCTGAATGATGGCGGCATGTTCTGGTGGCATTGCCATAGCTGCAACCTCTGTACACCCACCCACGGCGGCGATGCGTGGTGTGCGGCTTTCTGACCGATGCGACGTTAGTGCAGTCAGCGACGCATGAGACAAAGACTTCGTAATTAATTGCAGAACGTTGTATTATCCCTTCAGTCGAACATCAAACAGAAATATGCACATGTGAGGAGACTTTAATTGAGTTCGGAACAATTCGATGGGGTTCCAAGGAAATGTCAAGGTGGTTAATCGATTTCGATTTCCGAAGGGCTATTCTTCAGAACCATTTCATGGCAATTAAACGTTCGAATCAACGAAGGATGATGATAATAATTACGTGGGTGTGGCTGCAGTCTAACGCGGGCCTGGATCTCGCTTCAACAGCAACCGCTCGTGTTGTAGTTTTGTACAGTGTGGCGTTTCCACAACAACGTGCAGCTGGAACAGAATACCGCCAGGACCGCCAGATCATCGGTAAGAGGAAGAAGTTACCACAAACACTGACAACAAGCGAAGGAGAGAAGCAGAAGTGTTTTCATCCTATTTCGAAGGCAACCGCCAACCATCACCGAACCAGAATTTGTCAATGCAGTTGAGAATCAATCAGCTCCAGACGTCATCGTCAACGAAACCAACCCAGCGGCAAGTGGAAAGCAGCAAAAATTGTGGCAATACCAAAAAAGGGGAATGCTGCTCGTGTTGTAAGCAAAATCCTGGAGTACTTGGTAGTGCAAAAACCAGAGCGACACCATCCCGGATACGTAGAATGGATTCCTGGAAAAATATTCGACGCTACATCCTCTAATGAAGTTCCATCACGATGTTTTGTAGCTGCAGTGAAAACAATGTTAACCCATCCCAGAGGCTGGTCTTCTTCCAGTTGTGTCTTTCTGCATCCCAGAGGCGAGTGCACTCCGTTGCGTTGGCCTGGTTGATTGGACGCCAAGGCGTCCATGTGTTCTTCATGGACTAACCACCTAGTCAGTTTTTCGTTTGTGGTTGAAAAGGACCAAAGATCGCACGCAGGAATCTTCTCTCCATGCGCTTACGCCAGAGTCCACATCTTTGCGGCGCACAGTGTGTTATTTTCGACATCTAGCGGAACTTTATTCCTGTTGCGCTTGGTATAGCTAAACTATGGATTTTCCTATTCGGTGAAGGAAAAAAAGTAATTCTATCAAGTTTTTGAAACAAATAGCTATATATGGTCACCGATAGGGGGCGTATAGCCCACGCCATCCATCCTCCATAAACCTCATTGATACAAACGTCTCTAACTAAAAGACCACTGAACCGATTGTTTCAATTGTTTAATTTTTCACCAATGTGTTCAGAAAAGACAGTAGACAAATCCTTTCTTTTAACCTAACCCATTATCTCAAATAAGTCCCAAGATATTTTGATGAAACTAACACATTATAGGTCCATCATAACATTCATCATTTGTAAGTAAAACGTAAGTAAAAGATTATCAAATTTTTATAATTGTGTATTAGTTGATTTAATTTATGTTTTTTTTCTTGACTTGAAGTTAGTCGCTCTCGTCGTCGTCTTCGTCGGAACAGCTACTAGGTGGTGCTACTCGTACTTCCGGAGCCTTTAACAGAGCAATACATTCTTGTGGTAGTGAGTTCTTTTTTCTATGCGGCGCTGTGCTACGACTCGAATAACATAGATCTGATGATATTAAAAACCTGTTTAATACATCTCTATTCTTATTTTTTCTGAAGTATTTAGGGCTAAAATGCTCTAGGAATCGTTTGTATTCCTTATTGCTCACTTCTTGGACTTCCTCGGACAATTGACTAAGTGGCATTATGCAGGCTTGAATTATCTCTTTTGAGTGTATGAGAAGTTTGTGTATGCTTGCAGGCATATGGTACCATGCGTAGTGCGCTAGATATATATTTTTTTCTTTCATTAGCACAGCCTGTAAAATTGTCTGCATCAATTTCATATTCACTCGATATTGCTTTGACTAAAATTCGGAAATGGTAGATCAGGTCAATGCTGATGCCTGTTATATCCGCACTCATCTCAACGTTTCTAAAAAAATGTTCTCGCTGTGTTACCATCATTCGTATTGCCCGCTACTTGCTTGGCATGTCAACTGGCTGTCCCATTTCATCACGAAATCGAATTGAATGTTTCTCTTCTGCAACTAAACTTTTTTCTTCCTGAGATCTTGCTTGTCTTTTCTTAATGTCTAACTTGTAAGAAATGTGTAATAGACAGAAAATCCCAAAGTTGTAAATTGTTCTTCCTTAGAGCAGGCGATTTGTATTGGTACATACGAGTACATAGATAAATAATCGGTAATCATATGAGCGATGTCAATTCTTAAAAAAAAAAAAAATATATGGGGTGCGCAGCTGAGCGCAAAATGTCTCAACGGATTCTGGAAGTATATAGTCCGGAGAAGGTAATAAATAACATCTCGAGGCGTCTACATTTTGAAAACTCTGCACAAAGTTCTAAGGCCTTCAAGAAAATCGGTAATTACTACCTGAGGTCGTACAAGGTTCAAACTTACCAAAAAGATTCCTTAGACAACAGGCAAGAAATTGGAAAACATTATAAAGATAGCGTTGCTACTTACTTCACACGAACACGATGAATTTGAGTCACATTATGCAACTAATGTCTTACATTTCTCTTGCTCAAAAATGATTGCTGTTTGCGATGTCACACAACGGTAAATACCGTTTCCATGAAATTTTTTGCAGAACGTTAATACCTTGGTTTATACCTGTCGTTTGATACTAAAATTTGGCATTCGGACGACTTTCATTTTTGGATTAAGTTCCGCTAGATTCGCAAAATAACACACTGTGCGCCGTGAGCAAACAGTTGAAACGTCATCTACAGAGTCAACTGAGTCTGATTTCCGTACCGATGTCAATATTTGAAGTCCTTGACCTCATTTAAGTTTAATAACTTTGCAGCTTTAGCACCTGATTTAAGATGCTTGCCGAGAGAACCAGGTTTCCAAAGACTATAACTGGGTAATCTACACTGATGGACTCCAAGATGGGCGGCAGAGTCGGTGCAGGTGTGTTTGCAGATTTCCTGAATATTTAAAAAGCCTATAGACTGCCAGCTGATTTCAGTGTGCTCCAAGTGGAACTGTTTGCAATCCGGGAAGCATGTCTTCAAGTCAAAATACACTCAAATATCTTGCCAGCAAAAATGCAGCCATTAAAGCTATTGCTTCCTTCACTACACACTCTTAACTTGTAGAGGAATACCGGGCTGAATTAGAAGCATTAGAAGGCCAGCTCAAAATCTCCCTGAACTGAGTTCCAGGTCACAATGATATATCAGGAATTGAGAAGGCTAACGAACTGCCTAGGCAGGGATGCCCTTTAGTGCTCGCCAATACAAGCAGCCAGGGCTGATATCTCTACGCACTTCCTTGAAATCAAGAAAAAAATGGCGTGAGTACAAGCGATCCAAAACAAACCATCTCCATCGGCCAACGGCGCAGTGGCCGATAGGATATCATGCCGCAAAACAAGGCATCCCACACAACACACATTGTCGCAGTTGTAACAACATTGCTGAGAGGGAGACCTCAGCACACTTCATTTGTACCTGCCCGGCTCTTGCTGGAACCAGACAGCGAGCGCTTGGCAGACCCTTGTTCAACTCACTTGCTGTGATTCCTGCAAAGAATATTAAGGAACTAATGTTCTTCTTAAATACCTCAAGTTGGATTTAGAGATATCTCAAAAGTACCAAAGCTGTGTCTTTAAAACGGCACATAGTTCTGTTTAGCGTCTCACCGAACCACCACTTCCACCTGCCTACCTAGCTTCTACCTAGTCCCTTGTGTTATGGCGTCGAACTAGGAGTAACCAATCGGTTGTGAAGTTCTACCAGAGGCTATATTCTGGCATAGTGGAAGGCTGCAACTTACAGCCGGATTCAGCTTAAACAAGCTGCTGCGGAAGCGGTCAAGTCGCCATGACGTTTTCCTTGAACACACCCGATGCTTCCTTTCGATGGGATAGGAGAAGACAATAAGCGCACAACCTGTGGACCATGTCTGAAACTGTGTCATCCGAAGACGTGACGTACTGGCTTACAAGATAATCACTTCGTTCGCACTCTAGTAAATCAAGCAATTCGAAGACAAATTGGAAGCCACCAAGATTCTAAAGATGACATCAATTGACTGAGTCTCACCAAATTGGTTGCATTTCTGGGAAGGACACACACAAATCGTATCGCGACCAAAGCTACTCATAAAGCCTCATTCAATGTGGATGAAAATTAATGAGAATGTTGCTCCTGACCCACGAACATGTCACTTCGCTCATTTTCCAGCAACCATGCCTCATTACTTGGATAAATCCTCCATCAGAGTTAATCCCTTGCTGTCCACGGGACGGCAGCAAAACTAATTTGCCATAAAAAAAAAAGAAAACACCAAGACATTGCACGGTCGTGTAAATGTTTTATTTCAACTTAACTTTCCGCCGGGTAAGCACTTTAGCGTGTATCAACGGCACGATAGTGTCCTTGGCGCCCGTATTCTTTCACCGGGCTTCCATTAGCCTCCCAGAGGGCGCTTGCCAATCGAATGCCTTTGCCCCGCAAACAAACCTTTTAAGCGTTACATGAATAATGAATGACATTTGCTGTGCGGTTGACAGATCGGACGTAATCGAATGTCATTAAAAGGAATTCCTTCGATTGACCTGTGCAAACGTGTGCGTGATTATTTATTTCTTGTGTGCTGATGCACGTGTGTAAATAACATTGAGTGGCCGGAGCAAGGATGTGTGGATATTTTGTGTTCGTTTATTGTTACAATGGCCGATGGAGTGTGTGCCGAAAGGGTTCGTAAATTCCATTCAAAGATTCAATTGCTTCACTTTGGATCTCTGTGTCCTGAAGGCTGTATCTTGAGTGTGTGTTTTTTTTTTTTTTTGGAAAGATATGAAAACAAATTGGTAGCTACATTGCTGCTCATGCTGGTTCGGTGGGCAGTTGGACAGGTGGGTGAATGGAAGTGGTGCAATGTTCACGTTGATTGGGCTTTAATTGGGAAAAAGCACGTAAAATGCATGAAAGTTGATAAATCAGTGCTTGCCGTTTACGTTTTAAAGACAAAGAATGCGTCGAAGAGGGTAAGTCATCTTCTTTTTGCAGCGCGCACTCACTAAGTTTGTGGCCGTATCTGCTGATGCTGGGATGAAGGATAACGTGGACAATTCAGAGATTGCGTTAATTTCCAGAAGCAAGGCACGGGGTCTTTGTCACGAGTGATGAAAGGAGTAGTATAGGCTAAGCTTGGTAAATTATGAAACACCTTGGAGGACCTGTAATCAGGAGCTTGGTGTCAAACTCAAGTTAGCGGCTCCAACTCCCACCTATGGTCATGAAGAAGGAATAATACCGTGAATATAAGCTGCCGTGATCGCTGAGACGCACGGTAGAGCACGAGGAACTCAATGTTGAGCAGCTGTTTCTTCGAACGGAAAGGGCTATGCTTCGAAGGTTTGGTCAAGTGGCACGAATGTCCCCAAAAATCAAGATGTGCCTTGAATGCGACTCCATCAGGGAGGCGACCGCTGGGCAGACCCAGAACGAGGTGGTTGGACTCGCCTGGTTCCGCTGGGGAATAACTCCTGAAGAGTTAGAGTCGCTGGCGGTGAATAGAGTTAGGTTAGCTGAGGTAGGTGGGCTGCCAGCGAAATCGCCAGCACACTTAGACCATGTCGGTCCCCCATCGAACCGTGAACTCCTCTAACCAATGGCAGGCACTCAACCAACTGCGCCATCCAGCTCGATTGAGTGGCCTGGAGATCTCTCGCGTGTTCTTTGCCGCCACGACTCCTTTAGTAGATCATGCGTATCTGGAGACAATTATGATGATGAAACTGTCTTTTTCAGGACCCCGTTGTACATGGCATCGCGGGATACGCGCACAAACTGGCGAAAGTTCGGCATAGTTGACCCGCAGGGACGGCCGTTAGCTGTGAAAAGTGTAGTTAGATATCTTGGCATTTGGCTGGATCAATATCTGTATTTTGACAAACATATAGATGAGCCTTTGCTGAGGCAAGGAGGTTGTTTTTCAGCAGCCAACTTGATACCAGGGTGAAGGTAATCTGCTACATGGCCCTAGTACGGCCAATTATGGCGTACGGTTGTCCCTTGTGGTTCAACGTGAGTCCTTCCCAGATGGAAAAGATGAGGTTGTTCGAGAGACAGTGTCTCCGGAGCTGTCTCCGTTTGTATCGCACACCCGAGTCTGAGTACAAGAAGTACTATCCTAACGAGGTCCTGTACAACGAGGCAAACCTGAACAGGATAGAGATCCTCCGGTTCAGTGGAGCGATCTCTGTTCGCGACAGGTGAGAGTGTGCCAAGGAACGGCACTTTTACTGGTGGTTGCACCAGAACAGGTCTCAGCTGCCGCTAGCTAACGATGAGATAGTGGACCTTGGTGGCCAACTTACTTAGTTTTAAGGTTAGTTTAAAAAAAAAAAAAAGAAAAAAAAAGGGGTGCATCACGGCGTATAGACATATATATATACATGACATATACGCCCTGGTGCACGCGTCTGGCTGTTACGGACATAATTAAGTTAGTTTAAGGTTCATGTTAGGTTAAGTTAGTTTAGTGTAGGTTAAGTTAGTTATAATATAATTTTTTTAGTTAGGTTAAACCAAGTTTTTCATAGTTTTCTTGGTACTTCAAAATTTAAAATAAACATTGTCTGAAAAGACTAAAAAAAAACGAAGTGTAAGCCGTAAGGCACAAAAATATTTTTAGATTAGATTAGCTTAGAGTACCCGAAGGCGGTCAGTAGGTTAGGATTAATTACAATAAGATATTGTTAAGATAGTTAAGCTAGTTTTAAGTATTTTTGTCTAGTATAAGTAAAAAAATTTAATATAAATAAAACAAAACTACAATTAAAAAAAAAAAAAAAAAGAAAAAAACAATGATGATGATGAGATAGTTTCATGTAAATTTCCACCACCGTCTGACAGTCACTTTGCAAGCATATTGGCTGTTGTCTCGAGAATAACATGTGTAATGTTGTCTTTCAATGCTGCAATTGACGCCAACTTATCGGCAAAGACGAATGATTTGACGTCACTTCTTAGCCGACGAATTCATCGGTTCAAAAAGAAGAAAAAAGATGCTCACCGAACTCTATTCCCAATTAGTTCATATATTTGCGTGTAGCCCAGTCCGAGGTTCATGTGGTCCATATGTGGCGCGTAGCGACTTGTGTTACTGGAGTCCCAAGTCGACCAGGTTCTGCTCGTGCATTTTAAGCAACAAAAAAGAGGTTTAAAATCATTGAAGGACAGCAAGCGCCATTGATGGTTACGTTGTTCACACAGTTGCCTTTGAAAAAATACGGCCTGATGATTCCGTCGGACTGCTGACGTTGGCATTGAGAGCTCTTCTGTTTCATGAGGTTCCTCGTCGGACCCAATTGAAATCAGCTCGGTCACTATAGACAATGTTTCGAATCAACTTTATAATAAATGGTATCAAATTCCCGGTATCCAGTTCGTCTTACCTTCGTTAGGATAGAACTTGTTCTCTTATATCAACTTGACACAATTCCGAAGACACACTACCTCCTCTCTCCCAGGACACATGTTGAAACACCACGTCGAGGGCCATGTAGAATATGAATTTAACCCCGGTATCAAGGTGTCTGCTCTAAAAAAGAACGTACTTGTCACACCCCAAGCAAAATTTTGTCAGTACCATGCTTTCGTCATAGCCAAAGTTGTTGTCAGTGAATCTGGGTTCTCTACCCAGCAGGACTCTGTTGTTTAAGTGTACTAACGGACTGCATACACTTCCTGGAATACAGCACATGACGAATAAGAAGTCATTGTCTAGCACAGCCCCAACCAGATCGATGCCAGAACGAGAATCGAGGTCTTTAAGTGTGCGTTGTCTGTGTTTCTGGGAAGTCGCTTTTATCTTTCCTCCGATTGGATATTACAGTCACACTTAGGACAGTACAGGAAAAAGTTAGCCCAGTGCAGTGCTCGAGCAGAGGAAGTGATGTATGGTCTCTAGCTCCTATTCATCCATCCAAATTGCGCAGTGCCGCAGTGCCCTGTTGTAAAACCGACGAGGATTCTTACTTCTGAGTGCTGGTCTGTTCAGTCTGAGCAGACAGCGAGACCGCTGTGCGCAGATTATGCCTTCCGGCCATTTGCGGTTGTTTCAATTGTATGCGGTTTTAGAAGATGGTCGGCTGTTGCGAGGGGCATAATGGGTGAATCTTCTCCTGTAACGAGGTCATCGGCATTGCGCTCTCCCCAGTATTCCACAGAGTCCCACGCACTGTCTGAACGAAATGGCTGAGCGTTTCCATATGCAACGTATCTCAACGTTGTGTTGTGTGTGTATGTAAATCACGTTCAAAGACTGAGCCAGACATACAATTAAGAGATCTTTTTAAGTCGAAAATGGCATTGTCTTGGGACCTGAATGCGCCTTTTGGATACCACACTGTTCTTAAGCCAGGACAGTTCTTGGGATTGGGGAGTGGCAAGGAAGGAGCAATATTGCGGTAGAGGTGTACCCCTTGTGCTAATTCGTCTGATTGTCAGACCTCCAATCCGATCTGGAAGGACTGCTTCTAGAGTAGGTTTTGCTCAAAGATGGCTCGGGATATTAGGCGATCGGTGTCGCTGGGAAGAAAGCTGAAATCGTTAAGTATAGTTGAATGACTGGTACTGGGTTTGGACCACAGTCGAAGTGTATTGAGTCTTAAGGCTGTACTGAGAATGGCAAAAGAAGGGATAGGAAAAGACAGGGGCATCGAGACAATTCGATGCACTAGTCAAAAAGCTACCACTCCTGGCCATTCCGAAGGATGACGCGATTAGGAAATTCAATTTCCAAAAGGAGTTTACCATTAAGCTCAGCACCTAAAAAGACTGGAGCAATGAATCCATAGTCCAGAGACTAAGCAGCAAATGATGAAGGAACAGGGGCAGGAGTATTTGGACCCCGAATAAAGTACTACGAACCCATTGGCAAATGCACCAATATCTATCAAGCAGAAGTCTATGCCATAGACAAATGAGCTCAGATCTTGACAGGAACTATACCAACTGTGACATGGCAATAATGTCGGACAGTCGTGCCGCTATCCTGGAACTAGAGGCCCATATCATCAAATCCAGTCTCGTGTGGGAATGTCTACAAAATCTTAATAACAATAAGGCTGTACGTCTGCCTAATAAGTCCATTCTACGGAGGTCGAGGTGTATGTCAAGATTAAGTTATGTAAGCTGAAATACAAACTGTTTCTGATCTCCAACTTCTGTGACCTGATTTTGCGTTTTGTGGATCTGTAATGAAAGTGGTTTTGGATCTCAAGTCCAACCGACCCAAATGAAAATCAAATAATTCCGCAAATTTACTGAAAATCGAATTTAAAATGTGTCCCGCCGAATTTATCAAAAAATCTTAGCCACAAATGACATTGAACCCAAAAGCATGGCCCAACCCACCCTCAGTGAACTCGTATTTCAGAAATGCGAAATACGTTTCATCAGACACCCACTTTCCGGCAACCCATCAAACCTCCG
This sequence comes from Eristalis pertinax, assembly GCA_907269125.1. NCBI lineage: Eukaryota > Metazoa > Arthropoda > Insecta > Diptera > Syrphidae > Eristalis > Eristalis pertinax. The sequence continues at coordinate 56,465,404 of OU026148.1, read as the reverse complement.
GCAGATGTACCCATACTCATGTTCGAATGTTCGAACAGTATGAATGTGCGAAACTTCGCCATGTCCCCGTCAAAAAATGAGTGAAAACTCTGCTCCTCAACAACGACAACTACCCCACCACCCACTTTGTACTAGAGCACAGTTTTCGAATCTTCGAAACGAACCTGCGCAATGGCGCACTGGAAGTCGATTCGAAGACGAATGAACCACATTCACCCCAGCAGCAGCCCGAACCAAAGGGATTTGTTTTGTAAACAACACTGACACAGGATGCGACCGTCTGCCATTTGGTCAGTTCGCGATTTAACTTCGAGCTGTTCGGTAGTGAGCGCGAGTGCTAGCTATCCGCGGGTCTTTAGCAGCACGCGTTGGACGTGTGTTCAAAGAGTGTTTCCCACATCTCACCAGTTGCAGAGGCCGGTCACAAGCCATTCAGTCCATGTGTCCATGATTTCCCAAACATCGCATCGCAATCGAAAGTGATTAGGTTCTGCAGTCTCCTTGGGAGGGAGACGAACAAATTGAAAACCGTACGCAGAGCTCCGTTTATCTGGAGGAACTATTTTGGAAGTGCATGAAGTAGTGCGCGGTGGAACTTGAGCGGGCATAAATAGAATTCTGTCTTCTGGGGTTGTCCCTTGCGGACTGTGCGTCGGAGTCTGTGTGTGCGTGTCTGTGCTGGTGTCTACTTGTGAAAAAATTTGTGAAATTGTGCAGTGGGCGATTTAGTGAGCAGATTAGGCATCTCTCTCAAAGGAATACGAGTACGCGGCGACCGCGACGGAGGCGAGCGCTAATACAAGCGTCTAAGCTGTAAGTATTTAGCACTGATGAGTGCCCCATTTGTATGCTAATTTATGCCCCAGACACCACGGCTTAAGTCGTTTCGAAGACCAAAGGGAGGCTGGGGACTCTCGCTCTTCCATTGGATACGCATTTTCTGCTGGTTAACGTCGCCGAGAACGGCTACTCTTGGGGGAGTGCTAAGAAATTGATTTGGGATATCGTGCACACGCACACATGTGGTGCGCGTCTTGGGGGTGTACACATTACGGATGCTTAATTGGAAAGTCATCCTGTTGGTTGGGGAGGGGTTCTTTTTAAAAATTGCTGTTCTTCTTTTTTTCCTTTGATTCATGCGATCGTGAGTGGAAGAGCTCAAACGTGACCTAGTTTGGATATGCATCAGAGGATGCAATCAGGTCTTAAACCGATTACACGGTGTGCTGGTCTTCAGTAGGTTTCCTGAACTGAGTCCACACTTGGCCTCTGTGTCTCACCAGTCGACGAGGAGTTGCCAGGGATACACGTGCAGTTTGCGTGTGCAGAACCTGAGGGGTTTTTTTCCTTATTGGATGCATGTCAGTTGATGTTGGGTATTGTCCTTGTTACACAAGTTTAGCAGACTGAGGGCAGGAATGGGACGCATGTCTATCAGCTGGATGCTGCTTCGGTGCATGGGGTTTGAAGTGGAGGGGCCAACCCTTATTCGCTTTACAAGTTGAAAAGTGTGTACTGTACATCCAAGAAATAAGACGATATACTCCAAGTCAGGGGCTTGTTAAGATTGCTGGCGGTGTGGAGGTGTAATTGCATGGACGAGCATGAGCACAAGAATCCAACATCTGTCGGTTGGTACTAAGGATGCTGTTTCTGAAGAGATCTGTAAGAGGGACTGATGGCAAACAACGATGCTGTTAGGAGATATTTACGAAGGGTAACGTCTAGTCTTAAAGTTGAATCAAAATTTGTGTTCTAAATGAACCACACTATCAAAATTCAGCTTTCATTCCGATGGAATTTCGCTTGGAGAAACAGGAGATTCAATTTAGAATACTGCATCGAATCCTACGCTGAAGATCCCTGGTTCGGTGCGGAACGTTTAATCCTCACTTGACGGCCAACAATTCAGAATTTGTCTCGAATCATTCTAATTGTTGGTATCAGTGGTGTTGCTTATTTCGGCACCCTGTCCCGACAATCAGACTGTTTTTTTCTGCTTTCGTCACCTTATTCATCTTCCAGATCTGCCCAATTGGTTGGTGGGAGGGTGAGAACCGGTCGGAAACTAAAGAAAACAACTCGGAACTTGGGCAAAGCATCATGTTCAGTGTCCGAGCACAAGATGAGAGAAGAACATTTCTGCTCATTTTTATAACGAATCTGGATATTGGGCTAATTACCTGATTAGATGACGTGATCATAATTTGCATTAAGTAAATTCATGCTTCATGATGTTGTTTTATTTGTTACCATAAAATTAATGTCAAATAGTTCTCAGTTTCTTGCAATTAAAAGTACTTAATCGATCGAGGGACTGCTCCTAATCACTTCGTTAAGTTTCGTTAAGTTTCGTTCGTCCCACTTTTGCTTACCTAAGTGGAAATCATATCGATGGCACTCTAGGGGTAAAAATTCAGGACAGTTGGTGTTCGATTTTGCAAAAGTTTTTTCAGAAGCATGTTTGGGAACTTTGATGTTTGGTGAACATTTCGTTTCGGTTCTGTCATAGGTACTTGTTTATCCTATTTAAGTCTTACACTCTACAAAGAAATGTTTTCCCAAGCCACATCCCTTTTTTTTCCTAGGACTTGGGACCCGCAGAGTAGACCTTGAATAGGTTCTGTTCGGAACCTCTCCCGTCTCGATAAGACAGCCAACAAGCGCCACCACCCGGTCTCCCGGTCTTCATCAATCATTTCAATCTTATGTGATGAAATCAACAACAATCCAGTAAGACGTGAGCAGAGCTAGTGCTCAGCATCGGCTTCCATCACCCCTGTTGTGCATATTATTGCTCCCCCACGAGTGGAGGAGTGATTTGAGAAGCTTAACGAACGCACCATATAGTGCTTACAGTCTCTGGCTCTAAGCCTCCTTCAGTACCCCATTTCAGTCATCTCCCAAATCTTGTTTCTCTATTTCGTCGTGCCAAAACTGAAATCAGTCAAAGTCTGTCAGCAACAATAATTTTCAAGGTTCTTCCTCCACCCTACACACGAAATTAAGCCTTTCAGTGAATGAGGAGGCTGCACCTCAACACCCGCATGCTTCGCAACTGATTCAATCGGCAAACAGTTAGCGACGGGTGCCAACTGAAATTTACTTCCCCAGTTATTCGCAACGCAACCGCTGAGAGGCATTTGTTTGGGAGCGCTCCAGTCCCTCTCCAGTTTTACCTTGAGCAGAACACAATGCAGTCTTCAGAGCGTAAGTGTTTCTATGAACAATGATGAGTGGGTGCCTGAAGGCCCAGCAAATTATCAACGTTTCCCATGGCAATCGGTCTCGATAAGACAGCCAACAAGCGCCACCACCCGGTCTCCCGGTCTTCATCAATCATTTCAATCTTATGTGATGAAATCAACAACAATCCAGTAAGACGTGAGCAGAGCTAGTGCTCAGCATCGGCTTCCATCACCCCTGTTGTGCATATTATTGCTCCCCCACGAGTGGAGGAGTGATTTGAGAAGCTTAACGAACGCACCATATAGTGCTTACAGTCTCTGGCTCTAAGCCTCCTTCAGTACCCCATTTCAGTCATCTCCCAAATCTTGTTTCTCTATTTCGTCGTGCCAAAACTGAAATCAGTCAAAGTCTGTCAGCAACAATAATTTTCAAGGTTCTTCCTCCACCCTACACACGAAATTAAGCCTTTCAGTGAATGAGGAGGCTGCACCTCAACATCCGCATGCTTCGCAACTGATTCAATCGGCGAACAGTTAGCGACGGGTGCCAACTGAAATTTACTTCCCCAGTTATTCGCAACGCAACCGCTGAGAGGCATTTGTTTGGGAGCGCTCCAGTCCCTCTCCAGTTTTACCTTGAGCAGAACACAATGCAGTCTTCAGAGCGTAAGTGTTTCTATGAACAATGATGAGTGGGTGCCTGAAGGCCCAGCAAATTATCAACGTTTCCCATGGCAATCGGGACTTGAACGCACTACACGTGTAATTATTTCGCTAGTTACGCCCTTCTGAGCTCGAATTCTCGCCACCAGCAGCGACCGCACATCTGACTGGCAGCAGCCGAGCAGAGTTGGCAGACACGTGACACATATCTTGAATGTAAGGAGCTTAATAATAATTAACTGTTACGGCAATGCTTCAACCACAAACCCAAGTCAGTCGTGAGTCGCAACCTTCATGGCACTGACAGACGACGAGTGGGAAATTCAATTTGACACCGATTTTGGTGACTCCGTGTGGTGACGGTGGATGGGGAGCCACCGCCGGGTGATGGGGAGAACATCTTATTTCCTAAGGAGTCTTCAGTGTTCCTGGAAGTCAAAGGACGGGTGTGAATTGTACCCGCAGCAAATCAAACACAGCATGTCGCTCCTGTTAGTGTAACAGGCTTTTACATCGAGTTCAATGGGACACAAAAATGTGTGGGTGCTGTGTGTGTTTTAAATTGAGTGCAGTTTGCTGGAGTTCAATTTGATGGCTCTTCAACGCGGCCCCTTTGGGGAAACAAATACGTTCTACTCAACTGAGCTCAACAGTGTTTTCTTCCTGTCAACACAGATGTGTGCTGACTTATTTCTTGTCAAATCGAATCATTACGAGGCGGAGAGTTTTTTCAAATGAAATCTTCACGATGTTTTCTTGGAGATCTGTTCTCTACCGCGACATTTGCTGTTCATCAGATGTGTGGATACTGCTCCCACGTCCTTTGGTCGATTTGTTTTGTTATAAGTGTCATAGAATGGAGACGTGTCAGTTTTACACTGAACCAGAAAACAATTTAATTCATGTGACTCACTTGCCTGAACCCATTTTTAAGGAATGCATATTTGACGGACCTCTTATTGGGCAGTCAAAGCCATTTCCGTTGGAGCTGCTGAGCCTGCAGTCGTTATTCAATTATTCAGATCTGAAGACAACTACGTGCGGACTTTCAGACAGATGCCGCACCGCATTGTTGAATTCGGGACGATACCAATCCACACAAGGTCAGCCAAGTGGCAATGCATTCGAAGAAAGTTTGATAAGATTTTGGAGCACCGACAGCATCAGTCCGTATGATTGTCATCAGCATCAATGAACGTCATCAGCATCACGTCCGTCCACAATCCCGTCCGATTTGAGTCCACCACGTCCTTCTTCTCAGTATCATTTAGTACACTTCATATTTACTACTGTATTCATGCGCAGATCAGTTCAAATTGTGTGCAACCGTCAAAAAGGCGTACTCTCCTGGCACCGCTGAACGTACCGACAAAGCTATCTATTCAAGAAAATATCAAGCCAAGCGTTATTTAAATTAACCAACGTCAAGTATTCCTCCTTAAGGAAGTCCTTAAGGCAGCTGTAGACGAGAGAGGAACTTCCACGAGATGTGGTCGGAAGAAGGTACGCATGATGAGCGGAATCTCGGTACCGTTTCTACGATCCACAAGCAAGGAGACCCCTTTGACTACGCCAACTACAGAGGATAAGTCTCCAAAACATCGCCTATAAGATCTTCTGTGCGGTTTTGTGTGCTCGCCTGAAGCCGTTTATACACAATTTCATATGTGTGGCATAAGGGAACTCCACAATGAAGCAGATATTCGCAATACGGCAGATACCCGAGAAGTGCAAATGGACACCCACCATCTAATCGTCGATTTCAAGGCCAACGCCATGTCTGGGTTTGATATTTCTGCCAAACTCTTCAGATTGTGCAGGATGAAACTGGAGAAATATCGCTGCTCCATCATAGTTGGATTAGGTTTTGGAAGGGGAGTGTGAAGGTTGAAAATCATTTCCACTCGGAGACCTGGGCCCGCTGTGAATCCCTTCATTTGTGGGGTACTTATTCTATTAACCTCTCCCGCCACGTGATGGCTTAAGCCCCCGCGTGCTCTTTACGAATCCTAAGAGATCCGGTATGTCTGCATTTTCTAGCGAAGCTAGGCGTCGATTCTGCAGAGTTGGGCAGTGGCACAGCAGATGTTGGATCGTCTCGGTCTCTTCTTCGTCGCCGCAGCTCCGGCAGAGATCGCTGGATTCCGATACACTCTGATCACTCAGACGAGCTTACGGATCGAGTTACGGTCTAACGCCAGTTTTGCCGTTGTTAAGCTCTGGCCACGTTGATCTTGTCGTGTGACAGTCATTTCTTGTGAGCCAGGACGAGTTGGCTTCTTTTTGCATTATTTCGCTTATAGTCCGGTATAATGCACTGATCGGTGGTCGCAGTGACGTGTCCGCTTCGCTAATGTCCATTTCAGGCGCTTGTCTGACTAGTTCGTCCGCTCTCTCGTTCCATATTATGGAGCTGTGGCGTGGAACCCAGCAAAGTTTGACCTTATGGTGGATGATGCACCTTAGTGAATCGCGGCTGTGCATAACAGCCTTTGATCTCATTATACACCAGCTGATGCATCATGGTGGGAAACTTAACTCACCGAGACCTTCAATGTCAAAAAGAGGAGGTGGACAAAGAGACGCGCTGTCATCTGATTTCTTCAACATCATCCTGGAGAAGATCGTGGAAGACTCACACGCCAACAATAGAGGCACAATTTTCTAGAAGTCTGTCCAGTTGCTAGCGGATGACATTGAAATGATTGGCAGAACACTGCTAGCTGTCAATGAGGAGTGTGCTGGCATCGAGACGGAAGCGGCTCAAATGGGTTTGACGATGAATGAGGGCAAAATCGAAATACATGTTGTCTCAAGAATGGGCATACAACATCGACATCTTGGACAGAGCGACAGAGCGACAGAGTGGGCATCTATAGATTTGAGGTAGTCAAGGACTTCGTCTACCTCGGCTCCACAATTAACAGTAAAAACAACTGAGGCGCGAAGAATTTCCTAATTGGCTGTGCGAGCACCTAAAGAGCAGTCCTGGAAGAAGTTCGGCGAGAGGTTAGAAAGCGACAACAGATCTGCGAAAAAGGAAAACATGCTGCTGGGATGACATTTCTTCTTGCTTGTGTGGGAGTTACTCGCCGTTATAGGGCGAGGAGCATGACAGAACGCGAGGAACTCATTGTCGAGCAACTGCTTCTTCGAACGTAAATCATTATGCTTCGATGGTGTGGTCGAGTGACACGAATTTCCCCATCATCACGACTTCCGAAGCGTGCCTTGAATGCGACCGCTTGGTAGACCCAGGACGAGGTGGCTGGACCAAGTCCAAAAACTAGCTTGTTTTCGCTTGAGCCGAATGGCCTGGAGATCTTTCGTGCGTGCTTTGCCCTTTAGTGGAACATGCGGGTCAGAAGATCATGATAATGAACAACATCAGTATCGAGACTAAACGCAAACTTGCCAACCGCTGTGTCTATTGGTTCAAGAGGCAATTGAGTGATAGAGCCATCTTACGAAGGACCAAGTTGACTCTGCATAAGACACTGATCATCCCAGTCCTGCTGTACGGCGCGGATGAATGGCCAACCACAAAAGAGGATGAAGAAGTTCGTGGTTTCTTCGGGAGAATAGTTCTGCATGCGATCCTTAGTCCAGTTTCAGGGTATTGGGAGGAGCAGATTCAACCATTCAACCAACTGCAAGGGCTATAAAGTGACATGACCATAGCCAGGCGCCTACTGATCCAACGCCGAAGGTGTCTGGGCCATGTAGAGTCCATGGACAACTTAGTTTTGGCACGAAGAGTCTTCGATCTCACTTAAAGGAGAAGGCAGGTTAAGCGAACTATTGCTTGAGCTCGATTCCAATAGGCAAATGTGCAGGTCCTACATGTATCATTACGTATTGTAAGAAATGCTACATGAGAGCAAATGTGCTAAAATTGAATAAAACGAGTTCTGCCGGAGATATAATCGAAATTTATTTAAAAGTCCCATCAGTGTAGAAATTAAGGGAAACAGTGAAGCTGATAAACTCGCAAAAATCGCAACCAGATGGAATACAGGCAACACTTTCCAAATCACCAAACAAATCTGGCCCAGTCTCGACCCAACAAGATCTGATAGCTTGACCTCTCTAATCCAAGATCAGCACCGCATTACCGGACACTGCTGTTAGGTCTACACGCGAAAAAACTAGGACTATTCTCTAATGATTTCTGCAGAAGGTGTCTAGATAAAGAAGAGGAAGAAAATGTGCAACATCTTCTCTGCAGCTGCCCTGCATTCGCCTCAACTAGGAAAGCCATACTGAGCTCCTATTTCTTTGACAACTTAAGTATTCACCAATTAAATCGTTACTGGATTTCACTCACAAGTTTGATTGGCTATCATAATCACGTAACCTTGTAAACCCACGTGGCAGTACATCGGTGTCCCATAGAATTGACAATGGGACTTGGTTGAAGTTTTTATAGTGCAGCCGCTGTGCAGGTCGCCACTAGTGTTCCAACTTCCAAGGAAGGTTAATGGCAGCGAAAATCACTGTTGCTAATAGGGAGCCATGTACGTGTGCATGCCGGATCGTCGAGCCCACTGATGAGGCATATTTTTCGAGTGGTGTCCACCACATTGCTAGTGAACCACTTTGTATGGGCCACGACAGAACATATGTGTGTACACCAAAATAAAAAAATAAAGCGTTCCATTCATTTTAATTACACTTTCATGATATTATTCCAACATCCTTTTATTAGCTGCTACATTCGGCTTGAAGTTAATACAATGCAGAGCTTTGCCATAAAAACCGATTAAGCCGGCCGACCGACCGGTAGTGGTTGTTCAGTAAATTCGTTTACGCTCCCTCCCCTTGCTGCAATAAAATCAGTATAGCGCACTGCCTCTTGAAATCATTGAATAAAAAAAGGCTTTAAAAAACCAACGCACACATCGCTTACCTCGTTGCTTTCGCTCGAAATTCCGAGCTCAACAACGGATTGTGGAGGACGAATAGGGGGCATGCAATTTCAGGGAAAATATTTTCGTTAAATTAATACAATATAATTAAGGAAATATGAGCAAGGTTGCTAGTGCTCGTTGGCAGTCAGGCGTTCAAATGGTGCTCGTTTTTGTTCCCCCCTGGATTCACTGCGTCCGAAATAAAGCGGCTATTTGGGAGTCAAATCGCAGCAGCTCAGCGAAGGGGAAAACGAGTAAATTAAGAATTTCACTCAGGTGCTCCTTGAAGTCGGTGATGTGACCTGAAGACGTGCTTTGAGAGCAGCAACTGAGGTTTCTTGCGAAGAACCGGCTCAGAAATATGACCAATTTGAGAGTGTTTAAGTTTTCTTTTTTTGAACGACCTTTGCAGTGAAAGCAGGGAAAGGTTGACGGACAAGTTAAGATAAGCTTTGAGTTGACATAAGTTTCCCCTCATTTTTAAGTTATATGCTTTGGTTGTGAAACTTGAAAGTCAGTGATATAGAGGGTGCTTGAACATGAGGCAAAGAACGGTAGGAAGGTGCTGGGAGTATCTCAGGAATCGAGCATTTGCATTTGCAATTTGATGGAGTCCTCCTTTTCTACGAATTCGTGGATCAATCACGTCAAAATGGCTGGAAGGTTATTAAATCCCTTTTTTCAAGCACTTAGCATTGAAGACCTATGTAAAGGTTGTCCACAAATAAACGCAAGATTTGAAGTAAATAGAAAACAGTAAACAGTCTCAATATTGTCATTTTTATATAAAGGGTGGTTAAATTTTAAGGTCCGATGTTGATTTTGATTCAAACACAAATTATTTAGGAAATTATTGTCATTTATTTTTATTATAATAATATTGGTATGGTTCAATTATGTATGGAACAAAATATCGGCGAAATTGCCCCCGCGACCTCGGCGGCACACCTCCATCCGATGGTCCAAATTTTCGATGACGCTGAAGCATAATTGAGGTTCTATGCCGTTAATGTGCCGAATAATTTCATCCTTTAGCTCTTGAATTGTTGCTGGCTTATCGACGTACACCTTTTCTTTCAAATAACCCCAAAGAAAAAAATCCAACGGCGTCAAATCACATGATCTTGGCGGCCAGTTGACATCGCCACCACGTGAGATAACACGGCCATTGAATTTGTCGCGCAAAAGAGCCATTGTTTCGTTAGCTGTGTGGCCAGTGACACCGTCCTGTTGAAACCACATATCGTCCACATTCATATCTTCCAATTCGGGCCATAAAAAGTTCGTTTACATTTCACGATAGCGAACACCATTCACAGTAACTGCCTGACCGGCCCCATTTTGGAAAAAATATGGCCCGATGATGCCGCCAGCCCATAAACCGCACCAAACAGTCACTCTTTGTGGGTGCATTGGTTTTTCGACAATCACTCTTGGATTATCATTCGCCCAAATCCAGCAATTGTGCTTATTGACGAATCCTGAGGTGAGGTGAAAATGTGCCTCATCACTGAAGATGATTTTCGAAAATTGATCGTCCACTGTTGCCATTTCTTGCCACCATTCTGACCATTGACGAGGCTTGAAATGGTCCAGAGGCTTTAGTTCTTGAGTGAATTGCACCTTGTAAGCGTGTAAATGCAAGTCTTTATGCATAATGTTCATCAACGACGAGCGTGAGAGGTGCAATTGTTGGGCATGACGACGAGTTGAGGTGGACGGCTCTTCAGCCACACTATCGCGAACAGCAGCAGTATTTTTTGCAGTACGAGCTGTACGAGCATGCACTGGTGTTTTCATTTTTCCGATTGTACGCATATTTGGATGATTAAGTTGACTGAAAAAATCACGAAGTGCACGATATGCATTTTGATTTGAACGCCCATTTTCATAACAAGCCTGAATAACTATAACGCGTTGCTCGATTGTGTATCTTTCTATAGTTTAAATTGAATTAGTCTGAAATTGAGAAATGTTAAATGAAATGCAGAAAAAAACTTGACGTTTAGGTGTGGTTCACATTCAACATCGGCCCTTAAAATTGAACCACCCTTTATTTGGTGCATATTTTTTTTTTGAATCATAACCTACTCGTACATCTTAACGAATCCCTTATGGGGATTCTGGCCGGGTCTCTCCCCAACGGTCGGACTTACACTTTTTAAAAGTTCTCCGCAGTCTGTTTAATTTAGTCCCGATTTAATCCCGGCTTTCTACAAGTCAAGACTTAAACTAAACTTAAAGCCAATCCGCTTCCAATAGGAAAACACTGTCTCCATCGTTCTGTATGCAGACTCATCAATTTCATGTCGGCACGAGTAGCCGGTGCGACTCAATGCCCCTGGTGTCATAGAAACATGTATATACCTGTATACACCTTGTACAGTCTGTTACCCTGCACTGGGTTCAGGTCTAAGTGCGTCGTGTTAACTTACATAGGATAGGCTTATTTATGGTATAACACTTCGGGCAAGAAATCCACAAAAAACGAACTGTACTTTCTGAGGAATAAGCCTCTTAGACATCGCCTATATGATCTACTCTGCTGTTTTCTGTATGAAGCACGTGAAGTCATTCGTGAATAAGCTGATAAGTCCTTATCAGTGCGCTTTCAGGCCTGAGAAGTCCTGCCATCTTCACACTACGGCAGATCCTGGAAAAGACCCAAGAAGGGTAAATCGACATTCACCACCTATTCGTCGATTTCAAGGCCGCATATGACAGCGTGCATAGAGACGAGTCATAGAGCGCCATGTCTAGTTTTGACATTCCTGCCAAAATAATCAGGCTGTGCAGGTGGAGAATTCTCACTGCTCCATCAAGGTCGAAAACGCAATCACGCGAGTAAAAGGATTTAGACAAGCCGAAGCGCTGTGATTCATGTGCTTTTGAGGAACAATCTTCCAACAGTTCGTGCAATTGCTAGCATACGCTGACGACATTGAATATCTCTTGCCAATAGCGTTTGTTTGTTCTAAAGAGACAATTGAGTCTTAGCGCTCTCTCTGGAAGAACCACAATAATAATAAAATTGGTGGTACCAAAGCCCGTAGAGGGCAAGGGCCTAGCTTCTACAACAACTACTCATATTGTGCGTGCTATTGTTCTCGCACGATTGGAAGGGATCAACAGTTGTATGTCGACTTTGAACGGCCAAGTTTGAGAACCTTTTTTCTGGACACTTATACTTGACTTGAGCATTGTCAGTGACTCGAAAGAGATGGGCCGTGAAAATTATTTTTTTGGGCGACATCAAGGGTCAAGTTCGTAGGAGTCAACGCATAGACCCACAATACCAAGGCCGCCAGGAGCAAGGTGACTTTACATAAGACACTGATCTGCTGTACAGCGCAGTGGTATGGACAATCTCAAAATCGGATGAAGAAGCACTTGGCCTTTTTGAGGCAAAAAGTGTAGCGTTCAATCTTCGGTCCTGTTTGCGTTGATGGCATTTGGAGAAGAAGATTCAATCACACTGTATGGGCAGCACAATGGCATGAGCATAGCCTGCGCGTCTACGGATTCAAAGTCTAAGATGGCTAGGCCATGAGAGAGAACACTGCTCCAGCCCAACGCAACGCAACCCAATTGAGGACTCCCCCGAAATCGATGGCAAGACAAGTGGAAAAGGACCTCAGTCAATTTGGCGTGCGAAACTGGAGGCAGTTGGCTCAAGATCGTGCCAGCTGGAGAGCTTGTTGGCTGAGGCCCAAGTCCACCCCGGACTGTACCGCCAGTAGAGGAAGAATAACACTTCAGGGCAATGGCTGCCACTGCTTTGCTGGAACACACGCACTCTCTTGTGGAAATTTTGAACGACCATTCTGCAGACACGTGGCTTGATGCAGTGATTCATTTCCTTCTGTAATTCACGGGTGATTGTGGCCATGTTGACATAAACCTTTGACTTCAAATAGTTCCATACAAATAAGTCGAATAGTGTTACATAACACGATCTAGGGCGCAATTCTGATCACCCAAACGAGAGAGTACACGACCAGGAGATGTCTTTGAGTTGCTTCATGGTCTGTATAGCATTTGGCACCGTCTTGGTGAAACCACATATTGGCCACATCAATATCGTCCAATTTCGACAGAAAGAACTGTGTTATCATGTCGCGATATGGAGCATCAGAAAAAGTCACAGCTTGGCCGGCCTCATTTTCAAAAAAGTTTGGTCCAATGATGCCTGCAGCCGAAATTTCGAACGAAAATAGTGACGCGTTGTTGTATCGTGTGACGCTCCATTTAAATTATCCGTACACTACCTGCTGTCCACTGTTGTTTTTCCAGTGTAGCCAACAATTTACAGCCGCAAATTCAAATCGTGCATTAATTTTACCAACCTTAAAACCAACATCATCCAAGATGAACAATTTTATCCTCCCCTACCTTAACAAACAGAGAACTAAAGAAAAAGTGTGTATACCTTACAGTTTACGTAAAATAAAAGTCTGTTTTGGCAGCATTGTATACCGAAAGAGCAGAAAATATTGCTTTTGTCACTCGCTCTGTGCACAGGGTGGTGCGGGTGGAATGCGCATCGCTGTTGTTGTATGTCATTTCAGGTGTACAGCATAAATTGCATTCTAAAAGAGAATGCATCTCAGTGAAAATATTCACGGAATATACACTTTAGCAGGACGAGGAGGAGGAGGTGGTGCTTAGAGTTTCGAATTAATTTTATAACCCCGAGGTGCAGTTGTTGTCGTTGTTTACCTCGAACTGTGCTGATTTTCTGTTGACACTTGTGTCAGGCTGAAGTGACAGGTGTCAGTGTTTGCTTGTCACTTTTTGCGGGTGTCATGTCAGCGGTGAAATTCATGCTTGAAACGTCTAAATTGATGGCTTGTTAATTTGGTAGCGTACATGCGATGGACAGTGAATTTGTTTGAAGGAAGGCTGGAGTGGTTTTGTTTACATCACACATGATGTCATGGATTGTTTAAACACTTATTGCAAAAATGCAACCAGTTTAGGGAAATGGTGGTGTTGAATGGGTATTAGGTTAAAAAAATTGGGAAGTTAATTAATTCACTGGAAATTGTGCCCTGGGCCTAGCTTCTACATTAACAACTCAATCCCTCACGAGTGGAGTGGACCTGCAGTTTTAGGTCGATCTGGAACGTGTTTTTCGATTCCACCCTTGTTCAGGTTTAGAAGAAAAATGTGCGTGCAACTTAAGAGCTCCAACCGTAATTAACTTAAACTAAATTAAGTTTATTTCACAAACAAACGAAAAGTAGACAGAAGTATGAAATTACGTTGAAAATTTTAAAGTGGCCAGAGTTTTGCCGATCGCAGAGAAAACTTCTCCGGTGTCATCAGCCGATTTTCGTCCAATAAGCATTCTGCCTTTTTGTCTCAAGTCTTCGAGAAAATAATAGCAAACCAGATAACCAAACATCTATCCGTAAATAACCTGCTGTACGCTCAACAATCGGGCTTTAGAGCTAAACACAGTTGTTCCACAGCTGTGGTAAATCTGCTTCAAGGGATACGCCAATCTTTCGACGAAAACAAAGTCTCTCTACTCTGCTTGCTTGACTTCTCGAAGGCCTTCGATAAAGTAAACTATGATGTTTTATGCTGGAATTTAAAAAAACAATTTCGGTTTCAGTGAAAGGGCGGTTCGAGGCACAAAGGGTATTTTCATTGTTCATCCCCTTAGGCCTCAGTATTAGGACCAGTACTGTTCTGCCTATTTATAAATAATCTTCTTTCCTTATGCAGACACTCCTCGGTACATCTGTATGCTGATGACGTCCAGCTACTTATTTCAAAATCGCTTGCTGACCTACATAAACTTGACTCCCTAATGAATGACGATCTAAAACGAGTCCCCTCTTGGTCATTGAAAAATGGATGTTATTCGCAAAATCGCAAGTTATTTCAATCTCGAAAAATCGTTTTAATCTCGATCTTTTACCTGACATATGTATATCTCAGCAACTCTCAAATTAAGGCAGTCGAATCTACTACTACTCGCGATCTCTCTGCCTACAAGCACACACACATGGTCATTGGCCGTTTTTATGGATATTTGCGATAAGTGAGGCTCGCTGCATATTTTACTCCGCAAGCAGCACGTAAGAAGTTAGTACTGTCTTTAATCTTAACACTTGTAATATATGCTGAAGTAGTATATAATAGCCTTGACTCACTATCCCAACGTAAGTTACAAGTAGCTTTCAATGATGCTGTGCGTTACGTCTATGGTATCTCTCGTTCCTTTAATAAGTAAATGAAGTTCGAAAGTCCCCATAATTGCTTCTGGGATCTACACCAACAATTTTGGACGCAGAAAGCGATTGATTATATTCCCACATACGTCAGCAAAAGTGAACGAAACTTAACGAAACTGAGCGAAGTGCGTATTATGGTAACAGTCTGTGTATTCATTCGATTGATAAAGGTGACATAACTCCGTCTCTTTATGCCGATTACATTGGATTGGATTTTCATAACAGATTATCAAGAAAGGGGCCTGTTTGGATGGTGAATTATTTTTTGCTCAATTTCCGCTAAATAAGTCTCCCGTCTCGCACACTGTTGCGATCAAACGATGCGTGCCGTGAAATTGTCTTGACATTCTGATAATTAGTTCACAGTTTAAAAGGGTGACGCTAGTTCATGAACTTTCGAAAAAGTGCATCAAATAGAAATTCATGAGTTGACTGAACATGGTTTTTCGATGTTAAACAAATACAGTGCCCCAGGGTTGACACTGCTTGAACCATGGAACTCAACTTTACGCTGAATTTAAATAAGGTCGTATTGACACCGATAATGCGCCAGGGTCTGATCCTCCAAACTCGGCCGTTGGTGTTGCGCTGTTTGGAGATATTCAAGCGCGATAAGCAGGATTCCCTGCATCACCATGTGACAATGGATGAAACCATTGATCGATTACCACACATCTGCATCAGAAAGCGCGTCATCTGAGTGGACAGTAGCCAGTGAACGTCGTCCAAAGCGGCCAACAGCTCAAAAGTCAGCATCCGTGGTGTGGAATCCGCATGATTCTTGTGAATTATAAAATTTGTTCGTGTCCGGAGTTGAACCCAGACATCCATCTTAGGAATCGACGGACTGACGCCCTATGCCAGGGCGGCGAATAAGGGAATATTATCGCAAAAAACTGTTTTTCTTGGCTTTTGAGTGATGTATTATTTAGTCACAGCTGTCAATGAACTTGACACTTCAATAAGCATTTCCATCTTCCCTTCCATTCAAGCACTTGGGGGAATTTTAAACAGCAGAAGCGAACGCAAAATAATGCAAATTTCGAAACTTCGTCTCTCCACCAGCAAAGTGGTCGCAAAGAGGACCTCATTGAGCATGTCAACGTCATTCAAGACATCATCTGTGGCTTGACAATGGGAACATCATCATTACACAAGTCAAGATTTCTCTCTTAATGCATGCAGACGCATGACAGCGTGGCACATTAAAAGCGAATGCAAATCCAAGCGAAACCTAATAAACTCAACCCAACCCGTGGTCCCTTAACGAGCCGACTCCCTTCGACTAATAGACGCCCTCCCACAAGTCAAATTACATCTCGAAACTTCCACAGGATTTCGCATTTCATGGGGCCCACGAAAAAAAGAATAAAGTCCCGCAAAAAATCATCTGTCAATGTACCAATAAAACTTTGCCCACAAGGAGCAACCCCCGCCCAGCTTTATGCCACATAATAATGCGCCCCAAATTCAGGATCCCGAGTGCCCGCTCCACGTGCTAAACTCAAAAGAAATGCAAATCCCGCCACCAGGAAAAAAAATGAAAGAAAAAAACCGACGAAAAATGAGATTTAATCGTCATCAGGCCCGGCGGCGGTGTAGCACCCCAGATTTTGACTACCCAGTCTTCCGTTCTAATTATTCCGTTCCAGGCGAAAATAATTGATGTAAATGCGATGTAAATTCGGTGGGGGCTCTCG
This sequence comes from Eristalis pertinax, assembly GCA_907269125.1. NCBI lineage: Eukaryota > Metazoa > Arthropoda > Insecta > Diptera > Syrphidae > Eristalis > Eristalis pertinax. Next base: position 56,448,698 of record OU026148.1, on the reverse strand, counting down.
CCGCCGCACAAAAGCCGGGCTCGGGCGGACAGCGGGCGACCCCCCCGCTGCAGCAACAACCGCAGAAACCATCTGCGAGGGCGTTCAGGAAATCAATATCCTCGTTCCGGACACATTACAATGAATCTCCATGAGAATAGACAACAATAGGGAGCTCCGTTGCCACTGTCACAGAACGCCAAAAAAATAAAAAGGCAAAGGCAAAATTTCAAAATAAATGAATTTATCATAATTTACTGAGCTGGGCCCGACCCAAAGGCCCTAGCTGACGTATGTAGATGTGAAATGTTCTGCTAACGATGGTAACGAGCATGACATGACGCCGCCAACTGGATGGTTATGATGATGATGACTCCAAACAACATCGCAGCACACCAGTGACGAGGACGAGGATAACGTCAATGACAGTGCAACCATCTTCACATCGCACCGAGTGTCGTGTGTACGTGTCTGTCGTCTCCCAGGCAACGTTCCTGGGTTGGCACACACTCCTCCAAATGAGTTTATTCGCATTAGACTGGCGGCGGTGGGCTGTGGGAGCCTGTTGGTGTTGCTGGTGATGGCGGCGCGGCGGTGGCAGCCTGCTCCACGTTGCGACGAACAAAGTGAGCATCGTCGTGTTTGAGTGAATATATAGGTTAATCGCATTTGCAATACAATTGCGTTCTATATCTCGCTTCTCCCCACTCCACTGTCTCCGCACCCTGGTGGATGGATGCGTTCCATCTCAGCGCCTCGACAACGGCAACGACAACAATAAGGAAATCGATACTTAGCCCTGCAGATGGATGGCAGCTAAGGGAGGACAGGATGCACAATTGTGTGGGGAGTTAAAATCGAATTTTTCAACTCCTCTTGCGACCGCATGAAGGAGGGGAAGAAGGGGCGTTCTAGTTTGACAGACGAGGAATGCCTGATTGCAGTGAGCAACCCCCCCCCCCCCCCCCCCGTAACTATTTCTTATAATCCAACGGCGGGCGACGGGCGGGGTGATTGAAGTTGTTTGAAGTATGCGATGTGGAACTGCTATGTGGACGTGACAAGCAACGAGGCGAGAGAGGGCACCATTGCCAAACAGCAGTCGGTTAACTCGGCAACACTCACTTGTCAGGTGGATGACATATTTCGCAGCCCGAGGAGACAAATGGAGAGAGGATGCTACATTTCCACCTCCTGGCATTTCCGCTGATTGCTTGACTTTCTTTTTATTATGTTCTTGGCCTCGTTGTGAGTCTCATTCGCCGCTTCATCAACTATACATAGCCCACTCCACCATCCGATTTGACTTACTTAACAGTCCTCCCATGACCAGCATTTGTTCCGCCAATGAGTTCCGCACCAATAACGTACGAAATAAAGACACTTAACGGCCGGCTTTATGACCCTGACAATCGCACTGGCATGACCTCACTGAGAACACAATTTTGCGCAAATTCCAATTCGCCGAAAGAGCTGCTCCTGGTGTAGACTTTTTAAAAAGTCAACAATGTCGGCACGTGCCGTCGAAATGTGCTGACCTTGTACACGACTTCTGTAACACGAAACAAAACTCAAATGTATCTGAAAACTTTTGAATTTGTTTTTGTTGCCCCGAGTTTTCGAAAATCCATGTTTGATTGAATTTGTCTTGTGTTGTTGTTGTTTTTTTTTTTTTGCACTTTTAATTGACATCGCGGAGTGGAAACAAGTCATCCTTGTTGTTGTTGTTGCAAGTCTCGATTCACATTTGGCCACAAAGACACGGATAACCCACGTGGGCCGGGAGAATTGGCTTTTGGGGGTGTTTTTTTTTGCTTTCCCGTCTTATGGAGCGACACTAAACTTTGGAATTTCATTCATCCCCCCGCCCCTCACCACACGATGATTGTGTGGCTTTGTTCCTTCGAACACAGGCCCACATGGGAGAACACTTGCTCGTGTCATTTGAATCGGCGGAGCGGCTTCGCATCGTGCCCTTTTTCGGGGGCGTCTTCCACACAATGTGTCTGATGACAACAGATTCGGTTTCAAATACTTTCGCTTTCGATGGAGCCGCTTGGTTTGAGCGCATTTGTCGCCGAAGCAAGTGGGGAATCCTTGAATGGGGTAACTTGGAGGCAAACATGATCCGACCGCCGTATTTTGAAGATTTTTGTTTGAATTTGAGCTGGCACGCGAACTTTTTGCGAGGCTAAAGTGCTGCTCGGAACTGAGCTGATGTTTTTTTTTTTTGTCGTAGGTTTTTAAACAAAACACTGAAGCACTCAGACTGAATAATTGGTCCATTGTACGACAAGGCAGGAACCTACATTTACCTAAGTTTCATGTCTTTCGGGGGAATTTCTTACTATTCCTGGCTCAGATTGTCCTGAGCTGGACTACTGGTGGTTGAGTCATACCAGTCAATTTCGTCATCCCCGTGAATAGAACAACTTCGGTTTTAAAAGGGTTAACTGAAAGCCCATTTTTAGTACACCAGTCGTAGCTGATGTTAGTTTGCTCTTTAATATCATGGCACTCTCTGAATTCTCTACACGACAAAAGCTTGTGTTCAAGAAAGTGTCCATGACCTTCCAGAAGCCTTAAATCAGAAAGGTCCTAACAGAATCGAGTTTATATGAAAAGATTTGGAATAATTCTACAATTATGACGATGGCTTCTAAAGGGTGTTCTTTCTGCAGATGCGGAGGTCTTTAAATTGAAACTTGGCCCCCATGTTTGGACATGTTTCACGAAAAAGCTTGCATTCATGCCTTTGTACTGCTCACAGCTTTAATGTTGTGATAATCTTAATAAAGGGTGTTTTTTTTTTAGAACTTTGAAATGGAATAAAACAAAGACGACTTTTTTAGATTGACATTAAATTTACTTTATTCGACAAACGACAATTTTCTGACATTATAATTTAAATATGATTTCTGGCATATGACCGCTCGGACGTAGTCTAATCTGGAGGTCGAATTTTGGATGACTTTTTCCAACATTTGTGGTCGTATATCGGCAATAACGTGGCGAATGTTCTCCTCCAAGTGGTCAATCGTATCGGCTTCGACTAGCGACTTCACATATCTCCACAGAAAATAGTCAAGCGGCGTTAAATCGCACGATCTTGGAGGCCAATTCACGGGTCCATAACGTGAAACTATGCGCTTACCAAACGTTTCCTTCAATAAATCAATTGTGGTACGAGCTATGTGACATGTTGCGCCGTCTTGTTGAAACTACAGCTCCTGCACATCATTGTTCTTCAATTGATGAACGAAAAAGTCAGTAATCATGGCTCTATAGCGGTTGCCATTGACTGTAACGTTCTGGGCAGCAAATTTTTTAAAGAAGTAGGGACCACCAACCCATAAAGCACACCAAACAGTCAGTTTTTGGGGATGTAACGGTGTCTCAACATACACTTGAGGATTGTCATCACTCCCAATACGGCAGTTTTGTTTATTGACGTGACCAAAAGTGAGCTTCATCGCTAAACAAAATTCTGTTATGAAAATTGGGATCAACGGCAATATTGCTTTAGGCCCATTCGCAGAATCTGAGCTTTGCTATGCCAACTAGTCTATGCTACCCAACAAATGCCAACCAAACAAAAAATAAATCACTTGACAGCTGACAAACTGGCCGCCAATAGTGATGCCAACTTGAAGTTATATGCCTCTAAAAAAAATCATCCGTTTGAAGACATATGGACCACTGACTCCATCGACCCATTAAACCTACTATACGCTGACTGTTTCTGGATGAAATGGCTTCTCGAAAAATCGAGAATTTAAACAATTTGCAAACGATGATCCGACGTGAGTGTTGCCAAACGAAACTAACCTCAAAAGAATCGAGAACTGTGAAATCAGCTGTCACAAACTAAAATTCTCCGCCTCTATGAACACACTCTTTACCTCTGATACGAGTATGCATTGTATGTATGTATGTATATATTGTGCCATACTCACCGCTTCAATTAGTTTCGTTAAGTTTCGTTAATTTTTGATTACTTTGGTGGGAGCGAAGGCAATCGTTCTCTACGTAAGCAATTGACAGTTGGTGTTGGAATGGATATTTAATCGTCATCTCTACGAGCTATGGCAGGATGTGGATGTAGTCCGGAAGAAAAAAATCCATTGACTGGCACTGGTTTGACCACATGGAGCGCATGTACACCAGTGATCCAGCTAAGAAGGTCTTCGAATCCGAGCCTCATGGTTCGAGAAGGAGAGGACGATCGGAGACCAATTCATCGCGGATGCAAGATAGTTTTGGTCTTCATGACTGTGAGCAGTGTGTCCAGGACCCTCGTCAATGAAAGGGAACGATTGCTCCGGCTCTATGGGTCTTTGGCCCGATAAGTACATAAGTACGTTAAAAAGCTATATAAAACGTACTCTAACTGGATACAATTTGCATCAAACCGGAAGACACAGTAACTGAGTCTGAAAAAGTCCTACACAAAGAGAACCTTTTCATTCAGATGTACTTCTTGGAAAGAGTCTTTTTGCAAGTTTCTTCCTGGGGATAGCTTGTCAGTTCGGAGGGAGGCCAGAGTTCATCCTTTGAAGGATTGAGAGAGAGAGAGCGATTCAAAATTCCTTCCACGACCTTGATAGCACATGCACTTTGTGACGGAGTTTGTGACACAGCTCAGTTCTCAAGTTATTACCTCAAGGCATGGCATGCACCGTCAACGATGGAACGCAGCTATTGCTCACAATCTAACCCTCCGTGGATCGTAGGCCAGACTAGTATGTTTTTTCTTTGACGCAATATTCGACAATGCTTCTGGCTACTTTTCGTTTGGTTCTGACAATTGTGCTCTGGCGGCTGTACAGTCGAGTCTAAGGCGTTGGTTCCATTGCTTTGACTAATTCTCTTGGAACGTAGGTAGGTAGATAGATGTGGTGGTTCGGTGAGAACCTAAATAGCACTATGTGCCATTTTAATGCCACATCTCTGGTAGCTTATATAATTTAAAATGTTCAGAAATTCTGAGAACACATCGGCACCGAAACGGCTTTTCCATTTCCTGGAGCCTGGAACTCAGATTATGGTTACTCTATTCTGTGAATGAGGTTGCCATGTTCCTTGACTAGATTTTACGCTCAATAGACCATAACGGCCCAGACTTAGTGGGTAGGTGCAGTGGCAATCCCAGACGCTAGCACGTTTCACAATTCATTGTTCCACCTCGTCTGAGTCACTAACGAAGCTCAGAGAGTACACCTGTGTAGTGAAGGCTTCTCAGAATTCGCCATTCGATGTTGGCACTAATCTGTAGGTTTGTTTTTCTCGGGAAAAAATAGCAAGCGCAACACTAGTGGTTGCCAAATTACGTTAATCGCATGAAATCGCACAAGAATGACAGTGCTTTAAAATTATTCTGACTATTCGCAATCTTCCGCTAACGACATGCCTTTGGTAATATTCACGATTGAACCGAAGCTTGAACGGTGCCTTCGCAGACAATATGTTAAAATCAACATTTTGTACATACCCCTGCCCTTGGCGGTGTGACAGGCTTTCTGTTGCGGAAGGTACGAGAAACTTGCCTGAGATTTCTACTCAGTAGAGCCGCCATAAGAATTGACTAAGGTTCTCCTTTGAACTCGGATTATTCCCGGATAATGGGTGAAAACACCACGAAGCATGCTCCCACGATCATCAGCAAATGAGGAAAATACGCCACAAATGCGACAATTTGTGTGAAACTGGCGTGCTTATCCCTCAATTTGTGTCGCAACCGTTTCCTTTTTAAGAGGAGATCACACGCACTTCCTCCGATAGTCCGGATTAGCTAGACGTCCATAAACGTGCTCAAAAGCTAGTAAGAAGCGCGTCTCTTTTCGATGCATTGACGCCTTGTCAAAGATCAGAAATTCGCCGTCAACTCCCAGGAGTTACAGACGAACTCCCGCCGTCTTCGAGCGGAGTTTTCAACAAGAAACGATGCGTCTACCTCCGCGGATTGTCCGTAGATCCCTCTATTTTCGAACAAATGCGAATATAAATGGTCTCCCATGAGTGCTGGCGCTTTAAAGTGTATTTTTGCTTACCAAAACGGTCGAGCAGGTGATGCTTTAACCACTCACATCGCTGAATGCTTAACAAAGTGAAGTTATTCAGAAAGGAACTCTCTTTGTTCGGTTCCTTGCTCAAATTTCCTAGAATTGACGTGAAAAACGATGAAAATCGAGTGAATAATGAGTTTTCTCACTTGGACTGGGATGGGCACTGTCAACTCAAGAAGGCGTGGATGGTTTTCTGGGCAAATGAGTGGGCTACCCACCCCGACCAGGGCGGCAGAATTGTCTCCACTTCGCAAGAAATGATGACAAAACCCCGTGTTAAGCAGCATTCAGCAGAAATGGGAGAAATCTCCTCCGTCGAGGTAATTTTCTTTGAGAAACTACACGACGAATCCGACACCTTTTTTTTTTTTTGTTGACCCACAACGAAAGCAATTTCTTGGACAATGCGTCTGCTGGTGTCGAGTACGCTTCAAGCAGCACGTGAATATCAGCTTTCGAGAGGCCTGCCATCTTTGGCGCTTTCTTTTCAAATTTTTCTCCGGAGTCGGGGTCCTCGGCCCTGCCTGGGTGCTTTCGCATTCGATTGTTCGCCGTTAATTCAAATCCATCCTCACCTCTGCCATGCGGATTGTCTGCCTGTGTGTGTGTGCGAGAGAGAGTGGCAGGAAGTAAAGAACTATTTTCAGTCGAGGTCCACTGCGCACATCACTACAATTTCTGCTAAATTACTGCCCTCCCAGGATGTATTCCGAAACGTGTCTTTTGTCTCGCTAGCTTATAAATATTCATTTATCGTTGCAGAGTTTCCTTTTACATTTCTCCGTCGCTGTTCGGCTGCCGTTGTCAACGTTGTTGCTTGCCGCTTGTTACTTGCCACGGCCACCCCACACGTTGTCCTCGTTGCCGATGGTGCAATGTTGCCCTTTTTTTTTTTCTCCAGCCCTGTGAGCTGTGAGAAATAAATTCCAATGGTAGGTCTTATGAATGTGCGCTGCGATGACACTACGAGTACATCGTCGGCCCTTGTGTATATCAATGCCGTCGCATTGGGTTGTATTGCCTCTCAACGTCGACGTCCGTTTCGTCGTTGCTGTCATTTGTCGTTGTGTTGCAGAGAATTGACCTAGCCTCACCCCCCCTCCCCCACCAACATAAGGAGTCACATGAGATGTGCCAGGCATCATGAATTACCAGCCAGCAGACGTTTGTAGACAGTTGGCTCGGCCAGGAAATGCCTGCAGTCTTGGGTATTCAATTTAAATTCCAGCCATTCCACACAGCACTGCTCTAGTATTCAATTAAACTTAATTGATATAAATATTCAGAGCTCGTAAATGATTTCTGGTGAAGATGGCCCGCCAACAGGCAACTGTGAGCCATCAAATAAATCAGAGCCTATCCTTAATCAAAGTGCCACCGTCATATTCTCCGTCTGCGCTCCTGTGGTAGATCCGCCTTCCTATCCCTAGGACTGGGTTATATTTCACCTTCGCAAGGTCATAAATCATAGGAATGGAAACTTTAACTAAGTTCATACATATGTGCGTATCCTCGAGGATTTCGGGTGGGGTCCTGGTGGAGGAGAATTGGAAAGAAAGTCGAAAGGATGAATCGCTGTCCTCTTTAAACAAATGGACGGCTGTGTTGTGGCCTCTAGGATGAGGGGATGCCTAACCCTACGAACAAAAAAAAAAAAATATATTCCGGGTCCTGCACAAAGGATACGAGGGAGCACCCACCACCACTATGAACACCCTGGCAATGATTAAATTTTATTTACTCGTTCAATGAGGTGGTGTATCGTTTGTAAAAATAGTCCTGAGTCCTGACCCATGGCCAGTGTAGCGTTTGAGGGTTGATTTGTGTGGGCTTCGGGTTGGACACGAAACCATGCAACTGCTTTGGTTTGGCTACACGTTCACGTGGCTGGGGTGGGAGTGAAAACATGCGAAACCAGACAGTTATTGATCTGAAGCGTTCCCCGACCCATCCTCCGGTTGGTGTGGATGTTCCGTGAGCGTCCTGAGCTGACACGGTGAGCGACGGTGAACACCCTGTACACGAAGAATGTGATGTATGTTTTGCGGTGTACACTGGGTAATCATCGCCAGCTGGTTTGGGGATAATCTAAGGGCCGTGTGTGTACATTGTTCATTTCCTCAATGCGGTCGGTGAAATAGCGAGCGTCTTTTGCAAATGGAGCGATGTGTTCGTGGAGTCTTTCATGTCGAGGGGATTTTTCATAAATTGGCTTGCGTGCTACAGACCTTTAATTAAGTTCATTCTTGTTGATATTCCTCAATTCATTCGGTACATCCTGAATGCACTTGCGGGCCCTTCCGGGGTGGACCTGGAACTCTACCAACTTGCGGGCCCTAAAACATGGGTTCGATTCGGCAAATCTTCTAAGCTGTTCTTTAAATGGCGAGCTTCATCCTTCAGTGTTCTGACGAGATTGACTGACGTGTCTTCAGCCGTTCTGTGTTAAATGATTTCATTGCCTAGCATGCTTCGTTATGGGAGACCGATGAACTATCCAAATCGGAGACAAGAATTCTACCCTTGTACACATGCAATTGAAACTCTATTTCAAACTGTAGCCAAGACAGACAACTCCTGCAAGTGCGCTGAGGTATATAATCGCTACAGTCCGGGGTGGACCTATTTTTCGACCAACAAGCGTCTCCAGCCAGCTCTATCTTTAGCTAGCTGTTTCCAGTTTCTCACGCATAGTTGGTTGAGATCCCTTTCCACTTGCGTGCGCCACCTGAGTCGCGGTCTTCCTCTGCTGCGCCGTCCCTCGAGGGTGGATTCGAAGACTTTTCGGGCCGGAGCCTTGGTTTCCATCCGCGCTACATGGCCTAGCCATCTCAATCGTTGGATCGTCACTCCTCTGGCTCATACAGTTCGTTGTTATATCATCTCCTCCACTTACTATCTATGCAGACGGGACCAAAAATTACGGGAAGTCTCCCTCTTTTTTCCTTTCAAAGTAGCCAAGAGCAACTTCGTCCGCGTTTCACAGAGTCCATGCCTCTGCACCATATAGGAGGACTGAGACGATTAAGGTCTTACAGGGGGTTGCTTTGGTTGTTCGAGAGAGGGCTTTGATTAGCAATTGATTTCTTAGCCCAAATAAGCAGCGATTGACAACAGTTATTCTTCTTTTGGTTTCAGCGCTGGTGCCGACCAGGTGGTTGGGGAACGGCTTTAGGCGTTCACACTACACGGCGGATAAGATCTTGTACTCGATGTTCAGAAGACTAATGCGCCTCTGTAGTTGGCGCAATTCAAAGGGTCTCCTTTTTTGTGAAAAGGGCAACATCAGGCATGCTTTCCTCCAACCATATTTTACATATGAGTTGGTACCTGCTCCTTACGAAGTCATCGCCTGCCGCTTTGAAAAGCTCGGTGGATATGCCGTTAGCTTCAGCAGCCTTGCTAGATATCAGTTTCGATATGGCTATCTTAACTTCATTCGGGTCGGGTGGACGGAATTGTTGATCTTCATCGTCCCTTTCATTCGGGCTGACATGACGGCGGTGACAGTCTGCAGAAGTGGTTCCTCCATATCCTAAGCATGGACTACGATTATACTACGATGATCACTCGATCATCTTTTGCAAATATTTTCACGAAAGCCTTGGATAAGCAGGGCAGACAATGGATATATTTTCTTTTGCTATGTCAACATTCTAACGATTTCCACAAATATGGAAAAGTCGATCAAGTGCGGGTACGACGGCAGACGATGCATGGTGAATGGTGTGATTCCGTCTTCTGTGGTGACCTCAACCGCCTGCCACATGCCACAAGTCTGGAAACCGAGTGAGCAAAGACCCTGCTCACAAGACCCTGTTCCACTCGGTCAGATTAAGATGAAATTCATTTCAGCAAGGATCCTGTGTTGTTATTGTCGTGTCCTTGAACCGCATTCAAATCCACTTCCAAAATGTCCTCCTCTCTATTTAGTTTTGTTTGTCCCCACTGACACCGTCCGTCTGTATCTACAGGAGAGCTCTTTCATCACTGCGTGCGAGTTTCGATATTTCCTCACATGTCCGAATGCTGCTGTAGAAGCGCAATGAAATCTCTTTCTAGTCAGGACCTGTGCACTAAAACCACATCGATGCGGATTTCACTAACAGCCTTGCTCTGCCGCCCCCTCTCCCTGCTTTCCAAAATCCAATGATGAAAAATCAAACGCACCGAAGCGTCGTGCCAAGTCCCCATCACCGAGCGCAGAGCACTGGAAAATTCAAAACGAACATGCATCACAGGCGCCATCCAAAGGATACTCCAATTTGTTTTGTCGGTGAACTGGGAGACTGTGGCTTAATTTGTGCTTCCCTCTCAGTGGACTGTGGACAGGGCAAAAAAAAAAAAAGAACAGCAACTTCTGGAAGAGGAAAACAGGCAAACAACAAATGGTCTCGTTCCGGTGGCGTAGGCAGCAATAAACGCTAAGGTTGACCCTCTTGTTTCCTGTTTCCGTAGAAGGATGGTTACGACACCCATGTGTCGAGTAACTCACTTGCCGGTGACATTTTTAGATTGCCCAAAGGTCCCCATGGCCGTAGGCTGCCGCATGATTATGACGAGAAAAAGGATGAGATGGGGTGACCTTTTTTTAAAGCCGTCGCCGATGGCTTGAAACCGGTTCTATCTTCACTCCTTCACACACACACACTCTCCTTCTCTTCCAAAACGCGACGTCATTAATTAAATCGAACTCCACCCGAACGGGGAAAAATTAATTCATTAAGCAAACCGCTCAGTGTTCCGTGGCAGGATACGAAGTAAGCACATTTCCACAGTGATTCACTCCTGACCTCTTTTTCTGAACAATCTTACGCTGCAATCTCTTCTTGGAGCGACTCAAGTGAACATTTCCTCCGATGCCCAGGAAGACGGACCCAGATCGATCGAACGGAGGCAGGAAATTGACCTTGATGGAGCGCGTTAATTAATTCGGAACCACGGCGGCGTCTTGCCTCACCTTCATCCGGGCGGTGAAAGGATGCTCCCGTCGACGTTGGCCGCTACTGTAGATGAGATTGTGTGTGTGTGTGTGTTAAGTTTTCAAAGACAATCTCCGTGGCATGTCAGAGAGGCCATAAAGGCATATCAATTTAAACTTTCGTTGAATTTTGCTTTCTCATCTCTTTCGCTGTTGCTCTGGCGCTTGTGTGAAGGAAGTCCCTGTCGGCTTGGGGGATTAATTAGTTTATTTGTTCGCTAATTGGTTACGTTCGCATAATTGGTTATACCGTTTCACAGTTGTTACAGTGCTCAGGTGAATTGAATCATCGAGCTTGACGATGTCCTCGTCGTCAATAACCTGAGGAAATGGAGAGGACCCTTGATCGTAAAGTCGTTGATGGACGATTGAAAATCTAAGGATATCGCTCATCGCTTATGATTGCTTTCCTGTCCCTCTCGTACTCTGTTCCTCTCTGCACATCCGTTCGTTTTGTTTGACTTTTTGCTCATAAACTCATATCTCTCCGTTTGTGTGCCGTGTGCGTTCGTCGAGGGGGAGGATGTGAGACGCTAGCAAATATCCGTTGACAAACTGCAATTTTGTTTAAGTCTATTGCTTCACATCAATCTTCTTGTTGGCGGCATTGTTAAACATGGCTGTGGATGCTCACATTCTCATGCCAATGTGTGGTTAAAGCGTGAGCGTTGATTTGGAGGAAATGAGTAGAGATCCAAAAACGCCGCTTCTAAAGTATCATGATACACTCATTCGTTTTGTGGCTGTTGCAGTTAGAATTATTGACACCTGACGCAGGGACCAATGACATTAGCAGACTAAATTGTGCGCCAATGCAGGGACTTTTTGGGGATGGAATAGTCCGTGGTCAGCTGCATTCGATTCTTAAGTTAGTTCAAGGCAATCAGAGGGGAGATGTAAATCCAAATGTAAAATACTCCATGATGTGCCCTAAGACAAGCCCCAAAATGTGACTAAAAGTAGTTAAACTAACAGCAGCCGTATAATGTAGAATGCACATTGATTGTGCACTGGCCTTACGACATCTGTAACAGCGCCAGTCCTTTCCAATTTACTTACAGCTTCCTTAAACCAAGCTCTGGTCGTAATGCGCGAAATGTGACCACTACAGATACATGTCTCGGATGACAGTTCTGTGTGACGTATGTGATTTTTCAATCATGTCAAATTCGGAACACGAATTAGATGACCACATACATACAGGGTGGGTCAAATACAAGTTTCTTTTTAAAAATGCAATAAAATTAAAAAAAATTTTCATGGATTATAGCCTTATTACTAAGGATAAACTGTCCCATTAATTATGACATACAACGTCGTTCAAGTGGCTGCCTCGGCAGGCTTCACAGTAGTTCATTTTGTCACCTCAATTTTTGAAGACCTTGTTGATGGTTCCGGTCTGTAGCTCTCGAATTTTTTGGATCGGGGAGGCCTTAAGATCTTGAATTGTTTCCAGGTTGTTGGCATAACATCCTCACAAAACAGTCCAAAGTGGTCAAATCGCAGCACGGAGGCGGCCAATTGACACCGTCTAGACGACTGATGACACGATTTGGGAATTTGGTGGGCAAAATATCGATTGTGGCATGGGCTGTGTGGCATGGCGCGCCATCCTGCATGAAGGAGAGGTCGTCGAAATCCATGTCTTCAATTTAAGGGAAAAAATGTCGGCTAACGTGGTTCTGTAACGCCCACCGTTTCATCTGTACGACGACGGCGACCATGAGTGTTGTCCACTAGCATACCAGTCTCACGAACTTTTTGCACCAACTTGCGTACAGCAGTCTCGGTGGGTGCTTCATTTTGGCCAAAACTTCTTCTTTTCAAAAAAAAAACGCACTGTTTGGGCTAATATTTCCCAACGGTTTTCTAGCGAAAAATGACTCATTTCGTTGCGTGGAAGTCTGGTACTAACTTTCTGTCATGATTTCGAGAGGAAAAGAGATTTTAATCATAACTCTAGATGACCCACCCTCTACATTTTTTGTAAAAAAAAGTCCACATACGACAGAGTGAACGAAATAGTCCATCCACTGCACAGTTGTGAATCATTTCGTTGCAGACATGTCCATTTTGAGATCCCAAATGGACGAGCGAGCCATTTAAGGACTTCATGTGGATTCCAAAGTGTGCCCTGGTATTCAGCATAGCGTCGCCGTGTTCACCAAGGAAATCCCACTGATGCTCTGTCTGCATAACCTGACCAGGTTTGATGTCAGAATGTCCGATGCTATGGCCTTTATTGCTGCTCGGCTGTTGAAAAAGGCTTGCTACAAATCGTCTCTTACTGACTGGGATTTTTCGAAGTGGTCACAGAAGTAGTGGCTTGTATTCGTATTTGACTTGGCAGGGTACAGGGAGATTTCTATTTCGACTGCTTCCATTTGTTCGGAGCTAGGGTTGGTGGTATGTATTCCGTTTGACTGTTGTACTGTGCTGCTTTCCAACCTTTTAGTATAGAAGCGTTCGAAGTTGATTTTGGGTTATCCCTCCAGAAGCCAGCCTCTCTGAACCTCAGAACCGATGAGGCTGCACTATTGCTACAGAATAGGTCGAGGGGAGAGAGGAATATGATGGCCTCGAGCACCTGCTGAAAATCGTCGATTGCTAATCGAAGTTGATTCTGACCATACTCCAACTCTATCGACGAGAACTCTAAGAGCAAAAACTCATGGGTAGACCCAATTTCTGCCGTGGGTTGGTTCAGCCTCTCCCACACTGGGTACCAGGCAAGAGCTACTTCCAAAATTCATAAGTACACATCCCTCGCGTCACTGACAATGCTGAGAATAAGCTTTTACGACGCTCTTCAACATAGCCATCTTATCTGATTTTTTATTTGTTTGTAGGCCTTCCCTAGAACTTACTTACTTAAGGTGGCGCTACAGTCCGAGGTGGACCTGGGCCTCAACCAACAAGCGTGTCCAGCCAGCTCGATCTTTAGCTAGCTGTCTCCAGTTTCGCACGCATAGTTGGTTGAAGTCCCTTTCCACTTGCGTGCGCCACCTGAGTCGCGGTCTTCCCCTACTGCGCCGTCCCTCGGGGGTGGATTCAAAGACTTTTCGGGCCGGAGCCTTGGTTTTCATCCGCTCTACATGACCTAGCCATCTCAATCGTTGGATCTTCACTCTTCTGGCTAAGTCGATGTCGCTAAACAGCCGGTATAGTTCGTCATTATATCTCCTCCTCCACTCACCATCTATGCAGACGGGACCGAAAATCACACGAAGAATTTTCCTCTCGAAGAAACCAAGAGCAGCTTCATCCGCTTTTGACAAAGTCCATGCCTCCGCGCCATATAGCAGGACTGGCCTAAGCTCCTTAGAACTGTAGTCTTTGTTAAATTCGTTGTTATGATTATGATGTCTCCTGTTCCATATTCTTTATTATGGCCTCCGATCATTGTCCGTTTGTCTAATGATCAATACATTCTTCACTTATGCTTAGACTCTCGTACCATAATGATTTTGGACAGCATCGCTGTCCAGAGTGAATTATTTAAGCGATATTTACAATAAAAGTTAAAATAAAACTTTAAATGTTCTTATAATTTCTTCGCTCGTCTCTGACACAATTATATAGAAAAAGGTCCCCAAGCTATGCTTTTGTAGGTCAGCTCTTCCACTCGTGGAAGAATAATAGAACGCACAGCTCGAGTGCTCACTGTAGAAGTTCACCTCGGACACTACTGCCACATATTTTATTACTAAAGGTACTGACGTGTTCCGAAAATCGGTGCGTCGATCGATATACTGCATCTCATTTCAAGGAAAAAGGACTCAATCACCGAACCTGCTCACCTAACTTCGCATGAATGCATTTGTTGCAACTAAATATTTATGAAACAAAAAACGATGTCATTCAAATTAATTTGGAATACAATCACCGGAAGTGTGGTCATGTTTATCAAATTTATTCCCAAATGCACACAATGCCCCAGTTCCAATTATTCACAGTTGTGTGAATTAATAATGGAAATTCTATTTTTCAACAATGTATTCCTCTTCAGTGATGTCTAAAAATAAATGTGAAGGGTTATCAAATTTCTATGTCCGGATTTCCGAAGCCTATTTCAGTCAAATGCGTCATGTCATTCGAGACTGTTGTTCATCTTTACTTTAAAACTTGCCATTTTTCAATACGGATTGTTTAACAATCGCTAACATATTCCAATTAAAAAAAAAACGTATTGTTGTGCATCCGCTTCGGAAAAACAATTAATTTATTTACTTAAAATACTTTTACAAATAATTTTTGTTTTTTTTTTTTTAAATCGTTTAAGCTTGTCTTATCTATCTAAATGATGTAAATCGGGCTGAGGGCTAAGTACATACATATGTACATACATATTGTATAGTAGCTTGCATTACTTTTCTTATTTGTTTAAATTATAGACTTTATTTTTTATGTACACGTATTCCGTCACGGGAATTTTATGTACACAGTTTATAAAGGGTGATTTTTTAGCTATTATCTTTTTGGCAACTTTGGTTTAAACAGCTGACGCACGGGTACGTAAATAAGCAGAATTGTCCATTTTGGAGTGAATGTCAGCCAGAAGCATTGCAAGAGCTACCAATGCATCCAGAAAAAGTCACAGTTTGCTGCGGTTTATGGGCTGGTGGCATCATTGGAGCGTACTTCTTCAAAGATGATGCGAATCGTAACGTAACTGTGAATGGGGAGCGTTACCTAGAGATGATATCCAACTTTTTTTTGCCCAAAATGCAAGAGCTTGGCCACACAGCACGCGCAACAATGGACTTATTGAGGGACGAGTTCGGTAAACATTTTATTTCACGTTCGGGACCCGTCAATTGGTCGGATCGTGCGATTTATTTTTTGTGGGGCGATGTTAAAGCTCGTGTCTATACAGACAAGCCCGCTTCAATTGACGCATTCGAAGACAACATTGAAGCATTTATTCGTGAGATACCGGCCGAAATGTGGGAAAGAGTATGCCAAAATTGGACTAAGCGGATGGACCATTTGAGGTGCAGTCAAGGTCAACATTTGCATGAAATAATCTTCAAACATTGAATTATATAGACCGTAATATCGATTCAAATAAAGATTTCATGCATTTTTCTGAATTTTATGTGTTTTTTTTGAAAACTTTCCTATAGCTTTTAAAAAATCACCCTTTACTTGAATTCCTGTGAATAACGGCAAAAGTCAAATGAGACTGCTGGATGCTGGCACATAAACAACATAGACAACGCCTGGGGCCATTCACAGAATCAAGGCACTGCCTGGGTTGGAAAAATACTGAGAAATTGGCAGCGCCGTGATCGATGTACATATTTCAACTTAAAAAGGGCTGTACCCTTCGGTTTACTTTCCATTCGTAGACGTCAGTTTGACACGTCGAAGCAAAGAGCGAATTAATAGAATAAAAAATTGTCCGTTTTCGATGTTTGCTCCCTTTAATAAAAAACCTTGTATTTTACGCCTTGGTTAATTGATTTATTTGAAAAGTATTTACTCCATGTGGGATTTATTGCACTGTTTGTAAGAACGTGCCTAGCGGCTGTGTGTTCAAAATCGCAGCTCTAGGTGTACTAGAATTGGAATTAATATGGTTGAGGGGGTGGGAAAAGAACACCTGATCACCTCTGATGGGAATATTGTTTAGAGTCCACGCAGGAAACCTGAGTTCATAATGAAATTTAGCATGATTTTGTGTGAACTAGCGTCAATTTTGTCCGCTTCAAGATGTCATCTTGTGTTAAGCCCATGGTTTTTAGGTGTTTGTTTACTGAACAGTCTTTAGTAAGAAAAATCTTACTCCTGGTGAGTCCCAGGAGTTCTTTCGTTCTCTTAAGAGAAATAGTTGGTAGGAGGATTTTGGTGTACTATGGGCTTGCAGTTATCCGTCTTAAAAGCGGGCTTATTATCTTCACGAGGACGAGAAACTTGACTGGTCTGACTCAACTAGTACTAAAAGGTGTCACCATCCACTTATTGCGATGAAGCTAAATATCTGGGTGTTATCTTGGATAGAAAAACGAACAAGATCGGTTTGAATCTATACGGCAATAAAAAGGCCTCTTCTCTCCTATGCATCGGTCGTTTGGTGGAATAAGCTTCCGCGTAAATGCGTAACTGCTGCTTTTACTAAGCTTTAAAGAATGCTCTGTCTCGGCTGCAAAGGGGCCTTCCGTAGAACGCCTGGCTCTGTTTTTGATGAACTTCTGAATTCCACTCTTCCCTCCCCTCTTGATTTCCAAATCATGTGGTGCACTCTCAAGGTCATTTTTGGTACAACTCCGACTGGGGCTTCCATGACGTTGCGCACCGTATTTCCTTTGAACTCAATCTTTTGCATATACCGCATGACACACGGAAACTAGTACTCCAGCTGCGACGTACATACAAAGTCGACTGTCTCTGGCCAGAATCTGAAAATGGAAATAACTGTAGTCGAATTTTCGCAGACGACTCCAAGAACAATGAATTGTCTAGCGCTGATCCCTTAGTGGAGGACGACAACACTATACTGCACACTTCATTGTGCTAAACCTGCGTCGGTTTTCCAAGCAGAAACCTATGCGATCATAAGGGCCACGAACTGTATTGTGAAAAATAGGTGGGCGAAGGATTTGTGTCTGTAGCCACAGCCAAGCTGTGCTTAAGGCTTTAACGACTTCCAGCATAGTTCAGGAATGGAAGCCTTCTCTGAATTTGATCGCCAATTTAAATTCGCTGTTCTGGGTCCCAGGCCACTATGATGTAAGCTCATCATCACAGAAGCGATAGCATCAGTGCAAGGTTACCCGACAAAAAAAAATCCTTGACGGACTATCCTAGGTAGCAGAAAACGCAATATTCGTTCGAATTGTCGTTGGCGGTTCGATTCATTTTTTGGACGGCATTGTAAAAGTTCGTGTTCATACACACGATCCGTACATTCTCGATACTTTGAAAACTAATATTCGTCAGCCTTTGGCCAGGTTGTTGCCTTGTCCGGAAAGTGTCCTGTCAGAACTCCCGTGGAGGACATTTGAATGATGATCTAGTCCATTCCAAGACCCATACAAATTTGAATCGGGAATCGGGAGCATAAAAGTTACTTTCGAATCAGAAAATGGATGACGTATGCTAGACGCTTGATTTTGGGTGCCTGCTTCTTTCGTTATCATTAATCAGCATCCTTCTAAAGTACGCTTTGACTGGACAGCATAATTTAAGATGATACCTCTAGGGCCCTAGGTTATAGGACCTCCGTGGCAGTCTAAGGGCATCGCTCCGTGGAGATTAGCCTCATAAGACGAAGGAAGTTCCCTATAGACTGGTTCCCAGTGCATCGGAAGGGACCTAGGAAACGAAGAGGTTGACTTTCCACCCAGCCGTCGCGACTAGGTACATATAACATTGCCAACTGCCTTGTTTCTTTGGCGTGAATTCATTCACTTCATATTCTGTGTCAAACACCATTTGTGTACATTCCCCATTAAAGTCGCATTAGTCCTCTAAAAGGATCGAACAAATGTGGTTTTCTGAGAACAGGATCTATTTTCAGAGAAGTCATCTTAAAGACTTTCTTCCGAAGATCGCGGTGATGATTCTAGACAAATTATGAGCACAGGAGCTTTCCAAGTGACGACGGCAACTTAGCCCCAACCGCATCCATGCAGTTGTGTACTATGACCTGAATGGTGGCCAAGAGAACTGCTCATCAAAGTGAAATCTCATGCATGAGGACCGCCTTCATTATCGGCGCAACAGCACCGAGACATACCGGAAGTCTTAATTAAATCACAGAATATGCATAATACCGCCTGCCACTGGGACGCACATCAAAAGCAAAGCAAAGGGCTGCAGAAGGTGTCCTTTGTGTGCTTGTATTTAATTCATAAGATTAAAATGTGGTACTTCTCCGAGAGTCTTCCCCCCAGCACCAGCAAAGGTGTACGAACATGCTGCAGGCTTATTATTTACGCCATAACCATCAAAGCAAAAAGATACACATTATCGCTACACATGCCATGAAGTACATGACGCACAAAATGAACATGTAACCAAGGCACAGCCATCAGAGCCGTCACAACCGGGCACAAAGCACGAAGAGGAAGTATCTATTCAATTCCAACAGAATGAAGTACGAAATAATGAACAGATTTAATTTGTGATTACTTTCCCCGCAAGGGCGATATAATAATCTTTTCACTCGAAAGCCGTCCTCGCTTCGCCGAGGAGAGAATCCGCCAGCACCACCCACGGCTGGTGGGTGTTTTAGATCTCAGCTTACGTCCACGGGACGTCTTCGTCTACACTCTACAGGCTGCCTCTATCTTCCGCACAACCGCTCACCTTCTTTGGCATTCATTATTCATGGCTACGTGTGTGTGTGTGTGTGAGAGAGGGGGGCAGGGGGTCTGGGTGAATGGTAAATATCGTTAAACAAAAGAAAATAAATATCATAAGCGGACAACCTTGAAAGAGAGTCTGCTTGAGATGCCTTCCGCCAGGTTATTGATGCCGAATGCGGCACGGAATGCGGATATTGAAATGAGGGTGCAGCTGGATCGAGGGAGGGGGGTTTATGGGGGGGGGGGGGGGGCTTCGGTTTATTACGACGTTGCTGAGAGAACGAGCATGTTTATGTGGGGAACTCTGCGGCTCTCTCATTCTTCCATTTCCGCCGACGACATGCTTTAAACGATGTTTCTGAATTTTATGTTAGAGACGACGAGGTTTGAGGACAGTAAAGGAAGATTCAGATAAAAAGCGGAAAACACCAACTGGTGTCAGTCAAATTGGAGCTTTTCTCAAGCCATGCAGGCAGTCTAAAGCATTAACTTCGTCTATGCTGACTTGTTTGGATTAAATGGTGGTTTGGTCACTGTCTCACGGGAGGCTTCAATAAGAATCGAAGTCCTCTCGACCTTAGCTAGAGTCCGATTGTAGCTCAGTTGTACAACAGAGGCTGATTGTGTAGCAATTCGTATCGTCCTGAACTCGACTGACAAGAATGGCCCTTGCAGGTGCATGGTAGTCTGGGAAAATCCGACCGGCTGTTCAGATCTAGTGCGTGTAAGCAGCTGTGTCTTAGGCTGACTTTATTTAATAAAGCTCCGCTTTGTGTTTGAGATCGTAACAGCATGCCTGGTTCGTGCGGAGGACACTGGGATCTGTGATGAAGATAAAAATTCAAGTTTTCGGGGCGTCCTTCGGGGACAAGACATCCTGTAAGGACCAACATGAGAACAGTCTCTCTCACTCGGGGCCATTGTGTCCAGTCGCTTTATATGCAAACTTCGGGCGTTGCATCAATCTACACCTGGTTTGGCTGATCTGACTGTACAATTGGTATCCCCGCCTTCGTGTAGGGATAAACCCTAGGTAAGCCATGTATGTCGTAAGAAGCGGCTAAGATCTCGAGCTAAGGGCTAATGATTTAGGATACGTCCCTGTTTCAGCGCTCGTTAATATCACTGTTATAAGCTCAAAAATAAAGGATTTTGTGAACATTGCCCTATCTTGAGGCATACCGAATGAGGTTGGCTAACCTGTGGTGGTCTGTGCCCAAAGTCGCGAGGAGAAGTGGAGATTATACCAGCATGTCTGGGAGTTAATCACGACTCTGAGATGTGAATGGTATATGATCCAAGTCAGTGTGAAGTTGCATAATACAACCGGGTGCTGCGACCCATGCAGCAGCAGAGGTTTCAGATCGGCCTCACACTTCATCAAGCTGGAGGAAAATGTCCATAAGCACTAGCCCAAAGTTGGTAATTCACACTCCCACTTAATGCATCTGCTCTAGCGTAGCGAACTGATCCTGGAAGTGAAAGAACTCATGATATAAGCCCATCGGCAGAAGATCACGTTAATTAACTACTCACTTGTACAGCTGATAATATACTTATTTTGTTCGTACTGTTTACCTGGAGTCAGGGTGGAAGCGGTCCCTTGTTCAGAAAGAATTTCAATGCATGTGCTCTGCTAAAGTAACTATCCCATACTAAGCCTAGTCTAACCTACGTACGTACCTAATACTGCTTGGATTCTACATCAACAGGAAGGCAACGTTGGGCCTCCAACCACATATTGGTCACTGGTTGTACATCACGGTGGTACGAGGCAAAATTTTGTTGGTGTGCTTGTCTGCGGGCCCGTATTAGACAAGACTAATCACTGCATTAGACTCGGGAAAGTTCAATGACAGGTCTGGCTCTGTATCGGCGGTGTTATCACCGCCTAACCCTTTAAGTGCGTTTGATGTAATCTTCAATCTCACTTCACTTGACTCGCTTTGGCTAGAATGGCTCTGGATTCACTACTCCTGATTTTCGTGTGTCTGCTAAAAGGATAGAAACTTGGAAAGATACCTAAAAATGTGGTTTTCAACCAAAACGCTGATACTGAATAGGACTCTCGGGGATAACGACTACATTGCGTTCAAGAATTGCGTACATTTCCATAGAAATCGTGATGGACACTGTATCGAACGACTGTAAAGAGGCACCTGCCATCAAGTGTATCTCAATTCAAAGTTCTAGAAGAGACCGCTAAGCAGCTCCAACATTCGCGAGTACCAAACAAGAGAGACATTTCAGTCAACAGGCAACGACTCGGCCGCCCTCTTCACTGAACTTACTTCAAATTGGAGTGAGCCTCTCCATCTGCAAACTCAGCAACCGAACAAACTAATACGATATGACTAACAAGCCTTCTTCATCGAGATGGCGAACCTAGAATTTAAACAGATTAAATATCTGTAGCGTGGTAGCCTCCTTTTTAGGAGACCACGCCGGAGCTAGGCGTCATAACAAACGACTCTTGCAGTAGCTCAGTGGATGGCATAGAGATGGAAAGCAACCAAACTTCCTCGGCTATGTTGTCTATACGAAGCTTAGTGAATACTTATCTGTTGTGGGGGTTACCGTGATCTTGAAGGCGGTTCGCCAGGAGTGAGGTCTGGCCATTGCAACACTGCACCGGTTGACCTCCGCAAGGGTACAATGGACCCAACAACAAGACAGTCCAGGCTAGTGATTTCCAATGCAGTTTTGTACAATAGCTCAAATAGTATTTAGAACGCAGAGAATGTGAAGTTACATTTTTATCCCATCAAAGCCACATTGGGCGTACCACAAGGTAGCCACCACGGTCCACTAATGTTCGTATTTACTTCCAACTTAGTAGACTCTCATCTCCCTGTGTACGCCGATGACTAACGAGAGCTGACTTTGTCATCGACTTAAGTGGGATAACCCTTACAAACTTACTTCACATCATCTCTAGCTCCGGTGGGTTCCCCCATCAGAGATGGACTCCAAGTGATCCGTGGGACAGTCACGTCGAACAATATTCCATTGTTCACCCCACTCAAAATCACAGTTCATCGATTAAAGCTCTCATAGGCCCCTTGACTCAAGTTGAAACTAATCAACCATCGAGACAAAATCTCAAAAGTCAGGTGCCCAATTCTCATTCAAATGCACAATGGCACCAACCCTGGTCCACTCCAGAATTCAATAATAGCTCAGCATCTCCAGAATAGATGCCCACACAATCGGTGCTAGTTTTCGACACCCGAACGAATCGAGAAACGAACACAAATCACTGTGAAGTGGGGGAACCTATTGCAAATCGGAATTCCAAAAACGTCTCCTCCGCAGAGCCGTTAACAACTTATAACAGGCACAAACAAAAAAACGCCGAACTTCAACCCACTCCGGCGCTCATTACTCCACAAGTTGATTCGCATTCAAGCTGTTTGGACGCATTACGGATTCCCAGCACACGTCATCCAGGAAAACAGGAAAGCGCCCATCTCGCATCGATAATACATCACGAAGAGTCGTGCAGCAACATTCATTGGATGGCACCACTGCCACCAGAGCCACCAGTGCCACCAGTCCCACGCGCCCCACAGGTCTCGCAAAGCGCAGGTATGTGCGCTGGAATTGAAAAACGACCGACGACCCACCCAAACATGCCGAGAGTCGACTTCATGACCTGAATAGTCAAGTGCCGCATTGCCGGCAGAGGGGGTCTGTGCCGAATTCCGGCCCGCAAATAGAGAGTTGAAACATTTAGCTTTATGGCCTACCACTTTGTCTCTCTGCTCCTCCTGCCCACCCTGTCCCGGCTCAACGGCACCCCACCCCTGAGGACGGATAAAGCGTTAATTTGCTTGTCCTTTCATCTGCCATTAGGTACGAAATCGTCACATGACTACAATGGCTTACACACACTCGAGACTGTCACGAGGATTGTGCTTGTGTCGCAAGGACACAGCCGCCTCGCCTCGTACGTGCGGGGCCAACGGCGCGCCTCTGATGTGGAAATTTATTGAGAAAAGGATTTAAAGAGACTCGTGTGTCGTTCTGCGCCGGAGACTGTCGTCGAGATTTCAGCAACCCTTCGCAGCGCCGAGTGCTATTCTTTTAATCTGCTTATTGTGAGGCAACGAAGCAGATTGTCTCCGGCGGCGTCAAACGCTTTGAAGTCGATGTGCTTTGAAGGCGTCCAGGCAGGGAGAGCTAATCCAGAAATAGGTGAATCTACCGTGCGTCGCCTAGATGAAGCCAACAGTAAGATAAGTGGCACACTCTGGGATGTCTTTTGTGTCTGTGCCGAGTGGCGTTGGACGTAGGAAACACACGAGCACAGGTCGACGATCTCGAGAGAGGCCGTTTCTTTGAACAGAAGGTCACAGGGATTCTTTGCTTTCCCCCGAAAGGGATGCGTTGTCTGGACCTTGGTCGGCGACTGGAAACCCCTCTCGCACACCTTCTTTGTCTGACCACTTGGACGAAAAATGAAGGCGTGTTCAACAACGTCTCTCAATTCCCAATTATCCCGACATATTTCATCCCAAAGCCGCCCATTACTGCTGTATGCCCTCGAGACGACAAGGATACAAACGTGATAATGTGTGTGTACATAGTTGCCCCCCCCCCCCCCCCCCCCCCGCCAGCCTCAACAGAGCCGCAATTCTATTTGCGTACGCATGGAAAAACAAGAGTCCATATATTATGTCGAAAGGGGCCGTGTCAGGACTATTATCGGGTGGCAGGCTGCCTGTCATGGTGATTCAATGTAGCTGCTGGCCAAGATCCAGTGACACTTCGGTCGGTGTAAGTGACAAAACACGAAAATTAATTGATCGCCCTTAATCACAACGGGCGCAGGCGAGGAGCGACACTATTTAGGGACAGAATGCCGTCTCATTTGTATGAGTGTCGAGGGGACGGAGAAGTGTCGTGTGAAGATATCGCCCTCAGATCACATCCATCAGAGAATGCCTGGGTTTTTCTGACTTTAAGTGCGTATCTGTGCTGCGGACAGATAAATTGGCGTTCATTTCTTTTCATTTGAAGTCATTTTCAGGCGCTATCCTGTGACGTGTCATTAGTTATGTGCGCGAAGATGAATTCATTTAGCTGCTATCGGCGTGCTGTTTCTGATGTGCTCGACATCTTAGACGGCGCTTACTTCTAGGTGTGTAATCGAGAAAGACTTGTCTTGTAAGGATGCTGAGGATATCTCGCTCCTCGAAGAGCATGCATGATTTCGCTGATTCTCGGTGTGGTCTTCGTTCTAACCATGCACCACTGTACAGCAAACAAGCAGAAAATCCGCCTGTGTCGACATAAAAAAATTCCGAACACACTTGTACGTGTAGCCGCAGGCAAGCTGCTAATTGCTTAAGCAACGGGTGATAGCAAGGACATGCAATAAAACTGAAAACCTCCAGAGCGGGTCTAAGTGGAAGGACAACAAATGCAAGACAGCTCCAAGAGGAGAAAAGCAAGATGGGACAAGGAGGAGTGAGTCGCCAGATGTACGGTCCAGTGCTGAACAAGGGGGAGACGGGTTTCTGCATGAAGACGAGGTTCTGAGAAAAGTCTTCAAAAGAATGAGGTGTGCCCTCGCAACAAGGACCAAAAGAAATGTGGTTACCTTTCAACAAAGGAGTGACGTTGAGGCTGAAGGTAAAAGAACTCAGGAGTTGTTGACAATGAAGGTAGTGTAGGTCAGGAGACTGATTTTATTAAGGCTACCAAATCTGTGAAATATTACCGCTTAAGGGTATGAAACATCGCATCCTGCTGTGGGAGATCTTAAAGAGGGAGATCCTTCTCACTGAACCAAGTAGCGAAGGACGAGTTTTACTTTCTTATCCATCAGGCCAGCGGTTGAATGAGGATCGTATCATGCGCTAAGGCTGCCTTCCATCCTTGTCAGTCCTGAAGAAGCATCTTCGAGTTTCCTGCCTAGATCTTGAAGCCGGAGGGTCGGTCTTTCTCAAGCCAGGCAGCTCAAATCCTAGCCTAGAATTGGACGTTTCATTTTCCACGAGACAACAAGGTTGGGCTTGGATTGCTTGCAAACTTTGACAGGTGAGTTCAGGTCAAGAACTACGGTGTCATGATGGAATAAGCTTTTATCCAAAATCAAGAGACTCATCTCGGAGGTATTCGAGCTGTCATTTTCGACTTGTTGATGACTCATGATTTAGAAGTCGTTTTAGTAGACTGAGTACTGATCCCAGGTCAGTTCATTCAAGGGTGAAACGTGTTTTCCCACATTGGGCGCCATTTGATGGAAATGTTACACAGGACCAATTGTTTTATTTTATCGATGTATACGGTAGAGATCTACGAACTTGTTCTAAGAAGTGAACTAGTTCTAAGAAGTGGACTAAGTAAACTAGTTTTAAGAAGTGAACTAGTTCACAATATCATTTTATTTTAGTTCATTTAGTTCAGTAGTTCAACTACTCATTTATACCTTGTACTCTGCACGCATGAGATTTTTTGAAGTTTAAGATTCAACTGAACTGAACTAAATCGAACTAAGCTGAACTAAATTGAGCGCTTTGTGCAAATCAGGGTTGCTTTTGTTAAACTATACCGCAGCACAAGCACATCGAGCATCATTTCGTTTTGGATGTAAGGGAATGTGAAAGGATGTATGTACATGTGCGTTATGTGTCGAAAATAGTATAAGACTCAATTTCCTGAGCAGTGAACTACATAAATTGTACGAACTAGTACAATAAGCAGATTTGAAATAAACGGACTGACTAAAATGCACAAGCCTTTACTCTCCAGGTCAGATCTTTTATTAGTGCGAGTTGGCCCACGTTAGGCGCCATTTGAAGCAAATGCTACCCTGGATGCATTAATTGATTGTATAAAGAGGCAGCTAAGTCTTTCTAGAGACGGCTCTATTACCTGAAGAAACAGCGGTTGACAAGAGTTATTCTGCGTTTGATCTCGACAGTGAGACTAGACTCTAGACGAAGTCCTTAACCTCCTCGAAGATATAGCTTCTCATTGTGACGCTGTCTGCAAGACCCAGATGAAGTATGTCCTTTCTTGACGACAGCATGTACTTCACTTTGTGGATTTCTCCTCAGTTCCAGCAAATGACTTATTGATGGCTCGCTGTGTTCTGCCGATCACGTCAGTATCTGCCGCGTTTGCAAAAAAACTGGACGAACTTCTGAAAAATCGTTTTTCTATCGTGAGGCGTGTAAGTCTTCCATGATCTTCTCCAGGATGATGTTAAAGAGGTCAGAAGACAGCCAGTCTACTTGTCTAAATCCTTTTTTGGCATTAAAGGTGTCGTTGCCGACCTTGATGGAGTAACAAGAGCTTTCCACCGTCATAGTTGAAGAGCCCCCAGTTAATAATAGCGATCCTTTAGGAATCATTGAACGTGTAACACCAACAAGAATAGAGATTCTATAGCATGTACGGTTTCGTGCACAAACATGAGATCTCATAGCAAAACCACTTGAAACTCCAAGTACTTAAAGCTCCGCATGAGGAGATGAGGAATTCATGGGGAACTTGCTAGAAGCTCAATAAGCTGCATGCTCTGTTGCATTCAAGGGCACGAAGAATCCGGATGAGTACATGAACGATAAACAGCACTGGCTCTTCATCACCCATTGCATCCTCCTTTCGATGCACCTTCAATGAAACTCTGATCGCCTTGTTCAGTTCAAAGTTGGACTTTCGAGTGAGGTCCCTCTTAATGACCGTATCCCCTTCTGTTGCCATGCAAGCTCTCCATTTCATGTAACAGTAACCCTTGAACAACAAACACTTCCTCGATTATTGCTGAAGTTTGTTTATATCCGAAGGCAACCAGAAGGTGCTACCTCACGTTGGGCGCCATTTGTTGCAAACGGTTTGCAGAGCCTCTGAAGCGGCTTCGGTGCGGACGGGTTAAGTTAAGGCGTGAAGCCACGTCGCTTCATGAGCATACTTCACAGCAAAGCATCCACCTTCTAGAGATTCATTAAAAGTGACTCAGAGTAACCTAACCTAAACACAAATTCATGGATTCCCCCCGTTTCCACATCGCCACATTCCCCGGGGAACGCCTCCAGTGGTACACTCCAGACCGGAGCAGCAAACTTTTAAACCGTCCCTTTGATGAATTGCTCAGCTTTCTTGAATTTTCGCAAATAAATTGCTGTTCAATCAAATCGCCGACTGCTGACTGATAGCTACCTCTCACCATGTAATCAATTCTCGATCCCCAAGTCCGAAAGGGACCGCTCAATGCTCGAGCAGCCATCACCTTCAGTTTGCGGCAGATTGACAGGCGATTAAACAAAAACGATGACACATGCTCGGTACAGAAACCTACCTTCACCTTCACCACGGGACCGAAGAAAAACTGAGTTCCTTTCATCATGCATCGGGGGGTACTTAAACATGTTTTTTTTCTGTCCTCCGTTGTCGCCGTCGTGTTAATGGTTGTGGTGGGGAGGGTGCTCAAAAACAAACGATTCCAATGAATGTACACTGAAGGAATTTTTGGGGATATTTTTTTCCCATTTTGTCCGCGTTTGGGGCTTTTTCATGTTGACCCCCGTGGACATCGAGTTATGAGAAGTAGAGTGGAGAGAGAAAATTGAGCCACTTTGGGTTTTACGGCGCTTTCTTCTCCTTCGGCTTTAAAGAATGGGGGTATGCTGGGGCTAGGGAAATGGAGCCAGTTTGTTCCTTACGCGGGTTTCTTGATGGACGTTCCTTGATGTCAATGACTACAGGTTTGAAGGTCCATTCACAACCCATAGTTAAGACCGTCATCCTGTAAGGAGTCTGCCAGGAATTCAGTGACGGACTTCCTCTATCCACAGACATTTTTTTTCAGTGTAATAGCTTTCGGTAAAATCTGCAGCAAATAACCTAAAAAATCCGTCAAGCCATCTGATGCTCCATCCCCTAATGGAAACGCCGGATTAGTCTAGAAAGCAAAGTGCCCGAAATGCGTTTTGATCGACTCAGCAAACCCAGTAACTCAGGTCGCGTCGCCGCCTTCACGGGCACATGCCTGCGTGCACTTCCGTGAAAATGCTGAAGAGATACATGCGAAATGATTAAAATCAGGGATAAGTACTTTTTGGCCTGGTCAACATTTCACGGAGCAGCGCCAGCGAGTGTTCCATTTAAATTGAAAGTCGCAGCTGTCTTCTCACCCGCAGAGCATACATTAAATGTTTGCTTTTCATTTTCACAATGCCACCGTTGGCACCGTCGAAGAAGGAGGGCAACTCTTCACTTACCCCCTACGTGTGGCATATGCATGAGAGCCGTTGTCATATGAAACACACACAACCCACCCCCTTACCGCAGTCATTCGCCATTCGCCACCGCAGCAGATACATTGGCAGGGGAGATATTGTAATGTATCTTGAGCGTCGTCAAGTGTGTGCTTAACGGGCGTCGGGCATGTTATCTGAAGTGGAGCTGTCCCCATGCCGCAATTGAGAACTTTCACAAGTTTTGCATACTAAACGGCTAAGGGGGGAGGGGGGGAGGACAACACCAACAATGGGTAAGGTTGGATGACAGGAAGGAAAAGGGATCCCTAGTGCATGCCCTTTTTGATTTTTTGTTTTTCTCGGTAAATGATTCGATTTCGTAGGTGAAGTGAGCACTTTAACTGGTCTGTCTCTGTCGTTGGAGTGGACATTTAATCTGAAGTAGTGATTGACTCAATCGGACTTTTGGCACATGCCGGTCTTCGTGGAGCACACGAAGAGTGCCTAGACGACGTCGGAGGGGGAATTTTTTTTAAGACACTCAGTTTTGGATGGGCTGCGGAAGTGTTCTAAAAATCACATCGCATCCCTGTGAATGAGAGGTCCCATCCGCTGCCGTTTGAAATTCATTCCGTCCTTTTTACCGTCCGTTTTAGCGGAATTTAACCAATTTGACTTTCCCCTTCTTCGAGTGGGAATACAGTCTGGAATCTGGTCTGGTATGGAAGAAGGCCCTTGAGGTGGAAGATGGCATCCAACTTCAAAAAACGAGTAGGGTCTAATGTGCGCCAACTTGAGACAAAGTTCTCTATCTAACGGTCTTGTGTGGTGCTTGCTTTCGTAAGTGGAGCGAACCGCAATTTTATTATGCACTCCTAACTTCGAAGTTTGACTCGAGAGAGGTTGTGCATTGAATGTGAAAGTTGTAGTGCCCGAAATCGAAAATAGACCTCTAACTCAGGAGTAGACGACGTTATCTATCAACGCGTTAGTGTCCCTTCTAGTTCTGATTAAAGTCTCAGATTCTGAATGTTCGTATATTTACACGTGATCACGTGACACGTAACATACTAGTGATGCGTACCATACTAGAGTCTCAGATTCTGAATGTTCACATATTTACCCATGACCACGTGACACGTACCATACTCGTGGCATTTCTAGTTCTGACTAGATTCTCGGGTTCTGAACGTTCACATATTTACACGTGCTTACGTGAAACGTACTATATTAGTTGCCTTTCTAGTCTCAGATTCTGAACGTTTTCCTGTGATCACGTGGGACATACTTACGTACCACATTATACCTAATTCAACTGATCACGTGTGCGTCCCAAATGTACTTCTAGGTACGTGATAACGTAGGTTTCTGTACACTATACTCGAAATCAGCAATTTTGCAATGATTGCGGATTGATTTGGTTATAAACTTTTAAGAAGAGTCTTAAATCTAGTCACTTCACGTGTAATTAGATTCGAAAAAATTCCGCCGCGGAGTAAGGCGCTTGCTAATTTCACTTAGGTGCCTACTTGAGCGCGTATTATCTTGTCCCGACATCAAATGATGTCGCTTCTATCTGATTCATTGAGTGAAAGCAACTGAATCTTTATTTTTCAGGCAATGGTCACGCAACCTGGAAACTTTAGGTCCGCTTATTGACACTCACTTTACAGGCAGGAAGAACCCCAGTCATCCCCTAAGTCAGTTCCATTAGGGTGTCTCACACCCCATTCATGTGAACCTTCCAAGACAGCCGGGAATAGTTGCCAACTTTCCTGCAAGTGAGCTGCAAGTGGTAGCTAACAGAGTTATATCCTCGGTGGCCATTATCTGCCAGGGTTGTCTAAATCTGGGCCATGTATGCAGATCTTGGAGTAAGTCCAATGTGCTCTTCATATCCAAGGCAGAGAAATGGTCACACGACAAGTCAAAGGATCTAAGACATTTCTTTTTCTCTTCTGAAAGTTTTAGAGAATATAATTGACCGCCAGATTTGGCACACCTTTGCATCCAATAAACTCTGGGCATCACAGCTTGTCGATAATAATGGTGAGTCTGTAGAGCGAGCGAATGAAGGCTGATAGCCACGATAGAAAATCTGGCCCGTTCTTAACTCTAAACGCCCACATTGGCTGAACAAGGCAATCCCTAGGACTATAATCGTATGGTGTTCCCTACAACCGCCTAACGACGTCAGAAGGCGCAAAAAAGCGAAGATGAGGATGAAATCATTACGCACACCTTCTCTGCTCTTGGAACGCCTCATCACGAGGAGGATTACTTTGTCGACAACCTGGGCGAAGTAAGCAATACTAGCGCTTAGCCCCTTCCCACAGTTATCGTTTTTAATAAGCGCCAACTGGTCGTCGAGGTAAAATGGACTGGATCCGCGTGGTACCATAATGCGCCTATGCTAGGCTAAGTGCAACTAAGCTATTGGTCGCTTGTCCCTTTTAAGGTCCCGTCATGGAAAAGAAATATAGTTTCCCATTTCTAAGCCAATGTGTCTAAATATCTGAAATAATCACCCAAAATCGGCTTCGGTGAATACATTCAACGAAAATTGTTTCTAGCATTTTGATCTAGTTTTGGAGTTATTGACTAAATGAAGGGTTTTTGGAGCTATTGGACGAAAACAGTAAAACATCGATAAAATTGTAGATCTCTGTGAATTTGCAGAGATACCGAAGATTTGACATTTTTTTCCACTCAAAAAATTTCTAAATGAGATTGACAACTCCACGCAAGTCGCTATGGTGTCTTGCACAATCATTGGGTCTTTGTTTCACAGCGAATTCAGTGAATTCAACTCAAATTAGTTGAATTTGACAAGACGCCGCATTGCTCATGATTCCTAAACGTTAAACAAACGTCAGAATGTTAGCTATTAGGTGACATTTTTCACTCTGGGAGAAGTGTATGTTCACGCTAATAGAAGCTCACGCTTCGTGGGAATTCGCTCGCAGACTTATTGTGCGCAATTTTCCCAATCCCGATCCACGGCCTTTTTCCACGGACGACGTTTTGTTTTTCCCCATTTCTTCTGATGGAAATCGAAAAGCGCTGCTCGCAGAACGACGAGCAATCCACCGTCAACACATTTTAAAAACCGCATTTCAGACCACCGTGGGTCATAAGCAAATGCATCAAATTCACATCTCGTGCAGTAAAAATAACGCTAACAACGCAACAAACCAAATCACTTAAGAAGAACAAGCGCACAATCCTCTTAGCTTCTCTCGAAAGCAGAGCAGAATCTACGAGCCACATAATGCCCCCACGCCCGTTCAGTAATGCACCATCACACGTCCTTCGAATGTTTGTTTGAGCTCCCGTCCTGATGGCTTACAAAATCCAAACAAAGCACACTGCTTTGCATAATCCTGCGATACCGAGTCATCCATCCATAGACGGGGAGGGGGGAAAAAAAGGACCGACAACTCAACCGATTACCGCAGTTGTTGTGCGAACTCAACGCAAAATTAAGTCTCTACACTTCAGTAAATACAACAAAGGGAAGCCATCACACATTCAAATGGGTTTCAGGTCCTCGAAAGCACTTCGTCCAAACCAGCCTAACAGTCAATAGATGGAACGCACACTCAAAGAATAAACTACTCATATCCTCCTTGAGAATTTAATATAAATTTTCAGACGAGCAGCCGAGTCCACTCCTCGGGACATTGTGAGTAAATTTTAAGCGCAACCACTTTGCAACTGGCCCCCGCTTCGTAATTGAAGTGAAATTTATGAAACCCCAGCCTGGGGGCCATCCAGTGGTTGTGCTGGAATTTCAAGATTAAGTTTTGAGAGCAAGCGTGCACGGATACTTCATTCAATGTTGCATCCATGGGTAGGTAAATAGGACATTCCAGGTGGCGTATGTTAAGAATTTTCCTTCACCACCTCTTACCCTGCCAGCCACCCCCAGGTTGGGGGATGAAGAATCTATCGTCAGGCGGGTGGAGAAACTATGAATATTTTATGAAAGTCATCAGTTTGATGTTTTTTTTTTTTGTTTTTTTGTTTCTGCGCCGAGCATCTGCCTGTGCATCAATATCCGACTAAATTTAATGTGAGCCCGCTGTGTGCATGTGTAAGATGTGTACATCCCCTCCCCCACCCCTCCAGTGGATGACAGAAATGATGGATGAATTATTCAAATGAGCCGGTTGCTCAAAGGGGATAGTTTCAGTTCAGAGCATGTGTTCTGTTCCTTCCCACACGCGGATGTGTTCGCGGAGTGTCATCTCTGCCTGTGAAGGAGTTACCGAATGCGAAATGGTACTCAGGCAATCTGCGCTGCCAAGTGACTGCTGCTATCTCACTTTTAAGATTCTCCATCTGGATGTGTCGAGCGTTCGGTTCAGATTTCATAGGTGGACGGGATTTGGGTTCGCGGAAGTGGGATGCTTGATTAAAGAATGCGGATTTTCGAGGGAATTGCAAAAGTCGGAATGGATTCCAGGAAGATGGATTGTTTTTGGTGAATCTGGGTTGTGCGAAAGTGCATCTGTTCTTTGGACTTGGAGTGGTACAATTTCGTGGTGGGCAAATTCTCACGCCAGGCGGATGCCGATCCAGTAAAAACTCATATTCTGCGTGCCATTGTTCTCGCATGAGTGCCGACCTGCAATTTTATGCCGAATTCCAATTAGTTTCCAATCAGTAAAGCCCTCAACAGTGCCTCGAGAGAGAGCGATGGGGTTCGTGTTGGGAGTTGAACTTAGACACTCAGCGTATTAGTCGATTCTGATACACACTACGCCATGAGCTATTGAAAGTCTCTTCAATTTGTCGATTTTTGTTCCGGAAATCAATTCCATACGCCTTGCACTGATTCTTTTGGCTGCGACGAGATCGATATATTTGGGAGACTAATAGCCACGAACACGGCAGTCGGACTTAGAGAGCACAACCGATGGAACAACTCGTACAGGAAAGGACACTCGGAAATCCTCCAATATCGAGAGACAAGCGGCTGTGTTCGCTGTGTCATTGTGAACGCATTCAATGCATTTCACGAGCTTTTCGGATGGAATGTCTGACCTGTTTTTGGAATTCTGGACAGTGAACCGTCAGAGGAAGGTGGACTATCATTGAGTGGATGTTGATGTACTGCTGATGCATATGTGGCTCCCTCTAGGGCGCCCTAGTCTTAGAGTATTTTGTTTATTTGAAAAGCATCGTTGGCAAGTGCGTGCTAATTATCGTTTTTTTGGCAGCCACCTGCACTAAGGTAGGTGGTAGGGTGCCCTCTTACGTGGCGCACTTAGACCAACTTGATGGGTCTAGACCACTCGGTTGTTCTACTTCCAGTCTTGCGATCAAAAGTAAAATGAAGTAGTTCGAAGGACTCCCATCTCAGATAGAGAGGGCGGCTGACTTTGTCTGAAACGAGGCTGCTCTTTAAATTAAAACAGAGAGCCGCCTGGGCATTGACGCCAAACTCTTTCTGTACCTTGACCTGCTATCAGTGTATTCCAAGTCGAAGTCAAGGTCTGATAGACGGAATATCTAATGTTATGCATAGACAGTGAGATGTCCATAAATGCTTTGGCTTCATCCTAAATTGCCAATAAGGAATGATAAATCATTTGGATAACCTAAGATCATCCACATTGGTCTAGACGAAGTTTGTTCTCCCATTCGTTAATCAGCGCTCTAGCTACTCCAATTGAGAGAACAGTATGGTTCGGGGCTTATGAACACAAAACCGGCCTTGGAGAGTTTCTGCAATCCCCTTGTGTCCAAGGACCCAGCTAAGTTTCAGTTTGTGGTGTCTGGCAACGGATTGTAGTGCGTCGTAGCAACATTTGACCGATTTTGAGTCTATTAAGATGGACGATAATGCCTGACTGCCTGAAAAGATATAAATTCTAGCGCCCTTAATACCTTTAAGGAGATTGTGTCTGGCGCAGATCTTAATGACGTGGCTTTCGGCTTGTAACTCGGTAGAACTTGACCCGGAAATCACTGTGTTCTGTCCAAAGACTTCAGCCCCGACTCCAGGGTCCATCTTTTTCGCCGTTGCCGGTTGGAGGGTTTTATGCCGCGCTTGTGATAATAGGTCTCTCCATCATTGTGTACAACCAATGTATAATTTAGGGAGAGCGCCCTGGCAGTGGGTAGTTGACCTCACCGTGTTTCCGGTTGTTCCACTCAGCTACATTGCTGTACACCTTCCTTGGCTTTCCGAGCTCCAGTGCTCTTGCCACTTCCGTACCGTTTGCTGCTCTGCTTGGTCGGTTGCCGTATAGGAGTGTAGACAACGACTTCTGTAGAGTTTGTATGAGATATATCAGAAGTAAAAAAAATACAGGATATAGCATTCGCTAATAATTCTTCACACAGTTCAGGAGTTCCTGTTCCTGATCACTGTGTAGAGGTTAGTGCCCATGACATGACAGCCGAGGGGCCGAGCCTGGTGAACTCAATTTACGTTTCAGCGACATCGCAATGGAGCCGATTCAAGTCTATGTGGGCCACGGCGAGTGCTGTGACATTCATTTCTGCCTACCTACAGTACGAAGTGGGGTTAGGCCTACTCTCTACAGCAACCACACATGTTGTGCCTGATATTGTTCCCCCTAGGTGAGGCCCAGGTCCACCGACTACGGCAATGTTATAAGACCTTCTTTTAAAAGTGATCCCTTGTCAGAGTTATTAATGGTTCGAGAGAGAAGATACCGTGAAAATCCGAACCGAGGGCCCTTAGCGTTAAAGTCGTCGTAACATCATCCCATGGGGCATGACCTAGCCGTAGATTAAGTCTCTAAGTCTAACTAAGTCTCACTCTCTCTCTCTCTTAATCAGCAGACACATCGAATATACCGATGGTGGATGCGTGGCAACAAATAAGAGTCTCATCAAATGCCCCAGTTTGAAATAAACGACACAGGCGACTATGATGAACACCACAAAGTGCAACATTCATTGGCAGAATGATGAGGGAGTTCACCCCAAAACACACTCGCTTTTCTGAGGAAATGTTATGTGCGTTGGCATGTGGATGGCTGTAAAGAGGATTATGCATACCAGACGGCAACGTCAGCTGTCGTACTACTCACCGATGTTGCCCGCTTTAGTGTCCCCAATTTGCTTTGCCATCCATAAGCCTCTTGTGATTCCAATCTGCAAGCGACCCTGTGGGCGCTTGGGATCTCAGTGGCTGGCCGATTGATCGGCTCAAAGGGAAAGATCCACCTACCACCGAAGGATGAGGAATTGTAATTATTTTTCGCTCTGACATGACTACGTTCTTTGATATGTGAGTGAAGAACATGGATTCTGTGGCAAATTGTGAGCTTAATTAGTATGGAATTGGAATTTCTTTCAATCTTGTGGCCATTCAAAGAATCTCGTTCATCCGAAGGTATCTCTGTCAGATTTGTTGAATATTTTGATACGGGAGACAGAAGAAGAAATATTTGATTAACATGCGGTGGACTCACTGAGGAGATGCTTGTGCGATGCGGGGTCTCTTTTGACAATTCACGAGTTCTGATTGTTTATGCAGGTTCACGGAAAAGCATTCGTAGTGCGAAGCAGTTTTATATTAAAAAAGTTATGCTTCATCATCTCTGTTTTGGTGGTTCGGTGGCACAGAGGCATGGGCTGAAGAATTCACTGGTCGCTTCGAGAAAAATGTTCTCCGTGCAGTTTTTGAAGTCGTTTGTGTTGAGGGCATCTGGAGGGAAAGTTTACAACACGAACTTTCTAGCTACAGAGCTACAGAAATTGATCTAAGTTTCGATGTTAAGGGATGAATTTTTTAAATATTTGGTGTTAAATTGTAAAAAAAAAATAGGAATATTTGCAAAAGTGCTTACGATTTTGATTTTATCACATTTTAAGTGGTCCTTGCGATGAGTCCGATTTTGAGACACTTTTTGGAGCAGATTGGCTGGTGTTTCGCTGATAGTGCGTGTAACGATGTCTTCCAAGGCTACAATTAATGCGGCTGGCTGATCTGCAGAGCTCAGTGATTTGACGAGCCATTCATTTAAAAATGAGCTTCGCCGTTGAGGACAATTTTTCAATGTAAAATTCCTCTATCGATTTGAAGGTCCACACACCGAAAAGGTCAACAACAATGGACAACAGGTTTCATCAGATCATTAAGGGTAGCTCATAAAGCGCTTCCTAAGGGTCGCTCATAAAGCGCTTCCTCTGTTTAAATTTTAATAAAACAAAGTGTGTGTGAGATTGCATCGAAATCTTTTATTGGTTTGAAAGGCCTATCGATGCCAATATGTACGTAATACAACATAATTCACATGTCCGCCTCGACTTCTCTGGGTACAGCGCATGCGGAATGTTCAATTTGACGTGACTCTGGCACATACAACAGGCTGAATTTGACCGCTGACATGGCTTAGACGTCTGCTATGGATTGCGGCTTATTCGCATATACATACCTGAGACTTTAGAAAACCCCACAAGAATAAGTCAAAAGGGGTCAAATCACACTATCTCGGTTGCCAGTTGACATCACCTCCACGTGATATGACCATGCCCTCGTATTGCTCGTGCAGAATTGCCAATGTTGCGTGAGCTGGGTGGTACCTAGCGCAGTCCTGTCGTTGAAACCACATGTCGTTGGTGTCCATGCCATCCAATTGAGGCAAAAAGAAGTTGGTAATCATCGACCAATAGCGCTCGCCGTTGACGGTGATGGCCTGGCTAACTTCGTTCTCAAAGAAATATGAACCGATGACCAAAAACCAATCCACACAAAACAGTGACTTTTTCGGGATGCACTGGACACTCTTCGATCTCAGCTGGATTATGTGTTGTCCCAAATTCGACAATTGTTTATTGACGTACCCATTCATCCAGAAGGGGGCCTCATAATTGAAGATGATTTTCGATGAAAAGTAGGGCGAAGCTTAAGCAGAACACCCATTTTGTTTGTTGTTGAACGCTATGTCAGTCCATGGTGATTTGCAAAACAGACTGAATAAATGACAGCCAATTTGACAGAGAGAAACCTTTTTTACGTGGATATTACCTACTGCTTGATAGTTGTCCTGAATTTTGAGTTGAGTTGAAGCATGTTCGCCATAGGCTCTGTTGTTCTTTGAAAATTATAATCTCATCTCAGTGGCCCGCATGATGCATTAAGTGGGTCGCGGAGGCAATGCACGTAGAAGAGATCTCCAGGCCACTCCATCCTCCGCCACCATCGCCCAATCGCAACCAGGGGTTTTTTGACTTGGTCCAACCATCTGGTCCTGGGTCTGCCAAGCGGTCACCTACCTGATGGAATCGTATTCAAGACACGCCTTTGAAAAGGTGACGATGGGGACATTCGTGACACGTGACCAAACCATCGAAGCATAGCACCATAACCTCGGATTTGTCCACGTTAACCTTCATCCCATTATCAGGGCACACGGCCACAAACCCGCGAAGGAAGAAGGCTTACTCTCAACTCTCCCAATATGAAATATTGCTCGCCTCGGCAGCGCTTAAAAGTATAATAATCCATAAAATTGTCCAAGACGACTTCGTGTTGAAAACGGATCCATTGCTTGAACCTTCAGATGTCCACAAATCCTAGTCTAGTCAAATATAGCCATGGCCTTGGAAAAACGTTTTTCACAAGCCTCACTTGAAGCGAGTTTTTCACCAGCACAATTGATCGTGGACAGGATAAGGGAGCACTAAGTCCGAACTATATGATGGATGAATGGGAACCTCACATCCAAGCTTCTAGAGTGTGATCGATGTGTGTGGCCTGGCGTTTATGGAGTTTTTCTGCATTATTCAAATCTAAACGGCTTAGATCCTGACCAATCGATTTAAGACAATTAGCCTCCGCGAGTGTGTTGCATCATTGACATCAAAACCGGAATGGAATCGACGAAGCCAAAACTCCGCGTGATTGGTTGTAAGAGTATATGTACCATAAGCTCTTTTCACATTTTTAGTCGCCCGGTATGCGTTTTACCTGCCTTGACACCAAGATATTAGCTTGCGACAATCGTTTCACATTCAAAAGGAGCTATATTATATTTAGTTGCCTTAAGTGGACACACCATTTTGGTCGAGATAGCGTAGCTTCTTCCGAATTGGTTCACGTTCCGATCTCAATATGAATATACGAGGTTCGTTTGGTAAGTCAATGGCTTTTTGATAAAGAAATATTTGTCTGGTTCATTTTCAATATAGCATCATTTTAGCTCCTTTTAGCCTCAATTCTATTCTATCGTGGCGACCTTTTATGGGCCTCTTGAGCTGGTACGACACCAATGGAACTCAGCTGTGTTGGAAATTAAAAAAAAAATGCATAGCCAAACGATGAAGTATCATGTATCTGCCTTGGTCGCCTTTTATTTAAATCACGCTGACATTCTAAGCACTGTTTCTGTAGTCAGCCGTATTATGAACAGCCAGCAATCATTGAATTCACTGTGGACTGGTTATTGGCAAAGTCCTTTCTCTGTCGTATAACCAAGACCTTATGGACAGATTACAAAGACCAACAATCCGAGCAAATAGTCGTACAGTCCAGATAGCAATGCAGAACAATGCTCGGGGTACTGGGCTAACCATGCTCGTGAACTTTCGTTAGCTCTTTAGTGGATGCGTACAGAAGCTATATTGCTTCAGCAGATAGTGAAACCTTGGAGAATATCCTTTGGTTTGGATCGGCCTTGAAATTAGGCAGAAAATGCCTGGCCACCACTTCTGCCAGTCGTTAAATGACCTTCTCACCAAATCTTTGGCACATTTTGCAGTCTGCAGAGGTCAACAACTAGGCTCACTCTCTGTAGCGGTATCACCATGAATCAAGTGATGGGAGTCTATGCGAGGCTTATGCGGTTTAGCCAAACCATCACCTCTAGCCTAGGTGTGTTGTGCAGTGCGTCCATGAATAGCAGCCAGCATTGGTTGAATAATTCAGACGACCAACATGTCACCATCCAAGTAAGAAGAATAAAACGGAGCTCTTCCTCTTCCACATCGTCCGTCGAGTTCAGTCATTTCGAACTCGAGTTTTTTCCTTCCGTAGGCATTACGCAAATTAATTTTTCCGCCTTGAGAGTCCATCCGTTAACTGAGCGTTCTTCTTCTGAACTCAAAGATCTTCAAGTCACACTTGACAGGAAGCAAATATCACCCATCATCCAAAAAAATACGCCCGAATGCCTCCATCTCACCACAAGTTCCCCGCTGGCAATGCACACGCAACACACTTCCTTCCCTCATTACAAAAAAAAAAACATGCGCTAACACCCAACAATTTCACTAAATGAACATCTTTTAATCTCTTTGCAGGGCCGCGCCTTATGAAAGGATTTGCAATGGAACATCTTGAATTCAGATACAAGAGTCATCCTTCGAGTGCACCCAAAGCGAGGAACAGTGCCACAAAGAGAGCAGCAGAACACTAAGGCAACCACCACCACCACCACCAACACCATCCAGCAGTCGAATCAAACACAACACAGTGAGACCACACGGGGCGCAAACAACGTGGCATTCATCTCTTCTTTCCTTTTTTGTTTGGATCCCACGCGAAGCACTGGCAGCTGTGTAATAAACGCCCGACACATCGTGACTCTTGTGCTTGCCTTCGAGTGAAAGGGAGGTGAAAAAGCGAAGCGAAGCGTTTATCTAATAATGTCAGACCTGGAACGCATAAGACTGGTGATACTCGGCGGCGCCGGGGTCGGAAAAAGTTCCATCCTCAAGCGATTCCTATTCAAAACGTACACCGACAAGTACCGAGCAACAGTGGAGGATTTATATAACAGGGAGTACGACCTAGGCGGCGTCACACTAAAGGTAAGTCCGTAGCGCCTCTCACTTCGTGACGCCACATGCATGACTAACTGGTGAGCGAAGTTCAAATCCTTTCCACCGTAAGGGTGGGTGATGAGATGCCCCCCTCCTCCCGCGTCGTGTGCTTGTGATACCTCCAGCGGTAGGGATTTGTGCAAACAAGTGGATCCGACCGGGGGTTGGTGGTGAGTGGATTGATTGTCTGGTTAGAGGTTGAGCCATCGCACTAAGCCGGGGGATTAGCCGGGATCATTAATTTGAAATTAGTCTCATCACGGGATTAGGAGGGGCTCTCTGCGTCGCAGACGCACGACAGCGCGCTAGACACATTCGTTGCGGTGCACTTGGCCCAGCGCGGTGGTTCAACTTTGCCGCTTTGTTGGCAGACGATGACATCTCTTGTGCTTTTTTCATATTTTCCTCTTTCCTTTATTTGCCGGACGGACAAACGAGACGTGAATCGTTAAGTTGGTCATCTCTGGCTAGACAGGCTGGCAAGGATTTATTTCTTGTGCGGCCGGCTGTGTGGTTCGAATAAAGTGGATTAAGTTGCTTCTGCTGTGGCCTCAGAGTCTTTGCGGAGCGGCTGGGAAGGGATGACCGTCGGTCGGGATGCTTGACGTTTGGCTAAGTGGTGGTTTGGCTTCGGCGAGGATTTGGATGCATTTCAGCTGAGTAGGGGAATTCTCTTCAGAGTTTTCCACATCAGTGATCAGATTGCTGGCCTCTTGGCAGACATTCCTGGATTGACGTGAGCCCAGGTTCCCCCACGAACTGTGCCACAGATGGGTTTGAATCCTGACCACCTTTGTACCGCAGATGGGATTTGAATCCTAACCCACGCCCCCATCGCGTGATGAACACCCACCTGATGCCGGCCAGCTGATAGCCAGCAGTTAATCTAGTTCCAGCAACTAGCCTAGTTGTCTTCAGCTAATTTCAACCGCTATCTGATCCGCAACGAGCCGAACAACACTTTTGACAGCCATTTGCATGTTCAGCTCCTCAACAGGCCACTCCTACGACAATAAACCATTCAAACAAACCGACTCCCAGCAGCCGCCGCCGCAGCCACAAGTCAGTGAATGAATGAATGGAGTCCGCTTCCAGCAGTTCCCACCATT
This sequence comes from Eristalis pertinax, assembly GCA_907269125.1. Lineage (NCBI taxonomy): Eukaryota > Metazoa > Arthropoda > Insecta > Diptera > Syrphidae > Eristalis > Eristalis pertinax. The sequence goes on along the minus strand of OU026148.1, from coordinate 56,407,232 downwards.
TCGGCCGGTCTGCGGAAACAAGCCCGCGTCTCCAACCACTGCCGTGTTCCATTGTCTTCGACCCTCCTCGGCGGAAAAAAAAAGAAAACACATAATTTCCGCTTCACCTGCTTTGACACAGTTACCAACCGCTGAATGGAAAACAAAAACAACGCCCCCTCGACCCGTGCCGGTGTGTCTCCTAACCGGGCGCCAGACTTTTGAGCAGCCCGCTCTTCGCCTGCGAAACGTTTCCTTGACTTGGCACACAACTGCTGTTACAGCGTCTTCCCTTCTCTCGCGGCACGAGTATTTACCTGAATCGATTTATGGCCGTGTTATGAGGCACTACAAATTGGCCAGGTCTGCTCTGCTCTGCTCTGGTCGACTCGTATACAGCCTTAATCAGTGTCGTAAAACTGCCGTTAACATTGTGCGCGCCATTAATTAATCAGCAATAGTCGATGGCGTGCCTGCGGCGGGAGCCCTGGGAAATCCGCTGTTTTTGTTTTTTTTTTTTCATCTTTTTTTCCGGTTTCAATATGGAACGCGTGCTGGCTTTGCGTTTATTGCCAAGGAATCGATCGATTGCGTCGGTAGCTGGATGGTGGGAGGGGAGGTTTCTGTTGTTCTTGATTCGCGGATGGTCGTTAACCATTTTCCCAATTAAAACTCTGGGGAGGGTGTGCAAATCGGTTTTTTTTTTTCGTTTTTGTGGGATTCAACCGCGTAATTGGGGATGAAGTGATTGGTGTTTTCGTAACAGTTACCTAATTTCCTTGTCACTCTGTGTTCGGGAATCTGTGAAGATGCCGCATTTTTCGCTTCAAGTGCGATGGACAGTGAGGGCTTGTGGGAGCGAAGACGTTCTCGTGCTGAACGGGAGGTAGTTGTTTTCTAGTCAATGGCAATGGTTGTCTCAAAGGCATTCGCTGTCAAAGGTTGTTACCGTCCCATCGGATTTCTCGGGAGGGTAGCCTGGTCGACTGTGAAGACTGGTCGTAGGTAAAGATGGTGCCCCGCGGTTAACCCTCCGAATGAATTTATCCTCTGAACAAAACCGCGATTCATCAGGCATATCTTCTTTTTCTTTGTTTGGCGTGGACGTGGGTCTCAACCAACAAGTCTCTCCAGCCAGCACGATCTTTCGACAGCTGCCTCCAGTTGCGCACACCAAGTTGGCTAAGGTCCTTCTCCACTTGTGTGCGCCATCTCGATCGAGGACGTCCTCTGTTGCGTTGTCCCAATGGCTCGGATTCGAAGGCATAACGCTTTGCCGTTTCTCTATCCCAAAGATCTCTTAACCAAGAGTCTTACTATCTATTACAAAGCCAGATTACCCTAGTACTTACCCTAGTCCCGTAGCTTCGATGCTCCACGATGCTCAAAAAAAAAAGCCTGGAAGGCCAATTTAGTGATTAAGACCTCGCCTCTAATACCACCGCCAACACGGTCACGCTGGCTTAATGTCCTTGGTCATCTCGGTGAACCACACCGCTGCTATCCGTCTTCGTTTGAGTAGGTCTTCCGTAGCTACGATACAAGAGTGCCTGCTTGTTGCTTTGGTTACGGCGTGGGATGCTTCTTGCTGACTTGTTGCTCTACACTCACAAAAAAACAGTGGTCTTCCGACAATTTTCAAGCGAAAACTTTGTTTCCAGAAGGGGACGCTAATAAGGTACTGTCAGGCAGTACGGTGAGTGGGCATTATCTATCACTTTGATGTGGTTAGGCTGAAGTGGCTCACTGACTACTGGTGGATGCCAGCAGTTACGCAGATGTCAGAGTAGGTCTGACGTACTACCCCGCTGAGGTAGTCGATCCAATTCCGAAAACTTATTTTTAAAGCGGTGACGGTGATTGTCACTAATGTCACATAGTTCGACCAGGTTGTTAAAGTAGTAGGCTTCTAGGTGACTTGCTTTTCGGGGGGACAGAGCAGAAAGGAGATGTGCAATGGTTTCCTCCTCCTTCTCCTCCCTATAGCTTCTGCAGAAGTCATTGTGAAAGCAAATCTAGAGCCGTGAGCTCCAATGGCACAGTGCCCATTCTGAGCTTCGTCTTGCTCATTCTCGATCGAGTTTCTTGGTTTGGATCGAGAGTAGTCTACAATTGTTTCGTGGTGAGGCATCATGTGCCAGTGGACCATCTACGATTTGCATGTGTAAGCGTTTCAAGCTTCAGAAGGTGTCTTGCGATGGCGATTGGAATGGATGTGCTCTTTCTAGGCTCTCTGGAATGTCACAGTGTCCCGGCACCCACATAAGTTGGATGTGAGAATACTTGGCCATCTCGTTAATAGATTGGTGGCAATTCAGGGAAGTCTTTGAGTTGAATGAAACTGCATAGAGAGATTTACTTGCCACCTGGCTGGCAGTACAGATGACGAAATCTGATCATGCCCTTGGTAAGCCAGGACAAATCTTCCTTAAACAGTTTTGCCTGAAAAACGCTACAGTGATGCGATAAACGAGATGAACGTTGGATATTTAGATCTTTGGAGTAAACGGCGTATCCAGCGCCTGGTTTTCAGACTTCCAGTAGGATCTTGGGGAGCGGAGATGCTGGTTGAGAAGAGGAGCTTAGTTGTCATTAGATCGGTGTCTTCGGTAACGGATCGAGAGTAGTGTAGAAAAGGAGATCTTGCCACACATGCTGCGATTTCAATCGCCGCTGTCAGCGTGCCGATTAAGTCTATCGGCGGAAGATTGGGGAGTATGTTCAGAGCTGCGGATGGGGCTTGTCTACAACGGTCCCACTGATACATACACATGGCATGCGATGGACCCTATCAGGCGGTCTACTTTTCGAGCGCAGTCCACTAATTCGCGACTCCATGCAGCAGTATGGCTCTGACTGATGATAGCCAGTCGGCCATACGAGGTTGTGGTCTCCATATGCACCTTATAGCTTATTTAGAGCAATATAAAGCCATGGAAGCCTTCCTGACATGTTTCTGGATTTCATACTTGGGACCGGTGAAAAAAATCAGAAGTCCCACTTAGAGCCAATCACTTGTTCAACAAAGGAATGACTAATGTGACCGATCCTTCATCTTGTTTGGCTGGTGCTACAGTCAGCGTTGCCGATGTGGCACAGTTGGGCCATTATGGCCAGTTTAACATTGAATATGACACTCTGTGGCATATATTGATATGGCACATCAACGTTTTTAGGACAATCGCTGCATCGATCGCTAACATTTGGCACATTTTTGGAAGCCGTGGTGGCACTTTGAAAAATGTTTTTCCAACATTGCTGGGTACAGTCCGTCGTGGACCTGGTGTCTCAGCCAAAATGCGTCTCCATCCAAGACGGTCTTGTGGTAGTTGCTTCTAACTACGAACGTTCACCTGATTGTGGTCCTCTTCTACTTGTATACGTCACCTGTACCTCGTTGTCCCTCGGAGTTGATGGCGAAGACCTTCCAGGCCGGATCATTGATCTACATTTATTCTACATAATGTAGCGGTCTCACGTTGAACAGACCATCAGGAAACAGGGCACTATCTTTGCTCTCATGGTAAATTCCTCTCAAAGCGACTACGAATCACCTCACCCACTTTAGTTAGTGTCCATGCACCTGATCCATCAGTACAAAAAAGGAGAAAGTAACGGATGGCCATTTCCAGATTATTCCTCGATAAAAGTGATGCCCATTCATCACCATCCCCACAGTCCTTAAGCCCGCCGCCCAAGAAGACATCATCGTCCGGTTGGCTAAATGGCCAATTAGCTGGGCACTGCACTCAGCCTTCGACAGAAAGTTGCCGCCAAACAATGTCTTCTACGGATGCGTCCGTCTCCCAGTGCAGTGGCAAGTTCAAACTGCTGGAGCAACTTTATTTTCGAAACATCAGCACCACATCCTGGGGAAAGTTTCGATTAAAAAAAAACCTTAAACTTATTTACAAGGAAGTCGACGTTGGTGTTGTTTTTCTCGTTTTGCTGTGTTTTCGTTCCTCTCTGTGCATTAATTTCGTTAGGTGTTGCCTGGGAGTGAACGGTTACTCGCAAGGACGACACTCGATGGTAGCGCAGGCGAGGTGCTACCAAACTCATAAACTAGGATAATCAAAGGAAACGAGAGCGTAGTCTTTGATTTATTTCCCCAAGCATCAGGATATTGGTGCTGATACTGCAAGAGGATATCGATTTCTGGGACCAGCAGTGCAGTGCAGTTTTCGGCGTGGGGGAGCAGTGAGCTGGAACGATGATGGGGAAACAATAATGGCCTGCCCTGCATTGTCTGTCGACTGATAATGGCTTTGTTACTTGATTGATTGAAGGAAACCCGGGCGGGGGTCTCTGCAGTTTGTTTTGCCGGAATTCCTGGGCGAGAATTTGGTCTAATGACTTCTGTGAATCAGTTTGTGGAGAAACTTGCATCTGGGCTACTAAATTAATCGATTGCAGCGAAGGAGTAGTTGCGCTCTGAGGGACATGCGATGCCAGCTTGCGACCCACGGTGGAGATGGTTGTGAATTGGTTGGTTGTGTGCAGGTTGTTCTAGGCGTACGTGGCGATGGATTGCACTGCGGCGCCATTGATTCAGTGCGGGGGAGTGATTTCAGATTCAGGAAATTTCCTATCCCCTTTTCAAGGACAAGTCTCCGATTTAAAGCCAAAGCGACTTGACTCGAGTCTGAGAGCCCGTAGTGGAGGTGGTGCTACAGTCCAGGAGACACTTGAATTTGTGTGTTGTTCTAGAGAGTGGACAAGAACCGTCGAACTGAGCCTTGCAATAGCGGTCGTGGCGCTGTCCTCCTGGATTATACAGTCGCGTTGTCGTCTTTGTGTCTTAAGACAATGCGAAAAGGCCTTCATCAAATGGCCGATTTTTGTATGAGTGCCAACCTTTAAATCAACCGGAGGGTGAGCAGTGTGTTTGTTTGTTTATCAGGCCTGCTTCATGCAGGGTCTGAACCTGAGTATTAGATGCTTTTCATTGCTGACTGGATTCTGGAGACTGAAATTCCCCTAAAGCCAGTAACACCCTTCACGGAGCAAATGGTCTCAAGTGGCGTCATAAATTAAATATTCTCACCTTTTTCCACGTGAAAGCCACAACATCTGCAACCCTGCAAACCAGCTAGGAGATTCCCTAATTGAGTTTCCATCAAAGGCACTCCACCCGAAAACCCACCTAACAGGACTCTTTCATCCTCTTTGACTATTTCCGGTCGCAATTTTTCGTCCATCAGCCTAAACTAAAGCGTGCTGTGAACGGTAATCAGCTGCTTCTGGGCGAAGTTGAACCATCTGGCCATGGAGGCAGCTGTGGATTTTTATTTAATTAAACTGCCCCCATTCCCCCCGGTGAGGCCGCACTTCCAGGAAACACCGACAAATTGAATAGCCTCTGTGGCGTGTCTGGTGTTAAGGTTGCCAACCGCTCTCAGCGACCATCATCGGAATCAATTTCCTCCAAGTTGCGGACCATTTAACACGGCGGGGGCCAATCTTGGGGACAAAACAAATTTGGCAACTGTCGCCGGCAGTTCTTCGGATTTGGACACATTTTGAAGTTTGCTTTGTGACGCATTTGTAGGTGACCCCCTCGTGGATTATGTGAGGTCCTGACAGCTGCAATGGCTGTTTCAGTGTCCGCACATTGTTTGGCTGAATGCTTGTCCATTGGCCACTCGCCCCGCCGTTTTATTGCCAGACAGCTCGGGAATGGATGTCTCAAGTGTCCGTCGAAAGGCAACACTTGGTTTATGTCTTCTTTGAGCCGAACTGCAATGGTCGGCAGTTAAAACACTCTCGTCGCCAGCTCGTCACCACCACCACCACTTGCGATCAATTCATGAACACGGCCGTAAATTTTGACACGCCATATGCAACAGAGTGCTCATCACCAATGGAGGACATTTTCTCGCGATAAAAATACAATTTACGTATAAATCCAAATTGCCTATGGGCAATAATACCTCCAAAGGCTTATCCGCACGCAGCCACCATAAATTCAACGTTATTACCCGGCACGCATGTTGGCGCGCCATTGACGACGGAGCAAGTCAAACACCAGCATCGCTGTGCAATCCTTTCTCCGTTGCGAGCCGCCTCAAGGAAGTAGCACGTGTCGCCGATTGCCCCAAATGGCCTGCATCCATCCGAACACATCCGCATTTATTGTCAATATCGTGCCTCGTTTATTGGCGCCGAGCAAATCGGCTTTAGCCCACGGATTTGCGATGTCGTTTGCCTTTATGCTCGCGAGTAAATCTGCTCGGCTTTCGTATGTGTCGTTCTCCACCATGTGGCCATGGGGACTCCCCATGTGCTGATGGGATTTAGAAACCAGTTTCCGTCTTCCGTTGGCTGCCAGATTCAGATTTAATGAAGTACCAACACGCACCCCATTCGCTAAGCCCAGACCATATGCTCGCCTCACATCGGCACCGATGCCACTTACCTTATGAGGATTATCCCGTTTTATCCTTATGCCAGAGTGGGTACTTGCGGAAATTTGATTAATGCCGCCAATTCACCGACGAAGGGATGGTGTAATTAATTTGATCTCCATCACAGCTCTTCACAGCTGGTTCATCGTCCTTGCACGTCGTCATTGAGATAGTTTGCCCCCTGCGGCGGCAGTGCAGCAGGAGAAAGTGAATCGCATTCTGCGCGCACAAGGTGCCTGTGCTTGGGTCGGTGTGTGCAGACCCAACATAGACTCGGGATGAAGTTAATTTTCCAAACGATTGCTTTCAAAAGTTGTTTGTGGATTTCAAAGAGGATACGCTCCTGGGCGACGCGACGACGGTTGAAGTAAATGACAACCTGATTAAGAAAGTCCGGAATGATGCCGAAGATTGCTGCGCGTCTGCGGAAGGTAATGTTTTGCGAGCTTGGAAGAACTTTGCTCTGTATCCCTTCCCTTCCGCCTCTCTGCCGACTAGAGGCAGTTGATCTACAAACTAGAGTCGTTAAGCAGCTAAATTGTTTTCAGCACTTCACGGCCCCATTGAAGGGCGGCACTTTTAAAGTTTGACTATCGCTGAGAACTTTTCCGTTGTTGCTGTTGATGTTATTGCTTCGCAGAAGTGAATTCCGAACAAAAAACCCAGTTTGCTTACCCAGCCGGTTGTCCCCGGGCATTTGCTTAGCAATTGAATTCAGAAGCAACCTGGCAAACAATTATGAACATCTTCGAGGTGAAGGCGAACTACTTATTTATTGGACGCTAGTGTCTGCAGTTTGTCTGACGATGAAAAAGTTTGTACTACGTCTATGTAGTGGCAAGGCCGAGAGAAGAGAGTGTTGAAAATTATTTCACTTATCTCGTTCGTTTATCCTAAGCTTCGCATTTTCGTTACTTCGTCCCGAACACATAGAACATGGAGTAATCGATGTCTTTCATGCAAAGGAGGCTGCTGACCGTAACACCATAATACCTATTGCCACTAGTATCGTTCGCAACATTGTGTTGCTTATCTCCCGCCTTCTCTTATTTGTACGCCCTTATGCAGTGGCGATCTATTGGATGAGGCCAGAGCATTAGCGATCCATTGCCCAGTGACAATGCGCAAACATGAGCGGTAAGCAGACTCCGCCGATCACCCCAGTAGCTATCCATTGCCCTCAGTGACAGTGCCCGACAGTTGAAACTTAAATAAACAAATGACGAACCGAACCCAATTCACGCTGATTTCGGTATTAACTCGCCCGTCGCGGCTGGGACACTCCATAATCCCACATATGTACAGTCAGCCTTAAAAGTAAGCTTACAGTTTTAAAGTTGTCTGCCTTCTTTGAATTTGAATTCAGACGAGACTCCAAGAAACAACTTGAATGTAGTTGTTCACATTAATTAGTAATGTACTTAAAACAGGAAAAAATACAAGGATATCCTAACAACTATAGCCACAGGAGATCGTAAACCAAAAATGAAGTAAAATTTACGCCGCAGAAGTAAGTATACACAAATGTAAGTCACGCAGAGAGATCTGCCATATTTTGGGGAATTTGTGATAGCACCTGGCGTGGTCAATTAAGTGTCCACTGACCAAACATGCTGTATGCTGTAAACTTACTTTTCAGACTGACTGTATATGCTTAAGCAGTCTGATTTGGCAGTTAGGATTTGATCGTTAGCTAGCATCTGTCATATACCGCCAAAATTCACTTGAGCACGGGAGGTCCTTCATTGGAAATGACTTAAGAAGACATAACACTCATAATTGGGTATAAATATCATCTTCTGAAGTTCACTCCCAAAAAATACTACAGCTACCACTTTACCATGGTCGTATTATTGTAGTCGTATTTTAGCTGAAATAGGCCACGGAAATGACCGCTAATACTTGTTCATCGATTCACTAACTTCTGCGATCTTGGCTCTGTAGAAATGGACCAGAAAATGCGATCTAGGTGTCAATTTTCAAATTTCTGGGTCTTATGCTGGGCACGAAGTTAAGGAACCTCAACATTCAAGGACCTTGCCAGGAAGGCCTCGACGGTTTTATATTGCTGTACAAATTTAAAGGAAGGACAACCCCCTTAGCAGCTCTGAACATACTCCTCAAATATTTTAACGTCCAACTTATGTGGGTGCCGGCACACTGTGACATTCCAGAGAGCTGTGAGGCGGACGAACCCTAGAAAGAGCACTTGTTCCGACCTCTTTCCGGATGGAGACGTGTCATCCATTTCAATCGCCATCGCAACAGATCTACCGAAGCTTGAAATGCTTTCTCATACAAACCGTAGATAGTCTCCTGTCACAAGATGCCTCATCACGAAACAAAGCTCTCGATCCAAAGCGCTCATTCAACCCGTTCAGCATGAGTAGGCCGAATCTTGGAACTCTTACCGGCGCTATAACCGGTCACTGCGCCATTGTAACTCACGCCTCTAGAGTGGGCCTTACCTACAATGACTTCTGCAGAATAGAAGGAGGAAACTGCTTCGTATTTTGCAGCGTCCTCTCCTCCCTAAGCGGAAGCCTTCGACTTCAATAACCTGATCGAACTAAGTCCCATTATTGTCAGTTTTCGCCTCACTTCACTAGCCGTCCATTGTGTGAACACATCCCATATTCTCATCCATTCATCACAAAGAGCCACCTGAAATGTATCAAAAATTAACCAAATCCATCTTCAAGTCGACATGCTACGGATGTCCCCTGCACATCTCAGTGCACAGTGACTCTGTGCAATTTGCTCCGGTGACCGCCCACGGACTGAAACACTCCCAGAGCCAATTATCAACGTCCACTCAGTCTCAATCCGATGTAAACCCATCGAAGCCCATAACCAACACAAATCAATTATTCACTAACCGATGTCCATTTCGATTCGAATGCAACCAACCAATTTTCCATCTATCTTGCCAGGTGGACATACTGGACACTTCTGGAGATATGCAGTTCCCTGCAATGCGACGGTTGTCCATAGCAACGGCACATGCATTCCTGCTCGTCTATGCCACAACGTCAGCGCCCAGCTTTCTGTGTGTGAAACAGTGCTTCGAGGAGATCCGTGAGCAGAGAGCTGATTTTCAAGTAAGTACCACATTTGCACACCACCCCCCCCTCAATGCAATTATCGCATGGATTGAATGATAAGATAACTCTCCATTCCGCAGGACATACCCATTGTATTAGCCGGCAATAAATCGGATTTGGCGTCATCGCATCGAGAGGTCGGACTGGATGATGTCACCGACTGGGTGTACTGTGAGCTGCCGAAACTGCGGTAAGTGGCCGTAAGGCGTGTGTGTGTTCTGGTGGATGCGTGACTGGGTGGTGAGGTGTGATTTATTGTTGATTACTCTGAACTGTGACTAGCCCGCGCAGCGGCAGTACGGTACGCTGTCCTAATTAAAATGCAACCCGCGGCTGTTTTAATTGAATGAATTCGTGTATAATTAAGCCTTTAATGGGGGCGCGTTTAAAATTAACGTTTTGCCACGGTCCACAACGTGCATATCCATTTGAAGCAATTAGGGGTGGTCGCTTTTAATGCGTTCCCCTGAGACGCGACCAGTGATTACAAATGCCCATTGAAACTCACTCAGCTGCAACGATATCAAAATAATGATATTAAATGCTGTTTTCATGCGCGAATTGGAGCCTTTGACGCTTGGATGTGGAGAGCCTTGTTTTGACGATATGTGGAGCTGTGCAAAATCGCCACAAAAAAAGGCGACGTGGGTGGGAGGCAAATTCCGGCAGACACGAAACCGCACACACTTGAAGAAGCATACGCTCCAAGGTTCATGAACTCCCAACATGCGAGCAGACCATAGTCTGCGAACATACCCCGACTTGCGTTCCATTTAACTTTCATTTTGAACGCCCACATCCACACCCACACCCACCAGGGTATGCTGCCCCAAAATGTTGTCCAAACTTTAATGTGAACCCTGAAACTTGTTGCGGATAATTAAAATGAAATGCCATTGAAAGAGCAGAGCCCACCTCAGATTCGCAGAACCCTTTGACTTGGCCAACCAAAGCCCGTCTGAGGTGTGGGTCGCGGGACTGCTGCTGCTGGTCAGCCCAGTCCGCAGAGAATCGCAGCGACCTCAAAACCAAAAACCACATCACTTCGCGTAAATTGACTGTTGGTCGAAAGTTGAAAAAAAAAACGAGAGATACCTCGCCAAACTCAATAAATGACTTTTTTTTTTTGTTTTGGCAGTACTTACTGATGCACAGTTGACACGAAAAGTTCATGCTTTCTGGCGGACAATTCCGTTTGCACGGAATTCAATGATCAACAGTGCGGGGGACACCGCTGAAAAATGCAAAGCCCTTGGAGAGGAATAATGCACTAAACAAATGCAGTTTTGTTTGCGGGTCGCCCTTTCAACCCCGTTCGACGACGGAGGGAAAGACAACGCTTAGCTGCCGGACCAGCTTGGAAGTGCGGCACGTTAATTGTGCTTATTCACATTTTGCTGCTGAATGCGCACTGCAAGGATTAATAACTGTTTTGCATGTCTCGCATGCATTACGCTTTGCGGTCGGTTCCGGTGACACACATATTTCGCCGCGGCGAGGCTGCGAATACTTTGAGAGAAAGTTTATTGCATGCGCTTCCCGATACCGTCCTGAAATGTTAAACGCTGTTCTTAGCTGTTTGCTTTATTGCAGTTTAAATGGGTTCAAAGGCGTGGCTGATTTATGGCGTGTGTGTTGCCAACTTGTTTATGCAAATCATAGTTTTTTGTCGTGACCTGACCTGGGGGAGGCCATTTCGCCCGAAAAACCATCAAAGGGTGTGTTTAGTGGGAGGAGGAATGTAAATTTGGTTACTTTTTGGATTCGATTGGCGCAGGCCAAGGGTCTTGAGCTTCCAATATCTGAGCCAGTCAACAACGAGGAATAGTCAACATTCTTTTCAGCTACAGAGAATAGTCAACATTCAAACAGGACCGGAATCGCATGGAGCCAAACCTGGAGACAGGGGCAGTTGAGGAAGCAGCATTGTTCTCAATTGTGTGGAGTGGACCTTCGGGTCCGAACGGCAAGGACGGCACTGTAGGAGCTGCAAATACCACATGTTTTCACATCTAAGCCTACGACATACTGCCAAGACTTCCGTCAATCTCACTGGGAATTCAATATGTTTTAGGCAAAAGATGTTCTTGAAGAATATGGGTAACAATTTCGCGTCTGTGTAAATCAGGGACGTTGCTTTGGTAATCACTTGAGTACATCCCGTAGGCAATGCGCAAGCGTATTGATGACAATGCAATCATGACAACTATGTTGTGTGCACGTATGTACGTGGTTTGCAGTCCGTGAAGTTTTACTATGACTAGAAGGAAAGAGCCAAAAGTCTGTTGGTCTATCCAGAAGGTTAAAACGAATTAAAAATTATCATCACAAAATTGTATAGCCTCTGAACAGTGTCGCAAGGCGGAAACTCCTGACGCACCGTACCGTACATCCAACGGTCATGTCACTGGGCACAGCGCCATGTGTACACACTCCTTCAGAAAATGTCTAAAATATAATGACTTCTGCAGAAATTTCTTTGCACTTGCTGCGTCCTCTCCTCTCGCAAATTACCGAAGAGCTTCCCTTTTCTACAACCAGGCCGAACTAAGCAATGTAAGCGTCGCTTTGTTGAATCGGTATCGCTCTCTTAAACTCGCACCCATTGTTTACAAACGAGAATCTCCATGATGAACTACATACGAATGTGTGAATATTTTTTGCAGTCCGTCACGTGAACCTTATTTAAGCCTCCACTCAAGAGGCATCGTCACAGAAACTCTGCCCTCTCCTCCCGTGGATAATTTGCACATGACTGTCATCACCACGGATCACGTTTTACCGTCGACGTAGTCGGCAGTCTGCACTAATATAGCACGATAGGTTTTCATAGATCAGCTTCCTAAATTTACATGACGAGGGCACGGACGAAACTGTTTTCTTCGTCAACTCTGTGCGAGTCGTAACCGAACAGGAGGACCACGAAGGAGACTGCCGTCAACTTCAAGAGCAACCAAGTTTATATTTATAACTGACATCGTGTGAAATAAGATATTGGCCACGGCAGCTTCCTTTTGGAACTCACAGAAGGCGTGGGCTGCGTTTGGCTGCTTACGCAACCGGACAAAAAAAAAAATTCGACCGGGTTACAACGGTGGCCAATGATCTCAGCGTGAAATCATGTAATCAAATAGCTCGGGCAGAGAGTTGACATTAGCTCGTCGTTTTCGAAGAGGTGCCGATTGATAACACCGTCACCCCGCGCACCGTTTGGCCAAGATCCACACCAAACAGTGACTTTCCGCGAATGTATTCCCCCATGCTGGATATCATTCATCCAAAAGTGGCCAGATAATGATTTTCGCCGAATTCGGGGTTCGCTCGAATTGCTCCTGAGCCCAGTTAACCAATACACGACTATTCGCCTCAGCCATGTAATGTGTGTTGAATTTCTGAAAAAGTAGAACAAAAACACGAAAACAAACCCTGAACTGTCAAAACAAAACAAAAGGCTTGTCGCACAAAAAATGCCCAATTTACGATTAAGACCATTCCACGTGTGGAGTGAATATGACCAAGCGCCCGCCCACCCATCGCAGTCAAACTTTAAACTTCATTATGGGACCGTGTCACTATCGCACATACGAGGGGCGTTCGATATATTCTCGGTATCGGGGTGAAGCTGTGGTTGTATATATAAATTGACTTATTTATCAAGTAAAACTATTATTTTAGTGCGTTCATGGAGAATTTCATATAAATGTGATTATTAATTCGCGTTTTATCTCAGCTTCACCTCGATACCGAGAATATATTGAACGCCCCTCGTATGTCCCTGATGTTAATTAATTAAGTGCAACCAAGTGATCCTTGAAGCAATTATATCGTCCACTTGGCCGGGATATGTCGGCCTTGACAGAGAAACAATTCAATTACTGCAAGAGTCATTTCCTAATCGTGTAATTTATCGGTTTTTGCGACCAGAACTGGCCATCTGGATCTTGCAATTTAACGCCATTTTCCTTTGGGGTTTTTTAAGTCAAAGGTCTATGCATAAAAGCCCACGACCACCAACGCCTTGAAAGAAAAACTCGAATAAAAGAGTACGTACTTGCTAGCAAAGCCGTGGCGGCCATTTATCCGATGTGCTATTCCGATACACAACCCCAATCCGTATAATCTATAAACCAATCAAAAAATGTAAGCTTTCTAATCAAGAGTCTGCATTTTCTATCAAAATTACATTTTGCGTGAATTATGGGACGACCTTTATTTTAAAGAGTTGACTGGTGTCCTTAGCGTGTCGTAATTGTTTCAAGTAACCGCTCTCTCCTTGAAAGACCACCTAGCATCCTGTGCAACTTCTGTGTAAGAAGCTTGGTTTCATCCTGTAACACATTAAACCTCATCTAAAATGTGCGTGCCTGAATGTCAAATGTTGAAGAACTTGAATCAAAATACGTCACATCAGTTCTTGGACAACACAATCGATTCCTTCATGCGACTTCGAAGTGCCTATGACCTTCTCACATTTAACCGACACGTGCTGCAAGGCTTCCACTTTCGGGAGCACCCTCCCAAAGGTTATTAACGGAATTCCTTAACATTTCTTAATTTGAATTTACATCCCATTCATGCACCGTAAATAGGCCTTTTATAGACAATTTTTGCTAATCAATAAAAGAAAAAAAAAATGCAATTTCCAGGGTCAATCCAAGGGCTGCGAGTGATGTCGCCCCAAGTGCTTTATAAATTATTTCGCCCGTATCCGCTCGAAAGGATGCAACTTTTCTCAAACAGAACAATTAATCTATGGGGGTACATCAAAACACCACAAAATGAGAATAAAAAAGTTTAGAAATTGTTGAGAAAAAGTTCGACGAAGCATGCCACGGGAAATGGGGCGAAGGGCCATTCCGAAGGTTCGGTCCAGTCGGGTTCAGTCCGGTACGGTTCGATTGGGGCTTTCGTGGTAAAAGCTAAATTGTTAGCTCACCCTTCAGTCCCAGGAGCGTAGTTAATAAATATGCTTTATGGTGTCCTTTCTCCTTTGCGTGGCCAAGCAAATGCAATTTCTTCGAACTTTATCATCCGAAGCCTGCCTAGGTGGGCGGAATGCGTATGGCTGTGGTGCCTACAGTTGATTCGTGTGTTGTCTGGTGCTGTAATTCATCCTTGGCGTATGTAATCACAATCTGAAATGAGTTTGGTGGTGGAATGAAGGCAACAGCCTTGCGATTTATATCGAAATAAATGAGCAACAAATGCCATGCATCAGACGAACATAAATTCACGAGGAGACCTTCCAACAACGGCAATACAAAACAGGTCATTGCTCGATTCGAAGATGTTACCACTCAGTCCGAGAGGATATCGTTCACAAAACACATCCTTTCAGGATAAGCCCGAGTCTCATTTGATGCTTCGAACCAATGCCCATCTCGCATGCAATCGCTTAATTGACCAGTGTCTGGATTATGCTTGCAATTCACCTTCAAGTGCCTTTCATAAAATCAATAATTCAGTCGGTGTACTCCTGTTAAATTAGACATGGGGCGCACGAGGAGATTCCCCTCTAGCCCTGCATTGATGTGATGCGTGTGGCATGTGCAGCATAGTCCCTGCCGAACCATTATTCGACGAATAATAACGCTCGATTCCGATATGGAATCCACTCTTCTGTTATTGGAAACTACCGTAGGACGGAGATGATCAGTTCAAAGAAGAGATTGCTTCTGGAAAACTCTAGGGTTGGCCGAGGGATGGGAGAGAGCTTCCTGCATTCACAGAACAGGACGAAGGGACCTTGCCGCATGCACATGCGTACCAGGATGAGAGAGTTGAAGCAAAGAATTTTGAGTTATTATCATGCACTGGTAGGATAACCCCTCCACCACTTGGGTCTTATTTGAGTGAAGAAGGCCGCAAACGAATGAGAAGGAATTGTCTGTGTTCTGAGCTCTTAAGTTGCTGTTATTTAAACACACAAAAGGATTGCGTTATTTCACGTTAACTATTGAGAGTAACTAAAGGGCGGTTAAATTTTAAGGGCCGATGTTGATTTTGAATTAAACACAAATTATTTAGGAAATTATTGTCATTTCTTTTTATTATGATAATATTGGTATGGTTCAATTATGTATGCAATAAAATATCGGCCAAATGGCCGCCGCTACCTCGGCGGCACTTCTCCATCCGATGGTCCAAATTTTCGATGACGCTGAAGCATAATTGAGGTTCTATGCCGTTAATGTGCCGAATTATCTCATCCTTTAGCTCTTGAATTGTTGCTGGCTTATCGACGTACACCTTTTCTTTCAAATAACCCCAAAGATAAAAATCCAACGGTGTCAAATCAAATGATCTTGGCGGCCAATTGACATCGCCACCACGTGAGTTAACACGGCCATTGAATTTGTCGCGCAAAAGACCCATGGTTTCGTTAGCAGTGTGGCAAGTGGCACCGTCCTTTTGAAACCACATATCGTCCACATTCATATCTTCCAATTCGGGCCATAAAAAGTTCGTTATCATTTCACGATAGCGAACAGCATTCACAGTAACTGCATGACCGGCCCCATTTTGGAAAAAATACGGCCCGATGATGCCGCCAGCCCATAAACCGCACCCAACAGTCACTCTTTGTGGGTGCATTGGTTTTTCGACAATCACTCTTGGATTATCATTCGCCCAAATGCGGCAATTCTGCTTATTGACGAATCCACTGGGGTGAAAATGTGCCTCATCACTGAAGATGATTTTTTTCGAAAATTGCACGATATGCATTTTGATTTGAACGCCCATTTTCATAATAAGCCTGAATAACTTTAACGCGTTGCTCGATTGTGTATCTTTCCATGGCTCAAATTGAGTTAGTCTGAAATTGAGAAATGTCAAATGAAATGCAGAAAAAACTTGACTTTTAGGTGTGGTTCACATTCAACATCGGCCCTTAAAATTGAACCACCCTTTATTTGGCAGTGGATGAGATCAACGGCGCTCCATTCAACACAAGTCTCGTGTGTACCCCTTTAAGAGCTATTCCGGCTGACTCGGTGCTCAGGTCTAACGGGAACCTTCCAAGATTAGGTTGGGAGCATGGAATAGAGACGACGGCGGAATAACTGTTTTTTACTTTATCACCAACGGCGACTCTGTCAATCTCACGTTAACGACACCGACTTGAGAAATTGAAATTCGCCTAGCATCCCCGCTGAGAGTTGTTCCTGAGGTCAAAGGCGTAACCATATTGCGACTTAAGCAACCAAACGAATGCACAGAAATGATACATTGCGATAATAATAACCGCTTCGTTGAGTTTCGCTCACTTTTGCTAGTAAGTCAATCTAAGCAACCGAATGACTGCACAAAAAATGATTTACGGCGACCATAATAACCATTTCGTTGAGTTTCGTTCACTTTTCCGATTAAGTTAACTTAAGCAACCGAGGGAATGAACAGAAAAGATACACTGGGACCATAATAACCATTTCGTTCAGTTTCGTTGAGTTTAGTTCGCTTTTGCTGTGAAGAAATTTATCTTAAATTCCAAGGAAAGATTATGGGCACGATGGTTCTGGCTATTCGTTCGTTTGATTCTGACATAAGCTTAAGCTTACTTAAGTCAATTATGGTTGGGTCTTTATTTTCCAATCTAAGTATAGGTCGTAGCCTCGTAACGACCCCAGCGGTTGGAACAAGGATAAAAATGCACGACTGTGACGTCCCTTAAAAGGTGCATCCGAGGAACTAATGGGGACTGGAACTGGAACTGATGTGGATACAGGCCAGGAAAGTCCACAAAAGAGCTCCAAGTAGCGCAGATCGATCCTCACCACTTATTCATCGATTTGTGTAGATTTCTCTCGTTTTCTAAGTGGATCCTTCATTTCACATCCTTCAATTGGATTATAAATTCCGGTCAGACTTTTTCGGAGACGTGACTGAAAGAATATACGCCTGGAGTTGGCCTGTCAAAGGCAATGTGTTGAAACCTAACAGTGCTTCAAATTTGCATCCTACACAGTTAATACTCGCATCCCTCTCAAGGAAAGAGCGACGGTTCGGTGTCACGTAAGCATCGGTTCTTTAAAGCTAGTTCCCAGAATACTTTGGCTGTCAGCACATGCTGACATCACGTGCCACTTGACCAAGGTCGGTGCTTAACGAATCTCAATAATCTCTGCCTGAAAGGTGCTACAATGAAGCTGGATGAATGAGGAGACTTGGTCATTGCAGAGGATGATACGCTTCTTCGTCCGTGTTGAATCCATACGTGCAGATATGTAGGGATTCCGAAAGGGGAATCATTTTGCTTCCACTGATGTCTCTGTCCGGGATTACCGTAGATTGTGTGCAGTTGTATGGTCTATGCCCTTGGGGAAGAATTTCAATTTTACCTGAATTGTAGGGTGTCCATAAGAGTCTCCTGGAGTGACCTCTGCCCACAAGCTTAACCTGATAAAATTCCACTTTTTCACGTGCAGTACTTGATGCATGGAGATTCTTTCCGACAGGAGTGCGCTGTGTATACGTTGACGAGGATCCTTCAATCATGCTCCTGGGAAAGGAAATCCACCCCACCTGCCTATCCACTACGAAAACAATGCAACTATCTAGTATGACTGCCATCCTCTCCTCTCCCCCTAGTCAATTCAAGATTCTTAAATGAAGTCTGGAAGTAATATACCAACAAGGAGGCAAACAAAGCTCTCTTTCCTCAAATTTAGATTGCCTTCTCGAGGGTCACTTCTCACAGGAATGTCGTCTTCAAAACTTATTGGACGAAATTACCCTCAAACCAAACCCTCTTCAGCAAACCCAAACGGTCCCAGCAAAACCTCCAAATTGACTGAAGAGGCATTCAGTCTCTCCGCAGACGGTCACGCAATACAAACCCTAACAAGTGCTCGTATACCGTGAAAAGTGACAGCCTTCCTCGGCGTTCGCATAGAGCACATTTTTTTTTATTAATTTTGGTCCTTTTAAGAAAAAAATACCAAATTTCAAATATTATACTAAAAATTCCT
Source organism: Eristalis pertinax (assembly GCA_907269125.1). Lineage (NCBI taxonomy): Eukaryota > Metazoa > Arthropoda > Insecta > Diptera > Syrphidae > Eristalis > Eristalis pertinax. The sequence continues at coordinate 56,388,773 of OU026148.1, read as the reverse complement.
GATTAGGGCTCATCCGTGACATAATTCAGTCGAATGTTGTCCGACCAATAAAAGGCAGCGAATCGTGGGTGCGATTACGCGTCGTAAAATGTTAGCTCGCTAACGCTGGCTTGATGTCATAGGCCCGCAGGCATCGGTTGACAACCGTCGAATATCCTTCTTTTTATGGAACCGAAGCATTTTGATGGAATTCCTTCCGCTGGTGGTGCGTAGCGTGTGTTCCCATGTCAATGTCAACGTTACTTTCGGCAGGAGAATGAGATTTATTGAAATTATTTTGCGAATCTGTTGGATTTTGCATTGACATGGTGTGACTCAAACCGAACGTCGTCTTTTATTGCGGTTTTTATGAAGGATAATTGCATTTTTTTAAGCTGACTCCTTGTGACTCCTTGGGATGAATGTTGTGTCTGTGACGTTGGCAGCGGGGGCCTGGTTGGTCGGTGGCGGATGATGCTTGTCAATCTGAGGAAATTTCAATAGGAAGCGTGAGTTTGTCTGTGCTGTGAGCTACGATTTGAATTTAAGGTGCTGCGCTTCGGTTTTGATTCTGAGAAGGTTTAAGGCAAGTTTATAGCTGATTTGGAACATGAAACATAAATATTGCAATATTACTAATTCGTGCACTGGCTGCAGAGTGTCCTCGAGAAAATAAATTTAGGGTACGAGGGACCTTTTGGCTTGAACCACTACCAGTGAAGTACTCGTATATTCAATCACAAATGTGAATAGTTCTCATATTCCGAAGGATCGATTTTTTTCTGAGCAACAACACATCTGTCCATCAGTTCATCTGTCCACCTGTCCATTAGTCCATCAGTCCATCAGTCCATTAGTCCATCAGTCCATCAGTCCATCAGTCCATCAGTCCATCAGTCCATCAGTCCATCAGTCCATCAGTCCATCAGTCCATCAGTCCATCAGTCCATCAGTCCATTAGTCCATCAGTCCATCAGTCCATCAGTCCATCAGTCCATCAGTCCATCAGTCCATCAGTCCATCAGTCCATCAGTCCATCAGTCCATCAGTCCATCAGTCCATCAGTCCATCAGTCCATCAGTCCATCAGTCCATCAGTCCATCAGTCCATCAGTCTATCAGTCCATCAGTCCATTAGTCCATCAGTCCATCAGTCCATCAGTCCATCAGTCCATCAGTCCATCAGTCCATCAGTCCATCAGTCCATCAGTCCATCAGTCCATCAGTCCATCAGTCCATCAGTCCATCAGTCCATCAGTCCATCAGTCCATCAGTCCATCAGTCCATCAGTCCATCAGTCCATCAGTCCATCAGTCCATCAGTCCATCAGTCCATCAGTCCATCAGTCCATCAGTCCATCAGTCCATCAGTCCATCAGTCCATTATTCCATCAGTCCATCTGTCCATCTGTCCATCTGTCCATCTGTCCATCTGTCCATCTGTCCATCTGTCCATCTGTCCATCTGTCCATCTGTCCATCTGTCCATCTGTCCATCTGTCCATCTGTCCATCTGTCCATCTGTCCATCTGTCCATCTGTCCATCTGTGCATCTGTCCATCTGTGCATCTGTCCATCTGTCCATCTGTCCATCTGTCCATCTGTTCATCTGTCCATCTGTCCATCTGTCCATCTGTCCATCTGTGCATCTGTCCATCTGTGCATCTGTCCATCTGTCCATCTGTCCTTCTGTCCATCTGTCCATCTGTCCAGCTGTCGCAAGGACCTCTTGGTTGCCATACAAAATCTTATTAAAATCAAAACTCTGTAAGAACACAGCCATGTGCATCGTAAGTGGTTCCCGAAAAGGCTAGGCAAACACACAGTAATACCATCAGTTGACAAAGAAATCTGTATTGTGCGAAATCTCCTCAGGGAAAGCCATAAAATCAAATGGAAAAGGATTTTATGTTTCGTAGCAGCACAAAGGATATCAGAATGTGTTCCTGATTGTGGAACGGAAGCCATGCAGCAGCAGGAAGTGAAAACAAAATTTCTTTACGACATGGTCCACATGGTAAATTGCATTTTGCTGTTGTTCGTCATCCCAGTTGACGAGGGGTACGTGTTTGTAAAGGACATACATGGTTCCGTCGTTAAGAAAGGCAGTCTTTCTCAGCGTGTGTACAACTGGTCAATTAAAGCTAAGAGGAGGAAGAACACTGCAGTCTGTGGCTGGCGTTTGCTTAATCTGAAGACGAAGACGTTCTTGTGAATGACTGCAGTGCACGTCCAGATTAGGTTCTGGTCACTGCCTCATCAGATTTACCAAGAAAAAACCATAAATAAAAGCTTCAGTCTCTCAAAATTAACGGAATACCCGATACGCTACAGGAAGAGGTAAGATTGTTGTGTGCTACACTGGATCATGAACTCTCCTGGAACGCACATACCAACACAATATGGTAGTGAAGCGCTTTGGACTCAACGCAGAAATGAGCTTGGGGATCATTTCTACATTCTATGGCGCTGTAATTTAGTGGACAAAATGCGAACAGAGGCTGACCATCAACAAATGAAAGGCTAGCGTAGTGTATTGGCAACCCTACGGCGAAGCATGGGACCGTGGGACTTGCTCATCGATATGTCACAATACTCATGACATGAATCTTAGGGCTTATCTTTGTCGTGTTGTGTGCATGTTCAATCATGTTGAAAGGAGTTGTGATCTGACCACCGGCATGAGTGATTGTACTGGCTAGCCGACACTGCAGCTGATGTACATCTATACCAAGGGACCAAGAGATCACTGATTTCTTATGTGGACCAACGACAAAATCAGCCCAAAATCCACACCAAACAGTGGCTTGATCTACCAAGTGTGACCACAGTCATGGACTTCAACTAAGAATACAAAATCATTACACTTAAAGCAGACGAATGGGCCAAGAGCCCAGCATGGATGAATTACGACGCCCAAAGATGGTTTACGATGGGTCGAAGTCAAAAACTTTTTTTACACCGATTTCGCAGCAAAAGCGGACTACCGCCTTATCGTCGCGATTCAAAAGGTGGTTGATCGTATGGGAGGTCAGTCGCAATCGCTAACACGAATATCGATGCCATTAAGTATCGAATATAACATCGTTCAAAGGACCGCCGCGGCTTCTCTGGGTGGCGCGTATGCGGAATGTCCACTTTTACGAGACTCTGGCGCATAAATCAGGCTGATTTTGACCGATGCCTTGGGTTATGCTGGGTCTGAGTGCCGCTATGGATGGTGGATTATTAGCATAGACCTGCGACTTCAGAAAACCTAACAAGAAAAAGTCGAACGGGATCGATTCGAACGATCTCGGTGGCTAGTTCACATCGGAATTGAAACTGATTGCACGTTGGAATTGCATAGCCGAAGCTTGAGTGAGGTGGAAAGCTGGTTGGACCTCCAAACGTACGAGATAAGACGTAAGTTTCAGCACCTCCATCTTTGCAGAAAGTTCTGCCGCGGCAGAATTTTTTGATATTCTCCATTGACTTCCCGTCTAGCAGGAGAGGCGGCTGGCATCTTGAGCCGTTTTTCATCCGTGTAGTTTTTCCTAAGCGCCGCCTAAGGTCTTAGATAGGAGGCCAGATGTCGTCGGCTTAGTAAAGGTCATAGAGTTTCTCTGTCAGGGAAGCGGCTATGTTTGTGTAGTCTAGACCAAGGTCATGGACAGTGATGTAAAGCAGAGATGATAATAGGCACCCTTGCCTTACTCCTCTGGTGTTGGTGAAGGAGGTGCTGTCCTTACCCTTGAAGGGCACCTTGCAAGACGCCTCCCGATAGAGCTCCTGAATTAGCTCGGTGATGGATGGCGATATTGCAATGTTCTCCAGGGCATTTCAGGTAGTACTGACTGTCAGATACGATTCCACGAGAAGGAGACAACTAAGATGTCCATTATGGTGTCAGTTGAACTGGAATCGATATTCGCCATTTACTCTATCAACAAAGTGTTCCCAAGCATTCCTAATGAAGGGCCGTCCTGGTGGACTCTGAGCAAGCGTTTTGCATTGATTCCAGCTGCTGGGATATTACTCTAGCAGCTCTTTCTTGGTGCGAGGAACTGCCGGATAATAGCTTATTCCTCTGCTTCCCTGCACTTTATACTGAAATCGTTGAGTGCCGTGCCCATCCTACTCGCCTGCGTGGCTATGGGCTGCAAGGCTACTGTTGTGCATCTGGTTCAACTTATCATTTTTTCTTAGGATACGCAAGCAGAGGAGGATGTGTATGGTCTTCTCGTTCCTGCAGCGTTTGCAAGAGTCATTGTTTGGGAGTCCATTTACCAAACATGCCTCCCCAGGGTGCAGTGGCCTATTATAAAGAATTTTTAAGGAGTATTCTGAGTTCTGGCCAGCTTAGTCTAAGTTCACATTGTGGGTGTCAAATGCCGACCATAATGAGACAGATTGACTTGAATTATGTCCACCTTTGTTTGGCGCTACAGTCCGGGGTGGCCTTCGGGCTCAACCAACAAGCCTCTCCAGCCAGCACGATCTTTCGCCAGCTGCCTCCAATTGCGCACACCAAGTTGGTTGAGGGCCTTCTCCACTTGTGTGCGCCATCTCGTTCGAGGACATCCTCGAAGATTCGAAGAAGCTCGGAATCGAAGATTATTCGGGCCGGAGCTGTGATACCCATCCGCTGTACATGACCTAGCCATCTTAAGCGTTGGATCCGAAGACGCTGAACTAGGTGCATGCCGCTGTACAGCCCGTACAGTTCGTGGTTGAATCTCCTCCTCCAGACACCATCAACGCAAACAGGACCAAAGATCGCACTTAGAACTTTTCTCTTAAAACGACCAAGAGCTTCTTCATCCGCTTCCAATAGCGGCCATTTCTCTACACCATAGAGCAGGACAGGGATGATCGGAGCGTTATATAAAGTCAGCTTGGTGCTTCGAGAGATGGCTCTGTTACTCAATTGCCTCTTGAGCCTAAAGAAACAGCTCTTCCACGGAGTCCCTATTTTTATAGTAAATTTTCACAATTTGGACACATTTAACGATTGTCGAAGGATTAGTATTGTGAAATGGCAGACCTTAAACTAAACGCGTACCGTCTGGGATGACAGTTCGGTTTGACGTAAGTGATCGAAGCGAAGATGTCCGGATCCGGCCCACGAAAGTGAGTACTGCCAATGCAAACATCAGATGTTTACTTCGCGTCGAGAAGCACTTGCCCTCTCCCCAACACCTTGCCTCTCAGCAAGCCAATATATCAGCCCATCGGCATGGCGCGGTGAATGTATCCCTCCCCGGTCATGAATGTGTCCCATATTTGAACAATTTTATCGGCCCACGAGTGTAAAGATGAAAAAGAAAATGTAAATAAAAATCACTTACACCGCAGCCATTACCCCCACGCTGCGGCACCCGGGGGACTGGTGTGATTTATGAAAATTACAGCCGTCCCACTGCGGTGGATTCATTTTGAGGGAATCAAAAGTGATGCCATGTGATGATGCATGGCAATCGCGACAAAATGCCGAGTCTGAGTCATAAAACCGAAAAGTTCGGAATTTTATTTTTTTTTTTCATAATTTGTCGACGCCCCCGGGCATGGGGGAGCTAATGAAATATGTATTTAATTTCGAGAAATTTGTGCAAATTGAAATTCGATTGTCGCATGAACAATTCATGTCGAACACGATGTGTGGATGCTGAGTTGGGGGGGGAAATCATTTTGTGAATGGAATCAATCATCGGGCAACAGTGACATTTGGAAACACATTCAGCAAGGCCTTGGAACGTGAGGACGTGGATGTTTGATGGGGATAGGATTTTGTCGAAGCTCACGACTCCAAAAGAAGAGGCAATTCACACGGATATACATATATGCAAATGAAGAGTGTCGTCTCGCATGCTGATTGTCTTGGGTACAGTCTGGTCACAAGGGGGGAGAGGATGGGCTGAAGTTCAAATCCGGTACTGTTCCGTCACAATACACGGATATGTTCGTATGAATAAGAGCTTGTGTTCAGAAGAGTTCACGTGAAGTGGGAACATTGAAGCTTGAAGCAACTTGCTGTTCGAATCCTCCTTTCGAATTCACTTTTCAAACACCACCGGTCTATAGATTCAACATTGCGGTACCCCATAGGCATTTCATCGAACTGCGTAAGATACCGTGTTGGATGCAAAGTTCCCCCAATCACTCTGGAACTTATAATGAGCCTTAGAAATTTACGGAACTGTGCTGTAGATTGCGGAGGACGTCCAAAAAGTGGTCCTATTTCTCCTTCACTGACCAAGTGAAGAAATGGAGGTCTGGCCTCTGCACTTGATCCTTCTATTCCGTACGGGCCCCAGTCATAAAGATCAAGTTCTCTTGTGTCTGCGAATGCATAGTTTTCTTATCAGATATGGTCTACGGCCCAATCACTACTCCCGCGTGATGACCGCACCACACACTGGTTTTGAGTGGCTTTTCGTGCATCACACGCGAACTTACAGTGCTCTAAAATCGAAGATTTTGCTTATAGACGTAAACGAAAACTTAACGAAACTTTCACAAAAGTTTGAGAATATTTGACGAAATTTCGATAAGTTTCGACAAAATTTCACGAGCGCCTTGAGTCAGTAAGCCCATGATGTATTTGGATGGCGTTTCATTCACTCCGTGATCGTCAGGTTGCGATGAAAACTCGTGCTAATGAGGAGCATAACCCTTTACCATTACGCTCGTCTTAAAAAGTCTTTGAAAAGGACCAGTCTGTCGCAGGAATGCCTTCTTACCCTTTCTCGACGGTTGAGGCCATTGGAAAACCACCTCCCATCCTCCCTCGCTTTTCTTCGACTGTGCAATCGAGATAGAATAGCATTAACTCCCACCAGCTCACAGTCTCCTCATTTGCTACTAACTTTCTTCATTTGAGGCTGCAAGTTTTTTGCTTGCTGTGGCCGTGACTGGGAAATAGTTCCGCGAATTAATCTGCATTCTGTTTCTTCTCTGTTCCGCGGCACTGCTTCAGCATTCATCGGTTGCTAATTGGAAACTTGCATCAAAGGAAACTAAATGTCCGACAGAAACTCATTAATTTCCAATAAATTGCATTCACTTGAGTTCCCCTAGAACTTGAAACGTCCCGACGTGAATCCGACTCCAGCCAGAGAGATGCACCAACAATCGTCGGTAATTAAACTCAGCTAGTCCTGGGCAGTCAGTCTAATCTGTGAAATTACATGTGACCTCAATCGACCACGTCCGCAAGGGAAAAGGCTGAAAATATTTAAATTTCAAAGACCATTAATAGACCGACTCTACAGTCTGGACGATAATTTGTGTGCAGCTTAGCGATTATTTATTACCGCCGGACACGACGTCGAGCACATTCTTCGTTCCCTCGTGTGTGTCCCTGCAGAGAGAGAGGGAGTTCATGTTTTGCTCCCTTTAAAGTCACTCATGCAACTGTTGGGATTTTCCGATAGCGGCACGAAATGTTTGCACTGACTAGACACGGGGTGTCCTTCGAGCGGCACATAGTGGAAGGCCCGCAGGCCAGTGAACCTGCTTCAAAGTGGACTGCTTCTAATGGTGACTGCTCTGATGATGGAAACGGAAATTATGGGCAGTGAAAGAGAGGAGATTGAATGGTTAACGGTACGATTAATGACAGAACATAATCACATCCCTTTGAAGTCGGCAGGTCCCCTTCGTTTTCATTTGATTCACCAAATCAATCAGCATTAGGACTAATTAAATAACCATTGGAAAGCCGACGGAATTTCAAATGAAGCCCAGCCCGCTGCCTTGACTACTACGCAGCCATGGCAAGCACAAATTCGGAGCCCTCCCCGCCGCCGCACTTCATCAAATACAAATGTAACGTAATCTCGTTCGGAGAAGAAAGCAAAAAAAAAAAAATGGATGTCCTTCTCAGTTGAGGAATTCTGTACATAATTGAATTCTGAAATTTCCATGGAAATTGAAAGATTCTCCGCCGTTATCGGTGCTTAAATACATTTTCCAAGACAGATTCTATTTGCATTCAATTGGTTAATTGATTTAATTTTTATTCTTTTAATTACAGAGCTAAGGTCATGGAGTGCTCGGCGAAGGACGACTTCAATATTGCGGATCTGTTCAAGACGCTGCTGTCCTTATCGAGGTTCCTGCCGGTGGGCAATAATGAGAGTACGACTGGACTGAAACGAAGGTCATCGGCTTATGTTAGTGCTTCATCAAGTAGAAGTAAGTACCTACCTGCTTGGAGAGGTTTTTTTTCCATTAAATATCGGGATGATCATATTTTGTGCTTGGATAGAAAAATTGATTGGCTGTTAGTTGAAATGTTACTTAAAGGATTCCGTGCTCAAGTGACAGGGATCTATGCTCTCCTATCGGATTGAGCATTCAGCCAGTGCTCCTTTGACATTGACGAGCACTCCAGAGAAGTGCACTCGTCGTCGTACTCGTGCTCGTCCTCGTAGTCGCATGTATCGTCGCAATCGTAGATCGAATTCCGAAGAACCGCCCTGCCGCGAACCTCCCTTGATTGTGAATTTTATAAAACCTCTTACAAAACGCAGGGATCTATGCAAATACGTGTGTCCTTTTGAAAAGCCAGACGCTTATCCGTTTGTTGTCTCCCGGATTCCAATTTTTTTTTTTTTTCTTGCATAGTAAATGGACAGCCAAAATGGCTCGTCCCTTTATTATTTTCAACTTAAGCGGGGTTGACCCCACCGGCTTTATCCGTTTTTTGTGTTCCCCGTATCTGCACATGGTTGAGGAAAGCGATTGCCGGGAAATGCCTACAAAGCAGCAGCACCGACGACAACTGTAAGCTGCGCGATGATACAGGATATTGATTATGTCGAACACATCAAAATTTAGTTGAGCCAGCAAGGCAGGCATTAAGCTCCAATGGGGGGAGGGTGGCAGGGGAGGGGGTTCCACAACGAAGGAGAACAAAAAATGATGGATTTCATGGAATTATTTTCACAGTTTCATAAAGGACACAGGGGAATGGGAGGAGGGTTGAAATCATTGAAAGAGCACAATAGTCGACAGATGCCCGGTTTCAAGGGCGTACAGTGCACACAGACAGCTTGAGGTCCTCTTGGATGGATTTTAATCTTTTGATCCTCCTCCCCTCCGCCACCCAGAGTGGATGCTGCTGCCACGACAAAACATATTTGTTGGCCTCGCCACTTGTTTACAAGTCGTATTGCTGCGTAGTGGGCTTAGTCTTAGTGCGGTATCCAGCGCAAGGAATTTCAATAATCCCCGGTTTATGCGTGGTTGCTGGGAGTTGGTGAAATTCTTTTCCCAATGAAGTTCGTCTTAAATTAATTACACTCGCGGAATAGAGCGTTTTGAACTCTGACAGCACGGCGCTGAGGGTGGAATTGCTTAAATGTGGAATTAGGGTGGAATTAGGATGAAAGGATGATCATCAACTGGAAGTTGCCATTGAGGTGATATCCTTTTTTTCCGAGGAATGTAATCGTTTTTGAATTCTCTGTGTTCTAAAGATTTGTTAAAGGGTTTTTGTTGTGATCAGGAATATAATAGATGGCGCTGATTGCGGAAAGAAGAGCGCAAAAGAAGGCTACAGTTGGCGTTACCAAATTGACATCTGTTGTTGCAACTATACTCGAGAATAAATTCGAGATTCCAGTCTCAAGTCAGGGTAGGAGTCGTCGAAATCAATACGGTACTGCGACATTTTGATTTATTTATTTATTTACAACTTTACAAGTGCGCATATACATGCATCTTCAGTGAACCGCATGTTCTTTTAAAGGGGTCGCGGGCCAAAGGACTTTCGTGTGAAAGCTCTCCAGACCACTCGATTCGCCATCGAATCTAACTCATAAGGAGCTATACCCAAGCGGAACCAGGCGAGTTTTTGGACTTGCTTCAACCACCAAGTCCTAGGTCTAAGGGCTCGCTCACCTCATCCAATCCAAATAAAGACCTGTTGTCCACATCGTGCCACCGCCAAACCATCATCCTCTGAGGTTGTGATGCATTATGCCAAGTGATTAAACCATCGAAGCATAGCCTTTTCCGTTCAAAGAAGCAGTTGCTTAACATCGAGTTCCTAGCGTTCTGCCGTGTTTTGCACCCTATCACCGGGAGTTGGCTTCCAAATCCTTGCTCGTAGCTGCCTCAACGGGCTGGATGTTGTCTACTCGATCGCGTATTATCCAATAACGTACACTGTGACTCGAATTCGCGAATGGTGAAGGTAATGGCAGACTCGGAAGTTGTCGATGGTGCAAACTTAGTATACGCAATGTACATCAGTAAGTACTTTTGGAATTACATTGCGCGCCTTGAATGCACCCGGAAGAGGTTCGTTTGTGATAGAAAAGGGATAACAAAAAAAACTGGCTCCTGTTTTCGGTCGAACAAAAAATTTGAATTTCTTAGAAGTACGAGGGGCATTCAATTCATTCTCGGTATCGGGGTATTATATAGTATATATAGGTATTATAGGTATTATATAGGTATTATATAGTATTACTTGATAAATAAGTCAATTTATATATACAACCACAGCTTCACCCCGATACCGAGAATATATTGAACGCCCCTCGTAAATGGTGAACGTAAGGTGGCTTAAAAAAACCAAATTCAGTTTTATCACAAGGAAGTAGACCCGTTTGACTTTGCCAACTATGGGAAATATGTTTATTTAGCATCGCGTACAAGCTCTTCTCTGCCATTTAGTGTGTTCGTCGGGGCAATCAAAATCTTAGGCCAAGGACGTTTATATCAGACCAGATCTTCACACTGCGGCTAATTCTGGAAAAGAACCAAGAAGTTGAGGTCAGCTATGACCACCCATTAGTCGATCGATCATCGATGGTGCGTAGACAGTACCTAGTTGCTGCATATAAATATACTGTCATAATGTGAAAGCAATAATGTCAGTTGTAATTAGTAGGTCCTTGCCCATATATCATTGCTTTTGTGTTGCTTTGTGTTGATTGGATTCTTCACAGAATCTGCAGAGACCTCCTTTTGATAGCCCTTGTTCCTTTGGTGCTTCCTGAGTGTGCAGTACCCTGTTATGATGCGAAGATTGTTTTTGCTCCTAAGAGTTGTTTGGCCTTTTTCCTGCCATGAGCTTTGTTCTAGTTTTCTCTCCGGTTCCTTCATTCTAGTTCCCTGAATTCTTCTTAGAGGACATGATCTCCTACAAAGCAGAATGGTTCGGGGCCTGTGAAGGCCTCTGATGCTCCTTTCCTTGCCAGGGAGTCCGCCATTTCTCCTACTCAGCTCTTTAAGCTTCTTAAGTAGGCATTGCCACACGAGTCTGGATTGATAAAAGATAATATATGAGTCTAGTGACATAATAGCAGCTCGACTTGCCGACATTATAACTATGTCGCAGTTGGTATAGTTCCTGTCAAGATGCATCTGCGTATGGCATATATTTCTGCTTGAAAGATGCTGGAGCGTTTGCCCATGGGTTCAAAGTATTTTGTCCTGGGTCCAAAAAACCCCTGCTCCAGCCATCTCATCGAACAGTTCCTTGCGATGAATGTTGTTGTGAATGTACATTTGTACGTGTTTTTGAAATTCGATGGTGCGTATAGATATGAAACTCGCTAGTCCTCTCCAAGATTTTATTTTGTGAATATTTTGCGTATAGATATGAAACTCGCTAGTCCTCTCCAAGATTTTATTTTGTGAATATTTTGCCTTTAGTATGAGCCGGAAGATGTACAATTAGTGCGGTATACCAATATGTCGTACGCTGGACAGGGTATTATGGGCGACGTTGTTCACGGGCACACCAAAATGGATCTTGCAAGAGCCATTCTTTGTGAGAGGGAGCTGATATCCCAGTAGTAGAGCATCCATTCGACTTCCCATGATCCCAATGATCTGGTGGATGCTCCCCACCGGACTTGAAGACATCTTTTTCAGCACTTTTTAGAGAGAAACACATTACTGCGCTGGTGTTACCGTTTTCGCTTTACTGAGGTAGTCCTTCAGGCATACTTTGATATGAGAATCCATGTCAGCTGCTCTCATTTCTCAATTGGCAGTCGCATTGTCAAGTGTAAACTGAACGACAAGAAGGTCTGCTTCATTGGCTGGAACTGGGTGTTCCTCATTTCCTATCATTCTTTCCTGATCATGCTCGCTAAGCAGCTATACAAATATATCCACTATTCCTTGGGACTCGGTATCCTTGGGTAGAATCACATTTTTGAAGAGCCTGTGTGTCTCTTCCTAAGCCTGCTGACATACATTTGGCCCTCTTCTAAAAGTCTCGTACATTCCATGCGGCATCAGCATCTTCGATATCATTGAACTGGGAGGTTACAAGAAATCTCTTTTTTTTTGGGCGTAGAAGCTTCTTTCCAAGCAGTCTTCTAGCCCGGTACTCCTCATGCATTGTCCTAATTTTTCATTGCAGCGCTTTTTTGTACACATTCTGTTCACATTCGCCATCATACCACGAGTTCATCATTTGTGGTGGTAGGTGGCCATTAGGGAGCTGAGGGGCCCACATGTCGTTGGAGTAGGGATTCCGAAGGGTCTCTCGCTTAGTTGGTCCTTGTAGTCTTATTTAGGGAAATGTCTGCATCGTTGGCAAAGCTGCTTCGACACCACTTATAACCGATTCAGAACCGATTTGACGCCTCAAACAATTGAAAACTTCCTGATCCTCCTCCCTGCTTCGCACAGCCATAAATCTAAATAAGCTGATTTTCAGTACCTTCGATTCAAAGTGCCAAGCGGTGGTCCAGCACTCCAAGTCCAAGCATCGACTGTGTCAATCAACAGTCTGCCCATGAAATCCGCCCGCACACTCCACAGCCACTGCAATCAAGATCAAGTCCAATCGCACAAGCGAACCGCACATCCCTTGAAGTGCCATTAGCATTGATTAACTTTGGTAACTCAAACAGAGCAGCAGTGAAATCGATTTCGAGGTGCATTGGACCGTCGGATACTTCAATCTCTCTCGCGAGAGGAACCGCACCCTCACCCTCACCCTCCTCCACGGAACATGTCTGCTAATGAGCTCGACATCTCACAGAGTTGCTGGCACGGCACCTAATGTTGTGAGCGATGAGCATGCCGCACCACACAAGGATGATTGCGAAACAAGGTTACCACCAGCCACCCACTACCACCACCACCACCACCAAGTCTGAGTCGGAAGAGGGGCGCAGCATGCTTACAAGATTCATTAAAAACTCTCGAATCCAATCCTTGCTCTTCACTTTCATGATTCATACGGGAATGGCAAATGTACGCAAATAAAAATAGCATCTCGAGACAAGTAGACGCTCCCGCCCTCGCCCTCGCCTTCGCTGAAAGCACACGACAAGGGCGCGCACCATTAGGAGAGAGGATATAAGCTACATGACAGTCCCGTGTAATCACATTGCTTTGTAATTTGCAATGGAAATGTTATGCCTTTCGGTGGTGGCACCCTTTTTCCAGATCGACGGCAAACAAACTTTTCAATTAACCCCGGCCCTGATTAGCCCCCAGCGCTGCCATCGGAGAGCATCGCTCTTGCGCTGCCGCGGACCAGCGGAAAACAAATTCATTTAATATTTAATTAAAAGAAAGGCGAGAGAGACGTCGTCGTCCCGATAATGAATCATTAGCCGGAGCTAGTCTCGGAAAAATGGATTAAGACGACGCGACACGGTCGGTTGGTCGCGAACCAACGCGATGATGGGTGAAGACCGACAGCGTTCTGTGCTTGCTTTTGTAAGCGGAGACGCTTCCCAGCTAATTAGCCAAGACTTCCGCGTTACGTAAAAGAACGCGTCACGCTAGCCTCCCATCGTGTCGCATCATCGCCCACGTCTGTCGATTGAACTGAAGCTGGAGGGGCCCAACCTAACTAAACTTCTCGAAAGGTCGCCCGCTTGATGATGCTTGGTTGCTGCGAGACGTGTTTCCGGGACTCCACTCCACTTTTGAGGCACTCGTGCAGACCGCATTCGGCTTTGTGATGTAATTTGAATTCCTTGGCTCATGTATTCGGTTTTGAAATTTAAACGAAACCAAGCCACTTCAAAGGGATGCACTCGTGCTTGGATAATGATCGGCAATTAGTTTGTCTCGGAGGGATGGGTGTGGAGGACTTGGCCATCTAATGTGGCATTGATTTGCGAACGCCTTTGTCCCCAGCAGCTGCGTGCAAATTAGAGGAACCTCCACACCCAACGAACTCAAGCTCAAAGGATGCGGTGGCGAGGTTCTTAGAAAGGAATCGGTTCCGCGGGACGTTTGCTAACCATCTCTCGCTGGGGACCTAATGTTAATTGGGCGACTTTGAGGTGCGCTTCTCGTTCCATAATGAGCAGCAAGACAGACAGAAAAGAACACAAGCCCAATGTGGACAGCACACACCACAAAGAGTGGACTAAATTGCGGCGGTGTCCTCTGTTGCTCGAGCAAACACTGCATTTGATGTGAAAACATAGATAATCCGACATGCACCCACAACTCAGACGTAAGCACTCCCCGAGGAGTCCTCCGTTTTCGCCTAAGTCAACACCGGGAGCGCATTAACGTCGTCCCACAAGTCTCTTCAAGTCTAAACGGACGAGCGGGACGAGCACAACTTAATTCGAATCCACCCCCGCGGCGGTAAATAAATGCGCTCCTGGGCCGAGAATCACTATAATTACTCGGCAGTAACCTTCACAAGGGATTCCATGATAATTTACAATTAAGAGAGCAACTGAATAATGCTCTTCGTCGCAAGGGGGTTTTACAAAGTCTCACGGGTCACGCAACCTCGTTTGAGATTTATAAACACACCGCTTCAGCAGAGAAGCGCGTAGCATCCTTCTGTCCTTGGACGGGGTGATGGCGATGGTGTGTACATGCGAGCGAGCGATGAATCCTTCTGGGAGTCAGTACAGCTACCAAACACTTGGCAAATCCATTACGTTATCTAAGATTTATGAGGCGCCCCATGGCAAACCTCCTCCATCGCGGAAGGACATGGCGAAGAAATTGACAAAATCAATATTCCCGCTGGCTTCGGGCGTTTGTTCTTGTCAAAACGTACACCCCCACCGCCGCACATGCTGATGGCGAATGGATTTTTATTGGGTCGACGCTGATGGCGTTAATGTCCGCCCGAGCGGGGAGTGCTGGGTGCGTGGAGTGCAGGGTAATTGCTTTGTCATAGAATGGACTGTCCTAATGAAGTGCTTTATGGGCAGTAAAAGAGCCGGAGTGTGGCCGTCTTGAGGATGACCGTTCGCATGGAGCGATGTCGGCTAATCGCCGATAGAGAGCAGATGATTTTTGTAGATGAAATTTGCTTAGCATGGTTTATTGACACACAATGCGGCATGAATGTGATGGATTTTCAGGGATGACTGCGTCATCATTATGGTTATGGTTCGTTGATGGATTGCTTTTCAAATTCCTTGGCATAAGGCAGCCGAGGTGATGGGCGAAGTTCTGTAATCAAGCGTCATCCGGTTTCTTCGAGCGACTGAAATCTGTCTCAGAATTCTGGGGAGTATATTGTAATCCGCAGTTATTTGTCTCGTAATATGGATTCTTTACCGCTCTATCCATGGAATCCGGATAAAAGCAAACGAGAAATTTCTGAATTCCTACATATCTTGTTTTCAAGGCATTGACAGGCGATCCATGCAGACACAGCTGTTTGCACTTAGCCCTTGTCTTAGAACTTCTACTCTCACCTCCACGTGGTGAAATCCGGGAGCCTTGTAGCTTCGACAGAAGATGAGTTAACCAACCCTCATTGGAAGTCTGGGCAGATGCAAACGAGAAAGCGGGGGAGAGTGAACCTACCAGGGTTCATGTCTCTTTTCGGATAACGACGGAGAGACAGATTAACTGATAGGCCAACGGCGGCATCCACAACTCCAGTCGGCAGGAGCTACCTGCTTTCCAAGGATGGGTCGGAACTCTGGAAAAGAGACGGCGCTCACAGCCTATAAGAGGCTACCCACAGCGGATCCCTTTGTCCGGGGGCTTAATAAATAAACCTGTCATCCCAGTTGGAGGTTGTGCGTGAGATTAACTTCCTCACCACGTAAATAGTAATCGAGTGCAGAAGCAACAACCTCCCTTAGATATGGACGGATTTACTGTTGACGACCCAAGCAAACGGAAAAAGGATAATGACTTTTGGTTCTGCACGTGGAATGTGAGGTCCTTTAACAGCCGATCACGGAAGCCCTAGACTACAGACGTTGCCGCAATCCAGGAAGTGCGATGGGATGGACCGGGCAAAGAGAGTGCGAAAAACTGCCATACCTACGGCGATTGCTACAAAGAGCAAAGGCAGTGGTTATTTGGATATTATTTCGATTTGTTGTTCGAGGCAGACTTAGGCAAAAAGTCTCTAAGTACATAAGCGAACGTCTCATAACTACCCGCATCAAGGCTAAATTCGGGAACATCAACCTAATCCGCGCCCACGCCCCCTTCGATGATCAATGTCCTAGCCACGACACCAAGATCGTTCTAGGAGATTTCAACGCTAAGCTGGGTAAAGAGGACATCTTCGCTAGAGTCATAGGTAAGCACAAAGTGGTATGCAGATGGATCGAAATCTGAAAACAAAAGTAGAGGCTGGAGTGATAGGGCCCAGATGCAGTCTCTGCAACGAAACTAGCTGCACATCGTATTCTTAAACAGGCAAGCGGCGCTAAAGAGGTACACATTCAACTCTAAGGCTGCCAGGTAGTGTCACAAAATCCTTATACACTGGCATAGAATAAACAGACTAAAGCTGATTTGTGTGGCAGAACACGAAAAAAGGCCAAGGCCGGTGCTTAGATACCCTTCATTAGGACCTCTTCCCTTTGTAGATTCAATAACACAGAGGACACAAAGAAACCAGTTCTGGAACAACGAGGGTGGTATTAAACACTAAACAGGGAAAGATTTTCAAGAAATCCCATCTAGAGAAGTTGTTTTTCTGAAGACAGAACTCTAATCCTAGACCAACCGAAGGGTGTACAATAGATCATGGTCTATGGTCGCAATACTAGTGTCTTTTGTGACACACCACCATCTCTTCAATTCAATTCAATGTGTGGAATAGCACATGATTCAAATAACCGCCTCAGCTTAGTTGGCTATGCTTCAAGTGGTCGGTACAATGTTTAATGACTCCGCCCAATATTCCGGCCATATCGCGTCGAGTGTTGGTTTCGAGCTGTGGGTCATAGAACCTCAGTTCGGGCTCGTCCAAAGTGGTTGACTTACTAGCGCAGACTAAGTATTTGATGTAGTCCCAAAGAAAATAATCGCATGGTCGCGGCGGCCAATTGATGAACGCTCGCCTGGAGATGACCTACTCGCCAAAATTCTACATCACATCTTCTAGCGTTGCGTCGCTATTATGAAAGGGAGAGCCGTCGTGTTGGAACCGTAGCTGTGATTTATCCAAGCTAGTTAGTTAGTTAAGGCACAGTACCACCAAGGCACAGTACCACTTCTTGACAGTAATGGTGTCTCCGTCCTTATTTCGAAAGAAATAAGGTCCGATGAAGGCGTCTTGCCATAAACCACAGAAAACAGTCTTTGTGGATGCAGTGAGGCTTAGTCGAACACTTGTGGATTTTGTTCCAAACACGTCAATTTAGCTTATTTTCAGCCAATGGACCCAAAAATCTGCGCGTCCGAAAATATGGGCTGAGTTCGTAAACGTCAACAAAATGTGCATCACTTAAGCATCACTGCCTTTGTGATGCTATGCAATGGTTTTTTTGATGTTGCGATGCAAGACTTTAATCTGTGATGCGCTTTTGTTTGCGCAGCGGCTCCTTTTATATGACCTTTTAGAACGCGATGCATTGCATCATTGCAAAATGTTTTCAATTAAGAACGCTTGATGTAGCATTACAGCCATGATTTCCTGGTCAAAATCCGGATATCCGGTCCACATTTAGCAAACTCACAGTGTTGTCAATGGTCGTCCAGCTTCAATTCAGTACAGTGCGACAGGTACAATCTTATACGGCTGTTGGCCAAATTCCAACCGCAAAATAACCGCCTGGCGGTGCCCAATTCATCTGATCAGCTCCGCAACGACATTTTTTGGTTACTGGCTGCTGCACCATTCTCTGTCTGGTTGGATGCGTATGGTTCAAAAGAGTATACTCATGCTTAAACTTTTCCACGGTGCAACGAATTGCCTGCACAATGAAACCTTGATGAGGACCATGCTCAAGAGGAACTCCAAAAGGAATTGAAGTTGCGTACTTACAATTGAACCGGAGTTTCGATGGTATTTTTGAAAAATGTCCACAAGTTCGATAAGCGTGAAGTAAGCCACGGCAAACTGTTGAACTGTGAGATGTCAGTGGCAATTCTGACGGATGCTGAAACACGAAACATTTGGTCGAAACTGCCATTGCTACATATCTGGTCATCTGAAGAGTTGAACTGTAATTTGGGAGCTTCTCAAACTTCGGCATTTGTATACACAGTCTCCCTAAAGTTGATGTGAAAAGTAGCAGGAGGGGAAGGTGAAGCAGGTCCAGAAGCGAGACAATGCCTCTCCGTGGGTAGGTGACAAGGTGCCATGTCGGCGCCTTAGGTCGTCGCTCACTAAGACCAACTTGTTGGGTCCATTGTGTCCTTGCGCGGGAGTTTTCAATATCATAAGCTAGGCCCGCTTCATTCGTGTTGCAAGTGTAAAAGTTCAAGTCCTTCAAAATATAACGAACTTGTGGTGACCAACAGCGGTTAGCCTGACTTGCTGAATTGAAACTGTTCCTTTTGACCAGTCAATTAAGTCAGTTCACATTTGCACTTCCTTTTTCCTTTGTGATGAAGGACTTATTTATTTCTGAAGGACCATCGCGCCTACTCCCGCCCTCCTAATGTGAACACTTCACCGCACCCCTCCTCCCACACACTCCCCCCTGAAGCAGGGGTGAATGTATTTGTGTGACAAGTGTACATGTTACAAAATCACGCTCCCCCATTCACACGAAATCATTCATCTGTGCCGCCGCAAATGGGACATCTATGTGCCACAGAATGATAATTCGTGTCACACTCTTTGATCCGGAATGATTTGCAACTATTTGCCCGACTGAACAGCCGAGCAAAGTCACCGTTAATTGAAAAAGACAGTTCAAATCAGTTTCCGGAATCTCGTCTCTGCCATTCAATATCCATTTGCCGTAGTCAGCAGCCCTGTCTCGTTCTACTTTTTAATTAAAACAGTTTGCAAACACAATTATACAGGAATACATGAAGTTTCATCACATCTTGTCCACCCACCCCATCACCGCCCGGCAAACAATGAAGGGCTCGCCTCGTACTTTGCACACACCCTTCGCATGGTGCAGATGGTGTGAACATGCCCTCTTTAGCAATTCACACCGGAGGAGGGACGCCTTCAGCACACATCCTTGTTGCTGAAGTATGTCAGCTTCCCACGCCGTCACCTGGGGAATTGATAATTTAAAGGGATCTGATAGTCGGTGTGAACGGTCTGAGATGTGTTATCGTTTATCCGTGTTAAATGTGCGGTACTTGTCACATTTGGAGTTGACTAACTGACACCCGGTTCTTGTTGTTTACTTTCAGATAAGAATCGCAATCCCAGTCCATCGGTTTCGAACGACAGCAAGGCCAGTCAGTCCACCATCGTTGAGGCGGCAGATTCCGCTAGTGAGTCGAAACTGAAACCACGATCTCGGTGAGTATTTCATTCAATCTGTGTGTGTGTGTGTGAATGTTTTAAATATTTAGATAGAATCACAAAAGGCATCCCAATCCTCATCCTCATTATCGCAAATTAATGACAAGAAGGATGACTCCACTCAACCATTAATCCTCGGGTGCTCAGCGCAAATCAAAGCAAATACCCATAATCAGCTTCAAGGAGCAATTATCCCGCTGAAACTATGTCAACACGGTCCTCATTGATATCATGACAATGGGCCCGGGATTAATTCCATTAAGGGGCGATGAATAATTCGAATCGATGATGGCAGCCATCCTCTTGCATTCGCCTGTGACAACTTCTCTGAAAAGTCGTTGAATTCGAGTCGTCAACTAAAACACGTTTCATTGCGTTTAATTAAAGTCCGACATGGAAATTCATTACAATGTCGAAAAAAAACACCCTTGAACCGAGGACAATGGCAGAACACAGCTCTCCATTTGCTGCTCCGCACGGCAAGGCGCGTCGTCGGGCTGCAAAATCGACTATAAATCCCCAAAAACCCCTTAGGACCCGAGTAGTCGTAGTTTCTTTGACCGTTTTTCGCATCGCAATTAGGCTAAAACCCTATGCAGATGTAAGCATCGTAAACTGTATCCCTATAATCCTTGTGAACATAAATTGTGCGCCACCCTCGAATGCGGGGGAAGGGTTGGAACTTTCGAAAGCCATAAGTCGGCGGGGTCCCTCTCACAAGTTGTTATTGTCCAGGTTTACAACTGTTTTCAGTTCCCCATCCAAGGTGAAGATGGGCGTCGGGACCCGATAAGAAAGGAAGGAATTTTCATTTAAAGCTTCAGCTGGAATTGAATTCAAGTTTATGGCAAACTTCAAATTGAATATTTGAACGGAGCCGTAAACTTTGGAAATTTATTTGTGGTCAACTGCTGGTTGCATAGTTGGCATTACTCTCTGGGATTATTTGCTCTTCTGGGTGGATGATATTTGCTGAAGCCAATTTGAGAGGAGTTGCCAGTGGAAGCGATTAAGAGGCACTTTAATGTCAGCTTGATGCTGCTGAATGTCTCCTCCATCCATCCGCCTGTTATTTAAAATTCCGAATTAAATTAATATCAATTTGTTTTCTTTTCCTTTCAGATCCCTTATCCGGCGGGCGTCCAGAAAAACTAAACAGCAAATAAATAATGCCGCCGGTGATGACTGCAATGTTCAATAGATTTTGTGTGTTTTTATTTTTTTCCAGAAAGGCCATAAACACTACACACTAATGGATTTTTATAAAATAAATAAGAAAAAAGAAAATATATAAGTATTTCTTATAAGAAATAACGTTATTAGGAAAAAAATAAGAAGAATTTCCTTAGAAATAAAATCAAAATTACTTGTTAAACATAATCACTCTCGAGCAGAGTTACAATTTCGATAAAATAAATAGTTAATTACTTAATAGGTTTTCACTTAAAATATAAAACAAACAAAAAAAAATGAATTATTATACATGAGAGATTTTTAATAAAATTACTATAAATGTGAATTTAAGAAAACAATTGTGAAAAAAAATACTGTTAGCCAATGCGGGTTAGAGAATAATTAATAATGTCCACTTATCTGAGGGGTCATTGGATTACTAAACAAAAGCGAACTCGAACCGTGTTTGCATTCTTTCGCCGGTTTTTTTTTTTCATTTGTCTCGGGTGTTATGTCCACGAGGTAATTTTAACGTCAAGGCGTTGTTTAAGGGGATCTCTACAACACCTTTGGAGTACATAGATTCGTGGTAAATTCTAGAACTGAGCACATTCTGTGTGAAGCTCACGTGAAATAAAGCCCTACCACAATTGGAAGAGGTACAAAATGCAAACAAAAAAAAGAGCATTCTGCAGAGAAGTTCATATCAAAAGTTTATTATCCCTGAAAAAAAATGCCCAGAACTTTTATCCCATTCAAATGACACGCAAATGCTCGTAAAGTTGAGTTTAAATGAAAAGCAAAAAAGTTTCGAGTTGCTTTTGTTTTGTAAAACAACATGCTCATGCATCTGTTTTTTTGTTCTCGTCTTCTCTTAGTTTTTAACGCTATGGGACCAGGTTTAATTAAACACAGCAAACCCCTGTTATGAGTCTTATAGGTTTATGAATGAACAAAAAAATAAACAACAATAAAAAAAAAAATGACAAGAAGACACTCAATTTTAGTTTTTTTTTTAATTGAAAGCAAATCCGTGTATCATTAAGTGACTGAGTGAATTTGTTCATATCAAAGGATGACGAGCAACCTATGAACTGTCTCGGAGTTTGTCACGCAAATATTTGTGTTGTTAGAGGAATGTTTAATTGAAATTAAGGATCATGTACGGAGGGCCAGAGAATTTACATTTCGACTTGGAAATGTGATTGAAATTGAATTAAGGTTGAGCATGGAAGTTTTTTTTCATTTTGAATGGAGCGCTAGGTCTGAGCACATGAAATTTGTTGCTTGAAGGAGGCTGTTTTCTTTTTCAACGGAAAGCATTTCTATAGACATTGCTAAGAAGGAAGGAGATTGCCATTTTATAGGCACTGGCATAGCCGTAGACGAGTCTGTTTCATTGTATCACATGCTTGGTCCGGTAGGTCCCCCATGAGTGGTTGATTGAGTCGGCCGAGTGGCGGTACAAGTTAGAAATCATAATTGGAAAACACAAAACGTTCATCTATGGCGTCCTTCTAAACATGAAAGCCACGACAGACAACTTTCGCCGTCCGATATGTGTGCTAGCAGAATCGCTTTCCCGGAAAAAAGCAAGAGCGCATGTTCATTGTTGCGTTCCGAGAAAGGGTGATCAGGGTTCAGACACTGCTGGTTTCTAGGAATTGCCAAATAAGCAATTTAAGTGACCGAATCTCGAAAGCGTTAACCTGTGTCGATGGTGTATTTTAAGAGGAAATTACTTTCTGTCGATTTTTACTCCATTCAATTTAAGTGAGAAAAAAAACTCTGACGGAGATAGATAGCCACCGTCGATGCAAACTGCAAATGCAGGGGTGTTCAGGGAAAGTTATGTCATACATTTTATTTTGTGTTTTTTTTGTAATTGTTGAGAAAAATATGGGTCTTTTGACAATTTTGAAATTCAAATTATTCTGAATTTGCAGTCACAGTCAAGTTTTGATTAAAACCAGAGAGAATTTCCATCGTATTGGTAGTGCTGGCCACTCGTGCGTATGTGGAATATTTTGTTTATAAAAACATGCGGAAGCCATCTGTTTCTGCAACGGTTCCATATTTTCAACGATTGTTGCGTTATTAAGAAGAGTCGCCCTTGCGAGGAGTGTTGGCGTTGCCATTTCAGTAGTTTTGGTCGCTATTTTCCGAGTGGTTTGACCAAATTGAAAAGGTTAGTTGTAGTCAATCATCTTTGTTTTTTTCCCATAAGTCTTGAAGGCATACTTGACGACATACTTGATGCCATCCTCTTTTTGGATTTCTTCTCGGATCCCTTCGTCCATGGTTACCTCTATGAGAGCACTATATGTCGGGCAATGAGGGGTACTATCGGCTAGGAAATTAAGCGTCTCTCTGTAGTTTATTTCCGACTAAAACTAAGGTGTGAGCAAAATAAAGAGCCAAACCCTTAGAATCCGTTGCGCTAAGAATCCACAATGCCCATCGAATACGTACACTGCGTTCGAAACATATCCAAAGCTGTCCATAACTGTCAAAGTATGACCAAAGTTAAAAGTCGATCAACTCCAACCATCGCGATGCATTCTACTTGTGGACCGCATTTGCAGTCTCTCTCCCTCTCATTGGGGCATCTTTGTCTGCCTTAAAGAATCTTAAAGAAATGTTGTTCATTGACCATCCTCCTCTCCTGTTCATCGTTACAACGTACGCACAAGAGTTGTCCACCAACAGGCTCAGAAGTTTCGATTCCGCTGAAAACTTGCTTCACAGAGTTTCCTTCGTGTCCTTTCTTAACATGTCCTTTCTTTCTTCACCACGAATCAAAACCAACAAATCAAAGTTGGCTCTTAAAAATCCTGTTGATTTAGATTCCTTTGTTGCAAACATTTTGCTAACAAACGACAACTTTCACGGGATTTTCATGAAAATTTGAGACGTTTATTTACTTTCATTTCTCTCGGGTGGAAGGCGCATGTTGACAAACAGTCGTAAACCGTCCCGGGAACAACCACTTTGACGTAAACCTTGCCATTCCCACGGGCCGCCGTCATTCCCGTGAGTTCTTCAATTACGCCCCCTGATCAGCAGTCCCGTAAAACACCCCCAATGTCCTGCATTTTTGTGACGCATTGCAATCATCAATTCCCGCTAAATCCTATCGCCGATGAACTCAGCGAAAATCGATAAGAGTCCACAGCCAGTCAGTCGCACAAAGCGTGAAGAGGAGCAATCCCACAGACCCATAGTCATTAATTTTTATTGTTTGACAATAATTTTTCCTTAGAAAGAACAAACAAAAAATTGTGTTTATGGCATCACAGTGTACATATACATTCGTTAGGCATATTTTATATCACATATAAGAGTTGTTGTGAAACAAAAAAAAATTAATAAAGCAAATAATTAACTAATTGAATGAAACATTTTCATTTTCTACTTAAAAAATATTAATGTTAAAGTAAAAAAAAGAAAAACAGAAAACTGTAGTTATTACAACGTGTTTACATTGTATAGGTACATACCGGCAAGGTGTATGATTAAAATATACAAATTCGATGCAAAGTGAATTGTGATCCAGTAAATATTAAAATAAAACATAAATTTAATTAAATTGGAAATTAATTAAGAATTTTTATTGAAAAAAAAAAATGTCAACAGCACTGTTTTAGCTGTAAATTGTGGACACACAAAATTCACACATGTTTCAGCAACACACACAAACAAGTAAAAAATAAGAAAACCAACAAATATTTGATCCATTTTACTAATAACCGTATCGTAAGGCCCAATTGTAATCGTGTTAAACAAATTATTGAGTTTGTTAAAGAGGGACAAGGAGGTAGTGAGAAGAGCAAGAAATAAATAAAATTCAAAGCACAACCCTGTTTCCTTTCGTTCTTCAACCAGCAAGCCGTCCCCGGCTGTCAAAAATTCGAGCTCGGAATGGGGCCCAATTCTCCGCTTCGAAGTTCTAAATTAAAAACTTAATTTGAATAATTCGCTGAAAGGGAACTGCCGTTAAAAAATAACTAAACTCCACTCTGATGGGGTGGCTGCGGTGATAACACATCATTTAGTGAGGGGAGGGGGTGCCCATTTCGCTTAAAATCAACAAGCCGGGGCGGCGGAGATTCTTTATTTTAATTGATGCCGATGATGGATGGCGTGTCGATGGGAGCGGGAGCGAGTGCGACGACTGAAAGGGAGCATGTGCGGGATCATATTGAATTTAGATAGAGAGTGAGAGAGCGGGAGCCATTAAGGATTAAAATTTGCCCAGGCCTCCCGCTCCAGCTCCCGCTCAGACTTCCGCTGCCTGCATGTAATTACTTTCATGGAGCATAATTTGCATAATGATAAACAGCGCGTGTTGGATGTGGAGAATTTGTTTCTTCGAAATTTCTTGTTTATGGAGTCGTTTACAGAGTCATTCGCTCATGAGAGGCTGTTATTGCGAGCGGATTCCTGCATCAAATCTGTATTTAAATGTTTAATGTATACCGGCGGGATGGGGTGGCAGGTTGCCTGCTGGGTGGGCCTCCGTGAAACTTTGTTTATTTCCGTTTCGGGGTGTGTCAAGGTCTTCGCCGAAGACATCAAATTCAATTGGGGATCGTTTGGGGATGCTCAGGACCGGCTCACCTGGAGGAGGTTGTTTGTCGTCCTGGGGAGACGTAAAGTGCCCCAATGGTTGGAAGGTAATGAATTGCTTTTATTTAAGTCTTAAAAGGCACTTTATGACGGGAGATGATGTGCTACGAAAACATTCGGCGAGGAAGTGCTTCAGTTGGCCATTTAGGCGTCTCTCTCTCTCTCTCTCTCTCTCTGGACATTCTGTGAGACAGTTCCTGGACTTATTCTCCTTCCAGGACCTGAACTCATTCTTCTCTGTTACGAATTATTGTTCAGTAATTCATGTTCGACTGGAAGCCTGTAGTGCAACGGAACTGAGGAAGCCCGGGTTTAAGGTAGCACGCACAAGTGGAGGAGAACCTCTACCAACTTGGTGTGTCCAACTGGTGCCAGCTAGCCCCTGCCTTCCGAGCTACATCCATCCCTTTGACTAGTTCATCGAGCTTGAGGCTGTGCCTTCTTCGTCCAAAATTGTCGAGGCTTGATCCTACCTTATCAGTCTCAATGCTTAGCTTACGTAAATCCAGTTAAATTACTTCTCCGTCCTCACAGCTATGCTGGAAGTGTAGAAAGAAGATCTCAGAAGGGGATGAAACTAGCGCCACGCAGGCTTTCAGAAGGCAATGCGAAGACTTGTGAAGCGATTTACAATCCTTTGGCTTGCTCTCAAGTTGAAAAGAAAAAGTATATCCACACAGTAGAACACACATTGGCAAAAAAACGTTTCAAGCACAAAGACTAGGATTATTATGTATTGTTCAGCCATCCTTATGCCCTTATGAATGACACAGAGGCAATCATGACTGACAGACATTCAACTGCGCATTCCGATTCGTCGCATGACTCGTAACAGAAACATTGCCAACATCATCAGAACGGCTCAACAGACGAACTGAAGAGTAAAGTTCTGCTTAAGACCCACTCAAGCACACGATAGACCTCATTTTGGCTAGCGCCTTGCAACGCTCAAATATTGACTCTTTCAACTTCTAATTCTTCTGATGCCACTACAGTTCGTCAGCTGACTCCAGTTTTGCACACCATATTAGGTTAAGTTTATGGGTAAGTAACGTCTCTGATGTCCTTCTGGACCCACTGTTATGCCCGTCTGCGATCGTAGGTAATTGGATGCCCTGACAGCCTTGTGGCGATGGCTCACTTAGACCGATCGCCCGTTGGGGATAGTATCCTCTTTACTCCCTTTCTGTGCTATTAAGCTTTATGTGTTGTTCAGCCATCTTGATATCCTTCTGAATCTGAAAATATAATTCAGAAGGATATTTGTTAGATCCTGCAGGTTTTGGAAGAAACATTCTCCCAGTGTTCTATGTCTCAACTGGCAGAGACTGGGGCAGTGTGACGAGTATCCTCTTTTCCCTCCCTTTCATTTCAGCTGATTATGGCCAGCTGCCATGGCCAGCAACTTTTTGTCGCATTGAAGGAGTTTGTCGATTTTTGCAGTGTTCAACTTGGGCCAGAGCATCCGAGTGGTCTCGCAGGCGGATAGAGAGTTCCACTTTTTATTTGCTTCCTCTATGATCGTGTCGTCCACCTTCTTCTTGACATCCGCAAGAGGTGGTTAGATCCATAGGATTGCCTGGGATGGGTCGGTTTCGGTCATTTTCCTGGCAAGTTCGTCCGATGTCTCATTTTCGGTTATGTGCTTACGGCCTGGGACCCACTATAGAGTAATTGAGTGCTGCGTGATGACAACATTGAGCTCTTCTCAGCAGCTTGTGACTAGATTGGACTTGATTTAAGTCACCGAAATTGCTTTAATGGCCGTTTCACTATCAATAAGAATGGCAATATCAGCCGGTGGTGTTTCTAACATTGATAACATTCCGGCCGTTTTGCGCAAGAGATTGAAGCCATTCGTGCATAACCCGATTGGTCCTTATCAGTGTGGTTAAGTGCTGGGGAAGTATACACAATAGACCAGATATTCACACTACGGCAGATCCAGCAAAAGAGTCAAGAAATGCAA
Organism: Eristalis pertinax; assembly: GCA_907269125.1. NCBI lineage: Eukaryota > Metazoa > Arthropoda > Insecta > Diptera > Syrphidae > Eristalis > Eristalis pertinax. The sequence continues at coordinate 56,361,390 of OU026148.1, read as the reverse complement.
GTCGAAACACATCACCTATTCGTCGAATTCAAAGTCGCACATGACATCGTTTATAGAGACGAGCTATTCAATGCCATGCCCAGTCTCGTCAGCCTGAGGACAGCAGGACGGCGATGGAGAACTCTGGTATGTAACGAACTCACCGAGTTCATCAGTGTCAAAAAAAAAGGATTTGTAGAAGGCGACGTGTTGTCATGTGACTTCTACAACATCCTCCTGGAGAAGATCGTGCAAGACTAACACGCCAGAGCTGCAGGCACGATCTTCCAGAAGTCCGTAAAAAAATTGCTAGCATACGCGAACGATATTGAAGTGATTGGTCGAACACAACGAGCCGTCGATGGGACGTTTGTTGGCATTGACACGGAAGCGGCAGGAAACGAAGTACATGCTGACATCGAGAAAGGATGCATAACGTCGACGACTCGGCCATAACGCCATCGTAGGCAGCTACAACTTCGGGGTAGTGAAGGTACTCGTCTACCTTTGCTCCGCCGTAAACAGTACAAACAACATCAGTACCGAGATCAAACACAGAATAACTCTTGCCAAACGCTGGTTTTTGGTCTGAAAAAGCAATTGAGTAACAGTGCTCTCTCTCGGGAGACTAAGTCGACTCTGTATAAGACCTTCACCATCCCGGTCTTGCTGCGAGGAATGGACTATATCCAAAGCGGATAACCTCTTGGCCTTCTCGAGAGAAGAATTCTGCGCGAGCTTTGTGTTCCTGTTTGCGTTCATCGCATTAGGAGACGAAGATTTAACCACGAAATGTACAGCGACATGAATCTAATCAGGTGTCTACGAAACCAACGCCTAAGATGGCTGGGCTATGACTACATAGTATGGTATCTACAGCGTATGGTCTTCTCAGCTCCGGCCCGAAGAATCATTGACTCTGAGCCGGTGGGACAACGCTTGGCTTGGTGTGCAAAACTGGAGACAGCTGGCGAGATATCGTGCTGGCTGGAGAGGCATGTTGAGTGAGCTCTGGCCCACTTCGGAATATAGCATCCTAAGAAGAAAAAGAAGAAGAAGAAGATAACATTCTGGCCACTTTCTTGACTGCCAGGACCTTCGCTTTAAGAACACTGCCATAATCGGGGACTCTGATGGAGCACTGCATGTTTGCACACATGGGTGGTCGAATTTTTGACGAATTCAAGGAACGAAGGAGTGTAGTCGGTTTCGACGTGTTCAATTTGTAGTTCATGTAGGACACTTGCATGACCAATGGAGCGTGCCAACCAGCCGCTTGATTAGCTGATCCTTATGGCGCTCTTTAAGGTCAAGTGGTAATGAGTCTCGTATTACCTCGAAGCTCGCTGAGTAGTGCCGATTGCTCCGTCTGGATTCTGGTTCATAGCTTTAGGTTAGTGGTTATGAAGGAAGCCTGCCACCAGACTACGCTGACATATGTCAAGATGGGCCCGACAGCACATCAAGTTAGCTGAGGTCCATCTCCACTGGTGTGCCCCCTTCTAGGCGCGTTCTCTGCTGCGTAGTCCCACTGGCTCGGCGTCGCAAGACACAACCTCCATTCCTTTACTAAAACCATCCAGATTTATGTGAGGTTTTTGCCCAAAAGGAGCCCATGTCATTACAAAAGCGCGCCAGTCTCAAATCAAATTCAATATCTTCTTCACCTCTGCAGCCAGGCATTAATTTTCTCCCTTAAAGTGTAGCGCATTCATCATTTCATCCGTTTCTTTATCGACGTTGCGAACCTCTCAAAAACCCTTCATATCACTTTTAAATCTGTTTCCAGTTAAAAAACGCAACGCAACGACTCTCCTGCTGACCTCATTCGTAAAATTGAAGCGTTCAGCCTTCCTTTCAGAAGCTCGCGCTAAAGCCGTAGTCTGTTCCGTAATTAAAATCGACGCCAGAACTGTGTGCCAAGAGGGGGGACATGGCAAAAAAAAAAATTGAAGCTAATGGAATTTTTCACATGATGCCTGTTGTAGCCAGGATGAGCACCGGTAAATGCGAAGATCGTGAGTCAAAACAAAACAAAGCGAAGCACCCTGAATAGTGAATAGCATGTGTGGTGAATGGGCATTGCATTGTTTCAGTGTTGCCTCAGTGCCGCGGGAAGTGGAAAGAATTTCCGCAGTGAATGTGCACGAAAATATTAATTTTGACTGGAAAATTTTGAAAACTAAATGCTTTTGTTTGCTAAGCGAGTTCATTTACGCGAACAATGTGCGTCCAGCTGGATATTGTCATGAACGGATGCACTTAACTCTGGCAGTTGGACGTTCGTCCTGTGCAACGTGTTCGATTACACTTTAGTCGCTTTGACTCCATGCGGGGGGTGGCCGGTTGGAGTGGTGAGAATTCTGAAATTCACACTTTAGTTGAATGCATTGTTTTGAGTTTGTCGAAAAGCTTGATCAGCAGAAGTCATTAATCAACCTTCTTTTGTCCGGATGGCGAGAATTGTCCTCAAAATTTCACGGAATTTCACAACAATTCAGTGCGGGTGAATTTATGGAATGTTGTACATGAGAGGAAATGTTTTCAACAACACAGAGATAGCAGCAGGATTCAGAGTATTGTGTTGACCGACCTTGAAGCATCACCTGGATTGTAGAGGGTGTCGCAAAATATATTCTTCTTACATTTATTTTTTATTTTTTTTTTGCATTGTGTTGCACACATTTCTAAATTGTCCCACCTAACCTGGCCTATAACAATTTTAATTGCTTGCATCGTTTTATAGCAATTACGCGACTGAGTCGAACGATCCTGTTTGTAAAAATGAAGCATCACACGATACTACAACGTGTTTCGATTATTGAACAACGTTAACACAAAAATAATGAAAACATTTTTGAGCTGGAGGTATATTTGGACCATACTTTTTGAAAATTGTATTGATTGTTACTGGTGCTCGATATCGCGACATGATAACACAGTTCCTTCTGCCGAAATTTTATGATATTGATGTGGCCAATATGTGGTTTCAATAAGACGGTGTCTCGCCATACAGCCTGTGAAACATTTGAATTACCACATGCGGCATTTCCTTCTTTTCCTGGCCGTGTACTCTCCCTCTTCGGTGATAAGCCTTGAGCCCCTAGAGCGTGCGATTGCGCACCATTCGATTTCTGTTTTATGGGATTTTTTGACGTCAACTGTCTATAGCAACAAGCTCGCAACCACTCGTACATTACAGGAGGAAACTAAACACTGCATCAACGAAATTCGGCCACATTTCTGCATGGTCATGCATGGCAATGGTCAAAAATTTCGAAATAAGACTGCCCATGTGGATGGCGTTCGGGTAGAAGTTGTAAAGCGACCATAGATCTGCGAAAAAAGGTGTTCTGGCAAACCATTCGCCGACTGAGAGGAAGGGAATTCAACATCATCGAAGGAGTCAAATCCAAGGATGGTGTGTTACATTCCAATGAGGTAGACATTTTGCGCAGATGGATCGAGCACTTTTCGGAGCTGCTCAATCCCGAACAGACCCTTGAAGATGGCGGGCCCGTGGTTTTAAGGGGCGGAGAATAGTCCAACGCTGGAGGAAGTCATTTTGGCGATTGAATCCCTAAAAGTTGGCCGGTGTGCATGAAATCCGGCCAGAAATGCTTAAGGCCATGGGTAGAGAGGGAGTTTTATGGCTATCTCGTGTAATTAGGGTGGCCTGGGAACGCGGTGAGACACCTGGCGACTGGCATACTGCGGTGATTGTCCCACTTTTCAAAAAGGGGGGCAGTAGAGATTGCTCCTATTATCGGGGCATATCTCTTTTAAGTCTCCCCCAGTAAGTGTACGCTAAGATGTTGGAGGCGTTTTCTAAAGTTATGGTCGAGTTCAGGATGGGGGTTGAACAGTGCGGCGCTCGTCCCGGCAGAAGTACAACCCACCAGCTTTTCACTCTAAGAAAGGCACTCGAGAAGGCTTGGGATGAAGATTTGGAAATCGGTCGCATGCCGAGTTCCTCGAGGTCCTCTTTTGAAGGCCATTCAGTCTCTATACACAAACTGTTGTAGCTGTGTTCGGATTAACGGTGCTAAATCAACACCTTTTACCGTGCGCGTTGGACTTCGCCAAGGGTGCGTCTTGTCACCTCTCCTTTTCATCATATATGTATGGACTGGATGCTGCAGTGCAGCTGAGCGACGTATGTTTCACATTGGGAGATTTGAGGGTCACTCATCTTCTTTTTGCAGATAACTTAGTTATCCTCACATCCTCCAAGACGGGACTCCTGCTCGCACTCGCTAGGCTTGTTGCCTTATGTGGAGATGCTGGGATGAAGGTTCACGTGGACAAATCGGAGGTTATGGTAATTTCCAGAACGCCTGTTCAATGTACTCTACATGTTACTGGAGTCCCATGGAAGTGGGTCGAAAAGTTTACGTATCTCGGGGTCTTTTTCACGAGTGATGGAAAGAGTCAGTACTCTTTCCTGTAGGATTAGCCAAACTGGATCAATTTTGAAACAGCAACAGAAAGATCTGTAAACGGGACGGCCGAGCTGGGTGCCAAGGCAAAGTTAGCGGTTTTCAATTCCGTATCAGTGAGAAACACGGCAGTACGCGGGGAACTCAATATAGAGCAGCTGCTTCTTCCAACGGAAAGGGCTATGCTTCGATGGTTTGGTCATGTAGTACGAATGTCCTCATCACCACGAATTCCGAGGCGTGCCTTGAATGCGATTCCATCAGGTATACGACCGCTTGGCAGACCCAGGAAGATGGCTGGACCAAGTCCAATAACACGCCTGGTTGCGCCCGGAGATATTTCATTACACCCGCAACACCTGAAGTGGATCATGCGGGTCAGAAGATGATGATGATGGGCCTATGTGCCAGCAAAGCGGTGGAGGCCCGATGTGTTATGCCATAAACAACCCTCTTCTACGTAACAATCTAAAAGCCAGTCGCATCGAAGGTAATTTAATTGACTCGTAAGGAGTCCTCAGTAGTTTCTAGGTCTGAAACCCATGAAAGGTCTGAACCTGAGTTGTAGCTGCCTTCCATTGTTGACGGACCTGCTTCTACTCATCAAGACTAAGCAGTGTTGCATCCGCGATGTCTTGTCATATGTCATATATCCGAGATTCGGACTTCTTCTTCTCGGACTAGGAAGCTCGGATTCGAAGACCCTCTTTGCTAGAGCATTGGTGTTCATGCGCTCGATGTGGCCAGTGCAGTCGACGGGTTTTTGCCCTCCGGACTACATCCACAGCTGGGCACAGCTCGCTGTTGTCTTATCCTCCATTCACCTTCCTTGGAGACAGGACCAGATCAAATTTCTTTCCAAGTCACCCTCACCTCTGCTGTAGTACTTATCGTGGCAGGACTGACAAAATAAAACTTTTGTAGAGCAGGTATTTTCGTCCTTCAGGTCTGGACCGGGGAATTCTATGTCGGATCTCCGTCATTTGTGGAGTTCACAGAGCTGGCTATTTCGAAGCATTTTCTAAGCTTGAAGATATATCGAATTGAGCTCGGGATCTCTAATACATCTCGCTTCAATTTATCTCTCGACAATATCATGCGCACACAGCTGTACGGGCTTCTGGTAAATCGTGGAGAGGTGGATGGAAGACATCTCCAGTTCGCCTCACATGACAGCGCGATGCCTTGCCTAACCTTTCTGACATTGAATGCGTCGATGAGTTCGGTACCCCCCTATAGGCAGAAGCGAAATTTGTCTTTCATCGTGTTCGACAATCTTACAAGTTCGGCAGAGCTTTCCAAAGTGGACACGGCGATGTATATGACTTGAAATCGGCGGACAAGTGGTGCGAGTCGACTCGAATTCCCTGCGTTATCTTTTTCAGAAAACGTCATTTCACACTTCGTATCCTAAAATTCTGTCCAAAGGCATCCCGCAACTACCAAAACACCATTCGCTTAAGAATAACCCAACTGGCGGGTGAATTCAGTTCAACTTCAAAGACTCAGGTTAAGAGGAGCAGTCAGCCAATAATCATTTGTTTGAAGTGAAAGGTCTCACAAATATTTTCTTGCCCGCGGTTCCGTGAAACATTTAAACGCAGTGACCCATAAACCAAGCGATAATGAGAAAAACACTTCAAAAGCTATCAGAATTTGCATAAGCCTGCAAGCGAAGGGCAACCAAAAACAGTATCAAATTACATCAAAGACACGAGTGATAATTGTTTGCCGACGGGAAGGGATGGACGGATGCTCTTCTCAGAGAATGGGATCGAAGGGGTTCAGTTTAGTCAAGTATTGCTTTTAAAATTAAACGTTACATGTCTGTGATCCATCATGTCTCGTGATCCACTAACTTATCAGGAGCTATGCTCAAGCGCGCGTTTTTGGACTTGGTCCAACCACCTCGTCCTGGGTTTGCCAAGCGGTCGCCTACCTGATGGAATCGCATTCAAGGCACACCTCGAAAGTGGTGGTGATAGGGGCATTCGTGTCACGTGACCAAAAAAACGACGCGTAGCCCTCAAGAAGCAGCTGCTCAACTTTGTGTTCCTCGCGTACTACAGTGTTTCTCACTCTCCATCACGACTAGTAAGTCTATGATCCATGCATCTCCTAGGTCGTAAGGAGGCCTATCCAACAGACAAGCAAAGCACACTAGTGTGAACGAAAGCGTAGTTCACTAACATGTATCATGGGGCAAAGACAAAGTGTGCAACCCAATGACCGCCGTTACACATGCTAATGAAGTGGACAAGGGAGGTGAGAGTGTTTAAAAGCTGCCCATGCATTGGAAATCTGCACAGATGGATTCAAATCGGATGAAGGCACAGGTTCCGGTGTATACGATAGGTCGCCAGAGATTTCTATGGCTTTTCGTCTACCGACCCAGCGACTATCAATGACCCCGATACACGATATGTATCCATAAAGTCTCTGGAATCACCATTTCACTCCAAAATGGTAAAACTCTGTCACATATCTCTAAATTCGATAGCAGACAGATTTAACATTATCCTATGCTGGGTCCCTGGGCACAAGGGTATTCGGAGCAACGAAAGAGTCGATGAACTAGTGATGTAAGGGGGCCAATCTACCGAGTCTACTGGAAGCATTCAGAACACTGCTAGTGACAGACGCCATAAGCAACACCAATGGGCAATGGACGGAAATGGGCACCTGTAGGACATCGGCACCGGGCCCTCCCTTGCATGGACAAGAAGAACACAACTAGGCAGTTATTCCATCAACAAAATTGAAGACTTAACGAATGTAAATATTAAGGACAGACTAAACTATCTCGTAACCACCAACTGGTTACAGTGGACTCTCCCCAACAGTAGAGCACAGTACTCCAGAAATGAAGAGTCAGGGAAGAAAGTCGTAAAGTGACCGCAGAAACTTAAGGGTCTAAGCATAGTTTTTCTAGAAAACACACTAGATACCCTTACATACCTACCAAGCATGTATCAGGTGATGTGTAACGAACGACCGCACTGCTCTTCATAAACGCTGTTTTAGACTTTATCTCTGACTAGACTTGATTTGTTACAGTCATCGATAAATTAGCTTGACTCAATGTTTAATGGTGTCGCACATGTGACCGCGGGCCACAATCACACCAGACTCTCCAACTAGCTTCCTCTGCTAATTGTCTCCAGCTTCACACCCCAAGTTGGATGATGTCTTTCTTCTCTTGAGTGCGCCTCCTGAATCGCAGACCCTGTTGCGTTGCTCCATAAGCTCGGAGTCGGGGGATTCATGGGGCTTTAGTTGACTGAAGACGAAATTGATATCAATTAACCAATCAATGATGTTGTTGTTCCTTGTTTTTTGGTACGTCCTTTGCCGTCATCTCGGTTGGTTGGCGTTTAAAAAACAACACCAACCGGACTCAAATGAAACCCAGATAATGTCTGGCTCCCAACAAAGAAATTCAAGACGTTCCTTTCGGTCTTAACGAACCATCCGCCCTTGAAATTTCTTTCCTTTCTCTTTAAGTCCCGCAGCAGGCAGCAGCAACATCAAATCCTTGATCTAAGGTCAATTTCAAAGGAAATCCACTTTTGTCAACAGATTTCTCTCGTTCTATCACGAATCTAAAATCATCAACTCATAAGCTCATGCCTCAGTGAAGTGCGCTTAGGAGTGGAAATCATCTTCAGAACTGCAACGCCGCTGGTCTGGAGGACACATTCGAAGCGAGCACATATGCAACCTAAAACTGAGTGCATTCTTCCCATTAAAACTAGCCAAGTATTTGTTTACACTTCCGAGAGGGTGGTAGTCGTTTGAGGAAAGCGAATGCCTTTGTTTTGGCTCCGTGCATGAAACATTGGTGGTAAGGATACGTTAGTGTAAGGGCAATAATTCCTGAAGTCTTTCAAGCGGGTTAGTGCACAGCAAAGGAATCTGAAGTGAAAGAAAACAGCGTTTAGTGCAAGTGTCAATGGAAAATTCGATGGAATTTCATGCTCGAAGTGGATCTTCTATTGTGTTGAGAAAAAAAATATATTATTTGTTTGAGTTGTGTCGTCTAAATGTCGATTTCTGCTCTATGATAATATATAATATTGGTGGTGCTTCAGCCCGTAGAGGGCCAGGGCCTAGCTTCTCAGCAACCACTCGTGTTGCTCTATAAGGTTATAAATGTTATCAATGTTGAAGCAATACATCGTCAAAAATGCAACCTCCAAATGAATCAGTATTTTATTGCGAGGGGGATAGTTCAAAAGTGTTGCCGTGCATGCCGATGTTTTTCGGAATTCAGATTGTGTATCAACATTAATACAATGATCCCCACATTGCTCAAAGGCTCCTTATGGAAAGGAGATATCATTTTGTTGATCCTCCTTTGACATCGGAGGACCTGAACGAAGTCTTCCTTCGTGTGCATCTTCCTCTCGGTTTCTTGGTTAGTGCGATTTGACCGATGTCAAGAGTATATAATAAAGGCAACTCTAATTGCGTCCGGACAAGTTTGAACTTTTCTGAATTAGGTGATGGCGTTTTTTAAAGAAAACAAACAACTTGTCAGGCCCTTGCTTTACAACCATAATAATATAATACTCGGGTTGCGTTAACGTCCGCGGTGGACCTGAAACTAGCTGCGAGAAATGTGGGAGTTAAAGTTGTACGTCCCCAATAGTACAAATTAAAGCTACCCACTACTACTCGACCGCAATAATTCCAAACCTCTTTTGGCTTATCGTCCACAGTGAATTCATGTACAGAAGCCAGTCAGTTTAGACGATCGTGTCTGTCTTGTCGGGTATAGTTGGCATGTTTACGGGTCTGTGGTGGTGTGTCTCTAATCTCTATCATTTCCACTCTAAAACAACACTTAAACCGAACTTCGTCCTACTTCGAAAGCTGGACAAACACGTTACGTAATTTTTTAAAATATAAGTTGTGGCATCATAACGCCATCAACGCACGGCCCGTTTATGAATCCAAACTATGGACATGCGCAGCAGCTTTCATCGCCAACGACACATGAACCGGATCAACTTACCCTCCGTGGGTAGCAACAACCTTCGTCGCCTTGTCAACATTTGTAACAGCTCAACACGCACATCAGCTGATTCTACCACCTCAGCGATTCGTTCTTAGCCTCACTTAGGGCTAAGTATTCGATTATTGTTAAAGAGAGCTATATTTTGAATCGGGACTCGAAATTAAACGAATTTTAGAATTTAATTTGTTTTTTAATTAATTCCCCATACGACATAATCAACTTATACTCTCACAACCATCAAATTTCATTCACTAAGTTCTCTTTATGACATAATACAAAAACCATCGGCCCAGAGGAATTCTCATTGATACCCTTAATCAGGCCTACGAGCTCACAGCACATGTCTCAGGAATTAGGGTATGTTGAGTTCAGGCGGGTAACTGCCTACTCAGTCATACTTGGTCAAGGATAGGCCCATTCTGCCCCGTGTATCCTATTCCATCCTAAACCAGCTGGTGCTGTGTACAGACTACAAAGCAATGATGCTACCTTATGATTGGTAGCTTTTTTCTCGTAGCGTGGGCTGCCAGCGAAATCGCCAGCACACTTAGAGACACTACGTTGGTTCATTGTGATACCCATAGTCAGCAAATTATCACTGATCGACAACTCCAGCCATAGTGCTGTTATTTTGATACTAACGACAAATGGTGACTGGACCAGATATGAGAAACCGGATAACCGCTTTCACCGGGATTCGAACCAGGGACCCTTTTAAACAGAAGCAGACATTCAACCAACGGCGCCATCCAGCTGTTGTGCTACCTTACGATAGTAATACCGATGCTTAGTTTTGTCAGGTGGTCGAAAATGACGAAACGAGACTCCTTCTTCGAGATGAGAGTAAGTGCACGAGCAGAGAAGGTCCATGTTGGTCTCCTCCTTTCCTTCCTCTTCCGCAAGTTCGACGGCAGGCATTATAGGATCGACTCAGTGTCCAGTGACGCCAATGAAGTGCAGGTTGATCAGACTATAGGAGCGTTTGCCTTAAATGTTTGTTGATGATGCACAAAGTGGGCTCAGACCATTATCGTTAAGTGGAATAAAGCGTTTCAAGCGCTGCCGTTTTTCAATTGCGAGACGTATGTATGGAAGAGAGCAATGAGCTAGTACCCATCCTAGCGAGTACGTCAGCTTTTCTGGAATGCCACATACTCCTCACTCATCCACATGAGGTGACTGTTAACACACTTAACCATCTCGATAAGGAAGTTCAGGAAGATCTTCCAATTAAAACGGATCGCATTCAGGGACGTTCCTACTAACAGTCATGCGGGGTTCAGGCCGTCAGAACGATGAGACATTGTTATTGAGCCAAGACAAAGCTTCCATAATCGCTACAGTTGCCACCTCACCACGTTCCAGTAGCTCGGCAAATCGAAATGAGAATTGATTATTTAGATCCTTGGAGTAGGCTTCCACGCCTTCGTCCATCTTCGATCCGTCTATGAGACTAGCAGAGGACCATCCAGTATCGTACAGTCAGACTTCCAGTGCGATCTGGAGGAGGTGCAGAAATTCGGTGGCGTGAATTTAAGTTCGTCAGTAGAGTGTCGAACGATGAGAGACTGCAGTCCCTACTTGCACCACATTGCCTTCTTGCTGTTGAGGCTTAGCAGACACCCACCTTGGATGTCGGGTCTCCGGCTTATTTTGTATCGATGATGACAGGAAGTCACATTCAGACAGACACCGATCCCTTACTCCCATATTTCCGTGCAAATTCACCGAAGAAACAGGCAAGTGTCAGAAATGTTTGCTCGTCGTCCATCCCGGGCCATCAAGTAATTCAACTTGGGAATACACAATTGGTCTTGTGCAAGACATATGATCTCGAGTCATTTGTCATGGACAAGGACTTGGTACTTCCCGCACCGACGACCGGGCATAGAGGTCATCGCCGGACACGGGGAAGCCGCCGCGCCGCATCCTGCCAAGCAATTCCCCAAAGAAGGCCACACACGGACCGCAAGTGTATTGATTTTCACGAGAGTACCCAAAGAAGGGCAAAAAAATGAGAACTCACACTCCAGTGTCCTATTTTATTGCCACCAAATTAGAATCACACTTGAAATCTATCTCCGTTCGCCGTGGTGGCAGTCGTTGTCCGGAGTGCTTCGTAGGCGGCGCCGTCGATTATGCTACATCGTAGCCCAAATTCAGTAGGGCGCCCAACGCGGGGCATGAGAGGCTATTAAAGACTCGTTGAGAATGCTTTTAAGCACTTTACCATGAAAAGTCTCATCGCTGGGACTGAGGAGAGCTTAAGTGATCCACAGGAGCAGAACGGTGTTTTGCCTTTTTGCTCTTGCCTGCCTTGCAGGTTCAGTTGAATCAGGTCAGTGTAACGAAGTAGCCCCCACCGAGCGTCACCGAGTGCCACCAACACCACCCGCAGCGTGCGCTAAGTGGGCGCCTTGCGTAACAGGCACTACCTCAGCCCCAGCCGCGCCGCGCCGACGATGTCAAACCCATACACTAGGCGGAATTAGCATAAATCACGTTTTATAGCTTTAAACTGAGCAACAAGGCAGGCGATACTTCCTGCTCTCTCCGGAGAGCGAAAGCGAGACCCTCGGCGATGGGCTGGCGTCGGTTGGGGACTGGTGCGGGCTTTTAAATGCTTTCCGGTGGCAGGTTTAATGGGTGGATGCAAGCTCAAAACGTGAAAAATTGTGAGGATAACTGCGGGCAGCGAGTCAAAAAGGATACACGCGCTACGCTGCTGCCAAATGGGTCGTGCATAGGCTCGATCTATGTGTGTTTTGGGGACGTTTTTCACAAACGATTACATCGGCACACAAATTTGATTTGAAAGCGCTCTTAATTGAAAGTCGTTGCGCGCTCGAAAGCGATTGCCAAGTGGGCACTATATCACGTGGCCAACAATGCAGCCCCGAGGCGACGAACGACGCCATCAATGCGTGTGCGAATGCCACGCTCAAGCAGTGTGTGGGTTAAGTGAGTTCTTTGAAATGGGTGCCTTTTTCCATCAACGCAGCACGTCAAGGGCGAGTGCTGAGGCTTCGCGTCGAGGATACTTGGAAGGTGATGCGTGGTCGGCGATGACCTTTCTGGTCATTTTCCACTCGTCGCATTAACCCACTTTGGTGGTAGGCCTCTTGAACGATACTTGATTGCCGTCATCGTCGGAAGTTGTGGCAAGCCAGGGAAAATGCGAAAGGATTCTATGGACGTCGAGTGGCAGGTGCGTAGGCTGTACCCAATTAATGGTAGGGTTCAAGTTCATGTGAGGATTGGATTTCTTCGATTCTTCGAGACTGGCAGAGGACCCCTCACTTGTAATGTGACGCGCACAGGAGGAGACGGACCTGAGCCGGTGTGCAATTGGAAGCAGGTAACTAGAGATCGCTGGAGAGGCCCATGTTCACCCAGGGCCGCTGTGCCGCCACACCGAGATGATGAAGTCCGTACCCCAACTCCAATCCGAGGGATGTCCTTTAATTCATTCTGGTGTTCTGGCAAGAGTTCCCCAACAGATGCCCAGCTCTGATTCGACCAGACGCGCCCCCGCACTGTTTCGAAACTTGACGACTAAGCTCTGCTGATTCACATTTTTGGTTCACGCGAAGAGGGACGTCAACCTGATTCCTCAACCGACCGCGGGGCACAAACGTCCGCTCAAGCGGATCCAACCAGCTTTTCAACTGTCAGCGGCCAACCGACACAGCACACAAAATTCAGACCTCCACCGAGACTCAAAGTCCTGTCAAGCGGCCTGTCAAGCGGCTCCTCTGGCAAATCCCGCTTAAGAGCGCAGTACATGCGGCACTCGTGCACTCCGGATTAAGGCTAGCGAAAGCGAAACCGGCCGACACTGCAGAAACTCATTTCGCCCGCTTAATAATTCATTTCGTGAAGCTTGCGTTAAAGGCGCCGCCCGTTCGTCGGGACCACCGTGCACGTTCGGAGCAGCTACTCTCTCCCTCGCATGTCACACAGACGGAATGACCGATGTAAATGGGCGGTTTTTTTTTGCCTCGACTCCCAGCTCGCCCTCCCTCCGGGCTCGATGTCAAAGGAGGCAACAAATACGAAAAATGGAAATTTCCAGGAAGCACTTGCCGGCAGAGTGCAGCTGGAGGTCTCTGCCAGCTCAACGGTGAGAAAGATTAGGGGGAGCGGAGGAAATGGAGGGCGAGGCCGGGTGTTGTTGTGTTGCGGTTCGAATAAATAAGACACCGTTTGTTGTCGGAGCATTGAGGCCAATTCTTGCGTGAAAATTTGTTTCTGTTGCAAATGGGGGTGGACACGGCGAATGTGGTTAATGGCAATGGAGAGGTGTTGGGGTGACGTCTGATCCCGGTCGGGATTTAGCATAAAGAGTCCGGAAATATCCACCTTTGTCATGCAGGAGTGTGAGTCAGATTTATGGGGCGGGGGGATGGAATGGTGGAAGCACTAGAATGTGCTGATGCTGGGATGAAGGTTAACGCGGACAAATCAGAGGTTGTCGCAATTTCCACGACACCGGTTCAAGGCACTTCAGATGTTATCGGAGACCCATTGAAGCAGGTGCTACGATGGGAGGAGTAATTCTGAGCTTTCTTGTAGGATTTGCCATGTTGGGTAAATTTCGAAACAACTTGGATGATCTGTGATCAGGAAGGCCGAGCTGGGTGTCGAAGCCAAGTTAGTGGATTTCGACTCAGTTTTTAATCCATCCCCAACTATGGTCATGAAATGTGGGTAATAATAAACCGACAAGCTGCCGAGATGAGATTTCTGCGTACTGTTGTGGAGTTTCGCGCCGTGATAGGGTGAGAAACACGGCAGTGCGCGAGGAACTCAATGTTGACCAGATCCTTCTTTGAACGGAAAGGACACGATGTGGATTCCATTAGGTAGGCGACCGCTTCGCAGACCCATTTGTGCCTAATAAGTTAGAGTCGATGGCGGAGGATCTAGTAGAAGGGAGATATCTTGTGTGTGCTTTGCGCCAGCGACCGCTGTGTCACCCGTAACCACTTATGCTAAACGGACTTCTGCGGGATTATATCAAGTGTCGAATGATGTTGAAGGATGCACTTGAAACGCATCGGTCGCCTTGTTTAAGCCCATTTTTAATACATTAGAGATTTTGGTGAGAACGTTACCGACCTGATGGAGGATATGGCGTTGTACGTCTTATGCAGCCACATGCGGCCTTGAGATCAACAAAATTGTGGTATGTATATTGGCGACTTCCCTAATCCATCAGGGCAACGGCAGAAAACGTCTTGGACGCGATGTTAAGGAGACCCGATAGTTGTCGCATTCAAAAGGGTCTGCTTTCTTGTGGATGGAACAAGCGACACTTAGATCCCTCTTGTCGAGACCTGTACATTTTCGCAGTATTTCCCATTCCAAAATCGCGACCTTTTCCATGCTGGTCTTAGATATGGTGTGTTATATTAGGAAGCCGTAGTTTTAGATCGGCCGTATTAGCTGCTTGTAGAGCAGCAGCTTTGTCCTCTCGCTTAATCCATTTTGCTTACGCATCAAAGGATAGATGCTATAGAAGCCTAGATTGGCCTTCTTAAGGGTCAGTTTCGAGTGGCTGTTGAATTTCAGCCTTTCCGTGAAGTTAACGCCAAGATACTTGACCTCTTTGTCTGTTGTTATTGCCGTACGGTTAGGGAGCACTGTCATTATGCTTCGACATATAATTACTGATCTGCATTCACCTAGGGATAGTCTCTTTAATCACATAAATATCGATTTTCCAGAATTAATCAGAATATCCCAACTGGTGTAGTAGCCAAATTTTGTTCGCTGTCTGGATTTCGACTCTTCGCCTGGCGATCAGTGGTGTCTTCGAGCTGGCATAAGTCAGTGAGTCATCTGCGAATAGACAACAGTTCACTGTGTTGGTTGGTGTCGGTTGATCTGCGGTGTAGATGTTGAATAGCATCGGTCCCAGCTTCCACGTCCAGGAAGCAGGCAACAGTGACATCGTGTTCAGGGCAGCTACACCAAACGTCGGAACGTGTCGGGTCCAGCTGGAGAACCAGCTGTATGTTGCTGTGCGCTTGTACCGCATTTCGAAACATGATGTTCGTGCAGTTCAACTCGCTGCGAACTGCCTCGGGTATTAGCTGGAGTCTCTTCCTCAGCCATTGCCTGTGATAAAGATTTTGAATATGGACTGGTAAGTGAATATACTCTGCTTGTCCTCGGCCTTTTTTGCGCGGCAAACCACATCAACCCACGATGCATTTATGCTTCCTCGAAATTTCGATTGTGCTCGCTATGGACCCCTGACACGAACTTCCATTTTTACGAAGAGTAACCACTTATTTTCATGGTTTCTGTCAAAGCTGGAGCAGGTAATGCAGTTCTAGTTCATTTTCAAACCAACTGTGTCCCTGCTGTATGCCTTATCTGAGTTCCAAACCAAACTGGTCTAATTGTGCTCAGTTTTAGAACAAACTCAGGTATGTTCTATATGAAGTGACTCCGACTGTGCTTACGTCATGTAATTTCACACATCTCTTGTGGATGGTGACGGGGTAATTTAGAGCCTGTTTAGCGGGAGATGGGATGCAGAGAGTTGGGGAAAATCGAGTACTTTTTTGACGAAGGCTTTACTGTCTCTGTTCACAAAACTGTCAAGAGATTCCTCCGGTCCTGCATTCAAGTCCACTTGCACTACATACGAGATCAAGCACTTGTTGTTTTGCGGCAACTTTGGGTGCAGATTTGTGTAAAACCTTTACGGCTGTGTTCGCAGTTGGTCGTGTTCGAGTTGGTCGGTGGTTGTGTTGATGATTCACAGTAGACTTCAATCCTTTGGCAATCGGGTACGAGAACGTAAAACCATCCTTTCCACCGCCATTCTTTGCGCCTCGACGACGTTCCCTTGAATATCAGTCATGAAACTGATTCTGCCTAATAGCCCAGCGAATTGCACAAATCTACGCCAAAAATGTATCAAATGCAATGGAACGTTTTTCAGAGACCCGCCTACGACTGCCGTATGTATGTATGTAGGGTGCTCTGTCGGGTCTAAGGCCGTGGCCCACTTAGACCAGCGTGTCCTTGTTTTTACAGCATCCTTAAAAAAGAGACAAAACAAAAACGAAACCCATTTCAGAAGAAGAAGAAAATTCTCTTTATTCCCAACTCGGGGCTCCCCCACGTATCAGCAATTAGCGGTCATGATCGTGTTGGTCCAGGACTGCAGCTGCCTGATGTTGGTGTAGACGCCGGGGAAGCTGGCGCGGGCGCATCCATAGCCCCAGGAGACGACTCCGTACTGCCTGCCGTCCTTGACGACGGGACCGCCGGAGTCGCCGGAGCACGCGTCTATGCCGCCAGTGCTGGATCCTGCACAGAACATGGTGTTCGTTATTGAACCGCCGTACATGGTGTTGCAAGCGGCGTTGGTGATTGCCGGCACTTCCACGTACCGCAGCGCATCCGAAACGGTGCCAGTTTCGTTCGTCAAGCCCCAGCCGCTCACGGTCAGCAGATCGCCCTTGTACAGCGGTTCGGTGTTCAGGGCGATGGGTGCGATGTTGGTGCCCGTGATGGGAGCGGCCAGCTTCAGGATAGCGATGTCAAAGTTGAGGGTCGTTGCGTTGTAGTTTCGTGGTACGAACGTCTTGGTAACGTTTCGCCTGCCACCGCCAGTGGTGCTGAGCTTTCTGATGCCAGTGCGTACCTTCAAGATGTTCGGTGACTTGCCACTGACGCAGTGGGCAGCGGTGAGGACGCATTTACTTGTGATCAGCGACCCTCCGCAGGCGAAGCTGTCGGAGATGTACAAGGCGATCTGGTAGGGAATGAAGTCAGTGGTCTCTGTGCCGCCGACGATGCGCGTTTGAGTGAGTGTCGTGCTGGCAAGAGCTGCGCCTGAGCGGAGGACGCCTGCGACGGTAAGTATGCTGAATGCGAGAATCATCGCGCCCTGGACCACGTATGAGGAGATCAATTGACGGATGAAATAAGACTAATCATGCCGAGTGAGGCTGTGGCTCGGCTTCCGTTTCACGACGTTTGGATCAACGTCACTCAGGCTGAGCACTTTCTTGTCACAAAAATGTGCTGTGTGGAGTTATGCGAAACAATTGCAGACAGCTTCGAATGACACTGGTTCGAAGGAGTGTCCTCGAGGATCATCTCTGGTGTCTGGTGTCTGGTGTGCCCGGTATCTGTGGTCTGCGGTCTCTGGTGTCTCTGAGGTTTCCGGGGTCACTCTGGTATCTGAGGGCCTCTGGTTTCTGCCTAAGGATGACAAAAGTGATCCACGTACCCCCATCTAGTCTGCACACAGTTTTTGTTCAAAGTTTGGCAGCAATCCAGAGTTATTTGCAAACATGTTACCGAACAAGTAAAATGTTTGAGAAGCTGTTCAAATACACAAAACAAATTCGAACCGAGTCGCTGCGAACCAAAATCCCGCATATCGTCGCCTATGAAGTAGATCAGGAGATCAATGTTTACACAAACACTTCGAGTTACACGCTTGTGGTGTATTAATTCTAAATTAAATCTAATTGAGCTCTGAAAAAAAAATAGAGCCGAGTGACAGCTTCGATGGATGCAACGACTTACATGACGAATCGGGATGCCCGTGAGTCTCAATGCACCGAGTGGGACACTTGCAATATCTGCTGTGGGTTTCTCCAGTTGTTGTTGACTCAGCATATCTGACACACATTGTTGCAGTGTTTGAACATGTGCATGTGCATTCCAACAAACGTCTGTCGGCCTTCATTCTAATGCTGGCCTTTTGTGATATCAAACCAAGGCCAAAGTCATGACAAACCAGACATGCCAAGCTGTCATTGCGGTTCACCACTTGTGCTTGAATATGCATCGAGAGCTTGATGACAGGGATATGTGTAACAGGTCTTTTTCATTATTATGCCGGGCAATTTCTTAGCAGTTTGGTTTTTATTTGTAAGAAAAAAGTGCACAATTTTTGCAAAAGGAACACAATTTTGATTTGAGTCGATAACGAATTGGTTGCCATTTACTTGGTGATGATTATTTTGTAGACAAATTGACCACTGCTACATTTTAAGTCGCTCATACGGAGTGTCTATTTTCGAGTTACTTTTTTGACCGAATTGGCTGATGCTCCGCTAATAGGTCTTCCAAGGCTGAAATTGACGCTGGGTTATCGGCATAGACTAGTGATTTTCCGCATCCCCGGATAAAATGTCTAAAAGCGTCAAATCGCACCATCCAGTCGGTCAACTCATCAGTCCAGAGGAAGAGATAAATAGTTCACCGAGCTCATTCCCCAATTTGTCCAGCGATTCGCGTGCTGTATGGCATCCAGCGCCATCTTGTTGTAACCACATGTCGACGAAGTTCCATTTTGCCCAAAAAAAAAATTGTATCAAGCGTTGTTCATACGGTCATCTTTGAAGAAAGCTCAGGCCAATGATTTGGCCGGTTCATCAACAACACAAAAACAGCGCATTTTTCGGTGCATTGGCAGGTGTTGTACTGCCTGCGGTTGTTCATTCCACATACGACAGGACACTTCAACCAGCGCCGGCCCGAGACAAATGAGCGCCTTGTGCAAGATCTGCGTCTGGCACAAAGGGACGACTGCAGCGTCTTCCAAGCCAAAGTCGAAGCAACGTAATCGATCACCATTTTTTCTGTTAGCCAAGCGGCCATAAATGCCATGGCATTAGACATTCTGACACCGAAGCTGGTCAGGTTATGCAAACAGAGCGTCAATAAAATTTGCTTTGTTGAACTCGGAGTCCCTCCGATGGGTACCGGAGCATACTGCAATCCAAGGACGCGAAAAAGCGGGCAGACTCGCTAAATGTACCTGAACTAGGAGAATCTCGAGAGAAGAGAGAAACTGGAAGAGGAAGTCCTGAATAGAGTCAGAACTCGATTGCTGGATATTGGAGCAACAGCAAGGGCTCTAAGGCGGACGCTGAGAAAAACGAGATCTTCGTCATTGATCGGCTTTAGTCGCTCAGAAGTACGTATGCCAATCGAGCCGAACTTCGAACCATAAGTACACATCCAATGCGTCTGAACATACCACATAATGAGTTTTGCAGAAGCTGCAGATATGAGGAAGAACATCTGCTCTTCGAATGCCCAATCCTACCAAAGAAAATGGGACGTTTCCTAAAACAGCACTTCTTCGTGGTGTCGAACTGAAAAAATCTCCACAAATTCATATGAATCGGGGTGGTTGTAGGCACAATTGATCCAACACGTTGGTCTAAGAGAGCCACGGCCATAAGCCCGTCAAGGCCAGATGCAAGTCATTCTGGCAACTAAATTGGAAACTCAATGTACTGGAAAGCGGCCTGTGCCCTATACCTGAGCAACAGGGTGTTCGGCAAAAAATGGGGTTCAAGCCCCAAAAGAATCCTATGGATTTACACAAGGATTGTTAGGCCAATCTTGACATATGGCAGTGTAGTGGGGTGACAGGCTTGCTTGAACAGAGACTTGATCAGCTCTTCGCTTACGCCTGTTATACTTGCGGCAGTTTTTGGATCTTGAAAGAATCGATGCGATGTGTTGCCTTCGTTTGTGGCGCCCATTCCTCGTTTGACCACACCAACTTCCAAGCCCATTTGGATCTGAATTTGTTTTTAATATCTTTCTTTACGGCCTCCATGAGCGGCTTGATTTCTTTTGTTGCTTGTTCCCTTGCTTAAACGGCAACTCATACGCAATTTTCAAGACGAACTCCATAAATTTGATACGCGCATGAAGAGGAGACAAACCAAGTTGAAGTGCTTCGTCAGATTCGGAGAGGTTTCGCAAAACTTCATAATTATTCATTTGTGAAGGTTTTGTCTTGCATATGGGACACACCGCCATGGATGATGTATTAGTTACAGCCTGAGCAACCTTTCCGTGGAACATTGATAGAATCAAGTCATGATGAATTCTGAAAGTCTTGTCATGAAGAACAACAATTGATTCAGTTACCTGCGAAATCTCTTGCTTCCTTTATCAATTCGAATTTCTGCATAAAGGTCTGCATAATTTTGTTGACGCAGCTGTACAGTTGTTCAAGTAAGACTCTACGGAATATTTTAAAACAAGAGCGATTTGGAGCTACTTGGAGTCTACTGATGTTTCTATTGATTTTTAGACGTTTTATTTTAAAAATTCGTAGCTACTAGACGAATAAGAAAATCAAAGTTAGGTAAACGTTTACGTTTTCTTTAGACATGCTGTAAACCGTATTAAAAATTGCATGTCGCGGCATAGTTGTTGACTAGAATACAATGCCCTTCACAATATGCGCTAATCATGGTTAGATAATGGAACGACTTTAAGCTGTGTAAATATATGTAAACACTGTGTAAATATTTCTCCATTTCATCGAAATGTAGTTAAATTTTAAGGGCCGATGTTGATTTTGAATAAAACACAAATTATTTAGAAAATTATTCTCATTTCCTTTTATTATGACAATATTGGTATGGTTCAAATATGTATGGAACAAAATATCGGCCAAATGGCCGCCGCGACCTCGGCGGCGCACCTCCATCCGATGGTCCAAATTTCCGATGACGCTGAAGCACAATTGAGGTTCCTTTAGCTCTTGAATTGTTGCTGACTTATCGACGTACACCTTTTCTTTCAAATAACCCCAAAGAAAAAAAACCCAACGGTGTCAAATCACATGATCTTGGCGACCAATTGACATCGCCACCACGTGAGATAACACGGCCATTGAATTTGTCGCGCAAAAGAGCCATTGTTTCGTTAGCTGTGTGGCAAGTGGCACCGTGCTGTTGAAACCACATATCGTCCACATTCATATCTTCCATAAAAACCATTCACAGTAACTGCCTGACCGGCCTCATTTTGGAAAAAATACGGCCCGATGATGCCGCCAGCCCATAAACCGCCTTTCGCCCAAATGCGGCAAATCTGCTTATTGACGAATCCACTGGGGTGAAAATGTGCCTCATCACTGAAGATGATTTTCTTCAAAAATTGATCATCCACTATTGCCATTTCCTGCCACCATTCTGACCATTGACTAGGCTTGAAATTATCAAGAGGCTTTAGTTCTTGAGTCAATTGTGTCTAAATGCAAGTCTTTATGCATAATGTTCATCAACGACGAGCGTGGTGCAACGAGGTGCAATTGTTGGGCACGACGACGAGTGGACGGCTCTTCAGCCACACTATCGCGAACAGCAGCAATATTTTATGCAGTACGAACTGTACAAGCATGCACTGGTTTTCACATCTCTTACAGACCCGGTTTGCTCAAATTTTTGCACGATTTTTTCCGATTGTACGCACATTTGGACGATTAAATTGACCGAAAAAATCACGAAGTGCACGATATGCATTTTGATTTGAACGCCCATTTTCATAATAAGCCTGAATAATTCTAACGCGTTGCTCGATTGTGTATCTTTCCATGGTTCAAATTGAGTTAGTCTGAAATTGAGAAATGTCAAATGAAATGCAGAAAAAATCTTGACGTTTAGGTGTGGTTCACAATTAAATCGACCCTTAAAATTTAACCTTCAAGCAAAGCCTCTAAGTGTATCACACAATGTACGAATTTTTTCCACCTCTCAAACCACTGTGCGCTGGCATAGGACATAGCCGGCAATAAGGCAGCAGATGACCATAATCATCTGAACTACCGTGAAATGAAAATGGGACTAGTCCACAATTTTGTATGGAGAGACTGTGGTGATGTTCTGTGGTAATTTTAGGCTCAGAAGACTGGGAGCAGAGAACATTTCTTCCAGGACCTGCAGGAAGTAACTAAAATCCCCTTTTCTGGTTCATTAAGATGTCAAGATGGTTGGCCTACGTGCATACATGATCGGTACGCGTCCGCATCACAGTGGGTCCACCAGGAAAAGTGGACGTGACTTTCGCGTCTTTCCAGAGACCTAACCCAACCTAAGTCAAACTCAAGGAAATGGCAAGCTAATTGAGCATGACACAAGCTGTCAAAAATCGAACACTGAAGACCCAAACAGCAAGAAAATCGCTTCTTGTTCAGTAACCAATTAGTAAGAGTGGATAGGGCGCTCTGCATCAGACCTCATCAAAATCTGGGATCTTTGGGTGAACCAGTGATGGCGTTGTCCTCGCCATTACCTTGCACCTCTGATCTTCTAGTGATCGCAGGTCATTTTCTCAGATCAGGTTTTAGGGAAGGCAGAAGGCAAAGAGAAGGTTTCTTCTAGCGAACCTAGATGTGTTAGTAGATCCCAGCGCTGAGGTCTTATTGAACCCCAAGTTTATCCAGTCAGCTCATGGTCGTGAACGACGAGTAGACATCCTTCAAGGCTTCTATGTCAGTTAATGCTACCAATGCATGCGAAGCTAGGTTTCACCACTAGCGAGTGGAGGAGAGTGTCTACTGATTCCCTCTGTAATACACGCCAAACGAGGTCATCTAATTTACCCCAACGCGTCAGACTTCAACAGAAAGACACAACAAATTCCCCACAGTCAGCAGACATTTATTTCCTCAAGCTAGCAACTTCTGACACTGGCTAGCGTAAATCACGCATTTGTCGTTCACGTCAATCTCTTCAGAGAACCAGTGGAAGTAGGGACATTCGCTCTCCGTGAAATAATTATTCACACAAGCGTAAACGACGTACATAAAGAGCTCATGTGGGCTCTGTACATTCTTCATCATGTGCCGAGGATACTCACTGTACATCTGCAAAACGTGTTGTCCTGAAAGGAAAACACACATCCGCTTATTTACTCATCTCTCAACACAAGTTTCTCAGAGGGGGACTAGCCTTGATCCTCACAGGTCCTGTACATGCTCAGGAAGAATTTGCTCTTGGCAGGAGTGCCCAGCTTGGCGGCATCGGCTTTCACTTGCTTCATGTTCACCCTGTTCTGCGATTTGATGTACTTTGTTCGCCTGAAGAAGCACTGCACCAGTCTCTGGAATGCGACAAGCTGCAGTTGGAGCTGGGGACTTGTGCAGCGTGCGACTTACCATAATTGCCCGAATTCGACCTTTTTCCTTTGAAAAGTCCAGATCGCCGAGGTCTTCGTTCCGGTTGCAGTAAAGGGAAGCCTTGTCCAAGTGCAAATGCCCATGGCAGCACATTTGCGTCTGGAATCGAACAAGTCACATCATCATTCTTTCGACAAACTCACATCCATACCAATTGTGGGGACTCCAGCGCGTTGACACAGCTGTAGTTGGTCAATGCCACGTCTTCTTCAAGTTCGGCGGATTCATCGGACGGAGCCTGGTACGCCTCGTCTTCCTCTTCCGGTTCCTCCTCCTCTTCATATTGGGCAACCTGTCAAAGTGCGGTGAGACTTTACTTCAAGCGAGACTGTTTCGTCTGATTGCCCTTAGCTCACCACAAGGGAAATGCCGAGAATCAAAATCAGCGCTAGCGACAACCTCAGAGGCGACATCTTACTCGAGTGCTGCTGTAAATTAACTATGCTTCACGACGATCCACGTTCCAGAGGTAAATGCTGACATGTAAAGCAATTTGCCGGTTTTGTGGACTGGAACGCATATGGAGGCTTTGGGCGATTTCACTTCATGACGGCGATTAGATGTGGCTGATTGCCCGGCTTGGGAGTTACTAGGCCGGTGGAACGGAACGGAATTAAGGTTACTCATTTCCCATCATGGCCAAGCGCTTCCAATTCAATTAATGCCATTCCTGGGGCGTACTTCTTTTGCATGCGTTCAAAAGTTTCTACGTCTAGCAGTGATTCCAAAAGCTTCTGATCCCGTCTTGGAATTTCAACGTATGTTAAGCATTTGAACAGTGAATTCCTACCATGACAGCATAATTAACTGGGGAAAGAACAACAGAGTCGAATTCAATGCTGTCTGCTGTCACTCAAGCGAACCCTTGATAATCAGCCATTGTCCATGAATGGCGCCTGTGTCGATGAAACCGGAAAGCTTCAATATTTCCCACAGACTACAACCCGGAGATATTTAAGACCAATGTGCACAGGTACTTCCTCGCCCATTCTCCCTCTATACCTTCAGCCCGTGCTGTGCCTTGACCCCGGACACTTATGGGTAAAGGCCCTCTCGAGCTCACGCAAATTATAAACAAAAAGAGCTAGACGAATAGGGAAAGTTCGTGTTATGTCCTCCAGTAGCCCCCTGGGTAGGTAAAAAGGGTAGTAAAAAGGGCAAAACACAGGGCAAAGTTGTTGACAACCTGGCGGAATGCCAGCAACGAACACAGTGGATGCACCGATCAAGTAGACATACAGCCTCCTAGCGGCGTCCTACCGGATAGCCTTCACAACACCCGTTGTGACGTGAACTTGAGGAAAACTTGAAATTACACTTCTTGAGGATGAAAGACTGCCTTCAGTTGTAGACAGGTCCTTTTCCACATGTGTGTTCCTATAATACGCGGACGTCCTCTGCTGCATGTCCCACAGGTCTAAAGTCGAAGACTAAAGAAACAGCGATTGGCAAGAGTAATTCTGCGCTTGATCTCGGTACTGGTGTTATTGTCCCTGTTTACTGCAGAGCCGAAGTAGACGAAGTCCTTGACTACCTCAAAGATTCTGCTGCCCATTATGACGTTCTGTCTGATGACAGCATGTACTTCGTTTTGCCCTGATTTGCTGCCAAATCCATTTTAGCCGCTTCCACTTCCATGACAAGAAACGCCTCATTGACGGCTCGCTGTGTTCGTCCAACCACGTCAATGTCGTCTGCGTAAGCAAGCAGTTGAAGAACGTGTCTGATAAGGACGAATTGTACGCTATGTTAAGGCGACTGATCCCTCGATAGTTGGCACAGTCGAATAGGTCTCCTTTCTTGTGGACCGGACAAACGACGCTGATCTCGCACCTCATCAGCACCAAATAACTGCCTGATACGGTCCGGGCAAAGGCGAAACAGTGGCAGAAGAAGTGCTCTACATGTCGTCGTCTTCTCCAGAGGCGTCGCAGAGGATTTCTTCGCTTAGGATAAGCACATTTAGGTGGTTGGCGAAGGTGCAGTGGCCCGCTAGTACGCCGGTAAGTCATTTGCAGTCTTTTCTGTCAAGAGATGACAAGAATGCCGCGGATCTCTTACAAGCGTTAGGGAGCATGCGCTTGGTTTGTCTCCATCCTGGAGACTCATGCCACTCATGCCGAAGCCCTGACCAAGGACGCAGGTAGTCCCAACGCAGGATCGGGTCCTAAGAGTACCTCCACTGAATTTAAGCTGCCGACCAAATTCAGTGGACTATCCTGCACGTGGTAGAAGGGTTGAGCAAGGCCTTGAGCACAGCCTAGCTGTCACTGCAAACACAAATACTCTGCCCCTTCCACCTGTTCTTCACAATAGAGTTCGTGGCCATTAGGATCGCCTAGGTTTCCGCTTGGAAGACCTTGGAAAACCAGCATGTATAGTCTAATGTTGTCGCCCTTCAGCGCCAGACCCTGCCTTGGTCTTGGAGCCATCCGAGAAGATTCGATTACAGTTGTAGCTCAGATTCTGGCCCGAGCTAGTCCTGAGTGCAGGGAATGTCGACTTTGTATGTTCGTCGCAGGATTACTGGTGTCCGTGCTTCAGACGGCATATCCATGAGACTAGGGTGCGCAAGGTCATCGAAGCTGCAGTGCGAGTTGTACCAAAGACCATTTATTTTTACGCGGAAGATGGCGTTGAGTGTGCGCCCCATGATGTGGATAGCAAGAGGGGGAGATTCCGAAGTGCATCAAGAGCAGAGCTAAGCGTATCAGATATGCACAATCACGATCTCAAACATAAGTGACTCTAGACGAAAAAAGAAATGAGGTGGCAACAGGTCTCGGAAAAGCCACCAACGCTCTTCGAAATTTCGAGGCCCATTTGCTCACTAATCCTCCCACAATAGGGACCAATGAATTCAGAGAGACGAGGGAAAATGACGTCTGCACATGTAGTGCCTGGGTCGTTTTGAAAACTCATCTGGGGGCGTTCGCGATCCGCGTGGCACCACAATGATCTTGGTTAGTTAGCCCATCCCACATCATACTGAACCTAACCCCCTGTTCCCCCCTGTTCGTTATCCCAACACACAGACCAAATTCAATTTAAAGAAAAAACCCCTTCCTTGTTTGCTCACTTAAGGACCCCTCGGGAAAATCCTTTATTTCAGTACCCTACGAGCTGCTTACATTCCTTGGCGTAGGCCCCACATTTGGCCTCCCTTGAGGAACTCATGCCGAGCCAGTGAAAGTATGGACACTCGTTCTGCTGGAGGTAGCTATCCAGACAAGCGTACATCGCTAACTGGAACACGTCACGGGCCGTGTGCAAATTGCCATGCTCTTGACGACTCTGCTCCCTGAAGTTTGTCACAGCTTCCTTGGCTGAAAGGACGACAGCCGATTAATGAATGAGTGAAGAAAAGTGAACGCGACTTACCCAGATCACCACAATTTGTGTACATTTGGACCATGAATTCAGCGCGATCGGGATCATTTAGTTCCTGTGCGTCCGCTTGAATACGCTTCATATCGAGCCTGTCTGTGCGGCCGTATTTGATGTACTTCTTCTTCCTGAAAGTGCAGTTCACTACGCGCTAGAGGGCGCGCCGGGAATGTAGTTGAAACCTGTGCAAGGCGTCAGAGTCACATACCTGAACTGCACGCATCGTCTTCTTTTTGTTGCGGGACTGGAATGCATTGGGGTTTTCTCCAGCTAAACACTGCCTTACATCCGGGTCGAGGAACATTTGCTGGTGACAACACATGGAGCTCTGAAAAGGAAATGTTAACCATACAGTGACTGTGGAGCAACGATTTCAGGCAGACCGCACCAGCTGTGGCAGAGTCAATCCGTTCAGGCAACTGGCCCTGGTCATGACCTCATCGTCGTCATCTTCATCGGATTCATCCTCTGCGCTGTTGTCGTTCTCCATGGAGTCTTCTTCGTCCTTCTTAGCAGACAGCTTTGTGTTTTTCGATCTGTTGGCGTGCAGTTGTTTGCCTTTATTCCGTGTGTCCTTCATTCCTTTGTGCTTTGTCCTTGTGAAGTGGGTTTTTCCGCAGTTCTCCGCTGATTTTGGGTCATTCACTCCTCCACCTTCTTTTGCAACATCTTTCTGCTTTAAGTCGGTGTCCTGGTCCCATATTGCTTTGTCTTCTGCTTGTTCATCCTCCGATCTTGGATCTTTTGGTTCCTTCTGCTTCAGCTCTTCATCCTCAAGGGCTTTGTCCTCATCCGCTACGTCTCCTAAGAGCTTGGCCTCCTCAGTTGTCCCTGATCCACTGTCTAACTCCACTTCAGCTCCCTCCTTCGCCGACTGCTCATCGTTGTCCGCTTCCTACGCAGAGTTTGTACAAAGATCTCATCCTGACCTTCTGTATCCAAGCCCAATACTAACCGCTAGGGAAGATCCAACAATCAAAACCAAAAGAAGACACACCGTCAGTCCAGACATGACGCTAAAATTGTTCTGCTGCACCATGAAACCGCACTCGGACTCGAACTGGAGCGCATGAAGCAATGTTTACGGATCGGAACACACTTTTCATCCAGCTGACTGGTTTCGTTTAATGGTGTCCATTAAAACAGCTGATTGCTTGGCTGTTCAGACGACAAGCATCGCTGTGCTTGGGCTACATTAGCAACACCAGCGCCATCAGCACTTGCGTGACAAGGTCGCTGGAAGGTCATAATTCAGCACTTAGCAAGCGATTACCATGAACCCAGTGCACTCCACATGCCTCCCAACAGTGCCAACAAAACCTTTCAAAAACCACAAAGACCACCAAGAAATTGATTCTTAAATTTTATTAGCCTTTCTTATCGCCTAGACAGCGCCCCGTTTTTCAATCGCTTTTCAAATCGGCATCAAATTTATCGAGAACCCTTTGAATTGAGGCGCTGATTCTGGACACATTCGTGAATATTCCCGGCAAGTGTGTGCCCTCGCATCCGAAGGACCGCACAACGATGCCAACTATTCCCTCGCCGTGCGTGAGTGGTCCGCCGATGTCACCGGCACAGAATCCGCGTACTTCCTCCGTCGCCATGGCGCAGAGCGCACTGTCCGGAACCTCGCGTATGCCCCTGTACCGTTGTCGGCACTCCTCCAAACTGATTATCCGCATGTAGGCCCTGCGAAGGTCGTCCCGAATGTACTCGCCGTCTCCGTCCACCGATATGCCCCAGCCGGACACAATGCCGCGCACGTTCTCCATTGTCCGCTGCTGCACCATGCTCTGCGGTCGCCCCGGAAGCGTCTCTTGCGAGCAAAGAATCGCAGCGTCGTTGTCATTCGTGGCCCTGTTGCAGCCGTCCACGATGTACAAATCGGATGCCGGTTCCTGGTTCATTTGTCCCTCCTGCAGGAACCTACTGTACGTCACCAAGGTGTAGTTGACGTCGATGCTGGTCGACTCGCCCAGGGGCACCGCGTCTGTGGCGACACATGAGCACGCGGTCAGCACACAGTGCGGCGATATGACTGCGCCCGAGCAGTGATAGTTGCCGTTCTTCAAAATTGCCGCCTGAAAGGGGCGCTCTTGAATGGTCGCCTTCCTTGGCGGTGGATACAGGTTTATGCCCTGTGCGAGGGCGAGACACGTCGAAAGGAGGTAGATCTTGGAAGCGCACATTTCTAGCTGGCGACTGGTAAACTTTGACTGGAGTCTTTCGAATTTTGAGAGAAGTATTTCGACTCTCGAAGCAGCGCGGAACTGCTTTGTTTGGACAGCTGTTCCTGTCATGGTTGTTTCGTTCTGTCATGAAGCTTGGTGGCGGTCTCACAGACGCGTCTGAAATGAACCTTGGGTTCGGAGCAGGTGTGTTACGGATTTACTAAGCATTTCAAGACACTTCCAGACAGTGTATTCGAGTTGGGCGCATGCTCGGAATCTCCAGCCGACGGTGGAGGGCATGCATCCATAAGTCGGTGCATTTATCGTTAAATTAATGATACAAAGGGGAACGCAGACTTCACCCGGGAGACTACACACTCGCCAAGCCAACAGCAGCTTATGGTCTTGATTGGGGTCAGAACGTGCGGTAATAGGAGTGTAAAGCAAAGAAAACTCCGCCTTTTCCAAGTGATTTTGAACTCGGTTTAAACAACGGAATTTGCATACGGAATTAAGGCAATTCACGGTCCGAACTTTGATAAGGAAAATATTAAGGTCTTAACAGCCTGTGCAAGTGCCTTGCAATAAGTCGAATTTCTACCACGAATAAACCAACGACCGTACCCTTTCGCAATCCAAAGATGATTGCCCATGACATGTTCCCTTTGATTCACCCGATCGTTAGCCAATCTCTCGTTTGCTCAAGAGGGTAGCTCATGTTGATATTTGAGTCGATTGAGGGAAGTGATCATTTTTATTCCTCGTGCAATATCGGTCAACACTTGTGCCTTCTCTTCCAGTCTACAATCGAAGGATCTTCATTTTCCTATTAAACTTAACATAACCTTCCTTAACACTAAAGTGCTGATGTTGAGAGTTGGAATGGGGCAAGGTGCGAGTGTTTGGGATGAACGTGCTGAGGTATCGGTAGAACAGGAAACCATGACTGATAGAGAAGTGGTGCACTTCTTATTAACTCGTATTCTAATGAGAGAGACATTTTAAACTGAGTAGAGTCACAAGAGACTAAGAAACGAGTTTTCGCAGAGCGGATGACAACCTAGGTCACATTTTTTTTTTAATAGTCCAATTTTAGTTTCGTGTTGCTTTTTATTAGTAAAGGGTGATTTTTTAGCTATTATCTTTTTGGCAACACTGGTTTAAACAGCTGACGCACGTTTTGTGTTTTGTTTCACTGTCAAACATCTTCAGTTTGGTCTATAATTTCACCATGAATCGTCTTACAAACGAACAACGCTTGCAAATTACTGAATTTTATTATCAAAATGCGTGCTTTGTTAAGAAAGTTCATCGCGCGCTTCTTCCATTTTATGGTCAGCTCATTTTTGGCTCAATATGTACGTAAATAAGCAGAATTGTCGATTTTGGAGTGAATATCAGCCAGAAGCATTGCAAGAGCTACCAATGCATCCAGAAAAAGTCACAGTTTGGTGCGGTTTATGGGCTGGTGGCATCATTGGAGCGTACTTCTTCAAAGATGATGCGAATCGTAACGTAACCGTGAATGGTGAGCGCCACCGTGAGATGATATCCAACTTTTTTTTGCCCGAAATGCAAGAGCTTGACTTGCATGACATGTGGTTTCAACCAGACGGTGCCACATGCCACACAGCACGCGCAACAATGGACTTATTGAGGGGCGAGTTCGGTGAACATTTTATTTCACGTTTGGGACCGTTCAATTGGCCGCCTAGATCGTGCGATTTAACGCGATTTTACTTTTTTTGTGGGGCTATGTTAAAGCTCATGTCTATACAGACAAGCCCGCTTCAATTGACGCATTGGAAGACAACATTGAAGCATTTATTCGTGTGATACCGGCCGAAATGTTGGAAAGAGCAGTCAAGGTCAACATTTGCATGAAATAATCTTCAAACATTAAATTATATGGACCGTACTATCGATTCAAATAAAGATTTCATGCATTTTTCTGAATTTTATGTGTTTTTTTTTTTTGAAAAACTCCTATAGCTTTTAGAAAATCACTCTTTAAATAAAAAAAAACTGATTTTGCGCTATGGAAATCTTTATTTGGACTGTTCTAATTTTTTTTGTTAAGTAAAAGAGATGATATCCGCCAAAAGGCTGCTGCCAAGCGACTGCCGCCAGTGCGAGATACACATCGGTGCCCATTTTATCGCAATTTCCATGACTTTTACGCAAGATTTCCCGTGATAACTGTTCGCATTCCTTCAAATAGTGTAAGGCCGCCTGATGTTTCTTGTCCGCGACTTGAAGTAGTCCCAATGAAAGACGTCTTGGATGGTTAAATCGGGTGATTTTGCGGGCCAAGCCAAATTGCCAAAATGGGAGATTTCTGGGTGACGTTCAGATTACACGATGCTTCCTTCACAATATCTATTGCGGCTCGTGATGTGTGTGCGGTTGCACCGTCTTGTTGACACCACATGTTCACCAAGCCCCACTCATCCAATTCCGGTAGCAAAAAGTCGTTTATCATGGCCCTGTAGCGTTCGCCCGTAACACTGAGCGTATATGGCGTCCTGAAAAAAATACGGCCGAATAACTCCTCCCGCGTGATCGCCGCACCACACAGTGGCTTTGAGTGGATGTAATGGCTCTTCGGGCATCATACGTGGATTTCCAGTGCCCCAGAAATGAAGATCTTGCTTATTGACGTAACCACTTCAGTGGAAATGCGCATCGAATTTAAGTTCACGCTGGCCTAACACCACCGACTGATTATTGGTCAAAAAACCGACACAATTATTCCAGTAAAGCGCTCCATTGTTAGTCTGTTTGCCGTCTAGTTCATAAATGTTGACGTACGACGCCATTTGCAAACATTGTAACATCTTCTGATGAATGACTCTTTTTGCTCCAACTTGCACTTGCATTAGACAAGTCTTCGAGACACTCAAAGTAATAGCTGCCTAGCAGTTTTCTTCTTGCTTCTGCAATGGTTGAGCATGTTCCGAGGTAGTGCAGTACTGTTTCCACTTCCTTCACATCCCTGCAGCTTCCACAGAAGTCATTGTAGTGCGCTCCAAATTTTCTGACTTGCTTGCCAACGAAGCAGTGTCCAATTATTGCCCCCATGAGCTTAATAATATGCTTACTGATTATTTCGAGAAGAACATCAGTCCTCTTTTGACTTAGTGCCACATTTTGTTTAGATAGTACATTTGTAGTAGTAGTAAATAGAAGTAAAAAAAGAGTTAATATTCGCAGAGTTGTTGACAACCTGTGACAACCTTAGGTTGGAGTGGCCGACTACTCTTAAGGTAGGCAGGTAGTTAGAAAGTGACATTAATGCACTTAGGGCAGAGAAGGCCCATTGTACCGCCACGTGGGTGTTCATATAGAGAGAAGGAGATGAAGGGGGGCTTATGACAGCCATTTGGTACTCTCAGCAAATTTGGCCAGCCCTTTGACTGGTGTTTTGCTGAGGTCGTTTAAACTTTCGAAGAAGTAGTAGCCTATAGAGGCTTTCCTGATTGAGGCAATAGCAGAACAGTTGCAAAGGATGTGGTGGATGTTTTCCTCCTACTCTTCGTCAAGGCAGCTTGTACAGAAGTTGTTCCAAAATAGACCTAGTCGTTTTGCGTGAAGGCCTAGGAGGCAGTGTTCGATGATTATACCCACTGCAGTGCTAATTTTGGATCTTTTTAAGGAAATATGATCGCTTGATCGTTTAGGATCAAGATTAGGACAGATTTGTTTTGAGATTCGACATATACTAACTGTCGACCATCTGGCTTTGACTTTCCGTTCGTAGAGATTATTGAGCTGTAGCTTAAAGGTAGTAATAGGGATACATATGCTACAAGAGATGCAGATCAACTGGCAGACTAGTGGCACGTTTTGCGAGCTCATCAGCTTTGTAGTTTCCCGGGATGTCTCTATGGATTATTGCTTAGCAGCCGACAGTCTTAGGTCGGCGTACGCCCGTTGTTTTACCACGCGGATCGAATGTTTTTTATTACGCAAACCAGTTGGTGCTTTTGATATACGCTGACTGTCACTAATGCCATATTGCTCGGTCAGGTTGCAAAAGTAGTAGGCTTCTAGGTGACTTCTTCTGCAGGAAGAGAGAGCACTGCAGTTGCACAGAAGACGTGCAATGGTTTCTTCGTTGTCCTCGTCTCTGCAACTTCGGTTACAATGCTGATAAGAGTTCTGAGATGCAACTTACTCACTCTCACAGTTTTTGATTGAGAGTAGGTCATAATTGTTGAGCGATGAGGCATCCTGTGCCAGTAGACCATCTCCGATATGTATGAGCAAACGTTTCAGCAGCTTCAGTTGATGTTTTACAGAAGCTATTGGCATGGATGGCAGGTGTCCATTCAGAAAGAGTTGACAACCAATTATATGGGATTATCCCAACAAAGTCTTATATTGAAGGATGGACGACTAGAAATAATTACAATAATACGGGTGACGCTACAGCCCGTAGAGGGCCAGGGCATATCTTCTCACCATCCACTCGTGTTGTGCATGCTATCAGGAGTAGAAGGGACCTACAGTTTTATGCCGACTCCGAACGGCCAAGGCTTGAGAAGCTTTTTCTAGATAGTTATACTCTTTAAGCATTGTCAGTGATTCGAAAGAAGTATATTTGGTCGTATTGGGTATCGAACCCAGACACCGAGGTTTAAATGCGTAGGAGTCGACGCACAGGCACACAAGACCACGGCCACCACGACTAGCAAGCTGTAGCAACATATTTTGTTGATAACTGGCTCCCAGTGCCGAGGTTGAGGACAGCGCACCCTTATGGTTGCACGGCTCAGCTCGTCGTGCTTGGCGGTTATTGTTCCCTCACTCGTACACCACCAATTCTCTGCCGTTAATGTGCCGAATTATCTCATCCTTTAGCTCTTGAATTGTTGCTGGCTTATCGACGCACACCTTTTCTTTCAAATAACCCCAAGGAAAAAAAATCCAACGGTGTCAAATCACATGATCTTGGCGGCCAAATGACATCGCCACCACGTGAGATAACACGGCCATTGAATTTGTCGCGCAAAATAGCCATTGTTTCGTTTGCTGTGTGGCAAGTGGCACCGTCCTGTTGAAACCACATATCGTCCACATTCATATCTTCCAATTCGGGCCATAAAAAGTTCGTTATCATTTCACGATAGCGAACATCATTCACAGTAACTGCCTGACCGGCCTCATTTTGGAAAAAATACGGCCCGATGTGGGTGCATTGGTTTTTCGACAATCACTCTTGGATTATCATTCGCCCAAATGCGGCAAATCTGCTTATTGACGAATCCACTGAGGTGAAAATGTGCCCAATCACTGAAGATGATTTTCTTCGAAAATTGATCATCCACTATTGCCATTTCCTGCCACCATTCTGACCATTGACGAGGCTTGAAATGGTCAAGAGGCTTTAGTTCTTGAGTCAATTGTGTCTAAATGCAAGTCTTTATGCATAATGTTCATCAACGACGAGCGTGGTGCAACGAGGTGCAATTGTTGGGCACGACGACGAGTGGACGGCTCTTCAGCCACACTATCGCGAACAGCAGCAATATTTTCTGCAGTACGAGCTGTACAAGCATGCACTGGTGTTTTCACATCTCCTACAGACCCGGTTTGCTCAAATTTTTGAACGATTTTTCCGATTGTACGCACATTTGGACGATTAAATTGACCGAAAAAATCACGAAGTGCGCGATATGCATTTTGATTTGAAAGCCCATTTTCATAATAAGCCTGAATAATTCTAACGCGTTGCTCGATTGTGTATCTTTCCATGGTTCAAATTGAGTTAGTCTGAAATTGAGAAATGTCAAATGAGATGCAGAAAAAACTTGACCCCCTTCAAATTTAACCACCCTTTATATGCCTGTACCACGAAAAGAGACCGGAAGTGCCTATCTAGGATAAACTACCACTAAACTAACCTACCTACCTATTCCTAATCTAATTTCGTAGCTCAGCTCTATACCGAGTCAACCACCTTACAGCGTTATTTGGCGATATAGGTTCATAAAGAACCCGAGCGTGCCTGATGTCGTTGGCAGTTGTCCGTCAGCCCACCCGTCATGACATGATCTTTGCTATCTCCCTTGCCGAAAGGTCAAGTAAGTAAAGATTCAAAGTTACTGAAGCTTTCCTCTTTATCACGTTTCTCTAACCAAAACAGCAAAGCCACAAGCAAAGTTATTCAACTTTAATTTCTCTCATCAGTTGCCTGCAGTGTTTGGTGTAACGCTGGCACACAGAGTTCTCACTTTTGTTGACCGCACCCCAGTGGAAGTATGGGCAAGCAGTGGTCTCCGAATAGTGATTCACACACATCTGCGCCAACAGCAGGAACAACCGTCGTGGATTATATTCTTTGTCCGCTGGCTTCTGTGCCTCGTACTGCTTCAACGTGTCGTTTGCTGAAAGTTGCGGCTATTGATCCAACAGGGAAGCAGCTTGCTTTGACATTGCCACTCACCTTTTTGCGCACAGTCTTCATACATGTCAACCAGGAATTTGCCTTCGAAGGGGTCCTGCCGAGCGGCTGCGTCGGATCTTATGCGCTCCATGTTGAAACTCCGCCCTGGGCCAATGTACTTCTTCCTCTTGTAGTAGCAATGCACCAAGGCCTGCAACAAGACAGCAGTTAATCGATGTGCTACGACACCGGTGCTCTGTTACCCAAAAGAAACTCATGCTCTCATTGCTACGCAGGTTGTCTTGTTTGCCCAGTCCTTTCTTCTCTACCAGTTTCCTGCATTTATTCCAATTTGAATTTGATTCCCACATTTCGACGATCATGACCTCATGGCAACAGTGTTGCTTCTGAAACGATTGATTACGGTGACTGCACAGTCAGTGGGGAAGAGCCTGTTCTTACAATGTCCGCGTAACCGGTGCCGTTCATGCAATCTTCCTTCGTCACCGCCGTCATTAGGTCGTCATACGCTTGTGCTTCCTGCAAGATGTGATACTCTCTGTGAACAGAGGGGATATTTGGGCGGCAATGCTTACCCGCGAACAAGTTGAAGTGAAGATCAAGATCAGGACGAGAGCGGTGACCACCGTCATCCTGGTCAAGTTGGTAGCCTGCTTGTGAAGTCCAACGAATGCGCAGCACTACATGTGGAACGCAAACGCAATCAATTGAGTCCATGAGTCGGAACCATTTGATAGCGTCCACTGATGATGTCGAATTAGAATCGAGGGAGGTAGGCACTCGGGAAATAAACGACTTAATTTGTCACTCATGTCGCACTACACGGCCGGATGAGTTGATGTATGGTATCCTCCTTCTCTTCACCCATGCAGCGCCTACAAACATCATTGAATGGGAAACCTATCTAACGAGCATGCGTGACAATTGCGCACTGTTCTCATATGTCTTCAGAGTGCTGGTCCAATGAGCAGTTAACGTTTTGAGTTCAATTATTAAGGCAAGTGGTCAAAGGACACAAATGAATACACTTTGCATTCCTAACATACTTGGAATGATCGGAGCCACCAGTCTCCAGCCGCTAGCCAGCAGATTCCAGCAATTAGCATCTGAAGTTCTATGCCCCAAAGGATAGCAAAGAACGTAGACTCGTATTGGATCATACCTGAACGCAGCGTTGTCCCTACAAACTGTGCAGCATGTAGTTGAAAAAGAGCTCATATGTCATCCGGGAGACTAAATGTGGAGTACCGTTTATAAATCAACAACATGCAACAAAGTAAATGGCGAACACAAAATTTAATGCGGAAACACAATCAAACTGGTGTACGAAGCAATCAAGATAAGCCCTAACTTCTGCCTGGAATACACTGCAGTGGTTAGGCAGTCGAAGGGACAGAGAAGAGATGCCTTCGGTGCCTCTGTCCGTCTTGGAACCGTCCGTGTAAACTTCCAGATTGGCAGGTTTTCTGACAATATCTTTTGCCCAGTCCTCCATATTTGGGATTAGTTTTTGGTACTCAGATTCTCGGAATTCTCGCATTCTTGGTGCGAGTTGTGCTCTGTTCCTGCAGTTACACTCTCTCAACCTAATCGCTGCCTTGGTTGCTGTCAGCTCAGAACTCACAAGTTGCAGGTAGCATTGTCTGCATGGCGGTTAAAGTTGTGGAACGAAGTATACCCGAGATGCAGATACACGCAGATCTTTGGATTCTGTTTATCTTTTTTCAAATTTGACCTCCCACCCCCTCCAACCCGAAATTCTTCCAAATCGGAAAAAATTCATAACTTTTGTTGAAACTATTAAGTTTTGTGGACGGCAAGAATTAGTCTTAAGTGTCCCTCTTAACTGCGGTCCCATAAAATTTAATGAGCCAAAACCAATATAATGCGAATGCGAAGCAAATGTGGCGATTTAGGGCTTAAAACAAATTCTGAAAATTTGAATTTGAATGCTACATACTACCGGAACATTCTTAGCTAATTGGACAAGGATAGCTTTAAAGGTGTCCAAGGTGTTGTACGGGAATTATGCCCAGAAGCATTATACGTTCATTTCAGTGCACATTCATTAAACCTCGCTTTAGGACGTTCTTGTCAAATTCAGCCTAACGCCATTCAGCGAAAGCCATACGATTGGCATTGTTAAGTCGGTTGGACATTTTTGTGGGGGGTGTGACGCCATGCCAGTGCGTGCGGGGTTCGACTTAGGATAGGCACATGGAACATCTAATCGCTCACAAAAAGGATCTCGAGCTAGTAGGGGTGGCTGCTCCTCAGCGAAGCAAAGAGGATCTAGAACTGTCGACCTTATGGACGGGTGTAAGCTGTTCCTGTCGGGAGTTGCACCTCAAATGTCTGCACAGTCGGTTGTGGGTATACTCACAAGTTCCAGGCTGGCAGACAGGTTATAGGAGTGAATACCGTTAGGAGGGAGAGTCGGGATCTTAAAGCTCAAGCTTGAAATGTCAACTTCTGGCTCCAGTGCAGGTGAGAGTCAGAGTACGCGGCTTTCCTGTATGAAATTGATGTTGCTCTTGATAGGGTAGCGGAGATGGATTCCTATATCCTGATGGGTGACTTTAATGCTCACGTGGGTGTGAATGAAACGACATGGAGGAGTGTGATGGGGAGGAACGGTGATCCTTATCAGAAAGCGAACAGAGAGAAGTTGTTTGACTTTCGCTGTGAAAATGGCATGTCCATAATGAACACCTTCTTTCCACACAAAGAAATCAATCAATAAACTTGACACCGTCCAGCTAAGTGTATTTTATTACTCCTAACTATTTGGCTTGACTAATGAAACTTAGTTCGTGATTCTTCAGCTTTAGTGGACTTATTTGAGGTATTTTGTATCATCTACGGAACAGTACGAGTTCAGTTTTGTACGAGTTTACATCTAGACCTGCTCTTTTATCCACTTTGTTGGGGTTTCCATAATATCTCTTACAGTGAATTACGCGAATTAATAATCACATTTATATGAAATTTTACATGAATGCACTAAAGTATTAGTATTACTTGATAAGTAAGTCAATTTATATATACAACCACAGCTTCACCCCGATAACGAGAATATATTGAACGCCCCTCGTATTTACAACTGAGCCTATATATTGACAATATTTTTTTATTAATTTCCGCACGTTCGACAATCGTGAAACGATGCATGATGAAATAGCAAGCCCTACTGAACATTTTGACATCTAGATGTTATTGGTAATTTTGAGAACTGCTGAAACATAACAATAAAAAAAACCATCATTGCTATCTGGTCATGCTTTAAAATTCCTCAGTTGGTCCATTATGTGAGAAGGCACGATTCCAGAGGAATGAATAGCAATCGGATCGGATAGTTTTTCGTTTTTGCCAAAACGAAATTAGAAATGCTCCTTTACATAGGAGTGTTCTTCCTTGTGCGGCATTACAGTCTGGACTTGTGGCTCTCCAGCCACTACCTGACCTCCGCCTTGCAATTTAGGGCTGGACCTTCTCGACTTGTGTGTGACACCTTAAACACGGGTGTCCCCTGCAACGTGCCGCTTCAAATGTCATCAAAGACCAAATATGGAAGATCAAACTATTCTCTTAAAGAGACCAAGGACTTCTTCATCAGCTTATGAAATTGTCGACATATCTGCGACATACAGGCAGGATTGGTATGCTCGTTGTCTTGTCTAAAGTCAGCGTGGTCCTTCGAGAGGAGGCCCTATCACTCAATTGCCCCTTGAGCCCAAAGAAACAGCAGTTGACAGTTGATCTTGGTTTTTAGCATTATACACTGCGAAGCCGAGGGAGATGAAGTCCATAACTACATCGAAGTTGTAGCTGGTTGATTCTGCACTAGACCAGTATATACTTAATTCACAGCCATATTCCTGTTAGCCGGGTTCGCAGCCCAACGCAGCCACTGATGCGTTCAGTCTCAGGACTCGACTCGAGTGGAGATGAAATTCGCTCAAATTCGGACTGAAGCACACCTTGGGTCGTTCATTCAGCGTGTGATTCATTTCACTCGTTTGACATGGTTAATGATATCTAACTCGAATTGGTGCCCCTAATGAAGCGTTACCTTTTCAAATAAACAAACCGAATCGCTTTGCTTTGGGCCTTAGATCCGCTTGCCAAATAAATTAAGAAGAAACCTTCGCGAGGCATTTCAGTATTCTTTCAAATATTTAACGAAGAACATTCGGCTGTAGTTTCCTAATCTTAGACGATAGTCTAAGTGACTTTTAAGGATACAGTTCGTACAGATCGTCCATTTTGTGTAACTAGCGGTAAATATTCATCTCCTTTCAAATACCTCATGTTGTCAGAGCTCAATTCGTGTGAACGGTGAAGGGAGTACTGTGATAATGGAACCTTGCTTCAGTTGGGCTGACCTCTTTTTCAGTCGTCGAAGTCGGGATGGTACAAGCTTTTCACTAACACTTCCATGAAGCTAAATGGATCGGGCGTCGTAATGTGCCTAGTGAGTGGATCTGTGCATTGAGTGGCAGTGACGGACGCACAGAAATTCCAAGTGTTCCGTGCTTATTTCTGGCGCCAATCTGCAGGCAAAGCCCTTCACTCATGGCCGTCTGCGTGATTAGTGACATCGTGCAGCAGAACTGTCCAATTCAAAACCAGTGCACGCCTATCACTCTTTGTCCAGAGATAACTTATTGTCGATGGTTTCGAAAGTGGAGTGCTTCAATTATCCGCTCGACAGGCGAACAAAGTCCCAAGCACTCGATAAGCGCTTGCTGCTGCAGCTGTTGTCAGAAACGATTTTGGTGAATGGGCTGATTGATATCACCCAATCGGCAATCACTTATCGCGATTAGCAACGTCCACTTCAAGCACTTTCCGTTTTCTTTTCCCGATAACCTACATACGCCCGTCGTATCGCCGCGCAATCGAGATCTAACACACGTGCTGGCTTAGTTCGATGAACTCTAAGAGTTCTAATCTTTCGAGAAGCGAGAGTGTGGTTTCTACTCATCCTCAACCTCTGTCCTCTTCAACAGCGAATGCCGAAATGTTTCGTCCACTCGCACTCGCGTTGTGGTCTGTTCTGCTCCAGCAAGCACACTGCGAACCACGCGTCTGCATCCCGGCATTGGGATGCATCCGTGGCATCGAAATAGGAGGCTATCAAGGGGACCATTTCGAAGCGTTCCTGGGAATTCCCTATGCGAGGAAGCCAATCCTTCAGATGCGATTTCAGGATCCAGAGCCGGAGTTGCCCTGGAACGGAGAGCTGGACGGGACCTTCCCCAGGC
This sequence comes from Eristalis pertinax, assembly GCA_907269125.1. Lineage (NCBI taxonomy): Eukaryota > Metazoa > Arthropoda > Insecta > Diptera > Syrphidae > Eristalis > Eristalis pertinax. The sequence goes on along the minus strand of OU026148.1, from coordinate 56,320,746 downwards.
CGGACTGCCTCCAGAAGAACTACTTGCTCCCGACACCGAAAATCACCGGTGAGGAGGACTGTTTATATCTGAACGTGTATCGGCCCAAGGTGAGGAGATCCTGGAAATCGCCAAGCCAGCATCGTCGTTTTAATCCCTCTCATCTCTCATCTTCAGGTCATCGAGAGGCCCTTGCCTGTGATGGTGTTCATCCATGGCGGTGGGTTCTTCTCGGGATCACCAAGCCCCCGTGTCCATGGGCCGGAGTACTTTATGGACAGCAGGCAGGTGATTCTCGTCGTTATGGCCTACCGGCTGGGACCGTTTGGTTGGTGCCTCAAATTGGTAATGCTCCGCCGGTCGTGCTCATGAGTGATCCGCATCTTTTTCAGGATTCCTCTCCACCTGCGATGAGAACATGCCCGGCAACTTCGGACTGAAAGATCAACACTTAGCCCTGAAGTGGGTCAACAAGTACATTTCCTCCTTCGAGGGCGATCCAAAGCGGATCACCCTCTTTGGCCATGGCGCTGGCGGTGTGTCTGTGCACCTGCACATGCTGAGTAAAAAATCCCGGGGTGAATAGACTCCCATCCTTGCGTTGTCGCAGTCTCAGTGCTCATTCCTCACTCGCCCGCAGGTCTCTTCCAGAGGGCCATCGTGATGAGCGCCAGCGCAGCCTCTCCGTTCAGCAACCTGACCCCAGACCCATTGCGGCAAGTCCGAAAATTAGCCCGAGCAGTGGGCATCAACTTCTCGGATTCAATGAAGACGAAGGATCTGGCGGAGAACCTGAGGGAAATTGAGGCCAATCGAATCCTGGATGCCGGCGATATCTTCAAGGAGTGGCACGTGGACCCCCTCATAGTGTATCGGCCGGTGATAGAGTTTCCCTCGGAGGACGCGTTCCTGACGGCAGACCCCAAGTTCATCATTGCCAGTGGCCAGTACAAGAAGGTCCCCTGGATGACCGGGATAGTGCCCAACGAAGGCTCGCTTCGCAGTCTCACCATACTGACCAACGAGACGCTACGGGACCAGTTCAATAGGCGCTTCACCGAACGCTTTATCGCTCTCATGGAACTGCCACCCGTTGACCGCACGTTCACCAACACACTGCTGCTTCAGAAATACTATTTCGACCAAGTCAACCAGCTGACCAACGACACCTACCGGAGTTTCATGGATGTTCGTTGTTCACTCCCTCTGTTAATCGCACTTGAATCCCTCCTTTGTTCCCTTTCAGAGCATTAGCGAGCGAGGATATGTGCACCCGTTCTTCAAGAGCATCCAGCAGTACGTCACCAATGCCAATCTCTTCTCTGCCCCAGTGTATCTGTACAAGTTCAACTACCGCGGCGTGAAGTCCCAATCGAATATTTACACCGGCAAGCTGTTGGACTACGGTATTGTGCACGGTGACGATCTGATCTATCTCTTCCGGTCGCCCAAGTTATTCGATACGGACTTCCGCAGATCGTCCACGGAGGCCAAAGTGATCTGGGAGATGGTGGACATTTACGTGACCTTTGCAAGGCTTGGGTAATCTCGCCCCTATGCTGTCTCGAACATTCGCTCATTTGTGTATGTGAACCCCGTCTTTGCAGGATGCCAAAGAGGGCCGAGTTCATGAGGCCGTGCGACCGGAAATCCATGAATCAGAAGGACAAGATATGCGACTACTGGGAAATCGCCAACAGGGGCACCAGTTTTGACGTCAAAATAAAAAATGAGTTCGACAAGTCACCCATACGGCTGTGGGACAGGATTGTCGATTTAATCGACTGGTGTTACTATTGACTTTGATTCAAATAAAGTGTACAGTGTGGGCTTTAACAAGAGTTTCTTCCTTTTTATGTGTATTTTGGTGTACGATAAAAGGTGACCAAATAGCAATGATAGTCTTTCCATTTGATATGTTCCAGCAGCTGTCTACGTCAACAATGATATTGAGGTGTCAAAATGTTCAGTAAGTTATGTCATTTTATCATAGATCCTTTCAATGCGTCCAGACCTGCGAAGATTATTAAAAAAAAACACATAAAATATCAGGTGTACAAGTAAGTTTTGAAGATTTTTCGGAGATGGCGTTGCAGTGTTAAATGGAATCGGACAATGCTTAAATCAACCTCATTTTAAAGTCCCATCCTTAGATGTTCTCTTCGAGTATGTGCCATTTCCCTGAAGTGTATACAAGATAGTTTTTGTATGCTCCAAACAAGTGAAAAATGTTGTGCTAACAAAGCGCTTTCTTGTCTGCCTCCATTTGAGGAAAAATGCAGCTGGAGCCCATTGAATGCCGGAAAAGGCTTACGGGGAACATGCTTCATCGACCGTGGTTAAATATGGGTGCATAAAATCATACGGGCCGTCAGACTAGATGCCAAAGCCAAATTTTCACGTTAGCAATAGTCATGCAATGGGACCTATTGGGCGTGGTCTCATATGAGCTGCTAAGACCGGGTGAAACCGTCACAGGACAACTCTACGGAACTCAATTGATGCATCGGAACCGAACAGTGCGGGGAAAAACGCGACAAAGTGATTTAGCAACATTACAACGCTCGGCCACGTGTTGCGCAGTCGGTCGAAACATACATTGAATCGCTGAAATGGGCCTTGGAAGTCCTACCTGAAAATCCTACCCCACCTGCAGTATACCCCAGGCATCGCACCTACCGACTACCTTTTGTTGCCGTCGATGACGCTTGCAACTTTGGCTGTTTTGAAGAGGTCCAAAATTGGATGGCGTCGTGGACTGCATCAGAAGGGCCATAACTTGTTTGAGATGTTCTCCGAAAATTGGGCAAAAAGATGGGAAAAGGAAATGGAAAAATAAACTTGTAACAATATTTTCATCACTCCTTTTGGAACTTAAACAACCATCCTGACATAGATTCGTGCGAAATGAAGAAAACATGGACGCTGGAGCGGCCAGTATCGAAGAAGATGCGAAGAATGTCGAGGCCAAAAAGCTGAATTAAGCATCGCCAGAGTCAACCCGACATATTTTGCGGTTTTATTTGGGCCAACATCCGCTGACGCAAGAATTGAAGCCGAATGAGTTCGCCAATTGAGCGATGTAAGTGTTGGCCGGATATCCGGATTTTGGCCAAAAACTCATTTTCTCGGGCTAAGCCTATTTTTGGCCCAGTAGCTGTGTCAAGCGAGTGAACACAAGCCACAAATGTTCGTTCAAATTCGACCGGCTTATGGCGGTAAATAATATCGGACCGTGATCAGGTATCATGTACAGAGCGATGTCAACCAAGTTGTCTGCGGCTAGAGCTAGTCAACATCGATATATCCGAGTTGTGGTTCCAACAAGAGGGCGTTTCATGTCACATAAGCGACGCAACGCTCGAAGTTGTGAAGGAGACTTTGGGCGACTGGATCATTTGACAGCGAGCGTTCATTAATTGGCCGCCCCAATCATCCATTGGGGCCATCTCAAATCCTTACGTATTTCTGAGAACAAGGACCAATGGAGGGTTTGAGCCTGAGCAATAGCTGCCTTCCTTCGATGACGGTCCTGGACATGCTGCCTCCATTCATCAAGACCAAGCTGTCTTTCGTCCGAGGTGACTTGGTCTTTATACCGGACGTTCGGTCTTCCTCTCCTTCTCGAAATACGAGGCTCGGTTTCAAAGACCCTATTAGCTGGAGCATGGTGTCCAGGTGCGCGATATGGCCAATTCAGTGCAGTCGTTGGGAACTTTAAGTCCTTACTCTACGCTAACAAGCCAACCACTATTCGAAACGCCATTGACGGAATAACGATGTACACGATGGTCACCCTGTAGAATTTGCTTTACACATTTTAAGAAAATACTCAACTCTCAATTTCCCCCCCAAATTCTTTGTGAAAACAAACAAATCATTTAGCCGATGAGCGTGTGACCTATTAACTAGTTAGGCGCCATTAACTAATCGACTTTTGATCGCAAACAATGGTCGATTCCTTCCTTCGCAAGAAAATAGCAAAATTGACGGAAATATAGCCCAAAAGCAAACTGCATACTCCACGCTGTCGCATTGCTCGAGTTACACTCATCAACAGCACAGAACACGTGCCCTAAACCATAAACAACACCGACCCTAATTACACACTTGACTCGTGCCAAATTCTTCATTTTCACTTCCATTCGCCTTCGTTTCATCACTTATTTGTCTCATGTCAGAATGACTGGGAAAAATAGTCGTTGACGAAAGCGTTTTTCAGCCGAAAACAACTCGAGGCTTCACCACAAGCGATTTTCTTCACTTAAATGCACAAAATCAATTAAGCATGTTACACAACTGAAGAGCGACGCGTCTCCGGCTTGTGAGTTGATATTTGGGGAATGTGACACGAAGGCGTTCTCGTTCGGTGACAGAGAGTGAAGAATGTTAATGGGCAACAATTAAACGCATTCCATGGCGTTGGTTAAGCAAAGATGTGTGCAAGATTGAATCATGAGACTTGTCTCACAAAAGCTGTCAAGATCTGTCTCGGAATTGTGGTCCTTGTGGTGATCCAACAACTGATTGGTGAGGGATAGGCAGAGCCTCAAACAACAAGGTATGTGCTTCCAATTGCGCACACCAATCTGGTTGCCGTCCTCCTCCACTTGTGCGCCCCAACTTTCACGCGAACATACTCTGCTGTCTTGTCTCACAGGCCCGAAGTCGAAGTTTTTTCCCAAGTTTTCACTGAGTTCTAGATGGCCCAGTCACATCTGGAGTCCGATCCTTAGACGCCTGGCTGGACCCATGTCGGTGTACAGACCGTATGCATCATGGCATTCTCCTTCGGATGTCATTGGAGCAAACAAGACCAAAGATCACACGCAGAACTTTCCCTCGAAATGATTGAGCATACTGTGTCAAAGTCCATAAGATGGACCACAGAGAAGTTGCGTATATTTCACAAGTCTTATGAGTTTGTCAGAAGCTGCAACAAAAAAAGAGATCTACTCAAGTCGCCACTGCCGATTGTGAGTCACAGGACGTCGTCACCCGCCTTTGGTGCTGTCCATGTTCTGGCTGCGTACACCAGGGCTGGGATAATTATTCTGTTGGTTGAATTTAGTTTCGTCCTTCGAGAGAGGGGCTATTATTCAATTGCCTTCTGAACCTAAGGAAACGGCGATTGGAAGGACCTATTGTGCATTTGCATTGAGTACTAAAGCTTTTAGTACTATTCATCGCGGAGCCGAGATAGACAAAGTCCCTCACTATTGTGAGCTGTTTCCAAGACGTCGATGTTGTATGTCCTTTCTTGAGTACAGCATATACTTCGTTTGCTCTCGTTCATAAGCCCATTCTACCCACAAACTCCTTACTGACGGCCGGGTGCGATCAGTCAACCACATCAATGTCGTATGCCACGTATGCTAGCAGTTGAACGGACTTCTGGAAGATCGTGCCTCTAGTGTTGTCCTGCGAGTTTTTCACGACCTTCTCAAGAACGATGTCGAAACAGACACATGATGCCTTGTCGAAAATCTTTTGGAAACCTTGAGTTCGCTAGCGGCCTTGGTGTAGCAACGAAAATTCTCCGTCATCATCTTTCGGAGCCCGACAAGTTTGGCAGGAATGTCAAAACCTGTCATGGCCGTGTTTTGCTCGCCTTTATACACTCTGATTTATATACGCCCTCAACTGTCAACAAATAAAGGACAATTTTCCAATAGAATCCCAAAAGTTACTGATCGACAGAACCCGCCCATCACGCGCATTCAGCGGCGCCTCAACCCAAAATCCCTCCCTGGGATGGGCTTGTGTGTCATTGAGTTGGTTTGAGGCGCCGCTGAATGCGCGTGATGGGCGGGTTCTGTCGATCAGTAACTTTTGGGATTCTATTGGAAAATTGTCCTTTATTTGTTGACAGTTGAGGGCGTATATAAATCAGAGTGTATAAAGGCGAGCAAAACACACAACTCACACTCTCACTCTCTCATTTAAATATTACAGAATTTTATTTTTCTAAACAGACTTTTGATTTGTGACATTTCCGTGACAAGTGATGACAAATGAAATGAAAATAAATAATACAAGAACGAGTTCGCTTGATGAGAGATGCACAAAAGTGCATCTGCTTAGAGTACAGATGGCGCTGCAGTCAGCACATCATCCCACAGCGTCAGTGCTGACTTGTCAAATCGACTGTTCACCGTCACCTCGTAGCTGTCGCCCATGTTCCTGATCTCTTTGTAGTCGCATATGCTATTCGTGCGTTCCAACGCATCCTTGTTGCATTCATTCAGGTTTAGCTTTCTGCAAAAAGAAGGACACCTGCTCAGTCCGTCCATGGAATATGACTCTGAAAACTTACCCTTTTTGGGCGAACGATACGTAGATGTCGACGAGCTCCTTGATGACCTTCTCATCCGTCGGGGTGTTCTCGAAGTCGATGCCAAAGAGCAGCGGCGACCGGAAGAGGTAGATCAGGTCGTCACAATGCACGACACCGTAGTTGTTCAGGTTGCCCGTGTACACGGCCGAGTACGAAGCTGCGCCGCGGTAGTTGAACTTGTAGAGGAAGACCGGACTCTGCGCAAGATTGGTGTTCCGCACATACTGCTGCAGGCTTTGGTAAAAGGGACGGAAGAATCCACGATCAGTTATGCTCTGTAAAGAGATTTAGGGTGGATTTAGGCATGATTTCATCGCTGGTGCTTCTGTGGGCGCACATCAACTAGACCTTGGGCAGTGTTACTGTTCAGCTCATGGGTGGCGTTGAAGTAGAACTCGATGACGTTCCTCATCTTTTGGTGGATGTTGTTGCCCGCCGGCAGCTCCATCAGCATCTCCATCATGTTGTCGAAGTCCGCATTGAATTCGGTGCGCAGGGTGTCGTTGACCAGGATGGCAAGTGCCCGAACTGCGCCCTCGTTCGGCACGAAGCCTGTCATCCAGGGCACCTTGGAGTACTTCCCACTGGCAATGATGTCCTTCGGGTTCTTGGTGAGGAATGCATCCGGCGAGGATGGTTCTATCACCGGCCGGAACGTCGTTAGGGGGTCGACATTCCACTTCTTGAAACCGTCTCCAGACTCGACCAATTGTGTGGCGTCCACCCTTCGCAGGACCTCGGTGAGTATTCTCGTTGGAAGGACATCCGCATCGGGGATGCCACACAGCTCGGCCTGCTTGCGGGCTTGTTCGAGTGGATGTTGGATCGGCTCTGCAAATGGCGCGGCTGCATTTCCACTCATCACAACTGCTCCCTTGAAAAGTCCTACGATCGAGATGAGGGCTCATTAGAGAGGAGCCGTGACTATGAGGGGAGACGCGAGGCTTACCCTTTGACAGCTCACTCAGGACGTGCAGGTGGACGGATACTCCGCCAGCGCTCTGACCGAAAATGGTGACACTTTTGGGGCTGCCGCCAAACGATGCGATGTGATTCCGCACCCATCTCAGCGCCATGTTTTGATCCTTGAGGCCAAAATTGCCGGGCATGCTTTCATCGCCAGTCGACAGAAATCCTGAAATGATTCGAAGATGTGCGGTTAGTCAAGGTGAAGCGAGATGGTCACTGGGGGCATGTTCGTCAATCATTTGTTGGTGGGAAAGAATTCCCTAGTGTGTGATCAGAACGTCACTCAGTCGATCAACACTGTGAAATCGAGGTTCGTCCTCAACGGTCTCTTGTAGAGACATACTAATTACATAATTACCCGTGATCACGTGGCACGAACGAACGCGTTGCGCTATACATAATTCAAGTTAGCAGTGTGTGTCTTTCAATCATTTGTTGGTGGGAAAGAAATATGAAAAATGAGAAATAATGAAAAATGGTCACGTGAGCGTGGTAAATAGGTTCGTGTTCACGTATTTGCCTGATCACGTACTACCAAAAATAACCCAGTTTGATTGCAATTATGTTGGTTTCAAATTGTGTAAAATGGAGTTCAGAAGTGGCATATTATGACATTTTGAGAGCTCTGGTATGAAATGTTAAATTCACATGTAGTCAGACTTGCGTGAAATTAAATCACTAGTCAGTGTCACAGAGTCACCTATTTATATTTCATGCACGTTCTAATTTAACGCGCATTGCCTGGTGACTTACGCAACACGTGCCACTTACTATTTTACGTGCATCCTAATTTCACGTGCATTACCTGATAATGTACGCACGTTACCGTACACGTGAAGGCCCATTCACGTCCAGGAGCGAAATAGAAATAAATGTACAATTCACGTGAAATTAGATCTGCGTGAAGTCGCAGAACACGTGCCACACACTTTTTCACGAACAGCCCAATTGCAAGTGTATTTAGCTGGTAATGTACGCAACACGTGTCCCGTACGTACATCATAATTTCACGTACGTGCATTACCTGCTACACGTTAAATCATAGACTCGAAGGCCTACTCACTACTCACGTCATAGAGCACAAAGGCGAAGCGAGGCGAACTCCTTAGCGCGTGTTTGAATTTGTACGCCGAAGGGAACCACCAACTAGCCAGCGAATGCCTGGAAAGGTGAGCAACCACATCGCGGGCAGTGTCGCATTAGGCAAACGAGCTGAAGCTCGCCCAAGATCATGCATAGGATTGTGGATCACTTTTTGGAAAGTCAAAGAATAGACCAGTTATCTGCTGCTTTATGCAAATGCAACATTTCCTGTTTGGTCACGCGCCAAACAACAGTCACGACGCAAAAGCTGCATTTGAAGAGAAAAAAAAAAATCAAGCCATCACCCATCGAATGACCGCTACCCACGAGGCCCTTGAACTGCGTCGCCACCAAAAGTAAACACAGAAGCGTGACCATCTCTCCCGGAGGTATGTCGTGTTATCAAAGCGCTTTACCGCTTTACCGCAACCATAATTAAAGATCGGATCAGACGGAAATTTCACTCAAAGGTGACACACTCCAAGCGGCAATGACGCACGCATTAATTCGAGATCGATCCACGCGTGTTGTCGTTTCCATAATCGACTTGATAATGCCATTATCTTCAGCTTATTTTATGCGCCATATTCATGAGCCATTTAAATTGAATTGAACCGAAGCTCAGCGATCCAGTTTCGCGACGATCAGAATACACACCTAGTGCTCCCAGGCGGTAGGCCACCGTGACGAGGATCACCTCTTTTGTGGCCATAAAGTACTCCGGTCCATGGACGAGGGGGCTGGCTGTTCCCGAGAAAAATCCTCCGCCAAAAATGTACACCATCACGGGGAGGGGCTTCTTGTTCGTCTGCAAGAGAGCTCGTACGTGAATCTCGCCAAACTGGGGACGAACGCCGATCACTTACCCTTGGACGGTAGATATTCAGATACAAGCAGTCCTCGTCGCCACTCACCATGGGCACCGGCAACAGGTAGTTCTTCTGAATGCAGTCGGCTCTGGGAGCGGTCGCGTTCAACTCGCCCTTCCACGGCTTCACCGGCTTGGGGTGCTGAAATTATGCAAAAGAAAAATGTTCAAACAGCACACGGTTGGGTTGGTGTAACTTACAGCGAATCGGAGATCACCGACAGGTGGCTGGGCGAAGGGGATTCCCATGAACGCATCGAAGTCATCGGATTTGTAGCCCTTCATGGTCGTCCCCCGAATACATCCCAGCTTAGGGAGACACACCTTCGCCGACGGATGGCCACTCGCCGGCTCCAGCAGCACCACCAACAGCAGCAGGCCGACGGCGACGGCAGCGGTTGCGAGTCGAATCATACTCGTCATTGACGTCGAAGCCTGAAAGATCGGAAAGCGTGTGAAATCAAAACGTTTGTGTATGCTAATGAGTCGGTTGGGTGGACAACGAGCAACACCGGTAGCCGTTATAATGAACGATAATTTTATTGTGATTTCAGACAAAAGGTGGCATGCCGTCCATCCGGTGCGCGGCGATGGAGGTGCGGACGATCTCTTCCCTCCGCCAGCTGGCATCTGGTTGATAGTCTAATCCGAGTCCGAGGAGGGTATGTCGCAATCTCGCTATTAATAAACTCTTACGGGCGACATGTGACGTGCGTCTGTGGGGCATTGGACAGGCGGCATTTGCATACACCGCGGATCGGCGCTGTTGTGCAGGGGCCCTCAGAAAGTAGTTCAGACGAGGCACGATATCTGCCGGGTCACTGAATCGAAATGATTCATTAGAGCACACGTTGTTCGCTGCTCGATGTGTGCATCAGCCATGTGAGCTATGTTTTGTCGCCGAGATTAGGGAAGTAAACAAATCCCACATGAGCTTGCTGGAATGCGTTCTGTTTATCATTCGTGGGACGGGATTGCTTGGAGAAACACCTGCGAAGTGCTTTGCAAACGTTTTGATATCGCTCGACAGAAGGGGCAATTAATGCTGATAACTTTTAAGCACTCTTTATCTTAATTGAGTTTTTATTTCGATGGAGAGACAGATTTCAGTGATATCTGGTGGGGATTACTTTGCCGACACTTGATAAACAAAAGCACTGGAGGGCACGACTTTGTGGTCATGTATGACTCATCCAGCAGACAGGAAGACAATGCGGCTTGAAGGTGATCTGAAAACAACGCGATCATTGGCAGTCCCTTTGTCACAGCCCCTTGACAATCAGCTTATCAGTTGCCAACGAGACAAGCACACGCTTCAAGTTAAAACAAAACACGTAGCGCCACGTTTCGGGCACGGCACTCGTCTTGACCTCTAGGGCGAGTCAAAACCGGTATCCAGAGCCCTTTTTATTATTCAAGATCAACCGATCGCGAGAAGGAAATTATAAATGCTTGATCTCCCGCTCGTGGGTTCGATATATGCATTTAATGACGGCCAATTAGCCAGTCACTGCAAGACGGCACACGCCGCGCCGTCAAAATTATGCAACTTGCTCCATAAATTAACGTTATTTTCTTAATTATTCCCGTGGAACTAGTGTGTTGACAACTATGATGTTGTAACTGACAGGGAAATGCATTGAGGTTTTATCGTGCTGTTGACTCGCTAAATACGATTACATTTATGACCATTTTCGGAGAGATTGCTTCTGATTCATCTTAATGAAGTTCGACTGTTGTCTCGTGTTCACTGTAACTTGGGTTTACGTCTGAATTGTCGGCCTTCCTTGTTTCAGATGCGAAAACAACCAGGCGCTTGAGATTCAATAAGATCATTAGCTGGAGCATTATTTTTTTAAGAGAGGACCTCAGTGAATAGAGACACACCCTGTCTTGCCATCTATCTCGCTTAGCTTACACATCGGTCACCTTTGAGTTATACGAAACAAGACTGATCCGATCGAGGTCTTATTATATTAAATATTGACTTAAGTAAACTTAAGCTTGTGTCGAAACCAAGAGAATAGTAGCCAGAAGTACATCAAATTTCAAAGTGTCCACATTTGCCAGAGTTGGGAAGTTACACGATATTTCCATACCAGCAGTCATTTACATAAGTAGAGAGCAATTCAATTCGCCAGCGCTTAAGAAAACATAACTTAACGAAACTTAACGAAACTCAACGAAACTTAACGAAACTTAACGAAGTGGTGTATCATATCTGTGTTTTCGTTCGATCCGTTAAATTGACTTTCGTCACCTTACGTTCAGTATGGTTGGGCCTTAAGTTGTTTGGAGTTAAAATGCGCCATGGAATGCAGTCGGAATATATACCCGTATGTACCCGCATTCCATATAGTCCCTGATAGTATTGGACAAAATCACTCATGTTGTGCTTGCTATTGTTGGACCTACAGTTTTGTCCCGACCCCATTGTTTGAGAAACTTCTGAACAGTGATACTCTCTGAGTAACACGAGAGGGGTCTAGCCGTGAGTTGAGAAAGTTGTTCATATCGGAAATTTAACCCGAACACCCGGCTCCAGTGTCGACGCACATACCCACTCCGCCACGATGGCAACACACAGCCCCCTCTGGCGCGCGCACAAACTGTCGCCAAAGTTAATCTGCTTAAAATATCTTATAGAAACATCAAAGAATATAATATAGGAAAATACCGTGTGCATACAAAGTCACAATGGCGGAATTACAGTTTTTTTTTTTTCTAAAATTAAGATTTCTTATCTGCCATCAATCTTGATAACCAATCTAAATTTGCCAGCGAAAATCTCTGATTATTTGTGTGTTTGCCTAAAGATTACTACCAGCTTTGGGTTTAAGTATATTGCATATTTGAACAGCTTGTGTGGATGATATATGTAGCGGCGTTTCGTTTCGTTTTGAGATAAATATGTCGGCTGTCTGGAGGCTGATTAGATAAATTGATGCCTCTGTTCTAGTTCTAGAAGGCAAGAGGTCACACACCATGACTCATAGGAAGCAATTATTCGAGGCAAGAGAAAAGTGGGACAAAAGGACTTTAAACAATAAAGAGTACTGAAAGCCGTTCTGGTTATAATTTCTGATATTTAACCATGATAAGGACCAACCGAGTAGGTCAGGTAGGACAAGAAGAGGTTGATAAAGGGGCGACGATAAGACAGAGCTGGATTTTATCAGCATCCCATGAATCGAACAGACGACGGGAAGGCATATTAGAGGAGTCATGTCCCACATTGAGATTGAGGATATGAACAAGAGGAGGATGATTAAATGAAACTGGGTAACATATTCAGGATTTATGCCTCAAACACAATACCGCGCTAAAGCGTCGAGTTACCTTTTGCTTGCAATGCTGCCAAGCAATACAAAGGGACAGTATAAACTACGGCCTTTTTCTTCCGTTTCTTAGAAAATTATTAAAGTAACAGCAACGCAATCTGTCGAACAACGCATTCCCTGACGCAAAATAATTAACATGCGATTGAAAAAGAAGCGAAACGAGCTGGTCTTAAGGTTAAATAATTGTATTGTCGACCATGAAACGTCCCATCACACACACGAAACGTTACCATCGACAGCTACCATTTTGAGGTAGTAAAGGACACTGTCCATAATAATAATATGGGTGGCGCTACAGCGCGTAGAGGGCTAGGGCCTAGCTTCTCAGCAACCACTCGTGTTGTGCGTGCTATTGTTCTATCACGAGTGGAACGGACCTACAGTTTTATGCCGACTCCGAACGGCCAATTTTGAGAAGTTTTTTCTAGACAGTTATACTCTTTGAAGATTGTCAGTGACTCGAAAGAGGCGGGGCCGTAAAAAGTATTTCTTGTCGTACCAGGAATCGAACCTAGACTGGTGGGTCCAAGTGCGTAGGATTCGACGCACATACCCACAACGCCACGGGCCACCACACTCTGTCTACCTCAGGCAAAACGTGATCTTCACAAGACGACATCATAATGGAGATCCAACGTAGAGTCTCCCTGGGTAACCGCTGCTACTTCGGTTTATCGAAACAACTTGGCTCAAACCTCCTGACTCGAAAGACCAAGATGATGCTCTACAAAACTCCAATCCTTCTAGATGGAGCCAAAAGCTGGACGATAAGTGAAACAGCAGAGCAGATTCTTGATGCCCTCGAAAGAAAAATTCTGCGTTCGATGTTTGGTCCCCTCTGTGAGGAAGGTGTATGGAGGAGCTGTATTACGATGTGGCTGTAGTCCAGAAGGCAAAAATCTATCGACTGCACTGGCCTGGCTACATCCGGCGCATGCGCACCAATGCTCCAGCTAAGAGGGTCATCAAATCCCAGCCTCCTGGTTCGAGAAAGAGAGAAAGACTGAACCAACGGTATAAAGACAAAGTTATCGCGGACACAGATTGGCCTTGATGACTGGAAGCAGCCTACCCGGGACCGTCAGCGATGGAAGGACGGCCCTGACCCCCAAAAGGTCGATGGCTGGAGAAGTAACTATGTATTATTACAAATTGAGAGAGTTTCGTGTGTCAACTGACATTTGAGAAATGAGAGCAGAGCTGATACATTTGAATTGTCATCTCATAGTACACAAAATACTAGGTAACACTAGTGCTCTACGGCTACAGCCCATACACATTCACTTGAATGAATGCGCCCACATTTCTTCACTTGAATGAATGCGTTTACAATCCAAATTTGTACACAACTAAGAAAATCGAAGATTTACATTTCTTTTAACTATTACAAATTACAATATTATTACAAGAAATAGTTATTAAAACAAGCAAAAATTATATATTTATGCAACGTATGAAACATCGGTCAAACGCAACAAATGTTAAAAGTTAACCAATCCCATCCACTTGAGGGACGCATTTGCTGTCTCCTGCCTCTCATTGGGGCTTATGAGTTGTAAGCTTCTTGACAGATCGAAACGCACAAACAAAGGATTCTATGGGCCGGAGCCTTTAGTGTGTATCTTCCCTTACACCGCGTCAGGATTTTGAAGTGTGGAACAAGGTCAGTCTTTTAACAATTAAGGGCCATTCATAACTGCGAACTTCGCCAACACTGACACTTCATTCATATGGAGTTTTTTCATTCACAGAGAAGAACTTATGAAAACATCCACTTCATTGCGAATTTTTTGGTCGTGATTTTGTGGATGGCGTTTGCCTCTTTGTGAATTGCGTTCTCAGTTTGACAGTTCAATGCAAATTCAATGCTCATCTGTTTGCATACCAAGAAGTATAACTTTTGGTTTGTATTTGCTGGAAAATGGTGGTTTCTGAAATCGCGTTCGCAGTTCGCGGCTCATATGAATGGGCCTTTACTTCTCTGAGACATGTATTCAAATTCAAATATGTATCTATTTTCCAATTTTTCCAAATTTCCAGGCACATTGGTTCAGAAATCTGGGAAGCTCACACATTTACGTCATTACGTCGAAGCTTTTGCAAAATGTATCCCTTAACAACCGCTGAACGTAATGAAATTGTGAAAATTCACTTCAAGATTAGTCATTTTGTATGTTAATTAAACTTCATATAAATGTGTATGCGTCACAACTTGACCCAAATAAAAGCAAACGATCGACTCAAGGGGAAACTGATGAAGCATACTAACAGGAATAGGCATTGACAGTGGATAAGCAAACACTACAAAACCACAGCGTGGATTCGGACGAAATGGTTCATTACAGTCATCGTTTATCGATGAACCAACAATTAGCCTCCGCTGGTATTCGATGGAAGTGAGGCTGACTTCCAGTGGCGTTGCAAAGGTGCCTACTCAGCTTTTTTCTACTAAATAAAGGGCAATCCAATGTGGAAAGAAAGGCAGTGGGTTCTAGGACTTCTATGGATTAACGCATCCTTTCTAGAGTTGCGAGATTTATTGAAAGTGGCCAAAATTAGGAGAAACTCGGCAGAGCACGAGGAACTCAATGTAAAGCAGCTGCTTCTTCTTCGAACGGAAAGAGCCCTTTCGATGGTTTGGTCACGTGGCACGAATGTCCCCTTCATCACGACTTTTGCAAGATGTGTGCCTTGAATGCGACCTCATCGGGTAGGCGACCGTTGCTCCATGGGGGGGGGGGGGGGGGGGGCGGGTGCTCCTTTCCCCATACCTTCCAGAAGAATTGATGAATACACATCACTGCCTAGAAGGATATCAATTTTGACGTAAGATAAGTTGAATCAGCCAGTTCCATATTTTTTTTATGTGAATCCAGTTAGCGCAGGGGAGATGGCGTATTGGAATCCCGGAAGAAAGTTTGGGTAGTACCAACATCTGCAACTTAAAGGTTGCCTTGATATTAGAGTCTTTGTTCGTCACTTGTCTTTGTTTCTCCGACGCCAAAAACGGAAACTACACTCCTTTCTCGTTTAAGATGTAATATTTGTGTTGCAGAATCAGTTATGAAGAATGCCTCCGATCCAGGATCTAGTAGCGCTCTCAGCATCAAACGTTGACCAGTGGTTGTGTAAACCTTAAGGAGAGCTGTAGCCAGGAGAACAGTTTAGATTTTACTGTTTTCGCTTATACATGCGTTGAGTCTGGTGGAAGTTGCTCGAACGTCTATCGCTTGTAGTTTGATGAGCGTTAACAAAATTGTATGTTTACCAGAGCAGGTGATTGGATATACTCGTTGAGCTAAAATCATTTTGTGGGTATGGGAGGATGTGTTTCGTTCGAATGTAGTGGAGAATGATGCTTCTGGTTGCAATTCGACCAGGCAAATATGCTTGTGCAACTTTGCCAAGGCCCAGGAAGAGGTGGTTGGACGAAGACCCAAAAACTCGCCTGGTTCCGCTTGGGCATTACTCCTGATTAGTTAGAGTTGATGGCGGAGGATGGAGTGGCCTGGAGATCTCTCCTGCGTGCTGTTTCCCCGCGCCCCTTTTATTGGATCATGCGGACCAGAAGATAATGAGGTACAATTCTTTCAATTAAAGCGGATGGTCAAAAGAGCTCACCGATATACAAAACAGTTCGTAAACGCGGTATTAGCGCAGTACTGAAACGTCAAGCGTTCTTAAATTGCAAACATTTGGTAATGATGCAATGCATCGCGTTCTAAAACGTCATATGAAAAATGAAAGCCGCTGCGCAAACTTTGAGTGCTGAGGCTGTTCTGGTGGAAGTTGCTCGATGTTTGATGAAAAAGCAACCACCGCATCACAAATTATCGCGATGCATCGCAACATCGGAAAATCGTTGCATAGCATAACAAAGGCAGTGATTCTTACGCGCTGCGCATTTCTTTGACGTTTACGAACTCAACATCTGTCTCCGTTACAGATCTCTTAAGGCTTATCCATCGAGGAAGTGTACGCTGCAAATTAAGTGTCAGCCGTTGTATAAGATCAACATCTGCCGATATAGCGAGGAGCACCCCATTTTGTCTTGTCTCACGACAGATTCTGACGCATTCTGCATTTGGAGTTGCATCAGCACCATACCTGAATTGATTCACGTGGAATGTCAACGCAGCTATTCGTGAAATATGACTAAAGTTCACACCCTGAAATTCAGAATCCCAAACTCAACTGAAGCAAAGAAAGACCTTTTCCAAGGTCAATTACATTTGCAAGAACCGTTGTTTTTCTAGTCGTGTCAAATGTAGAGACAACAATGGCCGCTAATAAATCTTGACGTATGAAAGCCCATCCCTGGATCATTAATTTCGTTTAGCATTAGTTAGAGATGGATTTGCGTCTTTGGAATTATTAAATTCTCCTCATCTGGTTGTACCTGTTTCAATCTCATCCGAATGGGAGTCGAAACGTGTCGAATGACGAAGCGAGGGTTCACTGTGCAATTGTCCGATTAATCTTGATGCGAGATAATTGCATGTGGCATTAATCAAATAAAATTGACTGCAATATGTAAGACGTAATTGAAATCAACCATAGGACGTATGAGTCCCCACAAAGAGTGATATCTCCGAGATCATTTCGAGAGATTCGAGAAATAGAAGATAAATGTCTGTCGAATTAGCAGCGCAATCCAGTCCGAGGTGGACCAGGGTTACCTTTTACAGCGTTGTGCGTGCCACAGTTCTTTCACGAGTGGAAGGGACCTTCAGTTTTATGCCGATTCCGAAAGGCGAAGTTTGAGAAGGTTTTCCTACTCGTTAAGCATCGTCAGTGACTCGAAAGAAGATGTGAATTATGAATGATTTCTGAATTTGGGGATTGAACTTAGAACACCAAGGATAGGAGTCGACGCACAAAACCCTCTAAGCTACGGCAGCCAGGAACTAGAAAAGAGAGGCTTTGGCGATGAAAACGAGGCATAACTAGGCTTGTCTTATTCACAAGTGCATAGCCCGCTTGGTATCAGAAATCAACAACAAAAGCCGAGGTGGGAATAAATCAGCCAGTAAATTGCGATGCTCGTTTTTACAACACAAGTTCAAAAAGTGCTGAAATCGTTTTGTGTGGAAATGACTGAGTTATTGGTATCTCTTTGAGTGTGTTGTCCATTAATTTGAACTAAATTGCAGATAGACTTCACTTGGATCGGTGACAGTTGAGAAAATCGGTATGACTACAAGCCTTTAAAGGACAAGGTATGTTCGTTCGTACGATCAAAAATTGGCTAGTTTTTAGAACAAAACTCAGCAGATCTTGTTCGTTGACTCACAAAATATTTGGTGTCTTGGGAAAAAAAAACTGCCGCTTTTGAGAGGATGGCAGATTCGAAAGCGACAAGTTTTGGTTGGATATGTAAAAGGAGTGATTTGTAATAAGTGTCCATGTGTGCCAACTCTAAAAAACTTGCTACCCGTGCAAGCTTCCATAATTTAGCAGCTACATGTTGTATTCAACGAGTTTCTTTGGCTTTTCTGCTATTTGTCCACTTTCTGACAGAATTTTACTCCTCCCCTGATATGAGACAGCTTGCTGGAAACATACGGGGTAATACCTTAAGTGAGTACGGCCGTTTTATTGAAAATGGTTAATGATTTGAACATATAAAAGGTGATTCATCGTGAGGTTTGATTATCAATTGGCTTTTTTTGACAGATCACATGTGACTCCTATCAAACTGCTTTGTCATTTTTGTTCAGTATCGTTTGGCAAGTCATCATGGAACAGCACAACAGCATCTCCAAATTGTTCAGCTATATTACAAAAATCAGCGTTCTGTGAGAAATGTTTTTCGTGCGATTCGAAGAACTTACGGTGCGCATAATCGACCTACTGAAACCACTATTGCCAATACCATTCGCAAATTTGAGTCCCAGTTTACATTAGTGAACCGGTTAGACCACATCCAGCACGTAGTGAAGAGACTATAGCAGCTGTAGCTGAGAGTGTACGCGAAGACCGTGAAGAATCGATTTGTCGTCGTTCTCAGCAACTTGGCTTGGCGTATTCGACAACTTGGCTTATTTTACGATATCGGCCTAAAAGCGTACACAATTCAACAACACGGCGCTACGAGCCACACAGAGCGTGAACCAATAGACTTGTTGATAAATCATTTTGGTCAGCACTTAATTTCACGTTTTGCTACGCCCAGATCACGCGATATCACACCTTTGGACTATATTCTCTGGGGATGTGCGCATGTTATTGGGAGTCCTTACTGATCACTATAAGGTATAATTAGTTGAGTGACGTTTGACATCCAGCACAAGCTTAACCCGAAACAAAACACAAAGCTTCCGTATAAAAAAAAAAAAAGGGAGCAAAAAAAAAACCCAATTAAAGGCTCCGGCACATAGAATACTTTACATGAGTTGACGGCCAATATAGATACAATTACAAACGTTTATTTACATTTGTATGTATGTATGTATTTTAAAATCTGCTTCGACAACAACCAACCCTCAGAGGATGATTTAAAATTCGAATTCTATTGAAATGGCACAATGTGATGATGTGTGACGATTGTCAAGGAGAGAGAAAAGTTAAAAGTTGAGCAACTACATCCGTCGCGTCGACTTCAGCGATGGTTTATGTGTCACCTGCCATGAGAACGCATGTATTTTATGTATCAGTCAAAGTATCGCTGACGCATGTGTATCCGATGTGCTGGAGCCTTAACAGCGCACTCTATTACCCAAATAAAGCCGACTTCGCGTTACGACGTTAGTTAGCGTGCGTTGGTGCATCAAAGCTGCGTTGAAATTATAACTCAGTTAACACAAAGTACTTCCATTTTGGAGGAAAAACCTCCTCCATTTGTAAGAGAAATTTAAGAAAGAAGCTCTCTCTCGAAGTACCAAACATGTTCGAGAATGACTGTGTTAGTCTTACGTTTGAGGTTTTATTGTGTTCCTCTCATTTTTTTGACAAAGCACGATGCAGTATTTTGCTTATTGCCATTGAATTGCTTGTGTTGAAAAACGACGGTAACAGCAACGCAATATTGTGTTTCAGCCAAAACACTTTCAACGAGTGAGAAGTGATTCAAAACTAAGGGTTTTATTTTGTGAGTCAACTGACATGTGCGGTATGAAAACTGATGATACATATTTGGTTGTCATTTCAAAGCTGGTCTGAAAGTAAGTCACTCAAGCGAAGCCTTGATAGCCATTGTCCATGAATGGCGTCTGTGTCGGAAAGCTTTCCATCCTTGGTAGATATGTGTATCAATACAACACTTAGTTGGAACGTTCACATATTTGAGGTCGCCAAATATGCTGCGAAATGTTTAGGTTTCCCTAACAGATGCAAGAAATATTTGGCACCCTCTGATTTGGCCCAAGCTTGAGTACAACGCTCATATCTGGTCTGGTGCCTCCAAGACCATTAGATGGAATCCAAAAGCGAGCAATAAAACTTATAGGAGGCAAGTTATAGGAACATCAACGTATCGTTTCTTCTTTGTCCGTATTTTAACAAACGATGTTCAAGTGAACTAGCCAACTGCATTCCTCTTCTCCATGAATTCGTCCGCAATACTCGTCTCGCCAGGAATGCTCATCAATTTACCCTCAATCCTGCTTTCATTCGCACAGTTGAATTTAGAGACTCGTTCTTCAGTCGCACTACGCGTGTATTGAATGCTCTTCCCAGCCCAATATTTCCCACAAGCTACAACCAGCTGATATTTAAGACCAATGTGCACAGATACCTCGCTTTCTCCCTCTATACCTTCGGTCCCTGCTTTGTCTTGACCTCGGACACTTAAGGGTACTAATACCCTTAAGTGTCCGAGGTCTCACTTGAGCGTTACATTCACTTGAGCGCGCGCAAATTATAAAAAAACAAAAAAAAAAGTAGCATCAACGCAAAATCGCAGTAACAATGGACGACACGCACTTGGGCACCGATCCTGCCTTATGTTCCTTACCATAAACCTCTTAATATAAGTGATACACTGTTGCTTCATTTTAAAACAAATTATGTCAGTTTCACTCCAATTAAAACTTTCACTCGAATTTAAACACAAACAATACGAAACGTTCGCTGAGATGTGTCTGTCCACATATATCGACTGCTCTTCACAAAATCAGAACTTCAAGTGCCGGCCGGCAGCAGCAGGGATATCATTTATCTGCTTGTGCGGGTTCCTCTGTTTGTTTTAGTCAAACTCGATATGTTTGTTTCGGTTACAATAATGTCTTTCTCTTCGGAATACAAGTAGACTGTCTTGCTTTTTGTAATGGAACCCTGCGAAATGTCACAGTCTGTCAGTCAAGTCAAGACCATCCTGTCGGTTGCGGATCCCCCAACCGATCGTTGTCGTAATAACTGACTTCACTTGTATTTCCAATTCACTCTAAGGATATTCTAAAGTATCAAATGAGAAAAGTGCTTGCCTGTGGTGCACACGTTTAATTGCTTATTCGCATGACTAGATCGGATAAGGCCAAGTGTGGTTACGAGTTCAACAAACGTCCGCGAACGCAGTGATAAGTGGGATCAGACTATTCTTCTTAGTCGCCATTGTGCAGTGGTATAATGTGTCATTTAATTATAATCAAGTGTCTGGTCGGTTTCTCGACAAGATCAGAATAAAAGAAACGAACAAATTGCTTTCGTTACACGCTGACAATGGTGCGAGTGCAGATCTATAACAGGAGCTTCGGCAGTCGATGGCCGCTGCATCCGAAGTGATTACATGTTAATCTCAAGGCCGTGGTGATTATCAACCAACTGGACAGAATAAATAAATAAATTACCATTGGTACGACAGCTTTTTACGCAGCTATGGCATCCAATGGAGCCGGAAGCGGAGGCGACTGGTGCTTGGTGTCTGGACACGACCCAACATCTCTCGGAAAAACAACGCTTGACAACGATTTGCCCACTTAGAGGACAACATTCGCCGCGTTATTGCCGATCTAAGACCACAAATGTTGGACAAAGTCATCGAAAATTGGACCTCCAGATTAGACTACGCCCGAGCCAGCCCTTGCGGTTATATGCCAGAGTCATATTTAAGATATAATGCTCGAAGATTATCTTTCGAATAAAGTACATTTCATTTCAATTTAAAAAAATCATTTTTGTTTTATTCCATTTCAAAGTTACATGCATTTAAAAAAAACACCTTTTATCATGGTTGTCAGCAGCACAAACAAAAAAATTGTGTAACATAAGTTCAAACCATGGGGACTAATTAGACGTTTGCATGATTTAGTGATTTAATGTCAAACATTTTTGATCAACTGTCAAAAAAATGCAGAAAGCAGGCAATCAGCTGTGCCCGACATTCTATAATAGTTGATTTTTTGGTCCGGTGTTACAGAAGAACATAATAAACTCAAGTGTTATTGCGACTATGTAACCAATGAGGATTTGGGCCGTATTTATGTTCTTAAACCACAACAAATGCACACAATAATGCAGCCGATAGGGTGTCACGTCGTAAATTGGGTTTGGGTTTAGCAATTAAGCTCTAGACTTAGAAGGCGACCAAAGCTAAGTCAATTACCGATGTTATGCCTTGGACTTGTAAGCGGTTTAGTTCAAAAACCAAATCAAATGGGCGACGTTAAGCCCTTTAGACCCGCCTGCAACTGGGAGACAACTTTTGATAACCAAATTTCCTGGCCGTCAAACTTTGAATGCATGAGCATTTGGAAAAAAAGTGTACACAAATGTGTCCCTAATTGAAAAGTTCAGCGAAAGCTAAATACTCAACCGTAATGTACATAATGAGTCTTCAGTTAACTTAAGAAATCGTTGAAATACACAGAAATGATGCAGTGTCACATAATAACCGCTACTTTCAGTTTCGTTGAGTTTCGTAATAATATGTGTGGCGCTACATCCTGGGTCTAGCCAGGGTCTTGCTTCTCAGCAACCACTCGTGTTGCGCGTGCTATTGTTCTGTCACGAGTGGAAGGGACCGACTTCGAACGGTCAAATTTGAGAAGCTTTTTCTAGACAGTTATACTCTTTGAGTATTGTCAGTGACTCGAAAGAGGTGGGGCCGTGAACAAAATGTTAGGTCGTATTGGAAATTGAACCCAGGCACCGATGTTCAAATACGCACATACCCACAAGGCCACGGCGGCCAGTTCCGTTCAGTTAGGCTTACTTAAATGGAAACGAAAGGAATCATTCTCACGTACTTTAGTGACACTTTAAGATTTTAAGATTTTGGCATAACTTCATAGAAGCAGGTTGAAATCGGACAACGCCTCTCATTTTCTACTGTTCCTTCGATTCTGATACAATCTTGAGTTCACTCCAGTCAATTAGGGGTGGTTGGGCCTTAACCCATGCAGAATGCTGTTTCTGGTTGGGAAACGGTCTAGTCTATTGGAACGAATTTTTTAATGAGAAACTGGAGTACACAGGGAATTCGAACACTCCATCGGGACAGATATGGCAATCGTGGGCCGAGGACAGAGTGAACAAACTCCACGTGTTCGTGGAATAGCAGTAAGATTGCACATTGTTCACAGCAAGTCCCACGGATGCGGAATCCAGTGACTAGACTTCAGATTGATCCCTAAAATGCTGGGAAATCCTCTTTTATTTGACCGCTCATTCAATCTTATTCACAATTACTCTTGCAAGCCTAAAGAATCGCACAGTATCCTTGCCAGAAATAAACGACTGCCGTTACAACCTCCGTTCACACTAAATTCGACTACCATTCACAACGTATCACCTCCATCCGCTTGTGCCCGCAGCACGTGTCTTATTTCGCCTCCCTCACAGACGCGACTACCAACTCCACCACCACCAGCACCGCCATCAGCATCGACCCTAATTATACGTTCGACTCGTGCCAAATATTTGTCTTGGGCTCTGTTTTGTTTCGATTTTGTCTCGTCCGCACCGTGTCGAGTGTCGAGCGGAGGCACAAAACAGAAGAGATACAAAACAAAAACCGTCTACCATCGCGTTTTCGGTTTTTTTGTTTCCCCAGTAGCCAGCCACAAGCGTGTGCTCGAGTCAACAACGAATAATTTTCCACTCGGAGGTGCAAAATCAATTAAGTCTCTTCGTGTTTGTTATTGTTCACGGTTTATTCGACGACAACACAATAGCGATCACCCATCACTCCGCGAGGAACCGAGCACTTACCTCCAAAGTCTGAGACGGACAGTCCGCACAGCTGAACTCACTTCCGCACGGTGAGGGTGCAACAGGAACAGGAACTGAATTCACAGCGGTTTCGCGATCACAGGTTTTTCACACCGAACTTGATAACAGGAGAGACAAAACATGCACACACAAACAATAGCACTTGACGAATGGGGAAGGCGGCTCTGCGAACGCACTTGGACACTTGGAAACTGTCGCGCAAACGAGGCGAGCAGCGGCGCGCTTATCTGCGTTCTTCGGACGCTTAAGGGAGCCCGAAAGAGGCGACACGAGAGAGAGAGGGAGAACAAGACGTTTAAGTGGTTCGAAGGCGAGCACGCAACTGATATTCGACACAAGCCAGATGCGAGCTTATATATTGGAAGCGATTTGCTTCCCCATACCGGCTCGGCTTTAGATGTGGTGGTCTGTGGTGATCGTCTCTTTTGCGTTTGTCCAGCTAGGCAGACGGCTGTGCTGCTGCCAGCTAATTTGCGCTGACTCTGACTTTCCCGGCCGAGTGTGGCGATTCGCGATTCGTGTCTTGGATTTTCCCGCAGATACGCTGAGTGTTGTGCATTTGAATGCGTGTGCTCTGCTCTCTCGCTGTGTCGGTGTGAAGTGGCTTGCTTGACCTCAGGGGATGCCGCGATCATAGTTAAGGGATCGTCACATTGTATTTAATCAGCAGCGCAGCGGCTGTTGGTGCTGATCCGGCGACGATGTCGCGTCGTGGAGACTTGTAATTTGTTGTCTGTCTGGCAGGGAACACGTTTCCCGGGGAGATGCATTTAATCGATTATTAATTCACTGTTATGACTGCTTACATCAGGGTTGGAATTACATGGCGCCTCGATTATGAGCTGACTCCGTGCACGGTGCACACGGACTATGGACATGTGGACCTTGTCTGTGGCAGAGGCTGGGGATAGGCAACCCTTCATTATCTTCTTGACGATACAATGTAAATGATTCACAAGTCGATCAGAAGGGGGTTTGTCCGGTCTTTCTGCGGAGCTGGCTGCTTCTGTTGAAGTTGAATCAGCTTCTCTCTAATTTATTATAAAGGGTGTTTTTTTTTAGAAGTTTAGAACTTTGAAATGGAATAATGAAAAACAAAGATGATTTTTTTAAATTGACATGAAATTGACTTTATTCGGAAGATATTCTTCTGGCATATAACCGCCACGGCTGGCTAAGTCTAATCTGGAAGTCCAATTTTCTATTACTTTTTCCAACATTTGTGGTCGTAGATTGGCAATAACACGGCGAATGTTGTCCTCAAAGTGGTCAGTTGTTTCGGACTTATCGGCGTAGACTACCGACTTCACAGTCAGCACGATCTTGGAGGCCAATTCACGGATCCGTAAAGTGAAACTATGCGGTTACCAAACGAATCCTTCAATAAATCAATTGTGGCACGAGCTGTGTGACATGTTGCGCCGTCTTGTTGAAACCACAGCTCCTGCACGTCATGGTTGTTCAATTGATGAACGAAAAAATCAGTAATCATGGCTCTATAGCGGCTACCATTGTCTGTAACGTTCTGACCAGCTTGGTTTTTAAAGAAGTACGGGCCAATTACTCCAGCAACCCATAAAGCCAAACACCAAACAGTCAGCTTTTTGTGGATGTAACTCCAAATACGGCAATTTTATTTATTGACGCATGCATTTAACCAAAAGTGAGCATGGTGAAAATTAACAGTGCCATGAGTTGTTTAGGCGTCAGTCTATTCATGTTGAAATGTCAAATCAAACTAAAAACAAATCACTTCACAGCTGACAAAAAGGCCGCCAGTTAAACTAGTGTTGCCAATGTAAAGTTATGTACCTCTAAAAAAAAACACCCTTTATTTGTTATTTATTATTTATTTATTTTAAAAAGCTAACATTTAATTATAAAATTACAAATGAACGGTTAAACCAGAGCGATGCAGCCTTAAATTTGTTATTTATCTGCAAAGACGGGAGGGATTGCCTGCAGAAGACTAATCACAAAAGTTAGTGCTGTTCCGACTTCCGACACTTTTTAGGGAAGAATCCTCATTTTCACTTAATATTCAAGTCCCATTGAAATTGATAACATCTTTGGTAGACGACCAAATACTATGAGAATATTGGTTGGCATCAAGCCTCCAGGACCTACAGTTTTATGCCGAATCCGAATGGCGAAGATTTAGTTTATAAAGCGAACCCAGAAAAAAGTGGAGTTGTTCGTGTCACGAATTGATCCTAGATACACCCACCAACTGCGCCGGTTGACAGTCAGTGAAATGATACAAGAGCCATGCCATCATGGTCCGACGATTTCAATTTCATCATCTTCTCATCTAAATCATGTTGGTCACAAATTCCAACAACGAAGATGAGTTTGAAGCTGATAGACACAAAAGAAGTCTCCAACGACATTGGAGAGCCTTAAACTGATCTGAAGCGACTAGCCCTGATCCGAAACAAAGAAGCGCTCAGTGGTCCTTCGACGACCCAGTCGTTAGGTTCCGAGCCGAGGAATGTTTCACATTGGGAGAGGTGAGGGTGGGTAGGTACCCATAGTCAGTGAGACTACCACCGACTACCACCCAATGGCAAATGGTGACTGGAGCAGGTTTGATAACCAGATAAAGCGTATAAGCTTTTCTTTAACTGGGATTCGAACCGAGGACCCCTCTAACCACTCAATCAACTGCGCCATCCAGGTATTGAGTTGATGGTAAGTTATCCTCTTTTTAGATTACTTACCTATCCTCTCATCCTCTCAGACGGAGCTCCAGAGCGCACTCATTAGGATTGTGGCCGTATGTGCTGATGCTGGGATGAAGGTTAACGTGGACAAATCAGAGGTTATGGCCATTTCCAGAACGCCAGTTCAATGCACTCTACATGTTACTAGCTTTCCTAGTTTCACGAGTGATGGGAGGAGTAATGCCAAGCTTTCTGTAAGAGTGGCCAAGGTGGATCAATTTTGAAAAAGCTTGTAGGGTCTTGGATCATGACGGGCAAGCCAAGTTTGGCTGCCAGCACTATCACCTCTGGTGATGACATTTGGGTAATGATCGGGAGGACAAGCTGTCGAAATGAGACTTCTTCGTGCTGTTATGGGAGTTATTCGATGAAGAACAAGGCATTACGTTAGGAACTCAATGTTGAGCAGCTGCTTCTTTGAAAGCAAATGACTACCACGGACGGATCATGCTTCGATGGTTTGGTCCCGTGGCACGAATGTTCACACAGCAACAGTTGCTGTTGGACATGTACAAGTTGTCACTTAATTGCACATGTAATTTGTCCGTCACGGCTGCACTTTAAAGCCTCAGATCGTAGAACGTCAGTCAGACTTACACGTGATATATGATCACGTACGCTTTTATACATCAAACTGGAAAAAGGCGCATTTGATCACCAGTCCAATTGTACATATGTAAAGTAGAGCTGAGACCAGGGACCAGATCATTGAGTACCTGTTACTAATAAAAACCGGAGTCTGGCAGACTTGATGTGACAGGGTGGACCAAATACAAGTTTCTTTAAAAAAATGCAATAAAATTAACAAAATTATTTTTTTCCATGTATTCTGGCTTTATTGGTAAGTGCAAACATTCCCATTAATTATGAAATACAACGTCGTTCAAGTGGCTGCCTCGGCTGGCTTCGCAGTGTCGCATTCTGTCAGCTAAATTTTTTAAGACGTTGTTGATGGTTTCGGGCTTTAGCTCAAGGATGATATTGGCCTTAAGTACTTGAATCGTTGCCAAAGGGGTCAAATCGCAGCTCGGAGACGGCCAATTGGCATCGCCAAGACGGCTGATAACACGATTTGGGAAATTGGTGGGCACAAGATCGATTGTGGCATGGACTGTGTGGCATGGCGCGTCATCCTGCATGAACCAGAGGCTGTCCAAATCCATGTCTTCAATTTCAGTAAAGAAAAAAGTCGATTAACATGGCTCTATAACGACCACCGTTGACCGAAAAGTTGTTCTCAGTCTTATTTTTGAAGAAGGCCGCAGGAGACACATTTTCATCGGTGTGCACCATATGACGACGGGGACCATGAGTGTTGTCCACTAGCATCCCAGAGCCACGAACTTTTTGCACAAACTCGCGTACAGCAGTCGCAGTGGTTGCTTCAATTCGCCCAAAATTTCTTCTTTTCAAAAAACGCAGTGGACTACACAGCACTCACTTTTGAAATGAGTTTTCAATATTTCCCAACGTTGCTCAAACGTAAAGCAACTCATTTCGTTCCGCGGAGGTATGATACTGACTAGATGTCAAGATTTCGAGCGGGAATCATCTGTCCGTGTCAAAATATTCTATGATTTAAGAAAAAAAACACTAGATGACGCACCCTGTTGCAAATAGATTCACTTGACATTCAATCAAGAAGTACGTGTCACGCACGCATGAGCTACTTCCAAGTTAACATGTGAAATCGTATGCTCTATTACACGGATTTATAGGTCGTACATGAATACCCGCCATATCCGTCTCTGGCTAAATACATGTGTGTTTAGGATAAGAAATTATAGCACAATATATGCATAGATGTTCAAAATCTGGAGCTATTACGATGAATTCCATGGTCCATGGGTTTTAATTTTTCTTACATCAGACTGGTACCAGTAGTGTCAGCGTCTTCAGATTGAGAGTTGAGACAGGCATGGGTTCTATTGCTTTTTATATCTGTCGGTAGACTTGGTGATGGAATATATAGTGCTTTCAATGATCCCCTTAACTGGAGTTCAGCACCATTTGCCTTCAAGTTAATTGGTCACTAAGTGGTTAGTTGAACAATTGACTGCGCTAAATGCAAACCACATAATCTGGCTGCGATCAAAACCACATGCAACCACAATTGATGAAATATTCTGCAAAGCTTCCATCGGATTCTCTGAGACTTCCATCCACCTTAATAATTGCCATCAACAACCCGTCTGCTTCCGAGAGAATCTAAGCCTAGCCTTAAGAAATCCAAGAAATATGCCTGGCTCCCCTCCCATAGGCCTAAATTATGTCGATTCGAACACCATTCCAATCCTTAGACAGTGATCATAAATTTCTCAGCCACTTATCATACAAACCGGATAAGAACGCAATGAAAGAGTTCTTCAGGGAATACCGGGCAGGTTCTTGGATTTACCCCATTCTGCGCTTTTGTTTTTTTTTACTGCCTCGATTATGTTTTCAATTCAAAGAAAGTGGCACGTGCCACAAGTTGTTGAAGTA
Organism: Eristalis pertinax; assembly: GCA_907269125.1. NCBI lineage: Eukaryota > Metazoa > Arthropoda > Insecta > Diptera > Syrphidae > Eristalis > Eristalis pertinax. The sequence goes on along the minus strand of OU026148.1, from coordinate 56,291,793 downwards.
AAAGGATTTTAATGGACGTCGAACATAACTAAGCGTGTAGTTCGATCACATTTATTCATATACTGACAAAGTATGGACAATGTTATACAACTTGTTAATTGCTGGTATAAATGCATAAATGAATGCGCAAATGGAAACGTAAATGCTTTTTTAACTGCTAACGAGAAAGTTAGCTTGTTTGTATGAATTGAACGAATTCAGCAAGAAAATAATCAGACATGCCAAAGGGATTAGTTGTTGGACCACTTCTTTACGGGTGCTTGCAATGTTACATGAAATCGGTAGATCAATGTATAAGCTTAAGATATGGATTGAATTAACTTAAATCAAACCACCACCAGAAGTTCTGGGACAAGCAAAAGCAAGGGCTAAAGAAGCTATGACTTGCAAGCGAACCACGATCAGTTTGACTTCTGGATATAGACAATACATGTTTGACTGCAGAGTCATTTCACGACTGGGAAGAATGTTTCTGCAGAGGAATTGCTGAGCTAAAATACCCCAAAGTTTGACATGGATTGGCTTTTATCAATCAGTCTAGAATTAGAATGGAAAACGATTGTGGGGACCTTTGCCTAGTCTGGTCCGGCAGAAGCACAGCCCTACGTGGACCAGTGGCAACTTCCCTAGAAACCCCTCATGTTGTGCACCCCATGGTTCTCTCGCGTATGGAGGCAGCTATACAACGCAATATCTAGATTTGACACTGTGACTGTAACTAATCACCGAGACCTTTAATGTAAAAAACAGGGTTTACGCAAGGCGCCGAGCTGTCATGTGATTCTTGAGCATAGTTCTTGAGATGGCCTTGCAAAATTACAGGCGTGCAGCTAAGATGTAGGTAACATTGGCATGATTGTCTCAGCACAATGAGCCGTCAATGAAGCATTGACCAGTATTGACACGGAAACGTCTTAAATGGGTCTGCCGCTGATCCCGACCAGCGAGCCATTAGTGGAGTCTGTGAAGTTGACGAACTTACCACGATATCAGCAACCATACCAACATACGTAGGTACACTCTCCACTACATGCAGATCAAAAGCTTGCTTGCATGCCCAGCTGTTGACGGCCGCGCCGTTGTGGGTCTGTGCCTCGACTCATACGCACTTGGCACTATCTGTCTAGGTTCGATTCCTGGTACGACAAGAAATACTTTTCACGGCCCCACCTCTTTCGAGTCACTGACAATGCTCAAAGAGTATAAGCGTCCAGGAAAAGCTTCTTAATCTTGGCAGTTCGGGGCACGCACAACACGAGTGGTTGCTGAGAAGCTAGGGACTGGCCCTCTACGGGCTGTAGCGCCACCCATATTATTATTATTATATATGCCGACCTGTAGTCGAATCTTCACGGATGGCCTGATGACCAATGAAGGATATAGCGCTGGCGAGTTCGTACTCTTAGGACCCGAAACCGCGTTCAGACTACCCGCGTCCTTGGTTAGAGCTGGCATGACTCTCCAGGATGTAGACAGACCAAGCGAATCCGGTGCTGGCGCCTTCGTGGAGGGCGACAACATAACACACTTCACACCTCTTTAAATTTGCGTCGTTTTCGATTTTAATTGCCACGACCGATATTGTGAAGAACACGTGGAAGGGGCGAAGTACTTCCTTTTTAATTTTGTGCCACCTTGTATTTGTGGCTGTAGCGACAGACAAGCTGTGTTTAAAGCCTTTCTCAACCATTTACCTAGTCCCAGGATCACGGGAAATGAGATCACCGATGAACTTGCTATGCAAGGATCAGGGGCGGTACTCTAAGGACCTGAATCTGCGCTGGGACTACATGCGTCCCTTGTTAGAGCTTCCATCGATGGTTGGTCTTCTCGAGAGCACAATCGAAGATGGAATGACTCTCCAAAATGTAAACGGACCAAGCGTATGCTTCGTAACGTTTGTAAAAAATCCTTGGCATACTTTTTGCAGAAGACTTACCTTCACCAAACGTCTATATATGAGGACATTGTAGAGCACTTCCTCTGCTACTGTCTCGCCTTTCCTCGGATCAATTGACAGTTTTTTGGTGCTGATGATGTGAGAGCTGATGTAGGCTTCTCATCACAGAAGCGCCTGTTGGACCAAGAAATTACAGCAAAGGAAGGTTGAAGCTAATAACATCTGACCGAACTAGATGCATGTCACTGTCTAACCGGGGAATATACAAGAAGACTTTAAGCTTTTGTAGCAGCTGTTGCGATGAGGAAGGAACTGGAAACGGGCAATACCTCATGTGCACATGAACTGCTGCGGCAAAACCGCTTATATATAATATTCTTTGCCAAATCAATACTTCAGCTGCTATTTGGTAATCGTCGGACCAAATGGATCAGCAAAAAACAGCCAACAAATAATTGTGGTGAAATGTGCACCGCTTTTTGATAAACCTTTTACCATGCTGCTTATGGTCTTCATAAGAAATAAGAAAACATATCGAAATGCAAGCCTCAGGATTTACGCTTTACTTTGTCTGCCAATTGGACAGATCTGCGACTCATGGGGTGTTTGAAACTCTGCTGTACCTCCTTCCATCGTTGACAGTCATCCACACCAACCTGTCTTGCGTCCCCGATGACTGTTTGTTTAAGCCGCTGATTCGGTCGTACTCTCCATCTGGAAACAGGAGACTGTCGGAAACTCGGAAACCCATTTAGCTGGAGCGAAATGAACTCACAAAAATGAAGGGGTTTTCCAATTGAGACTTGGCAGCTTTTAACTTTCACCGTGAACGCATCATAAAACGAAGACCAAACGAGCAATGTCAAAACATTCAGTAAAAACAACATTTTCATTAACGAAAGACGAAGCTTTACAAATAATTAAAACGGAGCCGGTGACAGCAACTTCAAGAGTGCTTACGCCAATTTTTGGTCGCAATTCTCGTCCCGATCTACAGCTACAATATCGAGGTAGTAAAGGAGTTTGTTTGTACCTCGGGGCAAACGTGAACTCCACAAACGACATCACAGTGGAGCTCCGTCGTAGAATCGCCATTGGCTAGCGGTGCTACTTCCGTTTGTCAAAACAACTGGGCTCAAAACTTCTGACTCGAAGGACCAAAATCATACATAAAACTCGTATTATGCCAGTCCTGCTCTATGGAGCCGGAAGCTGGAGGATAAGCAAAACTGCAGAGCTGATTCTTGGTACCTTCGAAAGAAAAATTTTGCGTCGGATAGGCGAATGGAGGAGAAGACATAACCGCGAACTCTACGAGCTGTACCAGGATGTCGTCTGCACTGGTTCGGCCACATCGAGCGCATGGACAGCAATTTCTCAGGCTCGGACTCTACATGGGTCGCCGGCCTGATACGTAAGTAAGTAATTCCCGTCCCAGTAGGCAAACAATTCATAGTCTGCTGAACAACTTTGAGTCAAAATTTACTCTGATGTATGTTTCCGTGCTACTGAGAGCCGACAATATTGCTGCCGTGCAAGTGATCTTCGCAAACCAACAAAAACAGTCGAATTCACGGCATTCTCAAGGATAGGGCATCTAGTTGATTTTCGCAGCTGAGTATGCCACATTGATAAGATTTTCAATGCATTTCTTCCCACGTCCTACACTTTGAAGACAAAGGCTCGGCCTGACCCAATTTCGTAACGTTTACATCTCGAGACAGCGACCCGAGAAGGGTGACTTCATGCTGCTTTTCGTCCTCGACTCCATTTGAATAGCCTCTTATTCTGCAAACCTCATTCACCCCATTCACCTCATTTTCAACGATTTCGATCCAATGTCTGATTCAACTGCCACGCCTAACTGAATTCCTTGGGGTCCTTCAGTCAACCCACCCTGGCAGAGGCTAGTTATTTGATCCGAATCCACATTCGCTGATGACCACTACAAACACGCAAAAGTGCTCTTTCATCAGCACTTGCCCATCGTTCTGACCAAGCCCGTATTTGCTTAAAGTTATTGAGTTATCAATCTTCACCGGGTCATCACAACGCTGAATAACCACTCGGGACACACGCCACCGGCACGATTAGATCAATTACATCTCGACGATGAGGTGATTATGAACTCAAGCGATGCGATCAATGCCAAGGGCCCCCTCAGCAATCACACGCTTGTTACTTCAGCGACAAGAACTGCTCGTGAGAATGGAATTTTTTCTCTCTCAAGTGTTTACTGGTGTCAGGCTCTCGAGAGTGAGTACCCGAAGGTGCGAGATCGAAACGCCTTCAAGTGCACTCCGAACAGATTAACCCAGTGTGCGGGGCCCTTCTTAGATGAGAATATCTCAGTTTTTTGTTTGTTTCAAGAATCTCAAGAGACCGACTGGAGAGACACGCGCTTGACTTGACCGCTAAGGTCAGCGCATTTAAAAAATACTTTGAAGTCGTTGCTTAGTGTATAATTAATTACTAAAAACTTAGGGTTGGTCTCAGTGTTCGCGCAATTAACTTAATCTGCCTGGTTATTGATTTTAATGATTGTTTACATCTTTTGGTGTTATTTTTAGACGCACGTGGCCTTGGAGTGGAAGTGGTTGCAGCGGTTGCAGTAAGCACGGTTATGAAGGGCGTTCCTCTCACATGAAGGGCACAATTTATCACGAGGAAAAATTCAAAATTGCATGCGGTTTTTTGCGTTCGATTCAGAATTGATATAAAAATAAACCACAAGAAGACAATTCAGTACTTCGTCTCACAATTTTGAAAAAAAATGGCATAATTTTTGTTTTATATTTTGTATTAAAATTTTGAGTTTGCATGCGAATTTTTCCAAAACTATTGACGTAAATAATTTAATTTAAATTTATGTTTAAATAACAGGTTTCTGGCTATCAAAACGTGTATAGTACGTCATTGTAAGTGTTGCCGTCATTTGTTAATATCTTATTTCCACCTTAAGTCATTTTCAAAAATGCTTGTTTTTGAAGTATCTAAAAAAAAATTCCTAAATTAATTTAGGAATGTCAACTCCACCAAAATGAATCGCTTCTCCTCGCAAATGTTAAGCAAATTGACAAGACATTGGAGAGAGTAAAAATCGGCGATCCGCATAGTCTACAAATCGATCTACTTCACACTAACGACAAGATCAATTTTTGTTTAAAACCTGGAAAACCTTGACTTTCAGATTCCGTCAAAAGCTGTCGTGCGTCCGCGATGACTTGGCATTTATTCCGGGAGGTTCGGTCTTCCTCTCCTTCTCCAACCATGAGGCTCGGATTCGAAGACCCTCTTAGCGCCAGTCCATACGCTCGATGTGGCCAAGCAAGTGCAGTCGACGGATTTTTGACATTCACATCTTTGTACAGCTCGTAGAGTTCGCGGCTGTGTCTCCTCTGTTTGGCTTAACGTCCAACTTTCGGCTCCATATTGCAGGACTGGTAAAACAACGGTTTTGTAGAGCATGGGCAAGGTCCCTCGAGTTAGAAGTTTCCACCCCAGTTGTTTCGACAAACCGAAGTACTCGTAGCATCGGTTGTCTGCACCCTCCAAGAGATAAACCTAGCTCTACAAACCAACTTTGATTGTCCATGCAGCCTATGACAGATTTTTTGGCTGAACACAGCGAGTCGCCAGAGAAGGCGTTTGCTGGCATTGAGACGGAAGCGGCTAAAATGTATCTCGCGGTGAATGAAAGCAACACGAATTATATGCTATCCTCAAGAAAGGTCATACAACAGCGATGTCTTGGACAGAGCGTCACAATGGACAGCTAGATCTTAGAGGTGATTAAGGAGTTCGTCTAACTTGGCTCCGTAGTGAACAATACAAGCAACGTCAGTACCGAGATGACACTTGGAATAACTCTTGCCAGTCGTGGTCGTGAAGGATCAAACTGAGACTGGTTGTCTTCATCTTGCTGTATGGTCGAGAGGCATGGAAAATCTTAAAAGCGGATAAAGAAGTCCTTGGTCTTTTCGAGAGAAAAGTTCTGCGTGCGATCTTCGGTCCAGTTTGCATTGATGGGATCTGGAGAAGAAGATTCAACCGCAAACTGGAAGGGGTGTACAACGACGTAAGCATTGTCAGGCGTCTACGGATCCAACGCCTAAGGTGACTAGGCTATGTAGAGCGCATGGACGACGTACGTAGGTCCGTCCCGAAGAGTCTTCGACTCCTAAGCTTGCGAGGATATCGCAACAGAGGACACTCGCGGATAAGGTGGCTCATCCAAGTGGAGAAGGACCTCAGCCAACCTGCCGTGTGAAAATGACGGCAGCTAGCTAGAGATCGTGCCAGCTAGAGAGGCTTGTTGGTTGAGGCACAGGAAGAAGGAGAAGTGTTTAATTTTGATATCACTGCAGTGCATATTGGCAGGAGATCACGTTAATAAATTACTCATTTGTCACAAAGTTGTGAAAGGTCCCCAAAATGGGCGGATTTTCGCCAACAATTCCCATCTTCGCAAAAGAACTCAGCGAAGGCGACGCACATGTGATTACTCTAACACTACACTCTTGCAGAATTCGGTCCTGGAGTACACAAAATACACTGGTTGACATAGCTCAATGATCTATCAAACGCTTGCTCTAGCAAATCACCACCAGAAATCAAGTGCCATAGACCTAGCTTCTACCTCTTTCTCCGGAGATCACAAAAGTAGCGTCGCTGAAACTACTGCAAATTGTGGAATAATGGTCATGACATTTTAACGCACAGAGAGTTTCAAAATTGGTAATTTCTGATATATCGCGGTCGCAAGTCGCGGTTCACGTACACAGCTCTTTAGACTTCACGAATAACCCAATGAGGATCCGTGAAGAATTTCATCGTCTTTGGATGGGTCTAAATCGGATTGTTCTTCCACGAAGTCTACAATTTGGCGTTGACTCGCTAACTGCTAAATTTCGAAGACTTTAAATGACAGTCAAGATCTCTGAACAATGTAGGTGAATCGTGAAAGGGTGTGACGTGAAATGAAAATTCGTGTGTTGCTTGGGATTTTTTCTACAGATATTGGGCCCATCCATAATTATTAACGTACGTAGACCCAATCTATTGTTAAACAACCCAATTGTCTCAGCAATGAAACTCAGCTTTAAGGTCCTTTCTGATGCCACTTTCGGTTTTCAGCCCTGACTCCTCGTTGACCTGCCTGCAGCCTCAATCTGTAGGGAATATGGTCCTCATGAGATCTCTGTTTTGACTATCTTATAACGAATTGGTGGTAAGGTGTCTTCTGATTTTGTGCCAATAACAGTCCCGCCCTCCTTCTCACTAATTCATCGGCTCTTTCGTTGCTCGGAATACCCTTGTGCAGAAAGACAAACCATATGGTAAGGTTCCATCTACCCTAGAGAAGCAGCAGAGTTTTACCATCTTGGAGTTGATTGATAGTGTTTCCAGAAGAGCCTGAACTGCAGTGGTTCGGTAGACGGAGGGCCATAGAAATCTCTGGCGACCTGGCGTATACACTGCAACCTGTGCATTCATCCGATTTGGACACGTCTGTGTAACAGCAGCCGAATGACGAACCTTGTCTTTGTCCCATTCCTCTATCGTGGCGCCTGAAGGCTTCATGTAATCTGATTGACTTGGGGTCTTAGAGTTTTAGAGCAGTTCCATATGCCCTTTAATTGCAGTTCAAGTCCTGTTTCTCATTTTTTTTAATACACAACATTGAATTGTGATGTGGACTTAAGTAATGCATCTGTTCAGTGTCAAAAACGGACCCTGAGTGATGGCACAAAACACCTTTTTTTCCTTACATTATGTCCAATACCGACTGCCATTTACGTAGAGATCGTGCGTAGAGAGCGACTTCGTTCCCACCTAGTGAGCAAAACTTAACGAAACTAACCGAAGTAGACATTACGGTCACAGTGTATCATTTATGTGTATTCTACTTGAGCCCTTTACTTGTATTCAAGTCAAACAAAAGTCTCCTTTGACAACCTTGAACTCAATGAATTCTGTTGCTGGTCACTACACTTATTCTTCTTTGTGTGGCCTGGCAGCTCGGAGCGAAACACTCCAGTCAGCACAATCTTTGGTTAGGTGCCTTTAGTGTCGCGCCACCTTAAACGAGGTCATTCTCGATTGTTTTGTCCCACTCTGAGCAGCCTTCCTCTGCTGTAAGTTTCCCTTTCAACAAGGTCCTTGTGTAGTGACAATGACAGAAGAACTGGATTTCAACAGAAGAACGCATTCAGAGGCATTTGCGTATCGCTTATTTCGATCACCGAAGTGACAATAATTTCGTACTTAATTTGCATTTCAAACTAAAGTCTCTTAACAGACCGACGGCGACGCAAACTTGCCCACAAGTTGCCCCTGCAACAGCTTGCAACACACTCGCCCAAGTTCGGATTACAAGTGAATCTCCCACTCCCCGCATCGGTGTATCATGTTTCCTGGCCTATTTCTCGCATTCTTAAGCATGCAGCGACAACGCAACCCAAATTCACAACGGATATTCCACTTTCGTTCTCAATTCGCCTTGACTTGCGCTTGCAATTTGCGTAGCAGCGGCCCTTCGGTGGCTGCCCACACACATTCGCGTGTATTTTGTAAATTTATTCAGACGCAGATCCAGACTGCTGGCTGGGCAGATAGGGCCAACGCAACAATGGACACCTAGGCTCTTTATGCGACTAGACTGCCGGACTGAATTGCAGATTGCATTAATGGCGGAAGCGCAGAACTAAGATTTGCTGCTTGTTTGACTGGTTTTGTGGTTTGCTTCGTGTCCAAACAGTGTCACGGCGCGCCGCTGCGGCTGACGTCAGGCCGCGCTCTTGGGAGAAGAATATTCAGTGAACTTCCAGGTAATCTACCGCAGATAATGCGCAAAGATTAGACCCAGTCCTCGTTGCAATTACGTTGAACCGTAAAGTTTTTTAAGGCAAACCGTGACCAGGCTATTGAGCGCGCCTGCATCCGACACGACGACGATCTGAACATAGTAAATCGGTGATTTCGGGTTTTCGTCGCCGCCTGAAAATGTATAATAAAAGCCGCCACAATGAAAGTGGGCTCTTGGGTGTGGTGAACGAACGATCATGTCTGGCGCTACAGATATGACGCGCGATAGTCATTCATTGATTGAGGAGCTGTGCTCGCCATTATAATGGGCGTCTTTGATGAGTGTAGAATTTAAAAAGTTCTTTCACGTTGGCACGTGTACAGTGTGTGGTAAGAGCGGTGTTTGTGTGTGTGTAGCTTGACATCAAATTTGTTGGTTGGGTGATTGATGGGGGATAGGTTAGGTTAGGTTAGGTAAGAGTGATTGTCACTTAGATCATGTTTGGATCCATTGTGCTATCCCGTGACAGGGGGACTAACTGAGATCTAAGAAGTACATGCCGGTATCCAAGTGGTGTCTTCAGGGATTGTCCACTTCATTACTGGGTTGTGGCCTTTTTGTTTTCCTGATGAATTTTACTATGTTCTGAATTGTCATGCCTAGCGTGCCTGCTGAATAGTCGCCTAGCGTGCTTTCCTTGTTCTTGCAAGGGCTGGACAGGAGCCGAGGTAGTGTAGCGTGGTTTCTACTTCTTCCTCATCTCTGCAGCTGCTGCAGAAGTCGTTGTAGGGGGCTCCATGATGCAGTGACCTGTGATGATTCCTTCGACCTTATTGATTATATTCCGGTGAGGGCTTAGGAGTGTACTTGTCTTTTTTAGATTGATTAAAGACCATATTTGCATCGACGCCCTGCAATCGTCTAGTTCCGCGCATCTCCGATTGGTGATATTGATAGCTTCTGTTCCATGCTACACGTGGTATTTTTTACTTGAACGGGTAGGGGGTCTTCTGATCAATGGCCAGTGACAGGTCCACCCCTGTTCTAGCCAACTCGTCTGCTCTTTCATTTCCAGGGACCCAGCATAAGGTAAGATTGCAACTAACCCCTATATCCCTGATAGACGGCGAAGTTTTCTATGGTGTGGCCAGAGCCTTGATGGCCGCGTGACTGTCTATGTGTATATTGACCCGTTTATCGGATTCGTGGACAGTAAACTTCTGCCTGGTATACACTGCAGGGGTGAGGCAATCGAAGGGACAGAGAGAACGAAATCTGCAGCACCCATGGCCTTAAAATGGCACTTTTTGATAGCACTTTGGAAAATATTTTCCCGCCAACGCTGTTTGGGTATGAAGTCCACGGTAGGCCCATTGTACCGCCACGTGGGTGTTCAGATAGCGAGAAGGAGATGAAGGGGGGCTTATGACAGCCAGTTGGTACTCTCAGCAAATTTGGCTAGCGCTTTGACTGGTGTTTTGCTGAGGTCATTTAGACTTTCGAAGAAGTAGGAGCCTATGGTGGCTTTCCTGATTGAGACAATAGCAGGACAGTTGCAAAGGAGGTGGTGCAAGTTTTCCTCCTCCTCTTCGTCTAGGCAGCTTCTGCAGAAGTCGTTGGAAAATAGACCTAGTCGTTTTGCGTGAAGGCCTAGAAGGCAGTGTCCGGTGATTATACTCACTGCAGTGCTAGTGTTTCGATCTCTTTAAGGAAATACGATCACTTGATCTTTTAGGATCACGATTGGGCCAGATTTGTTTTGAAATTCGACAGGTCGACCATCTGGCGTTGACTTTCTTTTCGTAGAGATTATTCAAGCTGTTGCTTGAAGGTAGTAATAGGGGTACCTATGTTACAAGAGATGCTAACAGTTGGCAGTCTAGTGGCGCGTCTTGCGAGTTCTTTAGCTCTGCACTTTCCCGGTATGTCTCTATGGCCTGGCACCCAACACAGGCGAAAGTTGAACTGTTCGGATGCACGCACTAGTTTAGAGTTTATAGAGAACGATGCCAGGGATTCGATTGCTGCTTGGCAGTCAGTGAGAATGCAGATATCGCGAGCGGATATCGCGTTCCATCTTAGGCAGGACAGGGCTTAGCTAATCGCCATTACTTCCGATTGGAAGACGCTGCGGTGATGGGGTAGACGAACTGATTTGTTCAGGTGTAGATCCTCAGAGAAAACGCCGCTTCCGACTTCATCATCCGTTTTGGATCCATCTGTTTAAAAGTGAATGGCTTTACTAAGAGGAATAGTACCGCCATACCACAGGTCTCTGTCCAGAATCAGGGTTTCGAAGTTGGCTTCTGGGAAGTGTCGTGGTGAGGTGTAGTCTAAGTAGATTGATGTAAGGTTTTGTTCTTGTAGAATTTTGACATGTCCAAAGGTGAGCATGCATTTAGACGAGTTGCGCAGTTTTTTGCTGTTTGCTTACCAAGTGGGGTAAGGTTCAGGAGAGTTTCCAGTGCATCGGTGGGAGTAGTCTATTACAGTCTGTATGGTCCGGAATTCTCGCATTCTTGATTAAATTTCCATGTGACCTGGACTATGTGTTCTGTTTCAGCTCTTTTCATTGTCGTATTGAGGGGTATTCTACTGCGAGAAGGTGGAAGAGATTTGTCCTAGAGTATTCTCTCCAAGCTAGTTTCCCTTAGGAATTTGAGAATGAGAGCTGGTTCTAGTGACTTCAATCACATGACAAATCAAATGTTTGCCCAGATGTGTTTGTCTTTTGTGGGCTTACGCCGCCAAATATCCCAGTATATGTTCTTGAATTTCATTAGATTCTCCGCAGAATCTGAAGAGACCTTCTGCTGATACTCCTAGTTTCCTTAGGTGCTCCCCTAGTTTACAGTGCTCTGTTAGGCAGGCTGTTAGAATACGGAGGTTGTTTTTGCTCATTCTGATACATCCTTCAAGCCTCTTGCGATTATGTTGACCCAAGAGTTTCTAGGCCTGCTTCATACCAGGAGCGTTGCTCCATGTATCTGCGCGGTTCCTTTTTCCTAGTTTCCTGAACTCTTCCCCGAGGACGTGATCTCCTACAACGCAGAATGGTTCGGGGCCTATAAAATGTTCCGTTGCTCCTTTCCTAGCGAGCAAGTCGGCCATTTCATTGACTTCTATCCCTGTATGGCCAAGTATTCAACAGTGTTTTCCTCTGTTTTCCACTCCTACTCAGCTTCTGAAGCTTCTGTAGACATTCCCCACGAGCCTGGATTTGATGATATTGCAGTCTAGCGCCTGGACGACTGTCAGACAGTTGGTATAGCTCCTGTCAAGATTGATCTGAGCGCATTTGTCTACGGCATAGACTTCTGCTTGAAAGATACTGGTGCATTTGCCCATGGGTCCGTAGTACTTTTTCCGGGGTTCAAATACTCCTGCTCTGTTCCTTCACGCAGATCTTTGGATTCTGCTTATCTTTTCACAAATTTTCTTTGATTCTCAGTGCCCGCCACCCTACGAGGATGCCGTGTGTTAGGACTGCTCTGACGACTGCTTTATGCACCCCGTGTGTCATTCTCAGTTTCAGTCCCCATCTGGGGCCGAGGACCCTCTTGTATATGTACCTAGCTACCTTCTTCTTTTTCTTTGCTTGGCTCTACAGTCCGGGGTGGACCTGGGGCTCAACCAACAAGCCTTTCCAGCCAGCACAATCTTTCGCCAGCTGCCTCCAATTGCGCACACCAAGTTGGTTGAGGTCCTTCTCCACATGTGTGCGCCATCTCGTTCGAGCACGTCCTCTGTTGCGTTGTAACAATGGCTCGAAATTGAAAACTCTTCAGGCCGGAGCTGTGGTGTCCATCCGTTCTACATGACCTAGCCATTCTAAGCGTTAGATCCGAAGACGCTTAACTAGGTGTATGCCGCTGTACTGCCCGTACAGTTCGTGGTTGAATCTCCTCCTCCAGACACCATCAACGCAAACAGGACCAAAGATCGCACGTTAGACTTTTCTCTCAAAACGATCAAGAGGTTCTTCATCCGCTTTCAATAGCGTCCATTTCTCTGCGCCATAGAGATGATCAGGGATGATCAGGGTGTTATATAAAGTCAGCTTGGTGCCTGGGGAGATGGCTCTGTTACACAATTGCTTCTTGAGCCCAAAGAAGCTAGCTACCGCCGCCTTCTTAATAATGTCTTGAATGTTTAGTTTCCCGCTTAGAATCTGTGAATCTTAGTTCTTAGTTTTGGTGGACTTATTTGGAGCGGGGTTCCTCTGAATACTCTCCTGGGGTATCCTAGTTCGGAATGGATATTTCTGCGGGATAAGACGGTCTTAATCCAGTCTCGAATACTATCTGTAACTTCAAACTAAGTCTTTTCTGCCCCTCGAACTGTGGGGATAGCACTTGTGGCATTTGTCGCACAAGTTTCCGTCTTCCGGACTAGATCCGTTTGTTATACGAGGTTTGCTTCGCTCCCGAATGGCCTTTCCTTACGTTTGATTGACCCCATAGTCAGTTCTCTAATTTTTCAAAACTGTATGACATTCGTCGAGTTTGACGATCTCTTCCAGTTTGCTTGAATGAACTAAAGTACTACCGGATGCTCAGATTTATGCTCACACTTACGAAAGTCGTGGGAGACGTTTGTCGTGCTTTGAGCAGCTTCTCTTCTCCTCATTGCCCTCTGAAACAGCTCCTTAACGCCCTGTCACAGCACTTGATGCACCCAGCAAGCACTCACAAGAGCAAAAGGTACTCTTTTTCCAATCAGTGACCTCATTTTATCGTTAAAACAGTTCAATAAATAGCACATACACGACTATGACCTAACTCACTGTAACAATATTATTTCTTTTAATTTGAATTCAGCAGCAACAAGTGGCCACCATCGGCAGCGTCGCCTGAACGATACGATCGTTAAATACAGCGAGTCGGCGCGGCGTCTGGAATGACAATTTCGGCACCATGCACACGTTTGGTGTTCTAGTCAAAAACTGAGATAACATCAAAAAGCGGTTTATTTTTGGTCTAAAATGTGATTTGTATTGCAGAAGCCTCCTGGCTGTGTGTATGTTTCGTGGAACGAATTAGGGTGACGAAATAATTCGTTTTCAATTGACATCCAAGCCATTGACGCGACGCGACCGCTTGTTTAACGATCACAGCGGTTTGAAAATAGACACAATATCCTACGATCCCTGCGTGGCGTAATGTCGGCCAAACAGCCGAAGAGTGGAGGGAAAAACCCAATCCATTAGAGGAAGAGGATCTGTTCTCCTTCACATCACGCGTGCAAGCTTGATATCGCGCGAAAGAACCTTTATTCATCTCAGGTGCACATGCAAGACAGTGCCATCCGCCATAAACAACCCACTAAAGTGCAGCTCCGTCGATGCATGCAGGCAACAGTGCTTGAAAAGTTTATGGCCCGATTTGCACTATCCTTTTCATTCTTGATTCTAATAGATATCGTAGTAAGACACTTAAGATGCTATCTCCAGGTGACCAAAGAAGAGAAACCGAAACGAGCGAATTTAAAAGCGTGGCGACAACGACGCAACTACGACCACCTTAAATTTATTGCCAACAGCACTGACCTTGAATTCAAGCATAAAAGGTGGGTTTTTGGACTCTCTCACAACCGGGGCTGAGAGAAAACTGAAAATTAGTCACCCGGTCGGCGGGATGACAAGACTGGTGTCTCATGCTATTTCCATTTACTGTGTCAAGCGGATCATTAAACATCGTTATCACCGGATTCCCGGATCGAATGAGCATAATTCTTTTTGCTGTCATTTGGGAAGCCCATACCACGTTAGGTCTGCTCACGTACATTCCCGCAAATGTCCTAGATGTTTATTTAATTTCAAGAGCTGTCAGATAATGGGAAAGTAGCAATAAATTATGCACATGCGATTAACGCAACAAATAACTGTTATTACGGATGCTGTAGTAGTCTGAAGCTAATGGGAACCAACACAATATTGCAACACCAATTAGTATTTCCGTAGGTAGAAGCACTTCAGTAATCAAAAGTGGACGAAACTCAACGAAACTAATCAAAGTCGGATGTATTATTTACACTGTGACACTACCCGGTGTCCAAAAACTAAATGCGGTTCGCCAAATCCAATTAGCATTTAGTTTCTGGACACTAGGACTTCTTTTATTTTAAATTTTGGATACAAATTTTTTTCTGCAAAGCCGGAAGGGCTTGTCTGCAGAAGACTATTCACATAATATTATTTCATTTTAATAATGTTGAAATTCAGGTATTCAGAAATTCATAATATACAAGTAAACAAAAGTGTTAAGCGTACGATAATAATTAACATTTTCTGTACAAAATTTTTACAAATTACATTTAGTTATGACTTTACTTTTATGATAGATATATTTCTTTTACTTTTTTTAACATTTCTTTTCTCGGTTAGTTTCGGAGCTCCGTTGGGAGTTCATTGAGTACCGTCGGAACTGCAACCTTAAAAGTTCGTCTTCCATACATTCCAGTATCTTGGTATTTCATAGAGCTGCTTCAGTCGTCTTCTGGTGTTTCTTGTCTGCTGCGTCTGCACTCTATAGATGTTGTCGTTGCCAAAATTCGCCAGGAGTTCTAGATTGTATATCTGGTAGATACTCAGTAGACGTATTGTTTGGTTTGGTTCTTGATGTACATCGATGCTGCGTCCTGCTTTTTGTACCAGTTTTTGAGGTCTAGTATGCACTAGTTGTAGCCTCTGCATTTGCGACGCTCTTCCCCATGCAAGTATGCCGTATCTTAGGTGAGATTCCACCAATCCGAAATAGCATTGTTTGATTACCTCTGGTGTGCTGAAGTTGTTTAGGTGGAAAAGTGCGTACGCAGATTGACATAGTTTTTTCTTTAAATTGTCGATATGGTAGCTCCATTTGAAGTTGTAGTCGACTGTCAGTCCAAGGTATTTGTACGTTGACACGTTCTCTATAACTCTGGTGCAGTTGTCTTCTTCTCGTATACCATCACATCTATTTCTGTGCAAGCAATCTACGTCGTGCATCTTAATTTTTAGTTTTGCATTACCTTTGTCTTAAGTGCGTGTCTTCTGGACACTAGCCGGTGTCCAGAAACTAAATGCGGTTCGCCAAATCCAATCCGCATTTAGTTTCTGGACACTAGCCGGTGTCCAGAAACTAAATGCGGTTTCCCAGACACTAGCCGGTGTCCAGAAACTAAATGCGGTTTCCCAGACCCAATCCGCATTTAGTTTCTGGACACTAGCCGGTGTTCAGAAACTAAATGCGGTTTCCCAGACCCAATCCGCATTTGGTTTCTGGACACTAGCCGGTGTTCAGAAACTAAATGCGGTTTCCCAGACCCAATCCGCATTTGGTTTCTGGACACTAGCCGGTGTCCAGAAACTAAATGCGGTTTCCCAGACCCAATCCGCATTTGGTTTTTGGACACTAGCCGGTGTTCAGAAACTTAATGCAGTTCGCCAAATGCAATCCGCATTTGGTTTCTGGACACTAGCCGGTGTCCAGAAACTAAATGCGGTTTCCCAGACCCAATCCGCATTTGGTTTCTGGACACTAGCCGGTGTCCAGAAACTAAATGCGGTTTCCCAGACCCAATCCGCATTTGGTTTCTGGACACTAGCTGGTGTCCAGAAACTAAATGCGGTTCGCCAAATCCAATCCGCATTTAGTTTCTGGACACTAGCCGGTGTCCAGAAACTAAATGCGGTTTCCCAGACCCAATCCGTATTTAGTTTCTGGACACTAGCCGGTGTCCAGAAACTAAATGCGGTTTCCCAGACCCAATCCGCATTTAGTTTCTGGACACTAGCCGGTGTTCAGAAACTAAATGCGGTTTCCCAGACCCAATCCGCATTTGGTTTCTCGACACTAGCTGGTGTCCAGAAACTAAATGCGGTTCGCCAAATCCAATCCGCATTTAGTTTCTGGACACTAGCCGGTGTCCAGAAACTAAATGCGGTTTCCCAGACCCAATCCGCATTTGGTTTCTGGACACTAGCAGGTGTCCAATCCGCATTTAGTTTCTGGACACTAGCCGGTGTCCAGAAACTAAATGCGGTTTCCCAGACCCAATCCGCATTTGGTTTCTGGACACTAGCCGGTGTCCACAAACTAAATGCGGTTTCCCAGACCCAATCCGCATTTAGTTTCTGGACACTAGCCGGTGTCCAGAAACTAAATGGTTTCCCAGACCCAATCCGCATTTGGTTTCTGGACACTAGCCGGTGTCCACAAACTAAATGCGGTTTCCCAGACCCAATCCGCATTTAGTTTCTGGACACTAGCCGGTGTCCAGAAACTAAATGCGGTTTCCCAGACCCAATCCGCATTTGGTTTCTGGACACTAGCCGGTGTCCAGAAACTAAATACGGTTTCCCAGACCCAATCCGCATTTGGTTTCTGGACACTAGCTCGTGTCCAGAAACTAAATGCGGTTCGCCAAATCCAATTCGCATTTAGTTTCTGGACACAAGCCGGTGTCCAGAAACTAAATGCGGTTTCCCAGACCCAATCCGCATTTGGTTTCTGGACACTAGCTGGTGTCCAGAAACTAAATGCGGTTTCCCAGACCCAATCCGCATTTGGGTTCTGGACACTAGCCGGTGTCCAGAAACTAAATGCGGTTTCTTAGACCCAATCCGCATTTAGTTTCTGGACAGTAGCCGGTGTCCAGAAACTAAATGCGGTTTCCCGGACCCAATCCGCATTTGGTTTTTGGACACTAGCTGGTGTCCAGAAACTAAATGCGGTTTCCCAGACCCAATCCGCATTTGGTTTCTGGACACTAGCTGGTGTCCAGAAACTAAATGCGGTTCGCCAAATCCAATCCGCATTTAGTTTCTGGACACTAGCCGGTGTCCAGAAACTAAATGCGGTTTCCCAGACCCAATCCGCATTTGGTTTCTGGAAACTAGCCGGTGTCCAGAAACTAAATGCGGTTTCCCAGACCCAATCCGCATTTGGTTTCTGGACACTAGCCGGTGTCTAGAAACTAAATGCGGTTTCCCAGACCCAATCCGCATTTGGTTTCTGGACACCAGCTGGTATCCAGAAACTAAATGGTTCGCCAAATCCAATCCGCATTTGGTTTCTTTACACTAGCCGGTGTCCGGAACTAAATGCGGTTTCCCAGACCCAATCCGCATTTAGTTTCTGGTGACTAGCCGGTGTCCAGAAACTAAATGCGGTTTCCCAGACCCAATCTGCATTTAGTTTCTGGACACTAGCCGTTGTCCAGAAACTAAATGCGGTTTCCCAGACACAATCCGCATTTGGTTTCTGGACACTAGCCGGTGTCCAGAAACTAAATGCGCTTTCCCAGACCCAATCCGCATTTGGTTTCTCGACACTAGCTGGTGTCCAGAAACTAAATGCGGTTCGCCAAATCCAATCCGTATTTAGTTTCTGGACACTAGCCTGTGTCCAGAAACTAAATGCGGTTTCCCAGACCCAATCCGCATTTGGTTTCTGGACACTAGCTGGTGTCCAGAAACTAAATGCGGTTTCCCAGACCCAATCCGCATTTAGTTTCTGGACACTAGCCGGTCTGGACACTAGCCGGTGTCTTTTACTCTGCAAGCCGGTGTCCAGAAACTAAATGCGGTTTCCCAGACCCAATCCGCATTTGGTTTCTGGACACTAGCTGGTGTCCAGAAACTAAATGCGGTTCGCACACTTGCCGGTGTCCAGAAACTAAATGCGGTTTCCCAGACCCAATCCGCATTTAGTTTCTGGACACTAGCCGGTCTGGACACTAGCCGGTGTCTTTTACTCTGCAAGCCGGTGTCCAGAAACTAAATGCGGTTTCCCAGACCCAATCCGCATTTGGTTTCTGGACACTAGCTGGTGTCCAGAAACTAAATGCGGTTCGCACACTTGCCGGTGTCCAGAAACTAAATGCGGTTTCCCAGACCCAATCCGCATTTGGTTTCTGGACACTAGCTGGTGTCCAGAAACTAAATTCGGTTTCCCAGACCCAATCCGCATTTGGTTTTTGGACACTAGCTGGTGTCCAGAAACTAAATGCGGTTTCCCAGACCCAATCCGCATTTAGTTTCTGGACACTAGCCGGTGTCCAGAAACTAAATGCGGTTTCCCAGACCCAATCCGCATTTGGTTTCTGGACACTAGCCGGTGTCCAGAAACTAAATGCGGTTTCCCAGACCCAATCCGCATTTAGTTTCTGGACACTAGCCGGTGTCCAGAAACTAAATGCGGTTTCCCACAACCTATCCGCATTTAGTTTCTGGACACTAGCCGGTGTCCAGAAACTAAATGCGGTTCGCCAAATCCAATCCGCATTTAGTTTCTGGACACTAGCCGGTGTCCAGAAACTAAATGCGGTTTCCCAGACCCTATCCGCATTTAGTTTCTGGACACTAGCCGGTGTCCAGAAACTAAATGCGGTTTCCCAGACCCAATCCGCATTTAGTTTCTGGACACTAGCCGGTGTCCAGAAACTAAATTCGGTTTCCCAGACCCAATCCGCATTTGGTTTCTGGACACTAGCCGGTGTCCAGAAACTAAAGGCGGTTTCCCAGACCCAATCCGCATTTGGTTTCTGGACACTAGCCGGTGTCCAGAAACTAAATACGGTTTCCCAGACCCAATCCGCATTTGGTTTCTGGACACTAGCTCGTGTCCAGAAACTAAATGCGGTTCGCCAAATCCAATTCGCATTTAGTTTCTGGACACTAGCCGGTGTCCAGAAACTAAATGCGGTTTCCCAGACCCAATCCGCTTTTGGTTTCTGGACACTAGCTGGTGTCCAGAAACTAAATGCGGTTCGCCAAATCCAATCCGCATTTAGTTTCTGGACACAAGAAGGTGTCCAGAAACTAAATGCGGTTTCCCAGACCCAATCCGCATTTAGTTTCGGGACACTAGCCGGTGTCCAGGAACTAAATGCCGTTTCTTAGACCCAATCCGCATTTAGTTTCTGGACAGTAGCCGGTGTCCAGAAACTAAATGCGGTTTCCCAGACCCAATCCGCATTTGGTTTCTGGACACTAGCCGGTGTCCAGAAACTAAATCCGGTTTCCCAGACCCAATCCGCATTTAGTTTCTGGACACTAGCCGGTGTCCAGAAACTAAATTCGGTTTCCCAGACCCAATCCGCATTTGGTTTCTGGACACTAGCCGGTGTCCAGAAACTAAATGCGGTTCCCCAGAACCAATCCGCATTTAGTTTCTGGACACTAGCCGGTGTCCAGAAACTAAATGCGGTTTCCCAGACCCAATCCGCATTTGGTTTCTGGACACTAGCTGGTGTCCAGAAACTAAATGCGGTTCGCCAAATCCAATCCGTATTTGGTTTCTTGACACTAGCCGGTGTCCAGAAACTAAATGCGGTTTCCCAGACCCAATCCGCATTTGGTTTCTGGACACTAGCCGGTGTCCAGAAACTAAATGCGGTTTCCCAGACCCAATCCGCATTTGGTTTCTGGACACCAGCTGGTATCCAGAAACTAAATGGTTCGCCAAATCCAATCCGCATTTGGTTTCCTTACACTAGCCGGTGTCCGGAACTAAATGCGGTTCCCCAGAACCAATCCGCATTTAGTTTCTGGACACTAGCCGGTGTCCAGAAACTAAATGCGGTTTCCCAGACCCAATCCGCATTTGGTTTCTGGACACTAGCTGGTGTCCAGAAACTAAATGCGGTTCGCCAAATCCAATCCGTATTTGGTTTCTTGACACTAGCCGGTGTCCAGAAACTAAATGCGGTTTCCCAGACCCAATCTGCATTTAGTTTCTGGACACTAGCCGTTGTCCAGAAACTAAATGCGGTTTCCCAGACACAATCCGCATTTGGTTTCTGGACACTAGCCGGTGTCCAGAAACTAAATGCGATTTCCCAGACCCAATCCGCATTTGGTTTCTGGACACTAGCTGGTGTCCAGAAACTAAATGCGGTTCGCCAAATCCAATCCGTATTTGGTTTCTTGACACTAGCCGGTGTCCAGAAACTAAATGCGGTTTCCCAGACCCAATCTGCATTTAGTTTCTGGACACTAGCCGTTGTCCAGAAACTAAATGCGGTTTCCCAGACACAATCCGCATTTGGTTTCTGGACACTAGCCGGTGTCCAGAAACTAAATGCGCTTTCCCAGACCCAATCCGCATTTGGTTTCTCGACACTAGCTGGTGTCCAGAAACTAAATGCGGTTCGCCAAATCCAATCCGCATTTGGTTTCCTTACACTAGCCGGTGTCCGGAACTAAATGCGGTTTCCCAGACCCAATCCGCATTTAGTTTCTGGACACTAGCCGGTGTCCAGAAACTAAATGCGGTTTCCCAGACTCAATCTGCATTTAGTTTCTGGACACTAGCCGGTGTCCAGAAACTAAATGCGATTTCCCAGACCCAATCCGCATTTAGTTTCTGGACACTAGCCGGTGTCCAGAAACTAAATGCGGTTCGCCAAATCCAATCCGTATTTAGTTTCTTGACACTAGCCGGTGTCCAGAAACTAAATGCGGTTTCCCAGACCCAATCCGCATTTGGTTTCTGGACACTAGCCGGTGTCCAGAAACTAAATGCGGTTTCCCAGACCCAATCCGCATTTGGTTTCTGGACACTAGCTGGTGTCCAGAAACTAAATGCGGCTCGCCAAATCCAATCCGAGTTTAGTTTCTGGACACTAGCTGGTGTCCAGAAACTAAATGCGGTTTCCCAGACCCAATCCGCATTTGGTTTCTGGACACTAGCCGGTGTCCAGAAACTAAATACGGTTTCCCAGACCCAATCCGCATTTGGTTTCTGGACACTAGCTCGTGTCCAGAAACTAAATACGGTTCGCCAAATCCAATTCGCATTTAGTTTCTGGACACTAGCCGGTGTCCAGAAACTAAATGCGGTTTCCCAGACCCAATCCGCGTTTAGTTTCTGGACACTAGCCGGTGTCCAGAAACTAAATGCGGTTTCTTAGACCCAATCCGCATTTAGTTTCTGGACAGTAGCCGGTGTCCAGAAACTAAATGCGGTTTCCCGGACCCAATCCGCATTTGGTTTTTGGACACTAGCTGGTGTCCAGAAACTAAATGCGGTTTCCCAGACACAATCCGCATTTGGTTTCTGGACACTAGCTGGTGTCCAGAAACTTAATGCGGTTCGCCAAATCCAATCCGCATTTAGTTTCTGGACACTAGCCGGTGTCCAGAAACTAAATGCGGTTTCCCAGACCCAATCCGCATTTGGTTTCTGGACACTAGCCGGTGTCCAGAAACTAAATGCGGTTTCCCAGACCCAATCCGCATTTGGTTTCTGGACACTAGCCGGTGTCCAGAAACTAAATGCGATTTCCCAGACCCAATCCGCATTTGGTTTTTGGACACTAGCTGGTGTCCAGAAACTAAATGCGGTTTCCCAGACCCAATCCGCATTTGGTTTCTGGACACTAGCTGGTGTCCAGAAACTAAATGCGGTTCGCACACTTGCCGGTGTCCAGAAACTAAATGCGGTTTCCCAGACCCAATCTGCATTTAGTTTCTGGACACTAGCCGTTGTCCAGAAACTAAATGCGGTTTCCCAGACACAATCCGCATTTGGTTTCTGGACACTAGCCGGTGTCCAGAAACTAAATGCGCTTTCCCAGACCCAATCCGCATTTGGTTTCTCGACACTAGCTGGTGTCCAGAAACTAAATGCGGTTCGCCAAATCCAATCCGCATTTAGTTTCTGGACACTAGCCGGTGTCCGGAACTAAATGCGGTTTCCCAGACCCAATCCGCATTTAGTTTCTGGACACTAGCCGGTGTCCAGAAACTAAATGCGGTTTCCCAGACCCAATCCGCATTTGGTTTCTGGACACTAGCTGGTGTCCAGAAACTAAATGCGGTTTCCCAGACCCAATCCGCATTTTGTTTCGGGATACTAGCCGGTGTCCAGAAACTAAATGCGGTTTCCCAGACCCAATCCGCATTTGGTTTCTGGACACTAGCTGGTGTCCAGAAACTAAATGCGGTTCGCATTCTTGCCGGTGTCCAGAAACTAAATGCGATTTCCCAGACCCAATCCGCATTTGGTTTCTCGACACTAGCTGGTGTCCAGAAACTAAATGCGGTTCGCCAAATCCAATCCGCATTTAGTTTCTGGACACTAGCCGGTGTCCGGAACTAAATGCGGTTTCCCAGACCCAATCCGCATTTAGTTTCTGGACACTAGCCGGTGTCCAGAAACTAAATGCGGTTCGCCAAATCCAATCCGTATTTAGTTTCTTGACACTAGCCGGTGTCCAGAAACTAAATGCGGTTTCCCAGACCCAATCCGCATTTGGTTTCTGGACACTAGCTGGTGTCTAGAAACTAAATGCGGCTCGCCAAATCCAATCCGCATTTAGTTTCTGGACACTAGCCGGTGTCCAGAAACTAAATACGGTTTCCCAGACCCAATCCGCATTTGGTTTCTGGACACTAGCTCGTGTCCAGAAACTAAATGCGGTTCGCCAAATCCAATTCGCATTTAGTTTCTGGACACTAGCCGGTGTCCAGAAACTAAATGCGGTTTCCCAGACCCAATCCGCATTTAGTTTCTGGACACTAGCCGGTGTCCAGAAACTAAATGCGGTTTCTTAGACCCAATCCGCATTTAGTTTCTGGACAGTAGCCGGTGTCCAGAAACTAAATGCGGTTTCCCGGACCCAATCCGCATTTGGTTTTTGGACACTAGCTGGTGTCCAGATACTAAATGCGGTTTCCCAGACACAATCCGCATTTGGTTTCTGGACACTAGCTGGTGTCCAGAAACTTAATGCGGTTCGCCAAATCCAATCCGCATTTAGTTTCTGGACACTAGCCGGTGTCCAGAAACTAAA
The DNA here is from genome assembly GCA_907269125.1 of Eristalis pertinax. Taxonomy (NCBI): domain Eukaryota; kingdom Metazoa; phylum Arthropoda; class Insecta; order Diptera; family Syrphidae; genus Eristalis; species Eristalis pertinax. The sequence continues at coordinate 56,268,304 of OU026148.1, read as the reverse complement.
TGCGGTTTAACACAACCTATCCGCATTTAGTTTCTGGACACTAGCCGGTGTCCAGAAACTAAATGCGGTTTCCCAGACACTATCCGCATTTAGTTTCTGGACACTAGCCGGTGTCCAGAAACTAAATGCGGTTTCCCAGACCCAATCCGCATTTGGTTTCTCGACACTAGCTGGTGTCCAGAAACTAAATGCGGTTCGCCATTTCCAATCCGCATTTAGTTTCCGGACACTAGCCGGTGTCCAGAAACTAAATGCGGTTTCCCAGACCCAATCCGCATTTAGTTTCTGGACACTAGCTGGTGTCCAGAAACTAAATCCGGTTCGCCAAATCCAATCCGCATTTAGTTTCTGGACACTAGCCGGTGTCCAGAAACTAAATGCGGTTTCCCAGACTCAATCCGCATTTAGTTTCTGGACACCGGCTAGTGTCCAGAAACTAAATGCAGTTTCCCAGACCAAAGCCGCATTTAGTTTCTGGACACTAGCCGGTGTCCAGAAACTAAATGCGGTTTCCCAGACTCAATCCGCATTTGGTTTCTGGACACTAGCTGGTGTCCAGAAACTAAATGCGGTTTCCCAGACCCAATCCGCATTTGGTTTCTGGACACTAGCTGGTGTCCAGAAACTAAATGCAGTTCGCCAAATGCAATCCGCATTTGGTTTCTGGACACTAGCTGGTGTCCAGAAACTAAATGCGGCTCGCCAAATCCAATCCGCATTTAGTTTCTGGACACTAGCTGGTGTCCAGAAACTAAATGCGGTTTCCCAGACCCAATCCGCATTTAGTTTCTGGACACTAGCCGGTGTCCAGAAACTAAATGCGGTTTCCCAGACTCAATCCGCATTTGGTTTCTGGACACTAGCTGGTGTCCAGAAACTAAATGCGGTTTCCCAGACCCAATCCGCATTTGGTTTCTGGACACTAGCTGGTGTCCAGAAACTAAATGCAGTTCGCCAAATGCAATCCGCATTTGGTTTCTGGACACTAGCTGGTGTCCAGAAACTAAATGCGGCTCGCCAAATCCAATCCGCATTTAGTTTCTGGACACTAGCTGGTGTCCAGAAACTAAATGCGGTTTCCCAGACCCAATCCGCATTTAGTTTCTGGACACTAGCCGGTGTCCAGAAACTAAAAGCGGTTTCGCAGACCCAATCTGCATTTAGTTTCTGGACACTAGCCGGTGTCCAGAAACTAAATGCGGTTCGCCAAATCCAATCCGCATTTAGTTTCTGGACACTAGCCGGTGTCCAGAAACTAAATGCGGTTTCCCAGACCCTATCCGCATTTAGTTTCTGGACACTAGCTGGTGTCCAGAAACTAAATGCGGTTTCCCAGACCCAATCCGCATTTGGTTTCTGGACACTAGCCGGCGTCCAGAAACTAAATGCAGTTTCCCGGACACAATCCGCATTTAGTTTCTGGACACTAGCTGGTGTCCAGAAACTAAATGCGGTTTCCCAGACCCAATCCGCATTTAGTTTCTGGACACTAGCCGGTGTCCAGAAACTAAATGCGGTTTCCCAGACCCAATCCGCATTTGGTTTTTGGACACTAGCTGGTGTCCAGAAACTAAATGCGGTTTCCCAGACCCAATCCGCATTTGGTTTCTGGACACTAGCTGGCGTCCAGAAACTAAATGCAGTTTCCCGGACACAATCCGCATTTAGTTTCTGGACACTAGCTGGTGTCCAGAAACTAAATGCGGTTTCCCAGACCCAATCCGCATTTAGTTTCTGGACACTAGCCGGTGTCCAGAAACTAAATGCGGTTTCCCAGACAAAATCCACATTTGGTTTTTGGACACTAGCTGGTGTCCAGAAACTAAATGCGGTTTCCCAGACCCAATCCGCATTTGGTTTCTGGACACTAGCTGGTGTCCAGAAACTAAATGCGGTTCGCACACTTGCCGGTGTCCAGAAACTAAATGCGGTTCGCCAAATCCAATCCGCATTTAGTTTCTGGACACTAGCCGGTGTCCAGAAACTAAATGCGGTTTCCCAGACTCAATCCGCATTTAGTTTCTGGACACCGGCTAGTGTCCAGAAACTAAATGCGGTTTCCCAGTTCAAAGCCGCATTTAGTTTCTGGACACTAGCCGGTGTCCAGAAACTAAATGCGGTTTCCCAGACTCAATCCGCATTTGGTTTCTGGACACTAGCTGGTGTCCAGAAACTAAATGCGGTTTCCCAGACCCAATCCGCATTTAGTTTCTGGACACTAGCCGGTGTCCAGAAACTAAATGCGGTTTCGCAGACCTAATCTGCATTTAGTTTCTGGACACTAGCCGGTGTTCTGGTGTTCTGGTGTCCAGAAACTAAATGCGGTTTCCCAGACCTAATCCGCATTTAGTTTCTGGACACAAGCTGGTGTCTAGAAACTAGCCGGTGTCCAGAAACTAAATGCAGTTTCCCAGTCCCAATCCCGGTTCGCCAAATCCAATCCGTATTTAGTTTCTGGACACTAGCCGGTGTCCAGAAACTAACTGTGGTTTCCCAGACCCAATCCGCATTTAGTTTCTGGACACTAGCCGGTGTCCAGAAACTAATTGCGGTTTCCCAGACCTAATCCGCATTTAGTTTCTGGACACTAGCTGGTGTCCAGCGGTTTCCCAGACCCAACCCGCATTTAGTTTCTGGACACTAGCTGGTGTCCAGAAACTAAATGCGGTTTCACAGACCCAATCCGCATTTAGTTTATGGACACTAGCCGGTGTCCATAAACTTACTGCGGTTTCCCAGACCCAATCCGCATTTAGTTTCTGGACACTAGCCGGTGTCCAGAAACTAATTGCGGTTTCCCAGACCTAATCCGCATTTAGTTTCTGGACACTAGCTGGTGTCCAGAAACTAAATGCGGTTCGCCAAATCCAATCCGCATTTAGTTTCTGGACACTAGCCGGTGTCCAGAAACTAAATGCGGTTTCCCAGACCCAATCCGCATTCGGTTTTTGGACACTAGCTGGTGTCCAGAAACTAAATGCGGTTCGCCAAATCCAATCCGCATTTAGTTTCTGGACACTAGCCGGTGTCCAGAAACTAAATGCGGTTTTCCAGACTCAATCCGCATTTGGTTTCTGGACACTAGCATTCGGTTTTTAGACACTAGCTGGTGTCCAGAAACTAAATGCGGTTCGCCAAATCCAATCCGCATTTAGTTTCTGGACACTAGCCGGTGTCCAGAAACTAAATGCGGTTTCCCAGACCCAATCCGCATTCGGTTTTTGGACACTAGCTGGTGTCCAGAAACTAAATGCGGTTCGCCAAATCCAATCCGCATTTAGTTTCTGGACACTAGCCGGTGTCCAGAAACTAAATGCGGTTTCCCAGACCCAATCCGCATTCGGTTTTTGGACACTAGCTGGTGTCCAGAAACTAAATGCGGTTCGCCAAATCCAATACGCATTTAGTTTCTGGACACTAGCCGGTGTCCAGAAACTAAATGCGGTTTTCCAGACTCAATCCGCATTTGGTTTCTGGACACTAGCATTCGGTTTTTAGACACTAGCTGGTGTCCAGAAACTAAATGCGGTTCGCCAAATCCAATCCGCATTTAGTTTCTGGACACTAGCTAGTGTCCAGAAACTAACTGCGGTATCCCAGACCCAATCCGCATTTAGTTTCTGGACACTAGCCGGTGTCCAGAAACTAATTGCGGTTTCCCAGACCTAATCCGCATTTAGTTTCTGGACACTAGCTGGTGTCCAGAAACTAAATGCGGTTCGCCAAATCCAATCCGCATCTAGTTTCTGGACACCAGCTAGTCTCCAGAAACTAAATGCGGTTTCCCAAACACAATCCGCATTTAGTTTCTGGAGACTAGCTGGTGTCCAGAAACTAAATGCGGTTCGCCAAATCCAATCCGCATTTAGTTTCTGGACACTAGCCAGTGTCCAGAAACTAAATGCGGTTTCCCAGACTCAATCCGCATTTGGTTTCTGGACACTAGCTGGTGTCCAGAAACTAAATGCGGTTCGCCAAATCCAATCCGCATCTAGTTTCTGAACACTAGCCGGTGTCCAGAAACTAAATGCGGTTTCCCAAACACAATCCGCATTTAGTTTCTGGAGACTAGCTGGTGTCCAGAAACTAAATGCGGTTCGCCAAATCCAATCCGCATTTAGTTTCTGGACACTAGCCGGTGTCCAGAAACTAAATGCGGTTTCCCAGACCCAATCCGCATTTGGTTTTTGGACACTAGCTGGTGTCCAGAAACTAAATGCGGTTTCCCAGACCCAATCCGCATTTGGTTTCTGGACACTAGCTAGTGTCCAGAAACTAAATGCGGTTCGCCAAATCCAATCCGCATTTAGTTTCTGGACACTAGCCGGTGTCCAGAAACTAAATGCGGTTTCCCAGACCCAATCCGCATTTAGTTTCTGGACACTAGCCGGTGTCCAGAAACTAAATGCGTTTTCCCAGACACAATCCGCATTTAGTTTCTGGACACTAGCTGGTGTCCAGAAACTAAATGCGGTTTCCCAGACCTAATGCGCATTTAGTTTCTGGACACTAGCCGGTGTCCAGAAACTAAATGCGGTTTCCCAGACCCAATCCGCATTTAGTTTCTGGACACTAGCCGGTGTCCAGAAACTAAATGCGGTTTAACGGACTCAATGCGCATTTGGTTTCTGGACACTAGCTAGTGTCCAGAAACAAAATCCGGTTCGCCAAATCCAATCCGCATTTAGTTTCTGGACACTAGCCGGTGTCCAGAAACTAAATGCGGTTTCCCAGACCCAATCCGCATTTGGTTTCTGGACACTAGCTGGTGTCCAGAAACTAAATGCGGTTTCCCAGACCCAATCCGCATGTAGTTTCTGGACACTAGCCGGTGTCCAGAAACTAAATGCGGTTCGCCAAATCCAATCCGCATTTAGTTTCTGGACACTAGCCGGTGTCCAGAAACTAAATGCGTTTCGCCAAATCCAATCCGCATTTAGTTTCTGGACACTAGCGGGTGTCCAGAAACTAAATGCGGTTTCCCAGACACAATCCGCATTTAGTTTCTGGACACTAGCTGGTGTCCAGAAACTAAATGCGGTTCGCCAAATCCAATCCGCATTTAGTTTCTGGACACTAGCCGGTGTCCAGAAACTAACTGCGGTTTCCCAGACCCAATCCGCATTTGGTTTTTTGGACACTAGCTAGTGTCCAGAAACTAAATGCGGTTCGCCAAATCCAATCCGCATTTAGTTTCTGGACACTAGCCGGTGACACTAGCCGGTGTCCAGAAACTAAATGCGGTTTCCCAGACCCAATTCGCATTTGGTTTCTGGACACTAGCTGGTGTCCAGAAACTAAATGCGGTTTCCCAGACCCAATCCGCATTTAGTTTCTGGACACTAGCCGGTGTCCCAGAAACTAAATGCGGTTTCCCAGACACCAATCCGCATTTGTTTTTGGACACTAGCTGGTGTCCAGAAACTAAATGCGGTTCGCCAAATCCAATCCGCATTTAGTTTCTGGACACTAGCCGGTGTCCAGAAACTAAATGCGGTTTCCCAGACCCAATCCGCATTTAGTTTCTGGACACTAGCCGGTGTCCAGAAACTAAATGCGGTTTCCCAGACACAATCCGCATTTAGTTTCTGGACACTAGCCGGTGTACAGAAACTAAATGCGGTTTCCCAGACCCAATCCGCATTTGGTTTTTGGACACTAGCTGGTGTCCAGAAACTAAATGCGGTTCGCCAAATCCAATCCGCATTTAGTTTCTGGACACTAGCCGGTGTCCAGAAACTAACTGCGGTTTCCCAGACCCAATCCGCATTTGGTTTTTGGACACTAGCTAGTGTCCAGAAACTAAATGCGGTTCGCCAAATCCAATGCGCATTTAGTTTCTGGACACTAGCCGGTGTCCAGAAACTAAATGCGGTTTCCCAGACCCAATTCGCATTTGGTTTCTGGACACTACCTGGTGTCCAGAAACTAAATGCGGTTTCCCAGACCCAATCCGCATTTAGTTTCTGGACACTAGCCGGTGTCCAGAAACTAAATGCGGTTTCCCAGACCCAATCCGCATTTGGTTTTTGGACACTAGCTGGTGTCCAGAAACTAAATGCGGTTCGCCAAATCCAATCCGCATTTAGTTTCTGGACACTAGCCGGTGTCCAGAAACTTAATGCGGTTTCCCAGACACAATCCGCATTTAGTTTCTGGACACTAGCCGGTGTACAGAAACTAAATGCGGTTTCCCAGACCCAATCCGCATTTGGTTTTTGGACACTAGCTGGTGTCCAGAAACTAAATGCGGTTCGCCAAATCCAATCCGCATTTAGTTTCTGGACACTAGCCGGTGTCCAGAAACTAAATGCGGTTCGCCAAATCCAATCCGCATTTAGTTTCTGGACACTAGCCGGTGTCCAGAAACTAAATGCGGTTTCCCAGACACAATCCGCATTTAGTTTCTGGACACTAGCTGGTGTCCAGAAACTAAATGCGGTTCGCCAAATCCAATCCGCATTTAGTTTCTGGACACAAGCCGGTGTCCAGAAACTAAATGCGGTTTCCCAGACACAATCCGCATTTAGTTTCTGGACACTAGCCGGTGTTCAGAAACTAAATGCGGTTTTCCCAGACCCAATCCGCATTTAGTTTCTGGACACTAGCCGGTGTCTGGTGGAAACCGCATTTAGTTTCTGGACACCGGCTAGTGTCCAGAAACTAAATGCGGATTGGATTTGGCGAACCGCATTTAGTTTCTGGACACCAGCTAGTGTCCAGAAACCAAATGCGGATTGAGTCTGGGAAACCGCATTTAGTTTCTGGACACTAGCCGGTGTCCAGAAACTAAATGCGGTTTCCCAGACCCAATCCGCATTTAGTTTCTGGACACTAGCTGGTGTCCAGAAACTAAATGCGGATTAGGTCTGGGAAACCGCAATTAGTTTCTGGACACCGGCTAGTGTCCAGAAACTAAATGCGGATTGGGTCTGGGAAACCGCATTTAGTTTCTGGACACCGGCTAGTGTCCAGAAACTAAATGCGGATTGGGTCTGGGAAACCGCATTTAGTTCGCCAAATAGAATCCGCATTTAGTTTCTGGACACTAGCCGCTGTCCAGAAACTAAATGCGGTTTCACAGACTCAATCCGCATTTGGTTTCTGGACACTAGCTGGTGTCCAGAAACTAAATGCGGTTTCCCAGACCCAATCCGCATTTAGTTTCTGGACACTAGCCGGTGTCTGGTGGAAACCGCATTTAGTTTCTGGACACCGGCTAGTGTCCAGAAACTAAATGCGGATTGGATTTGGCGAACCGCATTTAGTTTCTGGACACCAGCTAGTGTCCAGAAACCAAATGCGGATTGAGTCTGGGAAACCGCATTTAGTTTCTGGACACTAGCCGGTGTCCAGAAACTAAATGCGGTTTCCCAGACTCAATCCGCATTTGGTTTCTGGACACTAGCTGGTGTCCAGAAACTAAATGCGGATTAGGTCTGGGAAACCGCAATTAGTTTCTGGACACCGGCTAGTGTCCAGAAACTAAATGCGGATTGGGTCTGGGAAACCGCATTTAGTTTCTGGACACCGGCTAGTGTCCAGAAACTAAATGCGGATTGGGTCTGGGAAACCGCATTTAGTTCGCCAAATAGAATCCGCATTTAGTTTCTGGACACTAGCCGCTGTCCAGAAACTAAATGCGGTTTCACAGACTCAATCCGCATTTGGTTTCTGGACACTAGCTGGTGTCCAGAAACTAAATGCCTTTTCCCAGACCCAATCCGCATTTAGTTTCTGGACACTAGCCGGTGTCCAGAAACTAAATGCGGTTTCCCAGACCCAATCCGCATTTAGTTTCTGGACACTAGATGGTGTCCAGAAACTAAATGCGGTTTCCTAGACCCAATCCGCATTTAGTTTCTGGACACTAGCTGGTGTCCAGAAACTAAATGCGGTTCGCCAAATCCAATCCGAATTTAGTTTAGAAACTAAATGCGGTTTCCCAGACCCAATCCGCATTTAGTTTCTGGACACTAGCCGGTGTAAAGAAACTAAATGCACTAGCCGGTGTCCAGAAACTAAATGCGGTTTCCCAGACCCAATCCGCATTTGGTTTCTGGACACTAGCCGGTGTCCAGAAACTAAATGCGGTTCGCCAAATCCAATCCGCATTTAGTTTCTGGACACTAGCCGGTGTCCAGAAACTAAATGCGGTTTCCCAGACCCAATCCGCATTTAGTTTCTGGACACTAGCCGGTGTCCAGAAACTAAATGCGGTTTCCCAGACTCAATCCGCATTTGGTTTCTGGACACTAGCTAGTGTCCAGAAACAAAATCCGGTTCGCCAAATCCAATCCGCATTTAGTTTCTGGACACTAGCCGGTGTCCAGAAACTAAATGCGGTTTCCCAGACCCAATCCGCATTTGGTTTCTGGACACTAGCTTCAATTCAATTCAATTTTCAATTTCATTTTTATTTATAATTCATTTTGGAGTGTTTACACTTGTTTATCTGCAAAGCCTGAGTGGCTTGTCTGCAGATGACTAATCACAAAAAATTACAATTATAAATGTTGAAATTCATTAAATTCAATTATGTGTAGTTAAAAAAGGAAAAACGTGGGCAATACAAGTAACGAATAGTAATAATAATACAATAGTTTACGATTTTCGTATTTAAATTAAATTTGAATATTTTAGTTTGAAGAGTTTAAGTAGATTTCTTTAACTTTTTTTATAATTTCTCTTTTGGGTAGGTTGCGAACTTCCCTTGGGAGTTCGTTAAGGATTGTCGGAATTGCCACTTTAATTGTCCTTCGACCATATTCATTCCAGTACCTCGGAACTTCACATAGCTGCTGCTGTCGTCTTCTAGTGTTTACCGTCTGCTGTGTCTGGATCCTGTATGTGTTGTCCTCATCGAAATTGGCCAAGATTTCCAAATTATGTATTTGGCAGATGTTAAGCATGCGTGTTGGTTGGCTTCTTTGTTGCTGAACTTCTCTGCTACTTCCTGTTTCCACCACAAGCTTTTGAAGTCTTCTGTGCACTTTTTGTAGCGATTGCAATTGAGATGCTCTTCCCCACGCTGTTATTCCATACCGTAGATGTGATTCCACCAGGCCCATGTAGCACTGTTTGAGTACTCTTGGCGTACACAGTTTACGAAGATGGAAAAGGGCGTATGCAGAGTGACACAATTTCTTCCTCAATATCTCTATATGGTGGTTCCATTTAAAGTTGTAGTCCATTGTCAGTCCTAGGTACTTATACGTTGACACATAATCAATGTTTACGGTGCAGTCATCATCGTCTTCTGTTATTCCATCACAGCCATGTCTGTGCAAACAATCTACGCTGTGCATTTTTATCTTAAGTTTCGTTCTGGGAATATGCGGCGGGCGAATGTGCATTAACTTTGTCTTAAGTGCGTTGATAATTAATCCATGGTCGTGACACCAAGCAGCGATTCTATTAAAATCTAATTGCATAAGTTTCACCGCTTCGTCAACGCTCCTATGGCTAACTACGATCGCTGTGTCGTCCGCATACGCATAACCCGTACTATACTTCAGCACTGACAGTAGATCATTGACGTATATAATAAACAGAAGCGGACCTAGCTTCGATCCTTGTGGAACACCATAATCGATATTTTCTTCATTGCTAACGTAATCACCAATTTTGACCTGGAATGATCTGTTACTTAAGTAGCTAGCAAACCATGTTAAGATGTGACCCCGTACACCAATCTTCTCCAGCTGCCTCAAAATTTGTCTGTGGCTCAAAGTGTCGAAGGCTTTCTTAAAGTCAATAAACAGAACTACTGAGCTATGGTTTTTGTCCAAACTTAGGTACATTTTGTTCGCGAAATCTCCAAGTAGTCTGTTTATATTTTTTCCTTTGCGGAATCCAAATTGATTCTTGTTGAGGCTGTTGTATTTTTCTATAAAGTTGTATAGTCTTCTGGCCAACACCTCTTCTAGAACTTTATCGACAACTGATAGGATTGAGATTGGTCTGTAGTTAAGGATTTCACTTTTCTTTCCACTTTTGTGAATCGGTCTAACTATGGATTTTTTAAGCATGTTTGGTACAGATGCTTGATCTAAGCTCATGTTGATCAATTTTGTAAGTACTGGAGATAGGGTTTGAGCGCTGTTTTTCAGATCTTTTGGTCTTATTCCATCTACTCCCGCCGATTTGTCGCTTTTCAACGAACTCAGTATGTTGCATACCTCCTCAACTGATACATCTTCAACGTAGATTGAATGTTGTACTCTGCTTGTATTGTACTGGAGTGTTTGGTGGCTACATTCATGAACAATTGTCCGTACTTCTGAAGTTAAAGCTTTCGCGAATTTGTTGGTCAGGTCTTTAATGTTGCTTTCATTCGAGAAATTCTTGATTAAAACCTCATCCAGATTACATTTCTTTTTACCAAGTATCGAGTTTACAAGCTTCCAGGTCTCCCTGGGGTTATTCTTACAAGTCTCAAATTGCTGTTTGTAAAAGTTCGATTTTGTTCTGGCTATCTTCTTGTTCAGCTCGTTTCGATATCTTCTGTATTCTCTGTGATAATCTTCATTGTGTCTGTTGTTTATGTGTCTCCTGTATAGTCTATCGCGTTCTTTGCAATCGTTTTTCAACTCAGCGGTAATCCAACTATGCTCCGTACTTCTTTTCTTCCTTTTCACTGTTGATGTTGTGGTCAGAAAATTCATTGCCTCTTTGAACTTCTCATATAGATCATTTACATTTGTATATATATTCAGCTCATTCCATGTACCTTTTGTGCTACAAGGTGACTTAGGATTTGGCTTTCATTTTTGGAATCTATTTGAAGTTTGTTGTCTCTTTTAACTCCACAGTATAGCGCATAGTGATCTGAGATGCATAGTTCAATCACCGCTGAGTTAATTTCGGCATTGCTCACTCTTACGAGATTGTGGTCTATTAATGTTTTTGTATCTCTGATTGGGTCAACACGAGTGTGCGAATATATACAATTATGCAGACCTTTTGACGCTATCATCGACAAATAATCACAGACATCTGAATTAGTTTTATCTTTTAAATTTATGTTGACGTCCCCCATTATAAAAAGGTTACATTTAGTTCCGACTTCATCCGACTTACATTTAGTGTCCAGAAACTAAATGCGGTTTCCCAGACCCAATCCGCATGTAGTTTCTGGACACTAGCCGGTGTCCAGAAACTAAATGCGGTTCGCCAAATCCAATCCGCATTTAGTTTCTGGACACTAGCCGGTGTCCAGAAACTAAATGCGGTTCGCCAAATCCAATCCGCATTTAGTTTCTGGACACTAGCGGGTGTCCAGAAACTAAATGCGGTTTCCCAGACACAATCCGCATTTAGTTTCTGGACACTAGCTGGTGTCCAGAAACTAAATGCGGTTCGCCAAATCCAATCCGCATTTAGTTTCTGGACACTAGCCGGTGTCCAGAAACTAACTGCGGTTTCCCAGACCCAATCCGCATTTGGTTTTTGGACACTAGCTAGTGTCCAGAAACTAAATGCGGGTCGCCAAATCCAATCCGCATTTAGTTTCTGGACACTAGCCGGTGTCCAGAAACTAATTGCGGTTTCCCAGACCTAATCCGCATTTAGTTTCTGGACACTAGCTGGTGTCCAGAAACTAAATGCGGTTCGCCAAATCCAATCCGCATTTAGTTTCTGGACACTAGCTGGTGTCCAGAAACTAAATGCGGTTTCCCAGACCCAATCCGCATTTAGTTTCTGGACACTAGCCGGTGTCCAGAAACTAAATGCGGTTTCCCAGACCCAATCCGCATTTGGTTTTTGGACACTAGCTGGTGTCCAGAAACTAAATGCGGTTCGCCAAATCCAATCCGCATTTAGTTTCTGGACACCGGTGTCCAGAAACTAAATGCGGTTTCCCAGACACAATCCGCATTTAGTTTCTGGACACTAGCCGGTGTCCAGAAACTAAATGCGGTTTCCCAGACACAATCCGCATTTAGTTTCTGGACACTAGCCGGTGTACAGAAACTAAATGCGGTTTCCCAGACCCAATCCGCATTTGGTTTTTGGACACTAGCTGGTGTCCAGAAACTAAATGCGGTTCGCCAAATCCAATCCGCATTTAGTTTCTGGACACTAGCCGGTGTCCAGAAACTAAATGCGGTTCGCCAAATCCAATCCGCATTTAGTTTCTGGACACTAGCCGGTGTCCAGAAACTAAATGCGGTTTCCCAGACACAATCCGCATTTAGTTTTTGGACACTAGCTGGTGTCCAATCCAAGCTGGTGTCCAGAAACTAAATGCGGTTCGCCAAATCCAATCCGCATTTAGTTTCTGGACACTAGCCGGTGTCCAGAAACTAAATGCGGTTTCCCAGACACAATCCGCATTTAGTTTCTGGACACTAGCCGGTGTACAGAAACTAAATGCGGTTTCCCAGACCCAATCCGCATTTGGTTTTTGGACACTAGCTGGTGTCCAGAAACTAAATGCGGTTCGCCAAATCCAATCCGCATTTAGTTTCTGGACACTAGCCGGTGTCCAGAAACTAAATGCGGTTCGCCAAATCCAATCCGCATTTAGTTTCTGGACACTAGCCGGTGTCCAGAAACTAAATGCGGTTTCCCAGACACAATCCGCATTTAGTTTCTGGACACTAGCCGGTGTCCAGAAACTAAATGCGGTTCGCCAAATCCAATCCGCATTTAGTTTCTGGACACTAGCCGGTGTCCAGAAACTAATTGCGGTTTCCCAGACACAATCCGCATTTAGTTTCTGGACACTAGCTGGTGTCCAGAAACTAAATGCGGTTTCCCAGACCCAATCCGCATTTAGTTTCTGGACACTAGCCGGTGTCCAGAAACTAAATGCGGTTTCCCAGACCCAATCCGCATTTAGTTTCTGGACACTAGCTGGTGTCCAGAAACTAAATGCGGTTTCCCAGACCCAATCCGCATTTAGTTTCTGGACACTAGCCGGTGTCTGGTGGAAACCGCATTTAGTTTCTGGACACCGGCTAGTGTCCAGAAACTAAATGCGGATTGGGTATGGGAAACCGCATTTAGTTTCTGGACACCGGCTAGTGTCCAGAAACTAAATGCTGATTGAGTCTGGGAAACCGCATTTAGTTTGTGGACACCGGCTAGTGTCCAGAAACTAAAAGCGGATTGGATTTGGCGAACCGCATTTAGTTTCTGGACACCAGCTAGTGTCCAGTGACACTAGCCGGTGTCCAGAAACTAAATGCGGTTTCCCAGACACAATCCGCATTTAGTTTCTGGACACTAGCCGGTGTCTGGTGGAAACCGCATTTAGTTTCTGGACACCGGCTAGTGTCCAGAAACTAAATGCGGATTGGATTTGGCGAACCGCATTTAGTTTCTGGACACCAGCTAGTGTCCAGAAACCAAATGCGGATTGAGTCTGGGAAACCGCATTTAGTTTCTGGACACCGGCTAGTGTCCAGAAACTAAATGCGGATTGGATTTGGCGAACCGCATTTAGTTTCTGGACACCAGCTAGTGTCCAGAAACTAAATGCGGATTGGGTCTGGGAAACCGCATTTAGTTCGCCAAATCCAATCCGCATTTAGTTTCTGGACACTAGCCGCTGTCCAGAAACTAAATGCGGTTTCACAGACTCAATCCGCATTTGGTTTCTGGACACTAGCTGGTGTCCAGAAACTAAATGCGGTTTCCCAGACCCAATCCGCATTTAGTTTCTGGACACTAGCCGGTGTCCAGAAACTAAATGCGGTTTCCCAGACCCAATCCGCATTTAGTTTCTGGACACTAGATGGTGTCCAGAAACTAAATGCGGTTTCCTAGACCCAATCCGCATTTAGTTTCTGGACACTAGCTGGTGTCCAGAAACTAAATGCGGTTCGCCAAATCCAATCCCAATTTAGTTTAGAAACTAAATGCGGTTTCCCAGACCCAATCCGCATTTAGTTTCTGGACACTAGCCGGTGTCTGGTGGAAACCGCATTTAGTTTCTGGACACCGGCTAGTGTCCAGAAACTAAATGCGGATTGGGTCTGGCGAACCGCATTTAGTATCTGGACACCAGCTAGTGTCGAGAAACCAAATGCGGATTGGGTCTGGGAAACCGCATTTAGTTTCTGGACAGCGGCTAGTGTCCAGAAACTAAATGCGGATTGGATCTGGGAAACCGCATTTAGTTTCTGGACACCGGCTAGTGTCCAGAAACCAAATGCGGATTGAGTCTGGGAAACCGCATTTAGTTTCTGGACACCAGCTAGTGTCCAAAAACCAAATGCGGATTGTATCTGGGAAACCGCATTTAGTTTCTGGACACCGGCTAGTGTCCAGAAACTAAATGCGGATTGGATTTGGCGAACCGCATTTAGTTTCTGGACACCAGCTAGTGTCCAGAAACCAAATACGGATTGAGTCTGGGAAACCGCATTTAGTTTCTGGACACCGGCTAGTGTCCAGAAACTAAATGCGGATTGGATTTGGCGATCCGCATTTAGTTTCTGGACACCAGCTAGTGTCCAGAAACCAAATGCGGATTGGGTCTGGGAAACCGCATTTAGCTTCTGGACACCGGCTAGTGTCCAGAAACTAAATGCGGATTGGGTCTGGGAAACCGCATTTAGTTTCTGGACACCGGCTAGTGTCCAGAAACTAAATGCGGATTGGGTCTGGGAAACCGCATTTAGTTTCTGGACACCGGCTAGTGTCCAGAAACTAAATGCGGATTGGATTTGGCGAACCGCATTTAGTTTCTGGACACCAGCTAGTGTCCAAAAACCAAATGCGGATTGGGTCTGGGAAACCGCATTTAGTTTAGACACCGGCTAGTGTCCAGAAACTAAATGCGGATTGGATTTGGCGAACCGCATTTAGTTTCTGGACACCAGCTAGTGTCCAGAAACTAAATGCGGATTTGGTTTCCCAGACCCAATCCGCATTTAGTTTCTGGACACTAGCCGGTGTCCAGAAACTAAATGAGGTTCGCCAAACCCAATCCGCATTTAGTTTCTGGACACCGGCTAGTGTCTCGTTTTCCCAGACCCAATCCGCATTTGGTTTCTGGACACTAGCTGGTGTCCAGAAACTAAATGCGGTTCGCCAAATCCAATCCGCATTTAGTTTCTGGACCCTAGCCGGTGTCCAGAAACTAAATGCGGATTGGGTCTGGGAAACCGCATTTAGTTTCTGGACACCGCTAGCTGGTGTCCAGAAACTAAATGCGGTTCGCCAAATCCAATCCGCATTTAGTTTCTGGACACCAGCTAGTGTCACCAGACCCAATCCGCATTTGGTTTTTGGACACTAGCTGGTGTCCAGAAACTAAATGCGGTTTCCCAGACCCAATCCGCATTTAGTTTCTGGACACTAGCCGGTGTCCAGAAACTAAATGCGGTTCGCCAATCCCAATCCGCATTTAGTTTCTGGACACTAGCCGGTGTCCAGAAACTAAATGCGGTTTCCCAGACCCAATCCGCATTTAGTTTCTGGACACTAGCCGGTGTCCAGAAACTAAATGCGGTTCGCCAAACCCAATCCGCATTTAGTTTCTGGACACTAGCCGGTGTCCAGAAACTAAATGCGGTAAGCCAAACCCAATCCGCATTTAGTTTCTGGACACTAGCCGGTGTCCAGAAACTAAATGCGGTTTCCCAGACCCAATCCGCATTTAGTTTCTGGACACTAGCCGGTGTTGGTTTCTGGACACTAGCTGGTGTCCAGAAACTAAATGCGGTTCGCCAAATCCAATCCGCATTTAGTTTCTGGACACTAGCCGGTGTCCAGAAACTAAATGCAGTTTCCCAGACTCAATCCGCATTTGGTTTCTGGACACTAGCTGGTGTCCAGAAAATAAATGCGGTTCGCCAAATCCAATCCGCATTTAGTTTCTGGACACTAGCCGGTGTCCAGAAACTAAATGCAGTTTCCCAGACTCAATCCGCATTTGGTTTCTGGACACTAGCTGGTGTCCAGAAAATAAATGCGGTTCGCCAAATCCAATCCGCATTTAGTTTCTGGACACTAGCCGGTGTCCAGAAACTAAATGCGGTTTCCCAGACCCAATCCGCATTTGGTTTTTGGACACTAGCTGGTGTCCAGAAACTAAATGCGGTTCGCCAAATCCAATCCGCATTTCAGAAACTAAATGCGGATTGGGTTTGGCGAACCTCATTTAGTTTCTGGACACCGGCTAGTGTCCAGAAACTAAATGCGGATTGGGTTTGGCGAACCGCATTTAGTTTCTGGACACCGGCTAGTGTCCAGAAACTAAATGCGGATTGGGTCTGGGAAACCGCATTTAGTTTCTGGACACCGGCTAGTGTCCAGAAACTAAATGCGGATTGGGTCTGGGAAACCGCATTTAGTTTCTGGACACCGGCTATGCGGATTGGGTTTGGGAAACCGCATTTAGTTTCTGGACACCGGCTAGTGTCCAGAAACTAAATGCGGATTGGGTCTGGGAAACCGCATTTAGTTTCTGAACACCGGCTAGTGTCCAGAAACTAAATGCGGATTGGGTTTGGCGAACCGGATTGGGTATGGGAAACCGCATTTAGTTTCTGGACACCGGCTAGTGTCCAGAAACTAAATGCGGATTGGGTCTGGGAAACCGCATTTAGTTTCTGGACACCGGCTAGTGTCCAAAAACTAAATGCGGATTGGGTTTGGCGAACCGCATTTAGTTTCTGGACACCGGCTAGTGTCCAGAAACTAAATGCGGATTGGGTCTGGGAAAACGCATTTAGTTTCTGGACACCGGCTAGTGTCCAGAAACTAAATGCGGATTGGGTCTGGGAAAACCGCATTTAGTTTCTGGACACCGGCTAGTGTCCGGAAACTAAATGCGGATTGGATTTGGCGAACCGCATTTAGTTTCTGGACACCAGCTAGTGTCCAAAAACCAAATACGGATTGGGTTTGGCGAACCGCATTTAGTTTCTGGACACCAGCTAGTGTCCAGAAACCAAATGCGGATTGGGTCTGGGAAACCGCATTTAGTTTCTGGACACCGGCTAGTGTCCAGAAACTAAATGCGGATTGGGTCTGGGAAACCGCATTTAGTTTCTGGACACCGGCTAGTGTCCAGAAACTAAATGCGGATTGGGTCTGGGAAACCGCATTTAGTTTCTGGACACCGGCTAGTGTCCAGAAACTAAATGCGGATTGGGTTTGGCGAACCGGATTGGGTATCGGAAACCGCATTTAGTTTCTGGACACCGGCTAGTGTCCAGAAACTAAATGCGGATTGGGTCTGGGAAACCGCATTTAGTTTCTGGACACCGGCTAGTGTCCAAAAACTAAATGCGGATTGGGTTTGGCGAACCGCATTTAGTTTCTGGACACCGGCTAGTGTCCAGAAACTGAATGCGGATTGGGTCTGGGAAACCGCATTTAGTTTCTGGACACCGGCTAGTGTCCAGAAACTAAATGCGGTTCGCCAAATCCAATCCGCATTTAGTTTCTGGACACTAGCCGGTGTCCAGAAACTAAATGCGGTTTCCCAGACTCAATCCGCATTTGGTTTCTGGACACTAGCTGATGTCCAGAAACTAAATGCGGTTCGCTAAATCCAATCCAATCCGCATTTAGTTTCTGGACACTAGCTGGTGTCCAGAAACTAAATGCGGTTCCCCAGACCCAATCCGCATTTAGTTTCTGGACACTAGCCGGTGTCCAGAAACTAAATGCGGTTTCCCAGACCCAATCCGCATTTGGTTTCTGGACACTAGCTGGTGTCCAGAAACTAAATGCGGGTCGCCAAATCCAATCCGCATTTAGTTTCTGGACACTAGCCGGTGTCCAGAAACTAAATGCGGTTTCCCAGACCCAATCCGCATTTGGTTTCTGGACACTAGCTGGTGTCCAGAAACTAAATGCGGGTCGCCAAATCCAATCCGCATTTAGTTTCTGGACACTAGCCGGTGTCCAGAAACTAAATGCGGTTTCCCAGACCCAATCCGCATTTGGTTTCTGGACACTAGCTGGTGTCCAGAAACTAAATGCGGTTCGCCAAATCCAATCCGCATTTAGTTTCTAGCCGGTTTCCAGAAACTAAATGCGGTTTCCCAGACCCAATCCGGCTAGTGTCCAGAAACTAAATGCGGTTCGCCAAATCCAATCCGCATTTAGTTTCTGGACACTAGCTGGTGTCCAGAAACTAAATGCGGTTTCCCAGACCCAATCCGCATTTGGTTTCTGGACACTAGCTGGTGTCCAGAAACTAAATGCGGTTCGCCAAATCCAATCCGCATTTAGTTTCTGGACACTAGCCGGTGTCCAGAAACTAAATGCGGTTTCCCAGACTCAATCCGCATTTGGTTTCTGGACACTAGCTGGTGTCCAGAAACTAAATGCGGTTCGCCACACCCAATCCGCATTTAGTTTCTGGACACTAGCCGGTGTCCAGAAACTAAATGCGGTTTCCCAGACCCAATCCGCATTTGGTTTTTGGACACTAGCTGGTGTCCAGAAACTAAATGCGGTTCGCCAAATCCAATCCGACACCGGCTAGTGTCCAGAAACTAAATGCAGTTTCCCAGACCCAATCCGCATTTGGTGCGGTTTCCCAGACCCAATCCGCATTTAATTTCTGGACACTAGCCGGTTTCCAGAAACTAAATGCGGTTTCCCAGACCCAATCCGGCTAGTGTCCAGAAACTAAATGCGGTTCGCCAAATCCAATCCGCATTTAGTTTCTGGACACTAGCTGGTGTCCAGAAACTAAATGCGGTTTCCCAGACCCAATCCGCATTTGGTTTCTGGACACTAGCTGATGTCCAGAAACTAAATGCGGTTCGCCAAATCCAATCCGCATTTAGTTTCTGGACACTAGCCGGTGTCCAGAAACTAAATGCGTTTTCCCAGACCCAATCCACATTTAGTTTCTGGACACTAGCCGGTGTCCAGAAACTAAATGCGGTTTCCCAGACCCAATCCGCATTTGCTTTCTGGACACTAGCCGGTGTCCAGAAACTAAATGCGGTTTCCCAGACCCAATCCGCATTTGGTTTTTGGACACTAGCTGGTGTCCAGAAACTAAATGCGGTTCGCCAAATCCAATCCGCATTTAGTTTCTGGACACTAGCCGGTGTCCAGAAACTAAATGCGGTTTCCCAGACCCAATCCGCATTTAGTTTCTGGACACTAGCTGGTGTCCAGAAACTAAATGCGGTTTCCCAGACCCAATCCGCATTTAGTTTCTGGACACTAGCCGGTGTCCAGAAACTAAATGCGGTTTCCCAGACCCAATCCGCATTTAGTTTCTGGACACTAGCCGGTGTCCAGAAACTAAATGCGGTTTCCCAGACTCAATCCGCATTTGGTTTCTGGACACTAGCTGGTGTCCAGAAACTAAACGCGGTTTCCCAGACCCAATCCGCATTTGGTTTCTGGACACTAGCTGGTGTCCAGAAACTAAATGCGGTTCGCCAAATCCAATCCGCACTTAGTTTCTGGACACTAGCCGGTGTCCAGAAACTAAATGCGGTTTCCCAGACCCAATCCGCATTTAGTTTCTGGACACTAGCTGGTGTCCAGAAACTAAATGCGGTTTCCCAGACCCAATCCGCATTTAGTTTCTGGACACTAGCCGGTGTCCAGAAACTAAATGCGGTTTCCCAGACCCAATCCGCATTTAGTTTCTGGACACTAGCCGGTGTCCAGAAACTAAATGCGGTTTCCCAGACCCAATCCGCATTTAGTTTCTGGACACTAGCCGGTGTCCAGAAACTAAATGCGGTTTCCCAGACCCAATCCGCATTTAGTTTCTGGACACCGGCTAGTGTCCAGAAACTAAATGCGGATTCCCAGACCCAATCCGCATTTAGTTTCTGGACACTAGCCGGTGTCCAGAAACTAAATGCGGCTAGTGTCCAGAAACTAAATGCGGTTTCCCAGACCCAATCCGCATTTAGTTTCTGGACACTAGCCGGTGTCCAGAAACTAAATGCGGTTTCCCAGACCCAATCCGCATTTGGTTTCTGGACACTAGCTGGTGTCCAGAAACTAAATGCGGTTCGCCAAATCCAATCCGCATTGTCCAGAAACTAAATGCGGTTTCCCAGACCCAATCCGCATTTAGTTTCTGGACACTAGCCGGTGTCCAGAAACTAAATGCGGTTTCCCAGACCCAATCCGCATTTGGTTTCTCGACACTAGCTGGTGTCCAGATACTAAATGCGGTTCGCCAAATCCAATTCGCATTTAGTTTCTGGACACTAGCCGGTGTCCAGAAACTAAATGCGGTTTCCCAGACCCAATACGCATTTAGTTTCTGGACACTAGCCGGTGTCCAGAAACTAAATGCGGTTCGCCAAATCCAATCCGCACTTAGTTTCTAGCCACTAGCCGGTGTCCAGAAACTAAATGCGGTTTCCCAGACCCAATCCGCATTTAGTTTCTGGACACTAGCCGGTGTCCAGAAACTAAATGCAGTTTCCCAGACTCAATCCGCATTTGGTTTCTGGACACTAGCTGGTGTCCAGAAACTAAATGCGGTTCGCCAAATCCAATCCGCATTTAGTTTCTGGACACTAGCCGGTGTCCAGAAACTAAATGCGGTTTCCCAGACCCAATCCGCATTTGGTTTCTGGACACTAGCTGGTGTCTAGAAACTAAATGCGGTTCGCCAAATCCAATCCGCATTTAGTTTCTGGACACTAGCCGGTTCGCTAAATCCAATCCGCATTGGATCAATCTGGACACTAGCCGGTGTCCAGAAACTAAATGCGGTTTCCCAGACCCAATTCGCATTTGGTTTCTGGACACTAGCTGGTGTCTAGAAACTAAATGCGGTTCGCCAAATCCAATCCGCATTAGCACCACACTAGCCGGTGTCCAGAAACTAAATGCGGTTTCCCAGACCCAATCCGCATTTAGTTTCTGGACACTAGCCGGTGTTCAGAAACTAAATGCGGTTTCCCAGACCCAATCTGCATTTGGATTCTGGACACTAGCTGGTGTCCAGAAACTAAATGCGGTTTCCCAGCCCCATTCCGCATTTGGTTTCTGGACACTAGCTGGTGTCTAGAAACTAAATGCGGTTCGCCAAATCCAATCCGCATTTAGTTTCTGGACACTAGCCGGTTCGCTAAATCCAATCCGCATTGGATCAATCTGGACACTAGCCGGTGTCCAGAAACTAAATGCGGTTTCCCAGACCCAATCCGCATTTAGTTTCTGGACACTAGCCGGTGTCCAGAAACTAAATGCGGTTTCCCAGACTCAATCCGCATTTGGTTTCTGGACACTAGCTGGTGTCCAGAAACTAAACGCGGTTTCCCAGACCCAATCCGCATTTGGTTTCTGGACACTAGCTGGTGTCCAGAAACTAAATGCGGTTCGCCAAATCCAATCCGCACTTAGTTTCTGGACACTAGCCGGTGTCCAGAAACTAAATGCGGTTTCCCAGACCCAATCCGCATTTAGTTTCTGGACACTAGCCGGTGTCCAGAAACTAAATGCGGTTTCCCAGACCCAATCCGCATTTAGTTTCTGGACACTAGCCGGTGTCCAGAAACTAAATGCGGTTTCCCAGACCCAATCCGCATTTAGTTTCTGGACACTAGCTGGTGTCCAGAAACTAAATGCGGTTTCCCAGACCCAATCCGCATTTAGTTTCTGGACACTAGCCGGTGTCCAGAAACTAAATGCGGTTTCCCAGACCCAATCCGCATTTAGTTTCTGGACACCGGCTAGTGTCCAGAAACTAAATGCGGATTCCCAGACCCAATCCGCATTTAGTTTCTGGACACTAGCCGGTGTCCAGAAACTAAATGCGGCTAGTGTCCAGAAACTAAATGCGGTTTCCCAGACCCAATCCGCATTTAGTTTCTGGACACTAGCCGGTGTCCAGAAACTAAATGCGGTTTCCCAGACCCAATCCGCATTTGGTTTCTGGACACTAGCTGGTGTCCAGAAACTAAATGCGGTTCGCCAAATCCAATCCGCATTGTCCAGAAACTAAATGCGGTTTCCCAGACCCAATCCGCATTTAGTTTCTGGACACTAGCCGGTGTCCAGAAACTAAATGCGGTTTCCCAGACCCAATCCGCATTTGGTTTCTCGACACTAGCTGGTGTCCAGATACTAAATGCGGTTCGCCAAATCCAATTCGCATTTAGTTTCTGGACACTAGCCGGTGTCCAGAAACTAAATGCGGTTTCCCAGACCCAATCCGCATTAAGTTTCTGGACACTAGCCGGTGTCAGTGTCCAGAAACTAGCTGGTGTCCAGAAACTAAATGCGGTTCGCCAAATTCAATCCGCATTTAGTTTCTGGACACTAGCCGGTGTCCAGAAACTAAATGCGGTTTCCCAGACCCAATACGCATTTAGTTTCTGGACACTAGCCGGTGTCCAGAAACTAAATGCGGTTTCCCAGACCCAATCCGCATTTGGTTTCTGGACACTAGCTGGTGTCCAGAAACTAAATGCGGTTCGCCAAATCCAATCCGCACTTAGTTTCTAGCCACTAGCCGGTGTCCAGAAACTAAATGCGGTTTCCCAGACCCAATCCGCATTTAGTTTCTGGACACTAGCCGGTGTCCAGAAACTAAATGCAGTTTCCCAGACTCAATCCGCATTTGGTTTCTGGACACTAGCTGGTGTCCAGAAACTAAATGCGGTTCGCCAAATCCAATCCGCATTTAGTTTCTGGACACTAGCCGGTGTCCAGAAACTAAATGCGGTTTCCCAGACCCAATCCGCATTTGGTTTCTGGACACTAGCTGGTGTCTAGAAACTAAATGCGGTTCGCCAAATCCAATCCGCATTTAGTTTCTGGACACTAGCCGGTTCGCTAAATCCAATCCGCATTGGATCAATCTGGACACTAGCCGGTGTCCAGAAACTAAATGCGGTTTCCCAGACCCAATCCGCATTTGGTTTCTGGACACTAGCTGGTGTCTAGAAACTAAATGCGGTTCGCCAAATCCAATCCGCATTAGCACCACACTAGCCGGTGTCCAGAAACTAAATGCGGTTTCCCAGACCCAATCCGCATTTAGTTTCTGGACACTAGCCGGTGTTCAGAAACTAAATGCGGTTTCCCAGACCCAATCTGCATTTGGATTCTGGACACTAGCTGGTGTCCAGAAACTAAATGCGGTTTCCCAGACCCAATCCGCATTTGGTTTCTGGACACTAGCTGGTGTCCAGAAAACTAAATGCGGTTTCCCAGACCCAATCCGCATTTGGTTTCTAGACACTAGCTGGTGTCCAGAAACTAAATGCGGTTCGCCAAATCCAATCCGCATTTAGTTTCTGGACACTAGCCGGTGTCCAGAAACTAAATGCGGATTGGGTCTGGGAAACCGCATTTAGTTTCTGGACACCGGCTAGTGTCCAGAAACTAAATGCGGATTGGGTCTGGGAAACCGCATTTAGTTTTCTGGACACCAGCTAGTGTCCAGAAACCAAATGCGGATTGGGTCTGGGAAACCGCATTTAGTTTCTGGACACCAGCTAGTGTCCAGAATCCAAATGCAGATTGGGTCTGGGAAACCGCATTTAGTTTCTGAACACCGGCTAGTGTCCAGAAACTAAATGCGGATTGGGTCTGGGAAACTGCATTTAGTTTCTGGACACCGGCTAGTGTCCAGAAACTAAATGCGGATTGGGTCTGGGAAACCGCATTTAGTTTCTGGACACCGGCTAGTGTCCAGAAACTAAATGCGGATTGGGTCTGGGAATCCGCATTTAGTTTCTGGACACTAGCCGGTGTCCAGAAACTAAATGCGGATTGGGTCTGGGAAACCGCATTTAGTTTCTGGACACCGGCTAGTGTCCAGAAACTAAATGCGGATTGGGTCTGGGAAACCGCATTTAGTTTCTGGACACCGGCTAGAGTCCAGAAACTAAATGCGGATTGGGTCTGGGAAACCGCATTTAGTTTCTGGACACCAGCTAGTGTCCAGAAACTAAATGCGGATTGGGTCTGGGAAACTGCATTTAGTTTCTGGACACCGGCTAGTGTCCAGAAACTAAATGCGGATTGGGTCTGGGAAACCGCATTTAGTTTCTGGACACCGGCTAGTGTCCAGAAACTAAATGCGGATTGGGTCTGGGAAACCGCATTTAGTTTCTGGACACCGGCTAGTGTCCAGAAACTAAATGCGGATTGGGTCTGGGAAACCGCATTTAGTTTCTGGACACCAGCTAGTGTCCAGAAACTAAATGCGGATTGGGTCTGGGAAACTGCATTTAGTTTCTGGACACCGGCTAGTGTCCAGAAACTAAATGCGGATTGGGTCTGGGAAACCGCATTTAGTTTCTGGACACCGGCTAGTGTCCAGAAACTAAATGCGGATTGGGTCTGGGAATCCGCATTTAGTTTCTGGACACTAGCCGGTGTCCAGAAACTAAATGCGGATTGGGTCTGGGAAACCGCATTTAGTTTCTGGACACCGGCTAGTGTCCAGAAACTAAATGCGGATTGGGTCTGGGAAACCGCATTTAGTTTCTGGACACCAGCTAGTGTCCAGAAACTAAATGCGGATTGGGTCTGGGAAACCGCATTTAGTTTCTGGACACCGGCTAGTGTCCAGAAACTAAATGCGGATTGGATTTGGCGAACCGCATTTAGTTTCTGGACACCAGCTAGTGTCCAGAAACCAAATGCGGATTGGGTCTGGGAAACCGCGTTTAGTTTCTGGACACCAGCTAGTGTCCAGAAACCAAATGCGGATTGAGTCTGGGAAACCGCATTTAGTTTCTGGACACCGGCTAGTGTCCAGAAACTAAATGCGGATTGGGTCTGGGAAACCGCATTTAGTTTCTGGACACCGGCTAGTGTCCAGAAACTAAATGCGGATTGGGTCTGGGAAACCGCATTTAGTTTCTGGACACCAGCTAGTGTCCAGAAACTAAATGCGGATTGGGTCTGGGAAACCGCATTTAGTTTCTGGACACCGGCTAGTGTCCAGAAACTAAATGCGGATTGGATTTGGCGAACCGCATTTAGTTTCTGGACACCAGCTAGTGTCCAAAAACCAAATGCGGATTGGGTCTGGGAAACCGCATTTAGTTTCTGGACACCGGCTAGTGTCCAGAAAGCAAATGCGGATTGGGTCTGGGAAACCGCATTTAGTTTCTGGACACCGGCTAGTGTCCAGAAACTAAATGTGGATTGGGTCTGGGAAAACGCATTTAGTTTCTGGACACCGGCTAGTGTCCAGAAACTAAATGCGGATTGGATTTGGCGAACCGCATTTAGTTTCTGGACACTAGCCGGATTGGGTCTGGGAAACCGCATTTAGTTTCTGGAAACCGGCTAGTGTCCAGAAATTAAATGCGGATTGGGTCTGGGAAACCGCACCAAATGCGGATTGGGTCTGGGAAACTGCATTTAGTTTCTGGACACTAGCCGGTGTCGGATTGGATTTGGCGAACCGCATTTAGTTTCTGGACACCAGCTAGTGTCCAAAAACCAAATGCGGATTGGGTCTGGGAAACCGCATTTAGTTTCTGGACACCGGCTAGTGTCCAGAAACTAAATGCGGATTGGGTGTGGCGAACCGCATAAATGCGGATTGGGTCTGGGAAAACGCATTTAGTTTCTGGACACCGGCTAGTGTCCAGAAACTAAATGCGGATTGGATTTGGCGAACCGCATTTAGTTTCTGGACACCAGCTAGTGTCCAGAAACCAAATGCGGATTGGGTCTGGGAAACCGCATTTAGTTTCTGGACACCGGCTAGTGTCCAGAAACTAAATGCGGATTGGATTTGGCGAACCGCATTTAGTTTCTGGACACCAGCTAGTGTCCAGAAACCAAATGCGGATTGGGTCTGGGAAACCGCATTTAGTTTCTGGACACCAGCTAGTGTCCAGAAACCAAATGCGGATTGGGTCTGGGAAACCGCATTTAGTTTCTGGACACCGGCTAGTGTCCAGAAACTAAATGCGGATTGGGTCTGGGAAAGCGCATTTAGTTTCTGGACACCAGCTAGTGTCCAGAAACTAAATGCGGTTCGCCAAATCCAATCCGCATTTAGTTCTGGACACTAGCCGGTGTCCAGAAACTAAATGCGGTTTCCCAGACTCAATCCGCATTGGTTTCTGGACACTAGCTGGTGTCCAGAAACTAAATGCGGTTTCCCAGACCCAATCCGCATTTGGTTTTTGGACACTAGCTGGTGTCCAGAAACTGAATGCGGTTCGCCAAATCCAATCCGCATTTAGTTTCTGGACACTAGCCGGTGTCCAGAAACTAAATGCGCTTTCCCAGACCCAATCCGCATTTAGTTTCTGGACACTAGCCGGTGTCCAGAAACTAAATGCGGTTTCCCAGACCCAATCCGCATTTGGTTTCTGGACACTAGCGGATTGGATTTGGCGAACCGCATTTAGTTTCTGGACACCAGCTAGTGTCCAGAAACCAAATGCGGATTGGGTCTGGGAAACCGCGTTTAGTTTCTGGACACCAGCTAGTGTCCAGAAACCAAATGCGGATTGAGTCTGGGAAACCGCATTTAGTTTCTGGACACCGCTAGTGTCCAGAAACTAAATGCGGATTGGGTCTGGGAAACCGCATTTAGTTTCTGGACACGGCTAGTGTCCAGAAACTAAATGCGGATTGGGTCTGGGAAACCGCATTTAGTTTCTGGACACCAGCTAGTGTCCAGAAACTAAATGCGGATTGGGTCTGGAAACCGCATTTAGTTTCTGACACCGGCTAGTGTCCAGAAACTAAATGCGGATTGGATTTGGCGAACCGCATTTAGTTTCTGGACACCAGCTAGTGTCCAAAAACCAAATGCGGATTGGGTCTGGGAAACCGCATTTAGTTTCTGGACACCGGCTAGTGTCCAGAAAGCAAATGCGGATTGGGTCTGGGAAACCGCATTTAGTTTCTGGACACCGGCTAGTGTCCAGAAACTAAATGTGGATTGGGTCTGGGAAAACGCATTTAGTTTCTGGACACCGGCTAGTGTCCAGAAACTAAATGCGGATTGGATTTGGATTTGGCGAACCGCATTTAGTTTCTGGACACTAGCCGGATTGGGTCTGGGAAACCGCATTTAGTTTCTGGAAACCGGCTAGTGTCCAGAAATTAAATGCGGATTGGGTCTGGGAAACCGCACCAAATGCGGATTGGGTCTGGGAAACTGCATTTAGTTTCTGGACACTAGCCGGTGTCGGATTGGATTTGGCGAACCGCATTTAGTTTCTGGACACCAGCTAGTGTCCAAAAACCAAATGCGGATTGGGTCTGGGAAACCGCATTTAGTTTCTGGACACCGGCTAGTGTCCAGAAACTAAATGCGGATTGGGTGTGGCGAACCGCATAAATGCGGATTGGGTCTGGGAAAACGCATTTAGTTTCTGGACACCGGCTAGTGTCCAGAAACTAAATGCGGATTGGATTTGGCGAACCGCATTTAGTTTCTGGACACCAGCTAGTGTCCAGAAACCAAATGCGGATTGGGTCTGGGAAACCGCATTTAGTTTCTGGACACCGGCTAGTGTCCAGAAACTAAATGCGGATTGGATTTGGCGAACCGCATTTAGTTTCTGGACACCAGCTAGTGTCCAGAAACCAAATGCGGATTGGGTCTGGGAAACCGCATTTAGTTTCTGGACACCGGCTAGTGTCCAGAAACTAAATGCGGATTGGGTCTGGGAAAGCGCATTTAGTTTCTGGACACCGGCTAGTGTCCAGAAACTAAATGCGGATTGGATTTGGCGAACCGCATTCAGTTTCTGGACACCAGCTAGTGTCCAAAAACCAAATGCGGATTGGGTCTGGGAAACCGCATTTAGTTTCTGGACACCAGCTAGTGTCCAGAAACCAAATGCGGATTGAGTCTGGGAAACCGCATTTAGTTTCTGGACACCGGCTAGTGTCCAGAAACTAAATGCGGATTGGATTTGGCGAACCGCATTTAGTTTCTGGACACCAGCTAGTGTCCAAATGCCAAATGCGGATTGGGTCTGGGAAACCGCATTTAGTTTCTGGACACCGGCTAGTGTCCAGAAACTAAATGCGGATTGGTGGCGAACCGCATTTAGTTTCTGGACACCAGCTAGTGTCCAGAAACCAAATGCGGATTGGGTCTGGGAAACCGCATTTAGTTTCTGGACACCGGCTAGTGTCCAGAAACTAAATGCGGATTGGGTCTGGGAAAGCGCATTTAGTTTCTGGACACCAGCTAGTGTCCAGAAACTAAATGCGGTTCGCCAAATCCAATCCGCATTTAGTTTCTGGACACTAGCCGGTGTCCAGAAACTAAATGCGGTTTCCCAGACTCAATCCGCATTTGGTTTCTGGACACTAGCTGGTGTCCAGAAACTAAATGCGGTTTCCCAGACCCAATCCGCATTTGGTTTTTGGACACTAGCTGGTGTCCAGAAACTGAATGCGGTTCGCCAAATCCAATCCGCATTTAGTTTCTGGACACTAGCCGGTGTCCAGAAACTAAATGCGCTTTCCCAGACCCAATCCGCATTTAGTTTCTGGACACTAGCCGGTGTCCAGAAACTAAATGCGGTTTCCCAGACCCAATCCGCATTTGGTTTCTGGACACTAGCGGATTGGATTTGGCGAACCGCATTTAGTTTCTGGACACCAGCTAGTGTCCAGAAACCAAATGCGGATTGGGTCTGGGAAACCGCGTTTAGTTTCTGGACACCAGCTAGTGTCCAGAAACCAAATGCGGATTGAGTCTGGGAAACCGCATTTAGTTTTCTGGACACCGGCTAGTGTCCAGAAACTAAATGCGGATTGGGTCTGGGAAACCGCATTTAGTTTCTGGACACCGGCTAGTGTCCAGAAACTAAATGCGGATTGGGTCTGGGAAACCGCATTTAGTTTCTGGACACCAGCTAGTGTCCAGAAACTAAATGCGGATTGGGTCTGGGAAACCGCATTTAGTTTCTGGACACCGGCTAGTGTCCAGAAACTAAATGCGGATTGGATTTGGCGAACCGCATTTAGTTTCTGGACACCAGCTAGTGTCCAAAAACCAAATGCGGATTGGGTCTGGGAAACCGCATTTAGTTTCTGGACACCGGCTAGTGTCCAGAAACCAAATGCGGATTGGGTCTGGGAAACCGCATTTAGTTTCTGGACACCGGCTAGTGTCCAGAAACTAAATGTGGATTGGGTCTGGGAAAACGCATTTAGTTTCTGGACACCGGCTAGTGTCCAGAAACTAAATGCGGATTGGATTTGGCGAACCGCATTTAGTTTCTGGACACTAGCCGGATTGGGTCTGGGAAACCGCATTTAGTTTCTGGAAACCGGCTAGTGTCCAGAAATTAAATGCGGATTGGGTCTGGGAAACCGCACCAAATGCGGATTGGGTCTGGGAAACTGCATTTAGTTTCTGGACACTAGCCGGTGTCGGATTGGATTTGGCGAACCGCATTTAGTTTCTGGACACCAGCTAGTGTCCAAAAACCAAATGCGGATTGGGTCTGGGAAACCGCATTTAGTTTCTGGACACCGGCTAGTGTCCAGAAACTAAATGCGGATTGGGTGTGGCGAACCGCATAAATGCGGATTGGGTCTGGGAAAAACGCATTTAGTTTCTGGACACCGGCTAGTGTCCGGAAACTAAATGCAGATTGGAATTGGCGAACCGCATTTAGTTTCTGGACACCAGCTAGTGTCCAGAAACCAAATGCGGATTGGGTCTGGGAAACCGCATTTAGTTTCTGGACACCGGCTAGTGTCCAGAAACTAAATGCGGATTGGATTTGGCGAACCGCATTTAGTTTCTGGACACCAGCTAGTGTCCAGAAACCAAATGCGGATTGGGTCTGGGAAACCGCATTTAGTTTCTGGACACCGGCTAGTGTCCAGAAACTAAATGCGGATTGGTCTGGGA